>OY728147.1:30130000-31409166 GCA_963277665.1 Viscum album
TGAATATCAATTAGCTGATATTTTCACTAAACCACTTCCAAGTACAAGTTTTGATTTTATTAAGGGGGGTTAGGATTATTTAATTTTAAATAAATGTTTCGTAATTTATTTTAATATCTTTGTTTTTATGTTAAGTAAAATGTCTATTATATATTTATTTATTGCTTTTTATTTTCATCGGTTACACATTGATTTGATTTAAAAAAAATTAACTTTAATTTTCTTTTTATTTGTCTTTTCAAAATTAAAAAGTAATGAGTGCATCCTCAATCAACGTGAGAAAATCATCGACCTTCTCCCTCTCTCTTTCATACTTCTTCATTTACTTTCGGTTTACAGAGCGTCTCCCATTCCATTATAGAAAAACCCTAAAAACTTTGAATAGTCAATTGCAAAAACCTTCAGAAATGGAAACTTTAGAAAGAGTTGAAGATGTTGGTCTAAGTGAACCCATTTGTTAGTTTAAGTATCAAAATCTTCTTTAGGGAAAGGTAATTGATTTCGATTGGCTAAAACAAATGACTATCTTTTTGAAGAATGCTATAATATTACAAGGGTTGGAATTTATTTTTGATGACAATAATACTTCTTTTGTTTTCGATATAGAAGTAAAATAATTCTGCCATAATGCTTCTCTTAGTTTCAAATCTAATGAAGATGTGGTTTTATCTAAGATTCATTATGATGAGTTTTCTCTCTCTGCAGTTTAGATTGCTAAAATCATGGATTTTACCCATGAGGGGGAATTTCATTTTGATTTAAGGAATATTAGTGATGAGAAGTATAGATCAAAGGATATAATGTATTCTATTTTTGGAACTAGAACTATTAAGAAGATGATGACAAGAGATCTGAATGTTGATCAGTGAATTATGATGAAGTTTATTTAGTCAGGAATAGTGATAAGAATGACAGAGCTTGAGAAAGTCATTTATTAAGATATGTATATTATTTTCTTATTCTTGAACAATATCAAGCTAAAATTCAGTAGATACATGCCAAGGTATCTGAATCATTTCTGTAAAAAATGCCAAGATGGGTTTTTACCCCTATGGAAGGATTCTATCCCTTTTGTTGTTGAGGTTGGGAAAGATAAGGGATATTTATTTTGGTCAGAGATGTCATCATGCCAACATTCTCAGTGTTAGAACATTCAGAAAATTGGGATTTTTCTAGAGTAATTCCCGAAACCATATTCTTCTAGTTTGTATATAAGAATAGGAAAGGTTGATGTCTAGTACTCAGTGGGAGAAAAATTTGTTACCTACTATTGGTTATGTGAGGCCAAGACCATATGAGGAATCAGAATCTAGAATTGATGAAGAAATTATTTGACAGAGGAGAATAATTTTGATCAATATTTTTGAACTAGTGGCTGTTGGACAAGTTAGAGAAGCACAATTTGCAGAGTAGGAGGCTCATGTAACTAAACAAGTTGCTGAGAAAAGGCTCATTTGACTCAAAATATTGAAGAAGTTGCTCCATGAACTAATCAATCCAAAGAAATTGATCTTCCTACTGATCAGGCTGATCATGGGAATCAATCTTTAATTGTTGTTGATTCGGTTAATGTAGGGGTATCTGCATTAAGAGAGGAAGATGAGCTCAATTTGTAGTTGGTTGGAGTTGGTCAAGCTAGGGAACAATCTACTGAGTCGTCTGACTCATTGGACATAAACACTGAATATCTAGCTCAGAGTTTCAATAATGTGTATACTCAAAATTTGACTTTGAGGTAATAATCGGAGAAAATAAGAAATTTAAGGAGATTAATAATTCAACTATTCCAAGAACTGAGTTTGAACATCTTCAAACTCAATTTAGAGAAGTTCAAGAGAATTTGGTTTCTATTGGCGATGTTGAAGACTTGATCACTTATTTAGGTAGATATTTCAGAGATTTGAAATAAGAGTCTGGGAAAAAGTCTGATTTTGATGAGCTGGAACTTATATTGGGGAGATAATTTCAGTCTATCAAGGATAGTCATCAAGCTTCATCCTCTACCCCTCAACTTAACTCTCCTGATCTGATAAAGAGATTTGAATCAATCACTACTATCATGGTTGAGTTCAATAATAGGCTAAACACTCTCCAGTGTGATAATACTCCTCTGAATGTACTTTTGGACAATTAGGAATATTTGATCAGTCGTTGTACTTCTAATTAATCCTAGTTGGGACCAATTATTCACCAAGTCAGAGATAGATTGACAACTTTTATTCAGTCTGAAGACACTGTAAATGAGTTCTTTAAAGTGAATATATTGGAGAGTATAAAATTTGGTCAAGACTCAAGGAAGATGTTGTAGTAATTGAAATAAGTGTTTAACAATCATTTTTAGATTTTACTGGTGAAGTTTCTTGATATTCAAGGTGTTGTTCGGAATCTGGCTGCATTAACTACTACTCATGGTGATTCAGATCAAGGAACCCAATTAGATCCAAGCCCTTCATTTTGAAGACCTCTTGTGTTGATATTGGGATGAAATCATTAATTTTTCAAACATTTGATCTGTATTGAAATTTAATTTCCTTTACTTTTATATTTTGTGCATTATATATTTCTTTATTTTCTTGATTATGTTGTTTGTGTTTATCTTTCTACTGCCAAATCACATATCTTATTTTTCTAACAGTAGACTATAACATTCATTTTACAGTTTAGTGTGATATTAAAGCCGTGGTTTATGTTATTTTCTCTTTTTGATATCACAAAAGGAGGGATAATATTGACATTTCATGTTTTTTAAGATATAGATATCTTTTTTTTAATTGAAATAATACTATGAAATCAAAATACTTTATTAATATTTACAATTACTATACATTCTATTAATTATTTTATGGGTTTTTTTATCATCAAAAAGGGGGAGATTATTGGGAAAGTATTTTCTCAACAATACTCTGTAATTTATATTGATTTTGATGCTCACAAATACCATTGTTTGTTTTCTAAAAAAGTTGTGGTAAGTATGTTTTAGGAATATATATCATGTTTTTCTTTATATTTTTATGTGCAAAGCTATGGAAAGTGTTATGGAAACACTGTTCAAACCCTACATTTGGTAACGAAACGTATGGTTCATCATCCCTACGCTATGTTGAACAATTTGCATATGGAACGACAACCCTATGATAGATATTAAGCATATGGATCAGCAACCCTATGTTCATGAATCAACGAATGTATGGAATAGTAACCCTATGTTGGAGTTTGGAAATATTGTTCATACCCTACATTCTGGAAAGTGAACTTATGGTTTGTCAATGTTACGTTTAGATTCTTATGTTGAAAAAGTTGAATGTATGGATCATCATACCTACATTACTTTTGTTACCTACGTTACACGCTAATGAAATTATGGTTGAGGAACCATACGTTGGTAGAAACCCTACACTACACAGCTCAACCCTATGCTACGCGGCTCAACCCTATGTTGTCTACTCAACAACGTAGTTTTAAATTCTCAATTTTATCTGAGATCCATGAAATGGTCTTGACTGATTTATAGGATGATTATGAGATTCTTTATGAATGATTCAAAGTTTGTTTTGATTGATTCAAAGAACAGTATTCTTCAGAGGAAATCACTCCTATCATTAAGGGAAGAATCAACTCTCATAGTTAATAAAATTTGAATTTTTGAGATCTATCAGGTGAATTTCTTGGATATTTTCAACCAGATAAAAGCTATTTACATGATCAAGGTATTTTATAAGAAGTGTGTACGTGATACAGGTAATAAAAGTTTTTGTGAATATCTTTTTTTGTGCTATTTATATGAACGATTAACCTTGCAGAAGAGACTACACTTTGGTGACATACATGTTATATCTTGTTCTATTATAAGATTGGTGTTGTTGTTGTTGTTTATTTTTAATTTTAATTGGAAAAATTTTTGTAACCAGGATCACTTTATAATCATTCATTCTTAAATACTTTCATTTTTTAAGAAGAAGATCCATCTACTGTCAATTACCACTGCTAAAATTTTGAAGTTCAACATGTATTAACAAATCAAACTTGTTTGATTTATTGAGAGTATCAATTGATCATACTCAGTTGTGGTGAAGTACCAACTTCTTGTTCTAAGCTATGAATATTCAGTTCTCTTTTAAAGAACCATAAGGCTTTGTTATTATCCTTACTGTAAAGGTTTCAACTGCTTGCACTCAGTTATGGATTCGTGGTCTTGTTATAAGAGGACCATTCTAGTGAAATTCACTAAGCTCACAAAGAGAGTGATTGGTGGAGTGGCTAGGGGATCTTTGTGTCCTGAACCACTATAAAAAGCTGCGTTCTTTCTTTCTATTCATCTGCTTCATATATTTCATATAGAATAAAACACTTCATATCCGCATAAACCACAGAGGGTGTCAAAATCTAGAATTTTGGAATATTTTTTAAAAGATAAAACTCACCACCCTCTTGTGTTACTTTGTATTATTCTAACATAATATCCTTATAAATTTATAGTGCTTTTCTCCAGCATTGAAAGGAGATAAGGTGAACATGGAGAAATAGTTTTGGGATGCGATTAAATGTGAGATTAAGTCTCAAGTGAATATCTTTCAGATATTTTTTTTTCAAAAGTGGTAAATCAGGCTCTCATTTTTTAGGGGAACCTGAAGGAAGATTTCGATGGAGGACATGTGGTTTTTTTAGATGATTAAGAGGTATGTATTCTGAGAGTAGGAAGCATCACTATGATAATGTTGACCAGATCAGTGGAAAATAGAGTGGATAGGGGGAAGGATTAGTTACTCATGATCTTACTTGAGTGATCTGCCACCAGTTAGGTAGGTCGAGTCACTTTCATAAACATTGTCCTCGACCACTGGTAGAATGTCAAGATTGTGGTAGGATGGGATATCTACAATGTTTTTTTAGGAACCCATGATAGATGGGTAGTGATGGAGAAACTAGGTAGAACCAGAGTGTGGGAAGGGGATCTTCTACACTACATTAGTCTAGTGGTTGGAGTTCTACTAGCCATGGCAGATGAGGTAGTGGGTGAGGTGCTTTTGGGAAAGATCACCTATATCAGTAGAGTATTTCAATTCAAGGTACTCATACTATAGCACAGGGAAGAGGTGAAGGATAGTTGCATGTAGTTCAACCTACACTTGTAGATAGCGAGGCTGGACCATCGATAGTTATATGTACTATTCTTGTATCTTCTATGATAGCTAGTTCTTTATTTGATACCAGTGCCTCTCATTATTTTATATCTTCACAACTTGTGGGTGAGTTGAGTTTGATAGTGGATTTTGTGAGTGGGGTTATGATGATCAATACACCTTTGGGGGTATAGTCGAGAGACATATGTTTGTGAAAGGGGTGTTCTCTCATGGTTGGGGAGTATTATTTTCTTTGTGATATTTACATACTTGATATTTCAGGCTTCAACTTGATTTTGGGTATGGATTGATTGGTAGCATACAAAGCCCACATATATTGTTACTATAAGAGAGTAAATTTTATGTCTCCTAAGGGTGAAAATTATGTTCACCATGGAGAGTGAAATATCAAGGTGGGTCGTGCTGGGTCAATTCATTAACAACTGGGGGAGCTCACTGCCCAGGTTGCAAGTCTTTTACTGGTTGATGAGGGTGTGAATCATGATTTCTTTCCACCCATAGTGTATAGGTTCTAGGATGTGTTTCCTGAGGACTTCTCAGGGATACCACTTGAGAAAAATGTGGAATTTACGATTGATCTCATGTTGGGGGATGAGACAGTTTCTATTCCACCTTATAGAATGGCTATGGCACCAAGAGATCTTCAAGAACTTAAAACTAAGCTATAAGAGTTGATGGATAAGGGATTTATCTATCCGAGTAAGTATACTTGGGGTTCCTTAGTCTTGTTTTCTAAGAAGTTTGACAGAATGTTATGCTTATGTGTTGATTACCAGAAGTTGAATCAGATGACAGTGAAGAACCGATATCCTCTTCTATGTATCGATGGTCTCTTTAACTAGCTGGGAGGAGCTTGTTTTTTCTATATGATTGACTTGAGATCAGTTTATCATCAATTGAGATTCTAAACTTTTGATATACCGCATACAACTTTTATAAGCAGGTATGGCCTTTATGAGTTTGTTGTGATGTCGTTCAGGCTGACGAACACTCTAGTAATGTTTATGGATTTGATGAATCTAATCTTCCACCCATACCTAGATCAGTTTGTGGTAGTTTTTGTGGATGAAATCTTAGTGTACTACAAGACTCATGAAGATCATGACCAACATCTTGAAATCATCCTAAGTATACTGAGAGATATCCGACTATATTCCAAGCAATAAAAATGTAAATTCTGGATTGATTAGGTACATTTCTTAGGTCACATCATCATGGAGGAAGGTGTGTCAATGGACCCATATAAAGTTCAGGTAGTTGTTTCTTGAGAGTATCCCAAGAATGTTTTTGATATCAATAGATTTCTAGGGTTAACAAGATATTATCAGAGGTTCATCTAGGACTTTTCCTGCTTGGAAGCACCTCTTTCAGGCTTTACCAAGAAGGGGATAAAGTTTGAATAGTCCGGAGCATGTGATAATGCTTTCCATGAGTTTAATAAGTTCTTGAAAATGACACCAATATTGATCCTACCTAAGCCAGGGTAGGGGTATACAATGTTTTTTGATGCATCTGTGATCGGTCTTGGAGTAGTGTTGATGTAAGGAGATCGAGTTGTGGCATATGGGTCATGGAAGTTGAGGCCATACAAACAAAATTACCCTATACATGACCTCAAGTTAGCTATGGTGGTTTATTATTTGAAGTGTTGATAAAATTATCTTTTAGGTGAAAAGTTTAATGTGTATATTGACCACAAGAGCTTAAAGTATATCTTTTCACAACAAGACTTGAATCTTTAGCAGTAGAGATGGGATGAGTATATACAATCATTTTATTTTGAGCTAGCATATACACCTAGGAAGGGAAACAATGTTGCTAATGCTTTGAGTAGGAAAACACAGACTCTGGAAGTTCAGGAGTCTAGCTCTGAGTGAAAGATGACGACTTTAATGGATGAGATGCATGTTTTGTCTTAGGAGGGTTAAGATCAGATGACTCTCATATCAGTTTCAGTGGAGTCTACACCTTTGATCCAGATCAAGGAAAGGCAATATAAGGATCCAGAGTGTTTGGACTTAAGGTAAAACCTTGAAGGTGGGGAGTCACCTTCGGATGAGACTATAGATGATAATGAGACCATCTATGTTAGGAATCAGGTTTTTGTGTCTACTTGTATGTGGGAGGAGATGATGCATGAATTTCATGCCATGAAGTGGGTGGTGCATTCAAGTTTGACCAAAATGTACTGTGACCTATGATGATGGTATTGGTGGTTGGGAATGAAAAAGGAGATAATAGGATTTGTGAAACAATTCTACACCTTTCAATAGGTAAAGGTCAAGAATCAATGACCTGGTGGTTTACTAAAATCATTTCCTATTCCAGAATAGAAGCGGGATGACGTTACTATAGAATTTTTGGTAGGTCTCTCGAGGATGCCATAGAAAAATGATGCTATTTGGGTGGTTGTTGACTGGCTGACAAAAGTAGCACATTTCTTACCTATATGAGAGACTTTATTAGTAGACTAGTTGAGAGACTTGTATTTTCAAGAGATAGTCTGATTTCATGGGGTACCTCAAAGCATAGTTTTAGACCATGAATCACATTTTACTTCGTGCTTTTGGAAGGTCTTGCAGAAGGTGCTTGGTACAAAGGTTTTACTGAGTACTAATTTCCACCCATAGATAGATGGGAAGTTAGAATGTACTATATAGGTCTTTGAGGATATGCTACGAGAATGCATTCTTGACTTTGGTGGGTCTTGGGAGAAGTACCTAACATTGTTAGAGTTTTCCTATAAAAATAGTTATTAGGAAACTATACCGATAATATATGAGGCTCTTTATGGTAGGTCATGTGGATCACCTCTATGTTCGACAAAGGCTAGTGAGTTAGAGTTTTTGGGACTGAGTCTCATGTAGGAGACGTTGGAGTAGGTTCAGTTGATTCAGAAATGTATGACTATGGCTCAGAGTAGACAGAATTCATATGATGATGGACATCGATGACCCCTTGAGTTTATAGTGTGTGATTGTGTGTTCCTTCAAGTGTCACATAGATTGGGTCACTATAGGATTCAAAGGTAGGGTAATTTGGTGCCTAGGTTTGTCCGACCATTTGAGGTTGTGGAGAAAATTGAGTTGGTGGCATACCAGCTGGCTCTTCTACAGATTTATAGTGTTATGCATGATGTTCACCATATATCACAACTTTTGTGGTATAAACCTAACCCTTCTCATGTGATCGATGTGGTTGATGTTGAGCTTGAGATTTATTTATCCTTTGAGGATCATATGATACATGTTTTGAATCATAGTGAGAAAGTGTTACAGGGAAAGACCATGCCGGCTGTTTGAGTATTATGGAAACATGGCCATGTTTAGGGGGAAACATGGGAGAGAGAAGTAGATATGTGGGCTTAGTGGCCCTATCTTTTTTACCTTAGAATAATAGAGATGCTTGGGAGTATAGCTCAAGGATGAGCTATTATAAGGTGGATATATTGTAAGATCCCAACCTTTTCTTGTGATATCTTGATATATTTTATAGGCACTCTTTTGCCTTGTTTTGGTTATACTTTGGTTTAGGCATGTCCTGGGTGTGTTTGGGTTAAATCTAAAAGTTTTTGGAGGGGTTTTGGGCAATGAATGGTTGGCGCACGGTTTTCTCAAATCGTGTTCCCTACCCCATCAAATTGTGTAACCCCAGACAGAGAGAGATTGCATAGTTGGTGCATAGTTTGTCAAACTATGTTCCCTATTATAATTAATTGTGCACCCCCATAGGAGAGGTGCACGATTCAGGTACATGGTTTGAAAAACCATGCGCCCCATACTAGGAAACCGTGTGTGGGGTATTTAATCCTCTGAAAATTGATTTTAAAATTTCCAAACCCCCCATCCTTCACCCTAATTCAACCCAACTCAACCCTAAAGGTTTTATCTCATTTTTAGGCTTATGAATGGATTCTAATAGCTTCTGAACTCCATTATTGATGAATCGAAGACCATATTGAAGAATCTATACCTCTCCCGGTAAAAGATTCTCATCCTGATTGGTTTTATATCTCTCTCCCGTCTTTATATTATCTTTTTAAGGGATGATTTCATCCATTGGTGATGGTTTAGATCTATGTTTTCATAGATCTAATCCATTTTATCTTGGATCTAGGTTTTGGATCTAGATTTCATTCTTCGTTGTGAAATTGAATGTTCTGCTTCAATTTGGGGATTTTCATTATCGAGTGTCTATCAATGTTCTTGAGGTAGGTGGTATAAATTGAAAATCCTATGATCTTTATTTAATTATGTGTATGAAATTTTGAAATTTTAAATTTACATGATTGGGAAATTTCATCATAAATTGAATTGATTAATTTGAAATTTCCATGTAATAATGAATTGGGTTAAACTTGGGGCAATTGAAATTGGTTGAATTGTGATCATGAAATTGATGGGTTAATAGGATTGTGTAATTGGTTAATTGATCAAATATTGAACTGGTTTATAATGGAAATTGATAGATGTTTGGCTTAACCATGAAGGATTAATGGGTTATGTGAATATATGTTGATAGATGGTTTAATGACAAAATTTTCATATTATTCCATGCAATTAAAGTGAATAATTATGATTTAATTGATAATTTAAATGGTATATCATGATGTGTATTATTGATTAAAGGGATAATATTGACTAACCATGTTAAATGTGATATGCGTGATATATGCGATTGATTGAGAAATGGGGTGTGGGGCACAAACTGATGCTCCAAATACCCACAGGGTGCTATCCATGACATTCTAGACCCAAATTCATGCATGTGATTATTATTGTATGGGATAGAGACTAATACTCCAAATACCCATGGGGTGTGGGACACGTACTTATGCTCCAAATACAAATGGGGTTCTAGACATGATGTTCTATAGATTTTCATTGGACTATGGTTCCAAATGGTTGTGATATTAATTGAAATGAAATGATAATTGATAACCATGGTACTGTGATATGTGGTATCAATTGGGGATAGTTCAAACAATTATATGGGCCGAAGTAGGTATTGATGGTTTGTATTTCATCATGAAACCAGGGTGATTTATGTGGTTAATTAAAAAATAATGAGATGTGAAAACTATTTACTTTATTGTAATTTATTCTTTTTATAACTACATACATTGTTATTGATTGAATATTGCTTTATACACTGTTGGTGGTGGTCTACTGAGTTGTACTCACACCCTACTCGAGTTGCCTGATCGGTACTCAAATAGACTTCATGTTTATAGGATAGGATAAGAGAAATATTCCTATTCTAGATGGATGATTTGGGATGGAGGATGGATGATGGAACCAAACATGGTGTTGGGACCCATTTGGAAGTTGTCAGTCTCTATTTATTTTTGGTTTTGCATTAGACACTTAACAATTATTATGACATGACATATTGTCATGAACCACCTTCTTCAAGGTGAGGGAAGGGATAACAAGATGTTGAGACCTTCCTTCCTCAAGATGAAGGATATATAATGACCCCTGAGTCCTGACTCTAATAGGCCTCGGGGTGGAGACCAACACTAAGGGTATAGAAATCTCAAAAAAATGGGAGGCATTACCCTTTTTATAGTAACCAAGAGCAGGATATAAAATGTATCAATCTAAAAAAACTCTAAGACACATATATAAAGAAACCAAAATCCATCACACATGCATGTTTAAAGTAAAAATTCTAAAAATACAAAGAAAACTCCGAAGTACCAAAATAAAACTAAGCAACGACATAGAAACCATCCCCAATTTCTGAGCTAGTAAGGTTCAGCATGGTTCATGTAATCTCCTTGGAAACCTGAAAATAGTTTTATATATGTAGGGTGAGCATACAAGTATACTCAATAGGGAGAAACCAAAGTCACCCATGCATAAGTGGGAGAAGCATACTAATGCCCCTGTGAGAAAATAACAGAAACTCAAAAGCACCTAACAAGGTATACTATCCACCCCAACCTCACCAATTCATGCTCACCAAATAACACAAGTTAAGTAAAGTAAAGTAGTAAGCACATCGATATTTGGGTACTCTGCACCACTTCCTACTGGTTAACTACTCATCTCTAACAGCAAATGTCCTGACACTACCATGCTCTTCCAAAAGCCCCACTATCACAACCTGCCCACACACACCTGGGACACATACCACATAACATCTCGCTCACAAACACCTAGGCCAAAAACCAAAACCCCATATCAAAGACACCTAAAAATCACCACACAACTCATCCCGAAGATACATGGGAAGCACACCTCACCCCAAGACACTCAGGCCTCACAACCACACCACAACCTGCCTGAAGATTTTAGGGCTAATAATGACCAGAAGAGGGAGTAGAGAAGAGCTAATAACCAACCAACCATCCATCCTCCCACTGGGATGTTGGGAAAGAACACCCTCCCCCATAACAATGGGGGTGTTTGGAACGTAGTGCTCAACACGGGTGGGGTGCGCATAGAAATTACATAGGTACCAAACACTCAACCCAACCTATGGGTTTTCAAAACAACCAACCCACACCAAAACTGCCCTTGCTACCAATCCTACATGCACGTACTGCCACGAATGAAGATCACTTATGTAAGTCGATAAATGAACTCTACTTCACTACAAGTCACAACTCGAAACATACCCCCAACCAATTCATTTAACTAATTGTCATTTTTCATCATCAATTAATTCATCCATTCATTCCATCCCTACCCGAGCAACTAATAAACACTATAAACGTTATAAGGCGAAGGAACCATACCAACCATTGCCAAATCCAAACAAAGAAAGAAGGGATAAGTTAAATGAATCCATTATAACATCCATTTATAAAAACAAATAGAAATCAACCATCTTGTAGTCCCATTGCACGCTCCCCTTTCCTGGACACCCCTACCATAATTCTTTAAAGTAATGTTGCCATGTCCATCCCCTCAACAACTAAACCCACCAACCCACCTCATCACAACCCCACTCGGTAGCCCCACTTCATAAAAACACCATACCCAAAACACCTATAAACATGGACATGACACAACCCAGTCCTGCAGCCCCACTGCCCAACCACTTCCCAGATGTATTCCCAGTAAATAAAAAGTTCATCCATTCCACAATCAACCAATCTCTTAGCCTGAGATACCATTACACCACCCGTACCACCCCATACTTAAAACCACACTCCCAGCCAAAACACCACACCCAACACACCTATAAAAATGAGCATGACACAACTGAATAGAACCACACACATCACACAACCACACCAAAAAGTAAAGGTTTATTCAGATTTAGCAGAACTCATATCTTAATTTCACTTGATAAAATAGGGGTAGTCACAAAATAAGTTTGATCCTGGGGTATCCATGTAATTAACCGAATATACACAATTAACCAGATTCTAATTCTTATAGAAATGATTCACAAATCATATCAGTGTGCAAACAGAGACCACCAATGACCATGATTTTCATAAGAATACAACCCATATAATTCATAACATGGATCACGGATAACATATAAAACAAATTGATCATCATCATCGTACTCCCAACCCCCTTATTTTTTACTTCTTATTATCTTTATTAAATATGGGTCCAACTGTATTCATAAGGGTACATGAGTTCACCCACCCCACATAATGCACAATTAAAAGAGAGACAGAGGAAATCCCTACTTGGAACAACAAATAATCAACAACTCTTCTTTCTTATTCCAAAACAGGGGGTCACACAAGTAGTAGGAATGACTCTAGAGGAAAACTGAACAAACTTTTATAGTACAAGTGCATGACTCCTTGGGAGAGAAAGGTTCTTGGTGCACCAAGAGAAAGCAGAAGGGTTCAAAGGAAGAAAGGATTTTGGCTTTAGAAAGTCCAGATCCTAAATATATGGGGAAATTTTTTTAAGGACATTAAATCTAGATCATGATCAAGACCACACAGTTTTGGAGTCAAAGGAAGCTTTAGGTTTTTAGAAGATAAATACCATTTGAAACAGCCCAAAAAATCATTAAAAAATAAATTCAACTCATTTATCATCAAATAAAATGTCAAAGGGGGGAAACTGTAATAACTGAGAAAAACTATAAATGACTCACCGATGGGTGAGTCACCAATGCCTAACTCACCAACGAATGAGTCACTGACGCCAATCCATTGATGCCACTCATTGATGCCACTCATTGATGCCACTCAATGATGCATGACCTATCGATGCTTCAACCCACTGATGCCTGGACCTACCAACATCTCGACCTACCGATGCCTCGACCTACTGATGCCCCGAGTCACTGACGCCTTGAGTCACTGGTTTCCTAAGTCACCGACACCCTGAGTCACCGACACCTTGAGTCACTGACGCCCTGAGTCACCGATTAAAAAACTATAAATTTGGAAAACTCTTGAAATGAGCCACCAATGCCTCCTAGAACACCCCAAACACTGAATTTTGACAAAGCAATGGACCATAGAGATCCAGGACATTAAATTATATACCTCTCAATCTATTCTCACCCTTGACAATTCAAAACCAAACCCAAAAGAAATAGGGGTCTGAACAACTACCCCAAAAGATGCTTCTCAAGGATAAACCACACCATGTTGTTCGAAAGCTGGAGTGAAACCTCAACATTCAAGACAACTCCTCCCACATATGCTAACCCAAACATCCATAAGATACTCCACACAAACACAATCATCCAGACACATGAATTATGTAATTCATTTCTCCATTTCAAGATATTATCCGCTTTGGGAGGCACTGACTCACCCTCACGGGTTTAATCACATCTCAATTAATGTGTCTCAATTAAGAATCAGTTCTCCCCTTTTTTTACATGTTAGAACTTTATCGTATATTATAGAATAAAAAAACTCATCTCATAGCAAACAAGGTTGAAGAATCACTATATCACAAAGAAAAACACACAATAAAAACTCAAAACAACTTTGGGTACTGGGCACACATCTGCGTCTCCCACTCCAAAGTACTCTCCTCCAGGCCACCATGCCTCCATAACACATGAACCAAGGGAATGGTCCTTCCACACAGAACCTTCTACCAATGTTCCTGGATCTCTATTGGCCGCTCCACAAACATTGCATCATCCCTGATATCAAAATCTCCCCAATCAATGACATGAGAGTCATCATGAAGATATCAGTGAAGCTAGGATACATGAAAGACATCATGGATACTTCTCAACTATAGTGGTAACTCTAACTAGTATGCCACCTCACCAAATCATACCAACACCTCAAAGGGTCCAATGAATCTGAGAGAAATCTTACACCCTCTGTCGAACCTCCACTACCCACGTCGAGGGGAAACCTTCAATAATACATAGTACCCAACCTCAAACTCCAAGGGTCTTCTCCTGCGATAGGCATAAGACTTCTTCAGTCCCGTTCCACCTTCATCCTCTCATAGAAAAACTGCACCCTCTCTATCGTACTCTACACTACCTCTAGACCAAGAACAGGTGCTTCCCTAACTTTTATCCAGCATAAGGGTGAACAACATAGTCTTCCATATAAAACTTTAAATATATCCATGCCAATGGAAGAGTGATAGCCATTATTGTAATAAAACTCCACCAAGGGAAAATTTCATACCAAAGACCCACCAAAATCCAAGACGCATGCTCATAACATATCATCCAATGTATGGATGGTTCGCTCTATTTTCCCATCTATCTAAGGGTGAAAGGAAGTGCTAAGGCGTAACTGAGTGCTGAAAGCATGCTACAAACCCCTCTATAATAGCAATGTAAAATGCATATCTTGATCTGAGATAATGGATACTGGAACTCCATGCAGCCACACCACCTCATCCACATACCTCTGCATTAAGAAATATATTGTGCTCAACTCCTTGATTGCTAAGAAGTGAACCAATCTCGTCAACCAATCCACTACTACCCAGATTACATCACATCATCCCTAAGACCTGGGTAATACTATGACAAAATCCATTGAGATGTCATCCCACTTCCACTTGAGGACATCTAAGGGCTGAAAAAAACCACTGGGAACATGGCGCTCAACCTTCACTTGATGGCACACCAAGCACTTTGTAACAAACTCTACCACTGTTCACTTCATCCCGAGCCACCAGAACTATTCCCTCAAGCCACAATACATATTGGAAACTCTCAGGTGTACTGCTAGGGGTGAGATATGAAACTCATGGAGAACTCCCTCGTGCATCACCATGGGAACAAAAAGCTTCCCATGGAACAACATTTGATTCTAACCATCCCTCAGGAGCATTGCACTAGTCAACATGATCACACATTACCTATGCATCCGAGTCTCCTTAATAAGACTCCTCCAATTATTACCTCAAAGATGACTACATCATCATCTAAAAAAAAACAACCCCTGACTCTATCCATTCCTGTATCTAAGTGAAAGGTAGTCAACTCCTCCATCACCCTCCAAGAATCCGCAGATTCCCGAACCATTTCATTTTGTGACTTCTTACTCAAAGCATCAACCAAAACATTCCCCTTTATTGAGGTTTAAGAGATCTCAAAATCATAATCTTGGAGAAACTCCATCCACCTCTACTTCCGCAAGTTCAGATCTTACTAGGGAAATATGTACCTCAAGCTCTTATGATCTGTGAAGACCACAAAGTGCTCCCCAATGAGGTAATGTCACCACAACTTTAGTGCGAACATGACCAATACAAGCTCCAAATCATGGGTGGAATAGTTACGTTCATGGGGACACAACTACATAGGCCCATAAGCGATCACTCCCCATTGCTGCATTAATACCCCCCAAACCCAGAAGTGAAGCATCACAAAACACCTCAAACATCACACCTTCCTTTGGAAACCTGAGCATTGGGGAACTGACCAAATTCCCCTTAAGATAGCCAAATGCTGACTATCACTGCTTGATCTGCACAAAATCTTGGTAATTTCTAGTTAGAGTTATCAACGGAGCTACTACTCGAGAGAAATCAGTTACAAATATCTAGTAATAGCCTTCCAGACCAAGAAAACTATGAACCTCTTCCACATTCTTAGGTTCTTCCCATGAAACAACTGCCTAGACCTTTAATGGGTCTACTTACACACCCCATTGAGACATCACATGTCTAGGGAAGTGGACCTCTCATGTCCAAAACTTTCACTTAGATAGATTTTTGTAGATATGGCTGAAGGACCTCTAGGACAGTCCTGAAATGATCAGTATGATCCTCCTATGACTTTGAGTAGATTAGGATGTTATCGATGAATATGATAACAGACCGGTACAAGAACTCATGAAATATGGAGTTCATAAGCCCCGTAAACATGGCTGATGCATTCGTAACATCGAACAACATAACCACGAACTCGAAGTACCCATACCTGCACCTGAAAGCAGTCTTCGAAATGTCACCCTCCTTCACCCTCAAATAGTGATATACAGACCACAAATTGATCTTAGAAAACCAACTTTCTCCCCTAAGTTGGTCAAAAATATCATCTATCCTTGGGAGAGTGTAATAGTTCTTGATTTTTACCTGATTCAACCACCAATAGTCTATACACAGTCTCAGACCACCATCTGCCTTTTTCGCAAACAAGACCAGAGCACCCCATAGTGACACATTAGACCAGATAAAGCCCTTATTCATCAGATCATCAATTTTAATCTACAACTCCTACAACTCATAAGGTTCCATATAATAAGGATCCATCAAAATTGGAGAAGCACTGGGATGAAAGTCTATCTCGAACTTAACTTCACGTAGAGGGGTTAGATTCCCAACCTCCTTAGGAAAAAGATCCAAGAACTCCCCAAAACTATGGGAGCCCCCGCCATCTCCACATACACTGATTCTATTGATAGATCAACCAACAAGGAAATAAGAGGCTCCATACACAAACTACCCATCAGACAACTCCGCTCACTAACAAAATCCACACATTGACTATCCATGTCTGAAAACATGACTCACCTTTAGAAGTAGTTGATGAAAACATGCATGAAAAACAACCATTTGATGATAATTATGACATCTTATGGTCGCATCTATAGCATGAAGAGATCCCCATTGGATTGATATGGCCCCAAAATTATTCTAAATCCCTGAAAAATGTCAAAAAACTGGTTTAACCTCTGACTAGTGTACTCAACACCAAGGGCACAAAAAGTCTCTCTATTTCTAGTCCCAGAGCATGGGATAGACTGGGTGAAAAAAGGAGTGTGAATCTATTGAATCAAACAAGGTGAAAAAAAGAGTACTAAACACACTGATCATATCTCAAATGATTTTTTGGACCTGCTGAAACTGCTTCCTCTGCGGTGTGCAACTGACTACGCCTAGCTCCTTTTCCCCTCTACTATCAGGCTCCTCCCCAACCACACCTAGGTCGAGCTACCTATGGAACACCCTAAGGTCGGACTTCGTCCACTCCATCTCCCCTCAGTGGAGTAGGAACCTACTGTACTTTATACTGAAATGGCCTGAACAACAACTGCTGCTGAGGTGGGCGCTGGACCTGTCCACCTCCAATGTACTGAGCTTGAATTGGGAACTGGCTCTAAAGGTTATCATGGCCTCCACAAGTAAAAAACCTAAGCCCCAAGACCACAAGAAAAGGGTGAGGACCATAAGGTCGGAACTGAAACTACTAGGGTCGCCTCCCCGTTGGTCGAAACCTAGAAGGCCCCAATACCAAAGACCTACTGCTGACAACCTTCCCCTTTAAAGAACTCAGTCGGCTCCCCTCTCATGGTAAACCTCCTTGTGAGTGCATCTTTTTCACTATCTCAACCTTCTTCTGAACCTCTAAGTATTTCGGTAGGATGAAGGGAGTAACCACATACTAGAGGGAAGGGAAGAGTTCCTCCTCTAAGCATCTCACCTGAGACTCCTCATATAGAAAAATATCCAGAAAAAAATGTAGGAGATACTTTAAATTGATCCCCAATTCCCGTACTAACATACTCCCCTGTTGGAGGGAGAGTAGATCATGTCACTTCTTAGCCTTCATCATGGAAGAAAGGAATTATGCCCAGAACTCCTTCTCAAATTCATCCCATGAAACATTGATTTCATTCATCTCTCTGAGGTAAAGCATCCACCACTGACGTGCTACTACCCTCATTTGGCTCACTGCCAAGATAACCCAGTACTCTTTTGGAGCCCGAATCAAGCTGAAAGTGATCACCAGCTACTCGAGGCAACTCTCTATCTCCATGTTTGAGACACTTCCCTCATACTTTCCCAGTGTCTATCACTGAAAATCACAAAGCATCTTCTACCATTGATTTTCCTCCTCCTCTATACCAACCCTCCACCGATCATCCAGATTGGCCTGCTAAGCCTCCACTACCTGAGCCACTCGTGGATGATGACCAGGTTCCATATCTAAAAGTTATACATGGAATTCCTAAGCTTGAGTAGTATGGAATTTATTTAGGATTAATTTTAACTCATTGTTTATTTTTTTATTTCTTGAAAACGGCCAAAAAAACAAGAACACAAGTCATCATGATGCATTTACCTTCCCTAGGGTCTCTACCCCACAATCGGTTTAGCCTCACTTGGTCATTTGGTAAGCTTAGAGTCCTTGAATTAGATCATAGGGGGACCTAACACAACTAGAAATTAAAGATACAACCACAATTATATAGCCACAGTTTAAAAAACCCATGGCTACATCCTATGATACCACCATGGTTATTAAAAAATAGTGGATTTAGCCATGAAAATTCCTCTCTCGCTCGCGGATTTCCTCTCTAGATCGCTGACTCTCCCTCAAAACAATTTTACTCTTCCTCGCAGCTTTTGTTTGATCATCACCCGACCAAAAACTTCTCTCTCGTTCATCCTCGCCGGCTTCGGTTCCTCCATACCTCACCACGATTCCTTCATTCGCAACACAACTTTTCCATTTGAGGAATCTCCATTCATGGTTCATCCTTCCCTCACCCAAATCTCCATTCAATGCATTGGTTGAATCTTTCCTCCCCTCCATTTGGGAGTTCCTCCTCCATTCAGGCATTCCTCCCCTCCATTCGGGTGTTCCTCCTCCATTCAGTGCATCGGTTCTTCGGGTGTTACTCTTCCATTTGCTGCGCTGGCCAAAACATTCTACTTCATTCTATTTTGTGGCTCCTATTTGAATTATTACTTCTATTTGCAGTATTGTTAACCGATTTTGTGTCTCCCTTATATTTTTAGGAGGAGTTTTCAGTATTCATTTTGATTCGAGAGTTTTCAATTACAGTAGGAGTTCACCAGAGGAGTTTTTGTTTATTGTCAACTGTTTTGAGGCTCTTTTTTGTTTACTGGTATCCTATAAACTATTATTCACTAGAATTTCATGGTTTATATTTCAATATCATTCTCATAATTAATTTGGTATTCTGATATTCATGGTTTAATCTGTTTACTATTCTGTTATCTATTTACTATTCTGGAATTATTATGTTTTTATTTACTATTATGTAATTATTAATCTATTTTTAAGTATTTTGTGTAATAGAATTTTTATTTATTATATTTACATAATTTAGAAGTTTAATACGAACATGCATCACTTATGTGACCACAACCATTGAAAACATCATAGATTTCTTCAATCTTTCCAAATCAGTTTGATGTAGACAGATTCTTTTCAAACTATGGATGTTTCTTTTTCTCTAGCCTGACCCCCCTTGAAATTTTCTTCCTTTTTGATTCAAGTATTGATGGATTGTTCTGAAAATCAAATGAAAAATTCCCAAACCTGTTACACTACAATCATTTTCCAACAAACCTAAATCTTCTATTCTTTACAACATGTTGTTTAGAATTTCTAGGTTTTAGATCATGTTTTTTTGAGATTCTTTTATCACTAGTTGGGTTCTTCTTACAGAACAAGCTTCTAAACTCATTCCTCTACACAATATATACATGGTGTAAATATTATCTTCATTTTGATTCACCCATACTTTTATAGATTTAGAAAAATCATTACATTAGGTCTACTTGAGAATTACCATTAGATGACACAATGATCTTTTTTCAATATAATGGAAGCCTTTCAACACCAGTGTCCTCATTAGAACAATTTGTGGTAGTAGATTTTTTCATTTCAAACCGTGAAAACTCAATATGTGTCATTTCTAGATTGGTCAGTTTTTTTTCAATTCTACAAACTTCATATTGAGAGAATTCTTATAGTCTTTAATTAATTACACTTTACTTTCATAGTCTTTTATCATTCTTCAAACTTCTTCATCATGAGTTTTTTATCTCCTCATTTAACAAAGTGTCATAATCCTTGATTCTTTTGGCCTTGACATCAATTTGAGCATTTTTGGTGGAAATATCTTCTTCAAATTCATCGAATTTATTCTCAAATTATTAAGTGAGATCATCCTTTTCATGGATGGTTTTGAGACACTCTTCTTCAAATTTGGAGTATCTTTATTTAAGATCCTAATTCATATCTTCTTTGAAATTAACTTTTTTAGAGATATTTATGCAGGTTAGAGCTCTTTTTATTAAATATTTCTCTAAATTATTTGACTCACCTTCAAAATGAGTGATCTCTTCCTACGAAATTTCAAAAATTTCACAAATAAAATCAATAATTTCTTTGAGAAAACAATACAGTATATCTTTTAATGTTATAAAAGATATATCTTGTTAACCAGAAAATGTATAATCACTCCCAATTACTCTTGGATCTTCTTTGGGATAGTTTGAGAAATAATCTTCACTTACCTCATTTTCACATAGATCCCTTGAATCAATAGAGGTTGTAGGACTTTCAAACACCTTGGTAGTTATCTTAACCACTATTTATTCACCTTCTAAGATAGGTATAACTTATTTAGTATCCTATAATATAGAAACTAATCTTTATTCTTCTTTTTTAAAGCGGGATAACTTCTTCATCCTTTTTTTTCTATTGTTTTCTCTTATTTATCTTAGTCATAGTAGAAATAGAATTCAAATCTAAGATAGATAAATCTTTACTAAAATTGAAATTCATTATATATTAGGAATAAAACCTTCCAATATTTAAAATAGAACAACTTCAAATCTATAGAATCCTATCATAGGTGAATTTGTATCTAATACTAACTAAAGGGGATTGGTTGGGATATGAACCACATTGAGTTGGGGTTGAATTAATTTTGGTGACTTTTAATTACCTTTTTTGTACTTTTAAATTTTTATCCCTTTTCTTTTTACCTCTATCACTATTAGGTGTGTGGTTATTTTATTCTATCTTTCCTCCATTATTTCTTATATCATAATCAAAAACACACACACAAGTGGCATATTAATTTCTAAGGTTCACCTCTCAATATGATAAGTCTAATCCTTAGT
Organism: Viscum album; assembly: GCA_963277665.1. Taxonomy (NCBI): domain Eukaryota; kingdom Viridiplantae; phylum Streptophyta; class Magnoliopsida; order Santalales; family Viscaceae; genus Viscum; species Viscum album. The sequence goes on from OY728147.1 coordinate 30,151,455, forward strand.
GTGATCTGGTAACACATAAGGTCACAAAACCCATTAGTAAATACCTCTGAGCTTTAAACTATAGTCTCCTGATAGTATAGAGTGTGTATAATACACACTTATTTGGTGTTTCCCACACCCAGGTACATCTCATACCTTTACAATAAATATAGGGTTAACAACAAGATATCACAACACCAATTTAGAATACTTCCTTATTATTCATGTACTACTCCTTTCTTCTTCTTCTTCCATCGCACAATAGAAATTCACTTATTTTATTTTTATACATATCACTATATAAAAACTCTTCTTCTTTATAGTATCAAACTGATATTCTATAACTTCTTCTTTATATTCCTTCATGTATAAACTGAAATACACATAACTCATCATCTCTCCCCTTCTTTCATGTGTGAACTAGGGGAACAAATATATTCTTCTTATAAACATCAAAGGAGTTGGGGTGAAGGGTGGGGGTACAGTGTGCTGGTGGGGGGGGGGGGGTAGTGGGGGTGGGGGGGGAATGTGTAGGTGGGGGTGGTGGTGAAGGTGGGTGGGTGGGTGGGTGGGGGGTGCAGGTGGGGGGGGGGCAGTGGGGTGCAGGTGTGTGTGTGTGTGTGGGGGGGGGGGTAGGTGGGGGGGGGGAGTGTGAAGGGGGCAGTGGGGGTGAAAGGGTGGGTGGTTCAAGGGAGTTTGGGTGAAGGGTGGGGGTTTAGTGGTGGTGAAAGTGTGGGGGGGAGTTGGGGTGAAGGGTGGGGGGCAGTGGGGTGAAGGGGGCTGGGGGGGGGGGCAGGGTGGTGAAGGGGACTGGGGGTAGGGGTGAAAGGGGTAGGGGTGAAGGGGGATGGGGGGGGGGTGAATGGGGATAGGGTGGGGGGTGAAGGGGGCTTGGGGGGAAGTGTGTAGGGGTCGATAGCTCCATGCATTTATTGGGTAAATATTTTGTTAGTTTCTACCCGTCTATTATAACTCCATGCATTTCTTGAAAGATCATATTACAACTGAATGTATTTGCACTGGTTCTCCTATTTCCACACATCTACCACCATAGTTTATTAAATCACAACAAGACTTACAAAAACTCTATAAGTTATATGAGATTACCATAAGTAGTCCTGAAATTTTTAGGACTTAACCAACTTTTATCTTACAAATATAATTTATATATATCTTTAATAAAACATAGAACTTATTAAATTCACCTCAAATCATCTCCAAATACTTTAAATCAACTTTTATCCTCTCTCAAGATCGAAACCCACCTCTTGTGATTAAACCCCTTCTACCTTCCCCTTTCCCTACCTCTGTCGTGATTAAACCCCTTCCCCTTTCCCCGCTTATTTCGGGATGGAACCCCTCCCCCAGCCCAGCCCGTCCTCCTCCCCCTCCCCCCTGCCCAGCCCCTCCCCCCTCCCCCCACCAGCCCCCTCCCCCCTGCCCAGTCTGTCCCCCCCCCCTCCCCCCCTGCCCAGCCCCTCCCCCTCCCCCACCAGCCCACCCCCCAGCCCCCCCTACCCAGCCCCTCCCACTCCCCCTCCCCCTCCCCAGCCCCTCCCCCTCCCTGTACACCAACCCCTCTCTTATACATGTATTACCACCCAATATTATTAGAAAAACCATCCTTAATATATAAACCCCATGGTCCACTCTAATTGTGTCATTCTAATATGATGCATTGCGCACAAATCTAACATTTGAACCCTTTTCCACTATATAAGTATCTAAGAATGATACCATTTGTACGTATTATTATATTTTCATTAGGATAAAAAATGTTACCTCTACTTGTATCTCATGTATTTTAGTATCTCATGTATTTTATTGTCTTATTTTTAGATAACGTAAATCGCTAATGATTATGATTTATTCATTTAGAATATTTATCAATATCTAGAAATATAGGAACTTGCTAGCAACCCAAGGTTGACCTGTCATGGTGTAATAATTGATAGTAAGATATTTCATTATGTATTCTCTTAACATGAAATAAATATTAATTAGTGGGTATGGGTATAGTTATTATATGATTATTATTTAAAGATCTTATATACTTTAGTAAATGACAATGTTATAGATTTTTCATTAAGACTGAACATTTACTTATGTTTCTCAAGAAGCATGTAAGGAATAGAAGCCTATGAATGAGTCCATATGCTACTTTTCTTAAGCATGAATGAGTTTAAATGTTGTTATTTACAATAAAAAAATTTACTAACTGTTTGTTTATTCATATTAGAATGGATAGAAGCTGTATGTATAATGTTGATTGGATCACTGATGAGTTTCAGAAGGAGTTGGAATATTTTTTGGATTTTTCATTCAACAATGGTTCAGACGGTGGATTGATTTGATGCCCATGTTTTGATTGCATTGAAAGACCATGGTTAACACATGAGGAAGTAAGTTACTACATCACTAAAAAGGTTTTCAAAAAGGATATCATGTTTGGTATCACAATGGAGAAAAAGTTCAAATGGATAATGGACTTGATTCAGATGAAAGGATCAGAATGGAAAATTTGATTTTCAATCGGTTTCTATTTGCTTCTAAATCCAACACTTCATGTAGAGCAGTGTAAGAGGAAATTAATACGGGAACACAGTTTTCATCTAATGATTATAATGATGACTTTGAGCATGTTAGAAAGTTGTTAGAAGACACGAATACCCCAATATATCATTCATGTGAAAAAATGACCAAACTAGAGTTTTTAATGTGACTGTATCATGGGGAAACAATGTATGGATTTAGTAATACTGCGATCAACTATATACTTAATCCTTTTAAGGAATTTCTACCTTATGATGCATGTATTCTTGAAAATGATTATATGGCATCAAAGTTGCTTGAAAAATTGGATTTTCAAGTACTAAAATCCATGCATTCCCTAAAGATTATTGTTTATTCTGGAAGGATAATGTTGAGTTAAATGAGTGAAAATAATGTGGTATATCAATATGAAAGACTAATATATGGAACTTGTAAGGGTTGGTGTCCTGATAACCAACTGTTTTGTACTTTGATTACATGAATGTTAACTTATTATATATTGTTCATTGTTCTACATGACTATAATATAATAATGTCCTAGAATATTTGTTGCATTAATAAGGTCATGGCAGATCCCCGCTACGATGAGAACCTTGAAATGCTATAACAATATTCTTAAATAAAGTTCTACGGTTGGATGACATACTATTATATGACACATAGTATACAGACCGTCATGTGAGAGTACTCGTAAGAAGATGAGACTCTCTCTCATGGAGTTCGCACTTGGTAATCTCCAAGATGGGAGATTATAAGAACAGACCTGACAATAGTAATTCCGCATGTCTTGGTGTCATCAGACATTACTATCTATGAGTGTGTATAATGGTCCTTAGACTGGAAGATTATCATTAACTCATGTCATGACTCACGCACTTAGATTTACTGACGAAAACCGTCACACAGACAGTTGACGGGAAGTAGGGTACGTTGAGTGCGTCACGAGTGACATGTTATTAATGGATAAGTCAAGAAAGTATTTGTCCCTTCCATTTATGGAAGTTGATATCTCGGCCCTTTGATTGAAATATAATTGTATCATTAAATTACATGGCAATGGTGTGAACGATGAGTTTATTTCAGGTATTCAAAGAACAACAGATCAAGAATATAGGTTTATGACACTGCCATGAAACCTTCTTGATGAGATATTGAGACAAAGGGATTAAATTATACAGTAAGCGTTCGTATGAGGTGATATGTCAATGCAGCGTCAACTTCTTTCTCTTGGGTGCCTTGACCCGTTGCTAGATAACAATCTTGGACTTTAGGCAAGACCGCCTAATGCCAATGAGAAAGAGGCCTAGAGGGTCACACACTAAGTGTATTCAAGTATCTCAAGTAGAATAAAGATTACTCCTGTAGGTGGTTTAATAATTATTCAAGGAATCCTAAAATCATTTTAATGTTGGAGGAAGAATAAAATAAAACAAGTACATGCCGTGTATCAATAATTACACGCCGTATAGTTTTATTTTGAAAACAAGTACACGCCGTGTATTATTAAATGTACACGCCGTGTATTTTTAATTTTGGAAAGGAAACGAATAAATGAAAACAAGATATACACGTCGTGTACATTTAATGTACATGCCATGTAGTTTTATATGAAAAACAAGTACACGACGTGTATTTATTATTAAACGCCGTGTAGTTTTTCCTGTCGGGATTTTGAGGATATAATATTGTTTTATTAAATGATATTTATTATAATCAGCGTGAACGCATGTCAAGGAATTAATTATTCGACATGGGGGTTTCAATAAGAGTTAATGAAATAAATGAAACGCGTAACACATTTATTTATTGTCATAAATCTACAACCTCAAAATCGATTATAAATATTCTTACAACCCCAACTATTTTCCAACACAAGAGAATCGTTGTGCACAACAATTCTGGAGAATTATTTCAAGGCCTAAAGAACCTCTTCTTCTAAGAACACTCTCAAGACTGAGATAGATCCTCTTCCATCGGATCAAGATGATCTAAGGCGGACAACGCAAGCAAAAGTTTCTCCACGCTAGCACCCGGAGACTCCTTTGACAACGTCCAGAGATACGAGGTGCACATGTGGATCACCACTAGAGGAAGTCTACACTTGGATTCTACGACACAACGGCGAATCACATCAGAACGTGATCAAGAACATCAACGAAGAAGGAACACCCAAAAGGTACTTCTTTATAATAAATTAAATTAACTATAATCAACTTGTAATGATCCTTGTTTGTGGTTCCGAGACAAACCTTCTTCTTTGTTCATTTCTGTGATTCGATCCATGGAGACTGGCGTTTATCGTCGTATTGATCCCGGATTGATCATTATTAATGATAGAAATCAAAGTGGGCACATCCACCCACGCGCTTTCGCTGCGCCCAGAACCTTCAAATGGTATCAGAGTAAGGTTACAATGTTGATTATAGTTATTTAATTTTCGTTGATAATTTACGCATTTATATTTGATTCAATTCGAAATAAATCGTTCTATAAATCTGAATAAATGAGATCTATTCTTACTCCTTCATTTCTCTATTCATATCACAGAAACGACCTTTTAATTTTAATTTTTGATTAAAATAAAAATGAGGAATTCATCTGGAGGAGCCGCTCTTTCTGTCTGTACAACACGGGATTACACGGCGTGTAATTAAAACTACACGCCGTGTACTTAGGTTCAATGAACCGACACTGGTCCGCCAAACCACGCCGTGTGAAATGAATATGCCTAAGTATTAATCACGCCGTGTTGACCAGAATTGAACGACATGTGGAAACCGGAATACACAACATGTATGTTGGAGCAACACGCCGTGTAGTCCGTTCCGGCCTAGGTGAAACTGTGTACAAGGATAATCTGAGTACCGCGTACATGGGGTTGCCAGGCTGGTTACTGCGTAACAAGGAAGTACACGCCATGTATGATTTATCTACACACCGTGTACTCCAAAATTTCCTAAGTACTAAAAACACGCCAAATCCCCCAGCGTGTACTTTGGATAAAGGGTGAAAAGAAATACACACCGTGTAATTATAAACTACACGCCGTGTACTTTCCAAAAATGGAATTTCACCAGGTTTCCTCCAATGTACAAAGACCCATACAAGGAATATGGATGAGAAGAATCTCAAGTAAATTCATAAAGGAATTTAAGATAAAGAATTGATTAATTATAAGATCATAATTAATTGAATTCGAGCGCGACTTATCTTAAATGAAAGAACGATTAAAAGAATTTGAATTCTAAATATGCATAAATGTCGTTGCATGCTATGGATGATCATGAGCTAGACCAAAGACCCTTTATATGTGTATGGTTTCATTTAAATTTATTTAATTTAAATTTGTTGGCCTACGAGCCTTCTTCCAATAAAATGTAGGGCTTGCGTGCCCATGGTTTCTTTAATGTAAACCCATGTAATGGAGGATCTCCCAAGATAGAGGAGACGATTCAAATCCCGAAGACGAGGTAAAACCGACGCAAGAAGATACCAAGGTGGACAGGTGGGAGCTGTAAAACAAGAACCATCGGGTTCAAGGTGTTTTCCCTAGGTCAGGGTTAGCTTATCAAAAACTGCTAGATAATCTAACCAATAGAATCTCATGATCATGCCATCTTATTTTATTTCTGTCTAAATTTCATGGTTTATTTATTATGTATGTGTTTTCGCGATCACATAATTAATAAAATGAAAAATCATACAAAGATGGAATAAAATAAAAACTGGACTATGCGTAAACATTATCAGAACATGGTTAATCACTTAAGCTAGCATCACTTAATATTAACAAGCATGTGATAATGCAAAACTATGCATAAAAGATTAAAATCCCTCAATACCATATTAAGTCATACCAAGCCTTCCGTTACTTGATTAAGGGAAAGACTCAATAAAACTATGTGTTTGACCAACCCTTGTTGGGACACTTACTTTTATAAAGGAATCCCTTATGAAAGGTTTCGGGTTGACTTAACCATATTACATCAAGAGAAGAAGCCCTTTCTAGACTTGATGTAATATTAGAGGCAAGAGTTGAGGAGATCCAAGTCAGGATTTTAGGATTGGGGAGTCCACTCAACAGATCAAGGAACTGTAACCTCATAGTTGGAAAAGACCTACCTACCTAAATACCTTCAAATAGCTCGACCAACCCTTGTTGGGGTTATGCGAAGGGAAATATGGATCCTTGCCACTAGAATGTCAAAGCAACTGGACATTCCGAGTTCAATGGTGAGGGCCATTAGGACTTGATAAAATAGTGGGAGAATTAATAAATTCATTTATTATTTTTCATAAAATGTAATCAAGAAAGTACTAATAAATCTGCTCTTTTAAATTGTAGAATCATGATAAAAAATTCATCAACCACATTTTCTCTGCGATCAATTCTGGAAAAAGATAATATCCTCACCATTAGTAACTTTCAAGAATGGTTTAGGCACCTTCAGGTTGTCCTACGCCATGAACGAAAGTATTACATGTTGGAGTCCTCACTTCCTGATCCTCCTGCCCAAGGGGAAAGCGATGAAGATTTCCTAGTCTATGATCAACATTTGAGTGATGCACTCAACGTTCAATGTTTGATGCTATAATCAATGTCAAGTGAGCTCATGAAGTCTCATGAGGACATGGATGCCTATAGCATGCTCGAGCACCTCTGTGGTCTATACCAGGAGAGAGAAAGGCAATAAAGGTTTAAGATCTCCAAGGCTCTATTCCAGAGCAAGCTTGGAGATGGTGCCCCAGCCGGGCCTCATGTAGTCAAGCTTATTGGCTACATTGAGCACTTGGAGGTTCCAGGGTTTAAACTCCCCGAAGAACTGGGTACCAATATCATTCTTGCATCACTTCCCCAGAGCTTCTCAAACTTTGTTGTGAACTTCAACATGAACAACATTGAGAATTCTCTGTCTGATCTTCTTATCCTCATTCGCCAAGTGGACAATGACATGAAGCGTGAAAAGCCTTCTGTCCTCATGGTGAATAAAAGTAAAGGGAAGATGAAGAGATTTAAGCCTAAAGATTCTTCAAGGCCCTCCAAGAAAAGGAAGATCAAAGGGGAGGCAAAGGAACAAGATGCTGTTTGTTTCGTATGTGGCAAGAAGGGCCATTGGAAGAAAAACTGCACCCAGCCAAGGAAGCAAGGGAAATCTTCAGGTGTATTTGTTATCGAATGAAATCTATCTGTTTCTACTAATTGGGTATTAGATACTACTTGTGGTGCTCACATCTGTATCCAAATATAGGAACCAAGTAGATTCAGAAAGATTGACCGAGGTGAGGTGGATCTACGAGCAGCCAACGGAGCCAGACTCACTGCTGTAGCTGTCGGAGACTACCACCTCACACTGCCTACTGGGATGATCTTGGTGTTAAAGGGTTGTTATTATGTGCATTCTATTACTAAAAAAATTATTTCAGTATTTAGATTAGATACTGATGGATTCATATTCAAGTTTGGAAATGAATGTTGCTACTTTTATAAAGATATCATTTGTTTTGGTAGGGCACATTTATATAACGACCTTTATGTGTTAGACTACACAAACCAAGTAATGGCAATCAATGAAAAATTAAATTCACATGAATCATACCACACCCAACTTTGGCATCACCGGCTAGGTCATTTCAATGAGAAACATTTGACAAAATTGCATCAAGATGGGTATTTAGATTATTTCGAACTAAAACCACTTGGTGTATGTCATGCGTGTCTACAAGGCAAAATGACCAAAGCCGCATTTAGTGGGAAAGGTGAAAGGGCTAAAGATCTTCTAGAATTAGTTCACACATATGTGTGTGGACCATTTCCAGTTGAAGCAAGGGGTGAGTTCTCGTACTTCATAACTTTTACTGATGATTTTAGTAGATATGGATATATCTACTTAATGAGGTATAAGTCAGATTCTTTTGACCGGTTCAAAGAATATAAGAATGAAGTTGAGAACCACCTTGGTAAGAATATTAAGAAACTCCACTCAAACAGAGGAGGAGAATATCTTAATCAGGACTTCATTGATTTCTTACGGGAGTTTGGGATTTTATCTCAACTCACTCCTCCATACATGCCCCAGTGGAATGGTGTAAGTGAAAGGAGGAACCGCACCCTGTTGGACATGGTGAGATCAATGATGAGTCATGTGAGTCTTCCATTATACTTTTGGGGATATTCATTACAAACAGCAGCACACATACTAAACCATGTACCAACTAAATCGATAAATGATATTCCATATGAGTTTTGGAGTGGACGCAAAGCCATGTTATCGAATTTACATGTGTGGGGTAGTGAAGCATTTGTTAAGGCCTCTTCAGGTAACAAACTTATGCCCTGAGGCACAAAGTGTATCTTTATAGGATATCCCAAGGAAACAAGGGGATATTACCTATACAATCCCTCAAACAAAAAGGTTATAGTGGCAAGACACGCCATATCCCTTTAGAGGGAGCACATCTCCAAAGGAGATAGTGGGAGCAAGATAGACTTCGATGAAGTCGAGGCTCAAGATACATAGGAGTTGGTACAAGAACAGATTCCACAAAGCCACGTGGAAGAACAATATGTTCCAGAGACACAAGAACTGCGTAGAAGCATGCGAGAGGTGAGAGAACCAGAACGATATGGTTTTCTTGTCACCGAGTATGGTGACTCATTATTGGTTGACAATGATTATCCTCTTACCTACAAGGTAGCAGTTGAAGGCACAAACGTTGCCAAGTGTCAAGAAGCCATGAATTCTGAAATGGATTCCATGTACCAAAACCAAGTCTGGATTTTGGTAGATCCTCCAATTGATGTAAAGCCTATTGGTAATAAATGGGTATTCAAGAAGAAACTGGACATGAAAGGGCAAGTCAACACCTATAAGGCACGAATGGTTGCAAAAGGTTTTAGACAACGTCAAGGAATTGACTATGATGAAACCTTTTCACCAGTTGCGATGCTTAAATCCATCAGAATCCTATTGGCCATTGCCGCTTACCATGACTATGAAATTTGGAAAATGGATGTCAAAACAGCTTTCCTTAACGAAAACCTCTAGGAAGATGTCTACATGACACAACCTGAAGGGTTTGTAACTCCAAAGGATACCAATAAGGTATTCAAGTTGTATAAATCCATTTATGGATTAAAGCAAGCATCAAGGTCATGGAACATTCATTTTGATGAAGCTATAACAGAATTTGGCTTTGTTAAGAATGAATGTGAGCCATGTGTCTACAAAAGGTTTAGTGGAAGTGCGATCATTTTCCTAATAGTATATGTTGATGACATATTACTAATTGGAAACGAAGTACCTGTCTTACAGTCAGTTAAGGCATGGTTGCATAAATGCTTCTCCGTGAAAGACTTGGGCAAGGAAGCATATATTCTTGGGATCAAGATCCATCATGATAGATCCAAGAGAATGCTGGGCCTGAGTCAAAGTACATACATTGACAAGATACTGAAGAGATTCAGTATGGAATAGTACAAGAGGGGATTGTTGCCAGTGTCACATGTCATTCATCTTTCCAAGAAAATGTGTCCTCAGACACATGAGGAAAGAAAGATAATTGAAAGGATCCCTTACGCATCCGTGATTGGGTCAGTCATGTATGATATGCTATGTATGAGGCTAGATGTTGCTTACGCATTAAGTGCGGTAGGCAGATATCAAGCTAATCCAGGAGACCGCCATTGGTTGGCAGTCAAGACTATCCTTAAGTATCTGAGGCGTACTAAGGATAGGTTCCTGGTTTATGGAGGAGATGAGGAACTAGTCATCAGAGGACATGTAGATGCTAGTTTCCAGACTGATCAAGATTACATGAAGTCGCAGACTGGATACATATTCAGTTTGAATGGAGGTGTAGTGAGCTGGAAGAGCTCAAAGCAAAGTGTGGTGGAAAATTCTACAGCGGAGTCCGAGTATATCACAGCTTCTGAGGCAGCTAAAGAAGCAGTATGGATGCAAAGCTTCATTCAAGAGTTGGATGTAGTACTGAGCAGTAAAGATCATATCACACTCTATTTTGATAATACTGCAGCGGTGGCACTTGCAAAAGATCCAAGGTCACATCAGCAGACAAAGCACATACTTCGGAAGTATCATCTCTTGAGGGATTTTTCTCAGAGAGGTGAAGTTGCAGTGAGCAGTATTTCCACGGAAGACAACGTAGCGAACCCCTTGACTAAAGCCTTAACTTAGTAGAAACATGATCATCATGTGAGGTCTAGTGGACTAAAAGTCATAGGCAGTTGGCTCTAGTCCAAGTTGGAGTTTGTAAGGGTTGGTGTCCTGAGAACCAACTGTTTTGTACTTTGATTACATGAATGTTAACTTATTATATATTGTTCATTATTCTGCATGACTATAATATAATAATGTCCAAGAATATTTGTTGCATTAATAATGTCATGGCAGATCCCCACTATGATGAGAACCTTGAAATGTTATAACAATATTATTAAATAAAGTTCTACAGTTGGATGACATACTATTATAGGACACATAGTATACAGAACATCATGTGCGAGTACTCGTAAGAAGACGAGACTCTCTCTCATGGAGTTCACACTTGGTAATCTCCAAGATGGGAGATTATGAGAACAGACCTGCCAGTATTAATTCCGCATGTCTTGGTGTCATCGGACATTACTATCTACGAGCATGTGTAATGGTCCTTAGACTGGAAGATTATCATTAACTCATGTCATGACTCGCGCACTTAGATTTACTGACGAAAACCGTCACACAGACAGTTGACAGGAAGTAGGGTATGTTGGGTGCGTCATGAGTGACATGTTGTTAATGGATAAGTCAAGGAAGGATTTGTCCCTTCCATTTATGGAAGTTGATATCTTGACCCTTTGATTGAAATAGAACTGTCGCATTAAATTCCATGGCCATGGTGTGAACGATGAGTTTATTTCAGGTAGTCAAAGAATGAAGGATCAAGCATATAGGTTTATGATACTACCATGAAACCTTCTTGATGAGATATTGAGACAAAGAGATTAAATTACACAGTAAGCGTTCATATGAGGTGATACATCAATGCGGCGTCAACTTCTTTCTCTTGGGTTCCTTGACCCGTTAATAGACAGTAATATTGGACTTTAGGCAAGACCGCCTAATGCCAATGAGAAAGAGGCCTAGAGGGTCACACACTAAGTGTATTCAAGTATCTCAAGTAGAATAAAGATTACTTTCATACGTGGTTTAATAATTATTCAAGGAATCCTAAAATCGTTTTAATGTTGGAGGAAGAATAAAATAAAACAAGTACACGCCGTGTAGTTTTATTTTGAAAATAAGTACACGTCATGTATTATTAAATGTACACGCCGTGTAGTTTTCATTTTGGAAAGTAAATGAATAAATGAAAACAAGATACACACTCCGTGTACATTTAATGTACACGCCATGTAGTTTTCAATGAAAAACAAGTACAAGCCGTGTATTTATTATTACACGCCATGTAGTTTTTCTTATCGGGATTTTGAGGATATAATATTGTTTTATTAAATGATATTTATTATAATCAGCGTGAGCGCATGTCAAGGAATTAATTATTTGACATGGGGGTTTTCAATAATAGTTAATGAAATAAATGAAATACGTAATGCGTTTATTTATTGTAATAACTCTACAACCTCAAACTCGATTATAAATATCCTCACAACCCTAACTCTTTTCCAACACAAGAGAATCGTTGTGCACAAAAATTCTGGAGAATTATTTCAAGGCCTAAAGAACCTCTTCCTCCAAGAACGCTCTCAAGACCGAGAGATATCATCTTCCATCGGATCAAGACAATTTAAGTCGGACAACACAAGCAAATGTTTCTCCATGCTAGCACCTAGAGACTCCTTTGGCGACATCCAGAGATACGAGGTGCACGTGTGGATCAACACTAGAGAAAGTATACACTTAGCTTCTATGACGCAATGACGAATCACATTGGAACGTGATCAAGAACATCAATGAAGAAGGAACACCCAAAAGGTACTTCTTTATAATCAATTAAATTAATTATAATCAACTTGTAATGATCCTTGTTTGTGGTTCTGGGACAAACCTTCTTCTTTGTCAATTTCTGTGATTCGATCCGTGGAGACTGACATTTATCATCATATTGATCCCAGATTTATCATTATTAATGACAAAAATCCAAGTGGGCGCATCCACCCACGCGCTTACTCTACACCCAGAACCTTCAGAACTCAATCCTGTGTACTAGATAAAGTGATGTGGCACTTTCCATTGATTCCCAGACTTCAGAAACTTTTTATGTCAGAACAAATGGCTAAGAATATGAGATGACATGAAGATGAAATAAATAAGGATAATGATGATATAGTTCAACCTGCTGATGGGTTAGCATGGAAAAAATTTGATAGGTTACATCCTGATTTTACAGCCGAACCACGAAATGTTATATTGAGATTGTCATGTGATGGTTTCAACCCATTTAAGCAGATGCATACTGCACATAGTACTTGGCCTATTTTCATTCATATTTATAATTTTTCATCATGGATGTGTATGAAAAAACCAGTTACTATCATGATTATATTGATTTCTGGACCCAATGATCCTGGAAATGATATCAACATATATTTTCAACCATTAATAGATGAGTTGAAGGAGCTTTGGACCATTGGGGTGAAGACATATGATGCATTTAGAAAGGATTAATTTATGTGTCGTGCAACATTATTATGGACAATAAATGATTTCCATACATATGGAATGATGTCTGGTTGGAGTACCAAGGGGAGATTATCTTACCCTATATGTATAAAAAATACATGTTCCAGGAGATTAAAGTTTCAACGAACTTTTAGTTTCATTGGGCATCGACGATTTATACAAATGGGTCATTCATACAGGAAAAATCAAAGACAGATTGATAATTCCATAAAGACATATGAAATACCTCAATGAATGTCGGGGGGGGGGGTGATATCCTTAAAGAACTTGACAGTTTGATTTTTGTTCTTGGAAAGGGTTAGTTAAATTCCAACAAGCGGAAGAATGTTCCTTTGATTTCCAACAATAATTGGACAAAGAGAAGTATATTCTATGAGTTTTCGTATTGGTCATCAAATTTTCCACATCAATTCTTGGATTTAATGAATATTGAGAAAAATGTGTGTGAAATGTTACTTGAAACCCTTTTAAATGTAAAGGGAAAGACAAAAGATGATTTACACTCACGTCATGATTTAATGGATTGGGGTATAAAACCAAGACTTCATCCTGAGTTAATTGATTAGAATCAGTGGAAAGTTTCTTTTTCTTGTTTTTTGATGAAAAATGCAGAGAAAAAATAATTTCTTCAAGTCTTGTAAAGTTTAAAGGGTCCAGATGGTTATTCGAGTAACATTTTGAAATGATTGAATACACGAGATGTGAAACTAAAATCCCTCAAAACCCATGAATACCATGTCCTATTGCATGAATTGATTCCTATTTCCATTCTAAATTTACTGTAACATAATTTCAAGGTCACTATGATTAGATTATGTCACTTTTATCAAGATATTTATGTTAAAATATTGAACAAAAGTGTTGTGAAAAAACTACAGAAAGATGTACCGATCATTCTTTTCGACTTGGAGAAAATATTTCCCCCATCGTTTTTTACATGTATGTTACATATGACCATGCATCTTCTAATAGAAGTTATTTTTGGTGGTCCCTTTTCTAGTTTCTGGATGTATCCAATAGAAATAATGATGTTTACATTGAAATCTTATGCAAAAAATAAGAATCATCCTGAAGGATCTATTGTGAAAGGTTATTTAGAATAGGAATGCATGGATTTTTGTTCAATGTATTTGACTAATGTCACCAGTGGATCTAATCGGCCCATGAGAACTAAATATGAGTAGTATGATCCCATTGAGCCAACATTTTTGTCACTACCCCAAATAGGGGGGGATATCTGGATCATACAAGTTGTGTACTTTGAATAGGGATGAGTGGGAAATGGATCATCGTACGGTATTATTTAACTGTGTCATGGTTGAAAATTACATCAAGTAAGTAAAATTATAAATATATATATTTTTATTGTGTATTTTTTTCATAGTTCCTGATATCATTAAATTTTTATATTTGTAGAGAACATAGTGAAATTATAAAAAGAGCACACCGCTCTTTATCTATTAAGAGGCGGGAACAATTACACAGCAAATAATTTCCCACTTGGTTGAAGTAAAAGGTAAAAAATTCTTTTTTTACATTACCAAATCATTGGTATTTGTTCAATATTTGTTGTCGATATATTTCAGGTCCAAATTTTACCGATGGATGATGTATCTGCTGAAATATGGGCATTGTCGTTTGGTCCGAGCAATGTGGTTCATGATTGTAAAGAAATGGTTGTCAATGGTTCTGAATTCATTATAAATAGTTGTAAAACAAAGATGGCAACACAACATGATGATGTCACGATAAGCGCTACAATGGATTGTTATGCTAGTGCATCAGACATACATCCTTGATCAGAAAATATGTCGTATTACGGAGTTGTTGAGAGAATATTTTTATTAGATTACTATACACATAGTCATGTCACTATGATGAAATGTAAGTGGTTTGATTTAATGATACGACAAGGCTTGTATATAGATAGTTGTGGTTTTAGAGTGATTGATATGAAACATCAACTGCAAACAGATGAGACTTATATTCTTACATCACAAGCTAGACAAGTATTTTATGTAAATGATTCTTTAAAACTGCAATTTGGTGATATTTTTGATGTTATTCCTAGACACATTTTTTATGAAGGATTGGATGATGGTAATGTTTTGGATGAACTAGTCAGTATTCAGTCAAATATATCATTCGATGATATGGATAATTCAATTGTGATAATGGATTGTGAACCAGAAATTATAATAGATAATTCCTAGCTTTACATGTTTCAAAGTATTTAGATTATATTATTCTGACCTGGTGCATGTTTTTTTTAACTTTTAAAGTAGCATCTTCTTTTGTTTTTTAATGTTTTCATTTAGCGAGTAAACAAAATTATAAAAAAACTTAAAGGAAGATGTAAAGTTTTGAAAAATAATATGATTTTTCTTGGAATTTTTATATTTATTTAATGCTTGTTAAATTTTTAAAATTTTCACATCACTTTTGGCATTTATATATTATTATGTCTTAAAAGGAGGTTCGGAGAAAAAAAATGGAGTAAAACGATCGCCGACTTAGAGAAGATGGCCTAAAAAATATGATTATTCCAGTGAGTACCTTATTTATTTATTGATTATGTATGAACTTTACACAAATCATATTTAATATGAACAGGAATCATCGAGGAGGCAACTTGCATTCAATGAAGATGGTTCAGGCACTCCAGAGTATAGGACTAACCCTACATGCAACCCCCTACATGTACCGCCTCACATTCCATGGCTCTACAGTCACCGGGACAGTTTCCTCCCATCATTACCCCCACTTATATGCCTTATCCATACATGGGAGGTCATCCTTTTTATCCATTTCCTCCTCCTACCATGCAGGGTAGTCCATCTCCTTCTATCCCTCAGCCTTTTTACCCTTATCCACCTTCATCTCTACAGGGTACACCTCCATTGGTTATGCCCCCTGTATACCTATACCCTCCTACCCAACCTCATCATTCAAAGTCTACTATGGAGGGTACACCTCCATTGGTTATTCCTCCTGTATACCCGTACCCTCCTACCCAACCTCAGCATCCACAGTCTACTATGGATGACACTTCTCTAGTTGCTTCCCCCAACATAGTGTGCATGATTGAGCAACAAAAAATAGTGCTACTGGTAAATGTTTAAAAAGTAATGAAATTAATAACTTTTTATTAAATTTCAGTTATATATGTGTATAATACATTTGTTTCTTTTTTCAGGATTATCTTCTACTAAAATACGTGGTCGTACAAAGATGCATAAAGTGTGGAATAGATACACGCAAATTATTGTTCAATATAACAAGGAAATGAAAATTATTGAAGAAAATGGTAAATAATTGTGGAGTTTCATGGGGACACTCAATAAAAATAGTAATATTGTTCTGGTTCAACCAATCGAGTGGAGAAAAGTTGGAAAAGAAATAAAAGACAAGGCTTGGGTGAAAATTTGGGTAATATATTTTTTAAAATCACTTTGAAATTTCTTTATAAAGTATTATTGATAAATTTGTTTGAATATTCAGCTTTTCTATAACTTTACAGATGGTCTCCATGCTAAGAGAGATAGGTTAATGGAACTGGGGGAGATGTGATGGGCCTATAAGCATGACCTGCATGTTGGCTGGAAAAAAAGAAGAGGTACTCCTCTTGAAAATGAACCGATCTTCAATGAACACCCAATTTCACAATACAAAGAATTAATTGCATATTGGATCTATTCCTATTTCAAGGTAATTTACAATCTTAATGTTTTTAATAAATTTCTTTTTTTATTAATCTTAGTTTTCTATAGTGTATGATTTTATTAGATGTGATTGTGTTCAGTTTTATTTTTCAGACTTGGTTATTTCAGTTATGTCTTGAACTTGTTGAATTGTTAAGTTGAAATGATGATTTTTATCCCTTTTGAATTGTTTAGAGGCTAGTTTATTTTTGTTTACTAATAAGATTCATCTAAAAGAAACATAAGAAATAAGGGCGTCATGATATATAATCATACTCTAGGGCGAACTACACCGCCATATCATGAACTGTCATAGGTAATATATGTTTTAACATTGAATATACATTTATTTTTTCATTGATTTATGTTCAATTTTCATGTAGAAATGGGCATTAAATATCAAATGATGTGTTCACCAATCATTATTGTTTTGTTCTAGTAAGAAAAAGAAATATGGAACTGTTGTGAATCAGGAAACGCATAAAAAAATTGTAAGAATGTTTTTAAATTTTTAGATTTTAGTATGTAGTTTCATTCACTGAAAGTTATATGAGTTGTGTCTTCCTCATAGGGAATGAGAATGCTTGAGTCAATTATATCACTTGTTCCTATGGTATTATATAGGAAAATACATTATCTGCCACTCTCTTTAGTATTCCTAATGATAATTTAAAAAGATCAATTCTTGATAAGGTTTAAAAAGGACATCTGAAATCCATTTAATCTAGAATAGTGTTTAAGGAACCTTCTCATTTCTTTTATACTGATCATATAATCACGTTTCTCTATTAAGTTTTAAGGAATATTTATACTCTCAAATAGGTCCATAACCACTACTAATATATCTGTAAACCCAAATAGCATCCCAAGATACTAATATAAGTTACACCAACTCTTAAAAGTAGTATAACTAATATAAAAGGGCATACAATACTTATGTGTTGGTCTAGATTTCATCAAAAAAGGAGGTTGTAGACATTTTACTCATAACACATATGATAATTTCAATGGAAATATAACTGTACTTACTTATTTTTTTGATTATCTATTAAAATGGTAACACTATTTTATAGGATGCTCTTCAAGCTCTAATGGAAAAGGAACCGGACACATTTGGACCAAACGATTATTTACATCAGGTTCTTGGAAACGAGCACAGTGGTAGGGTTCATTGTAAACTTGGAAAGAAAATTGTTCCAACTAAATATTTGTCATTAGGTATTAAATATTCTATAAATATTGCAGGAATGGTTATTGAAGAAAAATTACATGCTGCCATTGAGACAACAAAGTAATAAGTTATACAAGAGTCTCAAAAGACGCGGAAAAAAGAAAATGAACAATTGTTCAAGTTGATATCAGCTATATGCTCTTCACTTCCTCTAGAGGGTGAAAAAATAGTGGATGGATGTTTATCAAGTTTGTGCCCAATGTATGAGGATGACGATGATTGTGTAGCTGAAGATGCTGGTGGAGAGGCTGAAGATGCTGCTGATGGTGGAGAGGCTGAAGATACTGCTAATGGTGGAGAGGATGAATATGTTGCTGATGGTGTTGATGATGATACTGTTGGTGGTACACATGTTGATGCTGTTGATATCGGTGCTGATGAGGAGGAGGATTCAGATGAAATTTTGGAGTGACATTGTTGAAAGTTTTTGTATCTATCATTTTGTTTTCGTTGTTTATAAAATTTCAATTTTATATGTATTAGTTGTTTTTTTATTTATGTGGAAATGAGATGCTACAATGGTTTTTAGAATTTGTTGCAGGTGTATTTGTATACTACAGGTTTGTGCGGGGGGGGGGGGGGGACTGGTAGGTGCATGACTGGCATAGGGGAGGGTAAACTGGCAGGGGAGAACTAGAAGGGGGGAGGGTGGTGTAAGGGGCAGGGTGGGTGGGGGTGCGGGGGGGGGGGGGGGGGAACTGGCAGGGGGGACCAGTAGGGGGTGGGGTTGCAAGGGGGAGGACAAGGTGGGAGGGGGGACTAGAAGGGGGAGGAGACTGGTAGGGGGTGGAGGGGGTAGGGTGGGTGGGGGTGCAAGGGGGGCTGGCAGGGGGGAGGGGGACTAGCAGGGGCAGGGGGGAGGGGAAACTGGTAGGGGGACTAGCAGGGGGAAGGACTGGCAGGGGGAGGGGAAACTGGCAGGGACCGTGGGACTGATAGGGGTAGGGGGATTGTCAGAGGTAGGGGGGCTGGTAGGGGCATGGGTAGTGGGGTGGGGGGGGGGACTGGCAGGGGCAGAGGGGACTGGCATGGGCAGGGGCAGGGGCAGGGGGACTGGTAGGGGCAAGGCCAGGGAAGGACTGGTAGGGGAAGGGGGGAAGGTTACCCAATTCTATGTTTATGTATCAGAACACTCAGCTTATCACCACAGGGAGACCAACATTGCTGGTACATCAGAGCAAAGTATACTCACCCTTAAATCCCATTTTTCATTTTTCAATGATGGTTTTCAGGTATTTACACTGCTATTTTTCTTGCAGTTATTGAATATTTCTTTCACCTGTGACTTGAATTCGACGAGAAGAGAAAAGTAAGCTCGGATCCTCCAAAGTCTGGTTTATATATAATGCCCATATTTTACTGAAATATATTACTGCTTCTGCTATGCAGAGAGTGATCTTAGATAATATTGAACTAGATCTTTTGAAATTGGATAATAAGGTTCAATTTATTCTTGGGGTGGTGAATGGGTAGATCATTGTGAGCAATAGGAAGAGTGTAGAAAATGGGTAACTAAATAGTGAATCATATCTATATGTCCTATATTTTCTTATTTCATTCTAGTTTTGTTTTGTGTGTTGAGGTTTTGTTCATGTTTATCATGAAAAATATATGGGATTTCAACTTATTATATATTAGTTACATGTGGAAGATTTTCACAGGTTAAAGGAGTGGGTGGATAATAAGATTTATGGATATAAAGGGAAACTTTTATCCAAGGTGTGAAAGAGAATTTTAATCTACACAGTGTTATTTTCTCTGCTTATTTTTATTATAATATGAATTCATATTCTACTAAATCCATTTGTGATTTTTTAATTATTTGATTTCTAACTATTGGTAGAGAGGAGAACCGGGATAAAGACCTCTATAATAGGTTAAGTGGGAGGTTATGTGTCATGAGAGGTATTGTGGGAGACTTGGGTTGAAATATATTAATGCATTTAATCTAGTTATTTTGGATAATCAAGGGTGATGTCTTCTGTATGAACCAAAATACCTTTGGTGTAGAGTTTTGAAGGGAATTTTCTTTCCCTATACTAATTTTATTTTAGTACATATCAAGTTGAAACCATAATAGGTTTGGATGGGGTTAATATAGGCTCAGACGATCCTTATAAAAGTTTTATGTTGGAGGGTGGAGTATTGAAGGAGTATTTCAGCAATTCATTGATGTATTCCAACTAATTCCTTATCCATATAATATGTGTATATGTTTTTTATGACTGTGGGGTCTGCTTAGTGGGGTGTGGTGGAGGGAAGGGTGGGGGGTGGCCCGGGGTAAGGGGCTGCTATAGGGGGTTGGGTGTTTCCAGGGGTAGGGGGGCTGCTGCAGGGGGTTGTGGGGGGGGGGGGGGTGTGGCCAGGGCCAGGATGGCTGCTGTAGGGGGTGCAGGGAGGGGGGGGGTTGATGTAATGCCCCGATCCCAGTTACCTAGAGTCAGTGAATTATTTTAATACATTAGCATGATACAAGGAAATCATGTCTCGAAGGACCGATTAGTTTAGCAGTCTTGGAAAATAGATTACATATATTAACATTACATTACAATTTCAAACATAAAACACAGCATAAATAGTTCCTTGAGAACTCCATTATTCCCTTTAGCTTAACCCTGCATATCAATCATAATAAACTTCTTGGAATCATAGTAAAATGAAATATAATAAAGGGGTGAGCTCAAATGCTCAATAATGGTATGCAATACAACGAAAGATAACATAAATATTAATCACGATGAATAATTAAAACCACATGCCTTTACCAATAATAAATATGAATACTTTTATGGAAGGAATATGAGCTGAGTAAATAATTCCATAATAAAACATAGCATGGGTATTCTACTAGTCTAATGACCACATGAACTGTCAATATTATTTTCATAATGAGGGAATGTATAATGCCAGACATTCTAAAACATTTTGTCAAGGCCTCGACCAAGACGTCTAAAAATTATTAAGGCCTCAGCCAAAATCATATATCAAATTGGGAAAGGCCTCGACCAATTCCACATCTAAATGTATCATGAGACCAACTGATGCATCAAGGAGATATAGTAGGCTCCACCAATCACTTACTATGTCCAATACATTCCTTATATGAAAAGGTGGAAACATAACATAAACATTCGTATAAGAACTAGGATACGAAATGTTAATACGTTAACCATAAACCATGAATGGTATAAAAATAACACATCCATAGTCAAACATATCACAAAACCTTCAATACAATATAGAATATTTGTATCATAATAAATCAAATTCAAACAAGATAAAAATCCATCAAAGGATGTTGACATAGTTGAAAATGATTTGTAAAACTATTTGAGAGAAATATCCCTTTTCATGAAAACATTTAAAAGTCACACAATTTAGAAAGGAAGATATTTAAATAAAAATTTTAATCAAAGTGTCTCATACCACTATGAAACATTTGAAAAGAATTATCATTTCAAAACATTCATGTCCATATAAATAAATCCTTAAAATCGTTTTGAAAATATGGACATTAATTAAAAGGGTTTAGAAAGATAAATATTTAAAACATTTAAAATGATGATCTAGTTAAATAGACCCTCCCATAAAACCTTAAAAGATTCCTTTTGAAAACATTTTTATGAAATATGGGTATCTATGATAAGTATGTCCCATAAAATACTTACACATGAACAATCTCGGATAATAATGAGATTGAGGAAATAACCCTTACCAATTTGGTAACTTACGAAACATACACCCCATGAAAGAAGTATCATACAATGAATATGTAAATACACATAAATTAAATTTTATTACACAAATAATACAATTATGGGTAGTACATACACCACAAAAAAGGTAATAGTGGCAATATGGCATGAATCTCATGGGAATAAAGAGTGAGATGAAAACCCCTTACCTTGCACTTTCCTTTGGTCGAGGGTACGTTTAACCTCCTGTATAATGACCATAGTATGTTATTAAATTATAAAATAACCATATTCATATTTATTATATCATACATGATTCGTTTATGAATTTATACTGCACATTTAATAACGATTTCATGTTAAATTATCATTTTGTGTAATAATCTCTTTCTTTATCGTATGTGTTTTAACTTGTTATTCTTGATCGTATCATTTAGATCATGATTTAAATGATTCCAGAATATAAAATTTGATTTATATATCATATATATTTAGAATATAAATATTTATAATAGATGTATATATGAAATGGAAGACACCGTTTATGGAGACGGTAGGCCGTACGTACGTATAAACGCTGTTTCCGTTTTTATATCGTATTGAACGGAAGTAAGTGAATAAGATTTATATAAGTACATAAATACATACATACGTACATACATACATACATATATATATATATATATATATATCTCCAGTAGCATTATTATGTCATATATTACATACATATTAATAATATATATTTTTATAATCATCGTTGAATGGTGAACATGGAAATGACTCTCATCGCGTCATGGAGATGGTAATCCGTACGTACGCACGAGCGACAATATCATTATTTTGATTTAAAATAGTATATAAATAGATGGTATATCATAAATAAAGAATAATTAAAATGTTATATTTATTATTTACATCAATTATACATCATTATTATACCCATCCAAATAATAATGTATTTTATAACAACTACACCATGACGTGGAGATGGTAAGCCGTACGTATGCACGTATGGTGACATGTCATT
The DNA here is from genome assembly GCA_963277665.1 of Viscum album. Lineage (NCBI taxonomy): Eukaryota > Viridiplantae > Streptophyta > Magnoliopsida > Santalales > Viscaceae > Viscum > Viscum album. The sequence continues at coordinate 30,174,344 of OY728147.1, forward strand.
CATAGGATGGCTAAAATAATGAATATGGTTGTACCATATTTATAATAACATCAAATTATATAGAATATACTGGATTTATTGTTTTATAATGTAACCAACAAAGAAATAAGAAGTGGAAGAAGAAAAGAACTTGAAAGAGGTGATGAAATATTTACCTATTCTTCAGGTTCTTCCTTTTGATTTGATCAAAAGGACTCCTTAGGTTGGCTTTATAATCAAACTAAGGACTATAAGATCAAGTTAGGGAAGTTGAGAGGATATTTGTGCAGGTTTTGGCCGAGCCAAATGGCTTTGTAGGTGTGATTTTGAGAGAAGGGGAAGTGCCCTTTTATAAGAGGGGTGAGGGTCACTTTAGGAAAAGATTAAAGTATTAATTTATTATACAATCATATTTGGTTTATAATGGTTCCAAATGAATTTATTTCTAGAATTAGGTGGTTATGGGTCTAAATAATCTAAAAAAATTGGTTTTAGACAAGTTTAGGTTACCATTTTAACCTTATCTTTTAGATTTAACTCTTAGTTAAATAGTTTAACTTTTACCATGTCTTCTTGTATTCTTACTCTATATGGTTAATAAACTTACTATAAACTTTCAAGAGAACCTAAAGTGGATCATTAATGAAATATATAATATTATTTAAGCCCTTTGGCTGAACCTTAAATTTTTAGGAATATCATATCAACCAATAATATAGTATTTGTTTTAAATATTAATTTATGTCAATTTTGACACTATTTGGTATTTTGTTTTTGTGAAAGTCATCATAACTTTATTACTTCAAAAAAGATACATTTAATAATCCCTAAAATTTCATATTAACCTAAAAAATTCTTGTATGTCATAAAAACTTTGAAATTATATTTATTTTAATATTTATAATACCATTTATTTGATTCTTTCATTAATAAGGAAAATACTGCATCATCATTGTGTCATAAATAAATTTAATTATTCAATGTATAAAAATTATAAATAAAATAAAATTATGTAGGAAATATTTTTATCTTTCTAATGAATATTTATAGTCTAAGATATAACATTTATAACCCTATGTAATTTTTTTTACTAAAAGATATATGCTTATGTCATTTTTGTATTTACTTTAGCTTAATTAATATAAAGTGTCATTATCACTTACAAGTGGCCCCATAGGGTCCCAAAATCGACCCAAAGATACCCATGGTAGGAAATGTACCATCCATTAGGGTTAGTACACATTTTAGGGTAATTTAATATTATTATAATATTATTTTTTTACCCTTATTTACTGGATTTACCTTTTAACCATGATAAATAAAATATTTACCGAAGTAATTATTCAAAATGTCTAAAAATACAATTTACCTATTTACACAATTTGTAACTCCTGATTCTAAATATGGAATCCATTTTTCTAAATTCAAAACACAGAAGTGACAGAAATTAATTTAAAATTAATTCTCATTGTCAAAACAAAAAACGTGTTTTTAAGAAATAATAACTATCAAAAGATTGACACTTGCTTATGTCTAGTTTAATGTAAAATTATGTCCAATGACCAAAATTAGATTAAATGGTAAAAATATAATCTAATTATACTTTAAAACCACTCAAATTCATAATTTATCACTATTAATTATTTTGATTAAAAAAGTTGTTTTTAATTAAAATTTAGTAATTTTCATTATTCATCAAAATATGAAAGTTATCAGAAAAGTACCAAAAATTAACCCTAAGATAATTTTGATATTCCGAATCCAAAAATGAAGTCCATTTTGAAATATAAAATGTATAAAATTTCAAAAAGTGGGTATTACTATTTATAATGGCTAGTTTGATTGGTTGTGGTGTGTGTTAGAACTCGAAGTTGCGTATAACACACGCTATTGTATTATTCAAAGAGAAGCATACTGTGGAAGCTTGGGGTGTTACATTCTACCCTCCTTCAATAAATTGAATCCTCATAATTTGTACTCGGTATTGGAAACTTGGGGTTGACATTTCAAAATATCTTAGTTGAAATCCCACATCGAAAAATGAATTAATGAGGCCTCTATTTAAAATAAAGAGTGGTAAGTATTTACCGAAAATAACACATACTAGGGTTCCATGTAGGAAAACATGGATATGACAGAGAAATATAATCATCAATATCTGATGGATAGTGGTAGAGAACATGACTATGAAAAAACCAACAATCACAAAGCCATAAAATTGTGATGATCTAAGGTACCATCTAGGACAATATTTTTGTTCTAAGTTCCATTTCTTAATGTTGAGGAATTTATTTATGAGACTGGATAAGATCATAAGGAGATATACTTAAATTATAATTAGAGTTTTATCCATTAATAAATTTCTACCACAAACTCATCTTTCACTTCAAAACATAATACAACTCAAAAATACTCTATTTATCCTAATTGTATAGGGTTCCAAATATAAACATATACCATTTAAGTGATGAAAACTATTTTGTAACAACCAGGGACTTCCTGTAGGCTAGTGGTAGGTAATAAAGGTCTGTCGCACTATGATTGTGGGTTCGATTCTTGCAGCTTTATCCGACACGACGGTTTATCGTCCGTCCCGCAGGTTGTCCTTTTACCAAGACTATAATATTATAATATTCCAAAAATAATCATAAGAAATGTTTTAACCTTAAACAATAATTTCCAAAGTTCAATTTAATCCATTAAAAATATTATAGTTATCTAAAATACCTCTGTCCAGACTCTCTGTAAAAGGTATCTAAATTCAAAAATCAATTGTAACATCAGATTCCCCAAACAAAGTAAAGTTTCTCTTATTGTCACATAATGAAAATATGATTACCTTAGTAATATTAAAACCTTAATGAAAAAAAGTACTGCAGTACAATCCTTATATATATCATATTATTCTTATAACCAGAATATATTTCTTGAATCCAAAAACAAAAATACAATAATTATTCAACTTCAACTATAGTAACAACATAAGCTTGGGCTTTCTCCCTTGGCCTTTTCTGAGATAAGTTTCCCTGAAGCTTAGGACATTCATTTTCATAATGTCCCATCTCCCTACAATTGTAGAATTGAACATTGGTAGTGTCTTTATTTCCTTTACAATCACCAGCTAGATGGACTTTCAGTCCACATTTGTAGCATACTACTTTTCCTTTTAGACAGGCACCAGGGTGCTTCCTTCCACAATTATCACAGGGTGGAAATTCAATTCTTCCCTTCTTCCCTGTTTCCTTATTTCCTTTCCCAGGGTGTTCAGCAGATCTCTTCTTCTCTTTCTTTGATTTAAAGTCATAATACTTAGATAATTCATTTTCTGTCTTGATAGCACATGAGACAATATCTTCGTATGATGAGAAGGATTGCAATACTAAATCTCGACATAGAAATGGTTTTAACCCATCAAAGAAATGATCAATCTTACTTCTTGGGTTACGTATATAATCTGCAGCATGGCTTGCTAACCTTGTAAAGTTAGCCTCATACTTTACAACATTCTCATCCTCCTTTTTCCTCAGACTGAGAAATTGTCTTTCCATATCCGCTCAATGGTCATGAGGAAAGTATTTTTCTAAGAAAATCTCTTTAAACTCCCTTCATTCCATGCTTGATACTTCTTCATCCGCCTTTGTGTTTTGAATCAATGACCACCATTGATCAGCATCTCCAGTGAGGTGATAAACTGCCATGACAACTTTTTCCCTTTCACTACTCCCCAAAGCTTGAAATATTTTCTCTAGGGAAATTATCCATTGCCCAGATACCAATGGATTTGTATTCCCATTGAATTTTTATGGTTATTGCCTCATGAAGCGATCTAACATTGATCCTCCGCGTTGTGGATCAGGGTGCTCCATACGGGTAAGGTTATTATATATAACCTGAGTGAGTTGTCCCAGTATGGTGATAAGGTGATCAACACCAGTTGTATCACCAGCTACACTATAATTTTCTTGAGTAGGAGGGAAATCCCTACATGGATTACGTGCGTTGATATGATTTTCATTTCTTCCACTAGGTTCCATTTCTAAACAATGACATAAACTAGATTAGTTTATGAATTGAAATACTTAATTCCAAACTTGTAAAATAGCTAAAGTAAATTGAACACTTTATGGATATAATCCATAATAATAAAAATGTTTTCTTTGAGTAAGTATACACTCATAATCCCATCATAATGGTTTGTAAAGAAAATGAGAATTATCCTAAGAATATCCCCCGGGAGTGTTGTAACCAAGAGTGCAGCAAGGCCCGTTGTTGTGTACCAGTTCCCGTTTGAGTCTAGCTCAAAGCGGTGTTTTCGGGTTTTACCCCAAGGTACATCTGTACCAGAGCCACCTCTACCTGCTTGTATCTAGATAGGGATGTATTTCTTATAAAACTCATAAAATCTCTATAATACCAAAATTCTAGGAAGTTCTTCTATACTAATCCTCAAAGTATATCTTATGGCTATGTGCTCTAATCAGAGTTTATCTAAATCTAGTTTCTAAGGATTGTACTAAACTTCCTCTGATACCAACTATAACGCCCTGACCCCAGTTACCTAGAGCCGGTGCATTATTTTAATACATTGGCATGATACAAGGAAATCATGTCCCGAAGGACCGATTAGTTTAGCAGTCTTGGAAAATAGATTACATATATTAACATTACATTACAATTTCAAATATAAAACACAGCATAAATAGTTCTTTGAGAATGCCATTATTCCCTTTAGCTTAACCCTGCATATCAATCATAATAAACTTCTTGGAATCTTGGGAAAATGAAACATAAGAAAGGGGTGAGCTCAAATGCTCAGTAAGGGTATGCAATACAACAGAAGATAACATAAATATTAAGCACGATGAATAATTGAAACCACATTCATTTACCAATAATAAATATGAATACTTTTAAGGAATGAATATGAGATGAGTAAATAATGCCATAATAAAACATATCATGGGTATTCTACTAGTCGAATGACCACATGAACCATCAATATTATTTTCATAATGAGGGAATGTATAATGCCAGACATTCTAAAACATTTTGTCAAGGCCTCGACCAAGATGTCTAAAAATTATTAAGGCCTCGACCAAAACCATATATAAAATTGGGACAGGCCTTAGAAAATTCCACATATAAATGTCTCATGAGACCTACCGATGCATCGAGGAGCTATAGTGGGCTCCACCCATCACTTACTATGTCCAATACATTCCTCATATTAAAAGGTTGAAACATAACATAAACATTCATATAAGAAATAGGATACGAAATGTAAATACTTTAACCATAAACCATGAATGGTATAAAAATAACACATCCACAATCAAACATATCACAAAACCTTCAATACAATATGGAATATTTGTATCATAATAAATCAACTTCAAACAAGATAAAAATCCATCAAAGGATGTTGACATAGATGAAAATGATTTGTAAAACTCTTTGAGAGAAATATACCTTTTCATGAAAACATTTAAAAGTCACACAATTTAAAAAGGAAGATATTTAAATAAATTTTTGAATCAAAGTGTTCCATACCACTATGAAACATTTGAAAAGAATTATCATTTCAAAACATTCATGTCCATATAAATAAATCCTTAAAATCGTTTTGAAAATATGGACATTAATTAAAAGGGTTTAGAAAGATAAATCTTTAAAACATTTAAAATGACGATATAGTTAAATAGACCCTCCCATAAAACCTTAAAATATTCCTTTTGAAAACATTTTTATGAAATATGGGTATCTATGATAAGTATGTCCCAGAAAATACTTACACATGAACAATCTCGGATAATAATGAGATTGAGGAAATAACCCTTACCAATTTGGTAACTTACGAAACATACACCCCATGAAATAAGTATCATACAATGAATATGTAAATACACATAAATTAAAGTGTATTACACAAAGAATACAATTATGGGCAGTAAATACACCACAAAAAAGGCAATAGTGGCAATATGGCATGAATCTCACGGGAATAAGGAGTGAGATGAAAACCCCTTACCTTGCACTTTCCTTTGGTCGAGGGTACATTTAACCTTCTGTATAATGACCATAGTATGTTATTAAATTATACCATAACCATATTCATATTTATTATATCATACATGATTCTTTTATGACTTTATACTACCCATTTAATAATGATTTCATGTTAAATTATCATTTTGTGTAATAATCGCTTTCTTTATCGTATGTGTTTTAACTTGTTATTCTTGATTGTATCATTTAGATCACGATTTAAATGATTTCAGAATATAAACTTTGATTTATATATCATATATATTTAGAATATAAATATTTATAATAGATGTATATATGAAATGGAAGGCATCGTTTATGGAGACAGTAGGCCGTACGTACGCATAAAAGCTGTTTCTGTTTTCATATCGCATTGAACGGAAGTAAGTGAATAAGATTTATGTAAGTACATACATACATACACATATATATATATATCTAGTAGCATTATTATTTCATATATTACATAAATATTGATAATATATATTTTTATAATCATCGTTGAATGGTGAACATGGAAATGACTCTCATCACGTCGTGGAGACGGTAATCCGTACGTACGCATGAGCGACAATATCATTATTTTGATTTAAAATAGTATGTAAATAGATGGTATATCATAAATACAGAATAATTAACATGTTATATTTATTATTTACATCAATTATACATCATTATTATATCCATCCAAATAATATTGTATTTGATAACAACTACACCACGACGTGGAGACGGTAAGACGTACGTACGCACGTATGGTGACATGTCATTCATAGGATGGATAAAATAATGAATATGGTTGTACCATATTTATAATAACATCAAAGTATATATAATATACTAGATTTATTGTTTTATAATGGAATCAACAAAGAAAGAGGAAGTGGAAGAAGAAAATAACTTGAAAGAGGTGATGAAATATTCACCTCTTCTTCGGGTTCTTCCTTTTGATTTGATCAAAAGGGCTCCTTAGGTTGGATTTCTAATAAAAATAAGGCCTCTAGAATAAAGTGAGGGAAGTTGGGAGGATATTTAGTCAGGGTTTGTCTGAGACAAATGGATTTGGAGGTGTGATTTTGAAAGAAGGGGAAGTGCCCTTTTATAAGAGGGGTGAGGGTCACTTTAGGAAAAGATTAAAGTATTAATTTATTATACAATCATATTCGGTTTATAATGGTTCCAAATAAATTTATTTCAATAATTAGGTGGTTATGGGTATAAATACTCTCAACCAATAGGTTTTAGACAAGTTTAGGTTACCATTTTAACCTTATCTTTTAGATTTAACTCTTAGTTAAATAGTTTAACTTTTACCGTGTCTTCTTGTATTCTTACTCTATATGGTTAATAAACTTACTCTAAACTTTCAAGAGAACAAAAATTGGCTCATTAATGAAATATATAATATTATTTAATCCCTTTGGCATAACCTTACATTTTTAAGAATATTATATCAACCAATAATATAGTATTTGTTTTAAATATTAATTTATGTCAATTTTGACACTATTTGGTATTTTGTTTTTTTAAAGTCATAATAACTTGATTAATTAGAACAAGATACATTGAATCATCACTAACATGTCATATTCACCTATAAAATTCTTTAATGTCATAAAAACATTGAAATTATATTTATTTTAATATTTATAATACCATTTATTTGATTCTTTCATTAATAAGAAAAATATTTCATCATCATTGTGTCATAAATAAATTTAATTATTCAATGTATAAAAATTATAAATAAAATACCATTATGTAGGAAATCTTTTTATATTTCTAATTAATATTTATAGTCTAATAGATAACATGTATAACCCTATGTAAATTTTTTTTACTAAAAGATATATGCTTATGTCATTTTTGTATTTACTTTAGCTTAATTAATATAAAGTGTCATTATCACTTACAAGTGGCCCCATAGGGTCCCAAAATCGACCCAAAGACGCCCATGGTCAGACATGTATCATCCAATAGGGTTAGGACACATTTTAAGGTAATTTAATAATATTATTATATTATCTTTTTTACCCTTATTTACCGGATTTATCCTTTAACCATGGTAAATAAAATATTTACTGAAGTAATTATTCAAAATGTCTAAAAATAAAAGTTACCTATTTACACAATTTGAAACTCCTAATTATAAATATGGAATCTATTTTTCTAAATCCAAAACATAGAAGTGGCAGAAATTAATTTAAAATTAATTCTCATTGTCAAAACAAAAAACATGTTTTTAAGAAATAATAACTATCAAAAGATTGACACTTGCTTATGTCTAGTTTAAATGTGAAATTATGTCCAATTTACAAAATTAGATTAAATGGTAAAAATATAATCTAATTATACTTTAAAATCACTCAAATGAATAATTTATCACTATTAATTATTTCGATTAAAAAAGTTGTTTTTAATTAAAATTTAGTAATTTTCACTATTCATCAAAATATGAAAGTTATCAGAAAAGTACCAAAAATTCACCCTAACCTAATTTCGATATTATGAATCCAAAAATGAATTTCATTTTGAAATATAAAATGCATAAAATTTTAAAAAGTGGGTATTACTATTCATAACTGCTAGTTTGATTGGTTGTGGTGTGTGTTAGAACTCGAAGTTGCGTATAACACACGTTATTGTATTATTCAAAGAGAAGCATACTGTGGAAGCTTGGGGTGTTACAGTTGAAGGGTGGTAGGGGGTTGTGGGGGATACTTTAGGGGGTTGGGGGTGTCTAGGGGTAGGAGGGATGCTGGGGGGCAGGGGTAGTAGGGCTGCTATAGGGGGTGGCAGTGGGGTGTGTGGGTTTTTGTAGTGGGGGTGTGGGGGATACTACAGTGGGTGGGGGTTGGAGGGTGGGGGGGGGGTTTCCCAAGAGTGAGGGGGTGTTCAGAAGGGGGGGGGGGGGGGTTGTCCAGGGGGTGTCCAGGAAGGGGGGGTGTTCAGAAATAGTTTCTACAAAGAAGGAATATACAATCAAGAAGAAGGAAGATCATGAACCAAAAGATTTTCTAATCATATTAGAAAACTTGTTTGAAAAATCCAAGCAGATTGAGTAAGAATAAAAGAAGGAAAATTCTCTACTTTATAAAATTTATAAACCTACATAAACTAAGAATAAAGGTAAATTCTAGAAGAACATGCTAAAAAATGAAATCTAGCACAACAAAATTATGTTTTTTTACTTCCCATATCATCCTTATTATACTATATATCTTCAATGAATTATTTCCCTCTAACCATGTCATATTCTATGGCTATTTTGGCCTAGGATTCTTCACACAAGTATTCTAGATGGTCCCTACAGAGACTACCACGACCATATTGGACTTGTTGTTTCACACAAGAACATGATCATTGCATCATGACCATCATAATGCCCTCTTTGATGGGTGTGTCCTTCCTGGATACTTCTCTATATTCACCATGGACAAAACTAGTTGTTTCCTTTCTTATGGTATGAAATTTCTTCATGATGAACCAATCATGATTTTTGTAAACATGAAGATTATTTCACATGGAATTTTCAGATTTATAACTTCATCTAATGATCCATGGATGAACCTTGTGAGAATGACTTCATCATAGATATTTATAGAAAATCTCAATGGAACTACAAATGAGAACCTACCACATGAAGATATGTGGATCGACACATGAAATATTGTTTATCTATTGCACATTAGTTCAGTTGGAGACCGGTTTTTTCCTATACTTGGTGCATTTATTCTATTATTATTGGTTATATGATTACACTATTCTTGTTTATCGAGTTATATTATTTGTGAATTTTCTAAGATGTTTTGTTTTACCATAATTTTAGGGGATGAGAACTACTATGTTCTACCTTGTGTTGTAGATACTTGTGAGTTGGTTCTAGACTTCTTTGATACTTTGTATTATAGGGAGACTCGTGTAAGTGCAGTTATGTGTTTTTTATATTTGGAGTTGTTTAATTATTTGTATGTAAGTAGCTTTAGTGTATAATTTACTTTGGATGGTGAGTACCGCATTGATCTTCAGTGTGATAAATAAAGTAACTCATTCTCATTTTGTAACATTGTTTTTAAACCCATGAAATATATTTAGTGTCTAGAAAATTTCACCAATGGTTAGTAGATCCTCTGACCTGATACAAGATAATGGGTTGGGATGTTAGTAGGGAGGGGGACTGGTAGGAGCAGAGTGGAGGGGGACTGACAGGGGTTGGGGGGAGGGGAAACTGGCAGAGTGGGGGGGGGGGGTACTAGCAGGGGGTGGGGGACTAGAAGGGGTAGGGGGAGGGGAAACTGGCAGTGGGAGGGGGGAACTGGCAGGGGGACTAGTAGGGGGTGTAAGGGGGGCTGGTAGGGGGTGCAAGGGGGGATGGCAGGGGGGAGGGGGACTGGTAGGGGTAGGGGAGGGTAAACTGGCAGGGTGGGTCGGTGGGTGGGTGGGGGGGGATGCAATACTGGCAGGGGGGAACTGGCAGGGGGAGGGGAAATTGGTAGGGGGATGGGGGGAACTAGTAGGGGGAGGGTATTGGCAGGGGGAGGGGGTGAGAGGGGCAGGGTGGGTGGGGGTGCAGGGGGGACTGGTAAGGGGGGACTAACAGGTGGGGGGGGGGGGAGGGTAACTTGCAGGTGGGGGAGGGGTAACTGGCATGGGGGAGGATTGGTAGTGTGTGTGTGTGTGTGGGGGGGTGTTATCCAGGTGGGGGGGGGGTGTCCAGGAGGGTGGGGTCCAGGTAGGAGGGGTGTCCAGAAGGGGGGTCGGGGGCTTTGCAGGGGGGGCTACTGTAGGGGTGGGGGTGTTCAAGGGGGTGAAAGGGGGTTGTCCAGGGGGAATGGGGGTGTAGGGGGCAGTCCAGGGGGGGTGAAAGGGGGCTGTCTAGGGGGGGGGGCACTGAATTTTTTTATACCATATAAATAATATCACCACAGTTTTAACCATGGTAGTAGAGGCCTAGTGACACAGTTTTAACCATGGTAATAGGAGCCTAGTTCCATGGTTAAACCGTAGCACTAATGGGCCTAATTCCACATTTAAAATCGTGGCAATAGGGGACTACTTCCACGGTTAAAACTATGGAAAGAGGCCCCCTAATTCCACTGTTAAAACTGTGGCATTAGGCCCATACTACCACGGTAAAAACCTTGGCAGTAGGTAAGACCTACTGCCATGATGATAGTGGCCACAGTTTTCCGAAACCGTGGCCATAGGCTATTGCCACAATTTTCGGGCCTATGACCACAGTTCCAAACTGCAACCATAGGTGAATTTTCTAGTTGTGTAAAATCATGTATCCTAGCTGGTCTTCCCTAGACTATGTCACACACCAAGATCACCTGTCACTATTTCCCTACCAACCCATACAATCCTCACTGTACCTAACTCCAAAATCTATTCTATCTCTCAACCATCAACTCTGATACCATTCTATCACGACCCACCTTCTTCAAGGTGAGGTAAGGGATAACAAGATGCCAAGACCTTCCTTCTTCAAGATGAAGGAGAGATAGTGACCCTCGAGTCCTGCCTCCAATAGGCCCCAGGGTGCTGACCAACACTAAGGGTATAGAAATCTCACAAAAATGGGATGCATTACCCTTTTTATAGTAACCAAGATTGGGAGATAAGATGTATCAATCTCAGATAACTCCAAGACACATATATAAAGAAACCAAAATCCACCCCACATGCATGTTTAAAGTAAAACTACTAGAAATACAAAAAAACTCCAAATTAAGTACTAAAATAAAACTAAGCAACGACACAACAATTGTCCCCAACGTCTAAGCTAGTAAGGTCTAGAAAGATCCATGTAATCTCCCTAGAAACCTGGAAATAGTTTTATATAAGTAGGGTGAGAATGAAAGTATACTTAGTAGGGAAAAAATAAATTCACCCGTGCACAAGTGGGAGAAGCATACTAATTTCCCTGTGAGAAAACAACAGAAAATCAAAAGTACCTAATAAGGTATACTATCCACCCCAAACTCACTAAGGAATGATCACCAAATAATGCAAGTAAAGTAAAGTAAATTAGTAATCACATCGATATTTGGGTACCCCACACCACTTCCCATTGGTTAACTGCTCACCCTAACGGAAAACGTCCTGATGCTACCATGCTCTTCCAAAATCCCCACCGTCATAAACTTCTCGCACACACCTGGGCCACATAACACATCACATCTCCCCCACAAACACCTGGGTAACAAACGGCAACCCCATATCGAAGACACCTGGGAATCACCACATAACTCATCCTGAAGACACTTGGGAAGCACACCTCACCCGCAGACACCCGGGCCTTACAACTACACCAAAACCTGCCTGAAGAGTCTAGGGCTACCAATGCCTAGAAGAGGGAGTAGATAAGAGCCAATAACCATCCATCCATCCTCTCAATGAGATGTTGGGAAAGAATACCCTCCCCCATAACAATGGGGGTGTTCAACACGTAGTGCTCAACATGGGTGGGGTGCGTATAGAAATCACAAGGAACTACATGTATATATATAGGTACCAAACACTCATCCCAACCTATGGGTTTTCAAAACAACAAACAACCCACACCAAAATTTCCCTTGTTGGAAACCCTAAATGCACGTACCACCATGAACGACGGTTACTTTTATAAGTCAATAAATGAACAATGATTCACTACAAGTCACAACTTGAAACATACCCCCCAACCAATTCATTTAACCTATTGTCATTTTGAATAATCAATTCATTCATTTATTTATTCCATCCCTACTTGGGAAACTACCAAACACTTCAAACATTATAAGACGAACCAACCATACCAACCACTGCTAAATCCATACAATGAAATAAGGGACAAGGTAAAGGAATAAATTCTAACACCCATTTATAAAAACAAGAAAAAATAAACCATCTTGCAGTCCCACTACACACTCCCCTTTCCTAGACACCCCTACCATCATTCTTCAAAGTAATACTACCTTGTACATCCTCTCAACAAGTAAAATCCCCAAACCACCTCATCAAAACTCTACTCAACAGCCCCACTGCATAACAATACTATACCCAACACACCTATAAACACGAACATGACACAACCTAGTCCTACAAACCCACTGCCCAACCACTTCCCAGATACAATCCCACTGCATAACAAGTTCATCCATTCCACAATCAACCAATCTCTCAGCCCGAGATACCATTACACTACCTGTACCACCCTATACTTACAACCACACTCCCAGACACAACACTACACCCAACACACCTATAAACATGAACATGACACAACCGAACAGAACCACACACAACACACAACCACACCAATAAGGTAAGGTTTATTCAGATTTAGAATCACTCGTGCATTAATTCCACTTGATAAAATAGGGGTGATCACAGAATAAGTTTGATCCTGGGGAATCCATGTAATTAACCGAATATATGTGATTAACCAGATTCCAATTCTTACAGCAATGATTCCCAAATCATATAGGTGTGAAAACAGAGACCACCAACAACCATGTTTTTTAGAAGAATGCAACCCATATAATTCACAATATAGATCAAGGATAACATATAAAATGAACTGATCATCATAATCATACTCCAAAACCCTTATTTATTACTTCTTATTATCTTTCTTAAATTTGGGTCCAACCGTATTCACAAGGGTACATGAGTGCAGCCACCCCGCATGATACACAATTAAAATAGGGATGAAGGAAATCCCTACCTGGAACAAAAGATGATCAACAACTCTTCCTTATTATGACAAAACAGGGGGTCGTGTGAGTAGTAGGAAGGACTCCAGGGGAAAACTGAACAAAATTCTATAGCACAAGCGCACGACTCCTCAAGAGAGAAAGGTTCTCAGCCCACCAAGAGAAAGTAGAAGGGTTTAAAGGAAGAAAGGATTTCAGCTTTAGAAAGGCCAGATCCCAAATCTACAGGTAAAATTATTTTAAATCCCATTAAAGATTGATCATGATCAAGACCACGTAGTTTGGGTTTTAAAGGAATCTTCAGGTTTTTAGAATATAAATACCATTTGAAACAACCCAAAAACTCATTAAAAATAGAATTTAACTCATTTATCATCAAAGGAAATGTCAAAGGTGTGAAACTGGAAGAACTAGAAAAAACTGGAAATGACTCACCAATGGGTGAGTCACCGACATGAGTCAATGATGCCTGACTCATCGATTGATGAGACACCGATGTTGATCCACCAACATGACTCACCGACACCACTCACCGATGCCACTCACTGATACCACTCACTGATGCCCGACCTACTGATGCCTCGACCTACCGACACCTCAACCTACCCATGCCTCGACCTACTAACACCTCGACCTACCAATGCCCTGAGTCACCGACACCCCGAGTCACCGATACCCTGAGTCTCCAATTCCCCAAGTCATCGACGCCCTGAGTCACCGATGAAAAAACTGTAAATTTGGAAAACTCTTGAAATGAGCCCCTGATACCTCCAAGGACACCCCAAACACATGATTTTGACAAAGTAATAGACCACAGAGGTCCGGGCCATTACAAATGTAATGTCCTGGTTCTGGGTGCCGCCCAGAGGTGCCTCGTACCCAGTTGGTCACATGGTCTCAAGCGCATTTCCCCAAACGTCAGAGGCTGCTGACTATCAGTGAGGGACTTGGGTGTGATAGTGGGGAAATTATGCCCTTATTAGCAGAGTAACACAACGAAAAGAAATAGATAACAATAATGGAATCAGTAATAACACCATACAATAGTAAACAACGGAAGACTAGAAGTAACTAAACAACTACAACACATATATATCAATAATGATGCATGTCACAAGTATTTAGGAAAGCATCCAAACAATTCACAATGTTGGAATACAGTACTAAACCAAAGTACAAAGGAAAACAAGTAAAAAAATCTTCAGCACCACAATCCTCAGCTTGGTCTCATGCCCCCCAGATCCACAGTAATCAAGTACCTGAAGTAGAAGGGCGCTTTCCCTTATCTATACCTACAACAATATAATCTGTTTGAGCCCAAAATCATGACCCAAATAGGGTGTGATATGAATCCCAGTAGGCAACCACCCAAATATTTGTGCCTAGTAGTCAGTGAATATATATGGAAGGAAATAAGAAAAATTAATTAATAAATAAGGAATTACTCAAAAGTAAATAGTTCTACAATTTCAATTACATTAATTTACATTTATCAACATAATCAATCAAAAAATAATAAGAAACCCTTTGGGAAGTACTCACGGTCTAACCCCTATGGTTTAGATTTAACAAAGACTCTCTGAGGAAGCACTCACTGTCAATTCCCCATGTGGTCTTTTATTGGTAAACTATAGACACTTTGGGGAAGCACTCAACGTCCAATTCCCCCTATGGTCTCACAACAAGGAACTACATACACTCTAAGGGAGCACTCACGTCCATCCCCCCTATGGTCTCGCAACGTAAAAAGTATAACAGACACTCTGGGAAAGCCCTCAGCATCCATTTCCCCTATGGTCTAACTACACCAGGTTCCCACAGCCCTATGTAAGTCCATCGTGTATAAATGATATTTCGTAGCCAAAGTAAACCTCATGAACTAATTGGATAAACAACTACAAGCATATCACAACATCAGATAAAACACTCAATCCTAACAACACTAGGCATGGAAAACAAGCATCATAACAGGAAAAACTAGACCAAACGGTCAATACCAAAATGAACATGGGAAACACCTCTATAACATGAAAAAATAACTCTATTCACAAACAAGAGCCCTAACTCAAGAAAACACACATAGAAGGCATCAACAGGGTTTAAATACCTAAACACAAAATAGCCCAATCTAGGGTATTGGGCACTTTTGCACATAAAATTAAAAGACTAACTATGGAAAGGAACAAGCCACCTACATCAGCATTGTATGATCGATATACTTGAACCTCAGCCTATGAATCGACTTAGAACGCCATAGATCTACAAAAACATCCAAAATGTTCAACCAATGATAACTCATGAGAGAGGAGAAATCAATAGATGAGGATCTAGAAGAAGGAAGAACTCACCGTGGTGATTCTGACGCAATTGACGATGGTTGATTCAGAGAATGGATGGAAGGTTGGGGGATCATAGAAGAATCATCAGCTTCAGTCGCTCCTGGACGAGATGGAACCAGAAGAAGGGATTTTTGTGAACGAGATGCGACCCCATTCCGATTAATAAATTAAAAATAAAAGTACATGGCATGTTCATTTAATGTACATGTTGTGTACTTTCCTTAAACCGGACCCTACTTTAGGTGGTCTCTAGGTCACCTCACACGGCCATGTACTCGGCCGTTACACAGCCAGTACACAGCTACCCGTGACAACTGGGTACATAGTGTGTACTTCAAAGTACACGACATATACTCCTTAAATTTCCATATTCTCCTATTTTTCTCAAAAACACCAGGAAGGAAAACCCATACCTAAAAATAAGGTCTGGGTTCTTATAAAATTTCCCCTTTAAAGAAATTCATCCCTGAATCTCCCTAAGAAGGTGTCGAAGAAGAAGAATCCTTGAATATCTCCAGCCACTGCATTCATACATCGACCTCCCTCTCCCAAGTATCATCCTATAATCACCCATGCTTCCATAGTACTCGTACTAGAGGAGAAGACTGACCATAGAGAACCTTTTCATTGCGATCAACAATACAAATAGGATACTTCTCAAACGATGTGTCCACATCTAGCTTAACCTCCTCAGGCTGAAAGACATGAGACATGTCTGAGAATTAACGTCGTAGCTGAGAAATGTGGAAGAAATCGTGAATAGTTCAGTACCTCTGAGGTAACCGCAACCAATAGGCAATTTACTGACTCTCTCCAAAACCTCAAATAGTCCAACATATCTCGGTGAAAGTTTGCCCTGTCTCCTAACCCTCCTGTGTCCCAACCTCAGTGTGACACGTAGAAAAACCTGATCTCCAACCTCAAACTCTAGAGGCCATCTTAATCAATCAATATAAGACTTATATCATGACTGTGCAGTAGCCATCCTCTTCCGAATCAACTCTATCTGTTCTATGGTCTTCTGGACAAGATGAGGTCCCAACATAGTTGTCTCTCCTGATTCCAGCCAATATAGGGGTGATTGGCATGGACTACCATAAAAAGCCTCATAAGGTTCCATTTTAATAGTTTCTTGAAAACTATTATTGTAGGAAAACTCCTCAAGAGGTATGTTCTAATCCCAAGAACCTCAAAAATGTAGGACGCATGCTCGAAGCATGTCCTCCAGCACCTGAATCGTACGCTCAGACTGGACATCAATCTGGGGATGGTAAGATATACTCAGAAGTACCTATATACCCAAGGCTCTATGTAATCCCTGCCAAACCTGTGAAGTAAAACAAGCATCTCTATCTGAAATAATGGAGTGTGGAACTCCATGTAAACGTACAATATATCAGATGTACAACCTTCCCAGATAATCAACACTAAAGGTCTCCTTGATCGGTAAAAAGTGATAAACCTTTGTGAGTCTATCAATGACAACCCAAACTGCACCATTACCTTGAGGTGACCTCAGTAAACCTATCACGAAGTCCGTCATGACATCATTCTACTTCCACTCGAGAATGGGTAACTGCTTCAAAAATACCTGCTAGTCATTGATGCTCTTCCTTCACCTGTTGATAGGAAAAACTCCTCATCACAAAACCAGAAACATCTCTCTTCATACTCGGCCACCAATACTGATGGTGTAGATCTCGATACATCTTGGTGACACTAGGATGAACTTTTCAAACCGAGGAATGAAAGTCCCGCATCAGCACCTCTGGGTGGCACCCGAAACCGGGACGTTAAAAAGCCTCAAGCACATTTCCCCAAATTCTAGAGGCTACCGACTAGTAGAGAGGGATTTGGGTGTGATAGTGGGGAAACTATTCCCTCATTGACAGAGTAACACAATGGAAAGAAACAAATAACAATAGCGTAAGCAGTAATAATACCATACAACAGTAAACAATGGAAGACTGGAAGTAAGTAAACAACTGAATCATATATATATCAATAACGATGCATGTCACAAGTATCTAGGAAAGCATCCAAATAAGTCACAATGCTGGAATACAATACTAAAACAAAGTACAAAGGAAAACAAGTAAACAACTCTTCAGCATCACAAGCCTCAGCTTGGTCCCATGCTACCCAGCTCCACAACAATCAAGTACCTAAAGTAGAAGGGTGATTACCCTTATCTATACCTGCAATAATATAATCTGTTTGGGCCCAAAATCATGAACCAAACAGGGTGTGAGATGAATCTCAATAGGCAACCACCCAAAGATATGTGCCTAATAGTCATTGAATATATATGACAGACAATAATAAAAATGAAGCAATAAACAAGGAAGTACTCAAAAGTAAACAGTCCTACAGTTTCAATTACATTCATTTACATTTATCAACATAATAAATTAAACAATCACAAGAAATCCTCTGGGAAGTACTCACGGTCTAACCCCTATGGTTCAGCTTTAACAAAGAATCTTTGAGGAAGCACTCACTGTCAATTCCCCCTGTGGTCTTTTATCGGTAAACTAAAGACACTCTGGGGAAGCACTCAACATCCAATTCCCCCTATGGTATCAAAATGAGGAACTACAAACACCCTGAGGGAGCACTCACATCCATCCCCCTATGGTATCGCAATGTAAAATGTATAACAGACACTCTGGGAAAGCCCTCAGCATCCATTTCCCCTATGGTCTAACTACACCAGGTTCCCACAACCCTGTGCAAGTCCATCATGCACAAACGATATTCTAAAGCCAAAGTAAACCTCAAGAACTACTTGGCTAAACAAGTATGAGCATACCACAACATCAGATAAAACACTCCATCCTAACAACACTAGGCATGGAAAGCAAGCAGCCTAATAGGAAAAACTAGACCAAACGGTCAATACCAAAACAAACATGGGAAAACACCTCCATATCATGGTAAAATAACCCTATTCACAAACAAGATCCCTAACTCAAGAAAACAAGCATAGTAGGCATTAACAGGGTTAAAATCCCTAAACACGCAATACCCCAATCTAGGGTATTGGGCACTTTTGCACATAAAATTCAAAGACTAACTACTAAAAGGAACAAACCACCTACCTCGGCATTGTCTGATCGATATACTTGAACCTCAACCTCTGAATCGACTTATAATGCTGTAGATCTACAAAAATGTCCAAAACGTTCAACCAACAATAACTCGAGAGAGAGAAGAAATCAAGAGATGAGGCTCTAGAAGAAGGAAGAACTCACCATGGCGATTCCAACACAATCAAAGATGGTTGATTTGAAGAACGGATAGTGGGTTGGGGGACCAGATAAGAATCGTTAGCTTTGGTCACTCCTAGACGAGACAAAACCAGAAGAAGGTATTTTTGTGAATGAGATGAGACCACGTTCTGATTAATCAATTAAAAAGAAAAGTACACCGCATGTTCATTTAATGTACACATCGTGTACTTGCCTTAACTGGACCCCACTTTAGGCAGTCTCCAGGTCACCTCCCATATCCATGTACTCGATTGTTACATGGCCAGTACACGACTACCCATGGCAACCAGGTACATGGCGTGTACTTGAAAGTACACAGCGTTTACTCTTTAAATTTCCAAATTCTCCTCTTTTTCTCAAAAACACCAGAAAGGAAAACCCATACCTGAAAATAAGGGAAAAGTTCTTACAAAAAATATATACTATTTTGGGTTGGATATTGTATTCTTATTTTGGTTCATCATGTGATACTGGTATTATTTCAGTTATGGTTATTGTCATTTGGTCATTGTTTATTTATTTTCACCATCATGCTACTTTGATAAAGAGGGTATAATCTCCCCATGTTTTGGACCCTCACTATTAGTTAGAAACCTATGGTGTATGGAGAGGTGCACTTTAGGTCATGTGATTGACCAGATCAGGGCACTGGTGTGTGGAACCCAGGTCAAGACGTTACATTATGTGATATGTGTTTTCAACTAAAATAACATTTTTCTATTGAAAACAAACACTTTATATCATATCGACTACATAGGGTATCAAATTGATTTGTGATTGATTCTTATACATAAAAAATGAATTATCGATCATTTTCTTAAATTTTAAAAATAATCCAAGCTTGTTTTATTATGTTTGGCTATTTTATGTATGTTTTAAACTAAAATGACACTTTTGTATTGAAAACACACACTTCGAGTCATACCGACCACATCAGGTGTCATATTGACATGTGGTTGACTCCTATATGTCACAAATGAATTATGGATTATTTACTTAAAGTTTGAAACTAATTTGAGGATATTTTCTCAGTTTTTTCTATGTGATGTGTTTTAAACAAAAATGACACTTTTATATTGAAAACACATACTTTGAGTCACACAGACCATATCATGTGTCATATTGGTGTGTGATCTATTCCCACATGTGAAAAATGAATTATGGATCATTTTTAGAAAGTTTTAAAACAATATAATCTCATTTTCTCGGTTTTGGTGATGTGACATGTGTTCTAAACTAAAGTAACACTTTTATATTGAAAACACGCACTTCAATTCATACCGACAACATTGGGTGTTAGATTGAAGTGCGGTTGATTCCTTTATATCACAAATGAATTATATATTGTTTTCCTAATTTTTGAAAAAAATATGAACTCATTTTCTCAGTTTTATCAATTTGATGCATGTTTTGAACTAAAATGACACTTTTGTATTGAAAACACACACTTCGAGTCATACTGACCACATCATGTGTCATATTGGTGTGTGATCCATTCCCACATGTGAAAAATGAATTATGGATCATTTTTATAAATTTTTAAAACAATATAATCTCATTTTCTCGGTTTTGGTGATGTGACATGTGTTTTAAACTAAAGTAACACTTTTATATTGAAAACATGCACTTCGATTCATACCGACAACATTGGGTGTCAGATTGAAGTGCGGTTGATTCCTTTATATCACAAATGAATTATATATTGTTTTACTAATTTTTGAAAACAATATGAACTAATTTTCTCAGTTTTATCAATTTGATGCATGTTTTAAACTAAAATGACACTTTTGTATTGAAAACAGACACTTCGAGTCATACCGACCACACCAGGTGTCAGATTGACACACAGTAAATTCCTACACATCAAAATGAATTATTAATTATTTTACTAAAGTTTAAAAATAATCTGAGCTCATTTTCTCAGTTTTTATGACGTGACATTCATTTTACACTAAAATGAAACTTTTATATTGATAACACACACTTCAAGTCATACTGGCCACATCAGGTGTTGGATTAATATACAATTTATTCCTACATATCATAAATGAATTATCGATCGTTTTCCTAAATTTTGGAAAAAATCTGAGCTCATTTTCTTAGTTTTTTCTATTTGATTCATGTTTTAAATTAAAATGAAACTTTTGTATTAAAAACACAAACTTCGAGTCATGCCGACCACATCGGGTGTTATATTGACGTGTGGTCAATTCCTGAATGTCAAAAATGAATCATTTATCATTTTCCTAAAGTTTGAAAATAATATGATTATTTTTTCCCAATTTTGTCTATGTAATGTGTTTTAAAATAAAATGAAACTTTTATATTAAAAACACATACTTCAAGTCATACCGACTATATTGTGTGTCTGATTAGAGTGAGATTAATTCTTACACAAGAAAAATGAATTATGGATATTTTTCCTAAAGTTTGAAAATAATACGAGCTTGTTTTCTCAGTTTTGGAAACATGACACACATTTTAAACTAAAATGACACTTTTATATTGAAAAAACGCACTTCAAGTCATACCAACCACATTAGGTATCATATTGATGTGAATTCGATTCATACATGTCATAAATGAATTATCGATCATTTTCCAAAAGTTTAAAAACAATCTGAGCTCATTTTCTTAGTTTTGTCTATTTGATGTATGTTTTAAACTAAAATGACACTTTTCTATTAAAAACATGCACTTCGAGCCATACCAACCATATCGGGTGTCAGATTGGCATGCAATCAATTCCTATACATGGAAAATGAATTAGCCATTATTGTCCTAAATTTTGAAATCAATTTGATCTTGTTTTCTCATTTTTGCCTATGTGACACATGTTTTAAACTAAAATGACACTTTTATATTGAAAACATGGACTTTGAGTAATACCGACCACATCGGGTGTCATATTGACATGCCACTACCACAGATCGCACTTTATTTAGCACTAAAATTTAACAGCACTTGATAAAAAGCATTGATAAAGGGGGGAATTTTATCGGTTCTCGCAAAAAGCGCTGATAAAGTTACTGTTTATCAGTGCTAACAAAAGCACTGATAAAAGGGTACTCTTTTTCATCGCTTTTTTCTAGCACTGATAAAAGTACCTCATTTATTAGCACTGATAAAAGTGAGACCTTTATCGATGCTTTTTTCTAGCACTGATAAAGGTGGTAGTTACTAATTTAAATTATATATAAATATTTATGTAATTTTAAATAATATTTATATTATAGTAAGTATATATATTCAAATATAATATATAAATATGATTTATATATCTTTAAGAAAAAATAAATCTTATTTTCATAATTTTATATATAAAAATTTGTCAAATTTATATTAGTCAAGATGTTTAAGTGATTATTTATACATTAATTACAAAATGTGTATATAATTAAAATAAATATAATATAATGGTATTTTATTTAAAAAATTATATAATATATAAATGAATATATATATATATATATATTAATATTAAATAATTTAAAATATATGTACATGTATAACAGTATGTATGTATGTGTATGTGTGTATATGTGTGCATGTATGTGTGTGTGTGTAAATATGTATGTGTACATATTTATGTTTGTCATGTATACATGTATGTGTGTGCACAAGTCTGTTTATTAATTTAGTATTTTTTTAACACCTCTCTATTTTTAGTATTTTATGTATTTATTCATTTTTAATATAAATTTATTTTAATCTATTCACCATAAATATATGTGTGTGTGTGCATAATTCATTTTTAATAATTTTGTTATTTATATAATTAATATCATTTATTTATTTATTTTTCTTCATTTTTTTGTTTCTGTAATTTACGTAAATGTTACAAATTCACTTTTTAATATTTTTGTAACTTATTTAATTTTATTTATTCATTTATTATTATATATTCATTAATAATGTTAAAAATATATTTAATCATTTTGTAATACTTATATATATATATATTCACTATACTTGTAATTTTTTCAATATGTTTGTAATTTATATGAATAATATTTATTTGTTTTTGTTTATTAAGTTTATCATTTAAAATATGTTTGAAATTTATATAGTTGATCTATTTAAATGATTTTTTTCATAATTTTGTAATTTAAATAGTGAATTATAAAATTATAAATAAATAATTATATATTTAAATAATTATAAAATTATAATAAATATATTTATGATATTTATAATTGTATATATTTATATATGCCAATGGGGTTTAGATCGGTTGGTGATCTAATTTATCCCCCAACGATATCATGCGGAGTGGCGTGGGATCCAATCCATGTCCTCACTTATTTCTGCCTGATTTATTGGGGTTCTTGGGGTCGTCTTTGGTGGCATGATTTGGTGAGTCGTACTATGTGCGAGCAGTGTTCACAGGTGGATCCCTGCTCGTCCGCGGGGGTTGTAATGGTAACCAGGCTGCAGCTGAGGGCGTGGCAGGTGGCTTACAGGGGGTTCTCAGGTGGATTTGTGATTTCAACTGTCAGCGGTTTGGGATATTGGCGGGTTCGGTCTTGGACACTATGGTTGTTGGGCAACAGAATGCAGGGATGATGGTGCACCACATGGGACAACAGAGAGGTGGTCATAGGGGGCAACAACTCCTTGGACGATGTTGTGGTCGTATGTTGACCTTGTACCCATAGATGATGATAGGAGACATCTCCATCGTGGATGATGACACTTAGCTGGGGTGATTTATCCCCGACGATGCATGCATCGTGGCTTGTCGGTGGTCTTAGATGGCAACTGACATAGTGACTACCGATAGTTGCGCTGTGTGATCCTGTGGGGGGTGGTGACACTGGGATACAGACTAGCCAGCAATGTTGGTGCTATGGGAGGAGCCCCCACCCGACGGTGGGGGGGGATGCAGACCGACCAGTGAACATTGGCACTGAGGACGAGCCTACCCGACAACGAGGGGGGGGGGACTATGCTGAGATGTGTCATCGATTCAAGCGGGGGACGATAGTCAAAAAGGTGTGGCCGACATCAACGTACGCCAGCGTGAGGAGGAGATCCTGCCTAATGGTGGGGGGTCACATAAAGTGGTAGCATACAAATTCCCAATATATATATATATATAAGGAGCAAGACATGGTCTGGTTTATCCCTTGGGGGCTATAGACTGGGATATGACCTTGACATGAGTGTGTGTGCGTGTTTGATTATAATTGTGCCTCCAATCACCTAATATATATATTCATATATTAATATATACATATATAATTATATATATATATATATTTTCAAACATATTTATTTATAATTATAATTATAAATATATATATATATATATTTAAATAATTATAAAATTATAATAAATATATTTAAATAATATTTTTTTAAATAGATAGGAGGGAAGTCCCTCCTTTTTTTATTAAATTAAGAAACACCTCTTTTTTTTCTGACAGAGGGAGCCTATTACACAACCCGTATGCTCAGTAAACATTAAATCTCATAACATCATGGCTCGTAGGTCCAAGACCCATAGGGTCCATATTTTTCTTCCGTCGAAGCCACTGGTGCCTTTAACTCTGTTCAAAATCCAACTAACACCAAGGTCGCCACCTTGCTCGCACACCATTGTGCATGCTATGGCCAGACCTGCACCAACCACTGCCATTGATGCTTTAGTAGCCCATCATTTCCATTAAATGACCATCACTACATTTATGTCACCAATAAATGCCAAAGACATTAATTGCTGACTGAAGTACCATCGTCGAGACAACTCATCACCGTCAGCCACCATGCCCGCCGATGCTTTCGCACTCACCATTTCTATATCCTATTGCTTCCATTTGAGACACACCTTCAACCCTCTTTACCACCGATCACCATCGACCCTTCCTATCATCATCATTGTCGCATCTGCGACCTGAAGAAAACCGTTGTGCATTTCGCCCCCAATGACACACCACCGCCATCGTGCGCTCCGCCCCCATCAACACATCACCTTGATTAAAATCCCCACAATTGGAGACCAACATGATTTAAAATCTTCTTAATGATTCAGTATTATGAGACTACCTTACCACTTGGCTAATACCCCATGTCACACTCTGTTTTTCTAGTTATGGCTTATGCTTCAGTTCAGTAAAATTTCTAGTCTTTTTCTCAAGTTCTGAGTGTGACGGGTGTGGAGTTTTAAAGTGTATCCTTGTATAAGTTTTTCCCCATGATCGATCCTTGGCTTTTTTGGGAGTTTTTAGAGAAAGCTGAGAAGTTTGGCCTTAGAAGAACCTGGCGCACGATTACCGCATGGTTAGTGTTAACCGTGTGGCCAGTCCAGGAAACCATGCGGCAGGTTACAGAACCTACCACATGATTACCGCACGATCGTGCGGTCGGTTCCATGTACCCGTGCGACTTTCCATTTATAGATAGTGTTTATCGCACACTTACCACATAGTTTTTCAAACCATGCGAACTAACCATGTGACTTGACCAATTTTTAAATTTTGGGATTTTCCAATTATACCCCTTTCAGGATTTTAACCCAAAACCCTCCCTTTCTCTCCCATTAAGTTCGGTCAGCCCTTGGGGACCTATCCCATCTCCCTCAAGACTCAAACCTCCTTCTAAGGTGATTTCATGGGGAAATATTCAAGGGTTTGGCTGGATCTCTCAAGGTAATCATCTCCTCTCATCTCCCTCTCCCTCTTTCTCTCTCTTGTTCTTGAGTTCCTTCTATCCCATGGTCATTTTGACCTAGGGTTTTGTTTTCCATTTTATTTTTTGGGGGTTTTTTATCATTAAGGGTTCCTCCTGGTATATCAAGGGTCGAGGTACCCACGTGGAGTGGTTTCGATGGTGCGTTTTCGTTGCGCCATGGATCCAAGGTAGGATTTCCCATGCACTTGCCTTCCTAAATTTAATAAACATCAGTTTCATGATTTTCATACCTTATATATATGATAAATGTTGTTGTATGACCTTTGAATAAATCATCTGGTGTGAAAAGTTATGTTTTTAACCTTGTTTCTTGATGAATAGAATTGTTGTGTTAAATAACACACACCAAGTGTTCAATTAAATTCCTTGTTCACTTTTGTGAGTAACTTGTGATATAAAATGCTTGGTTTGAATTGTAAATGTGTTATAATTATATGAAATGAGGTATCATGTGTCTAGTATGGGTTTACCAGGTGATTTTGGATTTTATAAAGAAACGAGGAATATATTTTAAAGTGTTTTGGAATGTATTACTGATGAATAGCCCATTCAGAATTTTTATAAGGACCTTGATTTGAAAGTGTGGTGTAAATGTTTTAAGTAAATTTTGTAAATGACTTTGTTATGGAAAATGGTATGTTTTGCACCTCTTTTTTAAAGATAGATTATATGTTTGATAAATGTTAGTTTTTGTGAAATGCTTAAAGGCTCGTTTGGAAACCCTGTGAAATTGATGAAAGTGTTTATTATAAAAAACTTTGTTGGATGTTTCTCATGCCTTGTCTTAAATAATTGAGATTTCCTCACTATAGAATCATCGAGATCCTTTATCAGGGTTCCTCAGTTAGAACCCTTTATGTTCTATTTATTTTAAGGCATGAGATTAGTCCTTAGGGAGACTCGGGGTGAGGCCTGTTGTGAATTATTATTATATATATGTTGTGATTGGATGCTTGACTGACATCAGTTGGATCACCTCCATTATATATGTGATACATAAGAACCTGACATATTGAGAGATTTTTTTGAGAATGATTGATGCACTGGTAGGTCACGTACTGACCAGTGGACCATAGTAGGTGGATATACTGGGTTTATTGCTATGAGTTTTTCCCTCGATCTGTCCTGAGAAAGGGTGGCCGAGCGTATTGAGTATTTTGATTTTATCATGTGTGGCATACTACCGGGGATGGGGACTCATGTATGGTGTCTTCTGGATTATTCTTGATCTCTTAGGTTCTCCTATGTCTATTAGATTTTAGCTGCTCACAATGATGATTGGGATACTTTTATGTCTATTTACATTGCCCTTGATATGTGACTGCTCTGGTACTCTGGTGTGGTGTTTTTCTTGGAAAGTGATGTCTTGGTTCCCAAAGTTGTTTTGAAAAATGTTTTCAAAAGCAAAATCATTTTCAAACTCTCTTGTGCTGGTTGAAAAATGAAATTATCAATTTCCCCTTGAAAATGATATGGTAATACTAACGGATCAAACCCGTCTTTGAAAATGAACAAGGAAAATGAATTGTATTTTGTTTTTAAGTAAAAATTGTTGAAAATCATACTTTGATATATTGTAGTTCAAACTTGAAAATTGATGTTCCTTTTATTTTAAAGGAAGTGCGTCAGGAAATAGATTATCGTGCTAGCCTACTGAGTTTTTATACTCATGCCTATAGTTCTTTTCTGTTTTTAGACCTTTTGCAGGTTTAGGTGAGTTTGATCACCTTGGGCGATGGTTTATCGTTGTGTTGGATAGTGACCCACAGGGTCACATGGAGATAGTGGTTGTCTAGTTCGGTTTGTCTTGTTGTTCAGTTTAATGTACCTTTCAGTTCCTTGTATAGATGATGTTGGATCAGTTTAATTTATATATATTGGACTACCTTTGCATCTTTATACTATTTATTTTCTATTTATTTATTGGAAAAAATTGTTCCCTCTTTGTACTCTGTTGATGCCCGACACTAGTTTCCAGCCCGTGGGGATTGGGAACGCCTTTTGGGTCATGCCACATATTGGTTTGGGTGACCTGTTCAGGATTGACCCGGGTTGGTTCGTGACAAAATAGTATCAAATGAGGTTTGGCTCTTAGGGGACCTTGATTTTCAGAGCACCCTTTGTTATTTGGGGATGTCAAGGTAGATGGAGTGGGATTGTCGGGACTCGAGAGGTAGGTGCAGGAAGAGCATTGCGAACTCTTTCTTGTTATGATCCTCAGGTTTCCTTGAGAATTTCAGTTTTGTTAGTTTCTGTGTCTTTAGGGATTGTTTGGTGATTGGGATATGACAAGGGGAGTTGGTCCAATAGTCTCCATGAGCTCACAGGGTCTGAAAAGCCATGTGGATCCAAGGGCATGGTCTTAGAAGGCTCTTCATATCGGTGGCGTGTTTGGCATATGGCCACCAACCATATGGTCTAGTCACCCACTACGGGGAAAATAGCTTTTTGCGACGGGCTATTTGCGATGAGAATTAATTCCGTCACAAATAGCCCGTTCCAGAGATTATTTGCGACGAGGGATTCTGCCCGTCGCAAATAATTGGTTATTTGCGATGGGATTTGGGGTCCCATCGCAAAAAGTTTGGCGCAGTTTGCACGCCAAACCGCGGGAAGGTTATTTGCGACGGGGAGATTCCCCCCGTCGCAAATAGTGTGTCGGTCGGAGGGTATTTGCGAAGGGACCTGTCGCAAATACTCGACGACGGTAAATAGGTTTTTGCGACGGGATGTTGTCCCGTCGCAAAAAGTGTGTCGGCAGGTACCTTTTGCGACGGGTCCCATCACAACGAATACTATTTGCGACGGGATACCCATCGCAAAGAGTCCCGTCAACACTAATCCAACCTATATATATCTCCATCCGTTTTTTCAAATCCTTCTCTCAATTCTCACTCACTCACTCTCTCTCTACTATTTTTTCAGAGTGATAATTTGTGTGAGTTGTTTTTTTTTCACGAAAAAGTTGTGAAACCATCTACATCAATAGGAGATCAAGTTTAAAGGTATTTATATTTTATTTAATTTAGTATTTATTTCATTTTTTATGTTAATTTTAATTATTTTTGATTAGTTGTAATTAAATTATATTTAAATTTTTTTGTTATCGATATTTATTTGTAATAATAAATTGAAATTATTAGTACTAATTTTTTAATAATTAGTAATAAATAGGAATAACTAGTAACAAATAGGAATAATTAGTAATAAATAGGAATAATTAGTAATAAATAGGAATAATTAGTAATAATTAGTAATAAATAGACATAATTATTAATAAATAGGAATAATTAGTAATAAATAGGAATAATTAGTAATAAATAGGAATAATTAGTAATAAATAGGAATAATTAGTAATAATTAGTAATAAATAGCAATAAATAGGAATAATTAACAATAAATAGTAATAATTAGCAATAAATAGGATTAATTAAAAATAAATAGGAATAATTAGAAATAAATAGAAATAATTAGTAATAAATAGGAATAATTAGGTATAAGTAGTAATAAATATGAATAATTAGTAATAAATAGGAATAATTAGTAATAAATAGGAATAATTAGTAATAAATAGGAATAATTAGTAATAAATAGGAATAATTAGTAATAAATAGGAATAATTTTGAATAATTAGTAATAATTTGGAATAATTAGTAATAATTAGGAATAATTAGGAATAATTAGTAATAATTAGGAATAAATAGTAATAAATAAAAATAATTAGTAATGAATAGGAATAATTAGTAATAAATAGGAATAATTAGCAACAAATAGGAATAATTAGTAATAAATAGTAATAAATAATAATAAATAGTAATAAATAGTAATAATTAGGAATAAATATTAATAAATAGGAATAAATAATAATAAATAGGAATAAATAGTAATAAATAGGAATAAATAGTAATAAATAGCAATACTTACGAATAAATAGGAATAAATATGAATAAACATGAATAAATACAAATAAATAGGAATAAATACGAATAAATAGAAATACATACAAATAATTAGCAATAATTAGCCATAATTAGCAATAATTAGCAATAATTAGCAATAATTAGGAATAAATAGGAATAATTAAGAATAATTAGGAATAAATAGGAATAAATAAGGATAATTAGGAATAAATAAGAATAAATAGGAATAATTAGTAATAAATAGGAATAAATAGGAACAATTATTAATAAATAGAAATAAATAGGAAGAATTAGTAATAAATAGGAATAATTAGGAATAATTAGGAATAAATAGGAATAATTATTAATAATTAGTAATAATTAGTAGTAATTAGTAATAATTAGTAATAATTAGTAATAATTAGTAATAATTAGTAATAAGTAGTAATAATTAGTAATAATTAGTAATAATTTGTAATAATTTGTAATAATTAGAAATATTTATTAATATTTAGTAATAATTAGTAATAATTAGTAATAATTAGTTATAATTAGTTATATTTAGTAATATTTAGTAATATTTAGTAATATTTAGTAATATTTAGTAATATTTAGTAATATTTAGTAATATTTAGTAATAATTACTAATAATTAGTAATAATTAGTTATAATTATTAATAATTTGTAATAATTTGTAATAAATAGTAATAAACAGTAATAAATAGTAATAAATAGCAATAAATAGTAATAAATAGTAATAAATAGTAATAAATAATAATAAATAGGAATAAATAGGAATAAATAGGAATAAATAGGAATAAATAAGAATAATTACTAATAATTAGTAATAATTAGTAATAATTAGTAATAAATAGTAATAATTAATAATAATTAGTAATAAATAGTAATAATTAGTAATAATTAGTAATAATTAGTAATAATTAGTAATAAATAGTAATAAATAGTAATAAATAGTAATAAATAGGAATAATTATTAATAATTAGTAATAATTAGTAATAATTAGGAATAAATAGGAATAAATAGTAGTAATAAATAGTAATAAATAGTAATAAATATTAATAAATAGTAATAAATAGTAATAAATAATAATAAATAGGAATAAATAGGAATAAATAGGAATAAATAGAAATAATTAGTAATAAATGGTAATAATTAGTAATAAATGGTAATAATTAGTAATAATTAGTAATAATTAGTAATAATTAGTAATAATTAGTAATAATTAGTAATAATTAGTAATAAATAGTAATAAATAGTAATAAATAGTAATAAATAGTAATAAATAGTAATAAATTGTAATAAATAGTAATAAATAGTAATAATTAGTAATAATTAGTAATAATTAGTAATAATTGGGAATAAATGGGAATAAATAGGAATAAATAGTAATAAATAAGAATAAATAGGAATAATTAGAAATAAATATAAATAATTAGGAATAATTAGGAATAATTAGGAATAATTAGGAATAATTAGGAATAAATAGGAATAAATAGGAATAAATAGGAATAAATAGGAATAAATAAGAATAAATAGGAATAAATAGGAATAAATAGAAATAAATATGAATAAATAGGAATAATTAGGAATAAATAGGAATAAATAGGAATAATTAGAAATAGATAGAAATAATATCAATTGTAATAACTTGGAATAAATTGGCACAATTTCCAGTGGATTGACATCACTCCTTTTACTCGATGACTCTTCTTCTTTCAACTTTCACCGACTCAAAACATTATGAAAAGTATGCTTCTACGTATTCATATCCAATCTCGTATGCACAAGTTTGAATATGCATTCATAGGACCACAATTTTCATAATTTTTTTAGGTGGTGATAGTTGCAAGAAGATGATTCATTGACGAAAAGGGGGCTCTTTTGTCTGATGGCTCATTTACTTACATCATTCTCACACTGAAATCACAATGAAGAATATGCTCGAAGGTACCCTTATACATTCTCGTATGCACGAGAATGAATATGTGTACCTCTGAGTAGATTCTTCATTATGATTTCAGTGTGATAAAGATGCAACTAAATGAGACATCAGATAAAAGATTAGTCATCAATCCACTGGAAATTGTGTCGCCCAAAATTAATGGTAATTATTAATAAGTAGTTGTAATTAATTATCTTATTTTTTCAGATAGTGATTTTATAATTTCAAATTATTCAAAAACAATAATAATTTTATATTTTGTAGAAAAATATGGAACAATGAAATCGACATCAGTCATTATTAGATGATCGCACTTGGATAAATCAGCGCATAAATCCAAATGGTTTTGGTTTAAATCCTGTATATATTGAGGGTGTTGAAGTTTTCTTATCATTTGTATCATCAAAATCAGAATATGTTTCAGAAGGAACAATTAAGTGTCCTTGTAAAAAATGTGCTATGAGAATGTTTGACACATTTGACAAGGTTGGGGGATATCTCTTGCGGTTTGGTTTTCAACCAGATTATGTTTTTTGGTATCAACATAGTGAACGCAGCTCCAGAGAAGATACTAATAACTTGATTATATATCCATCATAGTTTCAAAATTTAGTACATGATGTTGCTGGTCCATGTGTTCAACAAAATGAAACTCAAGATGATATTGATTTAACTCCTAAGTTGGCACCATTTGAATTTTATGAGTTGTTGAGGTCTGCTGAGGATGTATTATATCTTGGTTTCAAGATAAGAAAATTAGAAGAAATTGCAAAATTTATGGTTATTAAATCAGATAATGTAATTTCAAATAACTATTTTGATCAAATATTTTCTTTGGTTAAAACACTGTTACCTGAAGGAAATGTGTTGCCTGCAAATTACTATGAGAGCAAGAGGTTGGATCGTAATATGGGCCTCAGTTATTAGAAGATTCATGCATGTGAAAATGATTGCATCTTATATTATGGTGAAAATGAGTCATTGGATAGTTTTCCCACATGTGGAAAATCAAGGTATAAAGAAGCTCAACTAGGGAACTCTGGATCGATTCCTGTAAAATAGTTGAGATATTTTCCCCTTACACCCAGGCTGCAACATTTATTTATGTCTCAGAACACATCGTCAATGATGTCATGGCACAAAACCAATATTTCAACCGATAAAAGCCTGAATCATCCATTTGATGGTGATTCATAGAAACATTTTGACCGTCTGCATCCGTCTTTTACTTTAGAAGCCCAAAACATGCGATTGGATATTTCTACTGATGGAACCTATCCGTTTGGTTCTTATGGTAGTCAGTATTCATGTTGGCCTATCTTTATAACTCCATACAATTTACCTCCATGGATGTTGATAAAGGACCCCTATATCTTTTTGACCTTCTTAATCCCAGGTAATCCGAAAAAGAATATTTATGTTTATTTGAAACCATTGATTGATGAGTTAAATACATTATGGAGTAATGGTGTTAGTACATATGATGTTGCTGTGAAACAAAATTTTATATTAAAAGTTGCATTAATGTGGATGATTAGTGACTTTCCAGCATATGGCATGTTATCTGGCTAGAGTACACATGGTACGAAATCATGTCCTTACCTTATAAAAGACAATAAAGACTTTATTCCTGCTAATGAAAAAAACTTTCTATTTTGACTGTCATCATAGATTTCTTCCAACTGATCATCCTTTTTGAAGGAAAAAATCTCATTTCAGAAAAGGTACAATTGAAAGGGATGAACCTCCAAAAATGATCTCAGGTACAGAGTTAAAATCTATTGTATTTTCATTACCTCCCATAACATTTGGGTCAATAGTAAACCAATAGAAAATTCATAGATTTGAGAAAGAACATAATTGGATAAAACAAAGCATTTTTTGGGATCTTCTATATTGGTCTGATTTTTTTGTCCGACACATGTTGGATGTCATGCATATTGAGAAGAACTATTTTGATAATTTATTTCATACAGTTTTGGATACACCAGGTAAGACCAAAGATACTATAAAAGCATAATTAGATCTTACTCAAATTTGAAGACGACCAGAACTTGAAATATTTGAAAATGTCAGATCACAGAGGTTAATGAAGCTAAAAGAAGCATATACACTGTCCAAAGAGAGTCACTTATTATTTTGTTAGTGGATTACAGATTTGAGACTTCCAGATGGCTATGCTTCCAATTTGGGTAGATGTGTTAAGAATGGTCATATTACCAGATTAAAAAGTCATGATTTTCATGTTATATTGGAAAGACTTATGCCAATTGGATTCAAAGGTTTGTTGAATTCTATTATTTGAGATTCAATAACAGACATATCATATTTTTTTTAAGACATTTGTGCAGCGAAAATAGACTACGATGCGCTAAGAATACTGGAAGAAGATGTTTCTGTAATTATATGTAAACTGGAAAAAATCTTTCCTCCGACTTTCTTTGACTCAATGGAACATCTGATATCACATTTTCCACATAAAGATAAATGTGGAGGTCCAGTACAGTTTTGATGGATGTACCCATTCAAGAGATGCATGTAGAAATTGAAGAAAAAAGTATGTAACAAAGCATTAGTTGAAGGATCAATTACTGAAGCTTATTTGCAATAGGAAATTTCTTTTTTCTACTCTCACTATTTTGAATCTAAATATCCCTCAAAACACAATCGCATGGGATGGAATGAGGGAAATATTAATGATGAAATGACCAATAAATTATCAGTTTTTAATCAGCCAAATCTTAGTTTTGGTGGAGTTTAAGAATGATGGCTTTTAGATGATGAACATCACAGAGCTCATACATATGTTCTGCTCAACTATGAAGAAATGACATCATTTGTACTATGAGTGCTTCTATCACTTATTCTATAATTTATGTTATAGTATGTAAACTTATTTTATTTGTAGGTTATATGATAATAATATCAAGAAATAACTTCCATAAATTACAACATCTGATCTTGAAGAACGCAGACAAAAAAAATTTCTCAATGGTTTCAAAAACTAGTAACATAAATTATTGATGGTTTAATATAAATTTAGTTTACTATTTATTATTTTGATAATTGTTTTACAAATTTTCAGGTGTCTCAACATGATGATAAAATTGATAAGTGACTGTGTATATTGAGTAACCCACCATCCAAAATGGTTAAATATTATAATGCATATGTGGTGATTTTTTTTTTATTTCATACACGTGCATATGGGGAATCAAAAAAAAAAACAATGAAAAGTTGATTATTTTTGAGAGGATCACATCATAGAGAAATTGAAGTTGACTTTTACGACATTCTAGATGAAATTATTGAGCTATGTTATCTAGGAAAAAATTACATAATGATGTTTAAATGTCGGTGGTTGGATACTGAGAGAGGATTGCGTGTTCATCCGACTCATGGAATCGTCGATATTAAATATAAAAGTATTCTTGTAGTAAATGATCCATTTTTACTAGATCAACAGGCACATCAAATTTATTACACAAAGTACTGTGCTACTTCAAGAGACTTGAGTGATTGGTGGAGTATAATAAAAATGAAATCTTGGGAAAATTAGTTTACTCGAAATGAATGTGGTTCCGCTGAAGTGGAAGGAATTTAAATTTTTCAAGAGACTACTCAAAATCCATCTTTTTCACAAAGAGATGCGAATATCGATGATGAAACCCCACAATTAAGGATCGATGGTGACAAAGATGTTAATGATGTTACAAATGAATTTGAAATGACAAGATATGATGAAACTAAAACTCATATGGATATTGATGATTCTGAGGAGGAATATGAAGATATTGACATCGTCAGATATGAAGATGATGATGAAGGTGAACATTAACATAGTTAAATGCTGGTTATAATCATAACTAATATATATCTATATATAATAGTTATTTTTAACTATCTACTAACAACAATCATTTTGTGTTTCAGATGGACCCTGATCTATTTCGTGAGTTACAAGAGGCTGAGCTACCTTTGGATGAGGGGGATTTGGGATCATCTGACCCTCAGCCTACTAGCGGTTCAGGGGGCACGTGGAGGGGGTGCAGTCTTGCGTGACTGATGATTCCTGAACCTATCCCCGAGTGACGTCCACGTCTTGGCTTCGATCCACGCACATGGAGGTATGGTAACCTGCATATTTTAGTTAGCTTTCATTAATTTATTTATATATATACCAATTGTTTGATTATTTATTCTTTTTTCACAGTTTTGTGCATGTAGTTGTTGGACAGGGGAGCGCTATCTTGCACAATTATTTTTCCTAGCCATGGATCACATGGGAACATATTCCTGTTGATGTGCAGCTCGACATGTTCAATCATTAGCTTGTACGTAAATAAATAATATTTATTTTATTAATAACTTGATATTATAAATTATTTGTAGGGTTTATGGTATCCCATTGATGATAGCATGCATGACACTATCCATGCGGCATGGGAGGCATCTATGCGTGACCGTTTCCGTCAGTTTTTGCACAATTTGAGAAGGAAGACCATTAAGAAAGCATGAGTGACATATTTTGATGAGTTGTGTAGAGCCCACCGACCAGAGTACATTTCATCTCATGTTTGGGATGGATTATGTTTACACTGGTTGGGTGGTGGATTTCAGAGTAGGTCTTTAGTGGGTCAGCAGAACCAGGGGAGACAGGAGGTGACACATCGAGCTGGTAGCCGTACATTCAGTACGCATAGAGAGAATATGGTAAGTATCTTTTTTAAATATTTTATATAACTTTAAATATAACCAGTTTATTTTATATTTTTATAGGAAGTTGAGAATACCGATATTACGGAGTATGACATTTATCAGAGGATGTACAGTGATCCAACCACTAGAGAGATTAGAGGTGATCGCCCTCGTCAGATTGTGGTTAGTATTTTTTTTAGTTTGACAATTAACTGCATATAATATTTTCACAATTTTAATTTCAAATTGGAATTGAAGGAGTCATATGATGCTGTGACCTCTCAAACACAGGCTAGGAGTCAGGATAAGGCGACTGATTAGACCAGTTCCCACCATTTAGATGAGGCGGCATGGATGCAAGTGACTCAGTATGGATTTGATAAGGGCCAAGTAGTTCTTATTGACTCTCATGTGACTCCTGATACTTATTATGGTACTGCTACAATGTCAGCGTCTAGATCAAGAGGATCTTGTGGAGAGGCATCATCTTCTGCCTCACAGTATCAAGAATAGTTGTGAACTCAGGCTGATCTTATAGAGAGTTTGCAGAAGCAGCATGAAGAGATGCATCAGCAGTAGCAGCAACATCATCAACACGATGAGGAGATCCATTGATGGCAGTAGTAGCAGCATGAGCAGATGGAGTACATGCATCATCTGACTCATAGTTTAGGGATGGAGTTTCCTCCACCATCTCCAACAGCTCCTCCACCTCCTCCAAAAGATGACCCTCCAGTGATTTTTTAATGTTAAAAACATTTGAATTTAAGATTTGTCATAATATGAACTATTTTTAGTTTCTGTCTTTTATATTGGTGCGAATATTGTATAATTTTTTTTATTTTTAATATTTTTTTATTTATTATTACTATTATATTTTTTAATGTTTTTTTATTTTACTAATAAAAATAATAATATTTTATGAATTATTTTTATATTTTTTTTATGAATATTGAGAATTTTAATATTTTTCTATTATTTTAATAATATTAATATTATTTTTTCATTAATAATAATTTTATTAAATATATTTTTTTAGTATTATATTTTTTAATGTTTTTTTTATTTTAATAATAATAATAATAATAATAATATTTTATGAATATTTTATATTTTTTTGAGAATATTGAGAATTTTAATATTTTTTATTATTTTAATAATATTAATATTATTTTTTCATTAATTATAATTTTATTAAATATTTTTTTGGTTATTATTTGTGAAGGGACCTGTTGCGATGGGATCCCATCGCAAATAGTTTAAATATATATTTTTAAATACTATTTGCGACGACACCAAGGGCCCATCGCAAATAGTATTTACGATGAGCCCGTCACAAAAGGTTTAATTATATATAATGTATATAATCAGAGACTTATTTGTGACAGGGAACTTCTCCATCGCAAATAGTATTTTCCACAGGCCCGTTGCAAATAGTATTTGCAACAGGCTCGTCGCAAAAAGTTTATTTATATATAATGTATATAATCAGAGGCTTATTTGCAATGAGCCCATCGCAAAAAAACGTATTTTAGATGTCGTTTTCTGCAACAGGATTTTTGCGATGGGACCCCATCATTAAAACTTATTTACGACGAGATACCGTCGTAAATATCCCATTGCAAATAGCACAAATTCCAATAGTGACCCATCGACACTAGTTCCCTCTTGTGGGTCTCCTTGAATCTTCTTGAATTCTAGAAATGACTTTAAAAATCCTTATGTGATAATTGTGGAAATGGGTTTTAATGGAGTGGTTGGGTTTTAAAAAGTGGAAAATGGATTTTTATAATTTACTTTAATAAAGTTTTTAGAAAGTTGGGTTTTTTTAAAACAAATATTTTGGTAAAGAGGACTACGAAAAGAGGCTTTGGTGAATTTTTGAAAATGGAAAATGGTTGGTTGAAAGGGGATGTTTTATTTTAAATTTGTTTTTAATGAAAAAATGTGTTTTTATCCAAATGATTATTGGTGAAATGGGATTGTTAAATTTTTAGAAATGTTTTAGATAGAATAGAGAGGGTTTTGATGGAAATCTGAGGGGTTTTATTTTTAAGCATGGTAAGGTGGTTTATTGTGTGAAATTTTGAAAATGATTTTGACTTGGTGGTTAGTGAGCCTTGGGAAGGTTTGTGATTTAAAAATGGGTTGAATGGTGTGTTTTGGAAAATGTGGTTGTTTAGTTTTATCCTTTATAATTTTCATGGGTGCTCACGTGCACGGTTGTATATGGGAGTGTGGATGGATGCTCAGTATGGCATGGTGGATGGGTGCCCAGGGTGGCATAGACATGTGCATGTGAGTGAGACCTAATGAAACACCATTGGCGAGCATGAAAATCCACCAAGTTTGTTACTGAAACTGAAAATGTTTTCAAAAAGGGGATGTTTGAAGTTGATAATGGATTGTTTTCTTATGTTTAAAGTTGGTTTCTTTTGCAGTGTTCGTTCTTGAGGGTTTTTTGTTAAGTTGTTATTGATATGGTTCTTGGATTTTCTTTATTCAGTAGTTGTCCCAATGGATATTCGATGGGTGATTGTAGTGCCGTTATAGGTAATTCAACATTAGCAGAACTTCTGATTGATAAACCTAAGGATTTTGTGTTCGAGTTCCAGAAACTAGATCCACCAGTCTTTTATGGTCAAGCGTATCCTCTCATAGTAGAAGAGTGGATGCCAAATATAAAAATGAACTTTAGCCTTATTGAGTTTCCTGAGTTGTTGAAGGTTAAGTTTGAAACTTTCATTCTTGAAGGTTCATCGTGGAAGTGGTGGAAGTCAATATCCCAGATCAAGCCTTGTGAAGATATTACTTGGGAGTTCTTCAAGGCTTCATTCGTTCGTCAATATTTCTTTGAGAAAGAAAGGTTGAAAAGGGGAATGGAGATTGGTTGCTTGAAACAGGGGGATTGATCAGTGTTAGAGTATTTCCATCAATTTATAGATCTAGTTCCATACCTTTTAGAATATGTTATGAGTGATTCTATGAAGGCTTTAAGTTTCAATATTGGGCTTCATTCCGATCTGCAGTTGAAGGTTTTAGAGTTCAACCTAACTTCATTTGACGACATGGTGAGGCAAGCTTTTCATATTGAAGTCATGTCAGTAGGAGTGCTTGAGGTAGTCCTCCCTCCTTCAATCCCTTAGAGCAGTGGGGAAGGTCATAGTAAAGAGATGAGGAAACAATTGGAGGTTGATGGAGTATGACATGAAATAAAAAGTCCCCAAGATCCGTCATCAACCCATTATGGGCATGAGGTCTTTATATGATATTAGTGTGGAAATCTGGGTCACAAGAGTCCATTATGTCCAAGTGCTCCTAATCCCTACCATGCTTGTAGATGCTTGGGTCACTTGTAGTAATTCTGTCAGGGCATTGCTAGAAAGCACCGGGGAGGCAATCCTCAGAAGTGATGTGCTAGTAGGAGTCTTGTTTCAAGTTCCTTTTTGCAAGCGTTCTTCCAGTGTATGGGTTCTTTTGTTGTGGTGATTGTGCCAGTGGTGTCTTGGTTTTTAAAATTTACGGGATGTTGTGGATCTTTTGGGGAACTTATATTTTAAATGAAAGTGTGGTTTCTATTATAGGAATAATGATTTTTTTCTTTGTAAGCAAGTTATAAATTCTTCTTGTTGGGATTATCAAAGCCTGACTATGATGTAGGAAGATGCTTCAACCATCAGAGCTCCAACCATAGGTCTTAGAGTGAAGTTGACGAATAGTCAGGTGTCCCAGGAGTATGGGAAGTTTGGCTAAGCCCATACCTCTACCGTGTGGTTAGGTGGTTTCTATGTTTCTATTTTGGTCTCAGTGGTCTGATCATTGGTCCCCCTTCCCTTCCCACCCTATATGGTGGGGGTTTTGGGCCCATGTAGGGAGAGTTGGCCCTATTCTTTTCCTCTTGGTTTAGGAGTGGGAAGTTTAAATTCCCCCTATTGTGTTTTTACTGGATTTGGTTAGTGGGTTGTTGTAGAGGAGTTTTAGTTGGCATGTGTGGGAAAGGCTTGGTTCTGGTTCGTGTCGAATTTTCATTTGGTCATTTTTAGGTGGTTCTTAAAGGTGGGGAGACCCACTGTGGGTCTTGTTGAGTTTTCTCCTAAGAATTATCAGGTTCTAGATAATTTCTAATGGTGGGGAGTACATTCGGATATCCCCTCTACTAGTGATCTATTTCTGATGGTTTGATCTTTCCTGTTGTTCTTGGGAGGTGGTTTTGGAGTGTTGTTTCGTTTCAGGCGATGGTCTTGAGTCCCATTTGTGGTTGGTGAAATGTTCTTGATTTAAATAGGTTGGATCATGTTAATATGAATTCCTTATGAATTGATCAATCAGCTGTAGAGTGTCGTGGCTTTTCGGGAGCATAAAGCATTAATGGTGTGGAGAATTGTCACACCCGGTTTTTCTAGTTATGGATTATGCTTAGGTTCAGTGAAATTTACAACCATTTTATCAGGTTTTGGGTGTGATGCGTGTTGAGTTTTGAACTATATCCTTGTCTAAGTTTTTCCCCAGGGTTGATCCTTGGCTTGGTTGGGAGTTTTTGGAGAAAGATAAGAAGTTTGACCTTGGAAGACCTTGGTGCATGGTTATCGCACAGTTAGTGATAACCATGCGGCCAGTCTAGAAAACAGTGCGGCAGGTTACAGAACCTACCGCATGACCATGCAGTTGGTTCCAGGTACCAGTGTGCTGTCCATTTGCAGACAATGGTTGTTACATGGTTTCCACATGATTTTTCAAACAATGCGGGCTAACCATGTGACTTGCCTAGTTTTTAAATTTTGGGGTTTTCAAATTATACCCCTTTGGAGATTTTAACCCAAAACCCTCCCTTTCTCTCCTATTTGGTTTGTTCAGTCCTAAGGGACCTCTCCCCTCTTCCTCAAGCCACCCACCTCCTTCTATGGTGATTTCAAGGGGAAATATTTAAGGGTTTGGTCAGATCTCTCAAGGTAATCATCTCCTCTCAACTCCCTATCCCTCTTTCTCTCTCTTGTTCCTAAGTTCCTTCTCTCCTATGGTCACGTTGACCTAGGGTTTTGTTTTTTCCTTCAAATTTTTGAGGGTTTTTCTCATTAATGTTTCCTCTTGGTGGATCTAGGGTCGAGGAAACCATGTGGAGTGGTTTCAGTGGTGCGTTGTCATTACACCATGAATCCGAGGTAGGATTTCCCATGCACTTTCCTTTTTAGATTTAAGAAATGTTAGTTTCATGATTTTATCACCTTCTATATATGCTAAATGTTGTTGTGTGACCTTTGAATAAATCATTTGATGTTCAAAGTGATGTTTTAAACCATGTTTCTTAATAAATAGAATTGTTGTGTTAAATAGCACACACCAAGTGTTTGATTAAATACCCGGTTGTCTTTTGTGTGTAACTTGTGATATAAAATGCTTAGTTTGGATTGTAAACGTGTTAGAATTATATTAAATGAGGTTTTGGGTGTCTAGTATGGATTTTCCAAGTGATTTTGGGTTTTAAAAAGAAATAAGAAATGGATTTCAAAGTGTTTTAGCATGTATTACCAGTGAATGGCCCATTTGGCATTTTTATAATAATGGCCTTGATTTGAAAGTGTGATGGAAATGTTTTAAGGAAATTTTTTAAATGAATTTTTTTATGGAAAATGGTATTTTTTCACCTCTTTTTGAAAGATGGATTATATTTTTGATAAATGTTAGTTTTTGTGAAATGCTTAAAGGATCGTTTGACAACCTTGTGAAATTGATGAAAGTGTTTATTATGAAAATCTCCACTGGATGTTTCTCATGTATTTTATTTAATAATGGATGGGATTACCTTATTGTGGAATCCTCAGGATCCATTACCAGGGTTCCTTGGTTAGAGCCCTTTATGTTCTATTTATTTTAAGGCATATTATTACTCCTTGGGGAGACTCAGGGTGAGGCTTGTTGTAAATTATTATTATATATATATTGTGATTGGATGATCAACTGAAATCAATTGGCTCACCCCCACTATATATGTGAGACATAGGAACCTAGCATATTGAGAGAATTTTATGAGAACGATTGCTGCACTGGTAAGCCACATACTGACCAGTGGCCCATAGTAGGTGGATATACTGGGTTTATTGCTATGGGATATTCCCTTGGTCTGTCCTGATAAAGGTAGTGCATTGGGAATAGATATCAGGCTAGCCTACTGAGTTTTAATACTCATGCCTATAGTTCTTTTATATCTTTATCCCTTGTGTAGGTTTAACTGAGTTTGATCACCTTGGGCGACAGTTGATTGTTGTGTTGGAGAGTGACCCACAGAGTCACATAGAGATAGTGGTCCTCTAGTTCAGTTTGTCTTGTTGTGCACTTTAATGTACCTTTCAGTTCCTTGTATAAATGATGTTGGATTAGTTTCATTTATATATATATATATATATATATATATATATATATATTGGACTGCCTGTGCATCTTGCTGCTGTTTAGATTTTGTTTATTTTTTGGGGGAAATTATTCCCTCTTTGTACTCTGTTGATGCCCGACAGTAGTTGTCAGCCCATGGGGATCGGGAATGCCCTTCGGGCCATGCCACAGATCGTCTTGGGTGACTGGTTCAGGGTTGACCCCGGTTGGTTTGTGAGACCCCAACTACATAAATATATTTAAATGATAAATATA
This sequence comes from Viscum album, assembly GCA_963277665.1. Taxonomy (NCBI): domain Eukaryota; kingdom Viridiplantae; phylum Streptophyta; class Magnoliopsida; order Santalales; family Viscaceae; genus Viscum; species Viscum album. The sequence goes on from OY728147.1 coordinate 30,217,575, forward strand.
TTTATAATATTTAAATAATAAATATATTTATAATTATATATGTTTATAAATAAATAAATAAATAAATAAATATATATATATATATATAAATAAATAAATAAATAAATATATATATATATAATTATATAAATATATTTATAATTATAAACAAATATTTACAAATATTTTTATTTATAATTATAATTATAATTAAATAAATAAAAATTTAAACAATTATAAAATTATTATAAATATATTTAAATAATAAATATATTTATTATATTTATAATTATATATATTTATATATTAATATATATACATAGATAATTATATACAAATATTTATAAATATATATTTATAATTATAATTGTAAATATATATATATATATTTAAATAATTATAAAAGTATAATAAATATATCTAATAAATAAACATATTTATTATATTTATAATTATACATATTTATATGTTAATAAATAAATATATATAATTATATACAAATATTTTTAAATATATTTATTTATAATTATAGTTATAAATAAATAAATATATTTAAATAATTATAAAATTATAATAAATATATTTATTATATTTATAATTATATGCAAATATTTTTAAATATATTTATTTTTAATCATAATTATAAATAAATAAATACATGTTTAAATAATAAATATATTTATTATACTTATAACTATATGTATTTATATATTTTTAATTATATAGAATAAATTTTAAATATATTTATTTATAATTATAAATATAAATAAATAAATATATATATTTAAATAATTAAAAAATTATGATAAATATTATATATATATATATATTAGGTGCTCGGGGGTAAAATTATATTAAACACACACACACCAAACACAAGCCTGAAAATGCAGACCATAGCCCCTCCAAGGAATAACCCACCCATTAAGCCTTTTTTATTGAGTACATAACCCGAAGACCCAGTGGGAATGAAGCTCATTACATAGCCTGAAGGCCCAGTGCATCGTTATATCTGCATTATACTACCTGCGTCACCAAGCCTATGTCATGCATGTGTCACCGCTTGCCTGCATCATGCCCGCGTCACTGCCTACCTGCAGAAAACACTCCATCCTAACAACACTAGGCAAGGAAAGCAAGCAGCATAACAGGCAAAACTAGACCAAAAGGTCAATTCCAAAACAAACATGGGCAAACACCTCCATAACATGGTAAAATAACCCTATTCACAAACAAGATCCCTAACTCAAGAAAACAAGCATAGCAGGCATTAACAGAGTTAAAATCCCTAAACACACAATACCCCAATCTAGGGTATTGGGCACTTTTGCACCTAAAATTCAAAAAATATCTACGGAAAGGCATAAACCACCTACCTCAGCATTGTACGATTGATATACTTGAACCTCATCCTCTGAATCGACTTAGAATGCTACAGATCTACAAAAACGTCCAAAACGTTCAACCAACAATAACTCACGAGAGAGGAGAAATCAAGAGATGAGGCTCTAGAAGAAGGAAGAACTCACTGTGGTGATTCCAACACAATCAACGACAGTTGATTCGGAGAACAGATAGTGGGTTGGGGGCTCAAATAAGAATCGTCAGCTTTGGTCGCTCCTAGATGATACGAAACCAGAAGAAGGGATTTTTGTGAACGAGACGCGACCCCATTCTAATTAATCAATTAAAAAGAAAAGTACCCGGCATATTAATTTAATGTACATGTCATGTACACCGCTTTAGGCGGTCTCTAGGTCACCTCACACGGCCATGTTCTCGATCGTTAGATGGCCAAACGACTACCTGTGGCAATCGGGTACACAACGTGTACTTCAAAGTACATGATGTGTACTCTTTAAATTTCCAAATTCTCCTATTTTTCTCAAAAAACACCATAAAGGAAAAACCATACCTGAAAAGAAGGTCTGGGTTCTTACAAAAAATATCTACTATTTTGGGTTGGATATTGTATTCCTATTTTGGTTCATCATGTGATACTTGTATTATTCCGGTTATGGTTATTGTCATTTGGTCATTGTTTATTTATTTTCACCATTGGACGGTCGTTTGCCTGAAGTATTGTTTTCAGCACCAAATTTAATTTCCCTAACTTGTAACTAGTATAGTGTGCAAGTACGGGGTCGATCCATAGAGAAGCAATATTGGCGTTTTATTTCTCTTGATTTGAAATCATTTAAGTGAAGATTCTAAATTTAAATACCATTGGTTGGTTCATGGTGCAGATCTCAAAAGATAACTAAGTACTTGGAATTTTCTAATTCACTACGAATTAAACTTGAAAACTAAAAATTACTTAAAACTGGATTTTTGATTTTAATGAAAATGTGTCGGGGCTGGACATTTGTGTGGGATGTTAAACCTTATTCCCTATTGTGTTGTGTTGTTCATTATAACTCACATTTCTGGGTTTCATTTGTGTCGGAACTCCCTTGGTCCGGTGATTTTTGATCAAGTCGGTAGGAATCAATCCCTTGGTCTAGAAATTGATTTCTACTGACTCTTAATTTAAGAACCGCCCTCTAGAAACGACAAGTATATCCAATGGTCATGGATATCCTTGTCTTAATTCTCCTAAAGATCCTTGGAAACTCCATTCTTGGTCCAATATGGGGTTTCTAGTGAAATAAGAAATGGAAGTTGGGATAATTAGGTGAGAGACAATGAACGAACACAATAATAGAGAAATTGGTTCTAATGAACCCACATTTTTCCCAGCCCCAACACATGGGGGGGGGGGGGTTAGCTACTCATAATTAAAAAGATAAGAAACTTACTAAGATTCATTTGAGAGTTCATTACAATAGAAAAATAGAATAATCCGAAATACAACAGAATTACAAGAACTAGTCCTGAAAAGCCTTCCTTCCTCCTTTCCCCTATTTTCCCTCACTCCCCCCTAAGTCTTCTTGGTCTCAAAGGGATTTTTCCAGTTGTCCCAAAAGTAGATAGAAAGGGGAACCCCGAGTCAATGAGTGGGTGAAAGTGAAAAAGAAAAAAGGAGAAGGCTGCAGTCATCCGCACGGTTTGGGTGCATAGTTTGGTAGACCGTGTGCCAACCGTGCAGATGCTTCTATCTCAAATCCTTGAGCTGCATGGTTTTCTTGGATGGTCCGCACGGTCTGGGCAGGCCGTGCTCCAACTGTGCAGATGCTACTGTCAAAGGTATCTTCTCCAGCACGGTTTGCACACAGTTTGGATAACCATGTGGAGACTGTGCAGGTTGCCTCTGTCATTGAAATTCCTGAATTCACCTGTCCTTCATGTCTAGTTCTTGATATGGGTGAATCCATCCCAGCATAGTCAGGGGAAAAGGGTCCATAATCTTCCAATTCCATTCCGAATCTCCGAAATTCATAGACTCCATGCTTTATCCTTTGGTGACCGAAAAAAAAGAACAAGGTACATCAAAATTGTGAAATTCATGCAAAAACATCCACAAAGACCATTTTATAGATATTAAACCAAGTAGAAATTCCTTATGAATAGTAGTGCATCAAACTCCCCCACACTTAATTTATTTTTTGACCTCAAACAAAGGAATAAACAGTCATGTCCAAATATTTACCAAAGAGACAGGTAGAAATATCACAGATTATATCAATTAGATGAATATGAAATTTGAACTAATTATTGTTAAAAATTACAGAATTCATACTTCATGGCTTCCCAAGTCTGTGAAGTTAGCCAATAAAACAGACTTAATAAAAAACAATCAACCATTAATTCATAAATCAACTTTTGATTAAAACTGAGTTTTCCCTTCTTCATTCAAAGAGAGTGCCTACCTCCATTTTCATCTTGTTATACACTCAGATTAGTTAAGACCAAGTTTTCTTGTCACCAATTGGCGGGCTATCACTTTAATAGGTCACACACCCTCATTTAATTGCATTATAGAACATGATTAAAGGTCATCAAAAATTATTGGGAATGCCTTTGCATATCTCAAAATGGTTTTTTTCTTCTTTGCAGTGGAATGAGATACTGGCATAAAATGTGGCCCAATATGCTCATGTCAACACATGATTAAAATTCTCGAGCAAGTCAAGAGTTCATGACATTAATACCATGTAATATCCACTAGTGCGACAACAACAATTCCCAAAACCTCACCTCTCCTTATGCACAATTTGACTTCCATTTTAAGGGGTTCCTCAATTCGAATTACTCCATCACAAAAATCATTTTTAAACAAACTGTTCTTCTAAATGAATGGATAAATACTCCTTTTCAAGTATTACAAGTTTTATTCACATCAAAAACTAGGTTTAACAATCCGGACATATGATCCATTTTCAGAGATAATTTCCACAATTCATTTTTAGATAAATGATATAAACCCATGACATCTATAACATCCCTTTAGACACACCTAATAAAACATGATACCCCAAGTACTTGGGAAATAAATCAATTAAAATGGGGTGCCAATTAAGGGCTCCCTACCCCACACTTAAAACCGAGCACAGTCCTCCGTGAAGGTAATAAAGTAGAGAAGGGTGGGTAAGGAAGCATGAAAAGGGAGGGAAAAAATGAAGAATAGAAAACAGTGAAAAAGTGAAAAACTCCCCTAAATGTTGGTCAAGTGGGGAAATCAGGTGGTGGGTGAGAGCCCAACGAGCAGAAAGGTGGCTGGCATGGAACAGATGGAAATGCCTGCTAGGGAGACAAAGGAATTATACAAGTGAAGCAGGAAAAAGCAGTACTAGCAGTAGGGAAAGAAAATCACAACACACAATCACACCAAGTAGTCAAAATATCACACCATAAAAGAAGGTACATGACAGAGAAAAGGGCACAGAAAAAGAAAGAAGTAACAAAGCATGCAACGACAACCCATCAGGGAGCAGATGGATCAAAAAATAATGTGCGAGTGGTGGTGTCCCAGGTTGGATCGGCGGTAGGCAGAGGTAGGTCCACGAGATTAGCAGGAGTAGAGGTGGTAGAGGGATCTCCCGTCGAGGAACCGACTCCTGACATATAGTAGGAGGGAGGATGGTGGGGGACAAATTCATACAGGGTGGGAGGATGAAGATCGGCCAAGCTAAGGCCTTACACCTCCATGTGCATCCGCTCAAGCTTCCAGTGGAACATAGAGTACTGGTCCTACTGCCACTTCCATAAGAGGTCATGGTCGGCATACGGTGTTCCCTGTAGGGCTGGGTATGATGGATAGGGTGGGTAAAATGGTGGGGGCATGGATGGGTGAGAGGGGGAAGCGGGAGAATCAGGGGTCCCCTAGGATGTGGAATGGTGGGAAATAGAAGGGTCGACAGGGTTCTCCTCTGCAGTAGGGCCCATGGGAGGACGTGCAGCTGGTGCGGCCCCAAGAACACCCCAAAGACATAATCAGACACTGTCTGGCTCCAGCATCCGCATCCAGTGGAGAAGAGTGATATCAAAGAAAGGTGCCGCCAGTAGTTCCACAAATTCCATGGGATCAAACTCAAGGTGCAGTCGATCTTCCCGGAGAGTAATAAATGTTCCACCAAAAACGTCACCCTTTGGCTTGGAAAACATTAGCTTCAAATACTGGGTGAAGAGGTAGGTGAGATTGATGTTGATGCCCGTCACCATGGAGTTCAAAATCAGTATGTCCTGAGTGCTCACCATTCCTTCGCTATCTAACCAGGCTGTAAAGTAGGTGGTAATAATCCAATGAAGGACCTGGTGGATGGGGTTAATGAATCCGGAAGCTTTGGCAGTCTGTGGTATGTATGGGGCCCCCGTGGAAATAGTGGACCAAAAAATCCAGGCTAGGGTCGGGTCCCACTCAAATGGTGCCAGAAAATAAGTATCACTATGCATGTAGTCGTTGTCATACATGCCAATGGAGGTGGCAAAATCACTCAGCCTAAGGCTGTGCCACCAGTTCATCAAGAAGAAAGTGACATCATCATCAACTTCAATTGTAAATCCCTGCTCATCCTCATTGTATGGATCGTAGTAATGAAAAGTAGCCCCAAATTCTAAGACAATCTCCTTATAAACAGGTTGGTGGACCTCTAAAGCTTGGGTGAGATTGCCCCAGGAAATATGAATCTGGAGCTCATCAGTAATGCCCAAGGAGGCAAGGTTTTATAAGATAAACTCATGATGGGGACTAATGTCGCAGTTCAAAAGGTTGCGGTAGCACATGCGTTCCTCTTTCTTAGTGAACTTAACCTGTGGGCCATGGGCGGAGCCTGAGCTAGATCCCCAAGATCTCTTAGAGGTAGACATGAAAGGTTAGGGTTGGGTTTTGGGAACCTGCAGAATAAAACACATACAACGAGAGCATACAGTCACTACAAGTATGGATAGCAATTGAAATTTGTGAAATAAAAAACTGTACAAATTCCTAAGGAAAATCCCAAATGTAGAAATGAAGGTTTTGAAAATATGTGTTCATTGGGAAATCTTTGGTGCACATTTGGAGGATGAAGAAACAATGAAAAAAACAAAAGAAGAGAAGGGGAATGGATGACCACGAACAGAGAAGAAGAAACGGAATGGAAAACAAGAACAGGGGGGGGGGAATTAGCCAAACCCTAGGGAAAGAGAGGGAAAAATAAAAGAAAAATAAAAAGAAAGAAGAAAAGAGAAGAAGAAGAAAGAATAAGAAGAAGAAAAGAATACCTTGTAGGGGGAGAGGGAAGGATAACCTGGCTGGAGGAAGAAGAAGAAGGAGGAGGAGGAGAAGGACTCGCACGGGCGGAGTAGGGGAGGTGCACAGATTGAAAGAGGGGGGGGGGGTTCAGGGTTTTATGAAATTTCGGGTTTTAAGTGGCCTCATGGTTTAGGGCGCACGGTTTGGTAAACCGCGTGCCAACCGTGAAGAAGCTACTGGAGTGAGGGGTTCAGGGCACACAGGCTACGCATGGTTTGGATAACCGTGCACCGGTCGTGAGCTTGGTTCTGTCTGGGGAGTCCAAGAAGCACGGTTTGCACACGGTTTGGAAGACCATGCACCAACTGTATGATTGGTTCTGCATGATAAAATATTGAAAAAATTTCCCCTTTTAAACCATAAACACAACCTTAGAATTAAAATATTTAGTTCCCCTTTAATGAGATAAAATAATTTGAGATTTTCCATAAGAAGTGTAAGACTTGCATTAATGAAATTCAATATGATACCCCGACTTGTAGGGATACTTACACACTATAACACACAAGAATAGAAAAAAACACTATCATGCAGTCCTAGGCACACACAAACAAATAAATTATTGGAACAATTTTTTTTTCAGAATGCTGGGTTACCTCCCGGTTAGTGCTACGTTTAAAGTCACGATCTCAACTTACCTGGGCCTTGAGATACCCCAATTACATGGTGGAAATGGTTCCCGCCATGTCATCCCAGCTAAATTAAGGCTTCAGGCGCTACCCATTGACCTTGAACGGTCGACCATCCGCGCCAGCCACTTCCACCACTCCATGGTGGAAAACAGTAATCACCGTAAAGGGTCCCGACCAAAGGGACTTCAACTTACCTGGAAAAAATTTCAGACGAGAATTAAAAAGTAAGACTTTATCACCTGGATGGAAGGATTTCTAGGAGATCATGTGGTCATGGACCACCTTCATCTTCTCCTTATAAAGTTTCACATTCTCATAGGCCTCCTGCCTTATCTCGTCAAGCTCGGTTAAATGGAATTTCCTCTTTTCTTCTACAGCCTTGAGATCATAATTCAGGGCCTTGACAGCCCAATAAGCCTTGTGCTCCATCTCCACCAGCAAATGGTAGGGTTTCCCATAGATCAACTGGAAAGCTGACATACGCAATGGTGTTTTTAAAGCTGTCCAGTAGGCCCATAACGCATCATCTAATTTCTTGGACCAATCCTTTCTTGATGCGCCTACCATTTTCTCAAATATTTTCTTTAACTCTCAGTTTGACACCTCCACCTGACCACTGGATTGAGGGTGGCAAGATTTACCTTGTTTGCACTTGACCCCATACTTTAAGAGCACATTTCGCACGAGAGTGTTGTCAAAATGTGTACCACGGTCGCTAATCAACACCCGCGAGGTCCCAAACCAACTGAAAATATGTTTCTTTAGAAAAGTGAAGACAACCCTAGCTATATTATGAGTTGTTTCCACTACTTACACCCACTTGGAAATGTAATCTACACATACTATAATGCAAGTATGCACAAAGGATGGGGGAAATAGACCCATAAAATCGATTCCCCATACATCAAAAACTTCAACCTCAAGTATCGGGTGTTGTGGCATCTCGGCATGATGACCCACATTGCCCGTCCGCTGGCATCGATCACAGCAAGAGACAAAATGACGGGTGTCCTTATTCATGGATGGACAGAAAAATCCCGATTGTAAAACCTTTTCTACTGTTCGATTTGGCCCATGATGTCCTCCTGCTGGATAAGAGTGATGGAATTCCAAAATACTTTGGATCTCCTCATTCAGGACGCAATGACAGATTACCCCATCGCCACATGAGCGGAAGAGCAGGGGGTCCTCCCAGAAATACCTCTTTACCTCTGACAAAAAACGCTTCCTCTACTGAAATGATAAGTCCGGGTGGATAACTCGTGTGGCTAAGTAATCTTCAAGGTCGGAGAACCATGGCCAAGGTGGTATGCCAATGGAAAATATATGTTCATCAGGGAAGTCTTCCTTGACCTCCCGGTCTTCTTATCTCTCTAAGTGGGGTAGTTCCAGCTGGGAGATATGATTATCCACCACATTTTCACTGCCCTTCTTGTCTTTAATTCCCAAATCGAACTCCTGGAGGAGGAGCACCCAACAGATAAGCCACGGTTTGGCATCCTTCTTGTTCAAAAAATACTTTAGTGTGGCATGGTACGTGTAGACCACAACTTTATAAAGCACCAAGTAGGAGCGGAATCTGTCAAATGCAAAAACCACGACCAACATTTCCTTCTCTATAGTGGTGTAATTCAGCTGTGCTTCATTTAATGCTTGACTAGAATAATAGACCGGTCTAAAAATATGATCCCACCATTGTCCAAGCACTGACCCCATGATATAATTGCTCACATCACACATAATTTCAAACTAATCCTCCCAATTCAGAGTGATCATGACGGGGGCGACGCCCAATTTTTCCTTTAGAATTTGGAAGTCCACGATACATTTATCATCAAACTGAAAAACGACATCCTTGGATAATAGATTGGTTAAGGGATGAGCGATCTTGGAGAAGTCATGGATGGACCTTTGATAAAAACCCGCATACCCCCAAAAGCTCTGAATCACTTGGACTGATGTGGGAATGGGCAGCTGCGAGATAACTTCCATTTTAGCTAGATCTACCTGAATTCCTTTCATCGAGATCCTATGGCCTAACACGATTCCGTGTAGTACTATAAAATAGAACTTCTCCCAATTGAGAACTAGATTGGTATGCTCACATCTCTCGAGAACTAGTTCCAAATTTTTTAAGAAAGTATTGAACGACTTCCCGTATACCGAGAAATTTTCCATGAAAACCTACAGAATCTGCTCCGCCATATCATGGAATATAGATAACATGCACCTCTGAAAGGTGGATGGAGAATTGCACATCCTGAATGACATTCAGTGGTAGGTGAAGGTTTCATAAGGACACGTAAAGGTATTCTTTTATTGATCCTCTAGGGCGATAGAGATTTGGTTATATCCCGAATAACCATCTAATAAACAATAATATTCATGCCCCACAAATCTTTCCAGAATTTGATCCATGAATGGAAGAGGGAAATTATCTTTCCTGGTTGAATCATTAAACTTCCTATAATTGACACAAACCCACCATCCCATAACTATTCGGGTCGGGATGAGCTCATTCTTTTCATTGGTCACTACCGTGATGCCTCCCTTTTTAGGCACCACCTGAAGAGGACTCACCCATGGGCTGTTGGAGATGGGGTATATAATCCCAGCATCGAGTAATTTAATCACCTTCTTCTTGATCACTTCTTTCATGGGGGGGGGGGTCAGTCTTCGTCGTGGTTGGTCAGATGGTTTTTCCCCTTCCTCCATAAGTACCTTGTGGGTGCAGACCGTGGGGCTTATACCCTTAAGGTCAGCGACCGTCCAACCAATGGCCTATTTCCTCCTTCAAAGGACTTGTAGAAGAGCCTCCTCTTGATCTCCTGAGAGTGAGGCATTTAGAATCATCGGAAATGTATACTCCTCTCCCAAATAGCCATATTTCAATGAGGATGGGAGAGGTTTCAACTCGATCTGGGGATCCTTGAGAATGGAAGGTATGATCAGCTCAACCTTGGCTTACTCTAATAAATCTGGAACAATTGCCCTTTGCTAGTAATGATTGCCTTGGCCTTCAATAAAGCTTAATTCCTCCTGGTTTTCTTCAAGCTGTTCGTCATCCAGAACGGGTTCATTTCTGAATGAATAATATTGTATATCATCTTCCTCTAGGCCTAAGCACTCAGACGTTGTTGTTAAATCACAACAATCCTCTTGCTCCATCAGTGAAAACTATTTCACCGCCTTCAGGAAGTTGTAAGAAACCTTCTCATCACCAACATGGAAGATCAATTCGCCTTGGTGCACATTAATTAACACCTTCCTGGTAGCCAGAAAGGGTCTTCCAAGAATTAAAGGTGCCTCTTGGTATTCTTCCATGTCGAGGATAATGAAATCTGTTGGAAGAATTAACTTCCCCACTTTAACCAACATGTCCTCCAACAACCCCCTGGGGTATTTAATAGAATGATCATCTAGTTGGAGTGCCACTCGGGTTGGCTTGAGATCGTTCAGCCCTAACTTCTTGAATACTCCGAAGGGAATTAAATTAACACTCACCCCAAAATCACAAAGGGCTTTTCCAAAATTGCAAGGTCCGATAGTACATGGGATAGTAAAACTTCCCAGATCTTGGAGCTTAGGAGGGAGAGTATGTTGGACCACCGCTGAGCATTCCTTGGTCAGGGGAATGGTGCCCAAGTCTTCCATCTTCCTTTTATTTGAAAGGATCTATTTCATGAACTTCGTGTAGGTGGGCATTTGAGTTAATGCCTCTACAAATGGGATGTTGATATGAAGCTTCTGGAAGACTTCCATGAACTTGGAAAATTGCTGGTTTAGCTTCCGTTGTTTCATCCTTGTTGGAAATAGAAAGGGAGGTTCATATGCTTTAATCACTTCTTTTCCCTTATCCTATGGGACTTCCAGTTATTTATCCAGCTCATGTTTCGGGGAAGTTTCCTCAGCTGTAACTTCTCCACCTAAGGAGAATGTGGACTTCTTTGATGGTGTAACACCCTGACTAATAGTTAACTTCGGCATCAGCTCTTTCCTGCTGCGTAGAACAACAACATTAGCCTCCTCCCATGAATTTTCTCAGTGTTTCCAGTAGTGTACCGGGATGTCTGTGAGAAAGATGATTGGAAAGCTGCCCAATATGGTTCTTGAGGCTTATAATTGGTGCCTCCTGGTTTTGAAACTGTGTTTCAGCAGTAGTTATAAATTTAGACATCATTTCCCCCAACCTTGAAGGAGGTTACTGCTGAGGTTGTTGGGCTACTTGTGGGGGTGGTGGCTGTCGCAACGGTTGAGAAGAATGATGGTTTTGATACCCTTGCTATTGATATGCTCCTTACTGAATTTTTTTGCCCTGTTTCTACCTCTGATACGGAGTCTGAAAATGTTGTTGCCCATAACCAGGTGGTCTTTGTGGTCAGGGTTGAGGATTTTTCTATTGCTGCCCCCAGCCGGTACTTTGATTCTCTTGCCACCCATGGTTTTGGTATTGAGGGTAGTTGTTGGGTCCTCTATTCTATGCAACATAATTTACCTCACTGGTAGAGGCTCCCGCACTTACCCGTGGGCACTTTCCCATAGTATAGTTGTCACCGCAATCACTACATGCTGGTGGACTGATATCTTGAACTTGATATGGATGTTTTAAATTCAAAGAGTCTATCTTCTTTGAGATGACATCGAGTTGATCCGCAAGTATGGTGGTGGAATCAATATTATGCATGCCCCTTTTATAAGTTCCTCGCTCGGAATTCCACTGAAAACTATTGGCTGACATGTCTTCCAACAATTCAAAAAGCTCTTCAGGGGACTTCCTCATGACTATCCCTCCAACAGCTGCATCAACCATGGACTTTGTATTAGTTGTCAGACCGCCATAGAAAGTCTGGACTTGCATCTACAATGGAAGTCTGTGGTGTGGACATTTCCTCAGCATCTCCTTAAACCATTCCCATGACCCATACAAAGATTCCAAGTCATGCTGTTGGAAGTTATGAATTTCATTACTTAAGGTGACCGTCTTCAAGGTAGGGAAGTATTTCGATAAAAAGGCTTAGGCCAATGCCTCCCAGGTAAGAATAGATATCTGAGGTATCCCCTTGATCCAGTACTTTTCCTTATCCCTTAATGAGAAGGGAAACAGCCTAGGCATATTTCATCCTTTGACACTCCATGATACCAGAAAGTGTTACATATCTCTAAAAATTTAGAGAGGTGAGCATTGGGGTCTTCACTCAATAAGCCACCGAACTGAAATATATTTTGAATTAACTGTATTATCTCCAGCTTAATCTCAAAATGTTGGGCCTGCACCAGTGGTCTTACTATTCCAGTGTCTTCTCCCTGAATGGAGGGTAATCCATATTCCATAAGAGTATGGCATGACAACATCGGTTCCTGAGGTGCTTGGGGAATGAACTATTGTTGCTCCCGAGGATAATAAGCTGGCTGGTTCTGAGGAAAAAAGGGAGGCTGCTCCTGCAGAATATATTGTCATGGCTGTGGTTGCCCAAACCCCAGTACAAATTGAGTTGGTGGCTGAGGTTCCCAGTCAGGATCCAAGTATCACTGAGAGGGGGAGGGGGTGAATCAGTGATATCTTTTTCTTTTTAAGTTTCCCCTTTTTGAAATATCCTTCACCTCCTGTTAAAGAGTTTCTTCCCTGCTGAACACACACAACGACATGAACATAATATTGACAAGGTTCACTACTCAACAAGAGTAGCTACATCCTTGGTATGGTACAGAAACAATCCAGTACTACACAATCCACTAGAAAAAAAAATCCTTTGATGTGAAATACAATGAGTAGGATATACCCTTACACTCGTGCAACACTTTGAAAACAATCCAATAGTGAATGTGCTCCCTCTTAGCACAAATAGGGTAACATAATGTTTCAGTGCTTCTTTACAATTGAACAGATGTATTATCTGAAGTACAAATCTTCACTTTCTTACCCAGAAGCCAGTAAGAACTATCTTACGCACAACCGAATACGTGCGAAGACCCCAAATCTTTCGCGCAACCTTTAGGGTGACTTGCGCTCAATTCAAATGGCTTGCGTTTAAAATCCCCTTTTGGAACGAAAAATCTTTTCCGCGCAACTTCCCTTTTCCGTGCAACATTTCACTTTTCGCGCAGCTTCCCAATTTTTCGCTCAACTTTCTTTATTTCACGAAAACCTCTTTCTTTTCGCGCAACTTACTTATCATAAGATTTTACATGCACCAGAGCTCGAAATTTCTTCTAAGTGTCGAGCATAAACAAATGAGGAGGGTTAGCCTCATATTTATAGGCAATTTTGACCCCGCGCAAAAAACACTAATCCGCGCGTAAAACCTCCTTTATGCGCAGAAAAACTCTTTTATGCAACTTCATATTTCGCGCCATGCTTCAATATTTCGTGCACCTCATGCCTTTTCCATTTTCCATCCTTCTAAGCATGAATCACCAATTGCGCGCAAAATTCCACACCGCATTCCATTTTGTGCGCAAACCCATCCTTTCACGCGACATTGTATTTCACGCAATGATCCAATTTTTTACACAGGTCATGCCTTTGCAAATTTTTGAGATTTTGATCTCGAAACACCTTTTACGCGAAAAACATCATTCTTCTATTTCGCGTATCCCGCAAATATTTCGCGCAACCTGATACTATTTCACGCACCACTTTATTTTTTCGTGCAACCTGCCTAAATTTCCACGCACTCCATGCCTTTGTCATTTTTCGATGTTCTGACCTTGAATCATGCCTTGCATGAAAAAATCTAAACCAGCTTCAATCTTGCATGCTCCATCCATTGCCAAACACATTTCTTCATCTCCTGATTTTCAGGCCCTAAAATTTGGCAAACACTGGAAAATGACGCCACCTTAAACTGTGCTTTTTTGCCGTCCCCAGATTGTCCATTGCTTTGACATTTTCTCTCTTCACTGCTTACCATAACCATTCTTCTGCACTTATCACGAATCCCACTATCGTGATATTTAACCTTTGATATATCAGCTTTAGCATCGTCAGAGTTGTAATGGGAACTGAAACTTCCCTATCCTCCAGCAGCATCATTCCTTCCAATCAAAACTTTATATGACTGGCATCATCATTTCTCCCCCTTTCCTTCATAAGGATTTCATCACAAGTTCTCATAACTCATGATATGTGTGAAATACATACCAGAAATGCATCGTCTGATTTGTGATCCTTCTACAAAGTGAATTGATTTATCTTCCTTGATAACAGAATACAACACTTTTCAAAGGCTAACTCTTAAAACTTCCTTCTCCATGCAACTTGGTCCCAACAGTGGCCTCTGTTGGTTCCTCAATAGGTATTCCACATAAAACCCCGGTTGATTCAGATGCTGCTCTTCCTCTCCACCCAGTGGCAGATTTCCTTCAATGACGAATGGTTGCCCAACTCCTTGGGCAGCCCCCGATTCTTCCTCCTACTACGCCAATGGGTCATTTGTGTTGTGATCACCCATAAGTGCACGACGTCGCCTGGACAATGTTCTTTCGATTTCTGGATCTATCGGGTGTAACTCCGATGACTCGACAATCTGAGAATGAGTGACCTGGCCACTCATATACCTACAGGCCTGCACAACACAAACAATACACCCAACGTAAAAGGGGAAAAAATGAATAACAGAAATGAGATTACGAAAAGAATTTTATTTTATTTTTGGAAATTTTTAATTTTTTTTTCACTGAATGACTCAAATTAAATTAAAAAAAACGAAACTCGCTCCCTGGAAACGACGCCAAAATTTGGATGGTCATTTTCCTGAAGTATTGTTTTCAGCACCAAATTTAATTTCCCTAACTTGTAACTAGTATAGTGTGCAAGTACGGGGTCGATCCATAGAGAAGAAATATTGGCATTTTATATCTCTTGATTTGAAATCATTTAAGTGAAGACATTGAATTTAAATACAATTGGTTGGTTCATGGTGTGGATCTCAAAAGATAACTAAGTACTTGGACTTTTCTAATTCACTAAGAATTAAACTTGAAAACTGAAAATTACTTAAAACTGGATTTTGGATTTTAATGAAAATGTGTCGGGGTTGGACATTTGTGTGGGACGTTAAACCTTATTCCCTACTGTGTTGTGTTGTTCATGATAACTCACATTTCTAGGTTTCAGTTGTGTCGGAACTCCCTTGGTCCGGTGAGTTCTAATCAAGTTGGTAGGAATCAATCCCTTGGCCTGGAAATTGATTTCTATTGACTCTTAATTTAAGAACCGCCCTATAGAAACGAAAAGTATATCCAATGTTCAGGGATATCCTTGTCTTAATTCTCCCAAAGATCCATAGAAACTCCATTCTTGGTCCAATATGGGGTTTCTAGCAAAATAAGAAATGAAAGTTGGACGAATTAGGTGAGAGACAATGAACAAACACAATAATAGAGAAATTGGTTCTAATGAACCCACATTTTACCCAGCCCCAACACAAGGGGGGGGGGTTTAGCTACTCATAATGAAAAATATAAGAGACTTACTAAGATTCATCAGAGAGGTCATTACAACAGAAAAATAGAATAATCTGAAATACAATAGAATTACAAGAACCAGTCCTGAAAATCCTTCCTTCCTCCTCTTCCATAGTTCCCAACCTCCTTTCCCCTCTTTTCCCCCACTCCCCCTAAGTATTCTTGATCTTAAAGGGCATTTTCCAGTTGTCCCAAAAGCAGGTAGAAAGGGGAACCCCGGGTCAAGGAGTGGGTGAAAAGTGAAAAAGAAAAAAGAGAAGGCTGCAGTCGTCCGCACGGTTTGGGCGCATGGTTTGGTAGACCATGCGCCAACCATGCGGATGCTTTTGTCTCAAATACTTGAGCCGCACAGTTTTCCTGGATGGGCCGCACAGTTTGGGCAGGCCGTGCGCCAATCGTGCGGATGCTACTGTCAAAGGTATATTATCCAACACAGTTTGCACATAGTTTGGATAACCATGTGGAGACCGTTTGGGTTTCCTCTGTCATTGAAATTCCTGGATTTTCCCATCCTTCATGTCTAGTGCTTGATTTGGGTGACTCCATCCCGAAATAGTCAGGGGAAAAGGGTCCATAAGCCTCTAATTCCCTTATAAATCTCCTAAATTCATAGACTCCATGCTTTATCCTTTGGTGACCGAAAAACAAAGAACAAGGTACATCAAAATTGTGAAATTCATGAAAAACCACCCACAAAGACCATTTTATAGATATTAAACCAATTGGAAATTACTTATGCACAACAGTGCATCAACCATCATGCTGCTTTGATAAATAGGGTATAGTCTCCCCATGTTGATATATTGGACCCTCACTATTAGTCAGAAACCTATGGTGTATGGAGAGGTTCACTTTAGGTCATGTGATTGACTAGCTCAGGGCACTGGTGTGTGGAACCTAGGTCAAGACGTTACATTATATGATGTGCGTTTTCAACTAAAATAACATTTTTCTATTGAAAACACGCACTTCATATCATATCGACTAATCAGGTATAAGATTGATGTGTGATTGATTCCTATACATAAAAAATGAATTATCGACCATTTTCTTAAAGTTTAAAAATAATCCAAGCTTGTTTTATTAGGTTTGGCTATTTTATGTATGTTTTAAACTAAAATGACACTTTTGTATTGAAAACACACACTTCGAGTCATACCGATCACATAGGGTGTCATATTGACATGTGGTTGAATCCTATATGTCACAAATGAATTATTTATTATTTCCCTAAATTTTGAAAATACTTTGAGCCTATTTTCTCAGTTTTGTCTATGTGATGTGTTTAAAACAAAAATGACACTTTTATATTGAAAACACATGCTTCGAGTCACACCGACCACATCATGTGTCATATTGGTGTGTGATCCATTCCCACATATGAAAAATGAATTATGGATAATTTTTATAAAGTTTTAAAACAATATAATCTCATTTTCACAGTTTTGGAGATGTGATATGTGTTTTAAACTAAAGTAACACTTTTATATTGAAAACACACACTTCGATTCATACTGACAACATTGGGTGTCAGATTGAAGTGCAGTTGATTCCTTTATATCACAAATGAATTATATATTGTTTTCCTAATTTTTGAAAACAATATGAACTCATTTTCTCAGTTTTATCTATTTGATGTGTGTTTTGAACTAAAATGACACTTTTTTATTGAAAACACACACTTCGAGTCATACCGACCACATCAGGTGTTAGATTGACACACAATAAATTCCTACACGTCAAAAATGAATTATTAATTATTTTCCTAAAGTTTAAAAATAATCTGAACTCATTTACTCAGTTTTAATGATGTGACATGCATTTTATACTAAAATGACACTTTTATATTGATAACACACACTTCAAGTCATACTGGCCACATCAGGCATTGAATTAATATGCAGTTGATTCCTACATATCATAAATGAATTATCGATCGTTTTCCTAAATTTTGGAAAAAGTCTGAGATCGTTTTCTTAGTTTTTTCTATTTGATCCACGTTTTAAATAAAAATGAAACTTTTGTATTAGAAACACACACTTCAAGTCATACCGACCACATCGGGTGTCAGATTGATGTGTTGTCAATTCTTGAATGTCAAAAATGAATCATTTATCATTTTCCTAAAGTTTGAAAATAATATGAGTATTTTTTCCCAATTTTGGCTATGTGATGTGTTTTAAAATAAAATGAAACTTTTATATTAAAAACACGTACTTGAAGTCATACCGACTATATCATGTGTCATATTAGAGTGAGATTAATTACTATACATGAAAAATGAATTATGGATACTTTTCCTAAATTTTGAAAATAATACAAGCTCGTTTTCTCAGTTTTGGCCACATGACATACATTTTAAACTAAAATGACACTTTTATATTGAAAAAATGCACTTCAATTCATACCAACCACATTAGGTATCATATTGACATGCGGTCGATTCCTACATGTCATAAATGAATTATCGCTCATTTTCCTAAAGTTTGAAAACAATCTGAGCTCATTTGCTCAGTTTTGTCTATTTGATGTATGTTTTAAACTAAAATGACACTTTTTGTATTAAAAACATGCACTTTGAGCCATACCAACCATATCGGGTGTCATATTGGAATGCAATTAATTCATATACATGACAAATGAATTATCCATTATTGTCCTAAATTTTGAAATCAATTTGAGATCATTTTCTCATTTTTGCCTATGTGACACACGTTTTAAACTAAAATGATACTTTTATATTGAAAACACAGACTTTGAGTCATATCGACCACATCAGGTGTCAGATTGACATGCCACTACCATATATCACACTTTATCTAGCACTAAAATATAACAACACTTGATAAAAGGCATTGATAAAGGGGGTAATTTTATCAGTGCTCGCAAAAAGTGCTGATAAAGTTATTGTTTATTAGTGCTAACAAAAGCACCAATAAAAGGGTACTCTTTGTCATCGCTTTTTTCTAGCACTGATAAATGTACCTCATTTATTAGCACTGATAAAAGTGACACCTTTATTAGTGTTTTTTTCTAGCACTGATAAAGGTGGTAGTGACTAATTTAAATTATATATAAATATTTATGTAATTTTAAATAATATTTATATTATAATAAGTATATATATGCAAATATAATATATAAATATTATTTATATAACTTTAATAAAAAATAAATCTTATTTTCATAATTTTTTATATATAAATTTGTCAAATTTATATTATTTAAGATGTTTAAGTGATTATTTATACATTAATTACAAAATTTGTATATAATTAAAATAAATACTATTTTATTTAAAAAATTATATAATATATAAATGAATATATATATATATATATATTAAATAATTTAAAATATATGTACATGTATAACAGTACGTATGTATGTGTATGTGTGTATATGTGTGCATGTATGTGTGTGTGTGTAAATATGTATGTGTACATATGTATGTTTGTCATGTATACATGTATGTGTGTGCACAAGTCTGTTTATTAATTTAATATTTTTTTAAAACCTCCCTATTTTTAGTATTTTATGTGTTTATTCATTTTTAATATAAATTTATTTTAATCTATTCACCATGAATATATGTGTGTGTGTGTGCATAATTCATTTTTAATAATTTTGTTATTTATATAATTAATATCATCAAATTATTTATTTTTCGTCATTTTTTTGTTTCTGTAATTTATGCAAATGTTGCAAATTCACTCTTTAATATTTTTGTAACTTATTTAATTTTATTTATTCATTTATTGTTATATATTCATTAATAATGTTAAAAATATATTTAATCATTTTGTAATACTTATATATATATATATTCACTATACTTGTAATTTTTTCAATATGTTTGTAATTTATATGAATAATATTTATTTGTTTTTGTTTATTAAGTTTTATCATTTAAAATATGTTTGAAATTTATATAATTGATCTATTTAAATGATTTTTTTTCATAATTTTGTAATTTAAATAGTGAATTATAAAATTATAAAAAAATAAATATGTATTTTTAAAAGTATTTATAAAATTATAAATAAATAAATAAATATTTAATTAATTATAAAATTATAATAAATATATTTAAATAATAAATATATTTATTATATTTATAATTATAAATAAATAATTATATATTTAAATAATTATAAAATTATAATAAATATATTTATTATATTTATAATTGTATATATTTATATATGCCAATAGGGTTCAGATCAATTGGTGATCTGATTTATCCCCCAATGACATCATGCGGAGGGGCGTGGGATCCAATCCATATCCTTTCTTATTTTCGCCTGATTTATTGGGGTTCTTGGGGTCATCTTTGGCAGCATGATTTGGTGATTCATGCTATATACGAGCAGTGTTCGTAGGTGGATCCCTACTCATCAGCGGTGGTTTCAATGGTAACCAGGTTGCGGCTGAGGGCGTGGAAGGTGGCTTACAGGGGGTTCTCAGGTGGATTTGTGATTGCAACTGTCAGCGGTATGGGATGTCGGCGGGTTCAGTCTTGGACACTACGATTGTTGGGCAATGAAATGCAAGGATGATGGTGCACCACATGGGATAACAGAGAGGTGTTCGTAGGGGGAGACAACTCCTTCGACAATGTTGTGGTCATATATTGACCTTGGACCCACAGATGATGATAGGAGACATCTCCATCGTGTATGACAACACTCAGCTGGGGTGATCTATCCCCGATGATGCATGCATCACGGCTTGTCTATGGTCTTCTATGGCAACTGACGCAGTGAGTATCGACAGTTGTGATGTGTGAGCCTGTGGGGGGCGGTGACACTGGGATACAGACTGGACGGTAATGTTGGCACTATGGGAAGAGCCCCCACCCGACGGTGGGTGGGTGGGTGGGTGGGGGGTGGCGGCGCTGGGATGCAGACTGACCAGTGAACATTGGCGCTGAGGATGAGCCTGCCCGACGGCAAGGGAGGGACTATGCTAAGATGTGTCATCGATTCAAGCGGGGGCCAATAGTAAAAAAGTTATGCCTGACATCAACATATGCCAGTGTGAGGAGGAGATCCTGCCTAATGGTGGGGGCGACATAAAGTGGTAGCATACAACTTCCCAATATATATATATATAAGGAGCAATACATGGTCTATTTTATCCCTTGGGGGGGCTATGGACTAGGATATGAACTTGACATGAGTGTGTGTGCGTGTTTGATTATAATTGTGCCCCCAATCACCTACTATATATATTCACATATATATATATATAATTATATATAAATATTTTTCAAACATATTTATTTATAATTATAATTATAAATAAATAAAAAATATATATAAATATATATATATATAATTATAAAATTATAATAAATATATTTAAATAATATTTCATAAAATAGATAGGAGGGAAGTCCCTCCTTTTTTTATTAAATTAAGAAACACCACTTTTTTTATAGTAGTGGGAGCCTATTACATGACCCGTATGCTCAATAAACATTAAAGCTCATAACATCATGGCTTGTAGGTCCAAGACCCATAGGGTACCGATTTTTCTTCCTTCGAAGCTGCTGGTGCCTCTAACTCTGTTCAAAATCCCACTGACACCAAGGTCACCACCTTGCTCACACACCATTGTGCATGATATGGCCATACCTACACCCACCACTACCATTAATTCTTTAGTATCCCATCATTTCCATTAAACGACCATCACTGCATCTATAGAATTGATAAACGCCAAAGACATCAGCTGCTGACCGAAGTACCATCATCGAGACAACTCGTCACCGTTATCCACCATGACTTTCAATGATTTTGCACTCACCATTGCTATATACTATTGCTTCCATTTGAGACACACCTTCAAACCTCCTTACCACTGATCACCATCGACCCTACCTATCATCATCATTGTCGCATCCGCGACTTGAAGCAAACCGTTGTGCATTTCACCCCCAATGACACGCCACCACCATCGTGCGCTCCACTCCCATCAACACATCTCCCTGATTCAAATCCCCACAATTGGAGACCAGAATAATTTGAAATCTTCTTAATGACATAGTATTATGAGACTACCTTACCACTTGTCTAATACTCCATGTCACACTCAGTTTTTCTAGTTATGGCTTATGCTTCGGTTCAGTAGAATTTCTAGTCTTTTTCTTGGGTTCTGAGTGTGACAAGCATTGAGTTTTAAAGTGTCTCCTTGTCTAAGTTTTTCCCCATGGTTGATCCTTGTCTTGGTTGGGAGTTTTTAGAGAAAGCTGATAAGTTTGGCCTTAGTAGAACCTAGTGCACGGTTACCGCACGGTTAGTGTTAACCATGTGGCCAGTCCAGGAAACCATGCGATAGGTTACAGAACCCACCACATGATTACCACAAAATCGTGCAGTCAGTTCCATGTACCCATGCATCTTTCCATTTGTAGATAGTGGCTATCACACAGTTACTGCACAGTTTTTCAAACCATGCGAACTAACCATGTGACTTGCCCAATTTTTAAATTTTGGGATTTTCCAATTATACCCCTTTCAGGATTTTAACAAAAAACACTCCATTTCTCTCCCATTCAGTTCGTTCATCCCTATGGGACCTCTCCCCTCTTCCCCAAGCCTCAAACCTCCTTCTAGGGTGATTACATGGGGAAATCTTCAAGGGTTTGGCCGGATCTCTTAAGGTAATCATCTCCTCTCATCTCCCTCTCCCTCTTTCTCTCTCTTGTTATTGAGTTCCTTCTCTCCCATGGTCATTTTGACCTAGGGTTTTGTTTTCCCTTTTATTTTTTTGGGGTTTTTTATCATTAAGGGTTCCTCTTGGTATATCAAGGGTTGAGGTACCCATGTGGAGTGGTTTCGATGGTGCGTTGTCGTTGCGCCATGGATCCAAGGTAGGATTTCCCGTACACTTACCTTTTTAAATTTAATAAACATTAGTTTCCTACTTTTCACACCTTATATATATGATAAATGTTGTTGTATGACCTTTGAATAAATCATTTGTTGTGAACAGTTATGTTTTAAACCTTATTTCTTGATAAATAGAATTGTTGTGTTAAATAACGCACACCAAGTGTTTGATTAAATTCCTGGTTCACTTTTGTGAGTAACTTGTGATATAAAATGATTGGTTTGGATTGTAAATGTGTTATAATTATATAAAATGAGGTATCAGGTGTTTAGTATGGGTTTACCAAGTGATTTTTTCTTTTATAAAGAAATGAGGAATAGATTTCAAAGTGCTTTGGCATGTATTACTG
The DNA here is from genome assembly GCA_963277665.1 of Viscum album. Classification (NCBI taxonomy): domain Eukaryota; kingdom Viridiplantae; phylum Streptophyta; class Magnoliopsida; order Santalales; family Viscaceae; genus Viscum; species Viscum album. The sequence goes on from OY728147.1 coordinate 30,240,571, forward strand.
ATGAATAACCCATTCATAATTTTTATAAGAAGGACCTTGATTTGAAAGTGTGATGTAAATGTTTTAAGGGAATTTTTTAAATGACTTTTTTATGGAAAATGGTATGTTTTTCACCTCTTTTTTAAAGATAGATTGTATGTTTGATAAATGTTAGTTTTTGTGAAATGCATAAAGGCTCGTTTGGAAACCCTGTGAAATTGATGAAAGTGTTTATTATAAAAAACTTTGTTGGATGTTTCTCATGACTTGTCTTGAATAATGGATGAGATGTAATCATTGTGGAATCCTTGGTATCCATTAGCTGGGTTCCTCAGTTAGAACACTTTATGTTTTATTTATTTTAAGGCATGATATTAGTCCTTAGGGAGACTCGGGGTGAGGCCTATTGTGAATTATTATTATATATATATATTGTGATTGGATGCTTGACTGGCATCAGTTGGATCACCTTCATTATATATGTGAGACATAGGAACCTAACATATTGAGAGATTTTTTTGAGAATGATTGATGCACTGGTAGGTCACGTACTAACCAATGGACCATAGTAGGTGGATATACTGGGTTTATTGCTATGGGATTTTCCCTCGATCTGTCATGTGAAAGGGTGGCCAAGCATATTGAGTATTTTGATTTTATCATGTGTGGAATACTACCGGGGATGGGGTCTCATGTATGGTGTCTTCTGAATTATTCTTGATCTCTTAAGATCTCCCATGTCTATTAGATTTTAGCTGCTCAAAATGATGATTGGGATACTTTTATGTCTATTTACATTTATGTGATTGCTCTGGTACTCTGGTGTGGTGTTTTTCTTGGAAAGTGATGTCCTGGTTCCCAAATCTATTATGAAAAATGTTTTCAAAAGAAAAATCATTTTTAAACTCTCTTGTGCTGGTTGGAAAATGAAATTATTAATTTCCCCTTGAAAATGATATGGTAATACTAACAGATCAAACCCATCTTTGAAAATGAATAAAGACAATCACTACCACAAAAAACAGTTTTTCCCGGCGCCAACCTTTTTCAGTTTTAACGAAAAGGCACTGATAAAGGGGAGTACCTTTATCAGCACTAAAAAAAGCACTGATAAAGGGTACCTTTATCAGTGCTAAAAAAAGTGCTGATAAAGGGACCCCCTTTATCAGCACTTTTTTTAGTAGCGTTGATAAAGGGAGTCGTTTATCAGCACTTTTTTTAAAAGCGCTGATAAATGGTCGACTTCAAAAAAAAAAGATTAAAAATAATATATTAATATATAAATATATAAATATATTTATATTTATATAAATATAATATATAATTTTTAAATATATTTTAGATAAGTATAAATATACATTTACACTTAATATACTTAATATATAAGATATTTAGTGAAAATGGATTATAAAAAAATTAATAACATATTTTTAATTAATAATTTGCTAATTATTATGGAGGAATAGTCATTTCATAACAATTTGAAGACCCAAAAAATCAAAAAATTAAAAAAAGACCCAAAATATGTTGTAAACGCAACTCGAACTTTAAACGGCCATAACTTTTGATCCGAGTGTCTGTTTAAGCTCTACCACATATCAAATCGAAGCTTGTGATGATCTCTACATCCTTTTGATTGGGAGTACCCTGGTCAAGGTTTTTCGGAGTCCAAAAAAGGCCTATAAGGTATCAAAAACTGAGTTTTTAGTCAGGGTACCCTGATTTTTTCACATTTTGTGGATTTTCAGCCTCGTTTAAGGGGGTATTATTGCCTTTTTTTGGTGGGGACTGAATTTATTCCCAGGTATTACATTTATATTGATATTATTCCTTTGAAATTTTATCATTTTTTATAATTCACTGCTATTTATAATCAAATATATAACTAAATGTACATATTTTTTTATATATTCACACCTAAAAATTTAATTTTTTAAATAAATAATTAAACATATTTACATATAAAATATATTAGCTTTATCTAAATAATAACTAATATCCATTTTATTTAAAATACCAATATATGAATATTTATATAACTACATATTAATCTAACTATATATATTAATATAACTATATAAATATATTAATATAACTACATATATTAATATAACTATATATATATTAATATAAATATATATTACTATACGAATAAATATAACTAAATATATATATAAATAAACAGATATATCATAAATAAGAGAAAAAATCAATATAGGGGAGTGGCAAAGGCTTCAGGCGCGTAGGGGGGAGGTCTCGAGATCAAATTTGGGTAGAGGCAGGGGCGCACACGCATGGGTGAATTTAAGGGGCTAGTGCTGATAAAGGTGGGGTATAGCGCTGATAAAGGGTGGAAGGGGTGCGTGCGGGGGTGCTGGAGGTGCGAGAAAGCACTGATAAAGGGGGGGGGATCAAGCGCTGTAAAAAGCCCCCCGAGTTTGGCAGGATTTTTTATTTTTTTATTTTTTTTAGTTTTATCAGTGCTAAAAAGAAAGCACTGATAAAGGACCCTTTTATCAGCATTTTTTTAACGCTGATAAAAACCCCTTTTATCAGCGTTGTTTTTAGCGCTGATAAAAGGGGTCTTTATCAACGCTTTTTTAAGCGCTGATAAAGGGGACCCCCCCTTTATCTACAATGACTTTAACAGCGCTTTTCCAGCGATGTTAAATGCCTTTTCTAGCACTGTTAAAGGATATATTTGTAGAAGTGAATGAATTATATTTTTTTTAGTAAAAATTGTTGAAAATCATACTTTGATATATTGTAGTTCAAAATTTAAAACTGAAATTCCTTTTATTTTAAAGGAAGTGCATCAAGAAATAGATTATAGGGTTAGCCTACTAAGTTTTTATACTCATTCCTATAGTTCTTTTCTATTTTTAGACCTTTTTCAGGTTTATCTTAGTTTGATCACCTTAGGCGATGGTTGATCGTTGTGTTGGATAGTGACCCGTAGGGTCACATGGAGATAGTGGTTGTCTAGTTTATTTTGTCTTATTGTTGAGTTTAATATACCTTTTAGTTCCTTATATAAATGATGTTGGATCAGTTTAATTTATATATATATTGGACTACCTTTTCATCTTTTTACTATTTAGCTTCTATTTATTTATTGGGAAAAATCATTCCCTCTTTGTACTCTGTTGATGCCCGACACTAGTTGCCAGCCCATGGGGATTGGGAATGCCTTTTGGGTCATGAAACATATTGTCTTGGGTGACCAGTTCATGATTGACCCAGGTTGGTTCTTGAAAAAATGGTATCAAAGGAAGTTTGGCTCTTAGGGGACCTTGATTTTTAGAGCACCCTTTTTTATTTGGGGATTCCAAGGTAGATGGAGTGGGATTGTCGGGACTCGAGAGGTAGGTGCAGGAAGAGCATTACGAACTCTTTCTTGTTATGATCCTCAGGTTTCCTTTAAAATTTCAGTTTTGTTAGTTTCTATGTCTTTAGGGATTGTTTGGTGATTGGGATATGACAAGGGGAGTTGGTCCAATAGTCTCTATGATCTCACATGGTCTAGAAATCCATGTGGATCCAAGGGCATGGTCCTAGAAGGATCTTCATGTCGGTGGTGTGTTTTACATATGGCCACCAACCATATGGTCTAGTCACGTACCCACCGACACTAGTTCCCTCTTGTGGGTCTCCTTGAATCTTCTTGAATTTTAGAAATTACTTTGAAAATCCTTGTGTGAGAATTGTGGAAATGGGTTTTAATGGAGTGGTTGGGTTTTGAAAAGTGGAAAATGGATTTTTATAATTTACTTTAATAAAGGTTTTAGAAATTTGGGTTTTTTTAAAACAAATATTTTGGTAAAGAGGACTACGAAAAGAGGCTTTGGTGATTTTTTGAAAATGGAAAATGGTTGGTTGAAAGGGGATGTTTTATTTGAAATTTGTTTTGAATAAAAAAAATGGGTTTTTATCCAAATGATTATTGGTGAAATGGGATTGTTAAATTTCTAGAAATGTTTTAGATATAATAGAGAGGGTTTTGATGGAAATCTGAGGGGTTTTATTTTTAAGCATGGAAATGTGGTTTATTATGTGAAATTTTGAAAATGATTTTGACTTAGTGGTTAGTGAGCCTTTGAAAGGTTTGTGATTTGAAAATGGGTTGAATGGTGTGTTTTGGAAAATGTGGTTGTTTAGTTTTATCCTTTAGAATTTTCATGGGTGCTCACATGTACAGTTGTATATGGGAGTGTGGATGGATGCTCGGTATGACATGGTGGATGGGTGCCTAGGGTGGCATAGACATGTGCATGTGAGTGAGACCTAATGAAACACCATTGGCGAGCATGAAAATCCACCAAGTTTGTTCCTGAAATTGAAAATTTTTTCAAAAAGGGGATGTTTGATGTTGATAATGGATTGTTTTATTATGTTTAAAGTTGGTTTATTTTACAGTGTTCTTTCTTGAGGGTTTTTTGTTAAGTTGTTCTTGATATGGTTCTTGGATTTTCTTTATTCAGAAGTTATCCCAATGGAGATTTGATGGCTGATCGTAGTGCCATCATGGGTAATTCCATGTTAGTAGAACCTCTGATTGATAAACCTAAGGATTTTGTGTTCGAGTTCCGGAAACTAGATCCACCACCCTTTTATGGTCAAGCGTATCCTCTCATAGTAGAATAGTGGATGTGAAAGATCAAAATGAACTTTAGACTTATTGAGTTTCCTAATTCGTTGAAGCTTAAGTTTGCAACTTTCATTCTTGAAGGTTCACCATGGAAGTGGTGGAAGTCAATATCTCGGATCAACCCTCGTGAAGATATTACTTGGGAGTTCTTCAAGGCTTCATTATTTCATAAATATTTCTCTGAGAAAGAAAGGTTTAAAAGGGGAATGGAGATTGGTTTCTTGAAACAGGGGGATTGATCAGTGTTAGAGTATTTCCATCAGTTTATGGATCTAGTTCCATAACTTTTAGAATATGTTATGAGTGATTCTATGAAGGCTTAAAGTTTCAGTATTGGGATTCATTCCAATCTGTAGTTGAAGGTTTCAGAGTTCAACCTAACTTCATTTGACGAAGTGGTGAGGCAAGCTTTTCATATCAAATTCATGGCGGTAGGAGTGCTTGAGGTAGTCCTCCCTCCTTCAATCCCTTAGAGCATAGGGGAAGGTCCTAGTAAAGAGATGAGGAAGCAGTTGGAGGTTGATGGAGTAGGACATGGAATCAAAAGACCCCAATATCCGTCATCAACCCCTTCTGGCCATGAGGTCTTTATATGCTATCAGTGTGGAAATCTGGGTCACAAGATTCCATTATGACCAAGTGCTCCTAATCCCTACCATGCTTGTGGATGATTAGGTCACTTGTAGTAATTCTGTCAGGACATTTCTAGAAAGCATTGGGGAGGAAATCCTCAAAAGTGATGTGCTGGTAGGAGGCTTGTATCAAGTTCCTTTTTGTAAGTGTTCTTCCAGTGTACAGGTTCTTTTGTTGTGGCGATTGTGCCGGTGGTGTCTTGGTTTTTAAAATTTAAGGGATGTTGTGGGTATTTTGGGGAACTTATATTTTAAATGAAAGTGTGGTTTCCATTATAGGAATACTAATTTTTCTTCTTTATAAGAAATTTATACATTCTTCTTGTTGGTATTATCAAAGCCTGACTACGATGTAGGAAGATGATTCAACCATTAGAGCTCTAGCCATAGGTCTTGGATTGAAGTTGGCACATAGTCAGGTGTCCCAGGAGTATGGGAAGTTTGGATAAGCCCATACCACTACTGTGTGGTGAGGTGGTTTCTATGTTTCTATTGTGGTCTCAGTGGTCCAATCATTGGGCCCCCTTCCCTTCCCACCCTATGTGGTGGGGATTTTGGGCCCATGTAGGGAGATTTTGACCTGTTCTTGTCCTCTTGGTTTAGGAGTGGGAAGTTTAAATTCCCCTGTTGTGTTTTTACTAGATTTGGTTGGCAGGTTATTGTGGAAGAGTTTTAGTTGGCCTGTGTGGGAAAGGCCCGGTTCTGGTTTGTGTCGAATTTTCATTTGGTTATTCTTAAGTGGCTCTTAAAGGTGGGGAGACCCACTATGGTTCTCGTTGAGTTTTCTCCTAATAATTGTCAGGTTCTAGCTAATTTCTAATGGTGGGGATTCCATTCGGATCTCCCCTTTACTGGTGATCTATTTCTAATGGTTTGATCTTTCCCGTTGTTCTCGGGAGGTGGTTTTGGAGTTTTGTTTCGTTTCAGGTGACGGTCTTGAGTTCCATTTGTGGTTGGTGAAATGTTCTTGATTTAAATAGTTTGGATCATGTTAATATGAATTCCTTAGGAATTGATCAATTGGCTGTAGAGTGTTGTGGCTTTTCGGGGTCATAAAGCATTAATGTTGTGGAGAATTGTCACACCTGGTTTTTCTTGTTATGGATTATTCTTCGGTTCGGTGGAATTTATGGCCATTTTATCCGGTTTCGAGTGTGATGGGTGTTGAGTTTTTAAGTGTCTCCTTGTATAAGTTTTAACCCAGGGTTGATCCTTGGCTTGGTTGAGAGTTTTTAGAGAAACATAAGAAGTTTGACCTTGGCAGACCTTGGTGCACGATTATCGCATGGTTAATGCTAACCATGCAGCCAGTCTAGGAAATAGTGTGGCAGGTTACATAACCTATCGCATGACCGTGTAGTTGGTTCCAGGTACCAGTGTGGCTATCCATTTGCAGACAGTGGTTGTCAGATGGTTACCACATAGTTTTTTCAAACAGTGCGGGGTAACCATGCGACTTTCCCAGTTTTTAAATTTTTGGGTTTTCCAATTATACCCCTTTCGGGATTTTAACCCAAAACCCTCCCTTTCTCTCCTATTTGGTTTGTTCAGTCCCAGGGGACCTCTCTCCTCTTTCTCAATCCTCCCACCTCCTTCTATGGTGATTTCAAGGGAAAATATTCAAGGGTTTGGTCAGATCTCTCAAGGTAATCATCTCCTCTCATCTCCCTCTCCCTCTTTCTCTCTCTTGTTCATGAGTTCCTTCTCTCATATGGTCATGTTGACCTAGGGTTTTTTTCCTTTAATTTTTTGGGGGGTTTTCTCATTAATGTTTCCTCTTGGTGGATCTAGGGTCGAGGTAACCACGTGGAGTGGTTTTAGTGGTGCGTTGGCATTTCGCCATGGATCTGAGGTAGGATTTCCCATGCACTTTCCTTTTTAGATTTAAGAAATGTTAGTTTCATGATTTTATCACCTTCTATATATTCTAAATGTTTTTGTGTGACCTTTGAATAAATAATTTGATGTTAAAAGTGATGTTTTAAACCTTGTTTCTTAATAAATAGAATTGTTGTGTTAAATAGCGCACACCAAGTGTTCGATTAAATACCAGGCTGGATTTTGTGAGTCACTTGTGAAATAAAATGATTAGTTTGGATTGTAAACGTGTTAGAATTATATTAAATGAGGTATTGGGTGTCTAGTATGGATTTCCCAAGTGATTTTGGGTTTTATAATGAAATAATCAATGTATTTCAAAGTGTTTTGGCATGTATTACTCATGAATGACCCGTTTGGAATTTTTATAAGAATGGCCTTGATTTGAAAGTGTGATGGAAATGTTTTAAGGATATTTTTTAAATGATTTTGTTATGGAAAATGGTATTTTTTCACCTATTTTTGAAAGATGGATTATATGTTTGATAAATGTTATTTTTTATGAAATGCTTAAAGGCTCGTTTGACAACCTTGTGAAATTGATGAAAGTGTTTATTATGAAAACCTCCATTGGATGTTTCTCATGTATTTTATTGAATAATGGATGGAATTCCCTTATTGTGGAATCCTTAGGATCCATTATCGGGGTTCCTTAGTTAGAACCCTTTGTGTTATATTTATTTTATGGCATGTGATTACTCCTTGGGAAGACTTAGGGTGAGGCTTGTTGTGAATTATTGTTATATACATGTTGTGATTGGATACTCGACCGAAATCGGTTGGCTCACCCCCATTATATATGTGAGACGTAAGAACCTAGCGTATTGAGAGGATTTTATGAGAACGATTGCTACACTGGTAGGTCACATACTGACCAGTGGCCCATAGTAGGTGGATATACTGGGTTTATTGCTATGGGATATTCCCTTGGTTTGTCCTGAGAAAGTGTGGATGAGCATATTGAGCATTTTTGATTTCATCGTGCGTTTCATGCTATTGGGGATGGGGTCTCACGTATGGTGTCTTCTGGATTATTATTGATCTCCTAGGTTCTCCTATGTCTATTATATTTTAGCCGCCCAAAACGATGATTAGGATACTTGTATTTCTATTTACATTTCCATTGATATGTGATTGCTCTAGTTCTCTGGTATAGTGTTTTTCTTGGAAAATTATGTCTTGGTTCCTAAAGCTGTTATGAAAAATATTTTTAAAAGCAAAAGTGTTTTCAAAATCTCTTGTGCCGGTTGAAAATGAAATCATCACTTTCCCCTTGAAAATGATATGGAAACACTAACAGATCGAACCTGGATTTCAAAATGAATAAGGGTAATGAATTTTGCTTTGTTTTTAAGTAAAACTTGTTGAAAAGCATACTTTTATATATTTTAGTTCAAACTTGAAAATTGATGTTCCTTTTATTTTAAAGGTAGTGCATTGAGAAATAGATTATCAGGCTAGCCTACTGAGTTTTAATACTCATGCTAATAGTTCTTTTCTATCTTTAGCCCTTGTGTAGGTTTAGCCGAGTTTGATTGCCTTGGGCGACTGTTGATTGTTGTGTTGGAGAGTGACCAAAAAATTCACATAGAGATAGTGGTCCTATAGTTCGGTTTGTCTTGTTGTGAAATTTAATGTACCTTTCAGTTCCTTGTATAAATGATGTTGTATTAGTTTCATTATATATATATATATATATATATATTGGACTGCCTGTGCATCTTGCTGCTGTTTAGTTTCTATTTATTTTTTGGGGGAAATTATTCCCTCTTTGTACTCTGTTGATGCCCGACACTAGTTGTCATCCCATGGGGATCAGGAACGCCCTTCGGGCCATGCCACAAATCGGCTTGGGTGACTGGTTTAGGGTTGACCCCGGTTGGTTCGTGAGACCCCAACTACATAAATATATTTAAATGATAAATATATTTATAATATTTAAATAATAAATATATTTATAATATTTAAATAATAAATATATTTATAATTATATATATTTATATATTAATAAATACACACACACACACATATATATAATTATATATATATATAATTATATAAATATATTTTTAATTACAAACAAATATTTATAAATATTTTTATTTTTATTTATAATTATAATTAAATAAATATAAATTTAAATAATTATAAAATTATTATAAATATATTTAAATAATAAATATATTTATTATATTTATAATTATATATATTTTTATATTAATATATATACATAGATAACTATATACAAATATTTACAAATATATATATTTATAATTATAATTATAAATATATATATATTTAAATAATTATAAAAGTATAATAAATATATCTAATAAAATAAACATATTTATTATATTTATAATTATACATATTTATATATTAATAAATATATATATATACTTATATACAAATATTTTTAAATATATTTATTTATAATTATAGTTATAAATAAATTAATATATTTAAATAATTATAAAATTATAATAAATATATTTATTATATTTATAATTATATGCAAATATTTTTAAATATATTTATTTTTAATCATAATTATAAATAAATAAATACATGTTTAAATAATAAATATATTTATTATACTTATAACTATAACTATATATATATATATTTATAATTATATAGAATAAATTTTAAATATATTTATTTATAATTATAAATATAAATAAATAAATATTTATATTTAAATAATTAAAAAATTATGATAAATATTATATATATATATATATATATATTAGGTGCTTGGGGGTAAAATTATATTAAACACACACACACCACACACATGCCTGAAAATGCAGACCATAGCCCCCCCAAGGAATAACCCACCCATTAAGCCTTTTTTATTGAGTACATAACTCGAAGACCCAGTGGACATGAAGCTCATTACATAGCCTGAAGGCGTAGTGCATCGTTATATCTGCATTATACTGCCTGCGTCACCAAGCCTGTGTCATGCCTGCGTCACCGCCTGCCTGCATCATGCCCGCGTCACTGCCTGCCTGCAGAAAATCGCTCCCACCCGCATTTGAACTCGGGTCTGATGCGAGATTACGAGAAGCCTTTACTACTCAGGTAATCCCCCAACTGCTAATTATATAAATATATATAATTACATGAATATATTTATAACTATATAAAAATATTTTCAAATATTTTTATTTTTAATTATAATTATAAATATATATATATATGTAAATAATTATAAAATTATAACAAATATATTTAAACAATAAATATATTAATTTATAATAATATTTATAAATACATATTTTCAATTCTTAAAATACTTATTTATAATTATATGCATTTAATTTTTTAATTATATTTATTATATTATTAAAGTTAGGTCTTTATTAGCACTTTGTTAGCACTGATTAAGATTAGTTTTATTAGCACTTACTATTTTATCATTGATAAAAACACTCTTTATGAGCAATTTTTTAGAAGTAATGATAAAAGACTTCCCGATCTTTTAAATAGAACCCTAACAGAGTCCTCCTCACTCGCACCATTCAAGCTCTCATGGATCCGAATCACTATCACCACTCTTCATTGATCTTCTCGATGAATCGATTCTCTCAAAAGCTAAGGTATGTGATTATTTTTACTCCTCTTTAATCACGATCCTTGAACTTTCCAATCACATTTGAAGCTACACACCTAATCCGATTTCTATCCCACCATATCTCATCACATGAAAAAAAACCGATCAAACCTCTGTTGGTTGACCCCTAAAAAAATTCTTGGCTTCCACCACTAAGATGCTATTTATTTACCAGAACTTGATGCATTCACTCTTGGAGGCACCCCAAGATCGTTTTGAAATACCCATCGAACTTTCTACTAGACTTTCAGTGTGATTCTACACCGAATCCTTAATCGATCAGAACCATCATTTCACTCTCCTACCTGAACTTCATGCACCCCACTATTTATGAGTGTTTTCAATAGACTGTCATTATCGACGATACAAAAATAAGAGTTTTCATGGTGTTTGTATATTTTTTGGTTTATGTTTCATGTCATGATTATGATTAGTAGTCATTTGGGTGAATGAATTGAATTAGCAACATTTTTTTTCATATAAATTATGATTGAGTTCATAGATTTTAGGTGTTCATGCATATCGACAATGCACGTAGTGGTTCCCATTATCATCTTGATGATCGATGGGGTGATACATATGATTTGGTGACCGTTAGTGTAATTTATAAATAATTTTGATTATATGTATGTAAATAATTTGTGTGTAAATATTTTAAAATTTTTATGTAAATAATTTTGAAAGTTGTTGAAATTTAAAGGTTTAAAAATTAATTAATAATAATAATTATGAATAAATTTAAACTATATATTTTAAAATAAATACATATGTGGTTTATGTAATTGTTTTTAACGAATATGTGAAATCACTTTTGTTTAAACATTTTTTTAAAATTTTAAAATTTGTATCAATATATTTTTATTAGTTTAAAGTTTATCTATTTTTTGTCTTGAAATTATAATGATATATTAAAAACAAGATTCATGATTAGTTGTTATCCGTTGCTCCCTCTTGAATATCTTTGATTTTAATTTTCCCAAATGGTTTGAACAATGTGTGTGCAAGAGATCTTATTTTTCCTCGATCTACCTTAATGATTCTCCACCCAATCTCTATTTCCTAGATACATTGTTATTTCACCCTCTCCATCACCCTTACACTCATTTTCACCCATTCATCATTATTTCTCACTCCGATTATATGGAGCTCCAAGCTGTGCACCGTAAAAACCTTGCCCACTTTTCATGTAAGGTGGTGACTACAAATGATAAGTAGGTAGAGTTTTTGCGGTGCACAAATGGTAATAAACTCTAAGTTTCCCCCATTTTATTCCAAGTATCCATCCTAATCCCATGGATTAAAACCACAATGTCTTTTTAAAACATGTCATTACCTTGTGTATTTTATTTTTAGCGACCATTCATCTTTAAATATTGTATTCTTTTCAGGAAACCAAAATATGGAAAGTATATTGTGTCCAACATTGAGAGAGAAAATTTTAAATCTGACCAATTATAATTTTTGTATAAAAATAGTTATCAAGCATTGATATAAATAACTAGTTTTGAAGCTTTGTATTAAAGGCCATATGTTGATCACCTTTATGTTGGGTTCTAATAGGGGAGCAGTCTCTCTTGGGACTAAATTTAGTGAAAAATATGATATATTAGGTTCATATAATATAGAAAAGATTAATTATAACCCTAGTTAGTAAAATAATAACCGTTAATAAACCAATTTATGCCTTTAAAATCATAACCATTAATAATATTACCTTACATTAATAGTTTAATAATAAGATGAACTTTTTCTATGAAATGGTTTTTTCAATTTATTTATTTTTGTTAAATATTAATATTATTGAATCAAATAAGATAGATATGAATTGAAAATGGATGGATTCTAATCATATGAAAAAAGAGTATAAGGATGGGGTGAAACAATTCATCCAGTTTGTAAAATATCATGCATATGACCCTTATCAAATCCATTTTTTGTGTTTACGCTATTATTATTCAAGACTAATTAGTCCATAGGAGTTGTAAGAACACTTGATTTATCATGGAATAGATCAAAGTTATTAATGTTGGACTAAAAATGGTGAAAAACTAAATGTAGCTAGTGAATGAGATAAGACAGTGTTTTATGGATCATCTGATATGATTACAAGTGTGGGAAATGATGAAGATCATATCAAGGATGTGATTACAAGTGTGAATAATGATGAATATAGTATTGAGGAAATGAAAATGACAATTGAAATTCATGATTTTAAAATTTTTTCTTGAGAAGTTAAAGAGTTATACAAATACTCTATTATATGTTGATTGTAATAAATATACAACATTGTTAGTCATACTAAATCTATATAATTTAAAAATTTGAAACAGATGGATTGATTCCAATTTTACTAAACTACATGCTCTCTTGAATGATATGATCCCATAAGACAATGATCTTCCTTTCCAAACATATAATTCTAAATGAATGATACATTCAATGAGTATGATATCTAAAAGAATACATGTCTATCCAAATGACTCTATACTATTTTTCAAGGACCACAAATCACTTAAAAATTCCCAAATTGTGGTGCTTCTTGATATAAGAAATATTAACCGGGTCCTATGAAAGTTTTATGGTAATTTCCAATAATTATATGGCTTAGGTGCCTATATGGAAGTGAATATACTACACGACAATTAACATGGAATGCATATACAATAAATAAAATGGGAAACTTTTTCTCATGGTAGACTCTCCTTAGTCAAAGATAATTGATCACGAGTATACAAAATTTGGAAATGAGTCAAGAAACCTTCATCTTATGCTATCTATAGATGGAGTGAATACTTTTGGTTTTTAAAGTATCACTCATAGTACATGGACAATTATGTTGGTTAATTATAACTTGTCACCATGGTTATGCATGAAATGAAAATAAACCATGTTATCTCTACTTATATTATGACCAAAATAATTAGGCAATGATATTGATGCTTATTTGGCTCTATTAATCAAAGATTTGTAATTATTATGGGATTCACGTGTTACATTGTATGATTCTTAAATAAATGAATATTTCAAATTATGAGACATGTTGTATAGAATGATAAATGACTTTCTTTTTTATAGAAATTTGTCAGGATATAACATCAAAGTAACTCTATGGTGTCCCATTTGTGAACAAGGTACACAATAAATTAGGTTGAAATATTCATTGAAGACTGTGTTTCTAGGACATCACATATTTTTAACCTCACGAAATAAGTACTGATCTCGGAAGACATCATTTTATAGGAGTTTAGAAGAACATACAACACCATTTATTCTAATAGGTGATCAACTAATTGAGAAAGTAAAATATATGGACACTACTTTTGGTAAAAAAAATTCAAAAAATCTTACAAAAACTAGTTGGAAAAAGAGATCATTTTTTTGAATTACTATACTAGAATTGTTTGTATGCTAGAAATTTTCTTGATGTTATGTATGTTGAAAAAATGTATGTGATAGTGTCCTTGGAACATTACTAAATGCACCCAATAAAACAAATGATGAAATTAAGGATAGGTTGGACATGGCCGATATGAGAATATGGGAAGAGTTGGTGCCAGTGAAGAGTGAAAAATAAACCTTTATTCCTCCAAATGCTTACACTCTTTCCAGGAAAGAGAGATATCAATTTTTCAACTTATTGAATGATTTAAAGGTTACAAATGGGTATTCTTAAAATATTAATACTATTGTTTCAATGACTAATTTAAATTTAAAGGTTTTGAGATTACATGACTGTCATGTTTTGATGCAAGATCTAATGACTATAGATTTACATTGCATTTTTTCCAAGAATGTCCATAATATATTAACCAAGATCTATTTATTTTTAAAATCTATATGAAAAAAATTTATAGATTCAAAAAAATTTCCAACTATGGAAAAATAAATTTCTATCATATTATGTAAATTAGAGATGTTCTTCCTACCAAAATTATTTGATATGATGATTCACCTGATGGTTTACTTGGTATGAGAGATTCGACTATGTAGTCTTGTACATTATAGATAGATGTAACCCATTTAATGATATATGAATATTTTGAAAGGGTATGTAAAAAATAAAAAATCTTCCATAAGGTTGTATTGTAGAGTGATATATTTTTGAGGAAGCCATTAAATTTTGTACTAAATACCCGTCTGATGTGGAAATAATTGGATTACTGAAATCTTATCACAGTGGGTAGCTTGTGGGTGAAGGAATTTCTAGAATAGATGTTGTCACAATCACTATTATAGATTGAGAGCAATCCCACCTTTACATTTTTCATAATAGTTTAGAGGTTTCCCCATATGTTGAAACCCACAAAGAAATTATTAAGAATTTGAATCCATCAAGGGCTGAGATGGATATCAAATACACATAATCAATGGTTTATAGGATGGTTTCGAGACCATAATTTTAAGGAGTCAACTGAAATTCCATATTCAATTTTAGAACATCTTCGATGGCTAGTCATATTAATAAGTGTGCATTTATTATCTTATAATGGTTATGTAATTAATGGTTATAAATTATATACAAATGAACATGATAAACATAGTACCATGAAAAATAATTGATTTATACTTATGGATGAAATGATGAATGTATCTGGTACCAAGGAAAAAATAAAATTTATGAAAATATGTCATACTTTGGAATCATCAAAAAAATATGAGATTTAGATTATACAACATTTCAAGTGATGATTTTTCAATGAAAGTGGGTTGATAATAGGAGTGCTATTAAAATATATGAATTTGGATTTGTGAAAGTAGATTTTTGTAAGGAAGGGTATATATATAAACCATTTATAATGGAATCATAGGCGTCATAAGTATTTTAAATCCCATATCCCACAAATCAAAAGTGGTCAATTGTTTTATTATAAAAAAACCAATGTAGGGTCATATGTCAATTCAACTGAGGATGAAACTTTCATTGTGATGTCATAATAATTTTGTAGTGTTCCCAATGTAGATGGGATCTTGTATTACCTTATATTATTATCTGTTCATTACTGCATTTATATAATCTAAATTAAATGTTCAACCACTCTTAAAGATAATGACTTCTACACATGTTGATGCTCCCAATCCTAAGGAACAACAAGTTTCTCAACATGCTAGTGCTCTAAATGCAGAGGAAAACAACCTTTTGCACATGATAATGCTACCAATCTATAGGAATAATATATTTATGGTGTTGAATCTGAAGAAATGGTAGACAATGAACAAACTGTGTAAAAAAATAGGAGTGTCATAGCATGATAGCATTAACAAAAATTATAAAGGCGAGAAACAAAGCATCAAATTCGAGGTTGGATGGAATACACATAGCCAACCTATTAACCCCAACAAGGCCATGTTTAGTAGTTACATTGGTATCACCACTCGCATTCATGTTTTCATTTATGTATATTCATGGAAAAATGTTGTGCCCATGCTTAAGACACTAATTTTGGAAGATATTAGGGTAACATTATGATATACTTTCTTTATTTTACTAAAAAAAATAATGAAACATTTATTTACTCTTCATTATCCCTTCTAGAGTGCATTTATAATAGATGAATCCTGAATTAAATTTAAATTAATTCTCACTGGAAAGGATCATATAGGATTTCACACAATTATTTTGAAATATAATCTCAAAGATACTAAAGGGAAAATAAACCCACACCCACCAAAAATGTATGCACACCTGATAAAAAAACAAGTGTGTAAATTTTTTTATTGGTCATCATGAGGAGACATATTTTTAGGTACATTGTGACTGGTAATAAATTACTTGAAAATACATGTATTAATCACTTTGATTAAGAATTTTTAATTTATGAAACAAAAATTTAGTGCTGAAAATAAGAAATGAGTAGCAAAACCAATGTACCCCTACCATAAAGCAAGGACGGGGTATTCATCAATTCAAAAAAATTGTATGTATTTTAAATATACCATTATACTTTTATGTGACATGAAACAATAATATAATTATGTTCTTCTATTTATATGCAGATTGATGAATCAAAATCAAAATCCACTTCCATCCCACACTATGTGCTATAGAAGGATACATGTGCAAATAAAGAAGGGATACTAATAGATGAAAAACAAAAAAAAATATGAGAAGCATGTGTAAGTATGACATAATAAACATTTTTTTTCTTTAAATCAGTATTACATAATAATGATTACTTATTTTCCTATATTTTTTATCTGAATTAGACATAAGAATCATCATTAGCTATACCCAATGAACAGATGCTATCGATGGACTTAAAGTGGTTAGAACAGTATGGCCATGTCAGAGGTGTGGGTTTTGGGGTGTCACCTCAAGCATATTTTGATAAAAGAAATTAACAGAGGGATAAAGATAAAAAAATGGAAGAGTTGCAGACATGATTAGCTGATCTAGAAGAAAAAATTAATTATCAGTTAAATTTGTTATAAATTTTTATGAGAATGAATCAAAGTGAAGAAATAATATAAGAAAAATTACTACATGAAGACCCCCACCCCCACCAACTTTGAGGCAAGACATTTCCCCTAAAAGATCTATCTTATAAGTGGTAACCAATATTGTCATAATTATTTTTGTGAAATGTGAATTAGGAAGACACTGATACCTTTCATGTACTGATATTCTATAGGGTGAAAATGATTGTGATTTATATATATCAACTGTCATGACCCGTCCTAGTGGGGCCCGCGCCATGACTCCCCAAGCCCGCCTCCAATAGGCCAGGGGATGGTGACTAGCACTGAGTAGGCATATTACTAACATGAGAGGCATTGCCTATGTACCTGTACACACACACACACACACACACACACATCTCTAAGCCCACAAAATGCTGAAATGTAAAAACCAATAAGGAAGAAGAATGCATGCATACAACTAAATCCAACCAATAGAGTACAATGAAAGGTAGAGTACTGTAAAAGTAAACTGGGCCAGAATACAAGCCCACCAAAAACAAACAAACAAGAGTCTGAAAACTGCAAAGTCCAACCTGTAAGCACAAAAGGTACAGGGACCACTGCTCGTAGCCGTAGGAACGCCTCAGATTATAGGGAACTCAGAAAGCTCGGTCCTGTCCTGGTCTACCCTGGACACTGTCAAAAGGCTGCTCGTCTGCACAAGACACCAGACATGTGGGAAAAGCCCGTGCAGGGGTGAGTATAACAATACTCAGTAGAGGACCCCGAAAACCACAAAGAAGTACACAAAGTAAAGGTACAGTCATCTATGCACAATATATGTATACATAACATATAGAACAAACCAGATATACTCAAAACCTAGACCCGTGGTCTAGAGACAAGTCACACAACCGCATACCCCTGTTAGGGATTCTGTTCGAAGATTCCGTGATGCACTCGTTCTGGGAGAACACACTCCATGAGTCTTATAGATCTGATGACGTCCATCCGAGAAGTATTGTTCATTGAGAACTGTCACGAGAGGTAGATGCACTCATTACGGGAGACACACTCCTGAGTGGGAAGGTTACGATAGATAGAATCACTCATTACAGGAGACACACTCCTGAGTGGGAAAGATCACGATACACAGATGAGGATCACTTCCAGGGCCATGGCGGATACCACGACTCATCCGAATTCACCAGTTAGGTGATACACTAGCTAGGTAGAGGATTAATGCCTGGTAAGGTCGGTTATGTCGATGCCTGACTCTACCTAGGGTCAGGAATGGATAGAAGATCTCGATCCGGGCCTCTCGGATGGATTCCTGACTCTATCACAGAAAGTCCTGTTGAAGGGATCATAATACTGCATGAGGGAATGATGACTGACCTTCAGGGGAATGATAATAAGGGGCACTAACCCAAACGAAAGATGTCCAAGGTACGGTGAACGAAAGTACCATGCCGTTTTCCAAAATGTACACGGTGTGTAGAAAAGGTACACGCCATGTTGTCTGACCCTGGGTACTGCCCGTGTACAACGGCCTGTGTCAAAGGATGGTTGTGTAAGAAAAACTAAGTACACAGTGTGTAATATGGTGTACACACCGTGTCTGGGTAACTGGGGTTGGCTCTGTGTACTCTGGCCATGTGCCCATACACGGTCATCAACCTGTGTACTCCAACCCGTGTAATCTGCACACGGGGTGATCCAGGTTACTAGGATCACCTGACCGTGTGATGGAGTACACGGTTTTGGACTCCATCCCATGTCCGCGTATCCTCGAGATACACTCCAAGTTCCGCGTAGCCACTTCTGTCGCACTGTACACGCCGTGTCGCCTGAAGCCGTGTAGCTCATCCTGTGTCCGTATACTACCCAAAGTACACGCCGAGCTTCGGGGAAAGTCCAACATGCCATGTGATCGGGGTCACACGCCGTGTTATTCCTCTATGACCCCAAAACCCTAGCCGCCACCTCCAGCAGTACACGACGTGTTCTTCGGAAGTACACACCATGTATTCTGGAAATTTCCAAAAACGGCGCCCTTCGTCGGCGCGTCTCCCATGGTGATCTGATCATTGATCCAGTCGTCTAATCACCACAAAAATTCCAATTTTTGGTCGCCCTGACACCATGAATCCACTTCTGTCATTTTCGGGCCTCCGATCGGCTCTGAAAACATGATTTGATATTCCTTCATGAAGAACGCTCGAAGAATTCCCTTTCCCGATCCAGTCTGATTTGTCATTCGCCATCGTCACCGCACCTCCACAAGGTCGTTGTGGTGCCGAATCTTCGATTTGGGATCGTTGCGTCGCAGAACAGATGCGCAACAATCTGTTGTTCATCACCCCACGAAGAACGGGAAGAACACGTGAGAAAAGAAGGGAAAGAAATCCAATAAACAAATTGAGAAATGAACCTCCGCTGTCATTCATCACGGTGCTGATCTGCTCCCGTTAATAGGCTTAAATAGAGAAGAGATCAACATAAAAAGCATGGATTATTTCCCCAAAATCATCCCAAAGAAAACCCTCCCGCAAGAACGTACGAATCCGTGGATCAACTTGTTTGTGGTTGATCTGCATTCATCATTTATACTCAAAATCAGGGAAAATAAATTGAAATAACAAACCCCTACCTCAAACCAGTTAAAGAGCGATCATCGCAACGCGTCCGCTTAAGGGATTCGTCAAAATCTGAGGGGTGTCAATTTCTCTTGTCATCGTCGTCCTCCAACGCATCCTCCTCCGCCCAACCTCCAAGAGAAATCTCTCTCTCTCTCTCTCTCAACTAGCAGGGTTATGAGGCTAACCCTACGAATGTTCCATAAGCATGTATTTATAGGATAGGATTAGGTCGCCGCTCAAAAAAAATGAAACATTTTAAAATAATAAAATAAATCATTAATTTATTTTATTCCCTCTAAAGTGCTTCCTTTTTAAAACGCCCAAAAATTAAACTTCACAGCCGACCTACACCGGTCGATGTTAGAACCATTCTTAGGAAAAGTCATCATCCCAAACGCAACGGTGCGCTCATATTTTTAATCCGGGCATCCGTTTTGGAAACTACCATGACCACACACAAGCACCGGCTCACTTAACTAAAAAAAGGTTCAAACCACCATTCCGGGCTCACTGGACCTCGGAACGATGTTCCATATTTGCGCCCGGTCTCGAAATAATTCCATATAATATTTAAAATAATAAATGGAAAAATCCAAGCCATTAAATTCTCCCCACCTTGGGGATTTACATCCCCGAAAATCCAAAACAAGGGATACTCAAAAAGATGTGGGTACTGGGCACGAATCTAGGCCTCCCGCTCCCACTTGCTCTCCTGAAGATTCCCGTGCTGCCACCGGACGTGTACCAAGGGAATCGATCACCCTCGAAGTATCCTCTCCTGCCGATCCTCGATCTCCACCGGGTACTCAGTAAAGGTCACTCCATCCTCGATGTCTAGCTCGCCCCAGTCGATGATGTGTGATGGGTCATGCACGTACCTTCTCAGCTGCGACACGTGGAAGACATTATGTACCCGATGCAACTATGGCGGTAGAGCTAGGAGGTACTCCACCTCGCCAACTCTGCATAGAATATGGAAAGGTCTGATGAACCTCGGAGATAGTTTGCCACCTCGGCCAAATCTCCGCAACCCTCATCGAGGTGAGACCCGAAGAAAGATGTGGTCTCCCTCTTTGAACTCCATAGGTCTCCATCGCCTGTCAGCATAAGACTTCTGCCGGCTCTGTGCAGTCTTCATCTGCTCCCGGATGACCTACACCTTCTCTGTGGTGGCTCACACTAACTCTGGACCCATGAGTGCTGACTCTCCGGGGTCGGTCCAGCAAAGCGGTGACCGGAAGGGTCTCCCATAAAAGGCTTCGAACGGTGCCATACTGATGGTGGAGTGGTAGCTGTTGTTGTACTCAAAATCCACCAGTGGTAGGTGGTCCTCCCAATTGTGACCAAAGTCCAAGATACAAGCTCGCAACATATCCTCCAGAACCTGAATGGTTCTCTCCGTCTGACCATCTGTCTGGGGTTGAAACGCTGTGCTCAAGCGTAGCTGAGTCCCAAAAGCCTCCTGCAATCCCTTCCACAACCAAGATGTGAAGCGGGCGTCTCGGTCTGAGACTATAATCAAGGGGACGCCATGAAGCCGAACTATATCCTGCACGTAGAGGCGTCCCAAGCTCTCTATGGAACTCTGCTCCATGATAGCTAAGAAGTGGGCCAACTTGGTGGGTCGGTCAACGATCACCCAGATGGAATCATGCCCCTTGGACTTCCGTGGTAAGCCTATCATGAAGTCCATCGATATTCCATCCCACTTCCACTCTAGAACTTCTAGGGGGTGAGCTAATCCCACTGGAACCTGGTGCTCAGCCTTCACCTGCTGGCATGTGAGGCATCGAGAAACGAACTCTGCCACTACCTTCTTCATTCCTGACCACCAGAACTATCATCGAAGATCCTGGTACATCTTTTCTACTCCAGGATGTACCTCCAAAGGGGATGTATGAAACTCCCTCAGGATCTTCTCCTGCAATGCCACTGGTACAACAGTGCATCCTCTAAAAAGAAGTAAGTGCTCCCCACCTTGAGAATATCCATCAGGTGCATGTCCTATGGATAATTGAGCACATAAAGCTACATAGTCGACATCCCCAAGTTGTGCCTCCCTAACTCGCTGTAAGAGTGGAGGGGTGACAACCATCGACTGTAGGTAAGCTGTATCCTCTCCATCCACGAAGGATAACTGTAACGCGGCTAACTACTATTTCACCTCACTCAACAGCTATAAGCTCGACCTTCTGCTAAGAGAATCTGCCACCTTGTTCCCCTTTATAGAAGTATAGATGATCTCTAAATCATACTCCTGGAGGAACTCTAGACAATGCCTCTGCCTCAGATTCAAATCCTTCTGTGAGAAGATTTACTTGAGGCTCTTGTGGTCAGAGTAGACAATAAACCGCTCGCCCATAAGGTAGTGTCACCACATCTTCAATGCGAAGACTACCGCTACTAACTCGAGATCATGGGTCACATAGTTCTGCTAATGTGGCCTAAGATGGCGTGAACCATAAGCAATCACTGCATGCCACTACATCAACACACAACCGAGCCCGGTCCCTGATGCATCGTAGAAAACTACGTACTCGACACCCTCCTCTAGAAATCTCAAGACTGGGGCACTCGTCAAACTCTGTCTCAACTTCTCGAAAGCCTACTGGCACCTTTCTGTCCACACAAAAGGTTTCCCCTTCCTGGTCAAGGCTGTCATCGGTGCTGATATCCGGGAGAATTCAGGAATGAATCTCTGGTAATATCCTGCCAATCCAAGGAAGCTTCGCACCTCCGTTACGCTCCGAGGTGGCTCCCATGATAACACAACCTCCACCTTGGCTGGGTCCACAACCACTCCATCTGCTGAGATGAAATGTCCTAGAAAGTGGACCTCCTGAATCCATAACTGATGCTTCAAGAGCTTCCCATAAAGCTGGTTCTCCCAGAGTACGTCCAGAACCATCCGCAGATGTATCGCGTACTCCTCCTCTGACGTCGAGTACACAAGGATGTCGTCGATGAATACCACCACGGACCGGTCCAAGTATGGCTGGAAGATCCGGTTCATCAGTTTCATGAACACAGTAGGGGTGTTCGTCATGCCAAAAGGCATCACCAAGTACTCATAGTGATTGTAGAGACATCTGAAAGCCATCTTCAGTATATCGTCGTCCCGCACTCATAGCTGGTGATAGCCTGATCGAAGGTCAACCTTCAAGAACCACTGTGACCCCCTTAGCTGATCGAAGAGGTCATCGATTCTCGGAAGTGGATACTTGTTCTTCACCGTCACCTAGTTCAGGTGTCGGTAATCCACACACAACCTCATACTCCCGTCTGCCTTCTTGGAAAACAAGACTGGGGCCGCCCAGGGTGAGACGCTGGGTCTTACGAAACCCTTACTCTGTAAATCCTCCAACTACACCCTCAGTTCACGAAGCTCTACAGGAGCCATTCGATAAGTCAATGAGGAAATTGGTGTCGTCCCGGGGTAAAAGTCGATGCAAAAGTCAATTTCCCGGCGGGGAGGTAATCTGGAACATCTTCGGGAAAGACGTCCTCATAATCTGCCACCACTGCTGGGAACTGAGAGCTCACAACATCTACTGCTCCGAGGGTAAGGATAGCCAACTAATGAGTGATCGGCTGCACCCTCATATGCATGAGCCCATTTTGTGCTTCCTAGGTTTCCTTTTCTCTGACAAAGGAAAACCTCGTTTCGTCACGGCGGACACACCGCACCCTTCACCTAAAACAGTCAATCTGGGCATGGACCGAAGATAACCAATCCATACCGAGAATGACGTTGTAAGGCCTCGACGCTACCACCAAGAGGTTACAACCAAAACTCTCGCCTCCAAGGGTAAGATCACACTATCTTCAAAGGTGCGTGATCATCAAGTCTCCTCCCGTAGGTGTCTCCAAGCGTAAGGATCGAGTCAACGGTTCTACCGGAATCTCGAGGTTTTGTACAAGACACGTGGCTATAAGGGAATGAATGGAACCTGTTTCTATGAGTATGACAGCTAAGGTAGAAAAGACACAGATCATACCTCGAATCATCCCTGGAGCCCCTGGATCGTATGCCTCGACAACATGAAGTTGTCCTCGCCCCTGTTCCCCAGCTCCCTAAGCCTGGTGTAGACCTCCTGGGGGTGGTGGTGGAAGTAATTCGAAGTGTCTGCCACCACCTACATCTCTCCCTAATCCTCTGCCACATCTGTCGCCTAGCGGGTCTGCCTGCTCTGTTCTCTGCCTCTACATCGGTGGTCCATCCACCGCTTCCCTGTCAGCAGCTCGATGGGTCGGGCAATCTCTAGCGAGATGTCTCCTAACGTCGCATGCATAACATCGCTTCTCCCAAGGCTGACTGGATCCAGCCTGAGAGCCCTGGACTATCGATCCCTTATCCTAGGTCCTCCTTCGACGTCTCTCACGTCCTGATCCCTGCGTCTGACGCCAGCTCCCTGCCGCCAAGGTCTCCGCACCTGTCTGCCTGCTGCTGACTGCCGGCGGCTGTCTCTACTCCGCCAAGAAGCTCTCGACCACCAAATTTCGCTCAAGCACTCTAGCATAAGTCTATATACATAGAGGCACGACACTAGCTCGTATGTCTCATCGTAAAACCTGCTTGAAGGTCCGAGCTCTGAAGTACTGATCCCTGACCATATCCATCGAGTACCTGGTGAGGTTGGTGAACCTCGATGAATAGTCAGATACTGTCATACTACCCTGCTGGAGCTGAAGAAGCTCCTGGATGCGCACAACTCTCAACATAACCAGAGAGAACTCCTCCCTGAAGATTCGCTCAAACTCTATCCACAAAAGAGTCTCCTCGTCATGAGTCTGCGTGGTCAGACTCCACCATCGTCCCACCGAACCCTGAAGAAGGCTCTCTCCTAGGACCACCATCTGGTCTGATGGTGTCCTCACTAGACAGAAAACTCTGGTCACCGCCTTAAGCCAGTCCTCAGCCACCTGGGGATCAGGCTCGCCTTGGAACCTGAGGGGTCTCTGTCTCTGGAACTCATGGAGTGCACTAAGCCCTCACTCTTCGCTGGTCGGTACTACAAGTACCACTGGCTGCTCCACTGGTGGTGGCATAGCAGGTGCACCACCCGGTGGCAATGCCTGGGGAACTGGTCCCTGTATCGAAGCCTCGTCATTGAGGGGGTCATCCTCGTGATCGTGCTACTGAATCCTAGTGAGTATGCGTCGTGGAGGCATCCTGTAAGAAAACAATATGTACCATGGTCAAAGAGTATATCTGGATAGCTGACACAAAGGACATGGAAAACACAACCCATTCCTATATGATGCATGTACCTTTTATTTCCCTGCAACAAGTGTTTTCGTGTACCAAGTCGAAAAGAAGGTTATCAGAGTCCTAGTGTATGGATACATCAACCACCACACCAACACTGAGGTCTCTGGCCTGAAAGACGAACCCGAAACACTCAACACTGTTGCCCTAAACCAAACTCACTGAATCTTGGTCCTAAGGTAGAACCAACCACCTTTGATACCACTCTGTCACGACCCGTCCCAGTGGGGCCCGCACCGTGAGTCCCCAAGCCCACCTCCAATAGGCCAGGGGCTGGTGACTAGCACCGAGTAGGCATATTACTAACATGGGAGGCATTGCCTATGTACCTGTACACACGCACACATCTCTAAGCCCACAAAATGCTGAAATGTAAAAACCACTAAGGAAAAGGAATGCATGCATACAACTAAACCCAACCAACAAAGTACGAAAAAAGGTAGAGTACTGTAAAAGTTAACTGGGTAGAATACAAGCCCATCAAAAACAAACAAACAAGAGTCTGAAAACTGCAAAGTCCAACCTGTAAGCACAAAAGGTACTGGGACTGCTGCTTGTAGCCATAGGAACGCCTCGTCCTGTAGGGAACTTAGAAATCTCGGTCCTGTCCTGGTCCACCCTGGACTCTGTCAAAAGGCTGCTCATCTGCACAAGACACCAGACGTGCAGGAAAAGCCCATGCGGGGGTGAGTATAACAATACTCAGTAGAGGACCCCGAAAACCACAAAGTAGTATACAAAGTAAAGGTACAGTAAGCTATGCATCGTATATGTCTACAGAACATATAGAACATACCAGATATACTCAAAACCCAGACCTGTGGTCTAGAGACAAGTCACACAACCGCATACCCCCGTTAGGGATTTTGTTCAAAGATTCTGTGATGCAC
This sequence comes from Viscum album, assembly GCA_963277665.1. Lineage (NCBI taxonomy): Eukaryota > Viridiplantae > Streptophyta > Magnoliopsida > Santalales > Viscaceae > Viscum > Viscum album. The sequence continues at coordinate 30,266,527 of OY728147.1, forward strand.
TCGTTCCGGGAGAACACACTCCACGAGTCTTATAGCTCCGATGACATCTGTCCGAGAAGTGTTGTTCATCGGGAACCGTCATGAGAGGTAGTTGAACTCATTAATGGAGACACACAATTGAGTGAGAATGTTATGATAGATAGAAGCACTCATTACGGGAGACACACTCCTGAGTGGGAAAGATCACGATACACAGATGAGGATCACTGCCAGGGCTATAGCGGATATCGTGACTCATCCGGATTCACCAGTTAGGTGATACATCATCTAGTTAGAGGATCAACGCCTGGTAAGGTTGGTCACATAAATGCCTGAATCTACCTAAGGCCAGGAATAGATTGAGGATCTCGATCCGGGCCTCTCGGATGGATGCTTGACTCTGTCACAGAAAGTCCTGCTGAAGGGATCATAATCCTTCATGAAGGAATGATGCCTGAACTTCAGGGGAACGAGAAGAAGGGGAACTAACCCAAATGAAAGATGTCCAAGGTACGGTGAATGAAAGGACCATGACGTTTTCCAAAAAGTACACGACGTGTAGAAAAGGTACACGCCGTGTTGTCTGACCCCAGGTACTGCTCGTGTACAACAAACCATGTCAAAGGATGGTCGTGTAGGAAAAACTAAGTACACGGAATGTAATACGGTGTACACACAGTGTCTGGGTAACTAGGGTTGGCTCCGTGTACTATGTCCATGTGCCCTTACTCAGTCATCAACCCGTGTACTCCAACCTGTGTAATCTGCACACGGGGTGATCCACGTTACTGGCCTCGCCTGGCCGTGTGATGGAGTACACAGTCATGCACTCCATCCCATGTCCGCATATCCCCGAGATACACGCCAAGCTTCGCGTAACCGCTTCTGTCGCGCTTTACACGCCGTGTCGCCTGAAGCCGTGTAGCTCATCCCGTGTCCGTGTACTACCCAAAGTACAGGCCAAGCTTCGGGGAAAGTCCAACACGCCGTGTGACTGGGGTCACATGCCATGTTATTCCTCTCTGACCCCAAAACCCTTGCCACCACCGCTAGTAGTACACGGCGTGTTCTTCATAAGTACACGCCGTGTATTCTGGAAATTTCCAGAAACGACGCCCTTCGTCAGCGCGCCTCCCGTGGTGCTCCGATCATCGATCCAGCCGTATGATCACCGCAAAACTTCCAGGTTTTGGTCGCCCCGACACCACGAATCCTCTTCCTTCATTTTTGGGCCTCTGATCAGCTCTGAAAACATGATTTGATCTTCTTGCATGAAGAACTCTCAAAGAACGTCCTTTCCTGATCCGGTCCGATTTGTCGTCCGCCATCTTCACCACACCTCCAAAAGGTCGTTGTGGTGATGAACCTTCGATTTGGGATCGTTGCATCGTAGAACAGATGCGCAATGAATTTTTGTTCGTCGCCCCATGAAGAACACGAAGAACGTGCGAGAAAAGAAGGGAAAGAAATCCAATAAACAAATTGAGGAACGAACCTCCACTGTCATTAGTCACGGCATTGATCTGCTCCCATTAATAGGCTTAAATGGAGCATAGATAAACATAAAAAGCATGTATTATTTTCCCAAAATCATCCCAAAGAAAACCCTCCCACAAGAACATACGAATCCGAGGATCAACTTGTTTGTGGTTGATCCGTGTTCGTCATTTAAACTCAAAAACGGGGAAAAGAAATTGAAATAACAAGCCCCTAATTCAAACCGGTTAAAGAGCGATCATTGCAACGCGTCCACCGAAGGGATTCACCAAAATCTGAGGGGTGTCAATTGATCTTGTCGTTGTTGTTTGCTAACACGTCCTCCTCCGACCAAGCTCAAAGATAAATATCTCTCTCTCTCTAAACTCGTAGGGTTATGAGGATAACCCTGTGAATTTTCCATAAGCATGTATTTATAGGGGAGTATTAGGTCGCTGCTAAAAAAAAGGAAACATTTTAAAATAATAAAATAAATCATTAATTTATTTTATTCTCTCTAAAGTGCTTCCTTTTTAAAACACCCAAAAATTAAAATTCGCAGTCGACCTGCGCCAGTCGAGGTTAGAACCGTTCTTAGGCAAAGTCATCATCCCAGACGCAATGGTGCGCTCAGATTTTTAATCCGGGCATCCATTTTGGAAACTGTCATGACCACATGTTAGGTCCATAAGGCTGAATACCCTGATAGGGGAGGGGGGTGAATCAGGGTATGATTAATTAAAAATTAAAGCCCGTTCTGATCTTGTTTCGCTGTTAAGAAAGACACTCTTCTCTCTCTTTCCTGTTGCAAAATATAAGGAGAAAGTAAAGCATGAGAAGGACACAGAAATTTTACTTGGTTCACCGCTAAGGGCTACGTCCAAGGAGCATATGCCGACAGGTTGTCGGTCGTACCAAATTCCACTAAACTTCACTAGTTGTGGATTACAAGATTCGGGATAGATCACTTCTATGCCTAGACTCACTGCCTTTACAATGTTTAGGGTCAGCTCACTGCTTTCCCAAGGGTCACTCCCTATCTCTCTCTCTGGCTCACTGCCGGTGGAGAGGATCACCTTCTTCCTGTTTCTTCGCTCACTACTTTGGAAAGGATCCACTCACAGTTTATAGACCTGTAGGTCTCTTCATTTACATGAAGGAATGCATCTTCCTCTATATGTAGATGCTCCGTTGAAATACAACTGTCACCCGTAGATGAATAAATCTTTGCACCGAAGGTATCGGGCAAACTTCCAGCTTCCACGCAGCCGGAAAATCACTGCCGGAAATAAAACTTACTTGGAGAGAAAGTCAATCCCGACGTGCAAGTATCGGTGTGCAAGTCACAACTGGTGCGCAAGTCTACCTCACACACTTGTGCGACACAGGCTTTTGTAACTCCAAACCTGCGCGACTCACTTCCTTCCTCGCCTAAACTACCTCAGGCGCGCAACACACACTTGGCGCACAACTTCCTTCACTGGTGCGCAAGTCCCACTTTCATGACACACCACCACTTGCGCGACCACCACACCTACACGAAGGGAGCTCTAAATCTTCAAAGTGTCTAACTCCGGTAAGAAATGATGAGGGGTGGTCCAATATTTATAGGAAAATTGATCACCCTACGCGACGGCGTGCAAGTCACCTACGCGACCCAGTCTCGGCGCGCAAGTCTTCTGTCCTCCTAGACACTTGCTCGACCAACTCCCAAACTTGCACGAACCTATTTCATTTGCCATATTTTGATCTTATGATCCTGAAAAACATATGGCGCACAAGTTTCCTATACTCCAAGTCCTCAGCACGCAAGTCCCTTTTCCAAAAAAACTTTTCTTCATTTGTCAATTTTCAGACCCAAAAATTTGGCAAACACTGGAAAACAGTGCCACCTTGTATTTGTTATTTTTTTACTGCCTCCAGATCGTCCATTCCATTATCGACGTTCTTGAATCAAACATGGATCATTTACCAGAGCTCTTGAAATCAACATTCCACCATGAAACCCCCTTTGTCAACAAATTTTTATGTCATGGTTTGCATTGTCAACAATCACAACACATATGTTCACTTTGTCAATAAACACAATCACCTCAAAAATACTTCAATGATGCCTTGAGGGATTTTTTCCCAATAATCTCTCCCTTTGGGTTTGTTGAAAACTCTTCCATAAAAATATGCATCATTAATTCTTCAGCCGCCATTCGCCTTTTGCGATTCTGATAGCGATAAAGGATTTACTCAACACATACCCTAAGCCCACATGAGCAATGCTCGGCGTGAGAAACAAGAGTAGATGAAAAGTTCATCAATGAATCACTTCATCTCTGACTCCCACTGTTGACACCAAACTGATACCAATTTGTACTAAACTGATACCAATTGTTGAAGGACTTGTTGGAAGACCAATGTTTGGTTTGGAAATATTCTTACCACTCTTCAACACCACTCTTCTACTTTTATCACGATCCTCAGCTGTCGTGATATCTATTCTTTTATCGATCACTTCTAGCATCATCAGATTTAATACTCTCCCCCTTTCTCATTGCACTACCCCTATCTGGCTGCTCCACCTGTCAGCTTCTCCCCGTATCAACCATGATTTATCAAATTGACACACTGTCTGTCAGCTTCTCCCCATATCAACCATGATTTATCAAATTGCCACACTGTCTCCCCCTTGAACAATCACTATTTTCTACCCCTTTGTCAATGAACCCAAAGGTCACTCCTTTGCAGTCTATAATCGAGTAGAGAACACATATAATCACATTAGGGAAAACACATCATACCTCGGGGAGAGGGGGTTTCCGCATCCACACTATTTCAAGTGCGGGGAGTCTACTGAACTCCCAGAGCCAATCGATGTCTCTCAAAAGCTTCCTTGGGTAAGGCCTTTATCAGAATATCTGCAACCTGTAGATCTGTAGGCACATACTCCAACTTCACAAGCCCTTGCTCCACCTTCTCCTTGATGAAATAATACTTAATCTCAATGTGATTTGTCCTTGAATGATGGACAAGATTTTTTCTAAGATTTATAGCACTTGAGTTGTCGCACTGGATTCCGATCGGAGACTTCACTTCAACTCCCATATCTTCAAGCTGCTGCTTCATCCACAATAACTGTGTGCATGCTTGAGTGACCACAATATATTCAGCTTCCGTGGTGCTAAATGAAATAAAATCCTGCTTCTTGCTTAACCAAGAAATACATAGTCCACCAAGATAGAATGCACCTCCAGATGTTGATTTTCTGTCATTTGCTGATCCAGCCCAATCTGCATCTGTGTAACCCAATAACTCAGTCTGAGATTTGTCATTATATGTCAAGACGAATTCCACCGTACCCTTGATATACCGAAGTATTCTTTTCACTGTAAGCATGTGGCTTTCCTTGGGATTACTCTGATATCTTGCTGCTTGGAAAGTGGCGAAAACAATGTCAGGCCTTGTTGCAGTTAAGTACAACAAACTTCCAATAATTCGCCTGTATTCTGTGATATTAACTGCCTTTCCATCCTCATCTTTTGATAATTTCATCTGGGTAGCAACCGAAGTCTTCATCTCATTGGAATTATCCATTCCAAACCTTCTTAGAACCTCCTTGGAGTATTTGGATTGAGAAATGAAAGTTCCATTACTTACTTGTGTCACCTGTAAACCAGGGAAAAATGTTAGCTCTCCAATCATTGACATTTCAAACTCATTTTTCATGAATTCGGAAAATTGTCTGCACTGAACTTCATTTGATCCGCCAAATATTATGTCATCAACATAAACCAACACCATCATCCTTTGATTACTATTGTTTCTAAAATAGAGATTGTAATCAACCCCCCCACGCTGGAAACCAAGCTTCTTCAAGTACTGATCAAGCCTTGAGTACCATGCTCTTGGTGCTTGTTGCAGCCCATACAACGCCTTCTTCAGCCTGGAAACTTTTTTCTCATCCTCATGGATGAGAAAACCATATGGTTGTTCAATGTACACCTCTTCTTCTAGAACTCCATTCAAGAATACAGATTTGACATCCATCTGGAACACTTTGAACTTTCTTTGCACTACTATGGCAAAAAATAATCTGATTGTATCGAGCCTTGCAACTGGTGAAAATGTCTCATCAACATCTATTCCCTCTATCTGGGAGTATCCCTTGCACACCAGTCATGCTTTGTTACAAATCACTGTGCCATCTTCATTCATCTTGTTGCAATAGAACCATTTAGTCCCGATGACATTCTTATCTGCTGGCCTCGAAACAATCTCCCATGTCCGGTTCTTCTCAATTTGATCAAGCTCTTCATTCATATCCCGAAACCAGTTTTCATCTTCAGCTGCATCAGAAAAATATTTCGGCTCCACTTGAGATAAAAATGATGTTTGCTATAATGATTTCATTCTTCGAGTCTGAACTGGAGATGTATGATCACCAATGATATTCTGCCTATCAATTTCAGCCCGACTCTTTGGATTTTTTGCAGACACATACTTGACACTTTCTTGTTCATCATCAGTATCTTCTTCTGAATCATCCTCTGCCACTTCTGCTCCCCCTGTGTTTCTTATCTCCTCATCACTTTCATCCAGAAACTGGTCACTGGGTCATTGAGTATTCTTTTCATTTTCAACTATGGTGACATCATTGCTCTCAATAATTTTTCCCAGCCTTTTGTTGAAGCATTTGTACGCTTTGCTTTTCCCTGAGTAGCCAAGGAATATCCCCTCATCTCCTCATGCCTCAAACAACCTGTGATTTTCTTTGTTGAGAATGAAGCACTTAATTCCAAATATTCAAAAGTATTTCAACGTTGGATTCTTTCCGTACCACAGTTCATATGGAGTCTTCCCTTGCTTAGGAAACAATAGAGACCTGTTTGAAACATAGACCAATGTCAAAACTGCTTCCTTCTAAAACTTCTCTGGTAGGTCCTTATCAATAAGCATTGTTCTGGCCATGTTTTTGATGACCCGATTTCTCCTTTCAACCACTCCATTCTGTTGGGGAGTTCTTACTGATGAAACTTGATGTCTTATCCTGTGTTTCTCAAGATATTCTTCAACTTGACTGTTTGTGAATTCTGTACCATTGTCAGTACGAAACTTCTGAATTCTCTGCCCAAACATCTTTTCTGATTCCCTCCTATACTACTTTATGCAACTGAACACCTCTGTCTTATGGGTAATAACAAATACCCAGGCCATTTTGCTATAATCATCAATGAAAATAACATAGTAACTTTTCCCATTTATAGCTCGTGGTGAGATAGGTCCACATACATCAGCATGCACTAATTCAAGAACTCTAGTTGATTTATGTTCCTTTGGCCTGTATGTATTTCTGATGATCTTCCCTTGTTGGCAAGCATCACACGTATGAGTGCGATCACGTGATAGTTTGGGAAGGTCTCTAGCAGCATCACACTTCACCAGATCTTCCATGGATGGTTGGCATAGATGATCAAGTCGCTTATGCCATAGATGGTTTTCTTCCTCTCTGGATAAAAGACACATATCTTCTTCTCCACTTACAAGGTAGAGATTCCCTTTTGTCCTTTTTCCCTGTAGAACAACTGCTCCATATTTTCCTTTCACAACAAACATTTTCTTGGTAAATCGGATAGAATGGCCAGAGTCACATAGTTGACTGACACTGGTCAAGTTATGACTAAGACCCTCTACTACCAAGACATCAGCACGTCTCATTTCTTTCCCCCCAAAATTGGATTTCCCTAATTCAATAATCTTCAGGCCTTCATCGTTTACAAATTTGACAACTCCTTCTTTGTCATATTTTATGCCTGTAACAAGATCCTTGTTACCCGTCATGTGAGATGTGCACGCACTATCAAGGATCCAGACACCAGAGCGATCTGATGCTTTAAGGGCAATCTCTGCCACCACAACCTTCTCATTTTTCTTCTTCTTGGTCCATACTTTTTCCTTAACACTCGACATGGATTGATACTTCTGTTCTTTCTCAGAGTATGATGGACCGGCTTCATCTTGCAAAGCCACAAATATATTCTGCATTTTTAACTCACCTGTAGGTTTATTGATCTTCTACTTGCGAACACTTTGATTCTGCTTTGGCACATTTCTCTGAATGGTCTAAGTGCAGTACCTGGCCATGTGCCCAAATTCTCCTCACCAAAAACATTGTCCTTCAAAATATGTTCTGGAATACCATTCTCTATTTGGCTGGAACCTCTGTTCTTGTTCCCTTCGATATCTCTTGGCTATGGAACACACATACTGCGAATGTCCTATCTTCCCACAACAATAACACCTGATATAAGATGCATTCCTTCGTGGTACTTCAGCACTACGAGTTTCCCCTTGGGATCTCTGAATATTCTGATTCTGCTTTGTGCCCAAATCAATCTTCAATATTGGGACTGGTGCTTGTGGTCTGACTTTTATTGTCACAGATTTTTGTTTCTGCTTAAGCTCCAAATCATCCTTAACATCTGAGTTCAATTTCGGCTTCTTTCCTACTAAACTACTAGGATCCTCTTTGATCTTTTTAGTCTTTGAAATGACCTGCTTTCCTAAGAATGTGTTGGGAATCAAGGGTTTGTACTGGTCTTTAACTTTTCTCCACAGACCAACAACTTCTTCTTCAAGATCTTCGATACGCTTGACATGATCTTTCACTCTTCTGTTCAAGCCATCGATCTCCCTTTTCTGCTCTTCAATCTTGAGCTTATACTCACTTACTGATTCTGAGTTCTCTGGTGTTGATAACTTGAGTTTTTCAATTTCATCCATCAAATCAGAATTTTCTTCATCCTATTGTTGCATATAGAGTTTGGCATCACGAACCACTTTATTGGATTTCTTTGTTTTGGCTCTCTAAATGTCTATCTCCTCAAGGACTGCTTCCAATTTGGCTTCCATGTCAACTCTCCCTTCAATTTCTTATTCTTCTTCATTATAATCAGTTTCTTCCTTTTCTTGAGCACTACCGACAACAGCCACCAATGCATTTTGTCCACAATCTTTGCAACTTTCAATCTCCTCCACCTCTTCATCCTCAGACTCATCTGAACTGTCTATTTCTTGTGAAATAAGATTCTTATTCTTGAAGAAATTTCTCTTGAATTTATTCTTCTCTTTCACATAGGCTGAAGATCTTTTCTTGGGAATTTCAACTTCATCTTCATTATTTTATTCTTGAAACTTTTTGGGGCACCTTGTAGTAAGATGTCCAACTTTTCCACATCTAAACTAAGCAAGTGGAAGTTTCCCTTTGAACTTTCCTTTTCCTCTTTGCATGTTTGAGGAGAGGAATGACATTACCTCATATGTATCTTCTTCTTCCTGAGAGTCTTCAATGGCGAGCTTCTTTATGGCCTTGAATGCCACCTCTTTGGATTTCCCCTTTTCCATAGTCTCATTATCATCGTTCCTCATTTCATATGCAACCAAGGTACTGTACAAATTTTTCAGTGTCAGCTCTTTTGGATCTTTATCTTATAGAACTGAAACTTTAGGATTGAATCGAGGTGGAAGTTTACTTAAGATACTCTTAAAAATTTTTATGTCTTCAATGACTTCTCCAAGACCTCGCATATCTTCCACAACAACATTTACTCTATCGAAAAAAGCATCAACAGATTCATTTGGGCTCATTCTCAGATATTTATACTTGTTCCATAGAACTTACAGCTTTGCCTCTCTGACTTTTGTATCCCCTTCATATATATTCAAAATATTTTCCCACATAGCATGTGACATTTTACATGACATCACCTTTGTATAGATAGCATTTGAAAGAGCTGCACCTAAAGAATTAATACCCTTCGCGTCAGCATCTAACTCCCTTCTTTCAGCTTCTGATAATGCTTCGCTGTTGATGTTAGCTGAGATACCATGCATAGCTGTTGAAAACATATCCACTCCCAAAGATCAGAAATAGTGTTGTATTCGATTCTCCCATATCTGAAAATTACTTCTGTCGAAGATCGGAATCCCTTTATGATTAGTGACCTCCATTGACAGAAGAACTAATTTCAACCTTTCCCTCTGATACCAATTGTTAGGTCCACAAGGATGAATACCCTGAGAGGGGGGGTGAATTAGGGTATGACTAATTAAAAATTAAAGCCTATTCTGATCTTGTTTCACTGTTAAGCAAGACACTCTTCTCTCTCTTTCCTGTTGCACAATATAATGAGAAAGTAAAGCATGTACAGGAAACAACAATTTTACTTGGTTCACCGCTAAGGGCTACATCCAAGGAGCATATGCCGACAGGTTGTCAGCCATACCAAATTCCACTAAACTTCACTAGTTGTGGATTACAAGATTCAGGCTAGAACACTTCTATGCCCAAGCTCATTGCCTTTACAATGTTTAGGGTCAGCTCACTGCTTTCCCAAGGGTCACTCCCTGTCTCTCTCTCTCTGGCTCACTGCCGGTGGAGAGGATCACCTTCTTCCTGTTCCTTCACTCACTGCTTTGGAAAGTATCCACTCACAATTTATAGACCTGTAGGTCTCTTCATTTCCATGAAGGAATGCATCTTATTCTATATGTAGATGCTCCGTTGAAGTCCAACTGTCACCCATAGATGAATAACTCTTTGCACCGAAGGTATCGTGAAAACTTCCAGCTTCCACGCAACCTGAAAATCACTGCCAGAAATAAACCTTACTTGGCGCGCAAGTCAATCCCGGCGCGCAAGTATCGGCGCACAAGTCACAACTGGCGTGCAAGTCTACCTCACACACTTGCGCGACACAGGCTTCTGTAACTCCAAACCTGCGCGACTCACTTCCTTCCTCGCCTAAACCACCTCAGGCGTGCAACACACACTTGGCGCGCAACTTCCTTCACTGGCGAGCAAGTCCCACTTGCGCGACACACCACCACTTGCACGACCACCACACCTGTGCGACGGGAGCTATGAATCTTCAAAGTGTTGAACTCCGGTAAGAAATGAGGAGGGGTGGTCCAGTGTTTATAGGCAAATTGACCACCCTTCACGATGGCACGCAAGTCACCTGCACGACCCAGTCTCGGCGCGCAAGTCTTCTGTCCTCCTAGACACTTGCACGAACCTGTTTCCTTTGCCATATTTTGATCTTCTGATACTGAAAAACATATGGCGCGCAAGTTTCCTATACTCCAAGTCCTTAGTGCGCAATTCCCTTTGCCAAAAACACTTTTCTTCATTTGTCGATTTTCAGGCCCAAAAATTTGGAAAACACTGGAAAACGGCGCCACCTTGTATCTGTTATTTTTGTACCGCCTCCAGATCATCCATTCCATTATCGACGTTCTTGAATCAAACATGGATCGTTGACCACAACTCTTGAACTCGACATTCCATCATGAAACCCCCTTTTTCAACAAATTTTTATTTCATGGTTTTCATTGTCAATAATCACAACACAGATGTTCACTTTGTCAACAAACACAATCACCTCAAAAATACTTCAATGATGCCTTGAGGGATTTTTTCCCAACACCGCGCAGAAGCGCCGACTCACTTAACTAAAAAAAATGTTCAAACCACCATTCTAGGCTCACTGGACCTCAGAACGATGTGCCATCTTCACACCCGGTCTCAAAATAATTTCATATAATATTTAAAATAATAAACGGAAAAATCCGAGTCATTATATCAACACCCACCCATCACCTTATTGAGATGGGTACAACGTACAATATACAAGGAGAAATTATACACAAAAAACAACTTCCAATAAATCATGTGAGAGTGGGGATTCACATAGATCATGATTTGAGCACTAAGATACCTATTCCACTTGATGATGTAGATATTCATACGGTTGAGAAAGCTATTGTAACTTTTATATAATGTTCATTAGATCTTGTAAAAAACATGTTGAAAAGGAGGTATTAATTTTTAATTTATTTTTCATGCAAAACCTTTAACAATTAATGAAAAAATTCCTAAACCAATGAATGTTATTACATATGGAAAAAGGAAAGGGGGTGAAATAGAAGGTTTAATTAAAATTATACAAAGGATAAACTAACCAATCAAAAATATATTCACAAAGTAACTTTACCCAACCCATTAAACTTCCTCATTTACTAACATTAAAGGTTTATATAGACACAATGTTAGCAAGTGGTGATACAACTGCAATTGATTTTTGAAGAACAAATGTATGGAGAGGCCATTACAGACTATATTGGTCATGAGAATGTAAATGAAATCCTCACATATGAATAGCTAGGAGTCTTAGTTGTAAATGTTTACATGAGGTGTTTTTTCATGATTTGGTTGTCCAATAGCTGATTTCCCGTGTTAATCATGACTGGATACTATTCATAATTTTTGTAGGTGTATATATCAATACTATTTGAATGGGAAACCCTTTGAATATAAATTTAGACTCATTAGTTATCACATAACTTCTACACAATAATTATCATTAGAACCAAAGAAATATAAAGGAATGGTGTACAAACTAGCCCCAATGTTTGAAAGTAAACTTAAAGATGAATTTTTTTTCTTAATACCCATGACACTAGGATAAAACTCTAAAATTTAATCATATAAAATATATTACCATTCATTTAATTTATTATTCCTTTTTGTTTTTAGGAAGAATTGGTTACTCACTACAGTCAATTTGGATACTCCAAATATTTATTTTTTGGATTTAATGCATAAACACCCAAAAAACTGACCACATGTGATAACTTTTATCAATTTTTCATACACTATATGCAACATTTTACAACTAAAATTCAAGTTATATATTTTATATTATATTTTAATGAAAATTATGTTATGATAGGGCAGTGTTTAAATATCATCAAAATCATGGCATGAGGGTAGTCCATGAGCACTTAGAGCCTATAGACTTCTACAAGTGGATAAGTATTAGAGAATATATAATAATATTTCATTATCAAAAAAATATCAAAACAAATTACTTATTTTTTTCAATGTTTCTATAGTTTATGAAATAAACCAATGAAAAAAATTTGGTTATTATATTTTAAAATTTATGAAAGATTTTTTATACTATAAAAAAACTGGCATCCTCAAAGAGGTATTTTGGAAATAATTAAAATTTAATTTAAAATATTTATCAATCCTTTGTTTATTTATATTTTTCTAGACTACAAGGACTTTAGATAGTTCTCATATTCAAAATAGTAAATATATTTGTTTATAAATTAATGGGAAACATACTTGGTGTGAGAATGTATACATACATCATGAAGATGTGACTTCATACTACTTTGTTGATTTTCTCATAATTTTATCAACTTTTTTAGTTAATTGCCTTATCATTTTTATTTGATACTTTTGAAAAATGATACATAATTAATTTTTGACATATAAGGATCAACCATATCTCAATTCAATACACGATGTGTTCATTATGACTCAAAGTGCATGTTTTCAGTTTAAAATTGACATTTTAGTTGAAAACACATTTTTCATACTCAAAACCAAGAAAACACATTCTTGTTGTTTTGATAATTTTGGAAAAAAATCCATATGTCATTTTTTATATGTAGGAATCAGCCGCACCTCAATAATTTGATACATAGTGTGCCTAATATGACTAAAAGTGTTAGTTATCAGTTTAAAATTGACATTTTAGTTAAAAACATGTGTTACTCACTAAAAACCAAGAAAAAGTTATCAGATTGTCTTTATAATTTAGTACAACTTCATAGATAATTTATGATGTATAAGAATCAGTATCACATTAATCTAACACATTATGTGATGAGTATGACTCCAAGTGTATGTTTTCAGTTTAAATTGACATTTTAGTAAAAAAGACATGTGGTATACTTAAAACCAAACAAAATTTTTTTAATTGTGTTTGTACTTTATTAAAATTATCTTTAATTCATTTATGATGTGTAGGAATCAATATCATGTCAAATTGACACAATATGAGACCAGTATGACTCAAAGTTCTAGTTTTTAGTTTAAAATGACATTTTAGTAAAAAAAAGTGACATACTCAAAACCAAAAAAATACATTTGGATTGTTGTGATACTTTAGGAAAAGGATCCATAACTCATTTTTGTTGTGTAGGAATTAGGTGAACCTCAATCTGACGCATGATGTGATTGATATGACTCTAAGTGTGTCTTTTTTATTTAAAATTGACATTTTTGTAAAAAGGAAAACAACACACTAAAAAATGAGAAAACACATTCATATTGTTTTGATACTTTAGAAAAAAGATATATAAGTCAATTGTGACATATAGGAATTAGATACACCTCAATACAATACACGATGTTCCCAATATGAATCAAAGTGTTTGTTATCAATTTAAAATAGACATTGTAGTTCAAAACGTGTGCCACTCACTGAAAACCAAGAAAATGTGATATTATTATCTTTATAATTTATTAAAATGATTCATAAGTCATTTGTGATGTGTAATAATTAGTCTCATTTCAAACCAACACATGATGTGATCGATATGACTCAAAGTGCATGTTTTCAGTTTAAAATGTCATTTTAGTAAAAAAAAGTGACATACTAAAAATCGATAAAACACATTCAGATTTTTTTGATACTTTAGAAAAATTATCCATAAGTAATTTTTGAAATGTATGAATAATCCACATGTAAATCCGATGCATGGTGTGACCGGTATGACTCAAAGTGAGTATTTTTGGTTTAAAATGACATTTTAGTAAAAACCACAAGTGTATACCCAAAACTAATAAAATGAATTTAGATTGTTTTGATACTTTAAGAAAATAATCCATAAGTCATTTATGATGTGTAGGTTTCATCTGCACCTTAATCCGACACACAATGTGCCTAGTATGACTCAAAGTTCCCATTATGAGTTTGAAATTTACATTTTAGTTCAAAACAAGTGTAATGACTTGTATTTTCCATGTAATATTTTTGGATATTGTATGAATTATTTTAGAAACTAGGCATTGAGATGACATGTGATTCTAAGGCCCGGTGTGCTCGAAATAAATGTTTGAAATATATTAAATATATTTAATAACACATGCACACAATTTTCCTAAAAAAGTGGAATAACTTCTAAATAGGGATCTGAATCAGAAATATGAGGGCATCATTGAGTTCAAAATGCTGGTTTACCCTAGGAATGATATAACCTTGGTCATCACGGGACATTTGTATAAAATTCATCACAGTCATGGAAATGAATATAATAATCAAATTAATTATTTTATTTCTTTTTCATTGACACAACTACTGATGAGTCATTAATTAGACCACTATAACAAAATTCGAGGGTTAACCACATAACCTTGGAGCCATTGGAGAATTGTTGGAGAGGGATTTAGAGGATCTTATTCAGATGGATGAAAACCAGATCATAGACTGATGATCGATGTGCAACAAAATCGAATGATCTCACCAATGATCATGAAGTAGCTTCGTTCTTCGTCAGCGATCGATTCGAATTGAGGTAGGAAATTTTTTTGATTGGATTGTTTCCCTGTTCTTAATTTCTATTATGAAAAAAATTAATCATCCAATAGATTGATTCATGGATTGGTAATTTTTCAGGATAATTTTATTTATGGGGTTATTTTGGGAGAATTTATTTGTGATAATTGATTATTCGCTTATCATTCTAATGAAAATGGATTGAGACCAATACAAAAATTGTTCGAGGATCATTCCTCGTGTTTGTGATTATTATTTTCTCCCTCAACTATTCATTGACCATGGGCATTCTTCGTTTGTCCCATGGTTTTACATCCACTGATAAATCAATCATTGTAAACCCATTTCTTAGTGCAATGATTTGATATTGTATATCTATGACTACCACGACACAATAGTGGTGCAATGATGGAAGGGGAGGTGAATCTGTCTATTTTGGATACCTGATTTCATGTTCCTTGGTACACAATGAAGAATGATAAATGATACCATTTTACAAATGAATCAAAGGGTCTAAAGTTATTAATCAGTGATGGAAAGGTTCATCGGGGCCTGATTCATGATTTTTTGAGTGAGGAACGACAAGAACAATGGCTAGAGCACCTAAGAAGATGTGCGGAACCAGATCTGAGTTTCTGGAAAATTACACACTACACTACGTGTAACGCAGAGCCACACACTATGTGGGAACATCCTAGTGGAGGCTATGGTTACAATATGGATATAATTATCACATGGAGTGTGACCCCATCACACAATATGTGGTCCCCTTTGGTGAAATCAGCATGTAGATCAGAGGGTACATGGACACGGGTTGGAGTACACAAGAACATGCACACTGTATACTCCCCCACAGACATGACCTGGAAAAAAGTACACGGGGTAAGCCATGTACTAGTACACAATAATATTACATGGTCAAAAAACACACCATGTACTATTACACAAACATGGGTAAGAGACATGATCCATTTACATGAGAAGAACCTAGGGTCAAGGGACATGACATGTAACCCCACTAAACGTTGTGTACTTCAAATACATGGATTAGATCCCTTGTCCTCTGTATCTTGGAAAAGTTTTGATAGGGTACACTCCCTATATCCATTACCTAAGGGTTAGTATGTAATTGCCTCCTACACATAGTAAAATGATCCCATCAGTAGGATTTCTTGGATAGAGTTGTTGTAATACCTTTGTGAGACCTGGAGTGTGATCCTCTATTAATATTCATGCCCTAGGTGGAGTTCTTAATATCTTTGTGACCAACACTACATGTAAATTGATCCTCTACTTAGAGGGTTATTCTAGATTAAGTTCTTGGTATACCGTATGGCCTCGGGTGTGATCCTCATATATGTATCATATCTCTTAAGACCTTCAGCGTGTACTTCTAATGACAAGACCTGAAAAGTATTAACTCTCATATAGAAATTATCAGTGTTATTAGACTCATGAGTGTGTTATCCTGAATGAGTAATTTGTGGAATCTGTGAGATGGAATTCTAGGCCAACATTATGGTTGTGACTTACCTTTAGATTATGTGTTGTTTTTGATAATATATGGACAATATTATTATATGTTCTTTAGACATATACCTATATAGATCTAACTTTACTTATTTTTTTGTATGCTTTGTGGTTTCAGGGTGTCCTACTGGGTATTATTATACTCACCCTTGCACATGCTTTGCCCACACATGTTATGTATTCTGCATATGATCAAACTTTTAATAGATTCCTAGACAGATTGGGACTAGGAAATGCCTAGTGAGACTAAAAAAGACCAAGGTGTGTTACTACAACTTTTTAACAGTAGTCCCCAATATTACTTTGAGGTTGGGATTGTTTTCAGACTCTTTTGATGTACTTGTATTTAACCCTATTTACTTTCCTTTACTTCCTATCATACTTTGGTTATGGGATTTAGATGTATGCATGAAAGGTTGTTCAATTATTTTTACATTTCAGAATTTTATAGGCTTGTATATGTGTGCATGTGTACAATTACTTAGGCTAAGGCCCCCCATGTTAGTGATATGCCTACTCGATGCTAGTCTCCATCCCCTGGCCTATTAGAGGCGGGCTTGGGGAGTCATAGAATGGGACCCATTGGTATGGGTCATGATAGAGTGGTATTAGAGTAGTCAGTTATACCATAGGACTGAAGTCTATGATATTGGTTTGGGGTAAAAATGTTAAGTGCTTCGAGTTCAAATTTTGGGTGAGGGACTCTAGTGTTGGTGTGGCAGCTGACATATTCGTAAACCAGGACTCTGATCACCCATTTTTTGACTCAGTACATGAGAACATTGGTTATAGGGAAAATAATGGTTCATGCATCATATATGAATGGGTTGTGATTTCCATGTCCCTCTTGAATAATCTCTCCAGACATAATCATTGAATGCGGTATATCTTGTTTACTTTTAGGATGAATCCACGACATATGTCAGCTAGGATTTAGAATCAGTATCATGAGGATGATACCCTCAATGATGATGTGTTGATATAGGGACCAATTCTATAGGTGTTACCTCTAAGTGGTGTACTATCTATACCACCACCTGTAGAGTAGAACATAGTACCCGTAATACCAGTAGACGAGGTATTCATGATGAGTGTAATTCATGAGTTTTAGCAATAGAGACCCCTCAAGTTTTGAGGCAATCCTAACCCATAAGTATATAAGGACTAGAATGAGGTGATGAATCGAGTTTTCTGTATGGTTAGAACATTATCAGATCAGATCGTGGTTCTGGAAGTGATCCTTCTTCATGGATGGACATGGTGATGGTGGGGTTTAGTGACCCGATATTACAACAAGGCAAATCTTTCATGGACAAAGTTTGAGTGACTTTTCAGAGAGGAATTCTATCTAGCTAAGCTATGGGTTGTACATATCCTGGAGCTTCTGTAGCTCCAGTAGGGAAGCATGACTATAGCAGAGTATTCATCGAGGTTTAAAAACCTCTCTAGGTACTCAATGGATATGGTTTGTGACTAGTTATTTAGGGATCAAACCTTCAAGTGAGGGCTGCATAGAGAAATATGAGCCATTATTATCCCTCTATGAATTCCTACCTATGATGGGGTGCTAGAGTGAACCTTGGTGGTTGAGAGTTTCTTGGATGAGAAGACACAACCAATGGTTGTCACTAGTGGAAAAGTAGGAGCAAAGACCTCAGTAGTAGGGAGCCGAAGTCCGTCTCAGGGACTTGGACATGAAAGAAGTTTCAGGAGAAGGACCCAAGATGAAGGATATGTGGTTCAGTGTTCATAGAGTGGTTCCAGTCAGCCTAAAGAGAGATGATGCTTCTCATGTGATGACAAGGGACATATTGCATAGTAGGTTATAGTCGATTACTCATCAGTTGGATAACATAACCCTTAGTGTAGTGGATGTTACGAGTTTCCAGTTTCCTACAGTGGTGGAAGAGTATAAGGGAATCTTCCCTGAGGATGTTCTAATTTTACCTCCCTGCTGATAGATAGACTTATGCAGTGATCTTATAGCATCCCACCTTTTTAATACATAATCTTTCATTACATTTTACATACATAGGATATTTAAAGTCTAGTGTCTTAGAAATCAGGAACATAATACATGAAAACAACATAAAACATTCTTCTAAACCACTTGTAAGGATTCATAAAAGGTCCATCCTATGTAAATTTACTGCATCTCATATCATGGAGATAAACATCAATGTAAAGGGTGAGCAGAAGGCCCAGTAAGGGTAAATAAGGGAATCAATGTATTTGTGATATCAATAAGAACTTGAATAAAAACATAAAGACATGAGCAACAGAAGAATAAGCATATCATAAATAAAAGAACTTGGAACATAACTTGAATATGTGGCTACAACATTTCATTTAGACATTCAGGAACGTATCACCAAGGTCCATCCCCAAGGTGTCATAAAAATTACCAAGGTTATTAACCAAGGTATCGTAAAGCTGGTCATCTCTAGAGATTAATTCGTTACACAATGCATTGGAGTGCTATCAGGGTGCACCCTTAATATGTCTTTAATTAAATGTGATCCACATAGATCATAATCAAACTTTTCATAAATAACCCATAGAGAATAAAAGGAATGGGTTTCATTTCAAAATCGTGACGTTTTAAAAGCTCTTAAAAATAAGATCATTATATCATTTATAACCCATGGAAAAGGAGTGAGGGTTATATGTATGTCAATTACAGAATCAAATATATCATATTTATATATTTATGAACACCCATATAAATTAAATAGGTCTAGGTATTCACATAAATAAACAAGGGGATTTCTTGAGAGAAAGAGATAGAAATTTTGAGACGAAATTTCTGCAACATAACAACTATATAACATGGTTTTAGAAAACATTAAAAAGAGATGGGACAAGGGTAACCCACTCAAAAATAATTCATAATACAGTATGGGTACTGAATAAGATCATGTTATGGATATTTGAATGACATACCACATGAAAAGGAAACATGAAAGAAAAGAGAAGATGTGATTTCTTTTATGAGAAATTCGGCAGCCTAACAACGTCACATAAAAATTCAGAAAACAAATTGATGAGAGAATAAAGGGTATCTCATAATTTGGACATGAAATGGGAATTTATGAGAACATATAATAACATAATATCAACATAAAGAGATGGAAAATATAAGACACAACATAAAGGAAGTCATGACTTAAAAGAGGAGGGTGAAAGAATCCCTTACCTTGAAGAGTAACTTCGAAAGCTTGAAGGTTGGGACCTTGGGAGGCTTGAGGGAACCTTGGGAGGACTCCTTGGGAGGTAAAGAGACCAAAACTTCGTTGGAGAGGATTTGGAAATGAAATGAATGAGGGAAAGTCTTGGTATTTATAGGATAAGTGAGAGGACAAAGCATTAATTGCCAAGGGACACCTCATCGGTGGTATTGGCAAAACCATGGGCTTGTCCAAGGTATTTTCCCATGGTATTGGCCACTTGAGACACCACATACCTTATATTACTATTCATAAGTCAACCAGAATTATTTCATAATTATTACATCCTTAATGATGTCATTAAATACTCGAAACTCAAAACTGTATTTTCACTATTCACCGAAAATTCAACTTTTTTAGAAAATTCCAAAAAATTCACCTTAACCTAATATCAATGATCTGAATTCAAAAATGAACTCCATTTTATAAAAATAATTTTCTAAATATTTTTAATTTATTTTTTAAATAAAAACACTATTCACTAAAAATTCAACTGTTTCAGAAAATTCCCAAAAATTCACCTTAACCAAATATCGATGCTCTGATTTCAAAAATGAAATCCATTTTATGAAAATAATTTTCTAAATATTTTTAATTTAATTTTTAAATAAAAAATATTATTCACCCAAAAAAACTAATACTTAACCAATACTTTCTAGAATAATTATTTACCTATTTTATTGAATCAAATTACTTAATCAAGGTGCCTAGATTATATTAATACTTTCTTAAGTGAGGTTACTTAATCCATTTGATCAAATTACTAATCATAAGCGTAAAATCAATATTCATAAATTACTATTCATCAAAAATTAAGTTGATCTTATTAGACTCTAAATTTCTTACTGAACATAACTGTAGAAGACCATTTTTTGAAAGTCATTACACATTATTAATTATTTAAGGTTTATATAAATATTTTTAAAATATCCTTTTTCTAAAATTCATCAATAATATGTATACTATATTTATCCAGAAATTTGAAAATTCAAAAACTTCACCATAAGAAGAAATCACAATTTTTATTTAAATCAAAGGATTACACAAGGCAGTTACAGTCTCGTTACATAACCCCTTATAACACCAGCATAGGACCTAAGAGTAAGGTGTGGTAGGGTGATAGAATCTTGGGGTGGCTTGACCAACATTGCCTGAGTAGTGATTTCTATCAGCTTGAACTTCTCGCGAAGGCGATTCTGTTCCAGCTTCACACAATGAAGTTCGGCTTGGGTTTGGTCCAGAGCAAATCCCAAAGGTGCTACCTCCTTCCCGAGTTCCATCAGATGGGCTTCGATCGGCCTGAGACTACTAGATGGGGCCATCAAATCTTCTTTCTATATTAATTAATCAAGATAATTTGTATTTATAGACAATAATCGCAACATTTAGTTTCCAACGGTCATATTGTCCAACGGTCATATAACAGTTGAAACCCAACGATCTTATTTTAATTATACTTATTTTATTAAATGAAATAGTTTTGTTGAGTATAAATTAAAATAACACACAAAGTTAGGAAACAAAATTTTTTCAAAATTTCGGGTCGTTACAATCTTCCCCCCTTAAGAAATTGCATCCTCACAATTTTAAAATTGGGCTTAGAAATTTTGTTGAAAGTACCACATTGGAAAAAGAGTCAGTAAAACTATTACTTTAAAAGAAAGAAAGGGAAGTACAAAGGTCACCCAAGTTAACCCATACAAGGTTTCCATGTAGGAAAAAATGGATATGGAAGAGAAAACAAAGGGCCAATTTCTGATAGAGAGTGATAGAAAACATGATTGAGAGAAAATTAACCTACAAGAAGATCATAAACTTAAGATGTGTTAAACTATCTTTGATTACCCAGTAGGAAATGTAAACCAACAACGTTTTTGTTTTACATTCCTTTTCATAATTTTGAGTAATTCATTTACAACATAGAATAAAAACATAACGAAATATACTTACCTTCAAGTAGAGTTTCATCCCTTAATAAGTTTCCACCAAGAATAATCTTTTCTCCAAACAATGAGCATTCAAAAAGACTTGGTCTCATCAAAAGAACAAGAATCATCTTCTAGAGAATCACATAATCCACAAAATAATGACTATATTTTTCCTTTGTCTTTAGTCATCAACTAAAACTAAAATGGTTAGTACAAGATCATATAATCACCAAAAAGGATAATCCTTTATAAAAATAAATATGACTATTAATCTCCAAAATTCAACAAAAGTACCCAAAGTTCTAGAAAGACCATTCAATACACAATCATCCTTAAAATTCTTCAGAATAATCCAAACTAATATTGGAACCCAAAACTCAGAAGGATTTAATCACATAGTCTTCCCCAATAAATCTTAAAATTTATCTCCAAATAAAACTGACTACTATTAAAGTCTCATACTAAAGTGTAATTAACCTATTCACATATTCTCTATGCTAGGTTCATCATTTCCCAGAAATAACCAAAATCACCATATGTCCACAATAAATGCATAAATTCTTACAAAAAACATCCAACCATTCCTCCTCAATTTAAATCCTGTAGTATTTTATTTCTATTAGGAAAGTAGTACTCCAAAATAGAAAACATCATCCAAAATAACCTTTATCATTTAATCACCAAATCATTTTCCTATACAAAGGATATCCATTTGATAAAACATACGTTTCCAAAATCAACTTATTCTTGATCCATAAAAATAGCAAGTGCATTAGTCAGTTCGAAGGGCATAACAACAAACTCATAATGCACATATCTTGATTGGAAGGTGGTTTTTGGAATATCATCATTCTTCACCCTCAATTGATGATAACGAAAACGAAGATCAATCTTAGAGAAGAATTGAGCCCCATGAATTTGGTCAAATAAGTCATCAATTCTTGGAAGTGAGTATTTGTTCTTCACTGTGATCCCATTCAGTTCTCTATAATCAATGAATAGCTGCATCGATCCATCCTTCTTCTTCACAAAGAGAACTGGTGTTCCCCAAGGAGACACACTTGCTCAGATAAACCCATTCTCCAAAAGATCTTGGAGTTTTTTTCTTTAATTCCTCTATCTCCACATTTTCCATCCTATAGGGGGTCTTTGAAATTAGATGAGATCTAGGTACGAGTTCAATGGAGAACTCTACCTTTCTTTCTGGGGGAGGTCTGGGTAACTCCTTACGAAATACGTCAATGTATTCCTAGATGATGGGGACATTTTCTAAAAGAATAAATCCTTCATGATAAACTTATTTCATTTATGAATCTTTTAACTAAAAAGGATTTTATGTCTTAAAACTTCATGCTTAGACAATTACATTTTTCTATAATTCCTTCATAATGATTCATAAAAAGCTTGCGATTAACCAAACATATCCCCTGGGAGTGTCGTAACCAAGAGTGCAGCAAGGCCCATTGTCATGTACCAGTTCCCGTTCAAGTCTACCTCAAAGCGGTGTTTTCGGGTTTTACCCCTATGTACATCTGTGCCAGAGCTACCTCTACCTGCTCGTGTCCAGATAGAGATGTATTTGCTTGATAAACCACTTACTCAATACTCACCAAAATACCAGGAAGATTTCCTATATTTAAACTTTTCTATATGGTTCTTACTAAAGTTTTAATATCCTAATTTCCATAAATAACTAAACTATCCTTTGATACCAACTATAGCATCTCGCTTTTTTAATACATAACCTTTCATTACATTTTACATACAGAGGATCTTTAAAGTCTAGTGTCTTGGAAATCAGGAACATAATACATGAAAACAACATAAAACATTCTTATAAACCACTTGTAAGGCTTCATCAAAGGTTAATCCGATGTAAATTTACTGCATCTCATATCCTGGAGACAGACATCAAAGGAAAGGGTGAGCAGAAGGCCCAGTAAGGGTAAACAAGGGAATCAATGTACTTGTGATAACAATAAGAACTTGAATAAAAACATAAAGACATGAGAAAGGGAAGAATGTAACAGCCCGAAATTTTGAATAAATCTTGTTTCCTAATTTCATGTGTTATTTTATTTTATTTTTTATACTCAACAAAAATGTTTTATTTGATAAACATGATTATAATTAAAATGAGACCATTGGGTTTTGATTGTTATATGATCATCGGTCAATATGACCATTGTGAACAAAATGTTTTGATTATTGTCTCTAAATACAAGTAATCTTGGTTAATTATTATAGAAAGAAGATTCGATGGCCTCACCTAGTAGTCTTGGACTGATCGAAGCCCATCTAACAGAGCTTGGGAAGGAGGTAGCACCATTGGGCTTTGCTCTGGATCAAATCCAAGCCGAACTTCATCATGTGAAGCTAGAACGGAATCACCTTCGCGAGAAGTTCAAACTGATAGAAATTACTACTCGGGCAATGTTGACCGAGCCGCCCCAAGATTCTATCACCCTAGCACACCTTACTCTTAGATCCTATGCTGGTATTATAAGGGGCCATGTAACGAGACCGTAACTGCCTTGTGTAATACTTGTTTTAAATAAAAATTGGGATTTCTCCTTATGATGAGGTTTATGAATTTTGAAATGACCGGATAAATATAGTATGCATATTTTTAATGAATTTTAGAAAAAGGATATTTTAAAAATGGTTTTGTAAACCTTAAATACTTAAAAACGTGTAATGATTTTCAAAAAATGGTCTTCTACAATTATGATCAGTACGAAATTTGGAGTCTAATGAGATCAACTTGATTTTTGATGAATAGTAAATTATGAATAGTGATTTTATGATTAGGATTAGTAATATGACCAAATGGATTAGTAATCTAACTTAAAGAAAGTTTTAAAATAATCTAGGAACCTTGATTAAGTAATGTGATTCAATAAAATGGTTAAATAATGGTTTCATAAATTATTATTCAAGTATTAGTTTTTTCGGGTGAATAGTGTTTTTTAATTAAAAATTTAATTAAAATTATTTAGAAAATTATTTGTATAAAACAGATTTCATTTTTGAACTCAGAGCACCGATATTATGCTATGGTAATTTTTGGGGTTTTTTCTGAAAAAACGAATTTTCGGTGAATAGTGTTTTTATTTAAAAATTAAATTAAAAATATTTAGAAAATTATTTTTATAAAATGGAGTTCATATTTGTAATCAGAGCGTTGATATTTGATTATGGTGAAATTTTGGGATCTTTCTGAGAAAGTTGAATTTTCAGTGAATAGTAAAAATGCAGTTTTAGGGTTTCGGTATGTTTAATGACATCATAGCTGTGTCATGATGATGTCATGAGTTATTTTAAGGTTTGGCCGGCCAAGGATGATGAATTATTGTTTTGGGGGCCCCATGTGGCCTAACTCCATGATAAATGCCAAGGGAGAGCACATGGGTTTGAGAAAAGCACATGTGAGGTGTCCTTTGGCCATTAATGCCTTGTCCCCTCACTTTCCCTATAAATACCAAGCCCTCCTCTCATCCATTCGACTCCCCACTCATTCCCAACGAATTTATGGTCTCAATACCTCCCAAGGATCCCTCCCAAGGTGCCCCCAAGCCCTCAAGATCCCAACCTTTGAGGTTTAAGAGTTACATTTTAAGGTAAGGGATCCGATCTTTCTCTTTCTTTTCAAGTGATCTCTTTTATGTCATTTCTTTTATGCTCCATGTTCTTATGTTAGAGGATGTTATTTTATACTCCTCTTACTGCCCTTTTAATGTTCATATAATGAGAGTCCCCTTTTTACTCTCATTATTTCGTTTTATGAAGTTTAAGTGGCGCCGTTAGGCTGCCGATTTTTTTTTGTAACAGATTCTTTCTCCCTTCTCATTTTTCAAGATCTATTTTCATGTAAAGTATTTCATGTTCCTTTTTTTTTATTATGTTGGGGTATCATCTCTAAATTTATCATACTGATCTTTTATGATCATATGATGAGATACCCCATTTGATCACTTCAATTCAGTATTTTGAAGTTTTAAGTGGCGCCGTTAGGCTGCCGAATTTTTAAGTGGTTCTTCACCCTTCTCGTTTTGGAGTTCTCCTTTCATGTCAATTCTTTAAAGTTCCTTTTTTTTATGTTGGGGTATGATCTCTATATCTATTATACTGGAATCTTAGGTTCATATGATGAGAGACCCCATTTGATCTCTTCAATTCAGTATTTTTAAGTTTTAAGTGGCGCCGTTAGGCTGCCGAAATTTTTAGGGGATTCTTTCACCCTTCTCATTCTTTTCAAAGTTCTACTTTCATGTCATGTATTTCAAGTTCCTTTTTAATTATGTTGGGGCATTATCTCTATATCTATCATACTGAACTCTTATGTTCACATGATTAGATATCCTATTTGATCTTTTCAAATCATTTTTGTTGAAGTTTAAGTAACGCCGTTAGGCTGCCGAACTTTCATAAGAGAAATCTAATTTTTGTCTTCCTTCCATGTTTTTCATTTCAAATGGTATGTCCTTGAGATTTCATTACCATGATCATGTATCATTCTTATTCTGTCCATCTACTGTTTTATGGGTCATTTATGAATGTTTGACCCATTTCACTCTCTTTTTAATGTCTTCTAAACGTCGTAACATAGCCGTTATGCTGCAGAATTTCCGTCTCAAAATGTCTCTCTCTTTTTCTAAAGTTCTTTTATATTATTAAGTGAATACTCAAAGATCTTTCTTCTAAAGGGGTATTCACATATATACCAAAATTTCTATTTTAAATTCTGGGATTTACATACATGAGACCCACCTTCCTCTTCTGTGGGTTTTAAAGTGACGTAAAGATCATGTCTTTAAAGCAGTTTTTTAAAACATTATGATTATGAAATGAAACCCATTTATTTTATGCTATATGGGTTATTTATGAAATGTTTGATGATGATATATGTAGCTCACATGATAATAAAGGCAAATTTAAGGGTGCGCCCTGATAGCGCTCCAATGCATTGGGTAAAGACTTAATCTCTAGAGATGACCATTTTAACGACACCTTGGTGAATAACCTTGGTAATTTTTAACGACACCTTGGGGATGGACCTTGGTGAAACGAAACGATTGTCAATATTAAATGTTGCAGCCACATCTTCAAGTTATGAAAAGGTTTTATTTTTATTATGATATGCCTCATGATTTCATTTTCATGCCTTAAAGTTCTTTTCATGACTTTATTGATGCATCTCAAGTTCATATGTAAATGTTTCACTTGTTTCCCTTGCTGGGCCTTCTGCTCATCCTTTCTTTTTATGTATGTCCCCAGGTTATGAGATGCAGTAATGAACCTAGGATGAACTTAAGGAGAAGCCTTTCAAGTGTTTAAGAAGAGTGTTTTTGTTCTTTTCATGTTTTATGTTCCTGGTTTCCAAGACACTAAACCTTAAAGATCCTTGGTTTTGTAAAATGTAATGAATGTTTATGTGATAAAAAGGCGGGATGCTATAGTTGGTATCAAAGGATGGTTTAGTTATTTGTGGAAATTAGGATATGAAAACTTTAGGAAGAAGCCTATAGAAAAGTTAAAATATAGGAAATATTCCTGGTATTTTGGTGAGTATTGAGTAAGGGGTTGCCAAGCAAATACATCCCTGTCTGGATACGAGCAGGTAGAGGTGGCTCTGGCACAGATGTACATAGGGGTAAAACCCGAAAACACCACTTTGAGCTAGACTCGAACAGGAACTGGTACACGACAACGGGCCTTGCTGCACTCTTGGTTACGACACTCCCGGGGGATATGCTTTGGTAAATTCATAAGCTTAGTATGAACCATTGTTAAAGGAACAAAGATAAAATAAAATGAAGATTCACATAAGAATATATGATCATGGATAACCTAGATGGGAACCTAGGGGATCACAAGTTAGGTTATACTTTTCAACTACAAGTTATCCTTATATGCTTTATGTTTCTTTTCATGATTATTGGCTAAGTATTTAAGCCCCTAATTATAGTTTCTTTTCTTAGTTAATGGCGGGAAATGTAAGAACATGTCTCAACAACCAATGTGATAGGAAATGCTACGATTGCTGTATAATATGACAGAGATGATTAGGGGATTAAAATATGATTTTTATTTTGCAAGACATTCACTATTTTGGGGACCCTATATGATCGAGGTAAATAGATTACAACGGTATTTTCATTGAGGAGTAAGGTTGATTTATATTTGAAGAATCGATGAATTTAAGGTGGATTTATAGTAATTTAGGTTACTTTTGGGAATGATTAACCTATCTTGGGTTAAATATGTTTAGATTAGATACTTTTGTTATAAGATGTTAGGAGTGGTTGATGTTGTTTGGAGATGAACAATGAAGTTTATTTTGGAAGACTATGTTATCAAATCCTTCTTGTATTTGGGTTTCAATCTTAGTTTGGTTTATTTTGAGGAATTTTAAGGATCTTTATTTATGGAATGGACTATGATGAACTTTGGGTAGTACCATGGAACTTTGATGATTTAAAATTAGTTTCCATTCCTATGGGATTCTTTCTTTTTGAAGAGTTGTTTTACCTTACCCTTTCGGTTTTTGGGATAATGTTTAAAGATAGAAGAAATAGATAGTTGATCTTTTGTGGATTATGTGATTCCTTAGAAGATGATTCTTGTGTTTTGATGAGACCAAGTAGTTTTGAATGCTCATCATTTGGAGAAAAGATTAGTTTTGGGTAGAAACTTATTAAAGGATGAAACTCTACATGAAGGTAGATATATTTCCTTATGTTTTTGTTCTATGTTGTAAATTAATTCCTCAAAGTTATTAAAAGGAACGTAAAACAAAAACGTTGTTGGTTTACGTTTCCTACTAGTTAATCAAAGACCGCTTACACACATCATATGTTTGGGATTTTCTTATGGTTAACTTTCTCCTAATCATGTTCTCTATCACTCTCCCTCAGAACGTGACCCTTTGTTTTCTCCTCCATGTCCATGTTTCCTACATGGAATCCTAGTATGAGTAAACTCGGGTGGCCTTCGTACTCCCTTTTATTTCTTTTAAAGTAATAGTGTTACTGACTCTTTTTCCGATGTGGGACTTTCAATGAAATTTCAAAACCCAATTTTATAAATTGCGAGGACGCAATTTCTTAAGGGGGGAAGATTGTAACGGCCCGAAATTTTGAATAAATCTTGTTTCCTAATTTCATGTGTTATTTTATTTTATTTTTTATACTCAACAAAAATGTTTTATTTGATAAACATGATTATAATTAAAATGAGACCATTGGGTTTTGATTGTTATATGACCATCGGTCAATATGACCATTGTGAAAAAAATGTTTTGATTATTGTCTCTAAATACAAGTAATCTTGGTTAATTATTATAGAAAGAAGATTCGATGGCCTCACCTAGTAGTCTTGGACCGATCGTAGCCCATCTAACAGAGCTTGGGAAGGAGGTAGCACCATTGGGCTTTGCTCTGGATCAAATCCAAGCCGAACTTCATCATGTGAATCTAGAACGGAATCGCCTTCGCGAGAAGTTCAAACTGATAGAAATTACTACTCGGGCAATGTTGACCGAGCCGCCCCAAGATTCTATCACCCTAGCACACCTTACTCTTAGGTCCTATGCTGGTATTATAAGGGGCTATGTAACGAGACCGTAACTGCCTTGTGTAATACTTGTTTTAAATAAAAATTGGGATTTCTCCTTATGATGAGGTTTATGAATTTTGAGATGACCGGATAAATATAGTATGCATATTTTTGATGAATTTTAGAAAAATCATATTTTAAAAATGGTTGTGTAAACCTTAAATACTTAAAAATGTGTAATGATTTTCAAAAAATGGTCTTCTACAATTATGATCAGTACGAAATTTGGAGTCTAATGAGATCAACTTGATTTTTGATGAATAGTAAATTATGAATAGTGATTTTATGATTAGGATTAGTAATATGACCAAATGGATTAGTAATCTAACTTAAAGAAAGTTTTAAAATAATCTAGGAACCTTGATTAAGTAATGTGATTCAATAAAATGGTTAAATAATGGTTTCATAAATTATTATTCAAGTATTAGTTTTTTCAGGTGAATAGTGTTTTTTAATTAAAAATTTAATTAAAATTATTTAGAAAATTATTTTTATAAAACATATTTCATTTTTGAACTCAGAGCACCGATATTATGCTATGGTAATTTTTGGGGTTTTTTCTGAAAAAATGAATTTTCGGTGAATAGTGTTTTTATTTAAAAATTAAATTAAAAATATTTAGAAAATTATTTTTATAAAATGGAGTTCATATTTGTAATCAGAGCGTTGATATTTGATTATGGTGAAATTTTGGGATCTTTCTGAGAAAGTTGAATTTTCAGTGAATAGTAAAAATGCAGTTTTAGGGTTTCAGTATGTTTAATGACATCATAGCTGTGTCATGATGATTTCATGAGTTATTTTAAGGTTTGGCCGGACAAG
Source organism: Viscum album (assembly GCA_963277665.1). NCBI lineage: Eukaryota > Viridiplantae > Streptophyta > Magnoliopsida > Santalales > Viscaceae > Viscum > Viscum album. Next base: position 30,296,509 of record OY728147.1, read on the forward strand.
GGTGATGAATTATTGTTTTGGGGGGCCCATGTGGCCTAACTCCATGATAAATGCCAAGGGAGAGCACATGGGTTTGAGAAAAGCACATGTGAGGTGTCCTTTGGCCATTAATGCCTTGTCCCCTCACTTTCCCTATAAATACCAAGCCCTCCTCTCATCCATTCGACTCCCCACTCATTCCCAACGAATTTATGGTCTCAATACCTCCCAAGGATCCCTCCCAAGGTGCCCCCAAGCCCTCAAGGTCCCAACCTTTGAGGTTTAAGAGTTACATTTTAAGGTAAGGGATCTGATCTTTCTCTTTCTTTTCAAGTGATCTATTTTATGTCATTTCTTTTATGCTCCATGTTCTTATGTTAGAGGATGTTCTTTTATACTCCTATTACTGCCCTTTTCATGTTCATATAATGAGAGTCCCCTTTTTACTCTCATTATTTCGTTTTATGAAGTTTAAGTGGCGCCGTTAGGCTGCCGATTTTTTTTTGTAACGGATTCTTTCTCCCTTCTCATTTTTCAAGATCTATTTTCATGTAAAGTATTTCATGTTCCTTTTTTTTATTATGTTGGGGTATGATATCTAAATTTATCATACTGATCTTTTATGATCATATGATGAGAGACCCCATTTGATAGCTTCAATTCAGTATTTTGAAGTTTTAAGTGGCGCCGTTAGGCTGCCGAATTTTTAAGTGGTTCTTCACCCTTCTCGTTTTGGAGTTCTCCTTTCATGTCAATTATTTCAAGTTCCTTTTTGTTATGTTGGGGTATGATCTCTATATCTATTATACTGGACTCTTATGTTCATATGATGAGAGACCCCATTTGATCTCTTCAATTCAGTATTTTGAAGTTTTAAGTGGCGCCGTTAGGCTGCCGAAATTTTTAGGGGATTGTTTCACCCTCCTCATTCTTTTCAAAGTTCTACTTTCATGTCATGTCTTTCAAGTTCCTTTTTAATTATGTTTGGGAATTATCTCTATATCTATCATACTGAACTCTTATGTTCACATGATGAGAGATCCTATTTGATCTTTTCAAATCATTTTTGTTGAAGTTTAAGTAACGCCGTTAGGCTGCCGAACTTTCATAAGAGAAATCTAATTTTTTTCTTCCTTCCATGTTTTTCATTTCAAATGGTATGTCCTTGAAATTTAATTACCATGATCATGTATCATTCTTATTCTGTCCATATACTGTTTTATGGGTCATTTATGAATGTTTTACCCATTTCACTCTCTTTTTAATGTCTTCTAAACGTCGTAACATAGCCGTTATGCTGCAGAATTTCCGTCTCAAAATGTGTCTCTCTTTTTCTAAAGTTCTTTTATATTATTAAGTGAATACTCAAAGCTCTTTCTTCTAAAGGGGTATTCACATATATACCAAAATGTCTATTTTAAATTCTGGGATTTACATACATGAGACCCACCTTCCTCTTCTGTGGGTTTTAAAGTGACGTAAAGATCATGTCTTTAAAGCAGTTTTTTAAAACATTATGATTATGAAATGAAACCCATTTATTTTATGCTATATGGGTTATTTATGAAATGTTTGATGATGATATATGTGGCTCACATGATAATAAAGGCAAATTTAAGGGTGCGCCCTGATAGCGCTCCAATGCATTGGGTAAAGACTTAATCTCTAGAGATGACCATTTTAACGACGCCTTGGTGAATAACCTTGGTAATTTTTAACGACACCTTGGGGATGGACCTTGGTGAAACGAAACGATTTTCAATATTAAATGTTGAAGCCACATCTTCAAGTTATGAAAAAGTTTTATTTTTATTATGATATGCCTCATGATTTCATTTTCATGCCTTAAAGTTCTTTTCATGACTTTATTGATGCATCTCAAGTTCATATGTAAAATGTTTCACTTGTTTTCCTTGTTGGGCCTTCTGCTCATCCTTTCTTTTGATGTATGTCCCCAGGTTATGATATGCAGTAATGAACCTAGGATGAACTTAAGGAGAAGCCTTTAAAGTGTTTAAGAAGGGTGTTTTTGTTCTTTTCATGTTTTATGTTCCTGGTTTCCAAGACACTAAACCTTAAAGATCCTCGGTTTTGTAAAATGTAATGAATGTTTATGTGATAAAAAGGCGGGATGCTATAAAGAATATGCATATCATAAATAAAATAACTTGGAACATAACTTGAATATGTGGCTAAAAAATTTCATTTAGACATTCATGAACATATCACCAAGGTCCATCCCCAAGGTGTCATAAAAATTACCATGGTTATTCACTAAGGTATTGTAAAACTGTTCATCTCTAGAGATTAATTATTTACCCAATGCATTGGAAAACTATCAAGGTTCACCCTTAATATGTCTTTACTTACATGTGATCCACAAATATCATAATAAAACTTTTCATAAATAACCCATAAAGAATAAAAGTAATGGGTTTCATTTCAAAATCGCGACGTTTTAAAAGCTCTTAAAAATAAGATCATTATATCATTTATAACCCATTGAAAAGGAGTGAGGGTTATATGTATGTCAATTACAGAATCAAATATATCATATTTATATATTTATGAACACAAATATAAATGAAATAGGACTGGGTATTTACATAAATAAACAAGGGGATTTCTTGAGAGAAAGAGATAGAAATTTTGAGACGAAATTTCTGCAGCATAACGGCTATATAACATGGTTTTAGAAAACATTGAAAAGATAGGAGACAAGGGTCACACACTCAAAAATAATTCATAATAAAGTATGGGTACTGAATAAGATCATGGTATGGATATTTTAATGACATACCACATGAAAAAGAAACATGAAATAAAAGAGAAGATGCAATTTCTTTTACGAGAAATTAAGCAGCCTAACGACGTCACATAAAAATTCAGAAAACAAATTGATGAGAGAAGAAAGGGTATATCATCATTTGGAAATGAAATGGGCAGTGATAATAACATATAAGAACATACCCTCAACATAAATAGATGGAAAATATAAGATACAACATAAAGGAAGTTATGACTTAAAATAGAAGGGTGAAAGAATCCCTTACCTTGAAGAGTAACTTCAAAAGCTTAAAGGTCGTGACCTTGGGAGGCTTGAGGGAACCTTGGGAGGACTCCTTGGGAGGTAAAGAGACCATAAATTAAGAGTAAGGTGTGGTAGGGTGATAGAATCTTGGGGTGGCTCAACCAACATTGCCCGAGTAGTGATTTCTATCAGCTTGAACTTCTCGCGAAGGTGATTCTATTCCAGCTTCAGACGATGAAGTTCAACTTGGGTTTGGTCCAGAGAAAAGCCCAAAGGTGCTACCTCCTTCTTGAGTTCTGTCAGATGGGCTTCGATCGGCCCGATACTACTGGATGAGGCCATCAAATCTTCTTTCTATATTAATTAATCAAGATCACTTGTATTTATAGACAATAATTGCAACATTTAGTTTCCAAAGGTCATATTGACCAACAATCATATAATAGTCGAAACCCAATAGTCTTATTTTAATTATAATCATTTTATTAAATTAAATAGTTTTGTTGAGTATAAATTAAAATAACACACAAAGTTAGGAAACAAAATTTATTCAAAATTTCAAGTCGTTACAGATCTACACCCTGGGAAGACACTAATATCTGCACTAACATATCAGATGGCTCGTGCAGAGCTTCATGAGCTGAGAGTGTAATTGGAGGACTTGCAGAGAAAGTGATTTTTCAAATCTAGTGTTTCACCCTTAGAATCCCTAGTGTTGTTCACCAAGAAGCCATACAGAAGCTTGAGGTTATGTATGGACCACCAGTTCTTGAACCATGTGACCATACAGAACAAGTATCCACTACTAAGGATCAATGACCTCTTTGATCAGTTGGGAGAGGAACAATGTTTCTAGAAGGTTGACCTCAGATTAGGCTATCACTAGTTGTGAGTAAGGGATGAATATATAATGAATATGACATTCATATGCCAATATGGTCACTATGAGTACTTGGTGATACCCTTTGGTGTGACGAACGCCCCGACAATGTTCATGGGACTCATGAACCAAATATTTTAGCCTTTATTAGACCAGTTCATGGTAGTATTCATCAATTATATCATTTTTTTACTCAGTTCCCAAAGAGGAGAATGTGAGGCACTTGAGGATGATTCTAGATGTACTCTGATAGAACCAAATTTATGGGAAGCTCTTGAAGTGCCAATTCTGGATTTAAGTGCTCCACTTCATGGGACACATTTTCATAACTGATAGAGTGGCAGTAGACCTAGCCAAGGTCGAGGTGGTGTTAGCTTGGGATCCACCTAAGAGAATGTTAGAGGTGAAGAGATTCCTTGGGTTGGCTGGATATTACTAGATATTTATACCTGATTCCTCTAGGACATTAGCACCCACGAAAGATTTGACCCGAAAGGGGCAACCTTTCATGTGGATTGAGAGGTTCCAGTAGGATTTTCATGCAACGAACCAAAATTTTATCAATGGAAATTCCCTTATTATAATTATTTCATATATTATAAACCACATAAAATTACTTTTAGAAAACAATAAAAACTTTATGAATGATGAATGAATAAAATAAGAGGTATTTATAGAAATTAAGGAACCTATCCTGATGGAATCGTAACCTGACCCTTGGAATAATAACATGACCATTAGAAATAGTAATTTAGACAATAGAATAATATCCTCATATATAAAAATATAAATAAAATTTAGGAATCTTATAAATGAAAATATGATTTAATTATATCATAGTATAAGTAAATAAATGTTTTAAAAATTATTAATTAAGTGATGATATTTTTATAAAACATAAATTTTTATTTATAAATTTATAATTAATATAATGATTTAAATGAAAATTTATTTTCATAAAATTTATTCATAAATTAATATTTGGTTGTCTTATGATTATAAGATAATTTTATGAAACCTCAATTAAATTTTCAAAGTGTTATAAAATTAGTTATAATTTTAAAATTTGTATTTTTCGAGTAAATGATGATTTTAATTAAAAATTATATTTATCATATTTAGAAAATTATTTTCATAAAATTAAGTTCATTTTTTAATTATAAACATTAAAAAATTGTTAGGGTGAATTTTTGGGAATTTTCTAAAATACTTGAATTTTTAGTGGATAGTAAAATATGACAATTTATGATAAAATCTAAATACATGAATTTTTGAGCCATAGATAATGTATGGATGATGTAAGCCCGTAATCTTGAACTATCCTTAATTATTTTAATATATTTAGTGATAAGGTTCAAACTATTCATAGTCTTGATCCAATATAATAAACTAATGAATAAAATAATGAGAAAACACCCCTCTCCTCCTCTATAAATACCACCCCTCACCATCTATTCTCATCACACCTTCAAAGACTTTGATATTTTCCAAGTTCTACTTAATACTCTTTGGAATCCCCTTCCCCTCATCTAGGATCCCTTGGTCTCATCAAAAGACCAAACCCTTTTCCTTAAGGAGGCTCTCAAGGAGGAGAAATTCAAGATGTAAATTCCTCTTTATTTTTCTTTTATTTTATTTTCAATTTCATTTATTTTCTTACCCTATTCTCATATACACCTATAAAAGAGGCATGATAACTCCAATATCTTTTATATACTATAATTTTATTATGTTAATGGAATAATTAATCTTCTAATCTTTTCCCTTTTCCTTTTATTCTAAAAATGAAAAATAGCATCTGTGGTGTGTCGATTTACCACCACCGTGGATGATGCATTTTCATTTTTCACTACCGCCTTCAAGTCTGGTCATAAAACCATCATTATGGTTAAATAAGATTTTATTATACATATCATAAGTTATATAATATCCTAGAATCAAAGTTTGATCTCCAAGTATACCTCACTCAAAGTTCTGAGCCCCGAAGTACTGATCTCTAACCATATCCATCGAGTACCTGGAAAGGTTGGTGAACCTTGATGAATAATCAGCCATCGTCAAGATACCCTATTAGAGTTGAATAATCTCCTTTATAGGCATAGATCTCAACATAACGAGTGAGAAATACTCTCTAAAGAGATGCTTGAACTTTTTCTATGAAAGAGTCACCTAGTCCTGAGTCTGGATAGCCCAAATCCACCATTTCCCTACCGAGCCATGTAGAAGGCTCGCCATCAGGACTACCATCTAATCCACTAGTGTCCTAGATTGAAAGAAAAATCTGGTCACCACTTCAAGTTAGTTCTCAGCTTCCTGAGGGTCGGGATTGCCTTGGAACCTGAGGGGTCTCTGTCTCTAAAACTCCTAAAGAGTGCTCATCCTATGCTCCTCATTTGCTGGTATTGCAGGTACCACATGCTGCTCCATAGGTGGTGGTATAGTTGGTGCACCACCTAGAGGTGATATCTAGGGAACTAGTCCCTGTATCTAATCCACATCACTGAGGGGGGTCATCCTCATGATCGATCTGCTGAATCCTAGATGGCATGCATCTCAGGGGATACTGTAAGAAAACAGGATGCACCATGATCAATGAGTATATCTAGAAAGACGACTCAAGAAGTACATGGAAACACAACCCATTACTATATGATGCACTTTCAAATTAAAAAAAACTATATGATGCATGTACCATTATTTTCCCTACAAAGAGTGTTCTTAAATACCGAGTTGAAAAGTAGGTTATCACAGCCAAGGCCATGGGGTGATACCAACAACTCCATCTGGATTAACCTACTAAGTATTGGATCAATGCCTAGTGAATTTGGTCACATCAATACTAAGGAATCTACCTAGGGTATGTATAATGAATAGAGGATCCTACTTCGGTCCTCTTGGAGGGGATTCCAATGACTCTATCCAGAAAGTCCTGCTGAAGGGATCATACTACTATGAGTAGGAAATGATACCCAACAAACTTTAGGGAAATGATCAAGGGAAGAAACCCTAATGAAGCTTGTCCAAGATATCATGGACAAGAAATTAAAGCCATGTAAAAGAGAGTACACAACATGTAGTAAGGTCACACACTGTGTCCCTTGACTCGGGGTACCTCTCATGTACAATAACCCGTGCCAAAAGTACATGTTGTGTAGAAGATGGGACATGCTATGTAGAAGTGTCACACATCATGTCCCTTGACCTTGGGTATTGCCTGTGTGCAATGGACCATGTCAAAAGTTCATGTCTTGTTAAATATGGGTACATGCTGTGTAGAAAGGTCACACACTGTGTCCTTCCATCTGGGGTCCACCCGTGTACTTCGGCCGTGTACTTTGGCCGTGTGCTAGTGCACGATGCCAACTCGTGTCTTCCTACCCGTGTACCAGTACATGGGATAACCCATGAAACCAGTCTAGGCCAAACTATGTGGTGGGGTACACGTCATGTAGGCAACCTGTGTACTCCACCCCGTGTCCATGTATTTCCCTAAATACACGCCGAGTTTTGGGTAAGGGCCCACACACCATGTGACAGGGGTCACATGCCGTGTGACACTTGACTGCTTCCCAAAACCCTAGCCGCCACTCAGTGGGTCCCACACTTCGTGTATTCCAAAATACACCCCATGTTCATTGAGATTTTACAAAAACCCTAGTTTGCGCTCTGTCGTCTTCCTCATCGCTCCGACCATTGATGTCAGTTGCGCCTCAACTAGAAACTCTAGATTCTAGGTTGTCTGATCATGCCATCACCGAATCAGTAAGATTCAGGCCTTGAATCAACCTGAAAACAATATTATATTCGTTCTTCATTTTTGACGAAGAATGATAAATTGGAATCCACCGTTTTTTGATCCACTACTGCAACCATCGTCGCACCTCTTTCGAGTCGTACTGATGCCAGATCTTCAATCTCATATTGTTGCACTACAAAATGAAGGTGCAATGATCATTTGTTCGTAAGCCATGAAGAACACAAAGAATGAAAAGAACACGAAGAATTTTGGGGGAGAAATGCACAAGGAACAACCCAAAGAATGAACCTCATCCATTATTCATTCCGTCCTTGATCCATTCTGTAAGAACAATCAAGAAAAACCAAAGAAATTCCAATAATCGAACCCCAAAAATAAAATCCTCCAAATAAAACCCATCCCACAAGAACGATTGATACATGGGTCAACCTATTAATTTGTTGATCTGCATTCATCATTAATTTTAAAAATGGGGAAAGAATAATCTGAAATAAAAATTCCCTACATAGGAAAGTATCATTTGTTGTTGAGGGTTAATTACCAATAGAGATCCATCAAGAACGATCTTGATCCACCATCCCTTCATCGTATATTGATATATTTCTCCAAGGTTCCTCTCTAGAGCCTCCAAGGAATTATAAGGTTATGAGTTTAACCCTAGATCCCTACCTCTAGGTTTATTTAAAAATAAACTGTCATTGCATCGATGAAACATAACAAAATAAAATAAATTCTTATTTTATTTTATTTATTAAAACACAAAAAACTACTTTTCATAGATGACTCATGCCGACCAATTTTATAAATCTCCTAGGGTAAAAATGTTAATCTGGACACAATGGTGCCTTAATATTTCTAATATGGGCACCCATTTAGATTTTATTCCACTTTTTTAGCAAAACTACGTGTGCGTTCTATTTAATATATTTAATATATTTCAAACATTTATTCTGGGCACACTGGGCCTCAAAATCACATACCGTCTCTACACCTGATCTCAAATTAATTCTATATATTATTTAAAAATAATATACAGAAAAATCTGAGACAGTATAGAGGTATCATTCTTGGGGAATGTTATCACCAGAAAATGAATATTTTTGGGCCCTTCCAAGACAAAGGCAATCGAAGAGTGGTCAAGACCAATATCTATAATGAAGAACCATAGTTTCCTTGGTCTAGATGGGTATTAATGGTGATTTTTTAAGAACTTCTCACAATTTTCAAATCCACTAACCAAGATGACCCAGAAGGGAGAAAAGTTTGTCTAGAGTAGTGAATGCGAAGACTGCTTCAAAAGAGTTAAAAAAAGGATTATCATTGCATCAGTACTCAAACTTCAGATAAGTGAGAAAATATTTATGGTATATAGTGATGGTTCAAAGAATGTATTAGGCTATGTAATGATGAAAAATTATGAAGTGATAGCCTACTCCTCAAGGAAACTAAAAATTTGTGAGCAAAACTATCCCACCCATGATCTAGAGTTGGTGGCTGTGATCTTCGCATTGAAAATATGGCGGCATTATCTCTATGGGGAGAAGTGTGAAATATATATTGATTATAAGAGCCTCAAATATATATTTACACAAAAGGAGATTAATATAACCCAATGAATATGACTAGAACACATCACAGATTATGATTTCTCAATCCACTCCCATCCTGGAAAAACAAATAAAGTGGAGGATGTTCTAAGTAGAAAGGATCTTGAAACATTATCAATGATGATAATTGAGAAGGATCAAATATTCTTAGATTTTACAAGGATAGAATGTAAAAAATTAAGGAAGGAACATCACCAATCCTTTCTCAAATTATTTATCAACCATACCTTATAGAGAAAATAAAGGATGCTCAAAGAAATGATGCATAAATTCAAAAAAAGGTGGAAGCTATCAGAAATAGTAAATATATAGAGTTTAAAATGGATAAGGAAGGATTCATAAGATTTGGGTCATGATTATGTGTACCATACAATATAGATATAAATAAAGAGATTATGAATGGCGTACATAGATCAACCTTCTCTATTAACCTAGGGAGTACAAATATGTATTGAGATATCTAAGAGAACTATTGGTGGGACAATACGAAGAATGAGATTTTTGAATATGCATCAAAGTGCCTGGTATGTCAGCAAGTGAAGGATAAAAGACAAAAGTATAAGGGTATGATGCAACCATTACCCATACCAACATAAAAATGGGAAAACATCACCATGGACTTTTTCATAGGACTTTTGAAGACATCCAGAGGAAACAATGATATATGGGTTGTTTTGAATCATCTTATAAAGACAAGTCACTTTACCACAATTTAATAAGAATTCTCACTGGATCAACTTGTACCGATATACATCATATAAGTGGTAAGGTTTCATGGAGTACCAATATTGATTTATATCTGATTGAGATTCAGGATTCACTTGAAAGTTTTGAAAAAGTCTCTAACATGCTCTAAATACTGAGTTGAACTTCAGTACGACTTATCATCATCAAACTGATGGTCAATCTAAGAAAACTATTCAGACATAAGAAGACATGTTGAGAGCATATTCTATGTATTTCAGAGGAATATGGGACCTAAATCTTCTTCTAGATGAGTTCTCTTATAATAATAGTTTCCACTTGAGCATCCAAATGGATCCATATAAATCCCTTTATGGGAAAATATATATAAATCTTGCATTTTGGGATGAAGTCAGTGAATGTAAACTACTAGGATCTGAAATGGTTGAAGAAATGGTGGAGAAGGTGAAAACCATTCAGAAGCACATCAAGGCAGCCCGAATTTGATATAAGAGCTATGCATACAATCGTAGATGAGACATAGAGTTTAAGGTTGGATACATGGTATTCCTTAGTATATTCCTTGGGAATATGATCATGAGATCTGGGAAGAAAGGAAAGTTGACTCCCAAGTACATCAACCCCTTAAATTTTTTTGATCATGTAGGAGCTATGGCCTATCGACTAGAACTTCCCCTAAACATGTCTCAATTACATGATGTATTCCATGTATCCCTCGTAATGAATTAAATACCATATCCCTCATATGTACTTAATTCATAGGTGGTACAGTTTAAAAAGGATATCTCTTACAAGGAGAAATTGATAGAGATCTTGAACTATAGATATAAAGTTCTACACAACAAGATTACTCACATGGTCAAAGTACTATAGTATAACCATAAGTATTAATAGGAAACATGGGAACTATAGAAAATGATGAAGGATAAGTACCCTCACTTGTTTTCACCATAGTATGTAAAAATAAATTTTGAGGTTGAAATTTTATAATTGGGGAATAATGTAACAACCTAAAATTTTATCAATGGAAATTCCCTTGTTATAATTATTTCATATAGTATAAACCACATAAAATCACATTTATAACACAATAAAAACTTTATGAATGATTAATTAATGAAATAAGAGGCATTTCTAGAAATTAAGGAACCTATCCTGATGGAATAGTAACCCGACCCTTGAATAATAACATGACCATTAGGAATAGTAATTATTCTAATAGAATAGAAAACTTATCTATGAAAATATAAGTATAATTTATTTATATTATAAATGAAAATATGATATAATTATATCATAGTATAAGTAAATAAATGTTTTAAAAAATATTAATTAAGTGTTGGTATTTTTATAAAGCACAAATTTTTATTTATAATTTTAAAATTAATATAATGATTTAAAATAAAATTAATTTTCATAAAATGTATTCATAAATTAATATTTTTTTGTCTTATTATTATAAGAAAATTTTATTAAACCTTAATTAATTTTTCAAAGTGTTATAAAATGAGTTATAATTTTAAAATCTGTATTTTTCGAGTAAATGATGATTTTAATTAAAAATTAAATTTATCATATTTAGAAAATTATTTTCATAAAATGGAGTTAATTTTTGAATTATAAATTTCAAAAAATGGTTAGGGTTAATTTTTGGGATTTTTCTAAAATACTTGATTTTTTGGTGAATAATAAAATATGATAGTTTACAATAAAAGCTAAATACATGAATTTTTGAGTCATAGATGATGTATGGATTATATAAACTGATAATATTGAACTATCCATAATTTTTTAAATATATTTATTGATAAGGTTTAAACCATTCATAGTCTTGATCCAAAATAATAAACTAATGAATAAAATAATAAGAAAACACCCCTCTCCTCCCCTATAAATACCACCCTTCACCACATCTTCTCCTCACACCTTCCAAGCCTTTAAACTCATCCAATTTTTACCCAATACTATTCCAAATACCCTTATACACATCCATGATCCCTTGTTCTCATCAAAAAACCAAACCCTTTTCTCTAAGGAGGTTCTTAACGAGGAGAAATTCAAGAGGTAAAATCCTCTTTCTTTTTCTTTTATTTTCTTTTTAATTTTATTTATTTTATTACCCTATAATAACCTAAACCTATCCAAGAGTCATGATAAATCCATTATCTTTTATATACTATAATGTTATTATATTAATGTAATAATTTATCTTCTAATCTCTTCCATTTTCCTTTTATTCTAAAAATAAAAAACAGCGTCTACGGTGTGTTGATTTTCCACCACCATGGACGATGCATTTTCATTTTTCATTACCACCTTCAAGGATGGTCATAAAACCATAATTATGGTTAAATAATATTTTATTATATATATTATAAGTTATATAATGTTCTTGAAGCAATATATAAACATGATATTAAATAAAATGATATGAGTTTGTGATGGTTGTAAAATCCGCCAAATAAATTGAATCATTTTCATTAAATATTTATCTAGTGATTCATATTAATACCATATAAAAAATTATATATAATATCATTTAATATTATTAAATTTCATTAATAATATATAACTTCAATTCGGGATAATTATTCTAATTTTACATGAACTTTCATACTCATATACAAGCGAACCGATCATGAAAACCAAGAAAATAAACACTCATGAATGATGAAATTAAACTATATAACTCATTAAAAAGCCCATAAATGAACTTAATACAACTATAATGAATCAAATGGATTTATAAAAGGTTCTTATTTTTTTAATTAATTAATTTAATTTGATTATCCAAGATATTAAAGTGAAGAAAGCATTCAAACATAAGGTAAGGGGATTTTCGAACCCAACTCTATTTCTTTGGGGTTTCCCATTTTAAGTATGGATGTTTCCTTAATGTTTATTGAATATCATTTCATTTTACTTTCCATTTATTTTATAGTATTTACATTTTTTAAATCTGGTTTTGTGACAAATGAAATGATTTTTTAAAAAGAACTCTTCTTTCCAAAAAAACATCTTTTATTCACTGTGAGATTGTTTCTTATTCACTCAAGATTAATGATTATTATACCAAGTGTGTTATTCCTTATTTAATTTGGGAACCCCAAAATTTATTCATGAATGTATTCTTTGTGAAATTAAACCCATTACTTTCCATGAGTTATTTTAAGTCCAATATTGATATATGTTCTATATAGCATGCATGATAATGTAAATGTTATGATGTGGTAGGTGTACCCAGAATTATATAGAAAATGTAAATGTTATGACATGAAAGGTATGCCTAGAATTATATATAATTCTAATACATTGGGTAATTTGATGTATCTCATGAGATAAAGTGAAATATGCATGAACATGATGCTATTTTTGTTCACAACTATATGTGGTATTTGACCACTAAGAAATGATGTTTAATTTTTATGCATTGCCACATTCCATACCTTTACCTAATGATTCCCATAATGATTATGATGATAATCCCATGCTTATGTTATGATGATAATGATTATAATCACCCATGTTATATTTTTTCATGTTCTTATCGATCCTATTACTGGGGTTTTATCACACCCCTTTTTTGATGTATATCCTCAGGCGACTAAATATAATAAGGAGTTCATGAGGGCCACTAAGAAGCTAAAGAAGAAGGAATTAAATAAATTATTTTGTTTTATTATGAAGAATTGATGTATAATCCTAATTTTCCCAAGACACGAAACCTTTAGATCCTGGTTTTGTAATGCTTTTATGTTTTTTATCATTAAAATGATGTAATAGTCATGTAGGAAAAAGAAGGGTCACTATATTTCAGTAGTTGAGGTAGAAATTGATGAGTGCTCCCATATTGATATTTCCAGAGAAGGGTGTTGAGTATATAGTGTTTTTTGATGCATTGAGTACAGGGTTTGGTTTTGTTCTGATTTAGAGGAAAGTGGTGATTGATTATGGTTCACGTCAGTTGAGACCACATGAGAAGAACTATGCAACCCATGATCTTGAGTTAGTAGAAGTGGTCTTCACACTAAATATATGGCAACACTACCTGATGGGAAAGTAGTTTATCATCTATTCTGATCACAAGAGTCTCAAGTATGTCTTCTATCATAAGGATCTTAACTTGAGACATAGGTAATGGTTAGAGTTCCTCTAGGATTATGACTTTGAAATTTTCTATACTCCTAGGACAGGGAATGTAGTAGTAGGTTATCTTAGTAGGATATCTTGTTTTTAGTTGCTGAATGAGGCATCAGAGTAGTTGGCCTTATTGTAGTTATCCTTTTTGGATGGAGATGGAGTAGCTTACCTCTGGTTTATGGTTGTCACCCTTACTCTCTTATAGTAATTTAGGGGGGCACAATATGGGGATGCCGACTGTGAGACCCTACATACTCAAATATCCACTGGACATACTCTTGATGGATTTTCTAAAGGCAGGGATTATGTCATTCTTCTCAGAGGATGCATGATGGTATCAATGATGTTGTGGGAGGAGGTTCTAAGATAGTTTCATATATCTCCTTTGACGGTACTGTTGGACGGAGAGTGATGGCAAGAGGGGGGTGAATTTCCTTTTAAAAAACAATTAACAATTTAAAAACAAAGTTAAAGGGCAGCGGAAATAAAAGAGGCAAGACACAAAACTTGATAACGGAGTTCGGGTTAAACCAAAGCCTACGTCTCCGCTCCCAACTCAACCGTTGAGAGATTTACTACCACTTGCTTTTTAATGGTTTTAGCAAGAAACCCACTAGACTTTAAGGTAGTCTAGAACCTATTACAGCTTGCTTTTAATGGTTGAGCAAGAACCCACTAGCCTTCTTACAGGTGAAGGCTAGCTCACCTATGACTCAAGCCTTTTAAAGGGAAGGCTTGACTAACCTCTTCACACCTTGAAGGTGGTGTGAAAACCCAAACAAAAAGGAAGATGAGAGAAAGAGGGGTTTGTAGGCACAAACCCAAATTGATGCACAAAAAGATAAAACAAGAAAAACCGTAATGTGGAGAAGTCTTGGGCGCCAATGGATTGATTGGAGTTGATGAAGAGCGCTCCCAAGCTTCTATGGTGATGCTCCTTGGATGTGGAAATGGGATGTAGCAATTGAGGTTCCTTGAAGGAATGCGCCGGAGGTTCGTCAAATGATGAAAAATGTTCCCGTGGGCTTCCGTACGTTTCCGGGGCTTCCTAGTCCTTTATTTATAGAGGGGGAACCCTCAAATGGCCTTTGGGGGTCTTCGGAGCCGTTGGAGAGGCCTTCGGAGCCGTTGGGGGTCAAGTGGACAAGTCTGGTCAAAGCCCAACGGCTAGTTTGACTGGCTCCACCGGCTGACCGGTGCTTGGCCACCAATTGGCCGGTGCTTTGAAAAAAGGAGAGGCCTTCTGCCCAGGCACCACCGGCTGGCCGGTGAGGAGGCCACCGGTTGGCCGGTGCTGAGACAGTAGGTGTCCCTTCTGTCTGGGTTCCACCGGCTGGCCGGTGATGGGACACCGGTTGGCCGGTGGTCTGGACAGAGGGGATTCCTTCTGCCCAGGCACCATCGGCTGGCCAGTGGTCATCCACCGGTTGGCCGGTAGACTCAGAGAGTCCACTTTCATTCCTTCTTGGCCCAATTCCTTGGCAACCTTTTTCCTATCAACAAAAACACTTAAAACAAGATTAGATAAATAAGAGAGTGATTGTGATCATGAAAATTAAACCACGAGGGGTACGAGAGGTACAACAATCTCCCCCTATTTTGATGATCACAATCACCAAAACAAGCAATGTAAAAGACTGAAATGAAAGGCATGTTTTAAAGGATAAAGCAAAGCATGAGAGAAAGATTTATCCCCCAATCAACCAAGAATTTCTCCCCCTTTGTGATTATCAAAATAGCACGGGGCATAAAACTTGATTGAGGGAAAGGTTGAAAAACAAGATAGAGTTTTTAAACCAATTGAAATTTTTGAAATTTGAATTGAAAGTTTTGAATTGAAAGATTTGAAAAAAAGCAAAAAAGCCTTAAACAATCCTAACTCCCCCTAAATAAAAACAACAAATCACCGGGGAGAGGATTTTAGAACCGAGACAAATTTTGGTCCGGTGAGACTCGCTAAAAGGGATTTTTCAATCCATACTTTTCTAGTGGCGGGTTTTCTCCTATGAAATTCATCATTAAAAGAAATGGTTTTGGGCCTTCCATACCGGGCATTTTTGCAATTGCACTCATAAATTAAGTGCCCGGGTTTTTTACAATAGTTGCAAAATTTATATTGGGAGCTCCCCCTTATAAAAATAGTTGGAGCATGGGAAGAGGAAGCTTGCTTGGAATAGCCAAGCCCTTGGGTGGTTCTGGATACGCATTGGGAACCAAGGAGCTTCGAAAGGTTATGTTCACCTTCGGTGAACTTAGCTAGGGATTCCCTTAAATCCTTGATTGTTGATTCCATAGAATCAACATCGGGAAGGTTTTGGATCTTGAGGGACAACTCCTCCTTTTCTTTGAGAAGTTGTTCCTTTTCGGAAGAAAGTTTTTTGAAATTCTTTTTTAAAGCAATAAATTTGGAAGAAAGTTCGTGAAAACCTTCCTCCAATTGATCTCTTGCATGTTGGAGATCCTCGTAAGATAAATGATTGAAAGAATTGGAAGAACAAGAGGAAGAGGAGTCGGAAGAGGTTACCTCATGAAATGCCTTAGACATTTTTTACCGTTGTCACTTGAGGAGGAGGAGGAGGAGGATGTGGAGCTATCACTCCATGTGGCCTTGAATGCCTTCTTCTTTTCCTTTTGCTTGGCCTTTTTCTTGTTGAGTGGACAATCGGGCTTGTAATGGCCTTTCTTGCCACACCCGTAACATGTTACCTCGGGCTCGAATTTTTTGTTGGGTTGAGCCTTGCGGGATTTCTTCTTTTTGTGCTTCTTCATGAATTTGTGCATTTTGCGGGCAAGATTCTCCATTTCTGAATCGCCGCTTGAAGAGGAAGACGATGAGGAGGAGGATCTTTCTTCTTTTTGAACTTTGAAGGCGATGTTCTTTGGAACTTTGATCGGTTTTCCTTACTTTTCAGCTTGCCTCCTCATGGTGATCTCGTAGGTCATGAGGGATCCGATGAGCTCTTCGACCGACATCTTCTTGATGTCTTTTGCTTCTTGGATTGCCGTGACTTTTGGTGCCCATGTGCTTGGTAAGATCCAAAGGATCTTCTTGACCATCATTTCTGCAGAAACATCATCACCAAGGGACTTTCTCCCATTGCAAACATCAGTAAAACGTGTAAACATTTCAGTTATATTTTTAGATGGATGCATGGTAAAAGACTCAAAATCTTGACGGTACATATCCAATCGAGTATCTTTGACTTTGTTGGTCCCCTCATGGGTAACCTCCAAAAGTTTCTAGATTTCATGAGATGAAGTGCATGTGGAAACTCGATTGAATTCATTACGATCAAGGCCGCAATGAAGAGCGTTCATGGCTTTGCCATCAAGCTCGAAATTTTTAATATCGGCTTGAGTCCATTTGGATTCATCGGGAGAAGAGAGAGAGTAACCATGCATGACAATTCTATAAATAGGATAACCAATGCTTCTAAGAAAAGTGGTCATGCGGGTTTTCCAATAGGTATAGTCGGTTCCATCAAAAAATGGAGCACGACCCAATGAATAATCTTCGGGGGCAAAAGAAGATGAAGCCATCACAAAGGATCTTGAATTTGAAACCGGTTAGGGTATTACTCAAATTTTGCCTCTGATACCAAATGTTGGACGGATAGTGATGGCAAGAGGGGGGGGGGTGAATTGACTTTTAAAAAATAATTAACAATTTAAAAACAAAGTTAAAGCGCATCGGAAATAAAAGAGGCAAGACACAAAACTTGATAACGGAGTTCGGCTTAAACCAAAGCCTACGTCTCCGCTCCCAACTCAACCGTTGAGAGATTTACTACCGCTTGCTTTTTAATGGTTTTAGCAAGAAACCCACTAGACTTTAAGGTAGTCTAGAACCTATTACAGCTTGCTTTTAATGGTTGAGCAAGAACCCACTAGCCTTCTTACAGGTGAAGGCTAGCTCACCTATGACTCAAGACTTTTAAAGGGAAGGCTTGACTAACCTCTTCACACCTTGAAGGTGGTGTGAAAACCCAAACAAAAAGGAAGATGAGAGAAAGAGGGGTTTGTAGGCACAAACCCAAATTGATGCACAAAAAGATAAAACAAGAAAAACCGTAATGTGGAGAAGTATTGGGCGCCAATGGATTGATTGGAGTTGATGAAGAGCGCTCCCAAGCTTCTATGGTGATGCTCCTTGGATGTGGAAATGGGATGTAGCAATTGAGGTTCCTTGAAGGAATGCGCCGGAGGTTCGTCAAATGATGAAAAATGTTCCTGTGGGCTTCCGTACGTTTCCGGGGCTTCCTAGTCCTTTATTTATAGAGGGGGAACCCTCAAATGGCCTTTGGGGGTCTTCGGAGCCGTTGGAGAGGCCTTCGGAGCTGTTGGGGGTCAAGTGGACAAGTCTGGTCAAAGCCCAATGGCTAGTTTGACTGGCTCCACCGGCTGACCGGTGCTTGGCCACCGGTTGGCCGGTGCTTTGAAAAAAGGAGAGGCCTTCTGCCCAAGCACCACCGGCTGGCCGGTGAGGAGGCCACCGGTTGGCCGGTGCTGAGACAGTAGGTGTCCCTTCTGTCTGGGTTCCACCGGCTGGCCGGTGATGGGACACCGGTTGGCCGGTGGTCTAGACAGAGGGGATTCCTTCTGCCCAGGCACCATCGGCTGGCCAGTGGTCATCCACCGGTTGGCCGGTAGACTCAGAGAGTCCACTTTCAGTCCTTCTTGGCCCAATTCCTTGGAAACCTTTTTCCTATCAACAAAAACACTTAAAACAAGATTAGATAAATAAGAGAGTGATTGTGATCATGAAAATTAAACCACGAGGGGTACGAGAGGTACAACAATCTCCCCCTATTTTGATGATCACAATCACCAAAACAAGCAATGTAAAAGACTGAAATGAAAGAAATGTTTTAAAGGATAAAGCAAAACATGAGAGAAAGATTTATCCCCCAATCAACCAAGAATTTATCCCCCTTTGTGATTATCAAAATAGCACGGGGCATAAAACTTGATTGAGGGAAAGGTTGAAAAACAAGATAGAGTTTTTAAACCAATTGAAATTTTTGAAATTTGAATTGAAAGTTTTGAATTGAAAGATTTGAAAAAAAAGCAAAAAAGCCTTAAACAATCCTAACTCCCCCTAAATAAAAACAACAAATCACCGGGGAGAGGATTTTAGAACCGTGACAAATTTTGGTCTGGTGAGACTCGCTAAAAGGGATTTTTCAATCCATACTTGTCTAGTGGCGGGTCTTCTCCTATGAAATTCATCATTAAAGGAAATGGTTTTGGGCCTTCCATACCAGGCATTTTTGCAATTGCACTCATAAATTAAGTGCCCGGGTTTTTTACAATAGTTGCAAAATTTATATTGGGAGCTCCCCCTTATAAAAATAGTTGGAGCATGGGAAGAGGAAGCTTGCTTGGAATAGCCAAGCCCTTGGGTGGTTCTAGATACGCATTGGGAACCAAGGAGCTTCGAAAGGTTATGTTCACCTTCGGTGAACTTAGCTAGGGATTCCCTTAAATCCTTGATTGTTGATTCCATAGAATCAACATCGGTAAGGTTTTGGATCTTGAGGGACAACTCCTCCTTTTCTTTGAGAAGTTGTTCCTTTTCGGAAGAAAGTTTTTTGAAATTCTTTTTTAAAGCAATAAATTTGGAAGAAAGTTCATGAAAACCTTCCTCCAATTGATCTCTTGCATGTTGGAGATCCTCGTAAGATAAATGATTGAAAGAATTGGAAGAACAAGAGGAAGAGGAGTCGGAAGAGGTTACCTCATGAAATGCCTTAGACATTTTTTACCATTGTCACTTGAGGAGGAGGAGGAGGAGGATGTGGAGCTATCACTCCATGTGGCCTTGAATGACTTCTTCTTTTCCTTTTGCTTGGCCTTTTTCTTGTTGAGTGGACAATCGGGCTTGTAATGGCCTTTATTGCCACACCCGTAACATGTTACCTCGGGCTCGGATTTTTCGTTGGGTTGAGCCTTGTGGGATTTCTTCTTTTTGTGCTTCTTCATGAATTTGTGCATTTTGCGGGCAAGATTCTCCATTTCTGAATCGCCGCTTAAAGAGGAAGACGATGAGGAGGAGGATCTTTCTTCTTTTTGAACTTTGAAGGCGATGTTCTTTGGAACTTTGATCGGTTTTCCTTACTTTTCAGCTTGCCTCCTCATGGTGATCTCGTAGGTCATGAGGGATCCGATGAGCTCTTCGACCAGCATGTTCTTGATGTATTTTTCTTCTTGGATTTCCGTGACTTTTGGTGCCCATGTGCTTGGTAAGATCCAAAGGATCTTCTTGACCATCATTTCTGCAGAAACATCATCACCAAGGGACTTTCTCCCATTGCAAACATCAGTAAAACGTTTAAACATTTCAGTTATATTTTCAGATGGATGCATGGTAAAAGACTCAAAATCTTGACGGTACATATCCAATCGAGTATCTTTGACTTTGTTGGTCCCCTCATGGGTAACCTCTAAAAGTTTCTAGATTTCATGAGATGAAGTGCATGTGGAAACTCGATTGAATTCATTACGATCAAGGCCGCAATGAAGAGCGTTCATGGCTTTGCCATCAAGCTCGAAATTTTTAATATCGGCTTGAGTCCATTTGGATTCATCGGGAGAAGAGAGAGAGTAACCATGCATGACAATTCTATAAATAGGATAACCAATGCTTCTAAGAAAAGTGGTCATGCGGGTTTTCCAATAGGTATAGTCGGTTCCATAAAAAAATGGAGCACGACCCAATGAATAACCTTCGGGGGCAAAAGAAGATGAAGCCATCAAAAAGGATCTTGAATTTGAAACCGGTTAGGGTATTACTCAAATTTTTCCTCTGATACCAAATGTTGGACGGAGAGTGATGGCAAGAGGGGGGGTGAATTGCCTTTTAAAAAATAATTAACAATTTAAAAACAAAGTTAAAGCGCAACGGAAATAAAAGAGGCAAGACACAAAACTTGATAACGGAGTTCGGCTTAAACCAAAGCCTATGTCTCCGCTCCCAACTCAACCGTTGAGAGATTTACTACCACTTGCTTTTTAATGGTTTTAGCAAGAAACCCACTAGACTTTAAGGTAGTCTAGAACCTATTACAGCTTGCTTTTAATGGTTGAGCAAGAACCCACTAGCCTTCTTATAGGTGAAGGCTAGCTCACCTATGACTCAAGCCTTTTAAAGGGAAGGCTTGACTAACCTCTTCACACCTTGAAGGTGGTGTGAAAACCCAAACAAAAAGGAAGATGAGAGAAAGAGGGGTTTGTAGGCACAAACCCAAATTGATGCAAAAAAAGATAAAACAAGAAAAACCTTAATGTGGAGAAGTCTTGGGCTCCAATGGATTGATTGGAGTTGATGAAGTGCGCTCCCAAGCTTCTATGGTGATGCTCCTTGGATGTGGAAATGGGATGGAGCAATTGAGGTTCCTTGAAGGAATGCGCCGGAGGTTCACCAAATGATGAAAAATGTTCCCGTGGGCTTCCGTACGTTTCCGGGGCTTCCTAGTCCTTTATTTATAGAGGGGGAACCCTCAAATGGCCTTTGGGGGTCTTCGGAGCCGTTGGAGAGGCCTTCGGAGCCGTTGGGGGTCAAGTGGACAGGTCTGGTCAAAGCCCAACGGCTAGTTTGACTGGCTCCACTGGCTGACCGGTGCTTGGCCACCGGTTGGCCGGTGCTTTGAAAAAAGGAGAGGCCTTCTGCCCAGGCACCACCGGCTGGCCGGTGAGGAGGCCACCGGTTGGCCGGTGCTGAGACAGTAGGTGTCCCTTCTGTCTGGGTTCCACCGGCTGGCCGGTGATGGGACACCGGTTGGTCGGTGGTCTGGACAGAGGGGATGCCTTCTGCCCAGGCACCATCGGCTAGCTGGTGGTCATCCACCGGTTGGCCGGTAGACTTAGAGATTCCACTTTCAGTCCTTCTTGGCCCAATTCCTTGGCAACCTTTTGCCTATCAAAAAAAACACTTAAAACAAGATTAGATAAATAAGAGAGTGATTGTGATCATGAAAATTAAACCACGAGGGGTACGAGAGGTACAACAGGTACATCCAAGTGTGGAAAATATATACCAGGACCTCCAACACCAGTTTTGGTGGCTAGATATGAAAAATGGAGTTGTAGAGTTTGTCTCTCAATTCCTTACTCGTCAGCAAGTAAAGACTGATCACCAAGTTCCAACGGGTTTAGCTCAACCCCTTGAGGTGCTAGAGTGGAAGTGGGATGAGATATACATGGAATTTGTGATAGGATTACCATGTATTTATAGGGGATATGATTCCATCTAGGTGATCATACACTGACTCACTAAGTCATCCAAATTCTTATTTATATGAGAGAAGAGTTAAGTAGAGAGATTGAGATGAATCTACATTCAAAAGATATTCTGACTCCATGAAGTTCTATTGGTGATAGTTTCTGACCATGATGTCTTCTTCACATCTCTATTGTGGAAGGGATTATAGGAGGATTTTGGGAATCATTTACTCTTGAGCATATAATTTCTCCCCCAAAATGATGGACAGACTAGGCAGACCATTTAGGATCTAAAGGACACGTTGCAAGATTTCATGATGGACTTTGGATGTAGTTGGGAGGATCATCTACCACTGGTGGGGTTTTCATAAAAAAATATCTACCATTCCACCATTTTTATAGAGCCATTCAAGGCTTTGTTGGAGAGAACCTGCAGGTCACCACTTTACTAGACTGACCAAGGAGAGTCGACACTTATGGGCCTAGATTTAGTGTGAGCAACCAATAATAAGGTGGAGATCATCCAACAGTAGATGAATACTTCACAGAGCTTTCATAAGTCTTATGTAAAAATATAAGGCATGCCATTGTATTTTGAAGAAGTAGACCGTGTGTTCCTATGAGTTTCACCTCGACATGGATTATAGATATTTGGAAAGGGTGGAAAGCTATCTCTGAGATTCATTTCCCCTTTCCAGATACTGCATAAAGTTGGATAGGTAGCATACCACTTAGCCCTACCTCTATAGTTAGACCGAGTACTCAATATCTTCCACGTGTCATAGCTGAGGAGGTATGTGCATGACCCATCACACATTATCGACTGGGGTGAGATGGACATCAAGTTCATAGAAACTTTTTCTAAGTACTCGGTAGAGATAAAAGATCAACAAGATATGATCCTTTGTGGGTGATTGATTCCTTTAGTGTGTGTTTGGTGACAGAATAAGAATCTTTAGGAGAGTACATGGGAGTGGGAGGATCATATTCATGCTTAGCACCCACATATTTTTGTGTAACCCTCTTTTTAGCTTCTCGAGACGTAATGCCCAAAGGCGGGGAGAATGTAATGACTCAGATTTTCCATATATTATTTTTGGATATTGTATGGACTATTTTCAAGACTATGAGCTGATACAGAGTGTGATTTTGAGGCCCGGTGTGCTCAGAATAATTTTTTTAAATATATTAAATATATTTAATAGCATTCACACACAATTTTCCTGAAAAAGTGGAATAAATTATAAACAAGGAATTAGATCAGAAATCCTAGGGAATCATTGAGTTCAAAATGCAAGGTTTAACATAGGATCTACATAACCTTGATTAGAGTGGTACGTTTTTGGAAAAGTCATTGTGGGCATGAAAATGAATAAAATAATTAAAATAATTATTTTATTTCTTTTCCATTGACATATCAACTAATGAGTCTTTAATTAGACTACTATGATGAAATTATAGGGTTATTAGCATAACCCTAGATCTATTATAGAACCATTGGAGAGGTATTTGGAAGATATCCCTCAGATGGACGACAACTAGATTGTGGATCGATGATCAATGTGCAAAAAAATTGAAGGATCTCACCAATTATCATGAAACAACTCCTTTCTTCATTAGTGATTGATCCGAATTGAGGTAGAATGTTTTTTTGATTGGATTATTTCCCTCTTCTTAATTTTTATGAAAAACATGAATCAATCGACCAAAAAATTGATTCTTGGATTAGAAATTTTGTGGGATGAGTTTCTTTATAGGGTTATTTTGGGATAATTTCTTTGTGATAATTGATTATTCACTTATCATTCTAATGGTGATGGATCACGACTAACACAAACATTGTCTGAGATTCATTCCTCGTATTTGTGGTTGTGATTTTCTCCCCAAATTCTTTATTCACCATGGGCATTCTTCGTTTGGACCATGGTTCTACATCCACTGAGAAATCTATCATTGCGCATATGTTTCTTGGTGCAATGATTATACATTATAGATATGGGATCAGTATGACATGACAATTGTGCAATGATGGAAGCATCAGTGAATCATATAGTTTTGGATACCTGATTTCATGTTCTTCAGAGCACAACAAAGAATGATGAATGATCCCATTTTATGAATTAATAGAAGGGTTGAAAGTTATTAATCAGTGATGGAAAGGTTCATTGGGGACTGATTCATTATTTTCTAGGTGAGGTGTGGATGAAACGGTGGTCTAATCACTGAAGAAGATAAATGGAACTAGATCTAAGTTTTTTGTAAATTTTTCACTACACGGTGTGTAACGCGGATCCCCATGCCATGTGGGACCCTCATAAAAGTGGATAGGGTTATGGGAGGGAGATAAGTATCACATGGAATGTGACCCTATCACATGTAATGTGGTACCCTTTGGTCAAATCGGTGTGTACCTCAGAGGGTACATGAACATTGGTTGGAGTAAACAAGCACGGGCACACTGTGTACTCCCACACAGACAGGCCTAGACATAAGTACATGAGAAAAGTCATGTACTGGTACATAAGAATAGTACATGGGAAACTAACATGCTGTGTACTATTACACATAGATGGGAATGAGACATATGTCGTTTACATGGGAAGAACCTGGGGTCAAGGGACATGGCATGTTACATTACCATATCCTGTTTAATTTCTAAGACATGTCTAGGATCCCTTGTCCTCTATATCTTGGAAAAGTTTCATTAGGGTATGTTCCCCATATCTATTATCTGAGTGTTAGTATGGAATCACCTCCTACACATATGAAAACAATCCCTTCATCAAAAATTCTTGGATAGAGGTGTTGGAATCCCTACATGAGGCCTGAAGTGATATCCTCTATTTATCTTCATTTCCTAGGTGGAGTTATTAGTATCATTGTAACCAATACTACATGTGATTCAATCCTTTACATATCAGATTAATCCATATTGAGCTGTTGATATACCCCATGGCCTTGAGTGTGATCATCATCTATGTATCGTATATCTTCTAAAATTCAGTGTGTACTTATAATGAAGAGTCTAGATGAGAATTACCCATAGGATGGACATCATCAGTGTTATCTGACTCAGGAGTGTGTTCTCCTAGACAAGTTCTTTGTATAATCTTTGAGATAGAATCCTAGGATGGCATTACATTTTTGACTTGACTTTAGAATTTGTGTCTTTGTTGAGTATATCTAAATATTATTGTTATATGTATTGCAGACATATACCTATGGAGAGTTGATTGTACTTATTTTTTTGTATTCTTTGTGGTTTTAGCGTGTCCTTTTGGGTATTATTATACTCACCCATGCATGGGATTTTCTAGCACATGTCTTGTCTTATACAGAAGATCGACCTTTTGACAGAGTCTTATAAAGACTAGGACCATACACTGCCTAGTGAGACTGAAAAGACCAAGGCACATTCCAGTGGATTTTTGATAGCAGTCCCCAATATTAATTTTAGGTTGGGTTTGTTTTTTGACTCTTGTGGTGGGATTTTATTTGGACCTATTTACTTTCCTTTGCTTCTTGTCTTACTTTGGTTGTGGGATTTAGATGTATGCATGAATGGTTGTTCAATTGTTTTTATATTTTAAAATTTTATAGTCTTAGATATGTGTGAGTGTGTATAATTACTTAGGCTAAGGCCTACCATGTTAGTGATATGCCTACTAGACACTAGTCGCCAACCCCTGGCCTATTAGAGGCGGGCTTGGGGAGTCACGACATGGGTCCCATTGGGACAAGTCATGATAACATGTTTCACTCACTAAAAACTGATAAAACATTCTTGCATTGTATTGATAATTTAGGAAAACAATTCATAATTAATTTATGATGTATGGGAATTAGTCTCATGTTAAACCGACACATGATGTGACCAATATGACTCGAAGTGTGTGTTTTCAATTTAAAATAATATTTAGTAAAAAAAAAACATATGAAAAAATCAAAACTGAGAAACACATTAGGACTATTTTTATACTTTAGTAAAATGATCCATGAGTCATTTGTGACATGTAGGAATTATCTACACCTCAATCTAATGCATAATGTGACCAGTATGACTCTAAGTGTGTCTTTTTTATTTAAAATTGTCAGTTTAGTAAAAAAGAAAAGTGACATACTCAAAACTAAACAAACACATTCATATTTTTTTTTATAATTTAGGAAAATTATTCATAAGTCAATTTTGACATTTATGAATCATCCTCACCTCAATTCGATACATGGTATGCCCGATATGACTCAAAGTGTCCATTATTAGTTTAAAATTGAAATTTTAGTTCAAAATATGTGTCAGGCACTGAAAGACAAGAAAACATGCTCGTATTTTCTTGATAATTTTGAAAGAAAATCATAAGTCATTTGTGATGTGTATGAATTAGTCTCACATAAATCCGACACATGATGTGACTGGTATGACTCGAAGTGTGTGTTTTCAGTTTAAAATGATTTTTTTAAAAAAAAGTGACATACTCAAAACCAATAAAACATATTTGGATTATTTAATTCATTTTTGACGTGTTGGAATCAACTGAACCTTAATCTAATGCATGGTGTGACTGGTATGACTTAAAGTGTTTCTTTTTATTTAAAATTGACATTTTAGTAAAAAAGGAAAGTAACATACAAAAAACCAAGAAAAAAAATTAATATTATTTTAATAATTTAATAAAATGATTCATAAGTCATTTTTGACATGTATTAATCACCCCCACATCAATTAGATGCACAATGTGACTGATATGAGTCAAAGTGTCCATTATCAGTTTAAAATTGATATTTTAGTTCAAAACATGTGTCACTCACTAAAAACCAAGAAAAAACACTTAGATTGTCTTTATAATTTAGTGAAACTATTAAAAAGTCATTTTTGATGTGTCAAAATCAGTATGACATCAAACCAACACACGATGTCACTAGTATGACTCAAACTGCATGTTTTTAGTTTAAAATGACATTTTAGTAAAAAAAACAAGTGACATACTTAAAATTGAGAAAATGAATTCATATTAATTTGATACTTTTGAAAAAATATCCATAAGTTATTTGTGATGTTTAGGAATCAACCTATCCTCAATCTGATTCACGGTGTAACCGTTATGACTCAAAGTGCTTATTTTCAGTTTAAAATGACATTTTAGTAAAAACCACAAGTCACATACCAAAAACTAAGAAAAAAAATTCATATTTCTTTAATAATTTATAAAAACAACCCATAATTCATTTATGATGTGTAATAGTAATCCAAACCTCAATCTGATGCATGGTGTGACTGGTATGACTCTAAATGTGTCTTTTTATTTAAAATTGATATTTTAGTAAAAAAGACAAGTGACATACTCAAAACTAAGAAAAAATATTCATATTTTTTAGATACTATAGGAAAAAAAATCTATAAGTCATTTTGTATGTTTAGGAATTATCTTCACTTTAATCCGATACACAATGTGTTTGATATGACTCAAATTGTCCGTTATCATTTTAAAATTGACATTTTAGTTCAAAACATATGTCACTCATTGAATAGAAAGAAAATGCACTTGGATTGTATTTATAATTTAGGAAAATTACTAATAGGTCATTTGTGACATATAGTAATTAGTCTCAGGTTAAACTGATACATGATGTGACCAATATGACTCAAAGTGTGTGCTTTCTGTTTAAAATGAAATTTTAGTAAAAAAGTGACATACTCAAAATTGATAAAACACATTCATATTGTTTTGATACTTTATGGAAATGATCCATAAGTAATTTGTGATGTTTAGGAATTAGACACACATCAATTAGATACATGATGTGACCGATATGACTCCAAGTGCATATTTTTATTTAAAATTTACATTTTAGTAAAAAAAGATAGGTGGCATACTCAAAACCAAGAAAACACATTTATATTATTTTAATACTTTAAGAAAATGATTCATAAGTTATTTTTTATGTTTAGGAATCATCTTTACCTCAATTTGATACACAATGTTCCCGATATGACTCAAATTTTCCGTTATCAGTTTAAAATTGACATTTTAGTTCAAAACATGTGTCACTCACTAAAAATTGATAAAACATGCTCATATTGTCTTGATAATTTAGGAAAATGACTCATAAGTCATTTTTTACATGTAAGATTTAATCTCACATAAAATCAAAACACGATGTGATCAGTATGAGTCAAAGTGCATGTTTTCAGTTTAAAATGATACTTTAGTAAAAAAACAACTGATATACTCAAAACTGAGAAAACACATTCAGATTTTTTTTATACTTTAGTAAAATTATCCATAAGTCATTTGTGACATGTGGGAATTAGACTCACCTCAATCCAAGGCACGATGTGACTAGTATTACTCAAATTGTATGGTTTTAGTTTAAAAATGACATTTTATTAATGTATTATTTCATATTTATGTTTAATTTAATTATTTATAGTATTACTAACATAAGAATTGTTTTATTATATAGGTGGATTCTTTTTCTCGGGTTGAGGTGGTTTGTTCAACATCTGATACCATTATCAAGATTTTTTGAGAGGGGGTCAGGTCTTAAAGACAATGAAACCATTTATGTTTTTTATTGTTTGTGATAAATTATAATTTTAATGTAATTATACAAAATAATGTTTTAAATGTCTATAATAGTGTCTTTAATCTTGTATTTTTGATTTAATTTTTATTTCAAATAAATTATGAATTTCCCATATCTTGTATTTTTCTGTATTTTTTGCTATAGTGTGCTGTAATTTTAATAGCACACTACAACAATATGGCCTTTATCAACACTACTTCTAGCACTGATAAAAGGATACCTTTATTAATTCTAAACTAGTGATAATAAAGTCCCAACTTTATTAGAACCTTTTTAGTGCTGATAAAGGCCCCCCTTTATAAGTGCTTTTCTAGTACTAATAAAATGGGTCCCCTTTTAACAACACTTAGATCAACAATGCTTTTTTAGTGCTAAAAGATTCTTTTTCTAACGTTGTTAACAGATTATTCTGTAGTAGTGTGCATTCAATTCCTAAACATCAAAAATAAATTACTGATTGTTGTCTTAAAGTTTTAAAACAATTTGAGCTCATTTTCTTAGTTTTGGATATGTGACATGTGTTTCAAAATAAAATGACACTTTTTTATTGAAAACACGCACTTCGAGTCATACCAAAAAAATAGTGTGCCAGATTGATTTGTGGTCAATTCCTATACATAAAAAATGACTTATATATCACAATCCTAAAGTATCGAAATAATATGAATTTATTTTCTTAGTTTTGATCCTATGATGTGTGTTTTGAACTAATGTGTAAATTTTAAAAAATAAGTATCAGATAAAAATGATAAGGAAATTATCTAAATAAAGTAGATAAAATGGTGAGAAAATTAACTAAATAAGTAGTAGGAAGTCACCTCTTCATAATGTCCATATACATTATGACACCATGTATTCTTCCCATTCATTTCTAAACAAATTTATTTCCTCCATTATACTTCTCCTTGAGAAATAGATAAAAAATAATATGTAAGAATTTTGATACTAATGCCTCACATCCTAAATATATTTCTAAGTTCATAGCATATACTGGATCACAAACATAATAGATAATCACCTAAATTTGATGTCGGAAAATATTCTAACACCATGTACTCTACACACTCATCTCTAAACAAATTTACTTCTTATTTTGAGTACATATATTTGTTGGAAATCTTGGTATCACTTAGAAAATATAGGCAAACAAATTATTAAGAAATATTTGTAATGAAACTGTAATCACCTTTAGAAATTACCTGTTTGGGAATGCTAGTATTTTGATGGTATATGATATCTTTCATAAATTTGCAAATGTAATATCCACAATCATTACCGTTATATTGCTTTGGACACTGTAGAAAAATTTAAGAAAATAAGTAAATTGTTTTGAAATATGTTTTGATAGTTAATATTTCAATATATATCTTAATCTATTTCCATTTGAAGAAATCCATTGGCTTCTTATGTTTAGTGACCGAACTCATACCATGATTTATCCTATATTTATAGATCGGACTATCATAAAAAATTGTCATTAAAACAAAAATTTAAACATACAATTCAAAGTTTATTTATAAAATATTGATTGTGATGCATTAAAAATTCTCAATATATATCATGCGTGGTCATTTTGATGGAAATCCATGCATTGTATCCAAAAAAATAAATATTTAGGATATTGAAATTGATTGCGATTAAAATCTAGTGCTTCTTAAAAAAATAAAATAAGTAATGAAAAAAAGAAAAATATATTTTATATGATTAGATTTTAGAGTTTTACCCCTGAATTATAGGTATCAAGAAGAGTTTATCATTTGTTATTTTCTTGTCAAATGCCTCGCTGAGTTTGTATTTTTTCATATAAATTTCATTCACTTCTAAAGAAATTTCTTGCATAGAAACGATACCGGTATTAATGAATCCAAATCGTATTTTGCAGGGTTTTCCATTTATATAGTATTACTATAAACACCTATAGAAAATATGAATATTTATTAACTTTAATGGATATATTATATCACTTTTTGAATAAACATATTATGAAGATGTACCTCATGTATGCATTCACAACTAAGACTCACAACCATTCAAACTTGAGAATCTCATTCATACTCTCGAGACTAACCATATTTGTATTAAAATTTACAAATATTTATTATTCATATTGAATGTAGGACATATATCTATATTTGAATATGGTGTTTTCATGAACTTATAATGTTAATATATGCTGTAGCAGAAATTGTGTGGAGAAGGTACTCCTAGAAGTTCCTTTTTCTTTTCTTGGTCAATTCACTGGATTTTCTTAATATGACCTTCCATTTCCCTATTTTTTTATCCTTTTTTAATACCATACCCTAGTTTAGAACTTTTTTCATCAATTGTTACAATTTTTTCATTTGAAAAAAAATTGTTAAGTTCATACCTCATGTATCTTTATAATCTTCTACAACCATGCTATAAAAGTTCTAATATCATCATTGATCATTGTAATATCCATATCATCAAGTGGGATAGTAAAATCAATGCTCTAATCTTGAACTACTTCAATCCCCACTTTGATGTGATGTTTTGGGATTTTATTGTTGTGTAGAATGTATCATGGGATATTATACACCGTAACCATCAAAAAAGGTGGTGTGTGGGTGTTGATAGATAAAAATTACATATAACTTTACCTTACATAATTTTAGTAATATAAAGTTACCAAAAGTTTTTTGATTCACTTTTAGGAGAAAGGGTAATGACAAAATTAATTACCTCAGATAAGATTTGTGGTTGAGGGGAATGACTAGCCTTAAATCTTGTGGGGTTATTTAGTTGTCCATGTGCTGATCTTTATTCCACTTTCGATTCAATTTGATATTTTCTCATATATTTATCTACCAAACCCAAATGACCAATAATGTTTTATAGAGAATCTATTTGTGCCTGGAATCCTTTCATCATTTGATATGTATATTCTTGTAGTTTTTTCTTCTAGAAACATGTTCGAGGTGACACTCCAAAAACTACACCTCTAAAATGACCATATTGTTTAGGCCACTACAAAGATACTGAAAGTAGTTTTTCTTTAGGTATGGTCACTGATGATTCTTGTTTCTAAAATATATAAAAAACATATGAACATAAATATACATTTTTATATAATAATATTATAAATCATAATAAATTACTATTATGTCATACTTACACATATTTCCCATACTGATTTTTTGTTTTCATTAACTAATTTACCCTCGTTATTTATGTGGGCCTCCTTATATAGTACATTATGTGAGATATAAGTGGATTTATATTTTTATTTATCAATATAAATATAAACAAAGTAATATATTGTGTTTCATATCATATAAAAAAATTATTTTAGATTTAAAATACATAACATTTTCTTCTCTAGTGAAGCATGCCCCATCCATGCTTTGTGATAGGGGTAAATTGGTTTTGATGCACATTGTTTATTTTTATAACTCCTTTGTTGTTTCATAAATTAATTTTTTTGAATCAAATTGTATAAAATAAATAGTTTTAAATAATATATTATTGAATATAATTCACCTGAAATTATTTATCGTTACGAAGACTAATGAAAGCATTCTGTGTTTTCTACGTTATAATGCATGAATAAGTAACTTGAGGGTGGGGATTTACTTTCCCCTCAACACCCTTAAGATGAAACTTGGTAAAAAATGTCTGGAAGAATATATGGGATTTTCTATCAGCCATTAAGTCACATTTCTTATGGGAATAATCCAAAATAAATGAACTCTAGAAGGGATAATGAAAAATAAATAAACATTTTATTATATATTTTTTCATTTAAATAGAAAAATTATATCATAAAATTATGTCAATATAAATTGATGCATTCTTTCTCATTGTGACCCTAATATAACTAATGAACATTTAATTATTGAGGTTAACAGTTTGGCCACGTTTATTCCATCCAACCTCAAATTGTATACCCTTTCTTCTTGCCTTGATAATTTTAGTCAAAAAATTAATGCTATGTCATTCTTGTTTTTTCATCAACATATTGTTGTTTCGCTAATAATTCTGCAATTTTAGTATCATCCATTTGTTCTTCTCTAAGATTGGTAACATCATCATGTGCATAAGTCATTGTATGAATGAGTAGTCTAAAATTTAATTTAGATTATGTTAATACAATATAGAACACATAATATTATAAGGAAAATCATAGTATATTAAAAATTGTTTAACCTTCTTATTGAACTCTCTTTATTTTCTTTAAAGGATGAAGGGATTCGACTCCTCCATCAAGAATAATAATCCCCTCTTTGTGTCCCCTTCTAATGTATAATAAATTGTATACATTGGGACCTCCATGAAATTATTGTGATCTCCTAATTAAAGGGTCATACTAAATTGAATTTTCATCTAACCCTACAATTGTTTTAGTCGCTAGAAGAACAACTGACCAATTCTTATTTACTAGATCCGAGACATAAAATAATTTCATTGCTTGTGATTCCATTATGAATGGCTCATACTTTTCCCCTTCCACACTAAAATTAATCATCATGAATCCCATTTCATCAACTTTCACTACACTCTTATTTTCAACCTATTTGGAATGGAAAATCAACACTTTAAATGTTGTATAACCCAACTTGTATATCTATTCAATGATATAGAAATATGATGTATTTTCATAAATTTAATTTCTATCCTTGGAACTAGATATGTGTATCTCTTCCACCATAAGCATAACTCCATTTTTTGTATCATACAATGATTATTGTTTTCTTTTGAATAGAACATATAATCATTAATTACAAAACTAGTGTAAGTTATAACATTTTCATTTGGTACCTTGGATATCCATCAAACTCATTCGACAATTGAATTCATATTTTCATATAACTACTTATAAACATGATCTCAGAACCATCCTATAAACTATTTATTATGTATATTTGATATCCATCCTTTATCCCTTGATGGATTCAAATATTTAATAATTGATTTGTGGGCTTCAACGTATGGATCAAAATATTTACTATTATGTAAAATGTAAAGGTGAGATTGCTCCCACACTATGATGGTAATTTTAAAAACACATCTTTCTAAAATACCTTCACCTATAATATTTATTTTGTGACGAGGCTTTGGGAGACTAATTCTATCAACATGTAATAGTTAATTGCTACAAAATTCAATAGCTTATTCAATAATATATCATTATGCAATACAACCATTCAGATGACTTCAATTCTTAGCACACCCTTTCAAAATCTTAATATACCATTCATTGGGGTATATACATCTGTAATGGAAATGACCATGTAGTCAAACCTCTCCAACCAAGTGAACCATCAGGTGTACCATTATATCAAATAATGATGGTGGTAATAACATCTCTAATTCAAATAATATGGCTAAAACCTCCTTATTCATTATTGGAAACTTCATTGGGTTTATAAATTTACTGTATATGACTTTGAAAAAGAAGCAGAGTTAGGTTAATTTATGTCATACATTTTTAGGAAGAATACAATGTAAAGCGATGAGCATCAAATCTTATAAAAAAACATGAAAATCATGTAATTTTAGTCCATGTAACTTCAAATTAGTCACTGACACAAAATTATTGATATTTTATAAATACCCCTATGAAACTTTTACACCATTAAGGAAAATGAAAAATTGTTATTTTTCCTATTTGGATAGAGTGTATGATACTGGAGGAAGAAAAGTATACCTTTCACCCTTCACTAGTGTTAACGCTTCCCTTATACCCATGTTAATCATATCCAACCTATCCTTGATATCATATTTTGTTTTTTCAGGAACATTTAGTAATGTGCTAATAACACTATCAAATAGATTTTTTTCTGCATGCATGACATTAAGAAAATGTATGATGTACAAGTAATCCTGGTACAGTAATTCAAATAAAATTGATCTCTTTTTGAAACCTGATTTCATAAGGTTTTTAGAAAATGATTTACTAAAAATAGTGTCAATATCTTTTAATTTATCAAACAGTTGATCACCCATTAGTGGATATATTCTTATACCTTATTCGATATTCCCATCGAATATAGTCATCTAGGATTAGTATTTATGTCATCGAGGTAAACATTTTGGATGTACTAAAAACATAGTCTTAAAGGAATGTTTCAACTGAAATGAGTGTGTGCATTCTTCACAAATGGGACACCCCAACATCCCTTTAATTCTATATCCTGAAAAATTTCCATAAGTAGAAAATTCATTTATCACCTTGTAAAATTTGGCCCTTAATGTGAATTATTCACTTCTATGAGTATAATAAATAATAACACTTATATCCCACATCAATTATAGATCTTTGATTAATGGAGCCAAATAGACATCAATATCATTACTGGGTGGTTTTGGTCCAGATATAAACAGAGGCAACATAATGTATTTGTGATTAATGTATAACCATGGAGACATGCTATAATTTACTAACACAACTAGACATGTACTGTGAGTACTACTCTATACACCAAAAGGATTTATTCCATTTTTATATAATGAAATATAGAAGTTTCTCAGCTCATTTCCAAACTCATGATACTCATAATCAATTTCCTTCCTAAGGAGATTCTGCTGGATGATGTAGTTTTCCATATTTAATTCTTGTATATACATACCATGTCAATTGTATCATGATTTCCTAACATATATATAGTCTTCTAAACCATGGAGTGATAGGAAAGTACCATACAACTTTTGAAGGACTTGATTCATCTTTCTTGTATTGGTTCACGCCACACTTAGGGAATTTAATGAGTGATTCAGGGTCATTGAGAAACAATATAAAATAATTTGGACAAGAATGTATTTTTTAGAGATCTTTTCCATTAAATGCAGCATTCATTTAATGTCATATGTTTTATAAGAAAGTTTATTTTCTTCTGGTAACATATCATTTAGGAGATGAGGTAGTTCTTCAAATATGGTGTCGCTCCATCTGCCAATATAGTTGAAAATATTATATATTTAGTACAACCAGTATACAATGGTCTCTTAGAACAACTATTTAACTACTCAAAAAACTTTGGACATCCATGAAGGACATCTTTAATTTACATTTCCATTTCTTCCATATGAAATTCATAATCATTTACACTCATATTCATATCAATTGATCCATAAATTGTAATATCATCCCAATCGGTGTGCACATTCAGTATTTCCCCATGTTTACTCCAACATTTATAACTTTTATCTATTCTATGAAAAATAAAATGTTCTTCCAACTCTTCAGACTATTTTTTCTTGAATTACAACAATGTAAAAATTGATAAAGGATTTGAGAAGGGTTTTTTGAGTGCTCTTTTACAAACTTAATGAAATCTTTAACTTTATCTTCATACTCTTTTGTCATATGATTAACATGCATCCATTTTCGATTCATATTCATCCTGTTAGATTCATAAAATATTAATTTTGTACAAAAAATAAATAAATTATCATAAGATATTCATAATCAAAGGAGAAAGTTATATATAATTATAATAAGGGGAACCTAACATTTGAATTTTATCAGTTGTGATTCTTAAAAATTATCATTTTATACAATTGTGACATGAATATAAAAAACCTAAAGTAAACATGTGGTTTTTTCTTCAAGTTATAAATTTGATGTTGTGTGGGATAGAAAAGGTGGTAATAAATAAGTTAGTCAAATTTTATTTATTTATTATTGGATGGTATAATAACTTTATAAATTATTATAATTTCCTATAATTTAATTGTGACATGTATTTCTAAATTTGTATAAAAATATATTTCCTTGGAACATACAAGGTCATGTAATCAACAGATTTTAACCAAGGTCAAGGAGCTTGTAATTTCATGAAACAAATGGATGACATTATTATTGATGACAGAAGTAAAGTTGGATTCCATGTTACTCTAATTTTATATAAATTATTCTAGACCATGTATTATAGGAATACCAACAAATATATTTGTATTATAACCCACTAACGAACCCCTATTTCAAAAATAGTAGAGTTATCAATCTTAGGTATATTTCAAATATCCTACAATATCCAAAACCTATATTCAATTTTCTTAAAAATGCCACAAATACTTTCCATTAATAAACATTCCAAAAAATTCAATTAGCATGGATTTCACATCACAAAGATCTAAAACATTCTGATTCCACCTCTAAAAATGACACAAATCACTATAAGATATCTCTCATATCTAGTATTCAAAACATTCATAGGTATATCCAAAAGATTATACTCATTATTAATAAAAACCATACCACATGTATGGTTATGGGAGATTATAATTAACGTTATAAAATTATTCCACTATCTTCTAATCCCATATGTGTTAGAGATAAATGTGTTTTTAATTAGAAATTTTTATGGGTGACACTCAAACCATTCCTAATGATACACAATACATCAAAATAATAATATTTTATACATGGATTAATAAAAATAAATAATGTTATTAAAAAGAATATGAAACTTATACATACCCACACACCTCAAACCATGACTAAATTTTTCCTTGTCTACCCCTCATTTTTAAGGTAACTAGATAATAAAATGAATAAGAAAATTCATTTTCTCAACATCTATATTAACCAAGGAAAACTCACAACACCTTAAATACTAGGTGTCCTATTCTAATACAAGAATAAATAGAACAATATAAAGCACCTTGAAACGTCCCTAGGAATTGATAAGTCTATCAAGCAATAAAAAGTCACACATGCAATCAAGCAAGCAATCAAGCACAAACAATAAAAATAATTGAATGATCATAGTGAGTTATCAGATGTAAAAATAAAGAAACAATTGTAAATAATTATTTTCAATTTATGATCAAATATACATTGTAGAATCATACAAGATATCACTACAAAATTTTACTATAAGATCATGCTAATTCATAAATCACCACTTAATTATTTGATTAATTATTTATTTTAATATCACCTCATGAATTGAACATAACCACTTAAATCTATGACACAACCTTATATTACATCATCTCTCATAATATTCTTAAGATAACACTAACCATAATTTCCCAAGATGAATTAATCAACTCAAATTTCAGTACATGAATTATCAACCTTTAATTTCATTATTTCTTTTAATTTTCATCTTATTAGAATCCATTAATAATTTTCCATATACACATTAAAAACTAATGTGGAAACTTATATTCAACACTTAAATAATAAGTGTAAGGATAAAATGGGATTATAAAAACATGTTCATTCTTCGTTATTTTCCTTTACAATTCCAAATTATGGACATCCATTACACTTCTATCACATTATCATTCTTTTGATGATTTCACATTTATAATCATAATTTATTACAAATTATCAAGGGTAATTTAGGTACAAATACACATATGAGATCCAACATGTTATTATTGGTTTAAAGAAATTGAAAATATATAAAAATATTATACATAATATAATTTTTTTGTAACAACACATACATAATTATTAATGGGCTCACATCAATGTTCTTAACATACTCTTCATTTTCCTTCCAATCCAATTCCAAAAAAATATTCCATTTCTCATAGGAAATCACATAATTGAAGTAGAATATAAATATATTTTAATTAACATAGTAGTATATCATAAAAATAATGAAATAGATCAAAATTAGTATTCACATAAAATATTAAAATAAATATATTAATCTAACATGATTTTTTTTAAAAAATTAGAATTTACATGGATGAAGAAATATTTATTAAACTCTTTGTAGGTGAGGTTGTCAGAAAGGTAGAGGGGGAAGGCTTTTTGCGTCGGTAGACCAAGGGAGTGGAAGATTGGGAAAGGGTTGTCATTGGAGGGATGCGTTGTGATGGCGGGTGGTCGGATCGAGTTGAAGACAATAATGATAGGGAGGTGAGGTAGTAGAAAACAAGAATGTGGTTTGGACTAGGTATGTGTGAGAGCGGTGGTCAATGACACCAATAAAAAAGGGAGGAGGAGAAATAATAACATAACTTATATTTGAGGGATTTGATTCGTCCGATAGAAGGTTGAGGGGGAGCAACGATAGAGCTGAAGTTCTATGAGATCTTGAATGGTGCAAGGGGAATCAGTTTAGTTAGAGTTTTATTTTAAAGATTGGGAAGGGTTTTTATCAGTGCTTTCAAAAAAAACTATCATAAAATACCTTTTTATCATCACTAAAAGAGCACAAATAAAGACCTATATAATTAATTTTAATAATAAAATTAATATAATTAAAAAATTAAATTTATATAATTATAAATAAATAAATAAATAAAAGTTTATATAATTATAAATATATCAAAATAATTGTAAATATATATTTATAAATATAAATATAGATATATATTTATAATTATAATTATAAATAAATATATTGGTAAATATATTTATAAATATTTGTATATAATTATAAATTATTTTATATATAGTTATATATATATTTATATAATTATATATATATATTTAATAAATAAATATAAATATAAATATAGTAATTAATATCATTATTTAAATACATTTATTATAATGCTATAATTATTTAATTATATAATTATTTATTTATAATTATATAAATATTTATTTTAAAATATATTTTTAACATTATTAATGAATATATAATCTTAAATGCATGAATGTTTAAAATGAGTGAAATTAAATAATTAAAAATGAGTGGACTTTAAAAATATTAAAAAATGGATAAGTTTTATTAATTATACAAATTATTAAAAAAATAAAATATGAATATATATTGAAATGAAGATGAATAAATATTGAAAAGATTAAAACATATTAATATATACAAATAATTATAAAAAGGAGATGGGGTTTGCACTCGAGAGCTCTTTCTGCGGGTGATTCCAGGGTGATAGACAAGCTTCGATTTCAAACATAGAGTTTCTGAAGGATGATCCAAATAGAGAAGCTTCTTGTTGGAGGTTGTGATTTTGGTGGTAGGGTCAAAGATAATGAAGAAAAGGAAGCAATAAAGCTCATTAATGAAGGTAAAACCTAAATCATAGGTTATTTTCCACGCTTTATAGTTTTGAATCTAGAAGATTTGTCAAAAAG
Source organism: Viscum album (assembly GCA_963277665.1). Lineage (NCBI taxonomy): Eukaryota > Viridiplantae > Streptophyta > Magnoliopsida > Santalales > Viscaceae > Viscum > Viscum album. The sequence goes on from OY728147.1 coordinate 30,336,439, forward strand.
GGTAGTGAGACATGTGTTTTTGCTATAGAGGATGAAATTATAGATCATATAGAGTTCTGTAGTCATTTGATTGTCACAAAAATAGTCCTCTCTAAGTAAGGTCATGTTTGGAAAACCCTAGATCTTATTCCTAGGCTCTCACCGATTAGAAGTGTATCCCGATAGGCAAGGGATACTATAACATTATATTTCTGAATGAGAAATTAAAAAGGTGTGACTATGGATTTAGAATGGTTTCATTAATTCTTGGTTCTTTTAGAAATAATGAATGTAATTTTAACTTCAATCCGTTTGAGGTCAAGAACTCCTTTGCACAAGTCTGAGTCACAATTTTTAGCCTTAACTAGATTTTTTATCACCCTAAAATTCTATTTGATATTTCCTCATCTATAGGTGTTCCTAAAATAATGGAAAATGAGACTAAAAAGTCTAGATTTGGGTATTTTTCTAGGGTACTTATAAGAGTATACCTCAATATGAAATTAACTAATAAAGTTGTCTTATTAACTAAAAAAAATGAATTGAATTTTAAAATTACGTATGAGAAGCTTCCATCTTTTTGTTCTAAGTGAAAAATCATTGGGCATTCCATTGAATAGTGTTGAAGGGGTATTGTTTGTGACACTTTCTCTTAAATAATAGACACGAAGATGTAGTTTTTAGGAAAATAAATAATGAAAATAATGCTGAAAACTAAAAAAATTATGTTAATATTAGTGTTGCTGGTATGAGTGGACATGGCCTCATGGTGGGGGTGATAGGGGATCATCGGGCTGATTTATTTATTGGGAATACTTGTCACGACCCGTCCTCGGGGCCCGTGCCGTGACTACCCCAAGCCCGCCTTCCATAGGCCAGGGGCTGGCGACTAGCACCAAGGCGTAAATCCCAACAAAAAGGGAAGGCATTGCCTTTGAAAAGTAAACAAGCACTACAGAGTAAGCAAGCGGAAAAGTAAACACTGAGTAAAAAAATTGTACAAGCTGTGCTGAAAGTAAAAGGGGCCGGAAATACAAGCCCAACTGTAAAGTACAACTAAAAGGAAAAATAGCAACTAAAAAGGGAAAACTGCAGCGTCGAGCCGTCCTCCGGAAGTCCCACCTGAAGGGTGGGTACAGATAGCCTCCACTACTCCTCGGGTCCACCTAACTGCTCCGAGTACGTCCCGCCCAGTGGTCCACCTCCAGGTACTGTCCTGCTCCGCACGCCTCCTCCACGATCAGCGTTGTCCGTCGTCTGCAACCAACACCACGAAGTGCGGGCATAGCCCGTGCAGGGGTGAGTATAAGCTACTCAGTAGGGACCCCGAGACCCCCGAAGGTCTCCCGAAATCCACAAAGGATAAATCACGAAAAGAGATGCAAACACGAAGTAACATCTGACACGGCTTAGGTATATGCCCATACATATACCTAAGTCTGCAATTCCCCGTTCGGCTCCAACGTCCGAGCCCAAGCACAACCCAGTCCACACAGGAAAGCAAAACGCATACCCACGCAGGATAGAACAACACAATCCACAAAGGAGAGTAAACAGTAAATCCACACAGGATAGCTCAACACAACCCACAAAGGAGAGTAACACAAGATTCAGCTCACACAGGTATACTTCTTCGGATGACGATAAAGATGATCATTGAACCATCTAAGTCGTCGGACCCACGAAGGATCGATAGGTACTAACCTTGCTGTGACCCACACAGGATCGGGCCCACGCAGGACCTGTAGGAGTTGGCTCACACAGAACCGCTGAGAGATGACCCACACAGGATCGGGCCCACACAGGACCGAGCCCACGCATGACCTATAGGCGCTGGCTCACACAGAACCGCTGAGCGCTGACCCACGCAGGATCGGACCCACACAGGATCGGGCCCACACAGGACCGGTAGCACTGATCCACGTAGGATCGCTGAGTGCAGTAGTCGTCGCAGTCCGCTGAGGATCTCTGCACAGTCGTCGCCGCAGTCCATTGAGGATCTCTGCACGGTCATCGTCGGAGTCCACGAAGGATCTCTGCACAGTCGTCGCCGCAGTCCACTGAGGATCTCTGCACGGTCGTCGCTGTCGAAGTAGCAGTCACAGCCAGCCTAGGGTTCCCGCACACAGCAAGCTCGTTCGGGAGGGTCCGCTCCACGAGCCGAGAGGCTGATACATCAACTGACACGAAGTCTGAAGTTTATGTATCCAAAAGTTCCGTACCATCAACAGGAACTCAACGTCGCAGACGGCGCGTCAATCGGACGCCCGGTCTGAGAGATATTGGCATTTTCGTCCCAGGGGCCTGGTTGGTTTTTAAGGCAAAACCAACCCGACCGCACACCACCTGCGTCCAAACCTCGGGCAGAGTATGCCAAAAGATCCGTCTCACTTAGAGGAATTCAACAAAGCTAACGGCACGTCAATCGGACGTCCGTAGCTCAAGATATGAGCGTTTCCGCTCCGAGGGCCCGGTTGGTCTCGCGTACGAACCAACCCGGCCGAACTCAAAGTATTCCGAAACCTTGAGTGCGATATACCGAAACGACCGTCTCGATCCAAGGATCGCGTTTCCGCTGACGGCGGGTCGTTTGGAGGCACGAAGCTCAAGATACGGGCGTTTGAACGAAAACGTCCGAAGATGGGGGGTACGGGCCTGGGCCGACCCGGCCCGATCCCCCCCCTGGGTCGGTCCGAACCGGGTCCGCCCCGGATGGACCGGCCCGGCCCGGCCAGGGCCGGTCTGGCTCGGCCGGCGCGGCCGGCTTGGCCGGCTCGGCTTGGCCGAGCCGCACGGGTGGAAGCCGCGGGCGCTTACCCGCGGCTTGAGGAAGGACCGCGGCCCGCGTGCGGGCCGCGCTGGCGAGCCGCGGACGCGCTGAGCCGCGTCCGCCCGGATGAACCGGACCCGCCGCCGCAGGTCCGTTGGCCGCCGCCGCCGGCACCGCCGCGCCGGTGACCCGCGCCGCCGCGCCGGTGACCCGCGCCGCCGGAAACTTCCGCGGGCTGCCGGCGTCGCTCCGGTGGCCCGTTTTCCTTTCTGTCTGCGCCGTTGCTCCTCCCGGGATCCGTCCTTCACTGCGGAATCGACAAACCTCCGCTGCGGCACATTCCGTCGTCGTCCGCCAAATCCGTACAAAACGAAGAACGGCGGAGGGTCGTCGGGCCGTGTTCGTTTGGCCCGAACCCTCCGCGTTAGAGATAAACAACCGGGAGAAAAACGATCAACACATGATCCAACAATTTTAATTAAAAAAAAATTGTTCATTGAAAACCGGCTTTTAAATTTTCAAGAACGTTCATGAGAAAATTAAAAAGGGGTAATTTTCCAAAACGAATCCCTACCTTGATTATCGTCGTGCGCGGGCGTTCTTCGCGGAAGAGACCGTCGCGGAAGAGATCGATCATCGCGTCGTCGCGGGGAGGCGTCACGTCGTCGCGGATTCCGGCATTGAGTCGGCGAGCTCAACGAATCAAGAACAACAGATTTAAATTATTAATATTTAAATCTGTGTTTCGTTTAAAACCAAAGAAAAGAACTTGAGAGGAAATCCGAAAGCACTCACCTCGAATGGTCGGTGATCGGAGATCGGAGATCGGAGATCGGAAGAGCGTCTCGGGCGAAGGCGTCGTCGAATTCCGGGTTCGGCGTTCTTGGCGTTCTTCGCGTTCTTTGCGAGGGAGAAGAAGTTGCGAGGGTTCTCCCAAATCTTCTCAAGCGCAAATAACCAGAGGTTAAGCGTTGGTCTTATTTTATTATTACGCCAACGAATTGAAAAACTGGTTAAGAAACGATCCATCAATTCGTTGAATTAATTCAACGAAAGAAACGACCCATTTAATTCACGAAAGAAACAGCCCAATTAAATGGTCTGTTAAGAATTTAGAAAACGCGTCGGTTGACTTTCATTAAGACGGGTTTTCACGGGTGCGTTTCTTAGCGGAAAGAAACGGCGGGGCTCGTGCGGGCCCCACCTCACAAATATCCTACCAAGGGGGTAGGATATTTCTGGATAGCATCCTATCCAGTTCAACTCAGTTCAAGCTGCCTTTAAGTGGCTTCAAGTGGCTTCCAAGTGGCTTAAGTGAAATAAAATAAAGTTGTCGCAAAATTATTTTATTTCTTAACTTTAAGCCCGAAAATTAAAAACCACACCCGAGAAAACGCAACTCCGGAAGAGGCGTTTCTAAGCGAATACCGGCGCTGCGATTTCATCGGTGCCCTCAGAATTCGATTCCGGGCACCAGTTCAAAAGTTAGGAAAACCCGCTCGTCCGTTCACTGAACGTACCCGAGCCAAACTTCGGAAAATGATTCCGGGCACACCGGGCCTCGGAATCAGGCGCCGTCAGAAACTGCGTTCTTGTAAAATTCCAAAGAAAATTAAGAAATAAATTTCCTTGAAATTTACGGGTCTTTACATTACTCCCACCTCAGGACTTTACGTCCCCGTAAAGATACATCAAAAACTAGGGAAACAAATGTGGGTACTGAGCACGCATCTGAGCCTCCCGCTCCCAAGTACTCTCCTGGAGGTCCCCGTGCTGCCATCTGATGCGCACAAGAGGAATCGATCGCCCACGTAGGACCCGCTCCTGTCGATCCTCTATCTCCACTGGGACCTCCGCAAAAGTCGCTCCATCATCCACGTCTAGCTCCCCATAGTCAATGATGTGCGTCGGGTCGTGCACGTATCTCCTCAGCTGGGATACGTGGAAGACGTCGTGCACCCGGTGTAACTGAGGTGGCAGAGCCAGGCGATAAGCCACCTCGCCAACCCTGCTGAGGACCTGGAAGGGTCCGATGAAGCGTGGAGACAACTTGCCGCCTCGGCCAAATCTCCTCAAACCACGTCGAGGTGAGACCCGCAAGAAGACGTGGTCGCCATCCTCGAACTCTAGTGGACTCCGCCTCCTATCAGCATATGACTTCTATCGGCTCTGTGCTGTCCTCATCCGCTCCTGGATGACCTGGACCTTCTCTGTTGTGGCCCGGACCATCTCTGGTCCCACAAGTGCTAACTCTCCAGGGTCTGTCCAGCACAAAGGAGATCTGCAAGGCCTGCCGTACAACGCCTCGTAGGGTGCCATCCCGATGGTGGAGTGGTAGCTGTTGTTGTACGCGAACTCCACCAAGGGTAGGTGGTCCTCCCAGCTGTGACCAAAGTCGAGGACACATGCACAGAGCATGTCCTCGAGAGTCTGAATGGTCCTCTCCGTCTGACCATCCGTCTGAGGGTGAAAGGCGGTGCTCAGACGTAGCCGCGTCCCGAACGCCTCCTGCAACCCCTTCCAAAGCCGGGAAGTAAAACGAGCGTCCCGATCGGAGACGATAGTCGATGGCACACCGTGAAGTCGTACAATCTCCTGAACGTAGAGACGCCCCAAGCTCTCCACTGAGCCCTGCTCTCGGATGGGTAAGAAGTGTGCCGAATTGGTGAGTCGGTCAACAATCACCCAAATGGAGTCGTGACCTCTTGAAGTGCGTGGAAGTCCAGTCACGAAGTCCATAGATATGCCGTCCCACTTCCACTCCGGGACCTCCAAGGGCTGTACCAAGCCTGCTGGAACCTGATGCTCTGCCTTCACCTGCTGGCAGGTGAGGCACCGTGAAACGAACTCTACCACAGCCTTCTTCATGCCCGACCACCAGTGCTGTCGTCTGAGATCCTGGTACATCTTCGCCACTCCAGGATGTACCGCCAAAGGAGAAGTGTGATACTCTCTCAGCACCTCCTCTCGTAAAGCGACTGTTACCAAGGTACGTCCTCTGAAAAGGACATCGTGCCCTGCTCCAAGGGAGAAACCATCGGGTGCCTGTCCCGAGGATATCTGTGCACACCGCGTCTCACAGTCAACGTCCTCATGCTGTGCCTCTCTGACCCGCTGAAGAAGTGGAGGAGAGACTGTGAGAGACTGAAGGAAGGCTGCTCCGTCTCTATCCATGAAGGATATCTGCAAAGCGGCTAGCTGCTCTGTCACCTCCTCAAGTAGCTGGATGCCCGTCCTCCTACTGAGGGCATCAGCCACCACGTTCCCCTTCCCAGGAGTATAGACTATCTCAAAGTCATAGTCCTGGAGGAACTCGATCCATCGCCGCTGTCTCAGGTTCAGGTCCTTCTGAGAGAAGATGTACCTGAGACTCTGGTGGTCAGAAAAGACTGTGAAGCGCTCGCCCATCAGATAGTGTCGCCATGTCTTCAGGGCAAAGACTACTGCTGCCAACTCCAAGTCATGGGTAGCGTAGTTCTGCTCATGAGGCCTCAACTGACGTGATCCGTAGGCAATCACGGACCGCTCCTGCATCAGGACACACCCGAGTCCGGTCCCTGATGCATCGCAGTAGACTACGAATCCAACTCCCTCCTCAGGCAACCTCAAGATAGGTGCGCTAGTCAACCTCTGCCTCAGCTCCTGGAAGCTCTGCTGACATCTGTCTGACCACACGAAGGGTTTCCCCTTCTTCGTCAATGCTGAGAGTGGGGCCGAAACTCTGGAGAAGTCTGGCAACAATCTCCGATAGTATCCGGCTAGGCCCAAGAAACTCCGCACCTCTGTCACACTCTTGGGTGGCTCCCAAGCTAGCACTGCCTCGATCTTCGCGGGATCCACTGCAACCCCCGCCTCAGAAATGACGTGCCCCAAGAAGTGGACCTCACGTAACCAGAACTGACACTTCGAGAGCTTGCCATAAAGCTGGTGCTCTCGGATTGTGTCTAGTACAACACGCAGGTGGTAGGCGTGCTCCTCCTCCGTCGTCGAGTACACCAAAATGTCTTCGATGAAGACCACGACAAATCGATCGAGGTATGGCTGGAAGATCCTGTTCATGAGGCTCATGAACACTGCTGGAGCGTTGGTAACGCCGAAAGGCATAACCAAGAACTCATAGTGGCCATACCGACACCTGAAGGCCGTCTTCTGCACATCCTCGTCTCGAACTCTGAGCTGATGATAGCCTGACCTGAGGTCTATCTTCGAGAACCACCATGCTCCCTTGAGCTGGTCGAAGAGATCGTCAATCCTGGGTAGCGGATACTTATTCCTCACTGTCACCTGATTCAGGCGACGATAATCGACACACAGTCGCAAGCTCCCGTCCGCCTTCTTGGCGAACAAAATCGGGGAAGCCCAGGGCGAAACACTGGGTCGGATGAACCCCTTGCCCTGTAAGTCCTCCAACTGTACCCGCAGCTCTCGAAGCTCAGCGGGGGCCATCCGATATGCTGGAGTGGATATCGGGGCTGTCCCGGGGTACAGGTCGATATAAAAGTCTACCTCTCTGCGAGGAGGTAGTCCTGGAACGTCGTCGGGAAAGACGCCCGCATACTGATCCACCACTGCAGGAAAACTGGGACTCCGCACGTCAACTACTCCTAGGATGAGGCTAGACAACTGATGAGTGATGGGCTGACCTCTCCTCTGCGTGAGTCCATCCTGTGCTGCTAAGGCTCCCTTCTCGCCGGTGAAGGTGAACCTGCTCCCGTCGGTGCGCACACATCGCACCTTGCGCCTAATGCAGTCAATCTGAGCATGGACCGTAGATAACCAATCCATGCCCAAGATGACGTCGTAAGGCCTCGACGCTGCTACAAGAAGATCCCAGCCGAAGCTCTCGCCTCCTAGAGTAAGCTCACACTGCCGGCACCAGTGCGTAATCGTCGAGTCTGCTCTCGTAGGAGTCTCTAGCCGTAAGGATCGAGCCATCGGCTCTGTCGGAATCTCCGAGCTCCGAACAAGGGCAGTGGCTATGAAAGAGTGACTCGCTCCTGTGTCTATCAGAACTGCAGCAAGGGTGGAATAGACACAGATCGTACCTCGAATCATCTCTGGTGCGCCGTGGTCGTAGGCCTCCGCTGCCTGGAGCTGAGCCTGTCTCTGCCCGCCAGCTCCCTGTGGTCGGGGCGGGCCTCCTGGTGGTGGTGGTGGCAGAGCCTCAAAGCGTCGCCCACCACCTACTGCTCGGCCAGCTCCTCTGCCTCGTCCGCCTCCTCCCTGCGGACCGCCACGGTCGACCCTCTGCCTATGCCTGGGTGGCCCCTCCACCGTCTGCTGCCCCTCGGTACGACGGGTCGGGCAGTCACGAGCCATGTGGCCCTGCCCGCCGCACTCGTAGCACTGTCTGCCTCTCGGAAGGCTGGCTCCGGGCCGGGTGCCCTGCACTACTGAGCCAGCGTCCCGAGGTCACCTGCCGGAAGGTCTGGTCCGCCTGGAACCCTGAGTCATCCGCCGGCTACCGGCTGCCGAAGACTCCGCTATCTGCCACCCTGCGGTGGGTCTTGCTGTGGACTCAGCCAGGAAGCTCTCGATCAGGAGGGCTCGCTCCAGTACTCCTGCCTGGGTCGGGATGCTGAGGGAGATCAGCGATGCCCTGATCTCGTGTCTCAAACCCTGCTCGAAGGTCCGGGCCCGGAAGAAGGGGTCTCGTACCATGTCTGTCGAGTACCGAGAAAGGTCTGTGAACCTCGCCGCATACTGAGCGACCGTCAAGCTGCCCTGCCGCAGCTGAAGAAGCTCCTGGATGCGCACCGCTCGGAGGGTGGCCGGGACGAACTCTGAGCGGAAGAGGCTCTCGAAGTCCGTCCAGATGAGGGTGGCCTCATCGTGTACCTGAAGCATCAGGCTCCACCAGCGTCCGGCTGCGGCGTGCAGTAGGCTCGCCGCGAGGATCACCATGAGGTCTGCTGGCGTCCTCACTAGCCTAAAAACTCAGACGACCGCCTCCAGCCAGTCCTCGGCTACCTGGGGGTCCGACTCCCCACGGAACCTGGGTGGTCGCTGGCACTGGAACTCGTGCAGAGCTCCGAGGAGTCGTGCGTCGTCAGCTGCCAGTGCTGGAAGCATCGGGGGCTCAGCGGGTAATGGTACCGCCAGTGCCTCTGCTGTCAACGGGCCCTGTACCGAGGCCTCGTCGCTCGGCGGGCTGTCGTCGCGCCCTACTCTAGGAACCCTAGATGGCTGCTGTCGTCGTGACATCCTGAAAAGGAAACAAGTATGCCACGGTCAGAACAGTATACCTGGTGAGCTGACACAAGTAATCACAAAGAAAACTTGAAACACACATGCAATCAATGTTTTCGTGCATTAAGTCGGAAATCAGAAGTCAGGGTCCTGGTGTATGGATACGTCGGCCGCCGCACCAACACTGGACTCCCTGGACTGATAACCACACTCAATACACTAAACACTATTGCTTCACATAGAAGAAAGATCAGAGTCTGTGGTAGAACCGACCAGCTCTGATACCAATTTGTCACGACCCGTCCTCGGGGCCCGTGCCGTGACTACCCCAAGCCCGCCTTCCATAGGCCAGGGGCTGGTGACTAGCACCAAGGCGTAAATCCCTACAAAAAGGGAAGGAATTTCCTTTGAAAAGTAAACAAGCACTACAGAGTAAGAAAGCGGAAAAGTAAACACTGAGTAAAAAAACTGTACAAGCTGTGCTGAAAGTAAAAGGGGCCGGAAATACAAGCCCAACTGTAAAGTACAACTGAAAGGAAAAACAGCAACTAAAAAGGGAAAACTGCAGCGTCTAGCCGTCCTCCGGAAGTCCCACCTGAAGGGTGGGTACAGATAGCCTCCACTGCTCCTCGGGTCCACCTAACTGCTCCGAGTACGTCCCGCCCAGTGGTCCACCTCCAGGTACTGTCCTGCTCCGCACGCCACCTCCACGATCAGCGCTGTCCGTCGTCTGCAACCAACACCACGAAGTGCAGGCATAGCCCGTGCAGGGGTGAGTATAAGCTACTCAGTAGGGACCCCGAGACCCCCGAAGGTCTCCCGAAATCCACAAAGGATAAATCACGAAAAGAGATGCAATCACGAAGTAACATCTGACACGGCTTAGGTATATGCCCATACATATACCTAAGTCTGCAATTCCCCGTTCGGCTCCAACGTCCGAGCCCAAGCACAACCCAGTCCACACAGGAAAGCAAAACGCATACCCACGCAGGATAGAACAACACAATCCACAAAGAAGAGTAAACAGTAAATCCACACAGGATAGCTCAACACAACCCACAAAGGAGAGTAACACAAGATTCAGCTCACACAGGTATACTTCTTCGGATGACGATAAAGATGATCATTGAACCATCTAAGTCGTCAGACCCACGAAGGATCGATAGGTACTAACCGTGCTGTGACCCACACAGGATCGGGCCCACGCAGGACCTGTAGGAGTTGGCTCACACAGAACCGCTGAGAGATGACACACACAGGATCGGGCCCACACAGGACCGGGCCCACGCAGGACCTGTAGGCGCTGGCTCACACAGAACCGCTGAGCGCTGACCCACGCAGGATCGGACCCACACAGGATCGGGCCCACACAGGACCGGTAGCACTGATCCACGTAGGATCGCTGAGTGCAGTAGTCGTCGCAGTCCGCTGAGGATCTCTGCACAGTCATCGCCACAGTCCACTGAGGATCTCTGCACGGTCATCGTCGGAGTCCACGGAGGATCTCTACACAGTCGTCGCCGCAGTCCACTGAGGATCTCTGCACGGTCGTCGCTGTCGAAGTAGCAGTCGCAGCCAGCCTAGGGTTCCCGCACACAGCAAGCTCGTTCGGGAGGGTCCGCTCCACGAGCCGAGAGGCTGATACATCAACTGACACGAAGTCCGAAGTTGATGTATCCAAAAGTTCCGTACCGTCAACAGGAACTCAACGTCGCAGACGGCGCGTCAATCGGACGCCCGGTCTGAGAGATATTGGCATTTTCGTCCCAGGGGCCTGGTTGGTTTTTAAGGCAAAACCAACCCGACCGCACTCCACCTGCGTCCAAACGTCGGGCAGAGTATGCCAAAAGATCCGTCTCACTTAGAGCAATTCAACAAAGCTGACGGCACGTCAATCGGACGTCCGTAGCTCAAGATATGAGCGTTTCCGCTCCGAGGGCCCGGTTGGTCTCGTGTACGAACCAACCCGGCCGAACTCAAAGTATTCCGAAACCTTGAGTGCGATATACCGAAACGACCGTCTCGATCCAAGGATCGCGTTTCCGCTGACGGCGGGTCGTTTGGAGGCACGAAGATCAAGATACAAGCGTTTGAACGAAAACGTCCGAAGATGGGGGGTACGGGCCCGGGCCGACCCGGCCCGATCCCCCCCCTGGGTCGGCCCGAACCGGGTCGACCCGAACCGGGTGGAGCCGACCTGGTTCCGCCCCGGCAGGCCCGGCCCGGCCCGGCCAGGGCCGGTCCGGCTCGGCCGGCTCGGCTTGGCCGAGCCGCGCGGGTGGAAGCCGCGGGCGCTGACCCGCGGCTTGAGGAAGGACCGCGGCCCGCGTGCGGGCCGCGCTGGCGAGCCGCGGACGCGCTGAGCCGCGTCCGCCCGGATGAACCGGACCCGCCGCCGCGGGTCTGTTGGCCGCCGCCGCCGCGGCTGAAGCCGCGACGGATCTCGTCCGGCGGCCCGCCGGGGCGCCGCCGCCTCCGGTCGCCGGCGCCGCCGCGCCGGTGACCCGCGCCGCCGGCAACTTCCGCGGGCTGCCGGTGTCGCTCCGGTGGCCCGTTTTCCTTCCCGTCTGCGCCGTTGCTCCTCCCGGGATCCGTCCTTCACTGCGGAATCGACAAACCTCCGCTGCGGCACATTCCGTCGTCGTCCGCCAAATCCGTACAAAACGAAGAACGGCGGAGGGTCGTCGGGCCGTGTTCGTTTGGCCCGAACCCTCCGCGTTAGAGATAAACAACCGGGAGAAAAACGATCAACACATGATCCAACAATTTTAATTAAAAAAAAATTGTTCATTGAAAACCGGCTTTTAAATTTTCAAGAACGTTCATGAGAAAATTAAAAAGGGGTAATTTTCCAAAATGAATCCCTACCTTGATGATCGTCGTTCGCGGGCGTTCTTCGCGGAAGAGACCGTCGCGGAAGAGATCGATCGTCGCGTCGTCGCGGGGAGGCGTCGCGTCGTCGCGGATTCCGGCATTGAGTCGGCGAGCTCAACGAATCAAGAACAACAGATTTAAATTATTAATATTTAAATCTGTGTTTCGTTTAAAACCAAAGAAAAGAACTTGAGAGGAAATCCGAAAGCACTCACCTCGAATGGTCGGTGATCGGAGATCGGAGATCGGAGATCGGAAGAGCGTCTCGGGCGAAGGCGTCGTCGAATTCTGGGTTCGGCGTTCTTCGCGTTCTTCGCGTTCTTCGCGAGGGAGAAGAAGTTGCGAGGGTTCTCCCAAATCTTCTCAAGCGCAAATAACCAGAGGTTAAGCGTTGGTCTTATTTTATTATTACGCCAACGAATTGAAAAACTGGTTAAGAAACGATCCATCAATTCGTTGAATTAATTCAACGAAAGAAACGACCCATTTAATTCACGAAAGAAACAGCCCAATTAAATGGTCTGTTAAGAATTTAGAAAACGCATCGGTTGACTTTCATTAAGACGGGTTTTCACGGGTGCGTTTCTTAGCGGAAAGAAACGGCGGGGCTCGTGCGGGCCCCACCTCACAAATATCCTACCAAGGGGGTAGGATATTTCTGGATAGCATCCTATCCAGTTCAACTCAGTTCAAGCCGCCTTTAAGTGGCTTCAAGTGGCTTCCAAGTGGCTTAAGTGAAATAAAATAAAGTTGTCGCAAAATTATTTTATTTCTTAACTTTAAGCCCGAAAATTAAAAACCACACCCGAGCAAACGCAACTCCGGAAGAGGCGTTTCTAAGAGAATACCGGCGCTGCGATTTCATCGGTGCCCTCAGAATTCGATTCCGGGCACCGGTTCAAAAGTTAGAAAAACCCGCTCGTCCATTCACTGAACGTACCCGAGCCAAACTTCGGAAAATGATTCCGGGCACACCGGGCCTCGGAATCAGGCGCCGTCAGAAACTGCGTTCTTGTAAAATTCCAAAGAAAATTAAGAAAAAAATTTCCTTGAAATTTACGGGTCTTTACAATACTTCCCACAATCAAGGCTATGTCAATGATAAAATAGATAAAGCTAAGATGACTAGCCAGGAAGACTCTCTAGAGGAGTTAGAGCATGGTTCAGACCCTGCTGATATTATTGGTCAATGTGGTGTGGAAAAAGATGTGGTATCTGAGCATTAGGATGACGTGAATGGGATTGCTGCTCGTGTTGATGGAATGTATACTCATAAGGATGGTGTGTCCATTCCTAATCATGGTCATGAAGGTTTGGGGTATTCCCCCTTGAATGCTTCTACTGGTGATCATAACTAGGTTACATGAAAGGGGTATTCTAGAAATACAGATCCACTTAGGGGGCCGGTTGAAATTCAGGATCATGGAAACTAGACTCTGGTCAGGGTTGGCTTTGGCTCTAATTATCTAGTGCAGGTCTTAGAGTCAGCTACTCCTTAAGGGAAAGAGATGTAGAAACCAACTAACTATCATAAATCCATTCTGGAGGTGATGACATCCTATGAAACTGTTGGAAAGTGGGATAATACCTTGATTGAAGATGATATAATTCACAAGAAATCATCTTCTTATAGGGATGTGATCACTAAAGGGTTGGCTGGTGATGAACACTCAAACGATGAAGTAGTGGCACAAAATTTTGAAGATCAGTAGTTTTTTAAGAGAATATGATTGCTTCAAGATCTAGAAAAGGAAATAAAAAATTAGATGATGAGGTTTCTCAAAAATAAGGACCACCAAACTATTGTAAAAATAGGTCTAATAGCAAGGAGGTCTCCCATGAGGAGTTTGACAATGCTCATGGACCTTCCTCAGGCACTGTGACTATCAAGGCCTCAAGTCCGGCTGGCGAACAGGATCCTCAATCCATTGAGGATACAACCCCAATGGATGATGATGTAACATGGAAACATCCCAAAACTTGGAGGAGGGGCCATAATTTGAGAGGAAATGGTGGTGGACAATATCAAAGATGATTTTTCTTCTGTTGTTCTCTTGGGCATCTTGTTTTGTCTACTTTGTTTTTTATGGCAGTATCTTGTCACTAACCTTTCTTTCCCCTCTCTCCTTGTTCTTTGTTGTTATTTTATGTTAATTTCGGGACCATGGGATACAACCCATGGTTCACGAGGTCTTGACTGTTAAAAAATAGTAAATAAATATGTATAGATAAATATTATAAAATGATTAAATTCCAAAAGAAAGAAAAAAAAAATAAAAAACATTGAAAATGAATAAATAATACCAACTGAAATAATATTAAAAATAAATAAATAAAATTTACCGATTAAAAAAATAATATATTAAATACATTATGTTACTAGATGAAATTATAAAATGGATATTAAAATTTGAATAAATTACATAAATATTAGGCATGTGTGCATTACTATATAAGATTTTATTAATTATGTAAATATTTATGTGTGTGGAATTAATGTGTATATATACACACATAAGTTTGATATATGTTAAATTGATCAATGAGATTATATAATATGTAGCGTATATTAATGAAATAAATAATAATAAGAATGAATAAATTTAAAAAATGAAAAACGATTATTAATTACATAGATAATTTTTAAAAATTAAAAATGAATATCTATATATGTTAAAATGGAAATGAATACTTATTAATGATATAAATTAAAACCATATTAAAAACATTAAATGTTAATGAACAAACATGTATAAATAAATATTAGAAAATGGATACAATTACAAAAATATTGAATAATGAAAAATTCAAAATGAATAAATTACAAAAAATATTAAATATATTAATGAATAATTATGTATAAAAAATTAAAGATAATTGAATTAAAAAAATATTAAATGAATAAATATTTAAAATCTATAAATTATAAAAAATAAGTACACACTCAACATTATCAATGAATAAATTATATTAAATGAATACTTATTAAAAATGAGTGAAATTTAATTATATATATAAATAATTAATTAATATACTATTTATAATTAATAAAAATGAATAAAATCATTTAAAAAAAGAATAAATTTAATATATATATATATATATAGAAATAAATAATATATTAATTAATAAATTAGCGTGTTAAGTATTTAATAATTTTATTCATTTTTATTAATTATAAATAGAATATTAATTATATAATTATATATATATATATATATATATAAATATAATTAATATACCATTTATTAATATATATATATATATATATATATTAAACTTAATAAATTTAATTATAAAAAATTGGGGGGTTGACCTGGTCCATCTTATGAACCCACATAAATATATGTTTAAATAAAAAGGAATTTATATTAATTATTTAAATTACCAAAAAGTTTAGGGATTTCCCTATTTATTGAAAAAGGAAAAAAGAAAAACTACTTTTAACTGGGAGGGAACCCATTACATGGCAGAGAATCACAAACCAAATAGCAAAAGAATTCAGCATGGCCTAGAGGCCCAACAACCAGAAGGCCAAAATTCAGTAGTCTGAGAGCCCATTGGTACAAAAACCATTACAAAACCCATGGTCCATCGAGTCATTACCATAATAACGGGACCAAAGTGGAAAAAAAGACCAAACATCGAGAGTCGAGAAGAAACTGCGACCACTGGACAAAGCCACTACCAGCCACCACCATGTCGTCATTGCCTGAGCTCCACCAATTTCTCCACCATCGTGCCACCGACCTACCCACCCTGAGCCCTACCATCTAATCGAGAATCCACCCCAACTCCTGGTGTCTTCAACTAGTCGGTCCATGCCGCTTCCCTGAAGAGGCCCTTTCACGCTGTGCCATCTGCCCCCGCATCGTCCGACTATGGCCGCCACAACCAAATCTTGGCCCAACACTACATAAATCGCCATCACATACCCAGATGGCTTGTGATCCTACTATTGAAGATGAAAACCGCCACTAGATATCCATCCCAAAACATGCTTCATCACTGTCCGCAACCATTAATGCATCCCCAAGAATCACTGCAAGTCGTGGTCCCCCGCTGAAGATTCATTATTGCCGGCTGTGCAAGAATGACCTGCCCGCAGATCTGGAGGAGCTGTATCTGGCCGCAACCGGCAAACCTAGATCTGCATGACATCAACAAGTCATTGTCCACTGAATCACCATATGAAATGTTAAGAATAAGGGATTAGCCATGAGAAGCCCTGAAACTCATAAAAATCATGTTATCACGTCGAGAGTGCATAAGAGAAATCCTAGATGGGGCTCTCCCGAGAGAAGAGCTCTAGAGAGCGCCCTCATTAATTATGTAAATTACATTGTATTAAAAACATTAAATGCTAAAAAAATTATTAAAAAATTTATTAATGAAATGTGTATTAATAAAAATAAATAAATTTAATATATATATATATATATACACAATAATAAATAGTATATTAATTATTTAATTAGTATACTAAGTATTTAATAATTTTTTTATTCGTTATAAAAAGTCTATTACTTATTTAATTATATATATATAATATTTTTGTAATTTATTAATTTATTAATTAAATAATTAATATACTATTTATTACTATATATATATATATTAAATTTAATAAATTATATATATATATATATAATTAAATAATCAATATACTATTTATTAATATGTGCCAATATATATTAATATATATGTTGATATATATCAATATTTAATATATATCAATATATTTTGATATATATAAAACTATATTGATATATATGAAATTGGAATTTAATTATAGAAAAATGAATAAATATAAATAAATATTAAAAAAGAATAAATATTAAAAAATATTATACAAATGAAAAATAAAACAAATTTAACACACACACACACAAATATTAATATTTAATATATTCATAAATATCAATATATATTTTTATATATGAAATGAGAACTTAATTATAAAAAAATTATTAAGTCAACTAGACCTCAACCTGAAGGGCCAACCATTAAGGCAACCCAACTAAGAAGGCCTATTGATTAGAGGGTGAGCCAAAGCCTGCAGTGAGTATAGGATGGGTCGAGGCTCGCTTGGGCCCGTGCACATAGACACGGGCCCATATAAGTGTGTGAAGATTGTATGCAGGAGCCCACCCCCATAGTAGACTTTTGGTATTGTGTTGCGGAAGAATGATATAAAAAGAGATGGTCAAACATCCACAAGTTTGATGTGGGACTCACGCATGATTATTTTAGTTTTATCATCACTTTAACTTGTGCTAATAAAGACGACCTTTATCAGTACTAAAAAAAGCACTGATAAAAGTGTTATTTTATCAGTGTTTTTTGCTAGCGCTAATAAAAGCTAGCACTAAATAAACCCAAATCTATAGTGGTGAAGTTATTTCTATTATGTTTATAGATTTCACATGTTTATGGCGATCATATAATTATTTAATGATGTTATGCCATATTGGTTTATGGTTCCCATAACCTTTTTTGGTTTTTAAGGGAGGTTTTCTCATTAGTTTAAAGGTGTTTTTAAATGGCATGTGATTTTAAATTAGTTCTCAAATAAAGTTTATAAACATACTTATATATGAATGTATATGCACATACACATATGTAAATAGACATATAAATATAAATATATATGTATATATACATATATTATTGAATATACACTATATATATTTAATATGATATTATATATATAAGTGTATATTTAATATATTCTGCATTCGATGAAAGTATTATTATACATGTATTAAATACATGCAATAATAAATATATGTATATGATATATATATATATATATATATATATATTTCTCCTAAACCATTTTTATTCTCAATCTCTTATGAATGGATTAAATGACTTGAATATTCATTGAATATGATCCAATGAATTAATGACAATAGGAATAAATGTATATGGATATATAAATATAAATGAATCATTTTATTTAATGAAACATGTCATGGGTGGCTATATAAAATAATGTGATTCTTTTTGTTTAGTATAAGTGATTGTGAGCAAGCCTCACAATTCTCTCTTCCTCTAACACTGCTGTTTATCATCTGAGATGAAGGTGCTAGCACCCCCTCAACATTTGGGTATCCTCATGATACAATCACAAATCCATTAGCTGGTATACCCCCCTTAGAGGCATGGTTATTTTTTATTTATTTATGCGTGATCTTCATCAAGCATTCTCCTTCATCAAGGAAGAAGAAGAATGCTGCTGTTAGCGATTTCCAAGTATACTATTTATATAGTTTTATTTACGCATTGATTCTTAAAGATAAATCTGCATGTGTTTGGGTTATCTTCCGCTACATATGATCATATGATGATCATACGAAACCCATTAGTGGCATTTTAGTGATATTTCTTTGACAAATCAACGTTTTTATTATAAAAAACATGCTTTAATTACAAAATGAGTTTTTTCAATCCTGGAAATAAATATGAAAGATTCATATATATTACTCTTGTTTATAAAAATAAATAAAGTATTTATTTTAAACAAGAGGATACAATTTTTAGTTGAGTAATATTATTTATAAATTGTTTATAAATAATTAAAAATGTATTTTGAAACATTTATATAAATTTATAAAAATGTTCTATAAATTAATTAACTATAACATTTTTATGGTTGATTGATAAATATTTTTTTAATACCTTTCAAAAATTTAAATGTAATTATTTATGATATATAAATAAATGGTTTGTTTAGAAATCATAAAAGGCAATTTATAAAGAGTTTATAAATTCCAAAATATATGATATTTAGATTATATAAAAATATTTATATAATATTGAATTATAAAATGTTTACAATTCATGAAATATAATATAAATTCCATTTAATATAAAATGTGAAAGGGTTCATATTGATAAGAATATAAAATGTTTACATTCTTGCTAATTTATAAAATGTTTATAATTAACATTTATTTATGAATAATTCATAAATGTCTCATATTTTGGAAAATAAATAAATTTTTTAGTTATTAAATTTCATTAATATTCATGTTTAGTTTATAATTAATGAATTTGAAAATTTTCAAATTAAATGGGATTTATTTGGATATTATTTAATCCACATCAAAAAGTGTTTTGATAATTGATATGATCAAGGATTAAATAATAATTAAGTATATGATATTTAGACTACATAAAAAGGTTTACATAATAGAAATTAAATTATAAATAGTCTATAATATATATAATATCATATATTTAAAAAGAAAGTACCATATTATGATAAATATGAAAGAGTTCACATTGTAAAGAATATAAAGAGTTTATATTCAAAATTATGGAATGTACATAATGTTAAAGATGAAATTATAAAAGGTTTTATAATTAGATTTTATTTATGAAATTTTCATAAATGTTTATCTCATGTTTAAATATTTGAATTGTTCATTTATTTAAAGGAAATTACTTATTTTATTCATAGTTATAATTTTTTTTATATTATGAATTACTGTATTTTAAAGTTTATATGATAAATTTCTTCTAATATAGAGGCTTGTATATCATGCTAGGTTTGATATCATAAAATTTATTTTTCGTCTATCTTGACCTCAATTTTTAATTAGATTTATGAGTTTGAGAATAGTTGCTGGACATAGTTTGTGCATATTGAGTGTTAGAGTTTTCATGAATTGAATTCTATCTTAAGTCAATTCTCCTATGGTAGAGGGACTTGGGATCAGACCCCTCACTTTCCTAGAGGCTTGACATAGCTAGGAAAGTGAATGGAGTTGGATATCTGTCGCTTTGGGTTTACTCATGTGGAGTTTTTCAATCTCATATAACTATATGGATTTACATTAAGTGTTCATGTACCTTATGAATATGATTCATTTAGATATTTATGATTATACTTAACTTCTATTTTTGGATTATTAACACAGACTTGTGGGTTGTAAAAAGAGTTACACATCAATGTAGTGTGAAAATATTAATTTGGTGGTTGGAATAGGGATTCCAAAACTAAATTATTATAATCATGCATACACAAAAAGGGAATACTACATGAGAAGATAATGATTAAATATGATGTAATATTTATGAATTTAATATGCATGTTATGTATTTTAAATTGATGATACCTTAAAATAAAACCCCAAATATACTAAGTGTGAGATTCCTTCAAAATCGGAACTTGTTAAAACCTCAATCATTCAACCAGGCATTGTTGATCCCAGCATGAGTACCCATAGATTATCTTATTTAAGGCAAGAAATATATGAGTAACTCAATATTTTCATGTTGGGTATTGTTAACATCAACACGAGTATCTCTTTATGTTCGTAGTTGTATTATTCTTGGCATTTTCTTTGGGTTACACTAGTTGGGAAGTCCTAACAATTAGGATACTAAAGAATAGAGTTGAGTGAATCCATATGATGTATTTGGATAAAGATTTATTCGCTCAACTGGGCAAGAATCATAACTATTATGATTGGTATTATTCCCTATCTAAATAATCACGACTTTATTACATGATAACTGGTGTAAGTTATGGTGAAATATGGATCTTGGCTCACTAAATGGATATGATATATGAGGTCATCAATTTTAGTGGGAGAAATTTCATTAAAAGTACTTAATGAAAAGATATAAGACATCATATTCTTCTTATTACTAGTTATGTTATAGATAAATGAAATATCATCATCATACTAAGATTTATATTAATATTTAAAATGAGGGTCTTAAAGTAAGAAAATTCTAAGACTAGTAGCTTAAGAAAAGTTCTTAAGCAAGAAAAGTAATATATGTGTGTTAAAATAGTTCCTTCCTCGGTAACCAAGTGTTGAAGTTTTTCAATAAGTGAATCTATGTGTCTATGTAAGCATAGAGTGATTCATTCATGGTTTAAAAGGCATTAGATGATAAATAAAAAAAGGAATTTTATTCTCTACACATATACTCAATATGATTGAGTACATAAATGATTTTAGTCTCATATTCTCAATATGATTGGGTATATCAAGTAATATTCAATATGATAGAATAATTTTATGACTTGGTAAGACTAAAAGTTTCTTTAAAACTTTATTGATTATAGAAATCAATTCTATTGTCCTGACAGATATATGATATCAACTATATGGTTTACAAAGTGTTGTAAATATATAGAAGGTCAGAATATGAGAAAGAATTAAAGCTTGATGTTTTATTTCAAATAATGGAGAAAATAAGTTTATTCATTAATAACTTGGATGCTTCAAGATTGGATAAATTCATCATAATATGTTCATTTTATATCTTTTAGATATTTAGTAGAGCTTGTAAATAATGATTTTTTAAATAAAATGAGATGGATGTTTTTACACATGGTTTATGATTAATTTAATTCTATATCATGCTTTAAATAGGAGACTAAAAGTAATTGTTATAGTTAATGAATTTATCTTATTTTTATTTATGTAAATTTTTAAGATTTTTATTGAATAGAATGAAAATTTTACCCAATATTCTTAAAATTTTGAGAATGAATGAACTGGGCATATGATATTTGGATTCTGGTACTATATAAATATAGTACAAGGGGGTAAAAGTTAAAACTAGAAGAAGAAAAAATTAGTTGAAAAGTTCAATAATGTTTCTTTAAGAATCATATCAAGGTCATTGAAACTCAGAAATATTAGGAATAGTAATAATTCAATATGATTGGATTATCAAAGATATACCCTATGAAGTTCGTGAAAATCCATGAAATGTCCATATCAGGTAAGGATGTTATAGAAATTAATTCTTTGATTCTTGAAGGGTATGTGATACTGAATGAATTTTACAAAGAATTATAAATATATATGAGTTAAAAATCAAAGGAATAATTGATTGAGATTGTAGATTATATTCATGAGATGATGTAAATAGTTACTACATTGATAATTTGAATGTAAATAATTTTATCTAGATCAAATTAATCTAAGTAAAGAAAGTGTATCTTAATATCACTTCTCTTATATGATAAGAGGTTGTTTGATAATAAATATTTTTATGAGATGATTAAATATACACACACGGTTTATGTTTCATTGGATTCTATAACTTTTTTTGAGGATAAGAAATGGATAAAAATTATTTATCTAGGATAAAATGTTTATCCAAATATTTTTTAAAATATATATGCGAATGTTTTACTTCCACCCATTGGTGGGATATTTTAATAATGTCTTATTTTTGAGAAATAATGTTACAAACATAAAGAATACCATATATGATATGGAAACAATAATTTATTTATTTAATATTCCTATTAAAGAAAATAAATATTATTTATTAAAACACAAAGTACTATGTGTTGAATAATAGAAAGATATTCTGAAGAAAATTTGAAGTCTAAGAGGCTAGTGGGATTATATATGGACCTAGAGAAGTTCAAAGATAATAAATAAAATATTATTCCAATTTGAGTTTGAGTGTTTTTTTTCTTAAGATCCTAAAGAGTTAGGGTATGTGATAGTAAAGAAAAATATAAATAGTTATATTTAATTACTGTGAGAATGTGAGTATCATTGTTAACTAAATGATTATAACATTCTAATATTATAGAGATTCTTCATTGAATGTTCTAAAATGTTTAGGATATATGATGATAAATTAATATAAAGAGTTATATTTAGTTATTTTAGGAAAGTGAATTAAACTTGATATCCTAAAAGAAGTTTTAGGATATGATAGTTTAAAAAATATAAATAGTTAGATTAGTTACTAGGATAAAGTTAAATTCACTTGATATCCTAAAAGAGTTTTGGATATAATGGTAAAAAAAATGTAAAGAGTTACATTTAGTTACCATAACAAATGAAAGACACTATTTCCTAAAAGATTGTATCAATTAAAATGAAAAGTGAATTACACTATATATATATATACACTAAAAGAGTTTTAGGATATGATGATAAAGAGAAATATAAAGAGTTATATTTAGTTACCATAACAAAGTGTACTTAATCTATGCTAAAATATTTTAGGGTATGGTGGTAAAGAAAAATGTAAACAGTTACATTAGTTACCATAACAAAGTTGATATCACTTTATACTAAAAGAGTTTAGGATGTGCTGGTAAAGTTATAATTTATAAAATTACATTATTTATAAAATATATAAAGGAAAAATTTGATGTAAAGGGTTCCAATGATGATAATGATGTACTTAGAAATAGTTCTAAGTAGACAATAGGAAAACATTATAACATTTGATGTTATGGAGTAAAGTAGTTTAAATATAAGTTCCAAGAGTTGAACTTATAGAATATGATTCCTAAGTCTCACAATTATTCAAACTAGATTTCTTCATAAATTTTACTTTGTAAGATGTTAGTGGGAGTATTTTATCATATGGTCATATAGAGATGTGATAAAAATTACATTTGTATATAATGTTAAAAATTTATTGTTACAGTAACCACATGGGGGTCATGTTATATCTCTATGTGCTTAACACTTAAGAGTTTGTTTGTATTGGTTAAAAACATATCAGGTTATTATAATAAAGGAAATATCCATTTATCTCCCATTCATGTGTGCTGAAATTTATTTTAAATGAATGGTCAAATGATAAATATCCTCTCAAAGTAAAAATTTTTAGTTATACCTAACCAATGATCATCATAGAGTATGATGGGTTGTGATTATATGTAAAGGTTATCTTGAATAGATTCGTATATCCATTACAAAGAGTTTTATATCAAACATTTAATAATATATTCTTGATGAAATTATTAGAGACTTATTACTTGGACTGATATGCTAAAGTATATTTCAAGGAATGTCACACAGTCATGGATATACTTAGGGGTGTATACTCATTATCACTCTTCTTACATAAGGTTGGTGAGATACCTAGCATGATAATCTTTATACTTTGATACCCTAATTAATAAAGTCAATATATGAACTTATCTAATACATGTGTATTTGGTTATGTTGTTGATCAGATCATCGGTTGGAGTACAACAAAGATAGGATTTTCCCACTTATATGAAAAGAGAATAAAATTTTCCCTTGATTGAATTAGACTGAGTAAATGCATGACCATGATCAGTTTTTTTACATATGATGTGTTTAACTACTTGGATAAGTGACATGTGATGTTCTTATTAGCTATATGAATGACATGTGATGTATTCACCCACTTGGTCAGTCTTTTTTAGAGAATCAAGAAAATGATGAGAGGACTATACTAGAATGACATGTTATATGTATAATGGTTACATAATATCATGTAAAAAGGGATTATATAAGTTAAATATGATTTATATGCTACATATTATAGTGGACATGTTCATATAGATATGTGAGTATGTTTTATGGAGATCACACCAGACCCTTTTGTAGCTTGAGTAGCACTGATATTTTGCAAGAGGTCACTCTTTTCTTACATCGATGAAATATATATTTCATAGTTGTTGTCCATGATACTAAGGCCCACAGGGTCACATAGTCAAGCCATTGGATAAGGATGAAATTTTAGAAAAAGTTTTAGTTTAAAATGAAGAGAGTTTGATGAAAAACCATATCCAAAATAGTTTGGATGGATTCACAAAGAGTTGTAAAGTTATGTATAAAGTCCTCATGAAATTTTAGTGTAAGTGTGAGATTATTGAATATGTTATATATATATGTGTGTGTGTGTATATAACATATGATATTATATATATAGGGGTATATTTAATATATTCTGAATTTGATTCAAGTATTATTAGACATGTATTAAATACATGCAATAATAAATATATGTATATGATATATATATTTATTTCTCCTAAATGGTTTTTATTATCAATCCATTATGAGTGGATTAAATGGCTTGAATATTCATTGAATACGATTCAATGAATTAATTTCAATAGGAATAAATGTACATGGATACATAAATATAGATGAAGCATTTCATTTAATGAAACACATCATGTATGGATATATAAAGGGATGTGATCCCTCCTATTGAGTAGAAGAAATTATGAGCAAGCCTCTCAATTATCACTCCCCCCACACCGTTATTCATAATCTGAGATGAATACACTATCACCCCTTTATTATTTAGGTATCCCTATGATAAGATCATAGATCTATTGGTCGGTGTACCCCCCTCAGAGGCAGGTTACTTTTTTTCATTGCTTCAAGATCTTCATCAAGCATTATCCTTCACTAAGGAAGAAGAATATTGATTCCGTTGGAGATTTCTAGGTACACTATTTATATGATTTTATTTACGCATTGATTCTTAAATATATATTTTCCCATGTTCGTGTTATCTTCCACTACATATAATCATATGATGATCATATGAAACCCATCATATATATATATATCACTATATAAAAAAAAGGTATTAGTGATGACTATTTTTCAATTACACGGTGGTTTTAATCACCACCCATTGATTTACTGTGGTTCTATAAATCATTGTATTTTTTTGAGTCACATATTAATTAGTGATAGTTTTTTTATTAATAGTGGTCCATTAAAAATGGTGTGGAATTGTGATTGGTGGAAGTTTCAAAACCACCACTAAAATGAATTCAACAATTTATGTTGGGACCAATTTGGAAAGAAGTTGGTTTTAGATTCTAAAATATGTTTGTGTTGTCTTTTTTTTTTCAAAAAATATAAAGAATAAAATAAATCACCTCAATTTTTATTTATTGGTGATCATACTCATGATCATAATCAGAAAACCAGACTCAAAATGCTTAATAAATTCCATCAAATTGAGAATAAGTTTTCTAGAAGAAAAGGTTTGTCAGGCTCACCTTGGGTCTAAAATGAATATTCAATCATAATGAGGAAGTGAATTATAGTATGCATGAATATGATGAAAATATGATGATTATTTGATTATCTTGGAGTTCTCATAAATCACAATTTTTTTGTGAAACTTGTGATGAAATACTTATGAAATAGAGGGGGATAACAAGTGCTACCAATCATATTGATGTTTGATTGGAAATAAAGAAAATAATGAAAAAATGGGAAGTTAAAAAATTTCCATTATAAGTGAGAGGATGATGAATCCAGTCTTAAAAGTTCTCAAAGTCACGAGAATGTCATAATAAAAGATGAAGTTTTGTAGAAGAAGAAAGTTTGATAAAGACAAACCTTTCTGGTCTCTGTTTATCAGTGTGAGATCACCAGATGCATAATTGTTTGAAGGCTATGAATTTTTTTTCAGAACATGAAAATATGAAGATGACAAAGTTGAAGCTTCTGAAACCATTTTATCAAATGAGGTGTTATACCTATTATTATAGTGACACTGACAATAATCATCATATGTAATAGTGATTGAAAAAGGAAATCAAATGAATAATTGTTTTTATTGGAGAATGTTGGGACCAATGAAACCGATGAAGAAGTTGTAGATGTTAAGATCAATGAAAAATCATATTAGAGAACAATAAAAAATGCAGTCAATCATTTTAATCTAGTTAAAATAATTTTTCTTAACAAGTGGGTCAAGAGAAAAGAAAACTTTGATATGTTTCAATTGGGCCAAGAGTCATCAGAATATCACTGACACCGATTATTAGAGCAAAGCAGAGATCAATCCATCAGATGTAGGATGACACTGATAACATTATCAGACACATGATCATTGGTATGAATAAAAGAAGAATAGGATATTTTCTTGAATAGTTTTTGAAAAAGTGTTGTTAATGGAAATTTGTTTGAAGAAGTTGAAACCGGTACTAAAGTGACGCTGAGAAGTGTAGACATATTTATAATTTGACACTTTGTTTATGGAAAAAGAAAAGGTGATTGAAGTCTAAAAAATTAGCAATAATATTTTTGGAATAATGCTTTTAATATTTTATATCTTTCAAGTTGGTATGAAGAATCAGAATGATATTTTATTTTATCAGTTGGTACAAAGCATCAAAATGGGAAGTTGGTTCTGAGAATTGTAATGAGAATACATCTATTTTTTATAGGTTTATTTTTCAGTTGGTGTAGAGTAACGTGATGAAGAATTTATTGTCTTCATTATAATGATAAAATTGGATTGGGAATCATAAGAAGACTGAAGATTTATTAGAAAGTATAAATCAATCTGAAGATATAAGAAGTTTTGAGAAGAGTTGAGAAGCATTGAAGAATTCAAAATTACATCCAAAATTCAAGGGGAATTGAAGTTTATGGAAAATTTTTTGAGAAAGAAAGATTTCCAGAATTCCACCCAAACCATATTTGGATCACCTATAAATAGAGGGAAGTACATTATACTTTCTGAAGGATGAATGTTCTGTTCATGGGTGAAGAGATAAGTTGGAACATTGAAAGTTTGTAGAGAGAAGAAGTTTCCAAATTGAGATTTTCTGAAGAAATTTTTTGGATAGAAGAAGAAGAAGGCAGATCATATTCAGAGTTTTTAGATTGGACTGAGCGATCAGACTAGGTTTTTTGGATTGAGTCAGAAGAAGTTCAAAATTGTTTCAACAATTTTCTAACAGAGTATTATTTTTAGAGTGAGCAATCAGACTGGGTAGATCAGACAGAGAAATTGGAATGAGTATCATTATGAAGTCCAGGAAGTTCTTAACTACTGATGGGTAGGAAAGTGAATAATTTTTTTGAATATCTTATTTGTAAAATTTTATAAGATAGCACAATAACATGTTTTGAAGAATCTAGTGAAAGTTTCTTAACTTATTATACAAAAATTGTATTACATCATTTCGTGCTACTTGAAGCACATGCACTGTTGTATTGAACATATTGATACATGAGTGTAAGGGCATATCATACTCATTTTATCCACACAAAAGTATTGTTTTATAGTGGATTGTATGGCAATGGATCGTTTCCAAACCATACAAAGGATGTAGCTACTCTTATTGAGTAGTGAACCTTGTAAATTATTTTGTTCTTTTGGATGTCTGACTATTTTCTTTCAGTAAGGAAACAACTCTTTAATAGGATGATAAGGTTGTTTCAAAATAAAAGAAACTTAAAAGAAAAATATATCATTGATTTACCCCCTCCCCCACTCAGTGATACTTAGATCCTGGCTGGGAAATCTCAATTGGTATTAGAGCCAAAGTTCCCTTTATTTACTCTTTGCTGAAGTTTTGAAAGAGAAGTTGTGATGAAGAATCTGAATTTCACGAACAATAAGGGGATTCTAGTCTTAGATGGTAAGAACTATCATATCTATAGAGATATAATGTTTCCTTATTTTATGTCTATTGGGTATGCTGTTCTTGAAGTTACAATAGATGGATTTCCTCCTATTGATGAAAAGTTATTCTTACATTTATTGACAAGAAAAATCTTGAGAATTATGGAAGATCCAAGAATTATTTAATATCATCACTTTATAAAAGTGAGTTTTTAAGAGTGAAGGGTGTTTCCACTACCAAACATATCTAGTATAGGCTGAAGAACATTTATGAAGGCAATACTAAAGTAAAGAAGAAAAAATTATAAATATGGAGGCTGAAGTATGAATATATAAAGAATGGTGAGTATTAATCCATTAGTGACTTCTTTAATAGGGTGAATGTTATTTTTAGCAACATCATATGTCTTGGTGATAATCTAGAAGAATCAACTGTTGTTGACAATATCTTGAAACTTCTTCCTGAAAAGTTTGAGGCCAAAGTTTCTTCATTGGAAGATAGATATCCAAAAACATTATCTCAGGATGATTTTTATAGTAATATCATTACCTATGAAATGAGAAGGGTGAAATTTATAAAGGAAAAAAATGAATGTTGATCATGAAATGTATTTCAAGGCTTCTAATAAAGAAAACACTAAGAAGGTTCTTGAAGAATAAGCTGGAGATTTTGATTATGAAAATGAGGTATGTAAAAATATTGGTGAATTTTTATCATTTTTTTCTAAAAATGTGAAAATAGGTATAGGTAAATATAAAGGGAAACTTACCTTGAAATTATTTGAATTTGGATCCATTGGGAACTTTATGGTTAATTATCCTCAAATAAAGAAAAAAGAGGATAATGAGGAAGATGATTGAATGAAAAGAAGATCATGGAAGAAATAGGGTGATAAGGCTAAATCTTATTCCAAAGGTAAAGATAAAAATTTATTCAAATCCAAAAGGATAAGTTTTTTGTCCAAATATGATGAAGAAGAAGAAATTGAAGCTAAATACAAAAAATCTACTAATAATGCTAGATAGAATAATTTTATTGCAATAGTTAACAGTGAAGAGTTCTAAGTTGAAATTCTGAAGAATAAGAAACTCAATTATAATTTCATTTGAAAGAATGTCTAAGAAATATTGGGAGGCTTGAGAAAGAAATCAGGAAGTTTAAAAATGAAAATTTTTCAATAAACAATCAAGAATGTTGTTATGATGAAAACATTAAGTTGCTGGAAGAGATTTATGATTTAAAGAAATATCTTGAGAATTAAAAGAATCATAATGAACATGTGGACGTTAAGATGAAAGAAAAAGAAAAATATTTGGAACTTTTTCAACAAAAACTTTCTAAATATGAACAGAGGTTTACAAGTTTCAAGAACTCTATTTCTAAAGTTGGTGAAAGATCTAAAAAGGGTAAACCTAAAAAGTAGAAAATGGTACCTTAAAATTTTGATAAAAATAATATTGGGAAAGTTATGTATGTATCCAAAAACAAAAAATTATAGAAACCATAAGTTTGAAAAATTTATGTGTTTGAAAAAATTTCTATTACTTCTGATTCTGATAAGGTTGAAAAGAAAACCAATCTGAAGAAGAATATTTTGGTTGATAATAAAAGTTTTGGTGGTCAATAAATTTATGATTATAAAGATAATAAGGTTTCTGAGAACATGTTCACAACTTCATACAATATGGAAGTCTTAGAGGAAAATATTCTTTCTGTGGCTACTGCAGGTATTGTGGTGGATTTGTGAATATGAAAAATATATGTTGGTTCAATCAAAAATATTTTTACTATTTCACAAATTATAGAAGGAAACATTTTAGGGGGTATTTGATCCTTTAAAATGAATAAATCTAAGAATGAAGTATGAAATAAATTTGAGAATATTGGTGTAAAAATTGAAAATTGATTCCAACCCTTAGAAACTATTTTTGAAAGATGTGAACAACCTAGACACCTTGAAAAAGGATTTCTTGTTTTTTTATCAGCACAAAAAAAGTTTCTTAACAATTCTCAGAATCCGGATGTGAAGAAAGATAAAGGAAAAGAAAAGGTTATTTGTATTGAAATCACTCTTAAAGAAACAAAAGGAGAATGACCTTTGATCTTGGGTAGTGGGTGTTCTTCTCATATGACACAATACTTGATTTTTTTGAAGAATTTAAAAGATTTTAACCAAGGAATAGTGAAATTTGGCAATGATGAATCTCTTAGAATCAAAGGTGTTGTATCAGCCATCATTGGGGAAGAAAATTTAAAATCTAAGAAATATTTGTTTTTTAATGGGATGAAACACAATTTACTAAGTGTTTCAAAACTTTTTAATAAAGGAAACAAAGTTATTTTCAGAAAATATGGGTTTTTTTGTGAAAAGTGAGAATGATAGAAAGATAGTTAGAAGATGAAAACATATAAAAGGAAACTTGTTCCAAGTTTATGAGGTTCAAAACTCTTGTTACTTAGGCATTGTGGAAGAAAATCAGTTTTGTTATAAAAGGTTGGGACACACGTTTCAAAGAAACATGAGAAAGTTATCAAAGTAAGATAATGTCCATGGTATTCATAATATGTCAAGAAGAATATATTGGTGTTTCAATATTTTTCATAAGGTAAAGATAACAAACTATGTGAAAAATAAAGTTGATATTTGTTGAAAATGACCTCTAGAACTTATTCATTCTGATATTTTATGGTCCAATGAAAAAAAATAAACTCATGACTATAAGTATTTTATTAATTTCATTAATTAATTTACTCACATTACTTGTGTTATGTATATGAAACCTAAGTCCGATGCTCTAACAATATTTAAAAGTTTTAGTAGGAAATATGAGATGGAATGTGAGTATTCAGTAAAGAAGTTGAGGACTGACAGTGGTGGTGAATACAAAAAATGAAGAGTTTGAATGTTATATTGAGAATTATGGAATTCTACATGAGTTTAGTACACCATACACTCCTCAACAAAATGGTGTTGCTGACAGAAGTATTAGAGTTTGGTTGAAATGGAAAGAACTATGTTACTTGAACATGGTATCTCTCATTAATTTTGGAGGCAATCCATGAACACTAAGGTTTATATTCAAAAATGATGTTTTTATAGGCCAAGTTCATATATAAGTCTATATGAAATGTTTTAGGAAAAAATATAATTTTGAAATACTTAAGAGTTTTTGGGAGTTCATGCATCATAAATAAGAAAGGTGGAAACCTTGGGAAGTTTGTGCAGAGAGGTGAAGATGGAAATTTTCTATCTATGCTCCAAAAGGAAGAGTTTAAAAAAGTATCAATAAAGATTTAGGAATATTAGTTGATTATATTGATGTGAAAGTTATTGAAAAAGCTAAGAAATGTAAATATAATCATATTGATAATGAATATTAAAAGGATGAAATAATGTTTGCTGAAAATTTTGATAAGGATTCCAGTAATGGTAATCCTACTCAAGAAGAAGAATCAGACTCACATATTTCTAGTGATGAGGAATAATCTCGAAAATCTCATCCTAGGATGAGGAAGAAAGTGGAAGGTCAAAACATTATTGGTGATTAATATCAAAATGTTCAAAAAAGAAGGACATCAATAGTTATTATACATACCTCCTTGTATTCAAAAGTTGAGCTGAAAGATGTGAATGAAGCATTTGAGCATCCAGAATGGGTTCAAGCTATGAATGAAAAGCTAGATCATATAGAAAATAATGATAAATGGGAAATCATACCTAAACCAAACAACAAAAATGTTATTGGTAGAAAGTGTTTTTTTTGAATAATCTAAATGAATATGGTGAAGTGATGAGAAATAAATCATGATTAGTGTGAAAGGGTTACTCATAGATTGAAGGTATTGATTTTGATGAGAATTTTTCTTCAATGGAAAGGTTAGAAATAATAATAAATTTTCTTTCTATTTTCGCACAACAAAGTTATAAATTTTTGTAGATGGATGTGAAATAATAATTTTTAAATGGTGATCTTGATGAGTAAGTTTACATTGAACAACCATGTAGCTTTGTTTTTGGGAAGGATTAAGGTTATGTGTGCAAGTTAAAGAAATCCTTATATAGGATAAATCAAGAACTAAGGGAATAATATTCCAAATTAGTTACCTACTTAAGAAAGATGAGTTTTAAGAAAGGAAGGGTTGATATTAATCAATATATCAAAGAAATTTAGGAGTTTTCCCTCATTTTAATTGTTTATGTTGATAACATTATATTTAACGGGAATGATGAAAGAACTTGTGAAAGATTTTTTGAAGAGATGAAAAATTTGTTTGATATGTCCATATTGGATGAAATGAAATACTTTCTTGGGTTAAAAATTTCACAAAAGAAGAAACACATATTTATTTCTCAAGAAAATTATGCTAACGAACTTCTTAATAAGTTTTTCATGGAAAATTAAAAACTGGTTTCCACACTAATTTTAGTGGGAACCAAGTTTTTAAAAGATGTAGAAGGCAAGGAAGTTGATACTAGAGAATTTCCAATGCTGATTGGAAGTTTGTTATATTTTAATTCCTCAAGACTCAAAATTGTTTATGTTTTTACCTTATGTGAAATATTTCGGAGTGATCTAAAAGAATCACATCCTTTATCTAGAAAAATAATTCTATGATATATTAAAGACACAAAAAATTTCAGCATCAGGTATGAAAGATTATAAAGAATTAACTTGTTTAGGTATTCAAATGTTGATTGGGTAGGAAATGTTGCTGATAGAAGATATACATCTTGTGGAGTTTTATTTATTGGAAAAATTTGTGTTAATTGGAATATATTGAAAAAAAATCCACTAACTCTTAGCATAACTGAAGTTGAGTATGTTGCTGCCACTCAAGACATTAATCAACTTATGTGGACGAAGACTCAGTTAGAATACTTACTTTTTGAAGTAAAGTTACCATTGATCTTGGGTTGTGATAATCAAAGTGAAATCAACCTTATAAAAAATCCAGTAAAACATTATTGTTCAAAACATATTGATATCAAATATCATTTCATAAAAGAGCATATTGATAAGAATGAATTGAAGCTGGAGTATGTTCCCACATTGGAACAAGTTGCTGACATTTTCAAAAAACCCTTACCAAAATAATCTTTTTCTAAATTAAGGTTGAACATGGTTTTCCAACCTCTTTCTCATAAAGGTTTATGTATGTGTCTTTCCCCTATCTCATCTAGTATTTGAATAATATTGTCAAAGGGGGATAATTGTTTCATAAATCTATCTATTGATATGTGCTAAACCTTTTAAGGAAGAATGTATGTAAGGGGAGTTTTGGGTAAGTTGTGATCTCAGTATGTAAATGTGTGAAGTATTTTAACATTTTGTTATAGTGGTTATAGGAATTTGTTTTATAGGAAATTGGAAGCATTAAAGAAATTTGTGAAGAAAAGTTGAAGATGTTTCATGAGTCACTGCTTTTGGAAATTATGGGTTTTCTATCAATGATTCTTGTTTACTACAATGAGTTAACTCACGTAGGATTAATTTTTTTGATAAGTAATCCATAGCTTGAGGTTACAAATTTTACTGATTTACAAACCCTAGTTGAAAATAAAATCTAAAGGGGGTGATTATTGGGACAAAGTTGGAAATAAGTTATTTTTGGATGCTAGAAGATGTTTGTGTAATATTTTGTTTTCAAAGAAAATAATGATGAAAATAAGTCACCTCACTTTTCATTTGTTAGGGATCATACTTATGATCATAATAAATAGATCATAAAAAAAATTCTTAAGAAATTACATCATATTTAGAAGAAGTTTTTTGGAAGAAAAGGTTTATCAGACCCACCTTGGGTCCGGAATAAAAATTTGATCATAATGAAGAAGTGAATTGAGGTGTTCATGAATCCAATGAAAATATGATAATTATTTACTGATCTTATAGTTCTCATAAATCATAAGTTTTCTACGAAACTTGTGATGAAATCCTTATAGAAGAAATGGGGAGTACAAGTGCTACAAATCTTATTGAGGTTTGATTGGAAAGAAAGAAAATGATAAAATAATGGGAAGTTACAAAACTTTCCATTATAAGTCAGACCATGATGAATCCAATATTAAAAGTTCTTAAAGTAATGATAAAGTCATTATAAAAGATTGAGTTTTGTAGAAGAAGAAATTTTTTGAAAGAAAAACATTTCTAGTCTTAGTTCATCAGTGTGAGATCACCAGGTGCAGAATTCTTTGAAGGCTA
Organism: Viscum album; assembly: GCA_963277665.1. Taxonomy (NCBI): domain Eukaryota; kingdom Viridiplantae; phylum Streptophyta; class Magnoliopsida; order Santalales; family Viscaceae; genus Viscum; species Viscum album. The sequence goes on from OY728147.1 coordinate 30,370,610, forward strand.
TAAAGTTTTGTTAAGAACATGAAAATATGAAGATTCTAAAGTCAAAGTTGCTGACATCGGTTCATTGAACATGGTGTGCCACAGATTATTAGAGAGACACTAACATTGATCATCAGATGCAGTGGTGATTTTAAAAGGAAATCAGAGGCATAATTGTTTTTATTAGAGAATATTAGGACCAATGAAACTGATGGAGAAGTTGAAGATGTTAAGACTGATGAAAGATTGGTTCAGAGAACAATAAAAAATGTAGTCAAAAATTTTCATCAGGTTGAAATAATTTTCCTTAATAAGTGGTTCAAGAGAAAATAAAACTCTAATATGGTTTTAATTGGGTCAAGATTCATCAGACTGACACTGATATCAATTATCAGAGTAGAGAAGAGATCAATCCATCTCATGTGGGATGACACCAATAACATTACCAGACGTAGGATCATCAGTCTGAAGAAAAGAAAAAGAGGATATTTCCTTGAATAGTTTTTGTGATTGTGTTTTCAAGGGGAAGTTGTTTGAATAATTTGAAGCTGGTGATAAAGTAATTCTGAGAAGTGGAGACATATTTATAAGTTGTCACTATGTTTATGGAAAAATAAAAGGTGAATGAATTTTAACAAAGAAGAAATAATGTTTTTGGAAAAGTGGTTTCAATATTTTATATCTTTCAAGTTGGTATGGAGCATTAAAATGAGATTTTGTTTTATCAGTTGGTATAGATCATTAGAATGGGTAGTTGGTTACAAGAATCATAATGAGAAGAAATCTTTTTTTATTATGTTTGTTTTTCAATTGTTATAGAGCAACATAATGAAGAATATGATATATTCATCATAATGAGAAAATAAAATTGGGAATTATAATTAGAATTGAGATTTTTTAGAAATTCTAAAGCAATATTAATATGTGAGAAGATTTGAGAAGATTTGAGAAGAGTTTAGAAGTGTTGAAGAATTCAAATATGTATCAGAAATTCAAGAAGAATTGAAGTTTCAAGAAATCTGTTTGAGCTGGAAAACTTTCCAAAATCCCACCCAAACCATATTTGGATCACTTATAAATAGAGGGAAGTACATTTTACTTTATAATGGATGAAAGTATTGTTCATGGGTGGAGAGATAACATAGAGCACTGGAAGTTTATAGAGAGAACAATTCTCAGGATTGAGCTTTTCTGAAGAAGTTTATTTAGATAGAAGAAGAAGAAGGCAAATCATATTTAGAGTTTCTGAATCAGACTTTGCGATCGGACTGGGATTTCTGGAATGAGGTAAAAGCAGTTCAAAATTGTTTCAACAGTTTTCTGAAAGAGTATTATATTTTAGATTTAGAAGTCAGACTGGGAAGATCAAAATGAGTAATTAGACTAAGTATCATTATAAACTCTAGAAAGTTCTTACCTACTAATGGATAGAAAAGTGAAGATTTTTTTTGAAGATATTATTTGTGAAAGTTGACAAGGCATCATAATAACATGTTTTGAAGCATATTGTGAAAGTTTCTTAACTTTTTATAAAAAATTATATCACATCATTTTGTGCTTCTTGAATCATATGCACTATTGTATTGAACATAGTGCTACACGAGTGTAAGGGAATATCTTACTCATTGTATCCACACAAAAGAATTTTTTTCTATTAGATTGTGTGGAATTGGATTGTTTCCAAACCATAACAAATATGTACCTACTATTATTGAGTAGTGACCCTTGTAAATTCTTACATCTTCATGTATGTGTGACTGTATTGTTTTCAGAAAGGTAGAAACTCTTTAATAATAGGTGAAGGTTGTTTCAAAAGAAAGTAAAATTAAAATAAAAAAGATAGCACTGATTCACCCCCTCTCAGTGATACTTAGATACTAGTTGGGTAATCTCAATTTATTTTTTCATATAATTCTATATAATATAATGGTGAATATAACCTCATCCAATAAATTCATGGTGGTTTAATTATTATTTTTTATTTTTTTTGTTTAAACTAGTGGTGATTTTGCAGCATATAGAGATAGTTTGTCAATGATTAGCAATGATTATAACCGTTGATAATTATATAATGACAGTTCTCTTATTTAGTGATGGTTTAAAGACCCACTTATTACAAAGTAAAATTATAGGAAATCATTTTTCTTCTGAATATAATCCTACCTTAAATATAAAATACAAATATATCTATGTGATATAGAACTAAAAAATTTAAGTGCTAAAAAAACATAAAAATATAATAATTACATATGTTATATTACAATATTTTTTAATGTACAACATATTTTTTTAATTTATATGCTACAAAATATCATATATAAGTTTTTATTACAAATACAACATTTGAAAAGGGGAATCAAACATCAAAGCTACCCCACTAAGTCATGATAGCTACCATCAGATGTTAGATTCTCCTGATTTTCCTATCGTCTACCAAACTTTTTGCATTTTTTTCTTACATTAAATGGGATTTAGAGTATAAATTAGTTATAATTATATATGACATACAAAACATATTTACAACAACAACAATAATAATATTAACAAATTTAAATAAACTTAGTAGATTTAGCACCATTGTAGTTTGTTATACCAAGAATGCAATGTCTATAAGAATGATCTCTATCATGCCCTAAAATAAAGTAGCTAATACAATCCATATTTATTCATACAACTCATCCCAATCTATCCATCATGTACAATTCTCTTTTATTATATTCTCCAAGATCATAATTTTATTTTGTGATTGTAAGTGATTGAGGATAATAACATTACTCAAACTTGTAGGTGGAGGCATTATAGTGAATGAAAATGAGATCCTTCAAAATACTCACATGGGGATGGTAAAGAACCTAACCCCTACACATGAACAATAAACACCTTTCCCAAAACATGGTAAATGACATCTTTTTTGGAGACTGAGGATGAATACAAATGATTTTCACCGCATGCCTCTTTAATTTTTTGCTATAAATGAAATAAATTTTAGAAATAAAATATTTTTTATAAATTAATTTTAATTTATATTTTTTAACTCAATGTTTACTTTTTGTTCATCTAATAATTTACATCGGCTTTCTTATGCACATAGAACCAAAACTTGGTTTAACTGACCTCATGACCAACTTATTTCACCTACATCATCGAGGAAAAAAATGACAACTATAAAAATTTATGTACTTAAAATGAAAAATATATATTTAATAAATAGTTATAAGATTACCTTGTTTGATATTTTCCTTGAAAAACTCTTAGAACTAGTTTTATATGGGATAACTTGTTTCTCTCTATTTGACAAGTTTTTTTTAGAATATTCCTAATAAAAAATATTAATATTAATAAAAATTATATTATTTTTAATACATTAATATTAATGTACTAAGAAAACATCAAATACCTTATGCGAATCAGAATAATGCATATCCACCAAGGACTTCCACCAATCTTGAGGTATCCCTTAAGGTACCTTTTCTACATTTAATGAGGACTCAAGGATGCGAGAGTTGGTTCCCTAGAACAAAATTTTTTTGTACCTTATAATGTTCTATATTCATTTTTTTAAATATTAATAAACATATTATCGCATCATGGTTGTTCTTTTTCATGACACAACATGTGATAATTCTTAAGAGTAACTGTCACATTTAAAGTTCATAGCAATTCTATACTACAATGAGAACCTCAAAGTTTCACGATGGTATTGTTAATATATATATATATATATTATATCTGGATGATATCATTTTATGGGACAAAAATGATATTGGCTATTAGAGTTGGGCTCTCCAAAGGTTTTGAGACAATTTCTCATAGTTTCACCCTTGGTAATTTCTAGTGTAGAGTATTATGCGAACATGATTGACCAGTATAAAATTCACATTTATATGTGTCATTATATGTTCCTATCTGTGAATATTTGTATTGATTATTAGACTTTAAGATTATTATTAATGGATATTATTAGTCGTGTAATTTAATGTATTGATGAAAATTATGATGGAATATGTTTTCGGTGAAGTATGATATGTTTTCCATGTCATGAGTGATATTTAATTAACGAATAATGTGAGAAAGGATTCATACATTCAGTTCTCTAAACAAAGTCTTAAGCCCTTGGAATGTAATAAAATAGCTCAAATAAATCCATGGTTATAGTGTTCTGTGGGTAAGTTCATTTCTATAAATTCAAAGAATGAGACATCGAGCACATTGGTTGATGACACCAGAATGCAACCTACTTGATTAGAGATATCATGATAAAAGGATTATATTATATAGTAAGAATATGTTTGAGGTTTTATGCCATTATAATATTAATTTCTTTCTCTATGAGTGCCTTAGCATGTTGTTAGATGCTAACCTTGAATTTTAGCAGCTTTGCCTAATTCCACTTAGAAATAGGCCTAGGGGATCACACACTAAGTGCTTCCATAACCTTAGTTAACTATTAAATATTATTTATTATTTGAAATGTTTAAAAAATATTATCCCTGTATGTGGTTTAATAATTATTCATGTTTTCTTAATCTTAAATATTCAGTCACCAGTTATTTGAGAAAATATTTGTGTACAAAATATTTAATAAATATTTGTCTATTATTTGGTCAATATAATATTTAATTACTTATTGGAATATAATGTAGTGGTATTTATTTATTAAATAAATAGTAATTTCTCAAGGACTGATAAATATTTTGGAGGAATGACATATCAAGTTTAAAGGTCTGATGGGAAATAATATATATTAAATATTATTTGAATAAATTTTAATCAATTTATTCAAGAAATAATAATTAATTAATTTTTTTTCATGTTAATAAATAATAATAATATTATTATATACATAGGGATCCGTGGAGATTAAATAAATATTAATGGTTCATGTCCAATTATTATTTTATAACCCTATCACCATTTAAATCCGATTATATTTATATATATTAGGTACATAGGGGTACAATCACCTCGAAAGAAACACACACACACACACACACATGCACATGCACGATTTCAACCCCTTTGGGTAGGTCATAGCCCCCCTAATGGATAACCCACCCATTGATGTCCTGAATACCCATACAAATTAAGCCCCAAAAGGCCCATGATAATAGTCCATCATCACCCATGCTACATTTCCCCTGTATCCAAACCATTGCCTATGCGTAACCAACTGTATAAGCCTACCCTACAAACCAATTATGGGTAGTCCCATCATATCACTTGATATTATGTCAGTGACACAAAAAACCGCTAGACAACCACCCATGCCATCGAGCGGGGGTTCACCGGTCTCATTACCCAGAGAGATCCTCTCTAAGAATGCTCTCAAGAACAGAGAGTGATCCTCCTCCTCCACATATCTCGATTCTATATAGATCATGGAGAGTGATTCTTAGAATCTATTCTCATGGTGATCATAGTTGAACAATTAAAACTTTAAGATCTTTTATAATAACACTCAAAGATTCATATGGAATCACTTAGAGGTTCATAGTGCATGTGTGGATCACTGTTGGAGGGAATCTACACATAATTCCCATGATGTAATGACAATACAATGTAGAGATGTGAGATTCATCAATGAGTAAATATTCATCATAAGAAAATTATTTAAATACTTAAATTAATAATAAATCATTATGTGATGATATTGAATTTGGCTCTAGTGATCAAATTTCAATTAACATTTGATTCAATTTTGTTGATCACAACATTATTCATCATGTACATCTCATATTAATCATTGATTATGATAAAAATCCAAGTTGGGAATTCCCTATTGACATTTCCACTATACCCAGAACCTTCAAGTGGAATTAGAGAAGCCACATAATAATTTATAATTATTTAAAGTTCATTGATTGATTTACACATTCATCATTAGTTTTCAATTCCATTTAATTGTTATTTAAATTTAAATCATGAAATATCCTCTTCTTTATCATTTTCTCACAAATATAATTAAGAATGGATTAATTATGAGTGAATAACAATCTAATAACTTATATAAAAGCGCTAAGGATTTTCACATGATAACATAATAATACATAACATGTATTCTGTAGGTACACATTGTGTACCCATTTTTAATGCACCAGGATGCCTTACAGATTAATTCTAAGCATTGTACATTTATTTTATGCTATGAGTAATTAATACACACTAAATGTTGACATGTCCATCCTGATAAAAAATTATCCATACTACACGATGTGTAACTTGCATACACGATGTGTATTCCATTATTCAAATATGATCCATATGTTTTTTACATGAAACTTGTGACTGGTAACCATGTAACTTAGAGAACACATGAAATGTATCCTAGGTAAATTCCATGTACTCCCTTAATTTTCATGGCAAGATGACACACCTAGTCCCTAGGCATGTGCTACAGATAGATGTTAAAGAACTATACATGACGTGTAACTAGATAATACATGCCATGTATGTTACCTGATTATGAAGAATTTAAAATTATTTTTTATAACCCTTAAACCTTATCAACATGTGTTCTATATTTCATTTATTTTACTCAGGTATTCCATGTGATGTTAAATATCTAATTAATTTTTGTGTAATATTTTGAACAATTTGTTTTTGTATAATTTATAATACAACGATTACTCTACATGCATTTAAACATAACACATTACATAAATAACATGTGTCAGTGTGTAATTTATTTGACAACATATTCCATGAAATTACATGATAATACTTGTATGATATATGCCACATGAGTAAATAGTATAAAACTATCATACATGCTAGGTAGTTTTGATGAGTACTCACCATTTTGCCTCCAAGGTACAATGTTTTGTATTAAGTAAATTTTAAATAAATTATTTAATTTATTTAAAATAATTATGGATGAGAATATAAGAAAGTTTTGAGGAAAATTAAGATAAAATAATTTATTAATTAAAGAAGATAATTAATTGATTCAAGTATGATTTATCTTAAATAAGAATGACTGGGAATGAATACTATTTTATTAAATATGTAATTTATTGCATGTATGCAGATAATCATGAGCATAGAACACACCTTTATATGTTATTGGTCTCCTTTTAATTTATAATTAAATTAAATTTATGGCCTGTGCATCATCCCTCCTCTCATTATGTAAGGGAATGAGTGCCCACAATTTCATTTTATGTAAACCTAATAAACTATTCCTTTGGTTTCCCTCACTTGTTTGTGAGAAAAAACTAATGTAATGGATGGATAGTTTAGTCTAGTGGAGGTATTTCAAGTTTATATCTGAGGTGAAACCAATTTAAGAGATACATGATAGGATAGGAAGAAAGCTGCAACATGAACCAAGTCATGGTTCAAGGTGTTTTTACCTTAGGTCAATGATTAGTTTATCATCCTCTAAATAAACTAAACATTAAGAAAATCTCATGATCATACCACTCTTATTATTTTATTTCTTTCATTTTTCATGGTTATTTTCATTATGAATGTTTTTTCATGATCATATGAATTAATGAATTAATAATCATTCAAGATAGAACTAAAAGAAATTGGATCATTCGTAAACTTTATTTAAGAGATGGTTAATCACTTAAGTAAATCCACTTGATATTAATAAAAATTTAATAAATATAAAAATGAAAAATTTATGTATAAAGATAATATATATTAATCCGGTATATCCTTCCAATGCTTAAGTTAAAATCGAACCATAGTTCAAAGTACTTGATCAACTGAAGTTGGGGTGCTTTCAATTATTAGGGAATTCTAACTTGAGTTTTTGGTCAACTTAACTTAGTTTACATAAATGGTTGACTACCAAAGAAGGACATGGTGTAATTGAAAGTCACATATTTAGGAAATACAAATAAAGTATTTTAGGATTGGGAATTCCACTCAACAGATCAATGAAATATGAATTAATTTAGTTGGAAGAAGTATGCCAACCTAAAAATCTTCAAATAACTTGTCAGGACAAAATATGGGGTATGAGAAGGGGAATATGGGTCCTTTAAAATAGAATATTTATTTAATTTGATATTTAAAAACTAGTGGTGGGGGATATTGGCCTATAAAATAATGGTAGATTAATAAATTTAATACTTATTATCTAATTTTATAAATCATATAAAGTAAAAAAATTCTTCTCTTCTTAATTATAGAAACAATAATCCATATGAATTCAACCATACCATTATGATTCATACTTTAGAATAATAACCTTATAACTATAACTAATTCCCAAGAATGGAAAAGGTTCTTGTGTGTTATTATACATTATGAAAGTAAATTATATGTGCTGGAAATCCCCATTCCTAAAATTCATGGCCAATAATCTCATGGGGAAGAATTTCCTCTCTATATGAAACACTTACATGATGCCATTGATATCTAATGTTTCATTTTATAATCTATGTCCAATTATCTTATAAAGTAATATGATGAAATGGATGAATATAGTATCATGTCTCACCTTCATGATCTCTATAAAGAGAAGGTGAGATAAGAGAAATTTGAGATCTCTAATGTACTATTCACATAAAATCTTGGAGAGTCAGCACTGGCTGGGCCTCATATAATCAAGATGATTGGATACATAGAGATATTATAAATCTTGGGCTTTAAGATACCTAATTATTTGCATACAGATATCATCCTTTCCTCACTACCTAAATAATTCTCAAATTTAATTCCAAATTATAACATGAGAAATAACAAGAAGACTCTTTCAGAAATGCTTACTCCCATTCACTAAGTTGAAAAGTATATGGGGGGTAAAAAACCCCCAATAAAACCAACATACCCCTATTTTAAGAATTTCTAATTTATGAAATAACAAATAAGTTATGAAAATAAGAAATGAGCAGCAAAACCAACATACCCCTACTGTAAAGCAAGGAAGAGGTATACCTCACTTGAAAAAAATGGTATGTATTTTAAACACATCCATAATAATTTTATGTGGTATGAAACAAAAACATAATTATTTTCTTATATTTATTTGAATATTGATGAATAGAAATCCAAAAACTCTTCCATCCCATATCATGTTCTATGGAAGGATACATGTGAAAATAAAGAAGGGGTGCTAATAGATGAAAATACCCAAAAAATGTGGGAAGCATGTGTAAGTATGACATAATAAAATTTTGTTTTGATTTAAATCAGTATTACATAATAATTATTACTTATTTAATCCAAATTATACATAAGAATCATCATTTGATGTACCCGATGAACAACTGCTATCTGTGGCCTTGAAGTGGCTAGAATAGTATGGCCACATCATATGTGTTGGTTTTGGGGTGTCACCCCAAACATATTTTGAGTAAAGAAATGAATGGAGTGATAAAGATAAGAAAATGGAAGTATTTTAGTAATGATTAGCTGATTTAGAAGAAAAAATTAATTATCAATTAGAGTTGTTAAAAATTTTTATGGGAAGGAATCAAAGTGAAGAAACAATACAAGAACAACCACTACATAAAGATCCCCCACCCCCAGTAACTTTTAGGCAATCCATTACCCTCAAAGAGATATCTTAGAATAGGTAATCAATATTTTCATAATTATTTATATGAAATTTTAATTAGGAAGACACTGATACCTTTCATTTACTGATATTCTATAAGGTGAAAATGATTGTGATTTATATCTATCGACACCCACCCATCACCTTATTGTGAGGGGTACCATGTACAACATCAAAGGAGAAATTATACACACACAAAAACTTTCAATAGGTCATGTGAGAGTGGGGATTCATGTAGCTCATGAGATGAGAACTAAGATACTACTCCACTTGATGATGTGGATATTCTTATGGTTGATCAAGATATTGGAACTTTTGTAGAATGGTTGTTAGATGTTTTAAAAAACACTTTGACAAGGATGAATTTGTTTCCAATTTATTTTTCACTTAAAAACCATTAACAATTAATTAAAAAAGTCTTAAACTAATGAATGCTATTATAGATGGATAAAGGGAAGGGATGAAACAAAAGGTTAAAGTAAAATGATATAAAGGATCAACCAACCAATCAAAAACATCTTCACAAAGTACCTTTACCGAACCCATTTAGCTTTCACATTTAATAACATTGAAGGTTAATTTAGATACAACATTAGAAAGTAGTGATATGAACGTAATTGATTTTTGAATAAAAAATTTACATATAGGACATTAAAAACTATGTTGGTGTTGAGAATGTAAATCAAATCCTCAAACATGAATGTCTATGAGTCTTAGTTGTAAATGTATACATGAGGTGTTTTTTCATGATTTGGTTGTCCAATAGATGATTTACTATGTTATTATGACTGGATGCTATTCATAATTTTTAGGCATATATATCAATAATATTTGAAAGGGAAACCTTGTGAAAATAAATTTGGACTCATTAGTACTCACATAACTTCTACACAATAATTCTCATTAGAACCAAACCAATCTAAAGGAATAGTGGAAAAACTATCCCCAATGTTTGAAAGTAAACTTATAGATGACAAACTTTTATTAACACCCATGACACGGGGGTAAAAATCTACAATTTAATCACATCAAATACATTATCATTAATTTCATTACTTACTCCTTTTTTAGGGATCATTGGTTACTCTTTTCAGTCAATTTGGATACTCCAAAGATTTATTTTCTAGATGCAATGCATGGATACCCAAAAAATCGACCACACATGATAACGTTTATTAATTTGTAATAAAATACATGAAACATTTTACAAATAAACTTTATGTTATATATTTTATATTATATTTTAATGAAAATCATGTTATGATAGGATAATGTTTAAATATCATAAAAATCATGGCTTGAGGATAGTCCATGAGCACATGGAGCCTATTGACTTCTACAAGTGGATAAGTATTAGGGTATATATAATAATATTTCACTATCAAAACATATATAAAAAAATTACTTGTTTTTTTTCAATTTTTCTACAGTGTCTGAAACAAACTAATAGAAAAGTTTTTTGGTTATTATTTTTGAAAATTTATGAAATACTTTGTATACCATCAACAAACTAGCATCCTCAAAGAGGTATTTTTGAAGATAATTACAATTTCATTCTAAATATTTATTATTAATTTGTTTATTTATATTTTTATATTACTACTAGGACTTTCTGTAGTCCTCATATTCAAAAGATGAAATAGATTTATTTATAAATTAATGGTTATCGTACCTGGTGTTAGAATGTATACATACATCTTGAAGAGGCGACTTCCTACTACTTATTTAGTTGATTTTCTCATCATTTTATCTACTTTTTTAGTTAATTTACTTATCATTTTTATCTGATAATTTTGGAAAATGATCCATAAGTCAATTTTAATATACAAGAATCAACCATATCTCAATCTGATACATGGTGTGTCCAATATGACTCAAAGTGCATGTTTTCAGTTTAAAATTGATATTTTAGTTGAAAACACACATCGCATACTCAAAATTGATAAAACATATTTTTATTATTTTAATAATTTAGGGAAACAACCCATAAGTCATTTTTTATTTGTAGGAATTAGACACACCTCAATCCGATACACGGTGTGCCCTGTATGACTTAAAGTGTCCGTTATCTGTTTAAAATTGAAAATTTAGTTAAAAACGTGTGTCACTCACTAAAAACTAAGAAAAAGTGATCGTATTGTCTTTATAATTTATTACAACTTCATAATTAATTTATGATGAGTAGGAATCAATATGATGTTAAACCGACACACGATGTGACTAGAATAACTCAAAGTACATGTTTTTCAGTTTAAATTTATATTTTAGTAAAAATGACATTTGACATACTCAAAACCAAACAAAAACATTTTAATTGTGTTGATACTTTATTAAAATTATCTTGAAGTCATTTTTGATGTGTAGGAATCAGTCTCATGTCAAACCAACACACAATGTGACCAATATGACTCAAAATGCATGTTTTTAGTTTAAAATGATATTTTAGTAAAAAAGTGACATTCCCAAAAACAAAAAAACACATTTGGAGTTTTTTTGATACTTTAGTAAAAGTATCTATAATTAACTTTTTATGTGTAGGAATTAGGCTCAACACAATCCAACACATGATGTGACTGGTATAACACTATGTGTTTTTTTAAATTTACATTTTAGTAAAAAAGACAATTGAAATACTAAAAAATGAGCAAACATATTCATATTGTTTAGATACTTTAGAAAAAGATACATAAGTCATTTTTGACATATAAAAATTAGCTTCACCTCAATCCAATACACGGTGCACCCAATACGGCTCAAACTAGTTGTTATCAATTTAAAATAGTCATTGTAGTTCAAAATGTGTTTCAATCATTGAAAACTAAGAAAACATGTTCTTATTGTCTTTATAATTTATTAAAGTTATTCATAAGTCATTTTTGATGTGTAAAAATCGGTCTCATATAAAACCAGTTCACGATGTGACCAGTATGATTCAAAGTGCGTGTTTTTAGTTTAAAATGGTATTTTAGTAAAAAAGAAAGGGACATACTCAAAATCGAGAAAACACATTCAGATTTTTTTGATACTTTAAGAAAAATATCTATAATTCACTTTTGACATGTATGAATTTTCCACATGTCAATCTGATGGACGGTGTGACTAGTATGACTCAAAGTGAGTGTTTTTGGTTTGAAATGAAATTTTAGTAAAAACTATAAGTGCATACTCAAAAACAATAAAATTCCCTCAGATAGTTTTAATACTTTCGGAAAATGACGCATAAGTCATTTATTATGTGTAAGAATCATCCACACCTTAATACAATACACAATGTCCCCGGTATGACTCAAAGTGTCCATTTTGAGTTTGAAATTGATATTTTAGATCAAAACATGTGTAATGAATCAGATTTTCCATGTATTATTTTTTGGATATTGTATGGATTATTTTTGAGACAAGGAACTAAGAAGGAATATTATTTTGAGGCTCGGTGTGCTCAAAATAAATTTTTGAAATATATCAAATATATTTAATATCACGCACACACAGTTTTCCTAACAAAGTGAAATAACTTCTAAAAAAGGGATCGAATAAAAAATTTGAGGGCATAGTTGAGTTAAAAACATGGGGTTTACCCTAGGCATGACATAACCTTGGTCAGTGTGGGACATTTTTGTAAAAGTCATTGTGAACGTAAAAATGAATAAAATAATTAAGTGAATTGTTTTATTTATTTTTCATTAACGCAACGACTTGTGAGTCTTTAAGTAGACCACTATGAAGAAATTCCAATATTAACCACATAAACCTAGAGCCATTGGAGAACCATTGGAGAGAGATTTAGAGGATATCCCTTAGATGGATGACTACCAGATCATGGATCGATGATCGATGTGAAATATAATTGAAGGATATCACCGAAAATCATAGCGCATCTCCATTCTTCATTAGTGATCGATTTTAATTGAGGTAAGACATTTTTTTGATTGTATTATTTCTCTATTATTATTTTTTATGATGAACATAAATCATTCGACCAATAGATTACTTTGCAGATCAATTTTTTATGGGATGGGTTTATTTGTAGGGTTATTTTGGGAGAATTTATTTTTGATAATTTATTCTTCGCTCATCATTCTAACGACTATAGATCGAGACCAACACGAACATTGGTTGAGGTTTGTTCCTTGTGTTTGTGGTTTCTCTTTTCTCCCTCGATTCTTAAATCTCCAAGGGAGTTCTTCATTTGGAATGTGGTTCAAAATCCATCAATAAATCGATCTTTATGCACGATTTCTTGGAAAAAAATTCTATATTATAGATTTGGGATCAGAACGAAATGAAGGTGGTGTGAAGATGAAAGTGGTGGTGAACCGAAAATTTTTGGACGCCTGATTTCATGTTCCTTGGCGTACAACAAATAATGAAAAATAATTCCATTTTCTGAATGAATATAAGGGCCTAAAGTTATTAATTGGTGATGGAAAGGTTCTTAGGATCCTGATTCATGATTTTACGGGCGAGGTGCAACCAGAACGGTGGTCAGATCACCAAAGAAGATGCATGGAAATAGATCTAAGTTTCTAGGAAAGGTTTTACTACACGGCATGCAAAGCGGATCCACGTGTTATGTGGGCCCCTCTTAGTGGAAGGTAGGGTTACATGATGGAGATAAGTATAAAATGGTTTGTGACCCTATCACATGGAGTGTGTTACCCTTTGGTGAACTCAGAGTGTACCTCAGATTTTACATGGACACGAGTTGAAGTGTACGAGCATGATAATATTATGTACTCCCACATAGACATGACCTAGACAAAATTACATAGGCTAGCCCATGTACTAGTACATGGGAATAATACATGGGTAGCTAACACACTATGTACTATTACATGAGAATGGGCATGAGGCACATGCCGTTTACGCTGGCAGAACCCAAGGTCAAGGGACACAATGTGTAACCCCACTACATGTCGTGTACTTTCCAAGACATGGCTTGGAGTCCTTTTCCTCTATATCTTGGAAAAGTTTCATTAGGGTACATTCCCCATATCCATTCCGTGAGGGTTAGTATGGAATGTCCTCCTACACATATGGAAAATGATCCCTTCAATAGTTCATCTTGGATAGAGTTGTTGTAATCCCTTTGTGGACCCAAAGTGAGATACTCTATTCATATTTGTTCCCTAGGTGGAGTTCTTGGTATCATCTTGACCAAAACTATATGGGTACTAATCATCTACTTAGCGGGTTAATCCAGATTGAGTTGTTGGTATACCCCATGGCCTTGGGTGTGATCCTCATCTGTGTATTTTATCTCTTCAGACCTTTAGTGTGTACTTATAATGATGAGACCTAATGATTATTACCTCTCAAACAGATTCCATTAGTGTTATAAGACCCATGAGTGTGTTATACTAGACGATTCCTTTGTGTAATCTTCGAGTTGGAATACTAGGATAAAATTATAGTTGTGAGTTACCTTTAGACTATGTGTATTTGTTGAGTATATCTAGATATTCTTATTATATGTGTTTTAGAAATATACCTATGTAGAGCTGACTATACTTCATTTTTTGTATTCTTTATAGTTTCAGGGTGTCTTACTGAGCATTTTTATACTCACCCCTACATAGGCTTTTCCCGCACATGTCATGTCTTATGCAAACAATCAACCTTTTGATAGAGTCATAGATGGATTAGGACCAAACGATGCCTAGTGAGACTAAAGAGACCGAGGACTGTTCTTACAGCTTTTTCAAAGCAGTCCCTACTATTACTTTTAGGTTGGGATTGCCTTTAGACTCTTGTGGTGGGCTTTTATTTATCCCTGTTACTTTCCTTTACTTATTGACATACTTTGGTTATAGGATTTATATGTATGCATGTAAGATTGTTCCATTGTTTATATATTTCAGTATTTTATAGGCTTAGAGATGTGTTCATGTGTACAGGTACTTAGGATAAGGCCTTCCATGCTAGTGATGTGCCTACTCGGTGCTAGTAGCCAACCCCTAGCCTATTGGAGGCAGGCTTGGGGAGTCACAACACATTCCCCATTAGAATAGGTCATGAAAGAGTGGTATCAGAGCATTAATTTGTAACTTAGGACCAGATTCTATGATATTTATTTGGGGGAAATAGTGTTAAGTGTTTTGAGTTTAGATTTCGGGCTAGGGACTCTAGTGTTGGTGTGGCAGCTGACGTATTTTTACACCAGGACTATAATCACCTACTTTTCAACTCAATACATGAGAACATTGGTTTCAGGGAAAAAAATGGTACATGCATCATATATGAATGGTTTGTGGTTTCCATGTACTTCTTGAGTCATCTCTATAGATATACTCATTGACCATGGTACATATTGTATACTTTCAGGATTCCTCCATGATGTATGACATCTAGGATTCAACATCAGGATCATAAGGATGATCCTCTTAGTGATGAGACATTGATATAGGGACTAGTTCCATAAGTGTTACCACTAGGTGGTGCACCGACTATACCACCACCTGTAGAGAATCACATGGTACCCAAAATAACAACGGATGAGGTGTGAAGGCTGAACATACTTCATGAGTTTCAGAAATAGAGACCCCTTAGGTTTTGAGGTGAGCCCAACCCACAGGAGGATGAGGACTGGCTTGAGGTGGTGACCTGAGTTGTCTATATGGTCAAGACATCAGTAGATCAGATGGTGGTGTGTGTAGAGAGTCTTCTTCATGGATCAACAGGGCGATGGTGGGGTTTAGTGACCCAATCTTATGATTGGGTGACTCTTTCATGGACAGAGTTTGAGTGTCTTTTCAGATAGGAGTTATCTCCAGATACACTGAGGTCTATACATATCGATGAGCTTGTAAATCTCAAGCAGGGTAGCAAGATAGTAGCTGAGTATTCATTGAGGTTTACCAACCTCTCTAGGTACTTGATGGATATGCTTTATGACTAGTTATTTAGGGATTGGATCTTCGATTGAGGGATTTGTAGAGAAATATGATCCATTTTTATCCCTATATGCATTCCAACCTATGATGGGGTGATAGAGCAAGCTTAGGTGGTTGAGATTTTCTTGGCTGAGTAGACACAACCAATGGTTGTTGGTAGTGGGAAAGTAGGAGCATATACCTCGACAGCAGGTAGATGACGTTGGTATCAGGGAAATGGATGTCTGAGAATTTTTAGAAGGAGGTCCAAATATGGAGGATATATAGTTTAGAGATCACTAAGTGGGTCTAATCATCCCAAAGAGAGATGGTGCTGCTCATGTGATGGTATATGACATCTTGCACAAGATTGTCTGACCTGCCATACGGTTGATAGGGAGACATTGGATGGGCCATTGAGGTAGAGGCAGTGGCAGGAGCATGTAGGTTCTCAAGGTGATGTACATGGAAAAGGAGATGGGAGAGAAGTAAAAGGTGGTAGATGCTTTGAATTATTACCACCACCACCCATAGGTGGTCCACACCTGGCTCAGGGAACTCGAGGATAGGGGTAGGGACAACTAAAGGTGGTCGAAGCTTATAACCTAGAGGCTTAAATAATGATTTGAGGTATGGTCTGTGTTTTTATACCTTTGCTGCAGTACTAATAGACATAGGTGATAATCATTTTTTTGTTTCCACATATCTTGTTTGAGAATTATAGATTCTAGTTGATCCTTGAGCTTGACTCTTGCGCTTGGAGACTCCTACTGGAGATGACTTAGCAATCAAACAATTGTGATGACAGTGATACCTAAATATTGGAGGAGAGACTTTTTATTGGGATATCTTTGTATCAAGGTTGATTCTTTACAATTTCATGTTAGGTATAGAATGGTTATCCATAGTTCATGTCATGAACCATCCCAAGTAGACCCTAAAACAGTCACTCAAGTCAGTCTGAGACAAGTCCCGAGGGGCGTTCCTGATCCCCCAGGATGGAAACTAGTTATAGGCATCAAAAAATACAAGTGGGAATTATTTAAGCCCAACAAAAATAACCAAGACTAGATAAAAAATAAAATAGCATAAAAATGCAACAAACTAAACAACTGGATCTCAATAAATAGACAACATGATCAGATACATGAAACAACTAAATAATGTAGGAATAAAAAAACTGAACCTGATACTCAAGATGACTCTATGTGGCCCCATGGGTCAATCTCTAATCCACAACCAACCATCTCCAAGGTGAACATACCAAGACTTGAACCCGCAACAGAAACTAAAAATAAGAAACACTATAGGTATGAGTATTAAAACTCAGTAGGTAGGCCCAACTAAATCTATTCCCAGAACACATCCCTTAAATAAAAAAACATTGATTAGAAAGTTTGAACTACAATATATCAATATAGAGTTTTTCACACTTTTTATTTTAAAAACAAACACACATAATCCATTACCCTCTTAATTTGAAATAAGACTCAAAGGAATAAGTAAAAGAAAACCAAAAAGGTAAAGACTTATTTTGATAACACAAAAAAGGGAAGGATTATTATTCTTTCTGAAACATTTTTCTTAAAAAAATGTTTTAACATAAACACAAGTTCACAATTTACCAAAAAGAGGTACCAAAACCAAGTATGAGATCACGATTCCACAAAGTGAGTGTAATGGCACTAAAGGTACTAGTATCGGAGGAACACGAGAACACCTAGGAACTCAAAGGAAGATAGGAACATACTATACATGTGACTCATCCCAAAGGAATTCCTATTCTCAATGATGTCATAACTCCATAACACCCAACCATCTCACTACTTGGCCTGGTTGAGGGGTCCAATCCCATAGCAATAATAACAAAAATATCCCCCTAATATGGGCCACTAGTAGTGCATAATCTAACTAGTTCTTATATTGTTCTTAGTAAACCTCTTTGTTATGCTAGGTTCTCATGTATATTTCATAAATGGGGTGTGTCTTACCATTTAAAAAACAATTCACACACACACACACACACATAACCACACCCACCACACAATATAGTATCACCCCGACCACCTGAAGGTTAGTCCCCTACCTCAAATTAATTACCATATGAGGGAAGTCCCATACCGAGGACCCTCCCAAATCACGATCCACCAACTAGGAAAGATACCTAACACAAGAGGATTTTTCCAAATGACTAATTCAAAGTTCCAAACGGGCCTTATGGAAATTTTGCAAAACTATAATTTTATAAGAAAACACACACGAAAATCACTTTAGTCAATCTAAATTACAATTTTGAACTTCACAGAAATTTTTATAAAAACCAAACCATGATATAATAAATCAATAATCATTTTAAATATCCAACCGGTCCATTTAGATAAAACGTGCACAACTTGACAAAAACACAACACATCATAAAATCTACTTTTAGAACTATGTACACCTCAAAACATTTTCAAAACACGATTTTCACTATTCATATTATTTAATAAACCATTTAAAAATTTATTAAACTATTTTTAATGAGTATCCCATGGATTTACAAACACATTAAACTCATTCAAGAACCACTTTTAAAATCAAACGCACTCCCACAACACACCAAAACATATTACACACCACTTTTATAATTAAATAAACTAATAAAACAATTTATACAAAATTATTAAACATAACAATATTGGTTTCCATTAAAAAAATACATTATTTCACACAAACAAGCTATAAAATTTCAAACACATTCTAAATTATTTTAAAAAATAATTTTGCAACAATCCAATTAATCACAAAACACAGTAAACTAATTAATTAATATTCAAGGAATTAAAAATGAAAGCAATCAATGCATTTTGAAATTTAAAGGGAAAAATGAAAAGGGATCCTACCTCAAAGGTGAAACCAAGCTGAACCATCTAATTCAAACCAACACCTGATCACGTACACTCACTTCCACAAAAGCGCACACCCACTTGGAATTTATCACCACACCTTAACAACAGAATTCGACAACCAAAGTTAGTGCGACGAGGACCAACACAACACCAATTAAATACCAGGGACTCAAATATATAAACATGAACCAAAAATAAAGTGTGCAAAAAAAACTATAGATGAAGAAAATCACCTCAGACGGTGGCAGTGACCTTGAAAATGCTGTAAGGAAAGATTGAATACCAAATAATTATTTGCACTACAAATAAAATAATTGGACTTAAAAACACAATAATGACATTAAATTAAATGTGTGAAACCTAGAGGTGATAATAAAACTCTCACCTTGAATGGAGGCAACGAATCGAAACATCCCGAATCACCTCAGATATGACGGTGGTGTATGGAACGCGGTCCGACATGACCTGTGACACCTTCCACAAACCCAATGGGGGGGGGGGGGGATTCACGACCACGCTAGAGAATGGAGGTGGTGCTACGCAATGGGGTTTAGGTTCATGCTAGAAGAACACTGTACAGGGGGGGGGGCACTAGAGGAGGCTGGCCGGAAAAAGAGTCAGAGGTCGTGGGTAGGTCGGAAAGGCAAGCCAGAGGTCATAGGTTAGATAGAAAGGGAGATGACTAGGATGCACGCCGGTTGGATAGAGACGACGAGGTAGAGGTGCAGCAGGGGCGCACCAACTATGATGGGGGTAGATGGTGGTAGCATGACAAGAGGAGGCCGGGAGGCAGGTGGTGACCAAGAAACATAAGATAGGTGGAGGCACGATGAGGGTGCACCGGCTGCGATGGGGGCAGATGACGGCGGCACGCCGGGAGGCCGAGAGGCGAGCGATGACTGGGTGCAAGGAAGACCAGGAGGGGGGGGGGGCACTGTCACATGGTGGAGGAAGAAAGGGTGGGGGGGGGGGGAGACCCCCTAGGGTTTCTCCCCTAAAAAAAGATATTAAAACAAAAATAAAAAATAAAACTTAAAAATATTGGTATAATAATAATAATTTCTTATTAATTTTATTTTAAATAATAATAATAATATTATAAATGTTACAATAATAATAATAATAATAATAATAATAATATAATAATAATAATAATAATAATAAAATTATAATAATAATAACAACAACAACAAAATCATATTAATTACAAACTTAATAATAATTAAAATGATAAGTTTGCTTCGTTTCTTTTTAAATAATAATTATATTTATAAAAATTTAAAAATAATATTATTATTATCAAATTAAATAATAATAATATTATCATCTGTGCAATAAAAATAATATTATTATGGTTTAAACATAAACCTTTTTTTATCGTTATAAAATTTCATTTAGATTTATTTTTTCAATTAGCTTAAATTATTTATTTAATTTATTATTTATTTGAACTATTGGGAAACTGCACATTCACCAGGACTGAACACACGGACACCACTAATGGTACGGTGAACATGCACCGGCTCGAGACCCACCAATAAAAAAAACAAACATCGAATATTTCAAAATGGGACCCGAACTAAACCTCATCCAAACGACGAGAGACCAAGAAAAGAATAAAATAAATGGGCGTCTGAGGTCGGGGTGTGACAATTCTCCCCACCACAAACACTTTATGCCCCCAAAAAGTCACCAAGCCCAAAGATAGCCCATAATTGATTCCATGCTCGAATGTAACCAGAAGAAACAAGAAGTTTTATGGTGACTATTTATTTCCCCAAGTCACACCTAACCAACCCAGAAGAAACCAAACTCAAAAAAAGGGAGAACATGGGGGGTTCTCCCCGCCACAAGGATCCACTAGTGTGAAAGAAAAAATCGAACATACCACCCTGGAGAGGGGGAGAGAAGCACGCAGGAACTTCAAACTGATCCAATACAACTTCTATAGAACAATCAAAACAATTCCACCATCAGAACTAGGATCTGAAACCATTACGGGGCCAAATGATACATTGGGACACTAGAATGGAGGAATCCCCCATAGAACCGAAACAAACTGGAGGAAAATACAGAGAGGCACCTGAAATAAGAAAGAGCCCAGAGACAACACCCATTGATTTCACCAAACATCTTTTTATTAAACACAAATGAGATCAAAATCAAAATTAGAACATGTTTGTTTATTCATGGGCCCAATAACCCTTCAAGGAATATAAATGACTTAGAAGCCACAATAAGAGAAGATAAGGCCACTTAGATTGAGGTATAACAAGCTCATCACACTACCCTAATTAGGATGATCTTATGAAGGTGACAAGAATAGAATAAGGAAAAATTGGACATTTCCATCCAAAAACTGAAAACATAAACTGGAATGAGATTCCACACACCCTCAGAAACTTTTGACTGTGCGCGAGCTTCACCTCGAGACCTGTGGTAGGGGCCTTGATGGTTGAAGCATCTCCTTCCTCACAGTCAAGAATTTTCATCCACTAGTCCCCAAATTCCTCTTCCTCATGTTGATTCAAATTGCCACAATGGTGGTATGATTTCAAAGGGATGCAACATGATGACTTAGAATGCTAGAACTGGCCATACTGGTAACACATAAGAGAACAATCCCAAAAATTGGGTGCTAGTGCCGATGAATATAGTTTCTTGGAGACAGGTTCCTCCGGCATGCACTCCTTTCCAGTTGGGGAACCTTCATGAAATATGACCACCATTAACCACACCCAAAACTCTAACGACGATGACTAATCCCATATTTACTATTCCAGAACTGAACCCTCAAATAACTCTGGGATGGTACGAAATTTAACACCCTCAGGAGTTCCCAACAACATGAAGGCCCACTCTAATTCCAAAAACCACACAACTGCCTCTAACTGACTTTAATTACCTTGATAAATAGGCAACACATGAATTGAATTGAAAACTAGGTATGACTCATTGGAAACCTTAATGACCTTTCTGGGTTGCATACTCATAATAACATGAAAAACACAACTGCAATCGACATCAAGCCAAAGCTCAATCAAAGAAACATCCAAATCCAAGGGAAACAGGCACATAATCCAAACATATACAAACAAAAACAAAAATTAATTTTCCAAAAATTTCCATTTCTTTTAAATTTTAAAACTCACCTATGACACCTTATGAACCATCACATATACTTTCATTCAATCCCCCCTACATCATCCATGGAAAAGTTCCCCCATGCACTCTCCGTACATACCCATGAACATGTGACCCTCCATAAGGAATAACAAGGTTCAAATGCTTCTTTCCATTATCAAATCAAAACACACACCAAAATTTCCAAATCATACCCCTTCCTCTCTAAAAACTCACCTCACCAATTTCAAAGAAATTTGGAAGAAACCCCCCCATTTTCCATTTCAAAACCAGCTTCATTTTTAACACACACTCACATCAACTGAGATCAAAATGAAACACAACCAACAAAAAACCAAAGGAATGAGGAACTAGTTCATAAGCCTAACCCGACGACATGGTGGTGAGCCATGCCCCAAGTAAGGCATAACACTAAGAGGACCTTGAACCGAGAAATTGGAATCAACATGAGTCACCACCCCATGTGATGATGCAACATGAAATGATTTGCCTCCATTGTCATCCCTCAATCCAAAAAAACCCCAGAAAAAAGTCTCAAAACCCAGACTACCCCTGGTAACTCAGGTCTTGTCACGAGTAGTGGTGATCAGGCACCAACCCGTAACATACTTCCTGAGCCCCTACAATCCTAATCTCCTTCTACCGGACACTCCAAATAACAAGGGCCTCCTATGATACCATTTTTTCATGAACCATCCTAAGTCGACCCTAAACCGATCACCTGAGCCGGTCCATGGAAATTCACTAGGGGTGTTCCTGATCCCCCCAAGATGGAAACTAGTGTCGAGGATCATAACATTCAAGTGGGAAAGATTTAATCCCAACACAAATAAACAAGACTAGATAAAAAAATAAAATAGGATACAAATGAAATAGACTAAACAACTAGATCCCAATAAATAAACAACAGGATCAGATACATGAAACAACTAAACAATGATGGAATAAACAAACTGAACTTGACACTCAAGATGCCTCTATGTGGCCTTGTGGGTCACTCTCCAATCCACAACCAACCATCTCCAAGGCAACCATACCGAGACTAGAACATGCAATAGAAACTAAAAACAAGAAACACTATAAG
The DNA here is from genome assembly GCA_963277665.1 of Viscum album. Lineage (NCBI taxonomy): Eukaryota > Viridiplantae > Streptophyta > Magnoliopsida > Santalales > Viscaceae > Viscum > Viscum album. The sequence continues at coordinate 30,394,091 of OY728147.1, forward strand.
AATGAGTATTAAAACTCAGTAGGTAGGCCTAGCTAATTCTATTCCCAGTGCAAATCCCTTAAATAAAGAAAACATTGATTAGTAGGTTTTAACTAAAATATACCAATATAGAGTTTTTCACACTTTTTTATTTTAAAAACAAACACACATAATCCATTACCCTATTAATTTGAAATAATACTGAAAGGAAGGAGTAAAAGAAAACCAAAAAGGTAAAGACTTATTTTACTAACACTGAAAAAGGGAAGGACGCTTATTCTCTCTAAGACATTTTTCTTAAAAAATGTTTTAACATAAACAGAAGTTCACAATTTACCAAAAAGGGGTACCAAACTAAGCATGAGATCATGGTTCCACACAGTGAGGGTAATGGCATCAAGGGTACTAGTATCAGAGGAACACGAGAACTCCTAGGAACTCATAGGAAGACCTGAGAATACTATACATGTGACACATCCCAAAGGCATGCCTACTCTCAATGACATCATAACACCCTAATTCCCAACCATCACCCTAGCTGGAGTGGTTGAGGGCCCTAATCCCATAACAATAGTAACAAAAATATCCCCCTACTATGGGCCACTAGCAGTGCATAATCTAACTAGTGAAAAAATCATTCTCAGTGAACCTCTTTTATATGCTAGGTTCCCATGTATATTTCATAAAGGGGGTGTGTCTTACCATTCAAACAAAAAATCACACATACATATATATAACCACATACACCACACAATCTGACATCACCCTGGACACCTCAAGGTTACTCCCCTGCCTTAAATGAATTACCACATGAGGGAAGTCCCACAATAAGGATCCTCCTAAATCACAATCCACCAACTAGGCAAGAGACAGAACACAAGAGGAGTTTTCCAAATGACTAATTCAAAGTGCCAAATGGGGCTTATGAAATTTTTACAAAACTATACTTTTATAACAAACCACACACGCAAACCACATTAGTCAATCCAAATTACCATTTTGAACTTCACATGTGTGTTTATAAAAACCAAACCATGCTATAATAAATCACTAATCATTTTAAAGAGCCAACTGGGACATTTAGATAAAACTTACGCAACTTGAAAAAATCACAACTCGCATTAAAATCCTCTTTTAGAACTATGTAAACCTCAAAAAACTTTCAAAAAATGATTTGTACTATTCATATTATTTAGTAAACCATTTAAAAATTTATTAATTTTTTTAATGAGTATATCATGGCTTTACACACACACAAAACTCATTCGAAAACCTCTTTTAAAATTAAATGCACTCCCACAACACACCAAAACAGAATACGCACCACTTGTAAAATTAAATAAACCAATCAAACAATTTATACAAAACTATTAAACCTAACAATATTGGTTTCAATTAAAAACACACATTATTTCACACAAACATGCTACAAAAGGTCAAACACATACTAAATTATTTTAAAAACCTATTTTGCATCAATCTAATTAATCACAAAACATGGTAAATTAATTAATTAATATTCAAGGAATTAAAAACACAAGAAATAAATGCATTTTAAAATTTAAAGGGTAAAATTAAAAGGGATCCTTCTTCAAAGGATAAACCAAGAAAACCCATCTAATTCAAACAGACACCTTCTCATGTACATTCACTTTCACAAAAGCATGCGCGCACTTGGAATTTATTGTCACATGTTAATAATAGAATTCTGCAACCAAAGTCATAGAGGCGAGGACCAACACTTAACCAATTAAATACCAAGGACTCACAAATATAAAAACGACCCAAAAAATAAAGTTCACAACAAAACTAAGGATGAAGAAAATCACCTCAGATAGTGGAGACAACCTTGAAAATGCGATAAGGAAAGATTGAATACCAAATAATTATCTACACTAAAAATAAGATAAAGAGACTTCAAAATAAAATAATGACATTAAATTATATGTGTGAAACCCATTGGTGATAATAAAACTCTCACCTAGAATGGAAGTAGTGAACCAAAACATCCCAAATCACCTCACCTTTGATGGCAGTGGACAGAACGTGGTCCGACATGACCCGTCACACCTTCCACAAACCCGAAGAGTGTGTAATGGGGTTAGGGTTCACTCCAGAAGACCATCAAACATGGGGGGGGGGGGGGGGGGTAGAGGAGGTTGGTCATAAAGGGATCCAGAGGTTACAGACAGGCCAGAAAGGCACACCAGTGGTCGTAGGTTGGCCGGAAAGGGAGTCAACTGGGATGCGTTCCGACTGGACAATGGAAATGTGGTGGAGGTGCGAAAAGGGTGTGTCAGATATGATAAGGGAGGATGGAAGATATGCGATGGGAGGAGGCTGGGTGGCGGGTATATGGTAGTGGCGAGGCAGAGGTGTGGTAGGGGCATGCTGGCTACGACGAGGGGGGGGGGCTTTGCGACAGGAGGCTGGGAGGTGGGTGGTAGCTGAGTGCCAGGAATACTAGGAGGGGGGGGGGGCACTGTCGCACTGCGGAGGAAGAAGGGGGGGGGGGGAGTCAACCCCCATAGGGTTTCTCCCCTAAAAAAATAGAGTAAAACAAAAAATTAAAAATAAAACCTAAAAATATTGTTATAATAATTATAATTTATTAAGGATTTTATTTTAAATAATAATAATAATAATAATAATAATAATAATAATAATATAAAAATGATAATAACAACAACAACAACAACAAAATAATATTAATTACAAACTTAATAATAATTAAAATGATAAATTTTCTTCGTTTAATTTTAAATAATAATTATATTTATAAAAATTTAAAAATAATAGTATTATTATCAAATTAAATAATAATAAAAATATCATATGCACAATAATAATATTATTATTATGGTTTAAACATTAACCTTGTTTTATCATTATAAAATTTTATTTAGATTTCCATTTCAATTAACTTAATTAATTTATTTAATTTATTATTTATTTGAACTATCGAGAAACCATGAATTCACTAGGACTGAATGCACGGGCACCGCTAACGGTATGGTGACCATGCACCGGCCCGAGACCCACCAATAAAAAAAATTTAAAAAATTTCAAACTAGGACCCAAACTAAAACTCATCCAAATGACACGAGACTAAGAAAATAACAAAATAAATGGGCCTCTAAGGTTAGGGTGTGATAGTTCATGTATAGATTGATTGTTTCAGGAAGAATATACGGTGTGTCCGTAGTGAGGGGAGTAGGTTTTCCTTTGTTTGTAAAAAGTAAACACATTCCACATAGGATAGACTCACACATCGGAGGGTACAACCAATTACTCATCATTTGGATAACATAACCCTTGGCATAGTGGATCTTATGAGTTTCTAGTTTCCTATACTGGTGGAGGAGTATGAGGTTTTATTCCCTGAGGATGTTCCAGATTTAACTTTCTACCGAGAGATAGAATTTTGCATTGATCTACACCCTAGGATGACACCAGTATCTACGCTAGCATATCGGATGGATCCCACATAGCTTCACAAGTTGAGAGTGAAATTGGAGGACTTATGGAGAAATAGATTTGTTAGACCTAGTGTTTCACCCTTAACATCCTCAGTGCTATTCATCAAGAAGTCATATGGGATCTTGAGGTTATGTGTGGACTACCAACACTTGAACTAGGTGACCATAAAGAATAAGTATCCAATAATAAGGATCAATAACCTCTTTGATCTATTGATAGGGGAATAATGGTTCTTGAAGGTTGACCTCAGATTAGGCTATCACTAGTTGTGAGTACGAGATGACGATATACCTAATACTACATTCACTTGCCTCTATAGTCACTATAAGTACTTGGTGATTCCCTTTGGCCTGAAAATCTCCAAAAAAGTGTTCATGGGACTCATGAACTGAATCGTTTAGCCTTTGTTATATTGGTTTTTGGTAATATTCATCAAAGATATCCTTGTGCACTCAACATCCAAGGAGGAGCATGGGAGGCACTTGAGGATGGTTCTGGACTTACTCTGAGAGCACCAACTTTACAAGAATCTATCAAAGTTCCAGTTCTAGATTTAGGTGGTCCAATTTTTGGGAAATATTATCTTAGTAGATGGAGTGATAGTGGACCCAGCCAAGGTCAAGGTAGTGTTAGATTGGGAGCCACCAAAGAGCGCTTTGGAGGTGCAAATATTCCTTGGGTTGGCAAGCTATTATTTTCGATTTATACCCAATTTCTCCAAGACATAAGTACCCATAAAAAGATTTGAACCAAAAGTGGAAACCTTTTGTGTTGATATAGAGGTTCCATTAGCCTTTTCAGCAGTTAAGGAATATATTGATGAGTACTCTTGTATTGAGATTTTTAGAGGAGGGTGTCGAGTATGTGGTGTTATATGATGCATCTGGGACATGTCTTGGTTGTGTTTTGATATAGAGGCAAGCGATGATTGCATATGGTTCACATCAGTTGAGACCACATGAGCAGAACTACATGAACCATGATTTCGAGTTAGTAGCAGGTTATCACACTAAAGATATGGAAACATTACCTAATGAGAAATTATTTTATCATCTATTCCAATCGCAAGAGTCTCAAGTATGTATTATCTCAGAATAATCTTAACTTGATATAGAGGTAGTGCTTAGAGTTCCCCCAAGATTATGACTTCAAAATTTTCTATACTCCTGGAAGGAGAACATAGTAGCAGATTCTCTCAGTAGGAGATATTTTTTACAATTACTGAATGAGGTTTCAGATCATTTGCCTTCATTGTAGTTATCCTTTATTGATGGAGATGGAGAATCTTACCTCCAATCGATGGTTTTAACCCTTATACTCTTACATCAAGTCAGGGAGGCATAACTTGGGGATGCCGACTGTGAGATCCTACACACTCAGATATCCATTGTACATGCTCCTAATGTATTTTTTGAAGGTGGGGAGAATTAAATTCTTCTCAAAGGATGCATGATGGTACCAGTGACATTGTGGGAGGAGGTTCTGAGAGAGTTTTATATATCTCCTTTGGAGGTACATATATGTGTGGAAAATATTTACCAGGACCTTCGACGTTAGTTTTGGTGTCCAGATATGAAAAATGTTATTGTAGAGTTTGTATCTCAATGCCTTACTAGTCATCAAGTAAAGATTGAGCACTGAGTTCTAGTGGGTTTAGCTTAATCCCTTGAGGTGCTAGAGTGGAAGTGGGATTAAATATCCATGGAATTTGTGACAGGCTTACCATGTATGTCCAGGGGACATGATTCCATCTGGGTGATTATTGATCAACTCACCAAGTCGACCCACTTCTTATCTATATGAGAGAAGATTTTAGTAGAGAGATTAGGACACCTTTATATTCAAAATATAGTCCAACTCTATGGAGTTCCATCAGTGATCATTTCTGACCGTGATGCTTGCTTCACATCCCGGTTGTGCAAGGGATTACAAGAGGAATTTGGGACTCAATTATGCTTGAGAACAATGTTTCACCCCCAAAATGATGGCCAAACTTAGCGGACCATTTAGGTTCTAGAGGACATGTTGTGATCTTACATGTTGGAATTTGGATGTAGTTGGGAGGATCACCTACAACTGATGGAGTTTGCATATAACAATAGATACCATTACACCATAGGTATGGTATCGTTTGAGTCTTTGTATGTGCGAACCTATAGGTCACACTTTACTATATTTACCTAGGAGAGTTGACACTTATGGGCCCAGAGCTTGTGCGAGCAAATTTCAAGAAGGTACATATTATCCAATAGTGAATGAATACTTCATAGATCCATCATAAGTCTTATGTATAAAGATGATGTAAAGACCCATAATTTCTATGGAATTTTTTTTCTTAAATACATGGGAATTTTACGAGTCTTTGAAAACTGACGGCACGTGATTCTGAGGCCCTGTGTGCCCGGAATCAATTTCTGAAGTTTTGTTCGGGTACGTTCAGTAAATGTACGAGCGGGATTTTATAACTTTTGAACCGGTGCTAAGAACTAAAATCCGAGGTCACCATTGAACTCACAACGTCGGTATTCACTTAAGAAGACTTTCACCTCGACAATAGTTGGTTGAGAATAAAAGTTAGTTTTTGGATTTTTATAAAAAAATAATAAAATAAAGTGTAAAACACTTTATTTTATTTTAAGCTTCCATGTGAGTAGTTGTTGGTTAAAACCTCCACTTGGGAGTTGGAGGTGGGACCGACACACCCTAACCTCCCATGAGATGTTATGGTGGTGGGGCCCACCTGAACATAACCTCCTGTGAGAGGTTACGATGTGGGGACCACACGTGACTAAAACCCCCCAATTAATGGGAGGGTGGAAAATCTCCCAACTCCCCACATTAATGCGGGGGGAGTCCCTTGACCTCCTCTACCATTAATTGGTGCCACCCTCCCCTATTAATTAATTGTACTAAATCTCGTGGTTTAATTAAGGGGAGCCTACATAATTTAATTCTCCATTTTGAATTACGTGCCAACATTAAAATAATAGACAATCTATTATTATTAGGTGGGTTGGCAGTCTCTTTTGGTGGAATTTGGGAGAAGGGAGAAAAGCTCCCAACGAAGAACGAAGAACGAAGAACGCATTCTTCCAACAAAGAACGCCGACGATGATTCTTCTTCGACTTCTTCCTCAGTTTTCTACCCTGGAAACCTACCGACCTACCCTCCACAACATCATCAATGCACCAATGCAACTCGGGTTTGGAGACGTACGACATACACAATGAATGACGAGCTCATTCGTCTACCTTCTGCGACTCCGTCAACGAATGATGAATGACGAATCAAAGGTAGGGGGTTTATTACTTGATGATGTCATATCATTCTTCTTGACTTCTTCATTGGATAAAAGGTATTGTTGCAGACGTTTTGTTGATTATTTGCTATTCTTGATGAGACGATTGATACCTCCCTAAACGCGGAGGGTGCGGACCAACCTAACATGGCCTGACACCCTCCATCGATTTTTCTTTCTTGGTGTTCTTTGGCATGGTGATGTAACAACGATGAGGTGACGGAGGCAAAAACGACAAAGGCCGCACTACCTGTGGCCTCTGTGGAGCGCGCCGCCCCCGCGGTGCCCTAGCTAAACCCGTACACCCTGGCCAAACCCGCGCCAGCCCGGCCTCCCAGCCGTCCGGCTGCCTGCACCCCCTGCGCGCCCCGGCGGAGCCCCGCGCCGACCCACGCCCTGCCGAACCCGCGGCCCGCACGACCACGCACCACCCCGAATCAGCCGCCGCCTATCCGCCCGCCCGGCCACCGCCTGGCCACTCGCCTGGCTGCCCAGTTGGCCGCCCGCCAGGCCGCCCGCTTGGCCGTCCGCCTGGACGCCCAGTTGGCCGCCCGCTTGGCCGCCCGCTTGGCCGTCCGCCTGGTCGAACCCGGCCGCCCGCGGCCCGCCTGGCCGAGCCGCTGCTCGGCCGCCCCTGAGCTAGACTCCACGTGACCCGCGCGCCCCCGAGCCATCCCTCCTCGCGGCCTTATGAGATGGACGAACCAGCCCACATGCGGCCTCCCGAGCCGGCCGAACCAGCCCCCTTGCGGCCTCCCAGTCAAGCCAGTGTCTCGGCCCCCCTCACGGTGCCCTAAAAGAACCGGCCTGGACGCGCCCTCCGGACCAAGCCGTGCCGAGCTGCACTGGGCCGTACCCTCACGATGATCCCGACCGAAATGGCCCTGAGCCCAGGCCGAACCACCCTCACGGTCCGCTGGGCCGGGCCTAGGGGACCGGGCCGAACATAACGGGATGACCCGGTCCGAAGGCCGGGTCAGACCCAGTGAGTCTGGCTGGGTCGACCTAGACTGGGTCGGCCGAGACTGGGTTGGGCCGAGTCGGTCCGACCGGGTCGGACCGTACCCAGTCCCACTACTGACCCATTACTTACTTTGGCCATAACTTTGGCACCAGACGACCATTTGATGGACTGTCAGTGGTGCTGGTATTCTTGGAGCGTGACGGTCCTTTGAGTATACCCCACTGGAGTTTGGGGTATAGTTGAGATATGGTTAGGTTGGATCGTACACGAATCCAACCAGGCCCCCAGGATTAAAAAGCTAATAACTCACAGACCGGGTTTCCGATTGACGCGCTGTTTGTTGCATTGAGACCCCTATGATGAGATGGACCTTTGAGATACTTATTCATGGGAATTGGTGGCAATTGACATGTCGAAACTTGTCTTGAGGAGCGAACCCTCCTGGAATCAAGTGTACTTTGTGGAAACCCTATGGCTGGCTGTGCTCTGATGACTGTTCCTAGATCCTGTGTGGGTCCGATAGTTCTGAATTCTATTCCTGGATCCTGTGTGGGTCCAACAAAATAGCTGGTCCTGGATCCTATGTGGGTCCGACAGCTTAGCTGGTCTTGGATCCTTTGTGGGTCTGACAGCTCCGACTACTGTTCCTGGATTCTTTGTGGGTCTGACAGTTCCAACTAATGGTCCTGGATCCTATATGGGTCCAATAGCTTAGATGAATCAGTGACTATATCTGATCATATCTATCACTCTACAAAAGTTGTATACCTATGAAAGCTAAGTCAGAAACTCTTGTGTTTCCTCGTGAACGAGATGGATTACTTGATAACTTTGGTATATGTATGGGAATATACCTAAGTGGGGCTATCTGTCAATTTCATACTTTGTGGTTTATCCTTATTGGATTTTTTGAGACCTTGAGAGTCTTGAGGTACCTATTGAGTATCGTTATACTCACCCCTGCATGAGCTATGTCTGCACCCCGTTGTGTTGGATGCAGATGACAGATAGAGCTGACGGAGGTTGAGAGCACTGGGACTGGATGGTACCCAGAGGTGGACCTTACGATGAGACGATACACGGAGGAGTCTGACAGAGGTGGAGTGATGAGGAGGCTATCTTTACCTACCCTTCATATAGGATCCATGGTGGATGATCCAGGAGCTGCTTTCACCATTCAGTTGTTTTGTCCCCTTTTCAGTTTTACTCGTACTTTACAGTTGGGTTTGTATTTCTGGACCCTTTTTATGTTCCAACACTCTCTTTTTGTATACAGTTTTTACTTAGTGTTTTCTTCCAGTTGTACTCTGTAGTGTTTGGTTATGGTTACTAAGGAAATTCCTTCCCTGTTTTAGGGATTTACACCTTTGGTGCTTGTCTCCAGCCCCTGGCCTATGGAAGGCGGGCTTGAGGTAGTCACGATTCGACTTCCAGGGGATGTGTCATGACAAATTGGTATCAGAGGTGTTGGTTCTACTACAGAACTTAGGACTCTGATATTTCTTTTTGTGAAGTAATAGTGTTATGTGCACTAAGTGTGGTTTTCAGTTCAGGGAGTCCGGTGTTGGTGTGGCGGCCGATGTATCCATACACCAGGACCTTGACTTCTCATTTCTGACTCAGTGCATGAAAACACTGATTGTGTGTGTGTTTCAAGAGTTTCCTTTTAGATCTATTTGAGTAAGCACACCATGTATAAATTATTAACCGTGATACACCTGTTTCTTTTCAGGATGCCTCCACGTAGACAGCCAGCTAGGGTTCCGAGAGTTGTATGAGATGGAAGCCCACCGAGTGATGATACCTCAGTGCAGGGCCCCATCACAGCGGAAGCTCCAACGGTAGAACTACCCATTGGGCCACCGATACCACCATCCCTAGAAGCAGACGATGCACACTGCTTGAGCATGATGCATGATTTCCAGCGCTAGAGGCCTCCCAAGTTTAGGGGTGAGACAAACCCGCAGGTAGCTGAGGATTGGCTGGAGGCTATGGTGAGAGTATTCAGGCTATTAGGGACACCATCAGACTTCATGATGATCCTTACCGCGAGTCTCCTTCAGGCATCACCAAGTAGATGGTGGATCCTGATGCTTCAGGTGCATGATGAGGCGACACTTCTCTGGGCAGACTTCAAGAGCCTGTTTTGGGTGGAGTTTTTCCTAGCCACCCTACGAGCGGTGCAGATCCAGGAGCTACTGCATCTTCAGAAGGGTAGCATGAAAATGGAACATTACTCAGCGAGGTTCACTGAACTCTCATGTTACTCCACATATATGGTGTGAGACCCATTATTCAGGGCCCAGACCTTCGATCAGGGACTCAGGAGAGATATTAGAGCTTCGATGATCTCCCTAAGCAACCCAACGCAGGTAGGGGTGTTGGAGAAATCCATCTTAGTGGAGAGTTTCCTTGCTAAGCAGTCACCAGCAGCGAGACCCACCACCAGGCATCACGTAGCGGATTATTCTGCAGTAGGTAGCAGACAGATGTCGCAGAGGTCCAAGTGGACCAGACCATCCGGTGGATGACCTCAGGACACAGGTTTGGTTGTACGGGGCACTCGAGATAGAGCCAGTCATGTGAGGAACATGAAATGTTTCTCATGTGGTGGGGAGGGTCACATGGCTTGTGACTGTCTGAACTGCCGTACAGATGATCATCATATGGTCGAAGAACCACCAAGGCAGAGATAGAGATTCGATCGAGGCGGTCCGTTGGGAGCAGGAGGACATGGAAGAGGAGCTGGTCGAGCAGCTGGCGGTGGGCGACATTTCGAGGTGTTACCGCCACCACCACCAGGAGGTCCACCCTGACCGCAGGGAGTAGGTGGACAGGGAGAGCTCAACTTCATGTAGCTGAGACCTATGATCATGGTGCTCTGGAGATGATATGAGGTATGATCTGTGTCTACTCCACCTTAGCTTCAGTTCTTATAGACATAGATTCCAGTCACTCTTTCATTTCCACATCCCTCATTCGGAGCTCAGAGATTTAGAAGGAGCCTTTAGTTTGATCCTTACCGCTAGAGACTCCTACGGGAGCTGATTTGAAGATTAAACACTGGTGCCAGTAGTGCGAGATTACTCTAGAAGGTGAGAGCTTCGGCTGGGATCTCCAAGTAGCGGCATCGAGGCCTTACGATGCCATCTTAGGTATGGACTGGTTATCTATAGTCCATGCTCAGATAGAATGTATTAGGAGCAAAGTGCGGTGTTTCCACATGGATGGGACCAGGTTCACCTTCACCGGCGATAAGGGAGCCTTTGTAGTGCAGGACATACTTACTTGGAGGAGGGTGCAACCGATCACTCATCAGTTGGCCTGCCTTACCCTCAGAGTAGTTGATGTGGACAGTCCGAGCTATCTTGCAATGGTAGACCAGTACACGGATGTTTTCCCTAACGATGTTCCAGGACTACCTCCTCACAGAGAGGTGTAATTCTACATTGAACTATAACCCGGGACAACACCGATATCTACTCCAGCATATCAAATGTCTCTCGCTGAGCTTTGTGAGCTGATGGTACAGTTAGAGGACTTGTAGGGGAAAAGATTCATCCGACCCAGTGTTTCTCCCTGGGTAGCCTCGATTCTATTTTCCAAGAAGGCGGACGGGAGCTTGAGGATCTGTGTTGAATACCGTCACCTAAATCTGGTGACTATAAAGAACAAGTACCCACTCTTGAGGATTGACGACCTCTTTGATCAGCTGAAGGGAGCACGGTGGTTCTTGAAGATAGACCTCAGATCAGGATATCACCAGCTCAGAGTTCGAGATGAGGATGTGCAGAAGACGACCTTTAGGTGTCAGTACGTCCACTATGAGTTCTTGGTTATTCCTTTCAGTGTAACCAATGCTCCAAAAATGTTCATGGGACTCATGAATAGGATCTTCTAGCCATACCTCGATCGCTTTTTTGTAGTCTTCATTGATGACATTCTGATCTATTTGACTATTGAGGAGGAGCATGCCTACCATTTTCGGGTGGTACTAGACACACTCTAAGAGCACCAACTTTATGGTAAGCTATCGAAGTGCCAGTTCTAGATCAGAGAGGTTCACTTTCTCAGATATGTTATCTCAGAGGTTGGGGTTGTAGAGGATCCAGTAAATATGGAGGCAGTACTTGCTTGGAAGACACCTAGGAGTGTGACGAAGGTACAAAGTTTCCTGGGTTTGGCTGGATATTACTGGAGGTTCGTACCAGAATTCTCCAGAGTTGCAGCTCCGCTATCAGCCTTGACAAAGAATGGGCAAACCTTCATATGGTGGGAGAGATGCCATCAGAGCTTTCAGGAGCTGAGGCAGAGTCTGACTAGTGCCCCCATCTTGATGATTCTAGAGAAATGCGTAGGGTACATAGTCTACTGTGACGCATCAGGGACCAGACTCAGGTTCGTCCTGATGCAGGAGAGAGTTGTGATCACATATGGTTCTTGGCAGCTGAGACATCATGAGAAAAACTATGCTACCCATGACCTAGAGTTAGCAGTAGTGGTATTTTCCTTGAAGATGTGGTGACACTATCTGATGGGTGAACGTTTTACTGTGTACTCTAATCACAAGAGTCTCAGGTATATCTTCTCTCAGAAAGACCTGAACCTGAGACAACGACGTTGGCTTGAGTTCCTCCAGGACTATGACCTTGAGATATTCTATACAGCTCGGAAGGGAAACATTATTGTGGATACGCTTAGCTGGAGATCTAGTATACAACTGCTAGGTGAGGTGACAGAGCAGCTGACCGCTTTGTAGATATCCTTTGTGGACCGAGATGGAGCAGCTTTCCTTCAGTCTCTTACATTCACTCCTCTAATTCTTCAGCAAGTCAGGTAGGCACAACTTGAGGATACTAAATGCGAGGCACGAATTGCTCAGATATCCATAGGGCAGGCAACTGATGGATTTTCTGAAGGTGGGGAGCACGTCATTCTCTTCAGAGGACGTACTATGGTGCCAATGTCACTTCAAGAAGAAGTGTTGAGAGAGTTCCAAATGTCCCCTCTAGCGGTACATCCAGGAGTGGTGAAGATGTACTAGGACCTTCGATGATAGCACTGGTGGCTAGGTATAAAGAAAGCGGTAGCGGAGTTTATCTCTCGATGCCTCACTTTCCAGCAAATAAAGGCAGAGCATCAGGTACCAGCAGGCTTGGTCCAGCCTTTAGAGGTCCTAGAGTTAATGTGGGATGGGATATCCATGGACTTTGTGACAGGTCTTCCACGTACATCTAGGGGTCATGACTCAATTTGGGTGATCGTCGACCAACTCAACAAGTCGGCCCACTTCCTACCGATTAGAGAGTAGGGTTCAGTAGAGATCTTGGAACGCCTCAATATGGAGGAGATTGTGCGGCTTCATGGAGTAACTTCTTCCATTGTCTCTGATCGTGACATACGCTTTACTTCCCGGCTATGGAATGGGTTGCAGGAATCTTTCGGGACGTAGATTCGTCTGAGCACCACCATCCATCCATAGACGGATGGCCAGACTGAGAGAACCATTCAGACCCTTGAGGACATGTTGCGTGCTTGTGTCCTCGACTTCAGTTTTAGCTGAGAGGATCACTTACCTTTGTTGGAGTTTTCCTACAACAACAACTATCACTCCACCATTGGGATGTTACCTTTTGAGGCCTTGTATGGTCAACCTTTCAGATCACCACTGTGCTGGATAAACCTAGGGGAGTCAGCACTAGTGGGATCAGAGATGATACGAGCTACCACAGAGAAGGTGAGGATCATCCAGGAGCAGATGAAGACTACACAGAGCAGACATAAGTTGTATGCTGACAGGATACTGAGACCTCTGGATTTCGAGGATGGCGACCATGTCTTTCTACGGGTCTCACCTCGACGAGGTCTATGGAGATTTGGCTGAGGCGGCAAGTTATCTCTAAGATTCATCGGACCTTTCTAGGTCCTCAACAGAGTTGGAAAGGTGGATTACTGCTTAGCTCTTCCACCTTAGTTGCACTGGGTGCACGATGTCTTCCACTTATCTCAGCTGAGAAGATACGTGCATGACCCTTCCCACATCATCGACCATGGAGAGCTGGACGTCGACGATGGGGAGACTTTTACGGAGGTTCCAGTGGAGATTGAGGATTGAAAGTAGTGAGTCCTATGTGGATGGTTGATACCTCTAGTGCGTGTTTTTTGGCAGCATGAGAACCTCCAGGAGAGCACATGGGAGATGGAGGCTCAGATGCATGCTCAGTACCCCCTTTTTTTCCTTAGTTCGAGTTGTAGCTTATGAGGTCGTAAAGCCCTGAGGTGGGGAGAATGTAAAGACCCAGAATTTCCATGGAATTTTTTTTCTTAAATAAATGGAAATTTTATGAGTCCGCGAAAAATAACGGCGCATGATTCTAAGGCTCAGTATGCTCAGAATCAATTTCTAAAGTTTTGTTCGGGTACGTTCAGTAAACGTACGAGCGGGATTTTATAACTTTTGAACCGGTGCTTGGAACTGAAATCTGAGGGAACCGTTGAACTCGCAGCACCGATATTTGCTTAAGGAGACTTTCACCTCGATGACAATTGGTCAAGAATAAAATATAGTTTTTGTATTTTTATAAAAAAATAATAAAATAAAGTGTACAACACTTTATTTTATTTTAATCTTCCATGTGAGTGATTGTTGGTTAAAACCTCCACTTGGGAGTTGGAGGTGGGACCGCCACACCCTAACCTCCCATGAGAGGTTATGGTGGTGGGGGCCACCCGAACATAACCTCCCGTGAGAGGTTACGACGTGGGGACCACATGTGACTAAAACCCCCCAATTACTGGGAGGGTGGAAAATCTCCCAACTCCCCTCATTAATGAGGGGGAATCCCTTGACCTGCTCTACCATTAATTGGTGCCAAATCTCGTGGTTTAATTAAGGGGAGCCTACGTAATTTAATTCTCCATTTTGAATTACGGGCCAACATTAAAATAATAGACAATATATTATTATTAGTTGAGTTGGCATTCTCTTTTGGTGGAATTTGGGAGAAGGGAGAAAAGCTACCAACGAAGAACGAAGAATGAAGAACGCGTTCTTCCAACGAAGAACGCCTGTGATGATTCTTCTTCGACTTCTTCCTTGGTCTTCTAACCCTGAAACATACCAACCTACCCTCCACAATGTCATCAAAGCACCAACACAACTCGGGTTTGGAGACGTGCGGTGAACGCGATGAATGACGAGATCATTCGTCTACCTTCTGCGACTCCGTCGACGAACGATGAACGATGAATCAAAGTTAGGGGTTTATTTCTTGATGATGTTATACCCTTCTTCTTATCTTCTTCATTGGATAAAAATGGATTTTTGTGGACATTTTTTTGAGCATATGCTATTCTTGATGAGATAATTGATACCTCCCTAAACGCGGAGGGTGCGGGCCAACCTAACATGGCCCGACACCCTCCGTTGATTTTTCTTTCTTACGATTCTTTGGCATGGAGATGTAACAATAACGAGAAGACGAAGGAGACAATGAAAAAGGCCGTGATAACCACGTCCTACATGAAGCACGCCGCCCCCACGGTGCCCCGTGCGCCCCATCCGAACCCGCGCGCCCCGGTCAAACACGCGCTGGCCCGGGCTCCCAGCCTTCCGGCTATCCGCACCACCCACATGCCCCGGCGGAGCCCCGTGCCGGCCTGTGCCCTGTTGAACCCGTGGCCCGCCCGGACACACACCACCCTGAACCAGCTACCGCCTATTCGCCCGCCCGACCGCCGCCTGGCCTCCCGCCTGGCCGCTCGCCTGGCCGCCCGCCTAGCCACCCGCTTGGCCGCCCGCCTGGCCGCCCTCGGCAGCCCACAACTCGCCTGGTCGAGCCGCTGCCTGGCCGCCCCCGACCCGGCCTCCACGTGACCCAAGCACCCCCGAGCTGTCCCTCCTCGTGGCCACCCGAGCTGGCCGAACTAGCCCACACACGACCTCTCGAGCCGTCCGAACCGGCCCCCTTGCGGCCTCCCGGCCAAGCCAACGTCCCGACCCCCTCACGGTGCCCTGTTCAAACCAGCCCGGCTGCGCCCTCCGAACTGAGCTGCGCCGAGCTACAACGGGCCGCGCCCTCGCAATGCTCCGGGCTGAACTGGACCCGAGCCTGGGCCGAACCACCCTCACGGTCCGCTGGGTCGGGCCCAGCGGACCAGGCCGAACATAACGGGATGACCTACCCAGTGGGCCAGATCAGACCCAGTGAGTCTGACCGGGTCGGCCCAGACTGGGTGGGGCTGAGTCAGTCCAACCGGGTTGGACCGGACCCAGTCCCACTACTGACCCTTTACTTACTTTGGCCATAATTTTGGCACCAGATGACCGTTTGACAGACCATCCACGATGCTATTATTCATGGAGCACGATGGTCCTTTGAGTATACCCCACTGGAGTTCGGGGTATAGTTGAGATATAGTCAGGTTGGATCATATACGAATCCAATCGGGCTCCTGGGAATAAAAATCTAATAACTCATAGACCGGGCATCCGATTGACGCACCGTCTATTGTGTTGAGACCCCTATAATGATAAGGAACTTTGAGATACTTTTTCATGGAACTTGGTGGCAGTTTACGTTTCGAAACTTGGCTTGATGAGAAAACCCTCTCGGAATAAAGCGTACTTTGTGGAAACCCTACGACTGGCTGAGCTCTGACGACTATTCCTGGATCCTGTGTGGGTCTGACAGTTCTAACTTCTGTTCCTGGATCCTGTGTGGGTCCAACAGAATAGCTGGTTCTGGATCCTATGTGGGTATGACAACTTAGCTGGTCCTGGATCCTGTGTGGGTCCGACAACTCTGACTACTGTTCCTGGATCCTATGTGGGTCTGATAGTTCCAACTTCTCATCCTGGATCCTGTGTGGGTCTGACAGCTTAGATGAATTAGTGACTACATCTGATCATCTCTATCACTCTACAAAATTTGTATACCTGTGTGAGCTGAGTCAACAACTCTTGTGTTTCCTCCTGAACGAGATGGATTACTTGATAACTTAGGTATATGTATGAGAATATACCAAAGTGGGGTTATCTTTCGATTTCATACTTTCTGGTTTATCTTTGTTGGATTTTGTGAGACCTTGAGAGTCTCGGGGTCCCTACTGAGTATCGTTATACTCACCCCTGCACGGGCTATGCCTGCACCTCATTGTGTTGGATGAAGACGATGGACAACGCTAACAGAGGATGAGAGCGCCAGGACTGGACGATACCTAGAGGTAGACCTTACGAAGAGATGATACATAGATGAGTCTGATGGACGTGGAGTGCCGAGGAGGATATCTATACCTACCCTTCAGGTAGGATTCGTGGTGGACGATCTAGGAGCTAATTTCCCCATTCAGCTGTTTTTTCCCTTTTTCAGTTGTACTCTTACTTTATAGTTGGGATTTTATTTCTGGCCCCTTTTTACTTTTCAACACTCTCTTTTTGTATACAGTTTTTACTTAGTGTTTGCTTCTAGTCGTACTCTGTTGTGTTTGGTTACAGTTATTAAGGCAATGCCTTCCCAGTTTTAGGGATTTACGCCTTTGGTGATAGTCGCTATCCCCTGGCCTATGGAAGGTGGGCTTGGGGTAGTCACGATTCGACTCCCAGGGGACGGGTCGTGATAGGGGACGAAGGCCTTTAGAGTTTGAGGAAGGATACCATGTGTTCCTATGAGTTTCACATCGACATTAACTATGGATATTTTTCAGGGGTAGCAAGCTATCTCCAAGATTCATTGAAACTTTCTAGACACTCTGTAGAGTTTGTGAGGTAGTGTACTACATAGCCCTACCTTCACAGTTAGACTGGGTACATGATGTCTTCTACGTGTCATAGATGAGGAGGTATGTTCATGACCCATCACACATTATAGACTGAGGAGAGCTAGAAATTGGGGATAGAGAAACCTTTGCTGAGTACCCAGTAGAGATCTAGGATCATAAGGAGATAATCCTTCATGGGTGATCGATTAATTTAGTGAACATCAGGTTTCCACACAAGAATATTCATGGGATCACATGAGAGTGGGAGAATAAGATTCGTGCTTAGCACCCACATATTTTTGTGTAGCCATTGTTTTGGATTTTCCTGATGTAATTCCACAGGATGGGGAGAATGTAATGTCTTAGATTTTCCTTGTATTATTTTTGGATATTGTGTGGATTTTTTTGAGGCCATGCACTGAGAAGAAGTGAAATTCCGAGGCCTGTTGTGTTCGGAATAAATGTTTGAAATATAATAAATATATTTAATACCACACACACACAATGTTCTTAAAAAAGTGGAATAAATTATGAACAAAAACCTGGATCAGAAATCTGAGGGAACTATTAAGTTTAGAACATGGGGTTTACTCTAGGAGCGACATAACCTTGGTCGAAAAATGAAATTTGTAAAAAAGTCATTGTGGGTGTGGAAATGAATAAAATAATTAAACAAATTATTTTATTTATTTTTCATTGACGCAATGACTGACGATTATTTAAGTATATTTCTATAAAGAAATTTCTGGGTTAGCTGCATAAACCTAGAGCTGTTGGAGAATCGTTGGAGAAGGATTTGGAGGATCTCCCTCAGACGGATGACAACCATATCATGGATCGATGATTGATATGTAATGGAATCAAAGGATATATCCAAATATCATGAAAAAAATCTATTCTTTGTCAATTATCGATCTGAATCAAGGTAAGACATTTTTTTGATTGGATTATGTCCCCGTTTTTAATTTTTATAATGAACATGAATCAATCGACCAACAGATTGATTCACAGATTAGTTATTTTGTGGGATAGTTTTATTTTTGGGGTTATTTTTGGATAATTTATTTGTTATAATTAATTTTCTCTTATCATTCTAATAAAGAAGTATCGATACTGACAAATACATTGGCCAAGATTCATTCCTTGTGTTTGTGGTTGTGCTTTTCTCACCTGATTCTTTGTTCACTGTGGGTGTTCTTCTTTTGGACCGTGGTTCGAAATCCATCAAGAAGTTGATATTTGAGAACCCATTTCTTGAAAAAATTATTTGATATTGTATATCTGGGTTCAACATGACATGATAGTGGTGTGATTATGGAAATAACATAGAATCAGTCAATTTTAGATACTCAATTTCATGTTCTTCAGTGCGTAATGAAGAATGACTAATTATCCCATTTTATGAATGAATAGAAGGGTCAAAAGTTATTAATAGGTGATGTAAATGTTCATTTGGGCTTGATTCATGATTTTATAGGTGAGGCATGGAAAAAAATGTGGCCATATCACCAAAGAAGACACATGGAACCAAATCTGAGTTTCTAGGGATTTCACACTACACAACATGTAACATAGATCCCCATGACATGTGGGCCCATACTAGTAGCAACTAGGGTTACAGGGGGTAGATAAGTATCATATAGAGTGTGACCCTATCACACGACATGTTTTCCACTTTAGTGAAATCGGTATGTACCACAGAGGGTACACAGACACAAGTTGGAGTAAACTGGAATAGGCACGCTGTGTACTCCCACACGGACAAGGCCTGGAAAAAAGTACATAGGAAAAGCCATTTAATGGTACACCTGCATAGTACATGGGAAACTGATATGTCACGTACTATTACTTGGACATGGGCATGATACATAGGTCATTTTCACAGGTAGAACCCATAGTCAAGGGACACAACGTGTAACCCTACTACACGCTGTGTAATTTCTATGACATGGATTAGAGACCTTATCATCTCTATATTGAACAAGTATTGTTAGGGTATGTTCCCCATATACATTTCCTAAGGGTTAGTATGAAATTTCCTCCTATACATAGGATAAAGATCCCTGAATAGAATTTCTTTTATAGAGTTATTGGAATCCCTCCGTGAGGCATAGAGTGAGATCCTCTATTCATCTTCATGACCTAGGTGGAGTTCTTGGTATCGTCGTGATCAACACTTCATGGAAACCAATCCTATTCTTAGAGGGTTAATCAGGATTGATTTTTGGTATACCCTTTGGCCTTAGGTTTTATCCTTATATGTGTATCACATATCTTTAGACCTTTAATGTGTACTCATAATAACGAGACCTAAAAATCATTACCTCTCAGATGGACGTCATCAATGTTATCAAACTTAGGAGTGTATTCTCCCAGAAGAGTTATTTGTGGAATCTTCAAGCTGGAATCCTAGGATGGCATTAAAAATGTGACTTGCCTTAAGACTATGTGTCTTTGTTGAGTATATCTAGATATTATTGTTATATCTGTTGTAGAAATATACCTGTGTAGGGATGATTTAACTTCTTTTGTTGTATTATTTGTGGTTTTAGGGTTTCCTACTAGGTATTTTTATAATCACCCCAATATGAGATTTTCTTGTACATTTCATGTCTTGTGTAGATGATCAACCTTTTGACAGAGTCCTAAACGGACCAGGACCAGACGGTTCCAAGTGAGTCTGGGTAGACCAAGGTGTATTCCTGAAACATTTTGACAGTAGTCCCCAATATTAATTTTAGGTTGATCTTGTTTTCAAACTCTTGTGGTGGGCTTATATTTAGCCCATTTTACTTTCCTTTACTTCCTGTTGTACTTTGGTTGTGGGATTTATATGTATGAATGAATGGTTTTTTAGTTGTTTTTATATTTCAACATTGTGTAGGCTTGGAGACGTGTGTGTGTGTGTGTGTTCATGTACTTAGGATAAGGCCTCTCATGTTAGTGATATGCCTACTCGACATTAGTGTCCAGCACCTGACCTACTAGAGTTAGTCCTAGGGAGTCATTGCATGAGTCCCATTAGGATGGGTTGTGAAAACATGTGTTACTCACTGAAAGATGAGAAAAGTTTCTTGTATTGTCTTAATAATTTTAAAAAATAATTCATAATTCATTTGTGATGTGTAAAAACTGGTCTCATGTCAAACTGACACATGATGTGACCGATATGACTCAAAGTGTGTGTTTTTAGTTTAAAATGACATTTTACTAAAAAAATAAGTGATAAAATCAAAACCAATAAAAAAAATTAGGAGTGTTTTTTACTTTAGTAAAATGACCCATGAGTCATTTTTGACATGTAGGAATTATCTACACCTCAAACTGATGTACGATGTGACTGGTATGACTCCAAGTGTGTCTTTTTATTTAAAATTTTCATTTTAGTAAAAAAGAAAAGCGACATACTCAAAATTGATCAAATGAATTCAAATTATTTTGAAAATTTAGTAAAATTGTCCATAAGTCATTTTTGACATGTATGAATTAGCCTCACCTCGATTCAATACACAATGTGTCCAATATGACTCAAACTGTATATTATTAGTTTAAAATTGACATTTTAGTTCAAAATGTGGGTCACTCCCTTAAATATAATAAAAAAGGCTCATATTGTCTTGATAATTTATAAAAATAATAAATAAGTCATTTTTGATGTATAGGAATCAGTCTCACATTAAGACGATACGTGATGTGACTGATATGACTCAAAGTTAGTGTTTTCAGTTTAAAATAATATTTTAGTAAAAAAACAAGTGAAATAATCAAAACCAAGAAAAATCATTTGGATTATTTTGATACTTTTTTATAATTATCCATAAATCAATTTTGATGTGTAGGATTCAATTGAAACTCAATCCGATGCACGATGTGACCAATATGACTCAAAGTGTGTATTTTTATTTAAAATTGACATTTTAGTAAAAAAGGAAAGTGAAATACTAAAAAACACATTCATATTTTTTAATACTTTATTAAAATTATTTATATGTAATTTTTGACATATATTAATCAACCTCACTTCAATTTGATACACAGTGTGCCCGATATGACTAGAAGCGTTCGTTATCAGTTTAAAATTGCATTTTAGTTTAAAATGTGTGTCACTCACTGAAAACTAAGAAAAAGACCTCATATTGTCTTGATAATTTAGTAAACATATTAATAATTCATTTGTGATGTGTTGGAATTAGTATCACATCAACCAACATAGGATGTGATTGGTATGACTCAAAGTGAGTGCTTTTAGTTTAAAATGACATTTTAGTAAAAAAACAAGTGACATTCTCAAAATCGAAAAAATTCATTAATATGGATTTTATAATTTAGAAAAAATATCCATAAGTTATTTTTTATGTGTAAGAATCATACTCTCTTCAATCCGATGCACGATGTAACCATTATGACTCAGAGTGTGCGTTTTTAGTTTAAAATGACATTTTAGTAAAACCATAAGTGACATACTAAAAACCGATCAAACACATTCTGATTATTTTTATAATTTATAATAATAATACATAATCCATTTTTGATATGTAGTAATCATCCTCACCTCGATCTGATGCACGATGTTACCAGTATGACTCCAAGTGTGTCTTTTTATTTAAAATTGACATTTTAGTAAAAACAACAAGTGACATACTCAAAACTAAGAAAACACTTTTGGATTGTTTCTATACTTTAGGAAAATAATATATAAGTCATTTTTAATTTTTATGAATTAGACACACTTCACTCCGATACTCATTGTTCCCAATATGACTCAAAGTTCCTGTTATCAGTTTAAAATTGACATTTTAGTTCAAAACATGTGTCACTCACTAAAAACTGAGAAAATGCACTTGTATTGTCTTTATAATTTAGGAAAATGATTTATAAGTCATTTTTAATGTATAGGAATTAGCCTTAGGTTAAAAAAACACATGATGTGGTTGATATGACTCAAAGTGTGTGTTTTTAGTTTAAAATGACATTATAGTAAAAAACAAGTGACACTCAAAACTGATAAAATGCATTTTTATTTTTTTGATAATTCATAAAAAAGATCTATAATTCACTTGTGATGTGTAGGAATCATCCATACATAAATTTTACACATGATGTGATTGGTATGAATCTAAGTGCGTCTTTTTATTTAAAATTTAAATTTTAGTAAAAAAGACAAGTGACATACTCAAAACCATGCAAAGGCATTCATATTTTTTTAATAATTTAAAAAATTGATTCATAAGTCATTTGTTTATGTGTAGGAATTAGACTCATCTCAATTTGATACAAAATGTTCCTGATATGACCCAAAGTGTCCGTTATGAGTTTAAAATTTACATTTTAGTTCAAAACATGTGTCACTCACTAAAAATTGATCAAACTTACTCAGATTGTCTTGATAATTTAGGAAAAATATTCATAAGTCATTTTTGATGTGTAAGATTAAGTATCACATAAAATAAACACATGATGTGATTAGTATGATTCAAATTGTGTGTCTTCAATTTAAAATGTTATTTTAGTAAAAAAAAGTGACATACTCAAAATTGAGAAAGCACATTCAGATTGTTTTTATACATTAGTAAAATTGTCCATAAGTAATTTGTGACATGTAGGAATTAACCTCACCTCAATCCAAGGAATTATGTAACCAATATTACTCAAATTGTGTGGTTTCAGTTTAAAATTGAGATTTTATTAATTTATTGTTTCATATTTATGTTTAATTTAATTATTTATAGTATTACTAACATAAAAATTGTTTTATTATATAGGTGTATTCTTTTGCTCGAGTTGGTTTTTTCAGCAACTGATACCATGATTATACTTTTTTGAGTGGTTTGGGTGCCAAATACAATGCAACCATTGATGTTTTTGAATGTTTGTGATAAATTATAATTTTTAATGTAATTGCAGTAAATAGTGTTTGAAATGTCTATAATGGTTTATTTATTCTTTTATTTTTGATTTAATTTTTCATTTCAATTAAATTATGAATTTCCCATATCCTATATTTTTAGGTATTTTTTTCTATAGTGTGCTTTAGTTTTAATAGAACACTACAGTAGTATGAAACTATCATCACTACTTCTGGAATTGATAATGAGGTGCCTTTATTGGTGCTAATCTAATGATGATAAAGGCCCACCATTATTAGAACTTTTTTAGTGCTGATAAAGTTCCCCCTTTATAATCAGTTTTCCAGTGCTGATAAAAGGGGTCCTCTTTTAACAGCGCTTAGATCAATAATGCCTTTTAAGCATTGATAAAGGTGTTTTCTAACACTGTTAAAATATTAATCTGTAGTAGTGTAAATTATATTCCTAAATGTCACAAATGAATTATTGATTATTGTCCTAAATTTTGGAAATAATTCAATCTCATTTTTTTTATTTTGGATATGTGAAACGTGTTTCAAATTGAAATGACACTTTTTTATTGAAAACATGCACTTTGAGTCATACCAACCACATCATGTGTCAGATTGACATGCAGTCAATTCCTACACGTCAAAAATGACTTATAGATCACCATTCTAAAGTATCAAAACAATCTAAATTTGTTTTCTTAGTTTTGATCATGTGATGTGTGTTTTTAAGTAATGTGTAAATTTAAAAAAATAAGCATCGGATAAAAATGAAAATGAAATTATCTAAAAAAATTAGATAAAATGATGAGAAAATTAACTAAATAAGTAGTAGGAAGTTGCCTATTCATGATGTCTGTATACATTCCAACACCATGTATTCTGCCCATTAATTTATAAATAAATTTATTTCCTCCATTATACTTATCCTTTATAAATAGATAAACAATAATATATAAGAATTTTGATACTAATGATTCATATACCAAATAATTTCTAAGGTCATAGCTTATACTGGATCATAAACATAATAAATAATCACCTAAATTTGATGTCATAAAAAATTATGACACCATGTAATCCACTCAGTCATCTCTAAACAAATTTTTTTCTTATTTTGAGTATGTAGATTGTTGGAAATATTGGTGGCACTAATAAAAATATAGGCAAACAAATGATTAAGAAATATTTTTAATGAAATTTTAATTACCTTAAAAAATTACCTATTTGGGGATGCTAGTATTTTGATGGTATATGATATATTTCATAAATTTTCAAAAGTAATATCCACAATCTTTTCTATTATCTTTCTTTGGACACTAAAAAAACATTGACCAAAATAATGATTGTTTTGAAATATGTTTTGATAGTTAATCTTTCAATATATACCTTAATCTATTACTAGTTGAAGAAATCCATTGGCTTCTTATGTTCAGTGATCAAACTTTTACCATGAATTATCCTATATCTATATATTGTACTATTATAACAAAATTCTCATTAAAACAAAAATTAAAACATATAATTTGAAGTTTATCTATAAAATATTGATTGTGGTGCATTAAAAATTCTCAATACACATCATGTGTGGTCGATTTGATGGAAATACATGCATTGGATCCAAAAAAAAAATATTTTAGGTATCTAAATTGATTTCAATCAACATCTAGTGCTTCATAAAAAAATAAAATAAGTAATGAAAAAAAGAAAAATATATTTTATATGATTATATTTCTGTTTCTTACTCCTGAATTATAGGTATTAATAAGAGTTTTTCATCTTTTATTTTTTTTCAAACACCTCACTTAGTTCATATTTTTTCTTATCAATTTATTTTACTTCCAAATAAATTTCTTACTTAGAAATGATATAGGGATTAATGAATCTGAATTGTGTTTTGTAGGGTTTTACCTTTATATAGTACTATTATAACAACTATAGAAAAAATGAATAATTATTAACATTATTGAATATATTATATCACTTTTTGAACAAACAGATTATAAAAATGTACCTCATGTATGTAATCAGAATTGAGACTCCTAACCATTCAAACTTTAGAATCTCATTTATACTCTCGAGACTAACCAAATTTGTAATAAAATTTCTAAATATTTATTATTCATATTGAATGTAGGATATATATCCATATTTGAATATGGTGTCTTCATGAACTTATAATGTTAGTATATGTTGTAGTGGAACTCATTGGGAGAAGGTACTCCTAGAAGGTCCTTTTCTTTATTAGCCGATTCACTAGATTGTCTTGATCCAAACTTATGTTTTCACATTGATTTATCTATCTGTAATGCCATAACCCACTTCAAATTTTTTTTCATCAATTGTTATAGGGTTTTCAATTGAAAAAAATTGTTAAGGTCATACCTCATGTATCTTTATAAGACTATAAAACCATGCTATGAAAGTTCCAATATCATCATTAATCATTGTAATATCCAGATCATCAAGTGGAACATGAAACTCAACACTTGACTCTTGAGATACTTCAATCCCTACTCTCATGTGAACTTTTGGGAGTTATTTTTTGTGTAGTATGTCTCTTGGGATATTATACACCATAACCCTCACAAAAAGCCGGTGTGTGGGTGTTGATAGATAAAAATCACATACAACTTTAGCCTGTAGAATTTTATTAATATAAAGTTATCAGAAGTTGTTTGATTCACATTTAGGAGAAAGAGTAATGAAAAAATTTATTACCTCAGATAAGGTATGTATTTGAGGGGAATAACTATCCTTAAATATAGTTGTTTCATTTGGTTGTTCATGTGTTGATATTTTTTCCATTATCGATTCCCTTTGATCCTTTCGTATATATTGGTCTACCAAACCAGACCGACCAATAATATATTACAAAGAATATATTTGTGCCTATAATACTTTTATAATATGATATGTATCTTCTTGAGGTTTTTTCTTCCAAAAATATTTTCAAGTTGACACTCCAAAACCTACACCTCTAATGCAACCATATTGTTTTGGTCGCTTCAAAGCTATTGAAATTAGTTTTTCTTAAGGCATGGCCACTGATGATTCTTGTTTCTAAATTGTATAAAAAACATATGAACATAAATATACATTTTTATGAAATAATATCATAACAAATTACTATTATGTCATACTTACATATGTTTCCCATACTGATTTTATGTTTTCATCAACTAGTTTACCCTCTATTTATGTGAGACTCCTTCCATAGAACATGATGTGGGATGGATGTGGATTCATATTTTTATTCATCAATATTAATATAAACAAAGGAACATATGTTGTTTCATACCACATAAATATTTTATTGTCGATTTAAAATACATACAATTTTCTTCTATAGTGAAGTAATCCCCATCCTTGCTTTGCAATAGGGGTACATTGGTTTTGATACACGTTGTTTATTTTCATAACTCCTTTAATGTTTCATAAATTAACAATTTTGAATCAAATTGGATAAAATAAATAATTTCAAATAATATATTATTGAATAAAATGCACCTAAAATTATTTCTCATCATGACGAATGATGAAAGCATTCAATGTTTCCTGCTTTATAATGTGTGCATAAGTAACTGGTGGGTGGGGTTTTACTTCCCCCTTAAATCCCTAAGATAAAACTTGGTAAAAAGTGTCTAAAATCATCGATGGTATTTTCCCATATCCATTAAGTTATATTTATCATATAAATCATCTAAAATAAATGAACTCTACAAGGGATAATGAAAATAAAATCAATGTTTTATTATATAATTTTTTGGTAAAATAGAGAAAGTATATCATAACATTACCTTAATATCTTCCCAAAGGGCTTCCTTTGTTACATGCTGGACATTTCACCACAAATCTATATAAATTTACAAATTCTTTCTCATTGTGACCCTAATATAACTAATGAACATTTACTTTTTGGGGTCAATAGGTTGGTCGTGTTGATTCCATCCAACCTCAAATTTTATAACCTTTATTATTTCCTTGATAATCTTAGTCGACACAATGATTTTATGTCATTCTTGTTTTTTCATCAACATGTTGTTGATCCACTAATAATTATATAGTTTCATTATCAACCATCCATTCTTCTCCAAGACAGGTAACATCATCATGTACATAAGTCATTATCTGCATGATTATTCAAACATTTAATTTAGATTATGTTAATATAGTAGAGAACACATAATATTTAAAAAAAATCATAGTATATTAAAAATAGTTTAACCTTATCATTGAACTCTTTTTATTTTCTTTAAAGTTTAAAGGGATCCAGATCCTCCATTTAGAATCCTAATCCCCTATATGGGGTCCCCTCTAATTCATAATAAATTATCTAAATTAGGACAGCCATGAAATTATTGTGATCTCCAAATGAAAGGGTCATCCTAGATTGAATTTTCATATGAACCTACAGGTGTTTTAATCACCAGTAGGAAAATTGACTAATTCTTATTTACTAGATTTGAGAGATAAAATACTCACATTACTTGTGATACTATTATAAATGGCTCATCCTTTTACCCTTCCACACTAAAATTAACCTTCATGAATCCCATTTCATCAACTTTCACAACAATCCTATTGTAAACCCATTTGAAATGGAAAATAAACACTTGAAATTTTGTATAATACAACTTGTATATCTGTTCGATGATGAAGAAATATGAAATATTTTCTTAAATTAGATTTTTATCATTGGAACTAGATATGTGCATATCTTATACCACAAGTGTAACTCCATTATTTTGCATCATACAATGATTATCATGTTATTTTGTATATAATATATTATCATTAATTAAAAAACTAGTATAAGTTATAACATTTTCATTTGGTCCCCTAGAGATCCATCAAAGTCATTCAGAAATTGAATTCAAATTTTCATATAACTTCTTATAAATATGATATCGAAACCATCCTATAAACTATTGATTATATATATTTGATATTCGTAATTTATCCCTTTATGGATTCAAATATATAAGAATTTATTTATGGGATTCAACATATGGATCAACATATTTACTATTATGTAAAATGTAAAGGTGATATTTCTCCTGCTCTATGATGGTAATTATAACAAAATATCTTTTGAAAATCACTTCACTTATTACTTTACTCTGGGATAAGACTTTAAGATAATGATTCTATAAACATCAAATAGGTAATTAATACAAAATTCAACAACTTATTAAACAATATATTATTCTACAATACAACCTTCTGGATGACTTCCATTCTTGGTGAACCCTTTCAAAATCCTCATATACCTTTCATTGGGGTACAACCGTGTGTAATGGATATGACCACATAGTTGAACCTCTAAAACTAATTGAACCATCAGGTGGACCATTATATCAAATAATGATGGTGGGAATAACATCTCTAATTCACATAATATGAATGAAACCTCCTTATTCCTTACTAGAAACTTTTTTTGGTCTATAAATTTTACGAATATGACTTTTAAAAAGAAGCTGAATCAGGTTAATTTTTGTCGTACATTTTTTGGGTAGAATACAATGTAAACAAATTAGTATCAAATATTATATCAAAACTTGATAATCATCTGATTTTAGTCCCTATAACTTCAAATTATTCATTGATAAAAAATTCTTGATATTTTATGAATACCCCTATAAAACTTTTACACCATTAAGAAAAATAAAAAATTGTAAATTTTCTTGTCTGGATAGAGTGTAAGCTGCTAGAGGAAGAAAAGTATCACTTTTACCCTTCACTGGTGCCAACTCTTCCCTTATCCACATATTAATCATATCCAAGATAGCCTTGATACCATATTTTTTTAGGAACATTTAGTAATGTGCTAATAACACCATCAAATACATTTTTTTTGACATGCTTAACATCAAGGAAATGTCTAATGTATGAATAATCATAGTACAATAATTTAAAGAAAATTGATATGTTTTCCTAACCTGATTTTATAAGGTTTTTCAAAAATGATTTACAAAAAATAGTGTCAATATATTTTACTTTATCAAATAGTTGATCACCCATTAGTGGAGATGGTTTTTTACCTTGTTTGGTATTCCCATTGAATGTAGTCATCCAAGATCA
This sequence comes from Viscum album, assembly GCA_963277665.1. Lineage (NCBI taxonomy): Eukaryota > Viridiplantae > Streptophyta > Magnoliopsida > Santalales > Viscaceae > Viscum > Viscum album. The sequence continues at coordinate 30,423,510 of OY728147.1, forward strand.
GTATTTATGTCATAAAGGTAAACATTTCTAATGTTATAATGACGTAGTCTTCAACGAATGATTCAACTGAACCGAGTGTGTGAATTCTTCACAAATGGGACACCACAACATCCCTTTAATGATATAGCCTGAAAAATTTCCATACGTAAGAAAGTCATTTATCATATCATACAATATATCCCTAAATTCGAATTCTTCACTTCTATGAGTATTATAAATTATAACACTTATATCCCACATCAATTTTAGATCATAAATCAATGAATCTAAATTGACATAAATATCAGTACTGGGTTGTTTTGGTCCAGATATAAGTAGAGACAACATAATGTATTTGTGCTTCATGTATAACCATGGAGACAAGTTATAATTTACCAACATAACTAAACTTGTACTATGAGTACTACTATATACACCAAAAGGATTTATTCCATCTATAAATAACACAAGATGGAAGTTTCTCATCTCATTTACAAATTCATTATACTCATAATCAATTTTCTTCCACTAAGGAGAGTCTACTAGATGATGTAGTTTTCCATATTTAATTCCTATATCTATATGCCAAGTAAATTATATCATGGTTTCCTAACATCTATATAGTCTTTTAAACCATGGAATGATAGAAACGTACCATAAAACTTTTTAAGGACTTCATTTATCTTTCTTATATTGATTCATGCCACACTTAGGGCATTTTATGAGTGAGTTATGGTCCTTGAGAAAAAATATTGAATAATTTGTACAAGCATGTATTTATTTTATAGATCATGTCCATTGAATGTATCATTAATTTAATGTCATATGTTTGATAATAAAGTTTATTTTCTTTTGGTAATATATCATTTAGGATACCAGGTAGTTCTTCAAAGCTAGTGTCACTCCATCCACTTCCATATTTCATATAACTTCAATATAGTTGAAAATATTTCATATTTAGTACAACCGATATACAATGGTATCTTAGAATAACTATTTGAATTCTCAAATAACTTTGGTCATCCACTAATGTTTTCTTCAATTTCCATTGTCATTTATTCTATACAACATTCACAATCATTTACATTCACAATCATTTACACTAGTATTTATATCAAATGATCCATAAACCACAATATCATCCCAATCGGTGTGAACGTTTAGTTTTCCCCATGTTTAGTACAACATTAATAACTATGATCTATCCTATGACAAATCAAATTTTTTTCCAACTCCTTAGACTAATTTTTCTTGAATAAAAACAATGTAAACACAGACAAAGGATTTGAGAAGGGTTGTATGCATGCTCTATTGCAAACTTGATGAACTCTTTAATTCCATATTCATAATATTTTATCATATGATTAGAATGTATCTATTTTCGCTTCATATTCATCCTATTAAGTTAATAAAATATTCATTTTGTACAATAAATAAATAAATACACATAAGATATCCATAATCAAAGGATAAAGTTATAGATAATTCTAATAAGGGGAACCCAACATTTTAATATTTTAAATTATGATTCTTGAAAATTTATCATTTTACACAAGGGTGACATGAAAAAAAACCTGGGGTAAACATGTGGTTTTTGCTTCAAGTTCTCGATTTTATGTTGTGTGGGAAAAACATGTGGTAATAAATATATTGGTAAACAAAATTTATTTATTATTGGATGAAAGACTTACTTTGGAAATTATTGTTCTTTCTTGTCATTTAATTGTGATCTGGATTTCTAAATTTTCATAAAAATATATTTCCTTGGAACATACAAGGTCACGTAATCACCAGATTTTGACATTGGGTCAAGGAGCTTGGAATTTCACGAAACAAATGGATGACACCTTCATTAATGAAAAAAGTGAAGTTGGATTCCATGTTTATATCTTTTTCTTTATATTATTCTTGACCATGTATTATAGGAATACCAACAAATATATTTATATTATAACCCACTAATTACCCCCTATATAAAAAATATTAGAGTTATCAATATTAGGTATATTTAACATATCCTACAATATCCAAAACCTCAATTCAATTTCCTTAAGAAAACCAAAAATAATTTTCATTAATAAACATTCAAAAATAATTAGTTAGGATGGATTTCACATTATTAAGATCCAAAACATTATGATTCCACCTCTAAAAATGATACAAATCACTATAATATTTCTCCCACATCTAGTAGTCAAAACCTTCATAGGTATATCCAAAAGAGTATAGTCATTATTAATAAAATACATACCACATGTATGGTTAGGTGATATTATAATTAACTTTATAAAATTATTCCACTATCTTCTAATCCTATATGTGTCAGAGATAAATCTATTTTAAATTTGAAATTTTTATGGGTGACACTCAAACCATTCTTAATGATACACAATAGATCAAAATAATAATAATATTGTGTACATAGATTAATCAAAATAAAATATTTTACAATTCAGATTTTGAAACTTGTAGATACCCACACACCACAAATAATGACTAAAATTTTCCTTATCCACCCCTCATATTTAAGGTAACTAGATAAGAAAATGAATCTAAAAATTAATTTTCTCAACATCTATATTAACCAAGGAAAACAGAAAACACCTTCAATTCTAGGAGTCCTATTCTAATACAAAAATAAATGTAACACTCTAAATCACCTTGAAACCTCCCTAGGAATTGATAGGCCCATCAAGAAAGAAACAAGTCACACATGCAATCAAGAAAACAGACAAACCCATACAATAAAATTAATTGAATGATTATAGCGAGTTATCATATGTAAAAATAAAGAAACAATTATAAATCATTCTTATCAATTCATGATCTAATAAACATTTCAACATTATACAAGATATAACTATAAAATTTTACTATAAGATTGTGCTAATACAAAACTCATCACTTAATTATTTGATTAATTATTTATTTTAATATCACCTCATGAATTGAACACAACTACTTAAAGCTATGACACAACCTTATATTACATCATCTCACATAATATTTCTAAGATAACACTAACCATAATTTATCAAGATTAATTAATCTACTCAAATTACACTACATGAATTATAAACCTTTAATTTCATTGTTTCTTTTAATTTTTATATTATTAGATTCCTTAAATAATTTTACATATACATATTAAAACATAATGTGGAAACTTATATTCCACACTTAAAAAATAAGTGGTAGGATAAAAGGGGATTAAAAAAACATGTTCATTCTTCCTCATTTCCCTTTATAATTCCAAATTCTAGATATCCATTACACTTCTATCACATTATCATTATTTTGATGATTTCAAATTTATAATCATAATTTATTACAACTTCCTAAGAGTAATTTAGGTACAAATTCACATATGAGATCCAATATGTTATTATTAGTTTAAATAAATTTCAAATATATACAAATATTATTCATAATATAAAAAAATAATGAAATAACACATACATAATTATTAATGGAATCATATCAATATTCTTAACATATTCTTCATTTTCATTACAATTCAATTCCAAAAACAATATTCCATTTCTCATGGGAAATCTTATATTTTAATTAGAATATGAATATATTTTATTTAACATAGAAGTATAACATAAAAATAATGAAATATCTCAAAATTAGTGTTTACATAAAATATGAAAAGAAATATATAAATCCAACATGAAAAAAATAGAAAAATTAGAATTTATTTGGATAAAGAAATATTTATTAAACCCTTTTTAGGTGAGGCTATCAGGAAGGGAGAGGGGGAAGACTTGTTGCGTCGATCGATGAGGGAGTAGAAGATGGGGAAAGGGTGTTCACTAGAGGGCTGCTTCATGATGGTGGGTGGTTAGCCCAGTCTAAAGACAACAATGACGGGGAGGTGAGGTGGTAGAAAGAAAGAACATGGTTTGGACCATGTATATAGGAGAGTGGCAATCAACAATATTGATAAATGAGGGAGGGGGAGAAATAATAACATAACTTAGATTTGGGGGAGTTTATTTGTCTAATAGAAGGTTGAGGGGGAGCAGTGGAAGAGCTTAAGTTCCATAAGGGCTTGAACAGTGTGAGGGAAATCAGTTCAGTTAGGGTTTTATTTAGAAGATCGGGAAGGGTTTTATTAGTGATTCCCAAAAAGCACTAATAAAAGACCTCTTTATCAATACTAAAAAAACATTGATAAAGACCTATATAATTAATTTTAATAATAAAATTAATATAATTAAAAAATTAAGTGTATATAATTATAAATAAATAAATAAATATGTATATAATTATAAATATATTAAAATAATTATAAATATTTATTTATAAATATAATTATAGATATATATTTATAATTATAATTATAAATAAATATATTTGTAAATATATTTATAAATATATTTATATATATTTAATAAATATATATATATAAATATAAATATATTAATTATTTAAATATATTTATTATAATACTACAATTATTTAAATATATAATTATTTATTTACAATTATATAAATACTTTTTAAAAAATATTTATAATTATAAATATATAATTTTATAAATATAATAAATATAATAAATATACATTTATAAATATATTTATTTATAAATATTTATTTACAAATATATTTTTAACATTATTAATGAATATATAATCTTAAATGCATGAATGTTTAAAATGAGTGAAATTGAATAATTAAAAATGAATGAGCTTTAAAAATATTAAAAAATGGATAAGTTTTATTTTTTTTAAATTATTAAAAAAATAAAATATAGATATATATTGAAATGAAGATGAAAACATATTGAAAATATTAAAACATAGAAAGATATACAAATAATTATAAAAAGGAGATGGGGTTCATGCTCGAGAGCACTTCCTATGGGTGATTCCATGGTGAGTGACGAGCTTCGATTTCAAACATGGAATTTCTGAAGGATGATCCAAATAGAGAAGCTTCTTGCTAGAGGTTGTGATTTTGATGATAGAGTCATAGATCATGAAGAAAAGGAAGCAATGAAGTTCGTTAATTAAGGTAAAAACCTAAATGATAGGTTATTTTCCACACTTTAGGGTTTTGAATCTAGAAGATTTATTAAAAAAGGGCAGTGTGATGTGTGTTTTTTCTATAAAGGATATGATTTTAGATCATCTGAAGTCCTGTAGGAATTTTATTGTCACAAAAATAGTCATCTCTAAGGAAGATCCTGTTTGGAAAACTACATATCTTATTCACAGACTCTCACTGATTTGAAGTTTCTTTGATTGGAAGTGTATCTGGATAGGAAATGTATTCTATCACATTATATTTTCAAATGAGGAATTGAAAAGATAGGCTCGGGGATTTAGAATGGTTTTGTTAAAGCTTGGTTATTTGGTCATTTAGGAATTGAATTTCAACTTCAATCCATTTGAGGTCATGAAATCCTTTTTATAAGTATGGGTCAAAATTTTTAGCCTTAAGTGGATTTTTTTCCACCCTTATATTCTATTTGATATTGCCTCCTCTATAGGGGTTCCTAAATGGAAAAGGAGACTAAAAAAGCTAGATTTCAGTATTTTTCTAGGGTGCTTGTATAAGTAGACCTCATTATAACATTAAATGATAAATTTGTCTTATCAGTTTAAACAAATGAATTGAATTTGAAAATTATATATGAGAAACTTCTATCTTTTTGTTCTAAGTGAAAAATCATTGGATATTCCATTGAATAATGTTGATTGGATAAGTTTGTGCCTATTTCTTAAATAATGGACATGAAGATGCAGTTTGTAGGAAAAGACCGAATAAAAATAATACTAAAACTAGAAAAATTATTCTAATATTAGTGTTGATGGTAAGAGTGGGGAGGGACTCATGGAGGGGAAGCGTGGGATCATGAGACTGATTGCTCTATTGGGAAGACCTCCCAGTATCAAGGCTGTGTCAATGCTAAAACAGATAAATCTAGGATGACTATCCAAGAAGACTCTTTAGGGGAGATGAATCATGGTTGATACCCTACTAATATTGTTGGTCAATGTGGCATGGCGAAATGTGTAGTCTTTGAGCATCATGATGCCATGAATGGGATTGCTGCTGGTGCTGATGGCATGTATACTCATGAGGATGGTGTGTCCATTCCTGATCAAGGTTATACAGGTCTGGGGGATTCCCCATTGAATTCTTTTGCTGGTGATCAGAACAAGGTTACAGGAAAGGGGCATGTTGGGGTTTCAAATCCACTTAGGGGGTAACCTAAAATTCAAGATCATGGTAATTGGCCTCCGGTCAGGGTTGGATTTGGATCTGATTGTTTAGTACAGGTCCTAGAGTCAGATAATCCTCAAGGTAAGAAGATTCAACAACCAACTAACTATCATAAATCCATCCAGGTGGGATGAAATCCTCTGGAAATACTGGAAAGTGGGGTGATACCTCAAATGAAGATGATATAAGGCACAAAAAATCAGCTTCTTATAGGGATGCATTCACTAAAGGGCTGGCTGGTGAGGAACACTCAGCTGATGAAGTAGTAGCATAATATTTTTCATATTTTTAGTTTTTTAGGATCAAATGATTGATTCAAGAGCAAGAAAAGGAAAGAAAAAAAAATTAGATGTTGAGGTTGCTCAAAAACAGGGACCACCAAACTATGATAAAAATAGTTTTCACCCGATTCACATCTTAAATAGGTATAATAACAATGTGGTCTTCCAGGAGTAGTTTGAAAACGTTCATAGATTTTCCATAGGCACTATGACTGTCAATCCCTTAGGTCCGGTTGGAAAATAGGATCCTCAGTACCTTGAGGATACAAATGCAACAGATGATGATGTGTCATGGAAACAACCCAAAACCTAGAGGAGGGGCTATCATTCAAGTGGTAGAGGCGGTGGACGATCTCAAAGATGATTTTTCTTCTGATGTTCTCCAGGGAAGCTTTTTTTTACTTTGTTTTTTTATGGTAGGGTCTTATCACTAACCTTTCCTTCCCCTATCCCTTTATTCTTTGTTGTTATTTTATGTTAATTTTAGGAACATGGGATGAAACCCATGGTTGGTGGTGTCTTGATTGTTAAAACATAGTAAATAAATATATATAAAGAAATATTATAAAATGATTAAATTCCACAAAAATAAAAAATAAAAAATATTATAAATGAATAAATAATACTAAATGAAATAATATTAAAAATAAATAAATAAAATTTACCAATAAAAAACAAAACATATTAAATATACTATGCTACTAGATGAAATTATAAAATAGATATTAAAATTTGAATAAATTACATAAATATTAGGTGTGTGTGTGTTTCTATATAAGATTTCATTAATTACGTAAATATTTGTGTGTGTGGAATTAATGTGTATATATAAACACAAGTTTGATATATATTAAACTGAACAATGAAATTATATAATATGTAGCATCTATTAATGAAATAAATAATAATAAGAATGAATAAATTTAAAAAATGAAAAACTGTTATTAATTATATAGATAATTTAAAAAAATAAAAAATGAATATTCATATATGTTGAAATGGAAATGAATTTATATTAATGATATAAATTACAACCATATTAAAAACATTAAATGTTAATGAACCAACATGTATAAATAAATATTAGAAAATGGATAAAATTACAAAAAATATTGAATAATGAAAAATTGAAAATGAATAAATTACAAAAGTATTAAATATATTAATGAATAATTATGTATAAAAAACATTAAAGATGAATAAATTAAAAAATATTAAATGAATAAATATTTAAAATCTATAAATTATAAAAAAGTAAGCACATAATAAACATTATCGATGAATAAATTATATTAAATGAATATTTGTTAAAAATGAGTGAAATTTAAATAAATATATATATATATAATTAAATAATTAATATATTGTCTATAATTAATAAAAATAAATAAAATCAAATAAAAAATAATAAATTTAATACATTTATACAGTAATAAATAGTATATTAATTATTTAATTAGTATATTAAGTATTTAATTAGTATATAATAATAAATAGTATATTAATTATTAAATTAGTGTATTAAGTATTTAATAAGTTTATTCATTTTTATTAATTATAAACAATATATTATTTATTTAATTATATATATAAATAAAATTAAAATACCATTTATTAATATATATATATATATACATATATATTAAATTTAATAAATTTAATTATAAAAATTTTGGGGGTTGGCCTGGTCTATCTTATGAACACACATGAATATATGTTTAAATAAAAATGAATATATATTAATTATGTAAATTACACTATATTAAAAACATTAAATGCTAAAAAAAATTATTAAAAAATTTATTATCGAAATGTTTATTAATAAAAAAGAATAAATTTATATATATATATATATAGTAATAAATAATATATTAATTATTTAATTAGTATACTAAGTATTTAATAAATTTATTCTTTTTTATTGTTTTTAGACAATGTATTCCTTATTTAATTAATTATATATATATATTTTAATTTAGTAATTTTTAATTAAATAATTAATATACTGTTTATTAATATATATATATATATATATATCAAATTTAATAAATTATAGATATATGTAATTAAATAATCAATATACTATTTATTAATATGTGCCAATATATATTAATATATATATTGATATATATCAATAGTTAATATATATCAATATATATTTTTATATATGAAATAAGAATTTAATTATAAAAAATGAATAAATATAAATAAATATTTAAAACGAATAAATATTAAAAAATATTAAACAAATAAAAATAAAAAAACAAAATTAATATATATATATATATATTAATATTTAATATATTCTTATATATCAATATATATTTTTATATATGAAATGAGAATTTAATTATAAGAACTTTATTAAGTCGGCTAGCTCTCAACCTGAAGGGCCAGCCATTTAGGCAACCCAACTGGGAAGGGTTATTGAGTAGAGGGTGGGCCAAAGCCCGCAACAAGTGTAGGGTGGAACAAGGCTCACACATGCCTGTGGTTGTAGACATAGGCCCATGTATGTGTGTAAAGATTGTATGTGGGAGCCTATCCCCATAGCATACTTCTGGTGTGGTGATGTGGTAGAATGATATAAAAAGAGGCGACTGAACATCCACAAGTTCTATGTGGGACTCACGCACAATTAGTTTAGTTTTTTCAGAACTTTAACTAGCACTGATAAAGACGAACTTTATCAACACTAAAAAAAGCACTGATAAAGGTGTTATTTTATCAACTCTTTTTTTAGCACTGATAAATTTATCCTTTATCAGCGCTTTTTTCTTACACTAATAAATGATTGTATTGAATGAACCCATATCTATAGTGGTGAAGTTATTTCTTTGATATTTATAGATTGTATATGTTTAGGGTGATCATGTAATAATTTAATGATGTTCTGCCATATTGGTTTATGGTTCCCATAAGCTTTTTTGGTTTTAAAGTAAGGTTTTCTCATTGGTTTAAAGGTGTTTTTAAATGGTACATGATTTTAAATTAGTTCTCAAATAATGTTTATAAACATAATTATATATGAATGTATATTCACATAAAAATATGTAAATAAATATATAAATATAAAAATATATGTATATATACATATATTATTGAATATACACTATATATATAATATATGATATTATATATATAAGTGTATATTTAATATATTCTACATTCCATGCAAGTATTATTATACATGTATTAAATACATGGGATAATAAATATATGTATATGATATATATATATATATCTCCAAAATAGTTTTTATTATCAATCCGTTATGAATAGATTAAATGACTTGAATATTCATAGAATATGATCCAATGAAATAATAACAATATGAATAAATTTATATGGATACATAAATATGGTTGAAGCATTTCATTTAATAAAACACATCATGGATGGTTATATAAAGGGATTCCATCACTCATTTTAAGTATATGTGATTGTTAGAAAGCCTCTCAATTCTCTCTTCCTCTAACACTGTTGTTTATCATCTGAGATGAAGGTGCTAGCACCCCCTCAACATTTGGGTATCCTCAGGATACAACCACCGATCCATTAGCTGGTATAACCCCTCAAAGTTAGGGTGCATTTGTTCACTACTTCATGATCTTCATCAAGCTTTCTCCTTCATCAATTAAGAAGAAGAATGCTATCGTTGACGATTTCTAGGTACACTATTTATACAATTTTATTTACGCATTGATTCTTAAAGATATATTTACAAATGTTTGAGTTATATTCTTCTGCATATGATAATATGATGATTGTATGAAACCCATCAATAGAATGAAAGTGAGATTTATTTGAAGAATCAACGTGTTTATTATGAAAAAAAAATTTTAACTACAATATGAGTTTTTTCAAGCTTGTAAATAAATATGAAAAATTCATATATATTACACTTATTTATAAAAATAAATAAAATATTTATTTTAATCAAGAGGATTCAATTTATAATTCAATAATATTATTTATGAATTGTTTATAAATAATTAAAAATGTATTTTGAAACATTTATATAAATTTATAAAAATGTTCTATAAATTAATTAACTATAAAATGTTTATGGTTAATTGATAAATATTTTTTTAATACTTTTTGAAAAATTAAATGGAATGATTTATGATATAGAAATAAATGGTTTATGTATAAATAATAAAAATAAATTTATAAATAATTTATAAATTTCAACACATATGATATTTAGATTATATAAAAATATTTATATAATAAATATTGAATTATAAAATATTTAGAATTCTTGAAATATAATATAAATTCTATTTAATATAAAATGTGAAAGTGATCATATTGATAATAATATAAAATTTTTATATTCTTGTTAATTTATAAAATGTTTATAATTAACATTTATTTAGGAACAGTTTATAAATGTCTCATATTTAGGAAAATAACTAAATTTTTTAGTTATTAAATTTCCTTATTATTCATTTCTACTTAACAATTATTTAATTTGAAAATTTACAAAATCAATAGGGCTTTATTTGGATATTATTTAAGCCACATCAAAAGGTGTTTCAATAATTGATACGATCAAGGTTTAAATAATAATTAAGTATATGATATTTAGACTATGTAAAAAGGTTTACATAATAGAAATTGAATTATAAATAGTTTATAATTCATATAATATCATATATTTAAAACTAAAATACCATATTAGGGTAAATATGAAAGAGTTCATATTTGAAATATTATAAAGAGTTTATATTCAAAATTATTTAATGTTCACAATGTTAAATATGAAATTATAAAAGGGTTTATAATTAGATTTTATTTATAAAATTGTTCATAAATGTTTATCTCATGCTTAAATATTTTAATTGTTCATTTATTTAAATTTTATTAACTATTTTATTCACAGTTTCAAATTTTTTACATTATGAATTATTGTATTCTAAATTTTATATGATAAATTGATTCCAGGATAGATCCTTTCATATCATGCAAGGTTTGATATCATAAAATTTAGTTTTCGTCTATCTTGACCTAAGTTTGTAATTAGAGTTATGAGCTTATGAATAGTTGTTGGGCATAGTTTGTGCATATTTGGTGTTAGAGTTTTCATAAATTAAATTCTATCTTAATTCAATTATCCTCAGATAGAGGGACTTGGGGTTGGACCCCCCACCTTCCTAGAGGCTTGTATTAGATAGGAAAGTAAATGGAGTTGGATATCTGTTGCTTCAGGCTTACTCATATAGAGATTTCCAATCTCATATAACTCTATGCCTTTACATAAAGTGTTCACGTACCTTATGCATATGATCCATTTTGATATGTATGAGTATAATTGACTTATTTTGTTGGGTTATTAACACATATTTATGGGTTTTATAAATAGTTACACATTAATGTGGTGTGAATACATTAATTTGGTGGTTGGAATAGGGATTCCAAAACTAAATTATTAGAATCATGCATACACAGAAAGGGTATATGAAATGAGAAGACAATGATTACATGTGATTTAATATTTATGAATTTAATATGCATATGATTTATTTTATATTGATGATACCTAAAAAGAAATCCCCAAAAATACTAAGTGTGATATTCCTTCCAAAGCGACACTTGTCAAAACCTCAATCATTAAACTGGGTATTTTTGGTCTTATCACTAGTACCCCTAGATTATATTGTGTAAGGAAATAAAACTATGAGTAACTCCAGATTTTCATGTTGGGTATTGTTAACCTCAGTATGAGTATCCCTTGATTGTCCTTAGTTGGATTATTCTTATCATTTTCTTTGGGTTACACTAGTTTAGAAGTCCTAACAGTTAGAATACCGAAGAATAGAATTGAGTGAATCCATATGATGGTTTTATATAAAGAGTTATCCACTAAATTAGGAAATAATCATAACTATTATTATTAGTATGATTACCTATTGAAATAATCACGACTTTCTTACATAATACTCGATGTAAGCTTTGGTGAAATATGGATCTTGGCTCACTAAACAGATATGATGTATGGGGTCATCAATTTTTGTGGGGTCACTTTCATTAAACTTCCATTATGAAAAGATATAAGACATGATTTTCATATTATTAAAAGTCATTTTATAGATAAATGCATCATCATAATTAAACTAACCTTTATATTAATCTTTAAAATGAGGGGATTAGAGTAATAACCTTCTAAGACCAGTAGCTTAAGGAACGTTCTTGAGAAATATAAGTATTCCATGTGTTAAAATAGTTCCTTCATTAGTAACCAAGTGTTGAGGTTGTTCAATAAGTGAATCTATATACTTATGGAACCATAGAGTGATTCATTCTAGGTTTTAAAGGCATTAGATGCTAAATGAACAAAGTAATTTTATTCTCTAGACATATACTCAATATTATTGAGTACATCAATGATTTTTGTCTCATATACTCAATATTATTGGGTACATCAAGTAATATTTCATATGATGTAATAATTTTATGACTTGGTAAGACTGAAAGTTTCTTTAAGATTTTATTGGTTATAGAAATCAATTCTATTTTTTTGATAGATATATGATATCATTTATATGTTTTACAAAGTGTTGTAAATATAAAAAAGGTTAAGAAATAATTAAATCTTGAATTTTTATTTCAAATAATGGATCAAAGGAGTTTCTTCATAATAACTTGTATGATTCAAGATTGGATAAACTCATCCTAAGATGTACATTTTATCTCTTTTAGCTCTTGATAAGAGCTTGTAAATAATGATTGTTTAAATAAAATGAGATAGATGATTTTACACATGGTTTATGATTAGTTTAATTCTACAACATGATTTAAATAAGAGATTAAAATGGATTTTTCTAGTTAGGTAATTTATCCTATTGTCATTAATGGAAAAGTTCTAACAATTTTATTGAATATAATTAAAAGTTTACCCGATATTCTTAAAATGTTGATAATGAATGAACTGGGAATATGATGTCTGGATTTTGGAACAATATACATAGTACCAATGGGTAAATGTTCAAACTTGAATAATAAAAATTAGTTTAAAAGTTCCACAATGTTCCTTCAAGAATCATATCAAGGTAATTGAAACCTAGGGATGTTATTAATAGTAAAAATTTAATATGATTTGATTATCAAAGATATACCCGATGGAGTTCATGAAACTTAATGAAATATCCATATTAGATAAGGATTTTATAGTAATTAATTATTTTATTTTTGAATGGTATGTGATAAAAAATTTATTTTACAAAGAATTGTAAATATACATGAGTTCAAAATATATGGAAGAATTGACCAATCTTGTAGATTATTTTCATGATATGATGTAAATAGTTACTACGTCAAGAATTTGAATGTAAATGATTTTATTAAGATAAAATGAATCCAAGTAAATAAAGTGTATATTTATATCACTTCTATTATATGATAAGATGATGGTTGATAACAAAGAGTTGTTATGTGATGATTAAATTTATACACACGGTTTATAGTTCATTGGATTCTATAACATGTTTTGAGGAGAAGAAATGGATAAAAATGATTTAACTTGGATAAATGTTTATCCAAATATTTTTTAAAATATATATGGGAATGTGTTCCTTACACCCATTGGCGTGATATTTTTATAAAGTATTCTTTTCAAGAAATAATTTTCCAAACATAAAGAATACCATATATGATATGGAAACAATAATTTATTTGTTTAATATTCCTACTAATAGGAAATAAACATTATTTCCTAAAACACAAAGTACTTTTCATTGAATATTATAAATATATTACGAAGAGAATATAAATTCTAAGAGGCTAGTGGGAGTATATATGGACTTAGATAAGTTCAAATTTAATAAATAAAATATTATTACAACTTGAGTTTGAGTGATTTTTTACTTAATATCCTATAGAGTTAGGGTATGTGACAGTAAAGAAAAATATAAATAGTTTCATTTAATTACTATGAGAAAGTGAATATCATTATTAACTAAAGGATTATACCAGTATAATATTATAGAAATTATTCATTGAATTTCCTAAAATTTTTATTATATACAATGATAAATAAATATAAAGAGTTATATTTAGTTGTTTTAAGAATGTGAATTACACTTGATATCATAAAAGAAGTTTTAAGACACAATAGTAAAAAAATATAAATAGTTACATTAGTTACTATGATAAATTGAAATTACCTTGATATAATAAAATATTTTTGGATGTAATGGTAAATAAAAATGTAAAGAGTTACATTTATTTACCATAACAAATGAAAGAAACTATTTCCTAAAGGATTGTACCAGTCAAAATGAATAGTGAATCACACTTTATATATATATACACTAAATGAGTTTTAGGATATGAAGATAAATAGAAATATAAAGAGTTATATTTATTTACCATATCAAAGTGTTATTAATCTATCCTAAAAGAGTTTAGGATATGGCGGTAAAGAAAAATTTAAATAGTGATATTAATTACCATAATAAAGTTGACATTACTTTATCCTAAAAGAGTTTATGATGTTATGGTAAAGTGATAAATTAAGAAATTACATTATTTATAAAATAAATCAAGGAAAAAATTGATGGAAAGGTTTCCTAGGATGATGATGATGCACGTAGAATGAGTTATAAACAAACAATAAGAAAATATTGTAACATTTGATGTTATGAAGTAAAGTAGTTTGAATATAATTTCCAATAGTTGAACTTAAGGAATATGATTCCTAAGCCTCACAATCATTGAAACTAGATTTCTTTATAAATGTTACTCACTAAGAGGTTAGTGGGTGTATTTTATCAAATGGTCACATAGGGATGTGACAGAAATTACATTTAGATATAATGTTCAAAATTTATTTCTTCAACAACCATATGGGTGTCATGTTATATCTCTATGTTTTTAACACTTAATAAATTGGTTGTATTGGTTGTAAACATATAATGTTATTATAATAAATTAAATCTACATTTATCATCCATTCATGTGTCCTACAATTTATTTTACATGAATGTCCAAATGATAAATATCCTCTCAATGTAAAAATTTTGAGTTATCCCTAACCGATGATCATAATGGAGTATAATGGGTTGTGATGATATGTAAATATTAGGTTTAATAGATTCTAATATACATTACAAATATTTTTATATGATACATTGAATAATATATTCTTGAGGTAATAAGTAGAGACTTATTACTTGGACTGATCTGCTAAAGTACATCTCAAGGATTGTCACACAGTCATGGATATACTTAGGGGGTATGCTTATTATCAGTCTTCTTACATGATGTTGGTGAGATAAATAGCATGATAAACTTTATACTTTGATACCCTACTTAATAAATTCAATATATTAACTTAGCTAATACATGGTTAGTTGGATATTTTGCTGATCATGTCGTCGGTTAGAGCACAACCACGATGGGTTTTTCCCACTTGTATGACAAGAAAAAAAATCTGGCTGTTGATTGAATTAGATTTAGGTAATTCATGACCATGATTAGTTATTTTACACATGATTAATTTAACTACTTGGATAAGTGACATGTGATGTGCTTATTAGATAGATGAATGACATGTGATGTATTCACCCACTTGGTCAGTATTTTTTAGAGAATCAAGAAAATGATGAGAGGCTTATACTAGATTGACATGTTCCATGTCTAATGGTCCCTCGATGAAATGGATAAAGGTATTATATAATATACATATGATGTATATGATACATCTTGTTTTGTACATTTTCATATAGATATATGAGTATATTTGATGGAGATCACACCAGAAACCTTAATATCTTGAGTAGAACTGCTATTTTTCAAGAGATAATTATTTGCTTATATAAATATGAAATATATATTTCATAGTTATTATCAATGTTACTAAGGACCATAGGGTCACATAGTCAATCACTTGGATATGTATGAACTTTTTTACAAATTTTATTTTTCAAAATGAAGAGAGTTTGATAAAAACCATATCCAAAAGAGTTTGGATGGATTCACAAAGAGTTGTGAAGTTATGAATAAAGTCCTCATGGTATTTTAGTGAAAGTGTGGGATTATTGAATATGCACCAAATATATATAATATGATATTATATATATGGGTGTATTTAATATATTTTTCATTTTATGCAAGTATTATTATACATGTATTAAATACACGCGATAATAAATATATTTAAATGATATATATGTATATATATTTCTCCTAAATGGTTTTTTATTATCAATATGTTATGAATGGATTAAATGGATTGAATATGATTCAATAAATTAATGTGACTAGGAATAAATGTATATGGATACATAAATATGGATAAAGCATTTAATTTAATGAAACACATCATGAATGGATATATAAAGGGATTTGATCCCTCATTTTGAGTTTTAGAAATTTTGAGAAAGCCTCTCAATTATCACTTCCCACCACACTGTTATTCATCATCTGAGACAACGGTGCTAGCACCCCTTCAGTATTCATGTATCCTCATGATACAATTGCATATCTATTGGCCGATGTACCCCCCTCTGAGTTAGGGTGCTTTTGTTCATTTATTTATGATCTTCATCAATCATTCTCTTTCATTGAGGAAGAGGAAGATTGCTGCCATTGGTGATTTCTATGTACAATATATATATGGTTTTATTTATGCATTGATTCTTAAAGATAGATATGCCCATGTTTGTGTTATATTCTTATGTATATTATCATATGAATCCCATCATATATATATATATATATAACTACATTAAAAAAGGTAATAATTATGATTATTTTTTGATTACATGATGGTTTTAATTGCCTCCCAATGATTTGTAGTGGTTCTATAAACTGTTGTGTTTTTATGAGTTTCATATTAATTAGAGATATTTTTTTATTAGTGGTGGAACATTACAAATGATTCAGAATTGTGGTTGGTGGAAATTTCAAAACCATCACTAAAATGAATGCAGCAGTTTATATTGGGACCAAGTTGGAAAGAAGTTGTTTTTGGAAGCTGAAAGATGTTGTGTTGTCTTTTTTTTCAAAAAAGTTAAAGATGAAAAGAAATAAACTCACTTTTTATTTGTTGGTGATTAGTCTCATGATTGTAATCAGGAAATCAGACCCAAAATGCATAATAAATTTCATCATATTGAGAAGAATTTTTCTGGAAGAAAAGGTTCATCAGACTCACCTTGGGTCTAGAATGTAGATTCAATCATAATGAGGATGTGAATTAGAGTATACATGAATCCAATGAAATTATAAAAATGGTTTTATAATCTTGTAGTTAACATAAATCATAAGTTTTTTGTGAAACTTGTGATGTAAGAATTATGAAATATAAAGGGAGAACAAGTGCTACCAATAATATTGAGGTTTTATTGGAATGAGAGAAAATGTTGGAAGAATGGGAAGCTAACAAACTTTCCATTATAAGTCAAATGATGCTGAATATGATCTTAAAATTTCTCAAAGTCATGAGAAAGTCATGATACAAGATAGATTATTGTAGAAGAATAAGGTTTGCGAAAGAAAAAACTTTCTGATATCATTTCATTGATGTGATATCACCAAATGAAAAATTGTTTGAAGGTTGTAAAGTTTTTTTCAGAATGTAAAAATATAAAGATGATAAAGTTGTAACTACTAACACCAGTTTATAAAATGTGGTGTGCCACTGATTATCAGAGTGACACTAACATCAATCATAAAATATGGTGGTGATTGGAAAAGGGAATCAAATGAAGAATTGTTTTTATTGGAGTATGTTGGGATTAATGAAACCAATAAATAAGTTTAAGATGTTAAGAATAATGAAAAATAGGATCAGAGAACAATAAAAAACTTAGTCAACCATTTTCATCAGGTTGAAATAATTTTCCTTTACAAGTAGGTCAAGAGAAAATAAAACTCTGATATGTTTTCAATTGGGTCAAGATTCATTGGACTCACACTAACACTGATTATCATAGAAAATAAGAAATTGATCTATCTAATGTGGGCTGACACCGATTACATTTTCGAATGCATTATCATTGATCTGAAGAGAAGAAGAAGAAGATATTTTCTTGAAGAGTTTTTGTGAAAGTGTTTTCAAAGGAAGTTTTTTGAAGAATTTGAAGTCGGTGATAAAGTACTATCGAGAAGTGTAGACATCTTTAGAAGTTCCCATTATGTCTATGTAAAAAGAAAATGTGATTAAATTTTAACAAAGTTGATTTTTTTTTGGAATAATGGTTTCAATATTTTATATCTTTGAAGTTGGTATGAAGAATTATAATTAGAATTTGTTTTATCAGTTCATAAAGAACACCGAAATGAGAAGTTTGTTTTAAGAATCATAATGAGAAGACATATATTCTTCATATGTTTATTTTCAAATTAATGCATAGTAACATAATTAATAATCGGTTGTCTTCATCATAATAAGAAAATAAAATTGGGAATTGGAAGAAAAATGAAGATTGTTTATAAAGTTTGAAGAAAGCTGAAGATGTGAGAAGATTTGAGAATAGTTGATAATCATTGAAGAATTCAAAGAAGTATTTAAAATTCAAGTGGAATTGAAGTTTTTAGAATTTTTTTTGAGAGGGAAAACTTTTTATAATCCCTACCAAACCATATTAGGATAACCTATAAATAGAGGGAAGTACATTGTACTTTCTAACGTATGCAAGTACTGTTCATGGGTGAAGAGAGAAGGTGGTGTATTGAAAGTTTATAGAGAGAAGAAGTTTCCAGATTGAAATTTTCTAAAGAAGTTTTCTAGACATAAGAAAAATAATCCAAATCATATTTTTAGTTTTCAGATTTAATTGAGAAATCAAACTAGGATTTTTGGAATGAGGTAGAAGTAGTTCAGAATTATTTCCAGGGTTTTTTGATGGAGTATTATTTCCACAGTGAGTAATTGGATTGGGAAGATCAGACTGGGAAATCTGACTGAGTATCATTACGAAGTCCAAGAAGTTATTAACTACTACTAGGTAAGAAAATGAAGAATTATTTTGAAGATCTTATTTTTAAAAGTTTACAAGGAAACACAATAACATGTTTTGATTCATCTAGTGAAAGTTTCTTAAATTTTTATAAACAATTATATTACATCATTTTTTTCTACTTGAGACACATACACTATTGTATTGAACATAGTTCTATACATGTGTAAGGTAATATCCTAATCATTTTATCCACGCAAAAGTATTTTTTTCTAGTTTATTGTGTGGTATTGGATTATTTCTAAAGCATACCAAGGACGTAGATACTCATTTTGAGTAGTGAACCTTTTAAATTTTTGTGTTCCTGTGGATGTGTGAATGTTATGTTTTCATCAAGGTAACAACTCTTTAACAATATGTGAAGGTTGTTTCAAAATAAAGGAAACTTAAAAGAAAAAGATACCATTGATTCACCCCTCCCCCTCTTAGTGATACTTTGATCCTGGATGGAAAATATCAATTGGTATCAGAACTAAGGTTCCCTTTATTTACTATTTGCTGGAGTTTTGAAAGAAAATTTGTGAGGGAGAATCTTAATTGCGCTAATAGTAAGGGGATTGCGGTCTTCGATGGTAAGAACTATCCTCTATGGAAATATATACAGTTTCCTTATCTTATGTCTCTTGTTTATGATTTTCTTGAAGCTACAATAGCTAGATTTACTTTTATTGATTAAAAAGTTCCACTTACATCCGTTGAATAGAAGAATATTAAGAATGATGGAGGATCCAATAATGATTTACTCTCATTACTTTCTAAAAGTGAGTTATTATGAGTGAAGGGTTTTTCCACTACCAAAGGTATCTGAAATAAGATGAAGAAAATTTATGAAGGAAATACTAAAGTAAATAAGGAAAAATTACAAATATGGATGATGAAGTATGAATATATCAATATTAGTGAGTATAAATCCATTGGTGACATTTTTACTAGGGTGAATGATATTTATAGCACCATTATATGTCTTGGTGAGAAGCTAGAAGACTCAACTGTTATTGAAAATATCTTGATAATTATTCCTAATAAGTTTGATGCCAATGTTTCCTCATTAGAAGATAAATATCTAGAAATATTATCTCTAGATGATTTTCATAGTACCCTCATTACCTATGAAATGAGAAGGGAGAAAGTTATGAATAAAAAAAAATGAAAATTGATCGTGAAATGTCTTTCAAGGCTTCCAAGAAAGAAAATAATAAGAAGGTTCTTCAAGAAGAATCTGAATATTCTAATTGAAAAATGAGGTATGTAAAAATATTGATGAATCTTTATCCTTGTTTTCTAAAAATGTGAAAGGAGGTATAGGTAAATATAAAGGGAAACTTCCCTTGAAATGATTTGATTGTGAAGCCATTGGAAACATTGCGACTAATTGTCCTTAAAGAAAGAAATAATAGGATAGTGAGGAAGATGATATAATGTAGAGAAGATTATGGAAGAAACAAGGTGATAAGGATAAATCTTATTCCGAAGGTAAAGATAAAAAGTTATTCAAATCCAAAAGGAGAAGTTTTTTGTCTAAATATAATGAAGAAGAATAAAGTGAATATAAATTCAAAAAATATACTCAGCATGCTGAAGAGAATACATTTATTATAATAGTTAACAGTGAAGAGTTCAAAAGTAGAAGTTTTGAAGAAGAATAAACTCAATTTTAATTTCATCTAAAAGAAGAATTGAAAGAATGTCTGAGAAAGATTGGGAGGCTTTAGAAATAAATAAAGAAGTAAAAAATTGATAATTATTCAATAAAATATCAAGAATGTTGTCCTAATGAGAAAGTTATGTTTCTAGAAGATATTGATTATTTGAAGAAATATCTTGAGAAAGAAAAGAATCTTAATGAACATATGGAAGTTAAGATGAAAGAAAAAGAAGAAGAGTTGTAACTTTTCTAACGAAAACTTTCAAATGTTGAACAGAGGGTTATAAGATTCAAGAAATCTATTTTTTAAGTCGGTGAAAGCTATAAAAAGGGTAAAATTGATAATGATAGAATTTTACCTTAAAATGTTGAGAAATAGAAATTTGGGAAAGTTATGTATGCAAACAAAACTAAAAAATACAAGAAATCAGAAGTTTAAAAAATTTATGAGTCCAAAAAAATTTATTTTAGTTCTGGTTTCGATAAGTCTGAAAATAAAACCGAGTTGAAGAAAAATATTCTGATTGATAATATAAAGGTTAGTGGTAAATAAATTTACGATAAGAAATACAATAAGGTTATTATGAAATGTGTTCACAACTCTGGATAGTATAGAAGTATTAGAGGAAAATATTATTTCTATGGATACTGCTGGTATTGTAGTGGATTTGGGAATATGTAAAATATGTGTTGGTTCAATCAAAAACATTATTACTATTCCACAAATTATATAAGGAAAAGTTTGAGGGGGAGTAAATCCCCTTAAAGGAAGAAGTCTGAGAAGGATGTTTAAAATAAATCTGAGAATATTTGTGTAAAAATTGAAAATAGGTTCCAACCCCTAGAAACTATTTATGAAAGATGTGAACAACATGGAAGCCTTGCAAAAGGATGTCTTATTTTGTTATCGACACAACAAAAGTTTCTTAACAATTCTCAGATGCTGGATGTGAAGAATGATAAATGAAAAGAAAAGGATCTTATTGTTGAAATGGATCTTAAAGCAACAATAAAAGATCAACCTAGAATCTTGGATAATAGATTTTATTCTCATATAAGAGGATACTTAATTTTTTTGAATAATTTTGAAATATTTTAAAGAAGTAACAATGAAATTTTTCAATGATGAATCTCTTAGAATCAAAGGTGTTGGATTAACTAGCATTAGGGAAGAAAATATAAAATCTAATAAATATTTGTTTCTTGATGGGATGAAACAAAACTTTCTAAGTGTTTCACAATTTTGTAATGAAGGTAAAAAAATTCATTTTCAGAAAATATGGGTTTGTTTTGAAAAGTGAGGATGATAGAAATATAGTTATAAGAGACTAACATATAAAAGGAAACTTTTTCCAAGTTAGTGAGGTTCAAAACTATTGTTACTTAGGCATGGTGAAAGAAAATAAGTTATGGCATAAAATGTTGGGACACACGTGTTAAAGAAACATGATCATGTTATCAGAGCGATATAGTGTTTGTGGTATTCCTGATATGTCAAGAAGAATAGATTAGTTTTGTAATATTTTTCATAAGTAAAATATAACAAACTCTCTGAATAAGAAATTTGAAATTTGTTCAAAACAAACCCTAGAACTTATTTATTCTAATATTTTGTGGGAAAATGAGAAAACAATCAACTCATGAAGATAATTAATTACATAATTTCATTAATGACTTTACTTTCATTACTTGTGTTGTGTATATGAAACATAAGTCAGATTCTATGAAAATGTTTAAAAGTTTTAGGAGGAAGTCTTCGAAGGAATTTGAGTATTTAGTGAAGAAGTTGAGATCTAAAAATAATGGTGAATACAAAAATGAAGAGTTTGAATGTTATCTTGAGAATATTAGAATTAATCATGAGTTCATTACACTATACATTCCTCAACAAAATGGTGTTACTAAAAGAAAGAATAGAAGTTTAGTTGAAGTGGAAAGAATTATGTTTCTTGAACATGGTATCTATCCTTAATTTTGGAGGAAATCCATGAGCACTGCTGTTTATATTCAAAACCTATGTTTCTATAGACCATGTTCATATATGAATCTATATGAAATGTTTTATGAAAAACTCTAATTATGAAACACTTAAGAGTTTTTGGGAGTCCATGCATCATAAATAAGAAAGTTTAAAACTTTGGGAAGTTTGGGTAGAGAGGTGAAGATGAAAATTTTCTTGTCTATGCTCTGGAAATAAAAGGTTAAAAATGTTTCAACAAAGAGTCAGGAAGATTATTGGATATTTTTGATGTGAAAGTTATTGAAAAATATATGGAAGATAAACATACTCATACTAATAAGTAATATGAACAAGATGAAATAATGTTTGTTAAAAATTATGATAAGGATAACAGTAATGATAATCCTACTCAAGAATAAGAATCAAACTCATCTATTTCCAATTATGAGGAAGAATCTTGAAAATCCCATCCTAGGCTGGGGAACCAAGTGGATGCTCAAAACATTATTGGTGATCAATATCAAAAGGTTCAAATAAGAAGAACCTAAAAAATTATTACACATATCTCTTTGTATTTAAAAGTTGATCAGAAAGATGTGAATGAATATTTGGAGAATCCTAAATGGGTTTAGGATATGAATTAAGGGATGGATCAGATAGAAAGGAATGGTATGTGGGAAATAATACCTAAAACAAACAACAAAAATTTTATCTATACAAAGTGGTTTTTCTAGAATAAGTTGAATGAATATGGTTAAGTGATAAGAAATAAATAAATATTAGTTTTCAAAGGTTACTCATAGATTAAAGGTATTGGTTTTGATGATACTTTTACTCTAGTGGTAATGTTAGAAACTATAATTTTTTTATTATTTCTACAAAACAAAGCTACACTTTTTTTTATATGGATGTGAAATAATAATTCTTAAATGTCACTCTTAATTAATAAGTTTACATTAAACAACCACATGGCTTTGTTGTTGGTAAGGATGAAAGTTATGTGTGTAAGTTTAAGAAATCCTTATATGGGATAAGGTAATCACTGAGGTCATGGTATTCCAAATTATATAACTTCTTAATAAAGATTAGTTTTAAGAAATTAAGGGTTTATATTAATATATATATGAAATAAATTAATGAGTTTACCTCATTGTAATTTTTATTGTTGATGTCATTATCTTTGCTGGCAACGATGAAAGAACTTGTGAAAGATTTTTTGAAGAGATTAAAATGTTGTGTGAGATTTCCATGTTGGGTGAAATGAAATACTTTATTAGGTTACAAATTTCACCAAAAAAGAAACAAATATATCTTTCTCAAGAAAATTATGCTAATGAAATTATTAATAAGTTCAACATGGAAAATTCAAAACCAGTTTCCACAAAGATTTCAGTGGGATCCAAGTTGTCAAAAGATAGAGAAGGTAAATAATTTTATAATAAATAATTTAAAAAGATTATTGGGAGTTTTTTATATTTTACTACATCAAGACCCATTTTTTTCACCTTATGTGCAAGATTTCAGAGTGATCCAAAAAATCACATTTGTTGGACAGTAAAATAATTCTATGATATATTAAAGGCACAATAAATTTCAGCATCTGGTATGATAGATCATAATGAATTTACATATTTGGGTATTCATATGTTGATTGGTGAAGAAATTTTGATGATAGAAGATCAAAATCTTGTGGAATTTTCTTTATAGGGAAAATTTGTGTTAGTTAGAATATAAAGAAACAAAATTTTGTAACTCTTAGCACGAATGAAGCTGAGAATATTGCTTCCACTCAAGCTGCTACTCAACTTATGTGGATGAAGACTCAATTATCATATTTAATTGTTGAATTAAAGTTACCCTTTCAATCGGGTTGTGCTAATAAAAGTGAAATAAACTTTAAAATAAACTCATAACAATATCTTAATTCAAAACATATTGATATCAAATATCATTTCATCAAAGAACATATGTAGAAGAACAAATTAAAGTTGGTGTATGTTCCCACATCATAAAAAGTTGCCGACATCTTCACAAAATATTTACCAAAAGAATATTTTTCAAAATTGAGGTTGAACATGGAAATATAACCTATTTATCATCAAGGTTGAGGTATGTGTTTATATCCCCTATCTCATATAGTATTTGGATAATGCTTTCAAAGTGGGAGAATTATTTCATAAATCTATCCATTGATACGTGCTAAAACTTTTAAGGAAGCATGCATATAGGGGATTTGTGGGTAAGTTGTGATATCATCATATAAATGTGTGAACTATTCAAATAGTTTGTTAGAGTGGTTATAGGAAAAAGTTTTTTATAGGAATATGGAATAATTGAAGAAAGTTGTGAAGAAAATCTAGATATGTTTCACGAGTCACTAATTTTAGACATCAAGGTTTTTCTTTCAATGTTTCTTATTTCCTACAGTGAATTATCTCATGTAGGCTTAGAATTGTTGATAATTAATTCATATTTTGAGGTTATAGAGTGTAGTGATGTATGCACAATGGTTGAAAAAAAATATAAAGGGGGATATTGTTGGGACCAAGATGACAAGAAGTTGTTTTTGGAAGCTGGAAGATGTTTGTGTTGTCTTTTATTATCAAATAAGATAAAGAAGAAAATAAAACACCTCAATTTTTATTTTTTTGTGATCAAACTCATGATCATAATTAGGATATCAGACTCAAAATTCTTAATAAACTCCATTAGATTAAGAATAAATTTTCTAGAAGAAAAGGTTCATCAAACTCACCTTGGTCCTGGAATGAAGATTCAATCATAATGAGGAAGTGAATCGAATTCTTTATGAATCCAATGAAAATATTATGATTGTTTTCTGATCTTAGAGTTCTCATAAATCATAAGTTTTCTAAGAAACTTGTGATTCAAGTCTTATGAAATAAATAGGGAGAATAAGTTTTGCTAATTATATTTAGGTTTGATTGGAAAGAAAGAAAATGATAAAAGAAAGAGAAGTTATAAAAATTTCCATTATAAGTCAGACGATACTGAATATGATCTTAAAAGTTATCAAAGTCATTAGAAAGTCATGATACAATAAGAAGTTTTGTAAAAGAAGAAATTTTATAAAAGACAAATATTTTGGGTTTCAGTTCATCGGTGTGAGATCACCGGACATAGAATCGTTCGAAGGATGTAAAGTTTTTTTGGAACATAAAAATATAAAAATACTAAAGTCGAAGATGCTAACACGAGTTCATCATACATGGTGTCCCATCAATTATCGAGGTGACACTGACACTGATCATCTGATGTAGTGGTGATTGAAAAAGGAAATAGGAGGCAATTTTTTTTATTGGAGAATGTTGGGACTAATGAAATGGATGAAGAAGTTGAAGATGTTAAGTCTCATGAAAAATCAAATTAGAGAAAAATAAAAAATGTAATCAATCATTTTCAAGAGGTCGAAATATTTTTCCATAATAATTGGGTCAAGAGAAAAGAAAAATATGATATGTTTTCAATCAGATCAAGATCCATTGGACTAGCACTAAAATCAATTATCCTAGTAAAGAAGATATTGATTCATCTGATGTGGGATAACACTAATAACATTATCAGAAACATGATATTCAGTCTAAAGAAAATAATATGAGGATATTTTCTTGAATGTTTTTTGAAAAGTGTTGTTAAGTAGAAGTTTTTTGAAGAAGTTAAAGCCAATGATAAGGTACTTCTGAGAAGTTTAGATATATTTATATGTTTCCACTATGTTTATGGAAACAGAAAAGGTGACTGAATTCTAAAAAATTAGAAACAATATCTTTGGAAGAACGGTTTCAATATTTCATATATTTCAAGTTGGTATGGAGAATAAAAATGAGCTTTTGTTTTATTAGTTGGTATAGAGAATTATAATGGGAAATTTTTTCCAAGAATCATAATGATAAGACATCTATTTTTAATATGTTTTTTTAATTGGCATGAAGAAATATAATAAATAATCTACCATCTTCATCATAATGAGCATATCAGATTAGAACTCGTAATTAGAATGAAGACTGTTTAAAATGTATGAATCAACCTGAATATGTGAGAAGATTCAAGTATATTAGAGAAGAGTTGAGAAGCATTGAAGAATCAAAATATGTATATGAAATTCAAGGGGAATTGAAGTTTTGGGAAATCTTTTTGAGCTAGAAAAATTTTCAGAATCCCGATCAAACCATATTTGGATCACCTATAAATAGAGGGAAGTACATTGTACTATATGATGGATGTGACACATGCATGTAATGGGGTGTGACAAAAACAAATAAAACCTAAGTTAAAATGTAGAAAAGTGGGTAACCTAAGTTGTCTCCAAAGAGGAGTGCACAACAATTACGTTTGTCACTTAAATTAAATAAAGAAGAAGAGGTTCTTTTTTAAAGCTGTTTGAGTTAAAAAATAAAGAAAGCAATTGAAAAGAAAGGTTGAACACTAATTGATGAAGAGAGTGATGGGGTCAGGGTAGGATCACCTTTTTTAATGTCATCATAGTCACAAATATCATCTTACCTCTCTTTCTTTTGAATGACAAATGAAAGACTCCTCGATCGAGTCATCTATCACCCTTGGTTAAAGATGAAAATTGAACTCACTCCTATGTTAATGGAAGTTCATAAACAATTCCTAAATAAATAAGGCAAGTCCCAATTGGGAATTTTTGCTCCTTAGAACTCTAGAAAAAGTCTAATAGTTCCACACACGTGCCAATGATCGTTAGACACTCACCACCTAACACAATCTTCTCGATCGAGACAAATTGCACTAGGCAGAGGGAGATAAAAAGTCTTTAACCAAAGCTATTAAAAATGAATACACCAAACTCAAAACACGATCGAATTAAGAGAATTGGGAAACACTAATAATATATGTCATTCAGAAGAAAGATAAGGTTTTACATTTAAGCACAAAACTCCGACATTACAAAAGAGAAACTCCCCCTTCCCCGATCAGTCAAAGGTTTTACCCCTCCATGTGAAGGGTATTAGATTTGAAAGGGGAAGAAGAGAGCATAATAAAACTAAGTAAAAAAGAAAATATAAAATAAAAAGAACATAAAGAACTGAATCCTCCAGCACAACCCTTCTTGCACCTTCTTCAACCCCTTTGAATGGAAGTGAATACTCTTATTTATAGGCTTGGGGAGTTGAAAATTTCCCTCCAAAATTACTCCCCCGAAAGTTTGAGTCCGGTTGGCATAGTAAATGACATAATATGGGAATTTTTCCTTCTTGAAAGTTGTTCCCCTCTATCTCCTCTGTCGACCGAAAAAAGTTGAGCCTAATTGGTCCAGGTATGAAGGATATATGGCCACATTACTCAGGATATTTAATTCTGTCCAGGTGACTCTTTGTCTTCCACTACTCCAACTTCCCATGACATTAATACCTTGAACAAAGCGATTCAGACGTGTCCTCCTTAATAAAAGATGTTAATTAATTCCTCTTCCAGCTCCTTGTCGAATATCAGCTCCATTAGATCGGTCAGATTCGATATAAAAGCTCAGCATTAAAACCTTCCAAATCTGTACACAGTTTTCGAGGCCTGGTTTGTGAGCTGCATTTGAGCTTCCAAATGATGGATTGGGCTTTGGGTCCAGAAGGATAAAATGAATCCCACGAGCATAGAAATCCTAAAAAAAGGAATCATACACTTTGGATCAAAAATATAAAAGATATTCCCGAAATACAGAAGCTCCACAAAACTGCTAAATTTCCATAATTAACCAATTTCCACAATTAAGCCCATAATTCACCAAAATACTAAAATGATACAAATCAGCTCAACTGATTAATTAGAAGGGGTTAAATCATTGAAACACATATTAAAAATTATGAAAATATTATCTCTATCAATTCCCCCACACTTAGCACTTGGACTCCCGGACAAGTCAAAATCAAAATCAAATCAAACCAAATTCGAAACACATGCCATTTAGATCCACCAATTCCACACCAAGAAATAAAAGTTATCATGCCTCATCCATAACCATTATTCCAAATTCTAGAATCAGATAATTCAATATTTTTCCTCTTTATTTCTCCTCCCATGCACACAAGACACCTACCTCACATTAATTTTCTCTCATCTCACAAATATCACTTTTCAACAAAGTTTTTCTCATCCAAACCAATGAAAGGGTTACCATAGGTTTAAAAAATCCTACTTCTCCACCCGATGTGAGTCAAGGAAATTTGTTTATCATGAGGACTTTTCAAGGTTGTTCTGTGGCTTTTGGTTTGTAGGATTTTTATGTGAAAAATTCTGAGGCTGAATGAGGAAGACTTGGCTCTTTTTGAAGCAAAATTTCACAATTCTAATTTTCACTCAAGTATGGTATCCTACTCACTCCACTTAGTAGAAATTCAGCTCCATAATTATGAAATATCAAGAAATGTTCAAACAGATCAGCATTTCTTCAGAAAAAATTTCAATCTTCTTAAGCATGATTTTCTTGAAAGCTCCAGAAAAGGCACAACTTTCTTCTTCTATTAGAAGCTCCAGAAAGGCACAACTTCTTTTATCAGGAAAACTCCAGAAAAGACATAGATTTCAACATTTTGATTTTTCATCAGCACACACATCTCTTCATCATTTTAGTTTCCACCCAAAGTTTCACCAAAATAAGATATCACAACACAAGACAGCTTCCCCAACACTTAATTTCAACTAGATCATGCAATTTCACTTCAAGAGCAGGTTGGAAAGGGAAAATTGGCTTGGAATGTGGCTAAACTTACAGGCTATTCATGGATTCTATGGGCTACAAGGATTAATTTACAAGGTAGGCCATAATGAAAGGGATTATCCTGAAAAGGGGGATTTCAAACCAAAGAAATGACTTAATCATTTAAAACACATGTACCCCAAACCCTCAAGTTTTGAAAGGAATGAATCAAATTCTGGTTAAAACAAGCATGGTCTGGTTCTCTCAAGAAGTGAGGTGAATGAAAAGAATACACAATAATGGTTCAGAAGCCTCACAGGAAAGTGATTTCAAAGATAATGACAGTGAGATGTGGCATGGGATTCAAAAACCTGAGTACTTTTCATGAAATTCCCAAAGAATTGAACTTGAAACAAAATCATTTTCAGCATTCATTTAAGCTCAGTTTCATGGAATAAATTGGTTCACTCAATGACATGGGTTTCAAAAACAGCACTGATAATCATTTCAGCTCAAAAGTTTCAAAAACACACCAAAAAAACTGAAAAATAAACACACACAAAATTTGAAAAATCACAATTTTTTTGAAAACAAACAATAAATAAAAATCCAAAACTACAAAGGTTCCCTCCCCCACACTTAAATGATACAGTGTCCTCAATGAATTTAACTGGATTTAACATGTAAGCATATTTTAGAATGAATCACAGCAGCAAACAAGTGTAAAGGAGAGGTACAACCTGACTTATTGGTAATACAACATTGAGTTAATCTCCTAAGTGTTGCACACTAAAAACCTACAAGAAAAAGAACAAAAGAAAACATAAGAAATTTATTAAAAAAATGAAAATAGAAATAGGATGAGAAAGGAAGGATATATCTTGGTTTAATCCCCCAAGTGGGCCCTGGGTTTTGACTGCCTCCAGATGGGCAGTTTCAGTTGGTTATCCCCAATCTGAAGGTGGGTTGAGTTTCTTTATGATGAACCAACAAAACATCTTCTTTACATCATGTGCTTCATCCTTTTTGTGGAGGACACCATGGGTATAGTACACCAAATCCACCCCTAGTACAATAAGATACAATTTTCTTGGTGGGGGTAGGACAAAGAATGAGTCCCCACATTTCTTGGTTTCCAATTTCACAGCCACCTCTTCATTCTCAAGTGATTTCTGAAGGTATGCTGCATCATTGGAAAAATCAAAGGAATAGTCAAAGTATAATTCTATTTGAACAAAGTTAAAGCATGATAAATCAATATCGAATTCTTCCCTTTAAATGTAATCATCTTGCATCACTTTTTCCTTTGCCAAATCGACTTTTATTTCCTCTTGAACTCCCTCCAATAAATTATCAACATGTTTGGGGAGCTCCAACTTATCCTCTTTAAGCGCTTCTTCCTTTTCTTCCTTGTCTTCCAACAAAATACATGAGTTGTCCGAATCTGAAAATTTCAAGCAAGGGGAGGTGATACTCAATTCAGATTCAATAAAATTAGAATATAATGAGTTCAAGAAAAGATCATCTCCCTGAGGTTTCTCGGCTTCATTTGCTTCTTCAGTGGGAAGTTCCTCTTGAAGTAGAGTGGTAGCAGATGGAGGAGGGTAGTCAGGCTCCTCAACATTCTCTTCAAATTCAACCACGTTGGTGGTGTATTCCTTCAATGATGATGGATCTTCTATATTATGAGGAACTGGGGGATCAAGTAGTTCCTCGCACTCCTTCTAGAAGTCATCCAGATCTTGTTGATCTCCTGTACTTATTGGTTTTTCAACATCAAGGATGAGTGAGGAATACACTTCCACCAATGGATCAGGTTTAGGTTTCGATTGAGGTTCTTGATCCAATGTAACCTTCTCTATGGACTTAAATCTTTGATAATCAATGTTTACTTGATTCACCATTTCCATTAGTTCTTGAAGTGAGATACCTGTGACATGGTCATTCATCATTTGCTTGGCCAAAATAGTGAGTTCATCAAGCTTTCGAAAAAGGGATTCCTCGTAATTATGAACCATTTGTCCCTAAAACTGTGAGTAATCAATCCAAGAAGAATAATTGCAATTGGAATACATCATGGATTTTTTTAGATTTTTTTTAAATAAAATAAATGAAAATATTTACAAAATGTTAGAATTAGATTGTTGGCACAACCTCCCCGGCAACGGTGCCATGTTTTGACACGTTCCTGTCGTGGGGTGTGACAAAAACAAATAAAACCTAAGTTAAAATGTAGAAAAGTGGGTAACCTAAGTTGTCTCCAGAGAGGAGTGCACAACAATTACGTTTGTCACTTAAATTAAAGAGAGAAGAAGAGGTTCTTTTTGAAAGCTGTTTGAGTTCAAAAATAAAGAAAGCAATTAAAAAGAAAGGTTGAACACTAATTGATGAAGAGAGTGATGGGGTCAGGGTAGGATCACCTTTTGTAATGTCATCATAGTCACAAATATCATCTTACCTCTCTTCCTTTTGAATGACAAATGAAAGACTCCTCGATCGAGTCATCTATCACCCTTGGTTAAAGATGAAAATTGAACTCATTCCTATGTGCATGGAAGTTCATAAAAAATTACTAAACAACTAAGGCAAGTCCTGATAGGGAATTGTTTCTCCTTATAACTCTAGAAAAAGTCTACTAGTTCCACACACGTGCCAACGATCGTTAGACACTTACCACCTAACACAATCTGCTCGATCGAGACAAATTGCACTAAGCAGAGGGAGATAAAAAGTCTTTAACCAAAGCTATTAAAAATGAATAAACCAAACTCAAAACACGATCGCATTAATAGAATTGGGAAACACTGATAATAGATGTCATTCAGAAGAAAGATAAGGTTTTACATTTAAGCACAAAACTCTGACATTACAAAAGAGAAACTCCCCCTTCCCCGATCACTCAAAGGTTTTACCCCTCCATGTGAAGGGTATTAGATTTTAAAGGGGAAGAAGAGAGAATAATAAAACTAAGTAAAAAGAAAATAGAAAATAAAAATAACATAAAGAACTGAATCCTCTAGAACAACCCTTCTTGCACCTTCTTCAACCCCTTTGAATGGAAGTGAATACTCTTATTTATAGGCTTGGGGAGTAGAAAATTTCCCTCCAAAATTACTACCCTGAAAGTTTGAGTCCGGTTGGCATAGTAAATGACAGAATTTGGGAATTTGTCCTTCTTGAAAGTTGTTCCCCTCCATCCCCTCTGTCTACCCACAAAAGGTGATCCTAATTGGTCCAGGTATGAAGGATATATGGCCACATTACTCCGGATATTTAATTCTGTCTAGGTGACTCTTCGTCTTCCACAACTCCAACTTCCCATGACATTAAGACCTTGAAAACAGCCGATTCAGACATGGAATCCTTAATGAAAGATGTTAATTAATTCCTCTTACAGCTCCGTGTATAATATAAGCTCCATTGGATCGGTCATCTTCGAGATAAAAGCTCAGCATTAAAACCTTCCAAATCTGTACACAGTTTTCGAGGCCTGGTTTGTGAGCTGCATTTGAGCATCCAAATGATGGATTGGGCTTTGGTTCCAGAAGGATAAAATGAATCCCACGAGCATAGAAATCCTAAAAAAAGGAATCATACACTTTGGATCAAAAATATAAAAGATATTCCTGAAATACAGAAGCTCCACAAAACTGCTAAATTTCCAGAATTAACCAATTTCCACAATTAAGCCCATAATTCACCAAAATACTAAAATGATACAAATCAACTCAAATTGATTAATTGTAAGGGGTTAAATCATTGAAACATATATTAAAAATTATGAAAATATTATCTCTATCAGGATGCAAGAACTATTCAATAGTGAAGAGATAAGGTGGATCACTGAATGGTTTTAGAGAGAATAAGTTTCTGGATTGAGATTTTTTAAAGAAGTTTTCCAGATAAAAGAAGAAGAAATAATATTATATTCAGACTTTCTTGATCAAACTGAGTAATCAGACTTGGATATCTAAACTGAATCATAAGTAATTCAGAATTGTTTCATAAGTTTTCTGACATAGTATTATTTTCAGACTGAGAAATCAGGATGGGAAGATTAGACTGGGAAATCAGAATGAGTATCATTACAAAGTATAGAATGTTCTTACATACTATTGGGTATGAAAGTGAATAATTTTTTTGAAGATCATATTTGTGAAAATTGACAAGGCATCACAATGACATGTTTTAAATCATCTGGTAATTTTTTTTAACTTTTTATACAAAATTATACCACATAATTTCATAATTCTTGAACCACATGCATTATTGTATTGAACATAGTGATGCATGAGTGTAAGGGAATATCCTACTTGTTTTATCCACACAAAATAATTGTTTTCTAGTGGATTATATGGTATTTTATTTCTTCCAAACCACATCAAGGATGTAGCTACTCTTATTGAGTAGTGAAATTTGTAAATTCTTATATCTTTGTCGACATGTGACTATTTTTTTAGCAAGGTAATGACTCTTTAATAGGAGGTGAATGTTGTTTCAAAAGAAAGTAAAATTAAAAGAAAAAGATATCACTAATTCACAACCTCCCCCTTTCAGTGGTACTTATATCCTAGCTTGGAAATCTCAATTTATTTTTCCATATAATTATGTACAATATAGTGGTGAATAACACGATGTCCAATAAATTATTAGTGTTTTAATTCCTTTTTTTTATTTTTTGTATGAACTAGTTGTGATTTTGTAGCATATTATGAATTTTTTCAATAAATAGTGATTATTATAACTATTGTTAATTATATAATGACAATTATCTTACTCAGTGATAGTTTAAACCACCACTAGTTGAAAATTAAAATTAGAGTAAATAAGAAGGATGTTGAATATACTACTACCTAAAATATAAAATAAAAATATATCCATGTGATACAAAATTCAATAGTTTAAGTACCAAAACAAACAAAACATAAAAATAAAACAATTACATATGTTATATTACAATATTTTTTAATGTAAAACATATTTTTTAAGTTAAATGCTACAAAATATCATATATAAGTTTTTATTACAAATAAAAAATTTGAAAAGGGGAATCAAACATCAAAGATACCCCACTAATTCATGCTAGCTACCTTTGGATGTTAAATTCTCTTGATTTTACTATCAGATACCAACCTATGGTGCATTTTTTTCCTGTATAAAATAGGATTTATAATATTAATTAGTTTTAATTAGATAGTACATAAAAAAAATATTTACAAAAATTATCATAATAATATTAACATATTAAAATAAATGTAATAGATTTAGCACCTTTGTAGTTTCTCATACCAAGGATGAAATGTCCACAAGAATGATCTCTATCATGACCTAAAATAAAGTAGACAATGTAGTCCATATTTATTAAAACTACTCATCCTGATATATCTATCACATCTCATTCTCCTCTATCCTGGTCACTAGGATCAAAATTTTCTTTTGTGATTATAAGTGATCGAGGATAATAACTTTAATCAAACCTATAAGAGGAGGCATCACAATGATTGAAGATGAGATCCTCCAAAAGACTCACAAGGGGATTGTCTAGAACCCAACCCCTACACATGACTAGTATAATCCTTTCCCAAAACATGGGAAATAACATTCTTGTTGGAGACGAATGATGAATATGAAGGATTTTAATCCCACACCAATTTAATTTTTTACTATAAATAGAACAAATTTTAGAAAAATATCTTGTTTAAAAAAGGAATTTTAATTTATAATTTTTACCTCAATGTTTTCTATGAGTTCATATAATAATTTCCATTGTCTTTATTATTCACATAAAACTATAACTAGGTTTAAATAACCTCATGAACAAATTATTTCACCTATATACTCAAAGAAAAAAAATTACAACTATAAAAATTTAATTATTTAAAATGAAAAAAATATATTTAATAAATATTTTAAATATTACCTTGTTTGATATTTTCCTCGAAAAACTCTTAGAGCCAGTTTTATATGGGATAACTTGTTTATCTCTATTTGATGATTTTTAGAAGATTCCTAATAACATATGTTAATATTAATAAAAATTATATTATTTTTAATAATTTAATATCAATGTACTAAGAAAACATCAAATAACTTATGTGAATAATAATTATGCATATCTGCCAAGGACTTCTACTGATCTCGAGGCATACTTTAAGCACCATTTCATACATTTAATTAGGAATCAATGATGTGAGAGTTGGTGCCCTAGAACAAAATTTTATGTACTTTATAATGTTCTGTATTCATTTTTTTAAATATTAATAAACATATTATCACATCATGATTTTTCTTCTACATGACATAATATGTGATAATTCATAAGAGTAAATTTCAAATTTAAAGGTCATATCAGTTCTCTACTATAATGAGAACTTCAAAGTTTCATGATAGTATTCTTAATATATATATATATATATATATATATATATTATATAGTTGGATGATATCATTTGATAAAATAAAACGATATAGGCTATCATAGGTGGGGACTCAAAAGGATTTAAGATAATTTCTCCTGGTTTCCCTTGGTAATTTCTAGTTCAAGGTATTAGGATAACATGACTGACTAATAGGAAACTCACATTTATATGTGTCATTAAATGTTTCTATCTAAAAAATCGTGAATTGATACTTAAACTTTAAGATTATTATTAATGGATATTATTAGCCATGTAATTTAATGTATTGATGAAAATGACAATGAAATATGT
The DNA here is from genome assembly GCA_963277665.1 of Viscum album. Taxonomy (NCBI): domain Eukaryota; kingdom Viridiplantae; phylum Streptophyta; class Magnoliopsida; order Santalales; family Viscaceae; genus Viscum; species Viscum album. Next base: position 30,459,969 of record OY728147.1, read on the forward strand.
TTGTGATGAATTATGATATGTTTGGTGTGTTACAAGTGATATTGAATTAATGAATAATGTAAGAAAGGATATTACCCTTTAGTTATCTAATGAAATTTAATATCTCAACCCCTTTGATTGTAATAAAATAGCTTTAATAAATCCATTGTTATAGTGTTCTATGGGTAAGTTCATTTCTAAGAAGTCAAAGAAAGAGACATCGATCACATTGGTTGATGACACCAACATGCAACCTACTTGATTAGAGATATCATGATAAAATGATTATTTTATACTGTTAGCTTCTGTATGAGGTTTTATGACATTGTGACATTAATTTCTTTCTCTATGAGTTCGTTTTCATATTGTTAGATGCCAACCTTGGACTTTTTTGTCTTTTCCTAATGCCACTGAGAAAGAGGTCTAAAAGATCACATATTAAGTGCGTCCATAACCTCAATTAAATGCTAAATTTTATTTATTATTTAACATTTTTAATAAATATTTTCCCTATACATGGTTTAATAGTTATTCATGTTTTCTTGATCGTATATAGTCAATCACTAGTTATTCAAGAGAATATTTGTGTGCAGAATATTTAATTAATATTTATTAATATTTAGTTAATATAATATATATTTATTTATTGGTGAATAATGTAGTGATATTTATTTATTAAATTTATAGTAATTATTCGAGGGCTGATAAATATTGTGGAGGAATGATAGAACTAGTTTAAAGGTCTGATGGGAAATAATATATATTAGATATTATTTGAATTAATTTTAATCAATTTATACAAGAAATAATATTTAATTATTTTTTTCTACATGTCAAGAAATAATAATATTATTATTATAGACATGGGGATCCACAGGGATTAAATAAATAATAATGGTTCATGTACAATTATTATTATATAACCCTAGAACCATTAAAATATAATTATATTTATATATATTAGGTACTTAGGGGTAAAATTAGACCGAACACACACACACACACAAGATTTCAACCCCCTTGGGTAGGTCATTGCCCCCTAAGGGATAACCCACCCATTGAAGGCCCAAATACCCATACAAATTAAGCCCCAAAAAGCCCTTAATAACAATCCATCATCACCCGTGCTTCATTGAACCTATATCTAAACTATTGCCTATGAATCACCAATCGTATGAGCCTCCCCTTCACACCAATAATGGGTAGCCCAATAATCTCACTGGATGCCATGTCAGTGACACAAAAAAAAACACCAGACTACCATCCCCACCATTGAGCGGGGGTTCACCAGTATCATTCCCTAGAGAGATCCTCTCTAATAATTCTATCAAGAATAGAGAGAAATCCTCCTCCTCCACATATCTCAATTCTATATAGATCAAGGAGATTACTTCTTATAAGTGATTCTCATGGTGATCATAAATGAACAATGAAAATTTTAGGATATTCTACAATAACACTCTAAGAATCCTATGGCATTGCTCAGAGGTTCATGGTGTATGTGTGGATCACCATTGGAGGAAATATACACTTGATTCCCATGATTCAATGACAATATGATGTAGAGATGTCATATTCTTCAATAAATAAATAATTTATAACAAGATAATTCTTTAACCACTTTAATTAATTATAAATCATTTTGTGATGATCCTACATTTGGTTCTAATGTTCTAATGTCAACTAATATTTGATTCAATTATGTTGGTCATAATGTTCTTCATCATGTACATATTTATTTAATCATTGATTATGATAAAAATAAAAGTTGAGCATTCCCTATCGACATTTCCACTACACCCAGAACCTCTAAGTTTCATCAGAGTAGCCACATAATAATTTATAATTATTTAATGATCATTGATTGATTTAAACATTAATAATTAGTTTTCAATTCTATTTAATTATTATTTAAATCTAAATCATATGATCTCCTATTCTTCCTCATTATTCTCAAAAATATAATCAATAATGGATTAATTATGAGCGAATAAGAATATAATAACTTATCCAAGGGTGCAAAGGATTTTGACATGATAACAAAATAATACACGACATGTATCCTATAGGTACACATTGCGTACCCATGTTTAATGCATCAGGATGACTCATGAATTAATTATAATCATTGTGAATTTATCTCATGTGGTGAGTAATTAATATACACCTCATATTGATCGGTCCATCTTGATGAAAAATTATCGATACTACACTATGTGTAACTTGCACACATGTTGTGTATTCCATTAGTCAAAGATCATCCATGTGTTTTTCACACAACACCTGTGACTATTAACTGTGTAACTTGGAGATCACACAATGTGTATCCTAGATAAACACCATGTACTCCATTAATTTTCATGGATAGATGAAACACATAGTCCCTAGGCGTGTTCTACTAATAGAGGTTGAAGTACTATACATGACATGTAGCTGGATAGTACATGATGTGTATAATACCTGATTATGAAAAATTTAAAATTATATTTTATACCCCTCAAACTTTATCAACATGTGTTCTATGTTTCATTTATTTTACTTGTACATTAAATGTGATTTTAAATATATAATTAATTTCTGTGTAATATTTTTAACAACATTTTTTTATATTTCAAAATACAATGATTACTCTATACACATTAAAACATAACACATTGCGTAAATAACATGTGTTAGTTTGTAAATTATTTGAAAGCACATTCCATGAAATTACGTGATAATAATTGTATGATATATTCCACATGATTAAAAAATATAAAAATATCATATATGATGGGTAGTTTAGATGGACAGTTTCCATGTTGCCTCCAAGGTACATGTTTTGTATTTAGTAAATTTTAAATAAATTATTTAATTTATTTAAAATAATGATGGATGATAATCTGAATAAAGTTTTGATGAAAATTAAGATAAAATAATTGAATAATTAAAGAAGATAATTAATTGATTTGAGTATGTTTTATCTTAAATAAGAATGATTGGTAATGAATACTAGTTTATTAAATGTGTAATTTGTTGCATGTATGTGGATGACCATGAGCATAGAACACACCTTTGCATGTTCTTGGTTTCCTTTTAATTTATTATTAAAACATATTTATGGCTTATGCATCATCCATACTCTAATTATGTAAGGGCATGTGTGCCCACAATTTCCCTTTATATAAACCCACTAAACCATTCCTTTGGTTCCACTCACCTGCATGTGATAAAAAAAATATGTAATGGATGGAGTTATTAGGCTAGTGGAGGTAGTTCAAGTTTAGATCCAAGGTGAAACCAATCCAAGGGATGCATTATAGGATAGGTGGAAAGTTGGAACATGAACCAAGTCATGGTTTTAAGGTGTTTTCCCTTAGGTTGATGATTAGTTTATCATCTACTAAATAAACTATCCATTAAGAAAATATGATGGTCATACCACTCTTATTATTTTAGTTCTTTCATGTTGCATGGTTATTTTCATTATGGATGTTTTTTCATGATCATTTTAATTAATTAATTAACAAGAATGTATGATAGAACTAAAAGAAATTGGATCATGCATAAAATTTATCTAATACATGGTTAATCACTAAACTAAACCCACTTGATATTAACAAGCATGTAATAAAGAAAAGATGGGAAATTTATTCATAAAGATAATATATATTAATTTGTCATACCCTTACCATGTTTAATTTAAAATCGAACCATAGTTTAAAGTGCTTGATTGGTCAAAGTTGGGGTTCTTTTAATTAGTGGGGAATTCTAACTTGAGTTTTGGGTCAACTTAACTTAGTTTACATCAAGGGTTGACTGCCAAAGAAGGACCTAATGTAACTGAGAGGCATATATTGATGAAATCCAAATAGAGTATTTCAGGATTGGGATGTCCATTCAAAAAATCAAGGAAACATGAGTTAATGTAGTTGGACGAAGTATGCCCACCTAAAACTCTTCAAATAACTTGTTAGGACAAATTCTAGGATATGATAAGGGGAATATGGGTCCTTGCCACTATAATATTTATGTAATTTGATATTTATAAGATAATGGTGAGGGATATTGGTCTTAGATAAAATAATGGGAGATTAATGAATTTAATATTTATTATCTAATTTTATAAATCAGATAAAGTACTAAAATTATTCTCTTCCTAATTATAGAAATGAAAATCCACATGAATTAAACAATACCACTACAATCCATATTTAAGAAGAATTACCTTCTCATTAGTACCAATTCCCAAGATTGGAAAATATTCTTGTGTGTTATTATACTTCATGAAACCAAATTATATTTTTTGAAAAACCCCATTCCTAAAATTCATGGACAAGAAGCTTTTGAGGAAGAATTACCTCTCTATATGAAACACTTTGATGATGACAACAATATCCAATGTTTCATGTTATCATAAATGTCCAATGATATTATAAAGTAATATGAGGAAATGGATGCATATAGTATCATGTCTCACCTTCATGATCTCTATAAAGAGAATGTGAGATAAGATAAATTTGAGATATCTAATACACAATTCACATACAAGCTTGGAGATTCAGCACTAGCTGGGCCTCATGTAGTCAAATGATTGGATACACAAAGCACTTAGAAATATTAGGCTTTAATATCCTTAAAAATAAACTTATAGATATCATCCTTTACTAACTACCTAAATAATTCTCTAATTTCATTGAAAATTATAACATGAGTAATAAAAAGAAGAATCTTTTAGAACTGATTACTATTATTCACCAAGTTGACAAGGATATGGGGTGTAAAATTCCCACAGTCCTTATGGTGAAAAAGAAAATAAAGAAAAATTAAATTGGGCACAAGAATAATACTAAGTCTAAATATCTTGATCATTTTCCTTATAAGAAGAAGTAGATCCAAAGGTAGAAAAAAGAAAAAGATGCAGTACGCTTTACATGTGGAAAGCTAGGCCACTGGAAGAAGAACTACACCCAAAAGCAAGAGGAATGTAAAGATGAATTTGTTATCAAGTGTAATATTTATATATATTCACATTGGGTATTAGATATATCCTATGGTTCTCTAATATGTATCAAAATTTAGGAACCAAGTAGATTTCAAAATAATTCTAAAGGATAGGTGGATCTTTGAGCATCCAATGAAGCACGATTCACTACTTTGGCTATAGGAGACTACCAACTTCCATTACCAATTGTAATGATTTTAGTTTTAAAGAACTATTATTTTGTGCCAAGTGTTACTAGGATAATAATCTCTATTATTTTTCATTGGCATGGATGGATTTATTTTCAAATTTGTAAATAAAGAATGCCTCTTTTATAAAGACAATATTTTTATGGTATGACACAACTAAATAACATCCTTTATGTATTAAATTATGAAAACAAAGTATTGGTAACAGATAGAAAATCACATTTTTACAAATCATATAACAACTGGCTGTGGAATCACCATATTAGTCACTTAAATGAGAAGTGTCTAACAAAGGTCTATCAAGATGGTTATTTAGACTCTTTTGAGATAATACCAGTTAAAAAATGTCATGCTTGTTTGAAAGGAAAAACGACCAAAACACCATTTAATTGAAAGGGTTAAATGGACACAAAGATTATAGGATTGGTATAAACAAATGTGTTTATAACTTTTTCAAAATAATCTCAAGGTAAATATTCTTACTTCATAAATTTTACTGATGAATTAAGTAGATATGAATATGTATTCTTGATCAGGTATAAGTAAAAGAACTTTTAAAAATTAAAAGAGTTCAAGAATGAAGTAGAGAATCAACTTGGTAAGAAGATAAATAATATTATATATGATTGGGGTAGTGAATATCTTAACCAAGAGTTTATCAACTTTCTTTGGGAGTTTGAGATTATATCTCAGCAAACTCAACCTTATACACCACAGCGGAAGGTGTTAGTAAAAGGAAAAACCATAACTTATCAAACATGATAAAGATGATGATGAGTCATGTAGATATTTAATTATCCTTTTTGGGTATATTTATTAAAAATCTTGGAATACAAACTAAATTGAGTACCAACTAAAGCAGTAAATAGAATTACCTTCGAGTTATATAGTGTAAAGAAACCTATTTTGTCACATATATGTGTATAGCGTTGAAGTTGGTGACCTAGAACCAAATTATATGTAATTTATGAATTCTTGTATTAATTTTTTTGAATATTAACAAACCAATTATCACATTATGATTATTCTTCTATGTGATATAGTGTGTGATAATTTCCTAAGAGTAATTATCACGCTGAAAGGTCATAACAGTTCCTCACTATGATGATAACCCATAAGTGTGACGATAGTATTCTTAAATATATATTTTATAGATGGATAGTATTATTTTATGGGACAAAAATGATATAGACTATCATGGATGGAGACTCATAGGAATTTGAGACACCATTTCATGGTGTACTCCCTTAGTAATTTCTAATGCATGAGATTATGTAAACTCACCGGTAGAAAATCCAAATTTATATGTGTCATTGGATGTTCTAATTTGCAAATTAGTGTATTGATCCTTAGAATTTAATAATATTATTAATGAATATTATTATTCATGTATTTTTTTGTATTTATAAAAATTGTGATGACATATGTTCTTGGTGATGTGGGATATGTTAAGAGTGTCACGAGTAATATTGTATTAATGAATAACACAAGAAATGATTTTCCCCTTATTTTATTTTAAAAATTGATATATTAAGCCTTTTGATGGGAAAGATCCTAAATAGATCCAGGTCCATGGTGTTCTGTGGGAAGGTTCATTTTTAGAAATTCAAATAAACATACACCAATCACATAGGTCTATGACAGTAACATACAACTAGCTTGATTAGAGATACCACGATAAAGAGATTATATTACATAGTAAGAATGTATATGTGGTTGTATGTAATTGTGTCATTAACTAATTTATTTATTGGTGTCTTTGCATGTTTATAGATGCTAACTTTGAAATTTGGGAAGCTTGGCCTAATGCTATTGAGAAAGAGGCCTAGAGAGTCATACACTAAGTTGTAACGACCCGAATCCGGAGCCCCTCCACTAGTGCCCTGTACCCGGTTCTCCACATGACCTCAAGAGCATTTACCCAAATGCTAGAGGCTACCGACTAACAGCGAGGGTCATGGTAATTTATTGGGGAAAATATTCCCTCATTTGGTAAGGTATACAAGGTAAGGAAAACACCAATCAATAGTGAAAGCAGTAACAACATGCATAACAACTGAAACAAAACAGTGGAAGCAATGAATATATATAGTAATGATGATAATGATGCAGTAGGTACAAGTATCAAAGAAAAGAAGCAAACACAACAACGTGATGAAATACAACTGAATGCAAAGTACTAAAGCAATAGAAACTCCAATAGCATCGCAAGCCAAAGCTTGGTCCCTTGCTCTCTAGTTCTAAGCAATCAAGTACCGGAAGTCGAAGGGTGCTTGACCTTATCTATACCTGCAACAAAAAAGTCTGATTGGGCCCAAAATTATGGCCCAAATAGGGTGTGAGATACAATCCCAGTAGGCAATCACCCAAAGATTTGTGCCTAATAGTCAATGAATACAAGGCAAGTAAGAGTGCAGGAAGCAGTAAACAGAAAAGCACACAACGACTACAATCCATAGTTCTAACATATAAAGTACACAAGTAAACAACTAGCAAAAAGAAGAAAATAGGTTACCCTCTGGGTAGCTCTCTCAGCCTAACCCCTATGGTTCAACCTACAATCACTAGAAACCCTCTAGGAGGCACACACAGTCTCACCCCTCTGGTTCAGCTAAGAAAAGACTTTCTGAGGAAGCACTCACCGTCAATTCCCCCTATAGTCTTGTATTACGATAAAGGATCTCTGGGGAAGCACTCAATGTCTCATTACCCCTGTGGCCCGTGTCGAGGAACTACAAACTATCTAAGGAAGCGCTCATCATCAATTCCCTTGTGGTCTCGCATCGTATTAAAAGACACTCTGGAGAAGCCCTTACATCCATTATCCCTATGGTCTACTACACTAGGTTCTCACAGTCCTGTGTGGAAATAAACATGCTCAGTGCGCGTATCATCCCAAGTAAACCTCAATAACTACTTTGCTATCTTTCTAAGACACAACAACACAACAACATAACAGTTCCACTATCCCACAACTAGGCATGGCAACTGGAAAAATGCTTAATAAGAAAAACATGCAATTCAAATCACATGAACACAGTATAATATATCCAAAATTTACAATCATTTACCTATACTCAAGAAATCAAGCATAGAAGGAAAAAACAGGGGAAAAACAGGAAACACCCAATACCCCGTTCAAGGGTATTGGTGGAATTTTCAAAAAATACTCAATGAATTTCTACAGAAAGGCACAAACCACCCACCTAGATCCTAGGAGATCGATATACTTGAACCGCAATGACTGATTCTCCCTAGAACATCATAGATATGAGAAAATACACAAAACGTTCAACCTTAGATAACTCGAGAAGGAGAAATAATTGGAAAACAAGGATCAAGAAGAAGGAAGAACTCACCGCTGCACTTCCAACGCAATCAACAAAGCTCGAATCGGAGAACGTATGGAGATTCGGGGGCTCGTCGAAGATTCATGGATCCTCAGTGCTCTCGGACGAACAGAACCTAGAAGAAGACGTTTCTGTGCATCAGGCGTGACCCCGGTCCATTTAATGAAAAAAAAGAAAGTACACGACATATACTAGGTATTTCCATACTCCACTAAAATCGGCCTCCACATCACCCCTACACACCGTGTGTGTGGCCCGGACACAGCCAGTACACTACTTCGAGTGGGAAAAGAGTACACGGCGTGTACTCAGTAAGTACACGGCGTGTACTTCAAAAATTTCTAGAAAGTTTATTTTTCTTAAAAACTACAGAAAAAGGAAAGGCGTACCTGAAAAGAAGATCTAGGTTCTTACAAACTTCCCCCCTTAAAGAAATTCATCCCCAAATTTCCCTAACGAGGCGGAGAAGGAGAAACCCCAAACAGCTCTGGCCACTGCGATCATACATCGGCCTCCCTCTCCCTGGTATCGTCCTATACTCGCCCATGCTGCCATAACACCCGTACAAGAGGGACAAAACTCCCATGGAGAACCTTCATACTGCGATCGACAATCCAGATAGGATGCTCCTCAAACGATGCATCTTCTTCGAACTCAACCCCTCAGTCTGAAAGAAATGAGACGGGTCTGAAAAGTAGTGTCGAAGTTGAGAGAAGTGGAAGACATTGTGCAAGGCCCAATATCTCTGGGGTAGCTACAACCGATAGGCAGCCGACCCAACTCTCTCCAATACCTCAAATGGCCTGACGTACCGTGGTGAAAGCTTACCCTGCCTCCGAATACTCTTGTGTCCCAACCTCAGTGCCGCACATAGAAAAACCTGATCCTCGACCTCGAACTCCAGAGGTCATCTCCACTGATCAGTATAAGACTTCGACTGAGACTATGCTATAGCCATCCGCTTCCAAATCAGCTCTATCTGCTCTGAGGTCTCCTGAACAAGACGTGGTCCCAGCAAAGATGCCTCTCCTGCCTCCATCCGACATAAGGGTGATCGGCATGGCCTACCGTACAAAGCCTTGTATGGTGCCATCTGAATGGTCGCCTAGAAACTGTTGTTTTAGGCTAACTCCACCAGAGGAATATTCTTCTCCCAAGAACTGCCAAAGTCTAGAATGCAATCTTGGATCATATCCTCAAGCACTTGGATCGTGTGCTCGGACTGACCATTAGTCTGGGGATGGTATGCTGTACTCAAAAGTACCTGTGTACCCAAGGTCTTCTGAAGTCCCTGCTAGAACCGAGAGGTAAAGAGCGCATCCCTGTCTGAAACAATGGAGTGTGGAACCCCATGCAGACGCACAATATCCCGGATGTAAATTCGTCCCAGATCATTGACACTGAAGATCTCCTTGATCTGTAATAAGTGAGCGACCTTCGTGAGCCTATCGACAAAAACCCAAACAACATCGTTTCCCCAAGGAAACCTCGGCATCTTGGTCACGAATTCCATTGAAACATCGTTCCATTTACACTCCGGAATGGGTAACTACTGCAAAAGGCCTGCTGGTCGCTGATGTTCTGCCTTCACCTGCTGACAAGTAGAGCATCTCATGACAAAACCAGCAACATCCATCTTCATACCTGGCCACCAGTACTGGTGATGAAGATCCTGATACATCTTGGTAACGCTAGGATGAACTACCCAAATAGAGGAATGAAAGTCCCGCATCAGCTCCTCGCGTATGTCTACTGGCACCCATACGCGTCCCTAGAAACGCAAGATCTCATTCTCACCCACTTTCCATCCAGGAAGAGGGTACTCTCCTGACACACTCTCCCACAGGACCAAGACTTCTGAGTCTGATAGCTGCCTCATCCGTACCCGATCATGTAGTGTAGAGGTAACAGGTACAGAAGATAGGAAAGTCTGTCCCTGTTTATCGTGCACCTCCAGATGCATCTCAGAGAATAGAGCCATAAGATTCCACTCACTACTGGCCTCCTAAACTGCCTGAATCTGAGTTCTTCTACTCAATGCATCAGCCACTACGTTACCCTTTCCTGGCATATAGGCAAGCTCGAAATCAAAATACTGAAGATACTCGAACCACCTGTGCTGCCTTAGATTCAGATCACGCTGAGTGAAGATATACTTGAGACTCTTGTGGTCGGTGAAGACCACAAAGTGCTCTCCCAGAAGATAGTGTCTCCAATAGTGTAAGGAATGAACAATAACTGCCAAATCGAGATCATGTATCAGGTAGTTCCTCTCATGTGGCCTCAACTGCCAAGACCCGTACGTAACGACTCCACCTCCCTACATAAGCACATCGCCTAGTCCGATACCTGAAGCATCACAATAGACTTTATAGCTCTTGCCTGGATCTGGAAAGACTAGTATCAGTGCCGAAATCAACCTTCCCTTCAGCTCCTGAAAGGCTGACTCACAAGAATCTGACCATAAGAACTTTTCCCCCTTCTTGGTCAGACCTGTCAAAGATGCTTCTAGGCGTGAAAATTCCTAAATGAAGCGTCTGTAGTATCTATCCAGCCCTAGAAAACTCTAAAACTCAAAAAACGTTCTTAAGCTACTCCCAGGAGACAACAACTCTCACTTTATCTGAGTCCATAGATACTCCTGCCTCTGAGATGACGTGACCGAAGAAGTGAATCTATTCCATCCAAATGTGGAACTTCGAAAGTTTAGCATAAAGCCGATGCTCTCTCAGTGTACTCAGAACGATCTCAAGATGTGTGATATGGTCGTGTCGAGTGTGAGAGTACACCAAGATATCGTCCACAAAGACCACGAAGAAGGAGTCCAAGTAAGGATGGAACACTCGGTTCATCAGTGCCATGAAAACTACAGGCGCATTTGTGAGACCGAACGACATGACTGTATACTCGTATAGACCATACCTAATCCTGAAGGCTGTCAGAGGTATATCTGATAGTCTAACGTTCAAATGATGATAACCGGACCTCAAGTCGATCTTCGAGAACACCCGGGATCCTCGAAGTTGATCAAAGAGGTCATAAATCCATGACAAGGGATATTGGTTCTTGATCGTCAGCTGGTTCAGCTTTCAATAATCCACACAAAGCCGAAGGGTACCATCTGCCTTCTTCGTAAACAAGACAGGTGAACCCCAAAAAGAAGTACTGGGTTGGATGAAACCTTTTTCTTACAACTCCTCCAACTTCTTCTTGAGCTCCTTCAACTCAGGTGTGGCCATCCTATAAGGAGGAATGGACACCGGTGCTGCTCCTGGAACGAGCTCAATAGAAAAGTCTACCTCACGCTCCGAAGGCAAACCCGAAAAGTCCTATAGAAAGAAATCCTTGAAATGATCCACCACTGGAGTAAAGTCCAACTATGGAGTCCCCTGATCATCTAGATAAAGACTAGCAATATAGGCCGTCACCCCTTATAGCCCAAGATTCCCGAGTCCTGCTCGACTTGCCCGAACGTCCCATTCGCCTCTATGAAGAGAGGATTCACCCTCTGGTGAGATGAAACTGACCTTGCGGTGGTAACAGTCAATGACTGCCTGGAAGGGAACTAGCCAGTCCATTCTGAGAATGACATCATAGCCCATCATCTATAGGACTTAGAGATCCCATGAGAAATTATACCCTACAACCTCGAGAGGGAACTCTCTACACTGGAGTACACTAGATGTCCTCATCCCCAAAGGTGTGTCTAGTGTCAAAGAGTCGGAAGAAGAAAAGATACAGAGCCCCAAGATCTCCAAAATAGCAACAGAGATAAAGCTATGCGTAGCACCAGTATCAAAAAGAGATGAAGATAAAACTGAGGCTACTAAAATCATACCTCGAACTGTAGAAGGGTCGGGATCCTGCTCCTGATAGGTCTACTCCACGGAGAAATACTGGCCTGAACTACGGCCCTGCGCCCCTAACTGACCACTCTGAACTGATCCACCTTGCTGGTGCTGAGGGACTGGTGGCTGACCGCCACGACCTCGACCTTCCCCTCGGCCCAAACGACTGGAAGAACTCCAGTTCCCCAACTGGTGAGAAACTGGTGGTGCTGCTCCTGAACGAGGATTCATGGAAGAACCTCGGTCACCAGCTGCTGGTGAGAAAACCTGGAAAAAATGCTGATGGTGACCCATCTTTCCACAATATCGGCACTCCATGGGGTCTCTTTGGCACTGCGGCCTCGTGTGCCCTGACCGGCCACACTGGTAGCATATCACCTGGCTGCCTGACAATGCATCTAGCTTCCTTGGATCACCATGCATAGACACTCTACGGTTGTTCTTGCTATCATATAGAGGAAAAATAGCTCTAGAAGCAGAACCGACCTGGCTTGCATCTCTGAAGTATCTCAGATTGCACTCCGCAATTAGCACCTAGTTGACGATGGAAGTGATAGAAGTCAACTGGAAGATATTCACCTGCGAGCGGATCTACCGCCAGAGACCATCCTCAAAATTCCTTGCTAAGAACACCCCGCTCCGATCCTAGAGGGGTGTGAAACACTACAGCTCAGTGAAACGAGAGGAATACTCCATGACAGAAAGAGTACCCTGCTCTAAGCTCATGAACTCCCGGGCTCGATCGACCCTCAGGGTATCTGGGTAGAAGTAGTCATAAAACACGTGTTGGAACTCCTCCCAAGCCATAACCTGCTGATGAACCGCCTGTGAGATCACCTCCCACAACCTTTTGGCAGATTCTCGTAGCATATAGGTAGCGAGCTTGACCCGCCTCTCTAAAGGCATCTCCAAATGCTTGAAGATAGTCATCATGGCTTCCAGACATGACTCTGCAGCCTGTGGTCCTCCTTCCCCAGAGAAAGTAGGAGGATGTTGCTGCTGGAAAACCCGCGTCAAGTCTTCCATAGTCGTGGCATGAGGTGGTACTCCCTGGAAGGTCTGCATCATCTTCATAAAGCCTTCCCTAAACTGCGCATCAGCGCCCGCAGCTGGGATGACAGCCGGTGCCAAGGCTGGCACGATTGGAGGATCGAAAGGAGATCCCTGGTCAGCCATATCCAGTGTATAATCACCATCTGGCAACTGACGCACAATTGGAGGACGTCTCAGAGGCATAACTCTGAAAGATCAAAAGCACGCCTTAGATCAGGATTAACAAAGACATAGAACACAAGAGTACAAAACGGGAACATGGAAAGGAAACTAACAAGTTTTACAAAACATGACTACACACCGTGTATAAAAACTACATGGTGTGTTCACTTAAACCATAGACATGGGCATGTGATTCTACCACCCCTGGTCGTGTAAGACCCCAAACCACACGATGTTTTGTCCCCACACACGGAGTGTACTTGAACTCTACCCCCTACCCCGGTCTCTTTACACAGCTAACCCACACAGTTTTCTTAAACTGAGACTACACAACGTGTTCCCTGCGGACACAACGTGTAGTAGACAAGGTGTCAATGACCCGTGTAGTTAGTTACACGGACGACTACATGGCTGAGACTACACGACGTGTTTCGATCAAACACGACGTGTACTCGAAGATTTTTCCCGACCCGTGTTATTGGAGACATGACCAAGTAAACGACTGACTTTTACACAGCGTGTTCCGAACAAACACGGCGTGTATAGGAGGAGAGAACACCATCTCGTTTTGTCCGTGACACGGATGAGTACTGAGGATAAGGATACACATCGTGTTCATACAACACACGACATGTGTGACATGAGCTTCCCCAACCCGTGTTGTTAGTGACATTTCCGGGTACACGAATCACTACTACATGACGTGTACCTTCCGTACACGGCGTGTTCCTGAAGTTACTTTCACGAAACTGTGTTTCTGCTCACACGGTCAGTGACATGGCCTGAAAACTACATGGCGTGTATCTAAAAAGTACACGCTGTGTATTCTGGATTTTTCTAGGCAGTAGCTCAGAAACTGAACAGAATCCCAGAACAATGAATACAAGGCAAAGAGGTGCCAAATTCTGATCCGTGAGGGCCCATACTCCCTGCGAATCAAAGCTTGGCATCTCCTACAGTCATAGACAAGAGAAAACAGGATCATGATCCACCAATTTTCGATTCAAAAGGGCCCATAACACCTCAAGAATCAAAATTTGGCATTCATTTAAGCAAAGTGAAATACAAACAATCCTCTAACAAGGCAGCATAGATTCTATCAAGCATCTATCACAACAGAATGCATAATCTACACAAAGTATATCATAACAACATGCAGTCTCTAATGCACCCTAGATGGCATGGCAAGAATGCATGGAATGTGATTTCTACAAGTGACTATATAATGCATGAGATGGAATACCCTCATCTCATCGGGTTGCGCTAGAAATAGAATCGCAATAGTCAAGACAATAACAACACAAAGCATGTGAATCACTCTAGGTGAAATTATCTCAACCTTAAATCTCAAAACCAGAAACTGAAATTAATGAGGTAGTATGACTTTTCCCTATACACAGGTTAGCTACTCCTGAGCAAAGCTTAATACCAAGTACCGAATCCGTCCTATCCCTGGCTAAAGGATCCATATAGTAAAGAAAGAGAAAAGAACTCCTCTAATACCACTTTGTAACGACCTGAATCTGGAGCCCCTCCAATGGTGCCCTGTATCCGGTTCGCCACATGACCTCAAGCACATTTCCCAAAACTCCAGAGGCTACCGACTAGCAGTGAGGGCCTTGGTAAGTTATTGGGGAAACTATGCCCTCATTTGGTAAGGTATACAAGGTAAGGAAAACAACAATCAATAGTGGAAGCAGTAAAAACATGCATAACAACTAAAACCAAACAACGGAAGCAATGAATATATATAGTAATGATGATAATGATGCAGTAGGTACAAGTATCAAAGGAAAGCAGCAAACACAACAACGTGCTGAAATACAACTGAATGTAAAGTACTAAAGCAACAACAACTCCAGCAGTATCGCAAGCCTAAGCTTGGTCCCTTGCTCTCTAGCTCTAAGCAATCAAGTACCGAAAGTCAAAGGGAACTTTCCCTTATCTATACCTGAAACAACAAAGTCTTCTTGGGACCAAAAGAATGGCCCAAATAGGGTGTGAGATACAATCCCAGTAGGAAATCACCCAAAGATTTGTGCATAACAGTCAATGAATACAAGGAAAGTAAGAGTGTAGGAAGTAGTAAACATAAAATCACACAACGACTACAATCCACAGTTCTAACATATAAAGTACATAAGTAAACAACTAGCAACAAGAAGAAAATAGGTAACCCTCTAGGTATCTCTCTCAGCCTAACCCCTATGGTTCAACCTACAAGCACTAGCAACCCTCTAGGAGGAACACAAAGTCTCACCCCTCTGGTTCAGCTAAGAAAATACTTTCTAAGGAAGAACTCACCATCAATTCCCTATATAGTCTTGTATCGTGCTAAAGGATCTCTAGGGAAGCACTCAACGTCTCATTCCCCCTGTGGCCCACGTCGAGGAACTATAGACTCTCTGAGGAAGCACTCATCGTCAATTCCCCCTGTGGTCCCGCATCGTATTAAAAGACACTCTGGAGAAGCCCTTACGTCCATTCTCCCTATAGTCTACTACACTAGGTTCTCATAGTCCTGTGTTGAAATAAACATGCTCAGCGCGTGTATCATTCCAAGTAAACCTCAAGAACTACTTGGCTATGTTTCTAAGGCACATCAACATAACAGTATAACAGTTCCACTATCCTACAATTAGGCATGGAAACTGAAAAAATTCCTAATAAGAAAAACATGAAAGGAAAAGAACATGAACACAGTATAACATATCCAAAATTTACAAGCATTTACCTCTACTCAAGAAATCAAGCATAGAAGGCAAAACGGGGGTAAAACAGGAAACACCCAATACCCCGTTCAAGGGTATTGGTGTAATTTGCACAAAATACTCAATGAATTTCTACAGAAAGGCACAAACCACCCACCTCAATCCTAGGAGATCGATATACTTGAACCGTGATGACTGATTCTCCCTAGAATGTCGTAGATCTGAGAAAACACACAAAACGTTCAAACTTAGATAACTTGATAAGGAGAAAGAATTGGAAAACAAAGCTCAAGAAGAAGGAAGAACTCACCGCTGTGCTTCCAATGCAATCAACAGAGCTCGAATTGGAGAACATATGGAGAGGCGGGGGCTTTTTGAAGATTCGTGGATCCTCGGTGCTCTCGGACGAACAGAACCTAGAAGAAGATGTTTCTGTGCGTCAGGCGCGGCCCCGATCTGTTTAATGAAAAGAAAGAAAGTACATGGCGTGTACTTTTAGAGTAAATGGTGTGTACTAGGTCTTTCCATACTTTTCCAAAATCGGCCTCGACGTCACCCCTACACACCGTGTGTGTGGCCCGGACATGGCCAGTACACGACTTCGAGCGGGAAAAGAGTACACGACATGTACTCAGAAAGTACACGACGTGTACTTCAAAAATTTTCAGAAAGTTTATTTTTCTCAAAAAATCCAGAAAAAGGAAAGGCGTACCTAAAAAGAAGATCCAGGTTCTTACATAAGTGTATCTAGAGCCCGAGTTAAATATTAAATATAATTTATTATTTAAATTTTTCAATAAATATTATTCTTATATGTAGTTTAATAATTATTTATGAATAGATCGATCACATATATTTAGGAATTAGTTATTCGAGTGAATATTTTGTGAGCATAATATTTAATAGATATTTATTTGGTACTTAGTGAATATAATATTTATTTACTTATTGTTTAATAATGTAGTGATATTTTTTATTAAATAAATATCCATTATTCAAGGCCCAATAATTATTGTGGACAAATGACTGACTGAGTTTAAGGGTATGATGAGAAATAATATATATTAAATATTATTTGAATAAATTTAAACAATTTATTCCAAAAGTAATTTTTAATTAATTCACTAGTTTTGAACATGCTAAGAAATAATAATAATAATAATATTATTATTATATACATGAGGTTCCACAAGGATTGAGTAAATAATATGGGTGCATGTGTAATTATTATTTTCTAACCCTAAATCTATTTAAACATAAATTATATTATTTCCAACCCCACTGTTGACCATTTGATTTGGTTGTACACAAAAACATCTAAGAATTCTCTCAAGCCTTAGAGAGACTATCTCCAAGAATGCTCTCAGAAATCGAAAGAGATCCTCCCTACCACTCTTAGCAATTATATAGAGATCAAGGAGAATCCTTCTTGGAAGATATTCTTGTGGTGATCTAAGATAAACAACACAATCATTAAGATATTCTATGATAACACCCATAGATTCCTATGATGATGATTGAAGGTTCATGGTACACATGTGGATCATTAATAGAGGGAATATAAACTTGATTTCTACAACATAATGATGTTACGACATAGAGACATTTTTAGAATCATTAATGAAGAAATAATTCATCACAAGACAATTATTTAACTTCTTAAATTAATTATAAACAATTATGTGATGATCCTATATTTGATTTAGAAATTATCATATCAATTAATATTTGATTTAATACCATTGGTCACAACGTTATTCATCAATGTACATCTTGGATTAATCATCAATTACGATAAAATGATGATTTTTTCTTTCCCTACCAATGAATTTGATTTTACCGGATCCTAAAAGTGGTATCAAAACCAGGTTTCATAATTATTTATAATTATTTAAATATCATTTATTGATTTATGAATTTATTATTAGTTTTCAATTTCGATTTAATCATTCTTTAATCTGTATAGAGAGAACATAACTTCCCCCTCTTCATTATCACAAATATAATCAATAAATGGAATAATTTTAAATGAATTGCATTCAAAGAACTCATCAGGAGTTGCTGATGATTTTGGCTGGATAACACAAGAGTACAAGGTGTGTATCCTATTGGTACACACCGTGTACCCATGTTTAATGCACAAGGATGACTCATGAATTAATTCAGAATGTGTGAATTTAATATCATGTGGGGTGTATTTAATACATCACATGTTGACCTAAAAAGTGATGATTAACTGGACTATATGGTGTGTAACTTGCATACATGGCATTTAGTTCATTAGTCAAAGATGAGACATGTGGTTTCACATGAAAAATGAAACTAGTAACTATTTAACTTAGATACCACATGACTTGTAGACCATGTACACACCATGTACTCCACTAATTTATATAAAAGGACTATACACCTAGCCCATAGGCATATGCTATGACTAAACGATGAAGAATCATGCATGACGTGTAGTTGGATTATGCACATTGTGTATATTACCAGATTACACAAAATTTAAAATTAATTTATTATATCGCTTAAAACTTATCAACATATGTTTCATGTGTCATTAAATTAACCCATACACTCCATGTGATGAGTTATGTATATATTAAATGCCTAATTAATTTCAACGTAATATTCAGAACTTCATATCATGTATAAGTCATAATACAATGATTACTCTACATGCATTAAAACATAACACACTATGTAAATAACCTGTGTTTCATGTTTCATTAAGTTTAATTGTACCCTTAATGAAATTAAATTATAATATGTGTATGATACATGATAAAGGAGTAAACAATATACAAATATAATACACACTAGGTAGTTTGGACAGGTACTCACCATGATGCCTCTAAGGTACATCTTTTTTACATAGTCAAATTTACATGATTTTTTTAATTTGTTTAAAATTATTATGGGTGAGAATATCAAGAAAGTTTGGATGGGGATTAAGATAAAAGAATTGATTAATTAGAGAAGATAGTTATTCAATTTGAGTGTGATTTATCTTAACTATGAATGAATGGGAATGAATACTGGTTTATTAAATGAATATTTTTTTTGAATGTATGTGAATGGTCATGAGTATAGACTAGACATTTGTATGTGGCTATTTTCCTATTAATTAATCACTAAATTAAATTTATGGATTCTCCATTATTCCTCCTTTCATATTGACAATGATGGAAAGATGAAAATATTTCAGACTAGAATTGAAAATCTGTTGAAACTGTGGGAAATGGATAGATCCATGGAAAACCTCAAAAGGATGGCTCATTAAATGAATGGGGTCTGAGAAACAATTGGGAAAGTTAAGTGATTTTAGCAGTTGATGGTTTGTATTTTGGATGATGGCTCAGTCCATATTTTCTACAAGGAAATGATTTAGATGAGGATTAAGAGAAGGTAGCTTTCACTCTGCATGGCTATTCGGATTCGGAATATTAAGATGGTATGGACTAGCCATCAATACCGGGACCATGAATTTTTTCATGGGACATATCGCTGAGTAGCCATGAATTAGTGGAGGCTTTCCGTAATGATGTTGACATTGGGAGGGGCATTTCTAGTAATATTGTTTTGGGATCATGTTATATTTATGTCTCTATGTCTTTGATGTCATGTGAGGTTCCCCCTTTTTCTTTAAAAGGGGGTTTATCCATAAAAATAAATAAAAATTTAGGCCTTCAGACCATTCAGTTAGTCAGTAAGATCCTACATTCCCATAATTTCCTTTTATATAAAACCCCAAACCAATCCTTTGGTTCCCCTCATCTTTGTGTGGGTAAAAGATTACATAATGGATGGAGCACCCAGGTGAGTAGATGTGGTTCAAGTTTTGAGTTTAGGTGAAACCAATCCAAGAGATATAATGGATGTTAGGTGGAAAGCTACAACATGAACCAAGTTATGGTTTAAGGTGTTTTTACTAGGTTAATAATTTTTTTATCATCCACTAGATAAACTAACCATTAGGAAAGGCACATAATCAAACCATTATTATTATTTTATTTCTTTTAATATGTACGGTTAATTTCATTATGAATGTTTTAACATGATCACATGAATTAATGAATTAAAAAGCATGCAATATAAAACTAAAATAAATTGAATTATGCATAAGATTTATCTAAGACATGGTTAATCACTTAAAAAAATCCACTTTATATTAAAAATTGTGTAATAAAGATAAAATGAGTAATTTATGCATAAAGATTAAAAGTCACTCAATTATATATATTAATTTAGTATAAATTTCCACTTCTAAAGTTTAAATGGAACCACAGTACAAAGTGATTAACTGTCCAAATTTGGGATACTTTCAATTATCAAGTTATTATAATTTGAGTTTGGGTCGACATAAATTATTTCACATCAAGGGTTGACTTCTAGAGTATTATCTGGTGTAATTTAGAGGAAAGGGTTAAGGAAATCCAAATCAAGGATTTTAGGATTGGAGAGTCCATTCAACAGATGAAGGAATTACGATTTAATGCAGTTGGAAAAATTATGTCAACTTAAAACCCTTAAAATAAATTTCTAGGCTAAAGTATGGGTTATTAGAAGGAGAATACGTGTTTTTACAACTATAATGTCGAAGAAATAAGATGTTTCAAAACCAATGATGAGGGATATTGAGTTTTGATAAAATAGTGAGAGATTAATTATCTAATTTTATCAAATAAAGAACTAAAATTATGTTCTTATTATTGTTGAAATGACAACCACGACTTCAACCATATCACTATGATCTATACTTGAGAAGGATAAACTTATCCATCATACCAATTTTAAAGAATATCAATGGAGATTTCACATTATTTTACAACATGAAAGGAAATTATATGTGCTGTAAAACTCAATTCCCAAAGCACCTAACCAAGAGGCTAGTGAGGAATAATTGTCACTCTATGAGAAACATTTGGATGATATCCAAAATGTCTAATGTTTAATGCTATATTACATGTCTAATGATCTTCTAAAGAAACATGAGGATATAGATGTGTATAGAATGATGTCTTGCCTTTGTGATCTCTATCAAGAGAAGGAAATATGAGAGAGATATGAGATCTCCAATGCACTGTTCATGTAAAAACTTGAAGAGTCAGTGCATGATGATCCATATATAGTCAATATGATTGGATATATCGATTGATTAGACATCCTGGGTATTAAATTACCTGCTGAGATGTGCATATATCCCATCCTTTAATTACTACCTAAATCATTCTCTAGTTTTATTTTTAATTATAAAATGAGAAATAATGAAAAGACTCTTTTATAAATTCTTACTCTTAATCTATAAGTTGATGAGGAAATGAAGCATGAAAAAACTACAGTCCTTTTGTTTAATAATAAATTGAAGAAAAAGGAAAAGGGACCCAAGACTCACTCCAATTCTAAAGATCCTAAACATCATTCTTATAAGAAAAGAGATACCCAAAGGTATGTGAAGGAAAAAAGTAGTATGTTTTTCATGTTTCAAGCTAGTCCACTGGAATAAGAACTATACCCATAAGAAAGGTGAAGCTAAAAGTGCATTCGTTATTGAGTGTAATATTTTTATATCTACACAATGGGTATTATATAAAAATTATGGTGCTCACATTTGTATCCAAATGTAGGAAAAAATTATATTTTGAAAGATTTATAGAGGATAGGTGGATCTTTGAGTAGCCAATGGAGCATGAATCACTTCTTTGGCTATAGGAGACTTCCACCTTCTATTCCTAACTAGAATGATTTTGGTATTAATGAACTATTATTTTTTTCTAAGTGTTACTAATAAAATTATCTCTATTTATTTCCTTAACATGGATGGATTTATTTTCAAATTTATAAATAATTAATACCACTTTTACAAATACAACATTTTTTATGGTATGGAAAATATAAATAACAGTATTTATGTATTATGTAGATCCCTAAGAATCTTAGGTTCCACTGGTGGGGGGGGGGTTGAATCATTGGTAACTCATTTTTATAAATTACCCTTATTTTAATTTGAATTAAACCTCTAGAACTTGTTAAGGTTATCGATCCACTCTATAAGTATCTCTCAATCTAATTTCATGTGTAGTAATAAAATAAGAGAGGGCGGAAAATGGTATTTACATGGTTTGAAAATGAAAGACCCCCTTATTACCATGTTGGTTAAACAAAGACACACCAACATGGATTCTTCATTATCACACAAGTGAATACATTTTCTCTAGATCCAACCGAGAAACCCTTCTTGATTTTGGCCCCAACTAAAATACTTCTTGCTCAAAATCTAATATAGAGTCTTATTTTCCTCCTAGATCCAACCAGAAGACTTAAAATACTCCCAAAACCAACCATAAGGCTTCACCTTTGTTGAAGTAATTTCTCCACTACAGTTTGATCTTTGATCTTCCTCCACGTGATTGTAGGATCTGACTTGCTTGTGTACTTCCTCAAGAACATTTTCTATGCTGGTGTCGAGACAGCTTCCAAATATGATAAAATTTGTATTCTCCCCAATCTTGTAATTCTTAGGCACTCTATTTATTTCTTTATTTAATACAACAATTTGTTGAGATCTCAAAGGATATTGTAATTCAATATATCTTTTCCCTCACCTGCATGCACATATTTATACACAAAACAATATGGTGCATGAGACATCAATTATTCTATGAATTAAATACCTCAATTTAAATCCTCAATTATCTGTGTTAATAATTAAACACATTTAATTTCCCTTCTTTTTAAAATATAAACACTTGAATTATACTTAGGTATTTATATTACTCATTTAAATACCCCATTGACAATGGGTATTATATGACTCATTATGAATACTACATAAACCATGGGTATCCTTTTTCTATGAAACTCATAAGAGTCTTCCTTCTTTTTCACAAGGAATTAGACTTTAGGGATCACCATGAATGCATGCATGAATTCATGCATCTCATTATCATGAGATCTAAATCACCCGAGAGACTCGGGTTCATTCTCTTTCATGCAGGATTGCCATTATTTTGGAAGTATAGATTCTATCTTTAAACACCCAAAGGACTTGATTGTTCCTTCCTATTTTATCATGTGGATAACAATCATTACAGATCAAATGTCTTCATGCACATAATATACCTAAGTGGTTTGGGTGTTCTATTCTTCACACGACATAAGAGAATACCACATTCTCATTTAATCACCTTAAGACTTGGGCCCTCTATTTATTCTCCTTTCATTCTACTAATAATAAACATCACATGGATTCTCATTAAATTCACTTGAGAGAATTGGGTTCCTCATCCAAATCCTTCAGCGATGCATGAAAGTGAAACTTCATTCAATTTAGATATTACCTATGCATAAATCTCATTTCTTTAATCATCCAGAAAGTCATTTTAATCAATGGAAGACATCATCATTTGGGTAACTTATGTTCATGCATGTCTATTCAGGGATATTGCTGCCAATTAAATGCCTTGGACTCACATAGATATTAGGAGATCATCGTGGACATATCAATCGAGATCATGTCCTAGTCCATGATATTTGTGGCCCAATAATGGAAAATAAACCTACTACATAGGGATTCGAACATGGAGGAGGAAAATGAAGATAATGAGTTTGATCGGAAGACCCAGATCGTAGAGATCGGATGGGCCATGTTATGTCTGTATTTTTAAATGACACGGGTACTGTACCCACATCCCTAAATACCACATGAAATTCTCCATTTATCTCTACTATGATATAATAATAAAGTGCTTCCAATGAGTGGCCATAATTCCTGAACCCCCTCCAATAACACCCCATACCAGTTCTCCCTACTTCTATGCTGCCCCGTACAGAGGCACCGCTGCTACTTCAATGAACTTTGCATGAGAACACTCTCTTATGCTTCCCCCATATTGTCCTGAGGATGGTTCCCTTGGGTGTGGTAGAATCCGGTCCCACATGTTCCCTTGTTCGAGCTGTAGCCTTGGATAGTAGTGGGTTGGCCTATTTTTAGCAAGGCTATTAGTAAAATTATCTTAGAATAAATCCAAGTATGAAAAGTAATTAAAATCCACCCTTAATAAAAATTCTAAGCCAACTTCTTCTCAAACTTCTATCCCCATTATCTTATTATCTCTTTCATCATGAAAAATATATATTCATATTTTTTATGGCCATATATTCACATCCTCATGCATTAAAACACAATGCACAGGCTTCTTCAATTCTTATTCAAGAAAATACTTTTTTTTCATGGAATTTAACTTTGGTAAGAAATGTGAAAAATCCTTAGAAAATGTCATTAAAAATTGGAATCACTTCAACATTCATGTCACGACCCGTCCCCTAGGGATCATTCCATGACATACCCCAATCCCACATACTGAAGGCCAGGGGTGGGCGACTAGTGCCGAATGCATCATATTACAAGTGGGAGGAATTTTCTTGGGTACTTGTACGCACACACACACCCCACAACGTCTCAAAAACTTAAAGGGGAAAACAAGTATACTAAACCAAGTGCTGAGTATAAGTACAACTGAAACAAGTGGTCCAAAATAAAAACCCAAAAAATGAAATGAAAACAACAAGGTGCAAAGGGACTCGGGTAGCCATATACTAAAAACCCCACCTGATGGTAAGAGTAGTGTAGCTACTGGAATATGAAGTAGTACATCATGTTCGCCTGATCCTACTAGGATGCGCCTGCTACTAGGCCACAAAGTCCTCCATCGAAATGTCCATCGTCTAGATAATACAAAACATGTGCGGGTGATGCCTGTGAAGGGGTGAGTAAATCAATACTCAGTAGGGGACCCCAGTCCACTAAAGATAAACACCAAAAAGCAACCACAAAGAAAAGCTGAAAAGCATAGACAGTTCACATCGGGTATTTTATAGAATAGGAATGGTTCATCGATTATAGTGAATAATGTTTCATACTGTTGAGGGACTCATCCCAGATAGATCACTGCTCGTTTGCTGGTCCACTAAGGATCCACATGGCTACTGATCGTCTGCCAGGCCATTAAAGATCGACACGACTGCTCTTTGTCTATCCGGCCACTAAGGATCCACATGGCTGATACTAATATGCTAGGCCACTAAGGATCTACATAGCTACTACTAATCTACTAGTACACTAAGGATCCACATGACTGCTCTCGTCTGTTAGGCGACTAAGGATCCACATGGCAGCTGCTCGTCTGGCATGCCACTAAGGATCCACACGACTACTGCTTGTCTTCTAGGCCACTAAGGATCCACACAGCTACTGCCTGAGCCATCGGTTGTACCTAAACCACCACAAAGTCCCACATAGAAATAACCCAAATGACCATCTCATCGTAAGGGTTCCAACTCAATAGACAATGCATCGAATGAATGTCTGGTCTGTAAGATATGAGCATTTTAGTAAAAAGGGACCGGTTGGATTCGAGTCTGATCCAACTCATACGTATGCCAACCCCAACTAAAACTCCTGTAGAGTATCTTAGAAGGACCGCCTCATCACAAGAGTACTCATTCCGTAGACGACGCATCAATCAGACACCCGGTCTGTGAGTTATTGACGTTTTAGTAATTTGGGGCTGGTTGCATCTGGGCTCGTTCCGACCTGGTCATACCAACCCGACCAACCCAGCCTGGGGGTCCCACATACCTCGGTTTAATTTGACTAGTCCGACCTGACTTGGTTCGGGTCAGGGTAGGTCCAGTCTGGCCTGGAGAGTGGGCTAGGCCTAATGGGCCTTGCTGGGCCTAGCCCAGCTTGGCCAGGGGTCCATCCCGCCAGGTCGTCCAGAGACCGGGTCTAGTCCGGCTCGCCGATGCGGGTCTGGCCCACTGGGCCACGAGACTGGTCTGGCCTGGTGGTTAGGGGTGTGGCCCAGTGGTTGGGAGTGCAGCCCGCCAGTTTGAAGACCAGCCGCGTGGGCGACCAGTGGGATGCTCTTGGGACGTAGCAGCCAGCCACGTCTGGCTTGCTGCCTGCCCTCCAGATGTGCGAGGCTCCTCCAGCCGCGGTCAGCCGACCATGGCTCTCCAGCCACCCTCCATGTGGCACCAGTTGGAGCTGCTCCTTCTGTCACTGCGGTGCACTAATGGGTGCACCGCTCCACCCGGTCGCCGACATGCGGCCGAAACCACCGCATGCAGCCACCTCCACCACCACTGACATATTATTGAGCGGATCACTAGACGCACTCTGGTGGTCCGTTCTTCGTGCCTCCTACGCCTACAGCCTCCAGGGAGAAACCTCTTCACCGTGAAGGTCTTAAACCTATATTTCCATTGATTCAGGTAATACATTCACAAAGATCACACATGCGGAGGAGGTCGGTCCTTGTTCATGTCATCCCACACCCTCTGCATTATTAGTTTATAATCATGGGGAGTCTCAGGGTTTATGGCTCAATCAAATTAGATGTAAACTAATCCCAGATAATAACTCAAAAAAAGAAAAGTCACCCTCACGCATAAATACACATTTCACGGATCAACCTATTCATGAGTTGATCTACATTCTTCGTTTCTAGAATAAGAACGAGGAAGAACTTGCACAAATTAAACCCCTACCTCTTCGACGTTCGATGCCGCAACATTTCATCCTTGTGGTTTCAAGACGTCGATGCCGTTCGTCGCTTCCAGCTCCGTTCTTCAAGGTGCGTCAAAGATGTTTGAAATTCATTAGAATTTTTCATTCTTCATTGGAGAGGAAGTTGGTTGGAGGTTCATCAGAGAATCATCACAGTTTAATTCCTCATTCCACAAATGCATCAACCAAAATAAAAGGAAAACACATCACAACCTTTCTATTATGCTGTGACATTGCGTCATTACACTATTTGATTTATGAAACAATGTCACTATTACGTGTTATTAAAGAATTGTTATGCTGCGAGTTAATGAGGTATTAATGAGTCTCGTCGATGCGCATCGTCACAGAACTACAGTGTCACCGTCCACCGCTCAACGAATGAGAAAGAAAATAAATTAACCTTCTAAAGTTATTTCTATTATTTTCTAAAAAGTCTGAAAATTAAATTTTCCGTTCGTCCCTTGCCGATCGAAGTTAAGTATTTTCTAGGAGAATCCTAGTATTTTGAGTACAACAGTGCCCTAAAATTTTTTACATGAGCACCAGTTTAAAAGTTTGAAAATCCTACTCACACATTTATTGAACATACCTTAAAAAAGTTCAAAATTCCATACCAGGCTCACCTGGCCTCATAATCACATTCCTTCAGAGCGTTTGCTCTCAAAATAATTCCATATAATTTAAAAAAATACATGTAAATTCTGGGACATTACAATTCATCAAAGTTACAACATATAGAATTGATCAAGCATGACACCCAATGCCATAAAAAGAATCCATAACAGTTATCCAGGTATCACCAATTCATCTTCTCACTCATATTTATTCCTTGACAACAAATGAAACACTTGGGAACAATAATCTACCCCTATTTATTTGTTTTCAATATATTACTATATCATAAAAGTCAATATGTGAAAATTTTAATTTTTATACCCCTTATTGATAATAAAATGAAAAGAATAAGTGGGGGGGGATTCCCATCATCATATATCTTCTATAAAAACATATTCACATAATTTTAAAATAAAGGGATGATATCACATGATACTTTGCAAAGATACATTAGATAATAAACTCTAAGTCTACATGGTCTAACCCAGTGTAGAAAATAAGAGTAAAATAACCATGGTTTTTTATGTTTTCCATAACATATACTCACATGTGATATCAAGCTCAGAATATCTCAATTATCATTGAAGGGATTATAAATAACCCAATTTTATCAATGTAATGCTAAATACTACACATAATTCAACAAACACATTAGAAATTTTAAGTTTAATAGATATGTCTTCCCCTTTATTTTGGTTTTTCATCAACCAAGAATCCCCCTTAATAAATATAATTTATATTAAGGATGAGAATGTGATTGACATACCTTGATACTATTTTTTGAATATATACCATGGTTTCTTAGATTCATTCTCAAGTTTTCTACCATTAATGGTATGAAATCCTTCATCATCAGGTAAATTGAAAAAAATTCATGATGGATAATACGTATCCTTCAATTCCCTGCAATTTAGCTTTAAACAAATAAAATGATAGAGAATGAGGAGGAACCTTCCAGGTCTTTAGGAGTAACATTCAAGATAAGAATTGTATCTCAACCTAGACCATTATTTTCTCCCAATCTTAATAAACTTCTCATTATTCATCTTGGTAATAGTGTTTTTAACAATATTTTTGTTTTGTTCACATACCAAGGTTGAATTGTCAGCTTTCTTTTCTTGTGTATTTATTTCAACTTTTCTCCCACTTTCTTGTGTATTTATATGATTTTAATGAATTGAAATGTTGTTCTAATACTTCAATTCCTTATGCCCAAATTTATAGCAACACCGACAATAGACTATGATCCTTGTTCTCTTATTTTGTGGTGAGGTTTGTTTAGATTTCACATATTATAAACCTTGCTATTTTTGAGTGGAATCAACACTCTTTAGAAAACTTATTGGGGAACAAATATTTATGATTCTTTTTACATACACCCTTGATGTGGTGGGTTTATCAACATTTTTTTTCTACCTATACTTTCCTAGGGTTTGGTTTAGAACCTGTATCAACAATTGAAAAATCATCATTACACAAGATAGTTTCAGAGTTATGGGATACCTTTTTCTTGGAGGATGTTTCCATCTGATTAGAGAATGATCTAAATATCTTCTTCAAGTCATGATCTTTAAAGAAAAATTATGTAGAAAAATTTATTTTTTCCGAAATATGGGATGTTTAAGCTTGTGGTGATTACTGATTCTTCAATTTAACCTATAGATCTAAATACTTCATGTTTGAGAGAATTATTCTCATTCTCAACTGATCTTAGCGTATATTCTCAATCCTCATTAAGTTTATTCATTTTATATTCTTTAATTTTTCTTAAATCTTTCAAATAATTGTCAATATCCATTATATTTTTATCATTATCTTTGAGTTGAGTAGTTTTGAAAACCATAGAAACTTTGGGAAATTTTTCAAATGCATTAAAACATTCAAAAAATACAATCTCAAAAAATATTTATAAAAAACACTTATTTGTATTTCTTAAATAACTTAAACATATCTTTCCTTGTAAAGAGAAATTGTTTCATCCTTTTCTTTCATAAGAATTGTGAGAGTGTTGGAAATTCCAAACTTCTTATGTAATGCTTATTCTATAACATCAAATTCTTCAAGTTGTATTTTTTCATCCTAAAGACCCTTTATGATTTTAATAAAAAAATTTACCACTTCTTTAGGGATATTATTCAAATGTTCATTGAATATAGAATAAATATCATAAATTGATTCATCATGATCACAACCTAGTCATGCTTTGTAAAAATAATCATAATAAAAAAGAATTGTTGTGACATACACAATTAGGATTAACTTCAGTTGATAGTGTCTTAGCCATTATTATAGGATTCTTCTTCATCTTCCTTCCCAGTCTCTTCTTTATATTCTTCTCGGTCTTGAAAAAAATCTCCATATAAGATATCTTATTCAATTCTATAAATTTTCCCTTCCTAAAGGCTTGATTTGATCTTTATAGGTGACCTATGCTTTGATACCACTTATAGATCCACATAATAGATTATGTTCCATTGGGGGTGGGGTGAATCAGTGGTACACTATTTTTTATAAAATACCCTTATTTTTCTTTGAATTAAACCTCTTTAACTTGTTAATGTTCTCGATCCACTCTGTAATTATCTCTTAATCTCACTTCATGTACAGTAATAAAATAATAAAGGGAACCACACAAATTTACAGGGTTCGATAATAGAATGCCTACTCATTTCCTTGTTGGTTAGACACCCCAACAAGGGTTATTTGCTAACACACAAGTGAATATAACTACTCTATCCCCAACTGAGAGACTCTATTTTTTTTGGATCCAACCAAAATACTTCTTACTCTAGATCCAATAGAGAGACTCTTTATTCTCCTATCTCCAACTAGAAGACTTCAACTAGTCCGGATACCAATCAAAATGATTCACATTTGTTGAAGGCTTTGATCCACTGCAGGTCGATCTTTTATATTCCTCCATGATATTTTAGGATCTTACTTGGTCATTTACTTCCTCAATAACTTCAACTATGCTAGTCTTGAGACTCTTTCTAGATATGGTTCAGTCTGGATTCTCCTCAATATTTGAATGATCAGACACTCTAGTTGTTTATTATTCAAAGTCTTATGAATTAAAAATCTTTCTTTCTTCAATACAACAATATATCATGATCTCAAAGGATATTTCAATTTAGTATATCTTTTCCATCACCTGCATGCACATATTTATTCAAAAAACAATATGGTTCATGAGGCCTTAATTATAATTAAATTTCTTCATTTAAATCATCAATTAAATGTCTTAATAATTAAAAACATTTAATTTCCATTATTTTTCAAATATAAATACCTTCATGAAACTTAGTTATTTATATTACTCATTTAAATACCCCATTGACAATGGGTATTATATCACTCATTATGAATACCCCATAAACCGTGGGTATCCTTTTTCCATGCTAATCATAAGATTCTTCCTTCTTCTTCATGTGAATTATCCTACATGGATCACCATTCATACATCTCATTCTTATTAAATCTCAATCACCCAAGAGACTTGAGTTAATTCTCCTTCATGTGGGATTTCCTTCATTTTTTCAGTATATCTTCCTTATTTAAACACTTGAAGGACTTGGATATTACTTCTTGATTCATCACATGGATAATAATCTCTATGACTCAACTATCTTTATGCACAGAATCTACCCAAGTGGTTCAGGTGTTCTATTATTCATGCAACATAAGAGAATAACACATTCTCATTTAATCAACTGAAGACTCAGGTCCTCTATTTCTTCTCTTTTTATTCCATTGATAACAAACATCACGTGACTCATCATTACATTCTCTCAAGAGAATCAGGTTCCTCATTCAAAATATTTCATCAATGAATTCAAGTGAAACCACATGAAATTTTGATCTTACCTGTACATAAATATAGCTTCTTTCATTATACATGTAGTTGGATTAATAATTGGTGGACATCACCATTTATGTGCCTTATGTTCATTCATGTCCATGCATGAATATTGTTTCCAATTAAGTACCTTGGATGTGCCTGGATATTAAGAAATCACTAGGGAAATATCAATCGAGATCATGGAATTAGACATGATCGTTATGGCTCAATAATGGAGAATAAACCAACTACATATGGCTTCAAACATAGAGAAGGAAGATTAAAATCATTGTCTTTATGGGATGGTCTATATAAAAGATATCAGATGGGTCATGTTATGTTTAGATTTTTAAATGATGCGGGAATAGTACCCATATCCTTGAATCCCACATAAAATTCACCATTAGTCTACACTATGGTATAATAATAAAGTGTTGATAATGAGTAGCTTGAATTCCTAAACACCCTCTAGTACCGCCCCATGTTAGTTCTCCCTATTGTTGTACCGCCCCACACGAAGGCATTACTGCTGCTTTCATGCGCTCTAAATGAGCGCTCTCTACTCTTCCACCCCTATGCTAGCCCGATGCTGGTTCCCTTGAGCATAGTTGACTCTAGTACCACATATTCCCTTGGTTGAGCCTTGGCCTTGGATGGGAGTGGGTTGACCTATTTTTAGCAAGGGAATTAGTAAAATTAACATAGAATAAATACAAGTATCAAATGTAATTCAAATCCATCCTTAATAAAAATTCCAAGCCAACTTTTTCTCAAACTTATCTTACTCTTATCTTCTTATCTTATTCATCATGAAAACTATATGTTCATATTTTTTCTTGGACATCTCTTTACATCCTCATGCATTAAAATAAAATGCATGGGCTTCTTCAATTCTCCTTTATGCAATTAATTTTTTCATGGAATTCACTTCCGGTAAGCAATGTGAAAACTCTATAGCACATGTCATTAAAAATTGATATCACTTCACAACAATCATCAGAGTTAAAACATGGGGAATTTATTGATATTCACATCCAATTCCATCAAAATAATCCATATAATGTTATAAGAATAACCACTTCATCTTCACTTTCATACTGACTAATTGATAAAAAATGAAACACTTGGGAATACCATATTAATTTTAGAAAACTAGATATCGGAAATATATAAAAAATAATGCTATCATGACTCATATAACACCAAAATACGACATCACCATCTTGGTCACGTAAATGAGAAGAGCCTAACAAAGCTCTATCAAGATGGTTGTTTAGACTCTTTTGAACTAAACCACTTGAAATATGTCATGATTGTTTATAAGGAAAAAGGAAAAAACCACCATTCAGTGGATAGGGTGAAATAACCAAAAATCTTATAGGATTAGTACACACTAATGTGTGAAAATATTTTATAGTAGAAGCTAGATGTAGATATTCTTACTTTATATCCCCCAGGGCATTAGTCGAGTGGTTCAATGGTTGGTCCATCTTACTGTCTGGGGAAAATGGCATATGCTCAAGTCCTTCCAGAATCAGACACTATTCTTATTATGAACAGGTAAATTCAACTCCATTTTCATAGCTATGGAATTTGTAGCACATGATGGCTTGGCGGAGCACCCAATGGGCCTATGTGTGTGACCCATTCACATGTTTTGTAGTTGGGGTCTTGCTCGAGTGGTAAAGGCTCCCCGTAATCATGTATTAGACCCAAGTTCAAATCTAGGTGGGAGTGAATTTCCACTAGTAGGTGGTGCTATAGGCATTACAAATGCAGGTGGTGATGCAAACATGATGCAGGTAGGTAATGAAATAGATGGTGATGTATGCATGATGAAGGCATGATGTTGTACTAGGCCTTCATGCCAATTTGGGAGCCTTTGGGATTTGTAATGGGATTTATTCCCACTCGGCCTTTGGTTCATGTACTAAATAAAATAATGATTGATGGGTGGGCTATCCCTGGGGGGGGGGGTATGGATTGCCTTTTAGAATTGTGTTTGTGGTGTGTGTATTTAATGTAATTTTACTCCCAATCACCTAATATATATATACTTTATAACTTTTACTGATTACTTGAGTAGATATGGTTTTGTCTACTTGATGAGGTATAAGTTTAAGTACATTGGGAAATTCAAAGAGTTCAAAAATTAATTAGAGAATCAACTTGGAAAGATGATAAAGAAGCTTAGATCTTATTAAGGTGGTGAATATCTTAACAAAGAGTTTATCGACTTTATACTGGAGTTTGGGATTCTATCTCAACTCACTCCGGTTTATACACCATAGTGGAGTGGTGTTAGTGAAATGATGAACCATACATTTATATACATTATATGGTTGATAATGAGTCATGATGATCTTCCATTATCCTTTTGGTTATATGCATTATAAACTTTAGTATACACACTAAAACAAGTACCAAATAAAGTGGAAAAAATAATTCCCTTCTTGTCATGGAGTGGAAGGAAAATCATTTTTTTATATACATGTGTATAGGGATGTAACGAATTTGTTAAGGACACCTTTGGAAATCAACTAACACCTTGAGGCATGAAGTGTATATTTGTAGGATATCCTAAGGAAACAAAGGGATATTAACTATATAACCCCTCAAATAAGAAAGTGATTTTTGTAAGACAAGTCATATTTCTTGAGAGAGAGAATATCCTCAAGAAGGATATTTGGAGAAAGATTGAATTTGATGAAGTTTATGCTCAAGATACATAAGTGTTGGTACATGAATAGATTCCATAGGTCCTCATAGAATAAGTTGTTCCTGAAACACAAGTACTGCATAAGAGCACCAAAGATGCAATATAATTAGAAAGATATGGTTTTATAGTATCTAAATACGGTGACTCATTATTGATTGACAATAATTAACCCCTCTCCTATAAAGAGGTAGTAAATATCTTAGAAGCAGCAAGATAGAAAGAATCCATAAATTCTGAGATGAATTCCATGTATCAGAAACATGTTTGGGTTATAGTTGATCCACTAGTTTATGTAAAGATTATTTGTTGTAAATAGGTATTCAAGAGAAAAATGGACATGGAAGGTAAAGTAAATTCCTAAATGCATGACTAATATCTAAAGGGTTTAAACAACGTCAATTCATTTACTATGAATTTTTTTTCTCTAGTTTCCATGTTTAAATCCATCAAAATTATACTTAATATAGTAGCTTAACATGACTATAAAATTTGTCATATGGATTTAAAAATATATTTCCTTAATGGGAACCTTCAAGAAGATATTTATATGACATAACCATATGGGTTTGTGACCCCATAAAATGAAAAAAATATATGAAATTTATAAATATTCATTTATTTATTGGTTCAAGAATCCATGTAATAGAACATTTGATGTGATAAAGCTGTAAAGGAATTTGGTTTCATTAAGAATGAATCTAAGTCATGTGTTCACAAGAGGTTAAGTGTGAGTGCATTCATTATCTTGGTACCATATATCAACGACATATTAATTATTAGAAATTACATACCAATGTTACATTTAGTTATGGACTGGTTAAATAAGTGTTTCTAAATAAAGGACTTAGGTGAAGTAGCCGAAATTATAGGAATCATGATCACTCATGAAATATAAAAGATGATTCTTGGACTAAGTCAAGGTATATACATTGACTAGATACTAAATATATTTATTATGCAACAATCCAAGTGAGGATTAATTCTAGTGTCACATGGTATGCATCCTTCCAATAAAAAGTGTCCTCAAATACAAGAGGAGAAAGATAAAATGAGTAATATCTCATACATTTATGTGATAGGATCAATCATGTAGGTCATGTTATATACTAGGATTGATGTTTTCTATGACTTTATCACAGTTGGAAGACATTAAGATGATCCTGGTGAACTACATTGGTCTGTTGTTAAGGTTATTCTTAATTATATGAAAAAATCTAAGGATATGTTCTTAGTGTATAGAGGATATGAGAATATAGTCATTATGGGATATATTGATGCTATTTTCAAACATATTTTAATGATCTTAAGTTATAGTCAAGACATGTATTCTGTCTCCACGGCGGATCTGTGAGCTAGAAGAGTTCAAAGTAGCTAGCTTTAGCCAATTCTACAGTAGATTCCAAGTATATAGTGACTTCATATATAGCCAAATAAGATATTTGGATATGAAAATTTGTCTTAGAGTTTGAAATAGTTCTCAAAAGTAAAAATAACATCACATTATATTATGATAATACTATATTGGTGGCTCTCGTAAAAGAGCCAAGGTCGCACCAATAGACAAAGTACATACTCTAGAAGATTCACCTCTTGAGGTATTTTTCTCAGATGGGTGAAGTTATAGTAATCTGAATTTTTGTGGAAGAAAACATTGTGAAACTCTTGACTAAATATTTATCTTAGTAAAATCATGAGTATCATGTGAGAGCTAGAAAAATAAAGGTTTTTAGTAGTTGGATCTAGTGAAAGTGGGAGTTTGTTAGAGTTGGTTCCCTATAGAAAACTTATATGTACTTTATGATTACCTATATTAATTATTTTGAATATTAATAACTCACTTATTACATTATAACTGTTCTTATGTTTGACATATTATGTGATAATGTCCTAAGAGTAATCGTCACACTGAAAGGATATAACATTACCTCGCT
Organism: Viscum album; assembly: GCA_963277665.1. NCBI lineage: Eukaryota > Viridiplantae > Streptophyta > Magnoliopsida > Santalales > Viscaceae > Viscum > Viscum album. Next base: position 30,495,929 of record OY728147.1, read on the forward strand.
TTGATGAGAAACCAGAAGTTCCATGAAATTATTCTTAAATATATGTTTTATATATAGATGATATCATTTGAGTGGATAAAAATGATATAAACTATTAGGGTTATATATTCATAGGATTTTGAGGGACCTTTTCATGGTGTATTCCCTTGGTAATTTTTGGTGTAGAAGATTATGAGAACATGAACTTCCAGTAAGAAATCCAGATTTATATGCATAATTGGATGTTCCTATATGAAAATTTGTGTATTTATCCTTGGAATTTAATATTATTGTTAATTAATATTATTATTCATTCACTTTTATCTATTGATGAAAAATGTGATGATAATTGTTTATGACGAAGTAGAGTACGTTGGGTGCGTGACAAGTATTATTGTATTAATGAAAAATGCAAGAAAGGATTTGTACCTCCTATTATTTAGTGAAAGTTGATGTCTTATGGACTTTTATGAGAATGAAACAGATTAAATAAATCAATGGACATAATTTTCAATGGGCAGGTTCATTTCTAAAAAGTCAAAGAAAGAGACATCGAGTACATAGGTTGATGACAACGACATGCAACCTGCTTTATTAGAGACATCATGATAATGGGATTATTTTACACATTAAGTGTTTGTATAAGATTTTATGTCATTATGACATTAAATTATTTATTTATAGGTGTCTTTGAGTGTTTTTAGATCCTAACCTTGGATTTGGAAAGCTTCACATAATGTCACTAAGAAAGAGTCATAGAGAGTCACACATTATGTGTATCCAAAACCTCAGTTAAATATCAAATATAATTTATTATTTAACATATTGAATGAATATTATCCTTGTACATGGTTTAATAATTATTCATGATTAGTTTGATCGTATATATTCATTCACTAGTTATTTTATAGAATATTTTGTGAGTATAATATTTCATAAATATTTATTTTCTATTTAGTGAGTATAATATCTATTTAGTTATTAGAGAATAATGTAGTGATATTTTTTTATTAAATACTTAGTCATTATTCAAGGACCGATAAATATCGTGGAGGAATAAAAAACCGAGTTTAAATGTCCGGTGAGAAATAATATAAATTAAATATCATTTGAATAAATTTAAACAATTTATTAAAGAAATAATATTTAATTACTTTTCTGGTTTTTTGAAAAAAAAAAAAAAATAATAATAATAATAATATATACATGGGGTTATATGAGGATTAAAAAAATAATAAGGGTAAATGTGCAATTATTATTTTCTAACCTTGGTACTTTTTAAACCCAATTATATTATTTCTCACCCTACTGCTAACCATTTATGTTGGTCATGAAAAATGACTTTGAAAAATTCTCTCAAGCCCTAGAGAGCCCCTCTCTAAGAATTTTATCAAGAATATAGATCAATCCTCCTCAATCAACCCTCTAGATTCTTAATATATCAAGGAGAATCCTTCTTGGAAGTGATTATTGTGGGGATATAAGATGAATGAAAAAAGAATTTGGATCTTCTATGCCAAAACCTGGAGATTCCTATGGTGATGCTTAGAGGTTTGTGGTACACATGAAAATCAATACTAGAGGTAATATACAATTTATTCATGTAATTAAATTATGGTATGATGTAGAGATGTTATTAAATTCATCAGTGAAGAAAAAATTCATTACAAGGTAATTATTTAACATATTAAATTAATTATAAATCATTAAGTGATGATCCTGTATTTGGTTTCTATGTTCTCATTTTTATTCATCTTTGACTTAATTTCATTATTCATAATTTTATTCATTGATTTATATCTTAGATTAATCATCAATTATGATAAAAAAGTCGAGTTGGGAATGCATTACCAATGCTTATACTATGATCAAAACCTACATTTGGTAATATGAGGTGTTTGTTAAGGCCAAATTTGGAAACAAGCTAGAACCTTAGGGAATTAAGTGTATATTTATAGGATATCCCAAGGAAAACAACAAATACTATCTATATAACCCCCCAAAAAATAAATCGACTATTACAAGACAAGCCATCTTTCTCGAGAGGGATCAAATCCTTAATAAGGGTAATGGGTGAAAAATTTACTTCAATGAAGTTGATTATCAATATAAAAAATAGTCGGTACATGAAAATATTTTATAGGTCCCCATAGAAGAAGTTGTTTCTAAAAAACATGTACCACATAAGAATGATATAGAGGTAAGAGAAGTTGAAAGATACTGTTTTCCAGTAATTGAAGGTGATAACTCATTATTAATTAATAATAATGAGACACTCTCCCACAAAGTGTAATTAGATAGATCATAATCTAAAATATGTAAAAAAACCCATGAATTCATAGATGGATTCAATATATTAGAACTAATTTTTGGTTCTGGTTGATCCACTCGTTAATGTAAATATTATTGGGTGTAAATGGGTATTCAAGAGAAAATGGACATAGAAAGTAACATAAATACCTATAAATCATTACTAGTGGATAAATGCTTTAAATATATTAAAGGATTTGACTATGGAAAAACCTTTTCTCAAGTCTCCATGTTTAAATCCATCAAAATTTTACTTTCTATAACAACTTACCATCACTATGAAATTTGGTAGATAGATGTAAAAACGACTTTCCTTAATATAAACCTTTAAGAATATGTATATATGACACAAAAAGAAGGGTTTTTGACTCCAATTAATGCCAAAAAGAATTTCATATTACAGAGATCCATTTATGTATTGAAGCAAGAATTTGGGTCATGGAAAATTTGGATTGATGAAGCTATAAAATAATTTGGTTTTATTAAGAAAAAATGTTATCCTGATGTTTAAAACTGGTTTAGTGAGAGTACATTCATTATCCATGTAGTATATGTAGATGAAATATTACTTATTAGAAATGACATAACAGTCTTACAGTGAGTTAAAGTTTAGTCAAACAAGCTATTCTCTGAAGGAATTAGGTGAAGCATCCTACATTCTAGGGATCAAGATTATTTGTGATAGATCTAAGAGATTGATTAGGCCATTTCAATGTACATACATTGACTAGATGTTGAAGAGATTTGTTATGGAATAATTCAAGAGAGGGTTGGTTCTAGTTTCACATGGTATAAATATTTACAATAAAACTTTCCCTTAAACACAAAAGTTGAAAGGAATAATGGGTAATATCCCATAAATTTTTGTGATAGGATCAATCATGTGTGTCATATAATGTACTAGGCTTGATATTGACTATGTCTTGAGCATGGTTGGAAGATATAAAGATGATCCAGGTGAATAATATTGGTCTACTATTAAGGATATCCTTAAGTATCTGAGAAGAACTAATGATATATTCTTGGTGTGCGTATGAGAAAAGGAGTAAGTCGTCATGGGTTATATTGATTATAGCTTTCAAGTAAATCAAAATTATCCAAATTCATAGTTAGGATACGTCTTTAGTCTCAATAGAGGATCTATGAGTTGTAATAGTTTAAAGTGGCCAGTTGTTGCCAATTCTATAATAAATTATGAGTATATAGCAGCTTATGATGCATCCAAACAAGATTTTTGGATAAAAAAAATTGTTTAAAATCTGAATGTGGCACTTAATAGTAAAGACCATATCACATTATATTGTGATAATACTATAGCGTTGGATCTCATAAAGGGGATAAGATCACACCAATGGATAAAGCACAAAATCCAAAAGTATCACCTCTTGAGGATTATTCTCAGAGGAGTGAGGTTACAATGAGCAAAGTTTACATGGAAGAAATTAAGTCAGACCCCTTGACTAAATCTTTATCTTAACAAAAGCATGATTATCATGTGAGAGATAGTATACTAAAGGTTGTTATCAGTTGGATCTAGTGAAGGTGGTGGTCTATTAGAGTTGGTTCCTTAAAAACAACTTCTATGTACTTTACTTGTATTAATTAATTTGAATATTAATAAACATATTATCACATCATGATTGTTATTCTGTGCGATGTAGTATGTGAAAATGTATTAAGGGTAACTATCACACATAAAGGTTATAGCATCTCCCTACTATGATGATAATTTTTAAGGGCTAAAAAAATATTCTTAAAATATATATATTATATAGATAAATGATATCATTTTAAAATACACAAATGATATAATCTATTAGTGATAGATACTCATTGAATCACTTTCTCATGGTGTACACCCTTGGTAATTTCTAGTGTATGAGATTATGAGAACATGCCCCGTTAGTAAGAAATCCACATTTATATGTGTCATTGGAAATTTCTATATGTGGACATGTGTATTGATCATTAGAATTATGATTATTATTAATGGATATTATTAGTTTCGTACTTTAATGTATTGATAAAAACCATGATGACATATGTTTGCGACTAAGTAAGATATGTTGGGTGCGTTATGAGTGATATTCCATTAATGAATAACAAGAGAAAGGGTTTTCCCCTTATGTTCTTTAACAAAATTTGATATGTTATTCCCTTTGATAAAAATGAAACAACCTGAATAAATCTAGGTTCATGGTGTTTTGTGGGCATGTTCATTTCCAAAAAGTTAAAGAAAAAGACATTGAAAACATAGGTTGATGACACCAGCATGAAACCTGATTAATTAGAGATATCACGATCAAGAGATTTTATTACATAGTAATAATTAGTATGAGGTTTTATGTCATTGTGACATTAACTTATTTCTCTATTGTTGCCTTGAATTGTTTCTAGATTCTAACATTGTCCATTGGGAGGATCCACATAATTCCATTGAGAACAAGGCATAGAGGGTCATACAATAAGTGTATCTATAACCTCAGTTAAATATTAAATATTATTTATTATTTAACATATTGAATAAATATTATTCATGTATATTGTTTAATAATTATTCATGTTTTCTTGATTAAATATAATCAGACACTTGTTATTTGAGAGAATATTTTTGAGAAAAATATATAATAAATATTTATTTTCTATTTAGTGAATTTAATATTTATTTATTTATTAGAAAATAGTGTTATAACACCCCCAAAATTATAAAGGGTTACATGAATAAATGATATGACTCATGTCAAAAAGTTGTACCTTTCTTTTCAGAATCCCACTTAAATAGAACACCATAGTTAAGCGTGATTGACCTAACATAGTGATCATGATGGGTGACCTCTTGGGAATTTTTCCAAGGTGTGTGTGAGTGAGGAAAAAGCACATTTAAAGAACAAGTGTTGGCTTATGTGGATATTAATTAGTCTGATAATTTATTCAGGAATGTGGGTGGGCCCCAGGTAGGGGACCACATGACTGCAGGGCAACTGGTGGTGCCTGGTAGGTGAGGACCCAATAACCATGTTAAGGTGGGGCATCTAGTGGGGCCTAGTTCTTACATTGATATCAGAGGAGGAACCCAACCAGAAGTGTGATGACACTACCTGGGTTAAGATATAGGGTCCATAATGAGGATGTTGTGATTTAAAGGGGGGGGGGGGTGATTGTAATACTCTATAATGATAAAGGGTTAAATGAATAAATGACACGACTCATGTCAACAAGGTGAACCTTTATTTTTGGGAGACCATCTGATTATAACTCCACAATAAAGTGTGTTTGTCTTGGAGTAGTGATCAGGATGGGTGACCTCCCACAAAGCTTCCATGGGTGTGTGTTAGTGAGGAAAAATCACAATGAAATAATAAGTGTTGTCTTGTGGGGATAATCATTAGTCTGATGATCCATTTGGGCATGTAGGTGGGCCCTAGGTAGGGGACCATGTGACTGCAAGTAAACCAGTGGTTCATGGCAGGCCAAGACCCAATGAACATGTTAAGGTTGGGTGTGTGTGCTGTCAGAGGGGCCCAACTATTACAAATGCAGTGATATTTATTTATTAAATAAATAGTCATTATTCAAGGCCTGATAAATATTTTAGAGGAATGATGGAATGAGTTTAAAGGTCTGATGTGAAATAATATATATTAAATATTATTTGACTAAATTTTAAAAAATTAATTCAAGAAATCATATTTAATTAATTTGATGGTTTTATATATGTCAATAAATAATAATAATATTATTATATACATTATGTTTCATGAGTATTAAGGAAATAATAATGGCACATGTGTAATTATTATTTTCTAACCCTAGAACTATTTAAATACAATAATATGATTTCAAAACCTAATACTATCTATTTTTTTGGTTGTGCACAAATACATCCAAATAATCCTCTCAATCCTTAGTGATCTTCTTTCCAAGAATTCTCCTAATAATGGAGGGTGATCCTCCTCCAACACCCCTCTATATTATAAAGATATTAAAGAGAGTCATTTAAATAAATTCTCATGGAGATCATAGATAAATGACATAAGTGTTAGGATATTCTGCACTAGAACTCAGAGATTCCCATGGTGTTTCTCAGAGGTTTGTAGTGAATGTGTTGATCATCATTGGTGGGAATATATAGTTGATTCCTTTGAAACAACAATGATATAATGTAGATACAACAGATTAATCAATGAATAAATAATTCATCATAAGATAACTCTTTAACTACTTAAATTAAAAATAAATCATTATGTGATGATATTGTGTTTGATTCCAATGCTCTCATATCAATTAATCTTTGATTCAATCCCGTTGGTCATGATATTATTCATTATTTACTCTTAGATTAATCATCGATTATAAAAATCAACTAAGTTGGGAATTCCCTACCTATGCTCCCACTATGCCTAGAACCTTCAAAGGAGGTGTCATTGAACTCACACAACAACCTATACTTAAATTTCTTCTATATTTTTCTCAAAATTTTCAAATTCCATTAATTCAAAACCACTTCATACACATAAAAATGGAAAATCATCTACATATTAGATATGAAAAAAATAATTAGACTTACATTTGATATGAATATCATATAAAAACCGTTAATATTTATTTCAACTTACTTTCAGTTCTTTATAAAAAATATCATTTTTCTAATTGATGGGAATATGCCTCTAATCATGATACATAATAGGAAGTGACATCATCTTATATTCCATTTGGTCCAAGATATGCTCATATAAGCCTTCGAAATCCTCTATAGGCACCCCAAACATGTCAAATAGCACAACTACTTTAAAAATTTTCAACCTCCAAACATCTGGTATATCCATTTTCATTTCATTCTTGTTATTATCTAAATTTGTTCAATAAATATATTCTATAATTAGTATACAAATGTAATAAAATATTTTTTCACATTAATAATTACATATCAATAATGATCACCCACCAATACCCTCTTGATGGTAACCATAACACCATTTTCTCAGTCAATGACTACTCCTCAACTGATTCATCTGATCCTTTTAACATCCCTAGAGAAGAATTTGATGTGCTAGCAGTATAAAGAACACCTAATGAATATGGTAGTATATTTAATAACATCAAATTATGTAAAGGAGAGCATACCAAAAATAGGGAGTGTACCTAATGAAGGTGGAAGTGTCTCAGATGGGTTATCTAATAAAAAACGAGTTATAGAAGATCAGATCATATGTTTAAATTATTTTTTTCTCATCATTCCTACATCTAACACTAATATAAAAGAAGTTTAAAAATGTTATAAGATATGAAACAAACCAATGTTTTGAAAATTTTGTACAAAGATTGATTGAATTCTTATATTTTAAATAATAATAAAAATATAAATTAATGGATTACAGGACATACAATAAATAATATTAGTATAAAAACATAACAAACATTTATTAAAAAAATCATGTTAAAAATAAAACATAAACTTTATGGAATAGAAAAAAATTAATATCAAAAATAATATTAGAATTTTTAAAATTTGATTAGGAACAAGTCATAAAATATACTATAATTATTATTAATTAATCTTATGATATCATATTTTATTATATCAATATATTATAAAAAATAGGAAAAAAATAAAACATTGCATAAAAAAAATATATTTTGTATATGTTTTTAATGAGTATTATTAAAGGGAATTAATTCGCATGGATGATAAAGGAGTGTTCTACATTAGTAAGGTGAAGTTCTAAATCATAAATATCACATTTTAGTATTTTTACTCTTAGAATAATTGGAAAGTAAATGATAAATGGACTATAACCTTAAGAAACATTCAATTCATTCTTACTAGAATCCAATAGCTCACATTATAGAAACACATCATCATTAAAATATTTTGTCATACAATTTTTCTCAAGTGAGTTAACAATCTAGTATTCATTAAATGAGATGATCCTTAGTCAAAATTAAGTAATTTAATATCACAAAACCTTGAATAACACCACTCACTGCAAATTTCATCAAAATTTTATGATTCAACACCCATAAAAAACATAACATGATAACTTTGGAAATCATCATGTTTAGTTAGTCTCAATTAAAAAAATCTATAATTATTTTATACAATTATATTTTAATATGGACTAATCATCCAATCATCCCTCCAGTATCCATAATAAATAAATATTCACTATTTATCCCCATATGGAATAAAATATATAATTCTTGGTTCTTTATGTTTTAAAAAATAAAATACATTAATGTCAATTAATTTAATTCTCTAAACTATGTTGTCTTCTTATCCCATGTTTACACCTAATGATTCAGAATCACACCAAAATGCACACACTGTATTAAAATTAAATTTAATGTACTATTATGGAATAAATCAAAATTATTTAAAATGAATCAATTTGAATCATCTATAATTTTTATATTAATCATAGTTTTTTAAATGGGGTATAAAGGCACACAACATTTAATGGGGTATAATAGATGATTAAATTGAGGGGGATTGAAGTATATGTATTAGTGGATAATCTTTCTCAATATATTATAATAATCTTGAGGAAAATGATTAATGATGTACCTAAAGGTATAAACTCTGAGGACAGTCTTGGAGACCCTTAATTTAACCTAACCCACATATATATGAATCCACTCAACTCACCCATGATTTTCTCTGTCCCATGACCGAACACAACCACTCCACCAACCATGATCACTATAACCTAAAACATTTCCTCCAATGATAAATATATAAGAAAATAAGTACTATAATAAACAAGATTCAAACCCTAACTACATTTTTGTGGGTAGGATGAATTAAATTAGAGACTAATAAGAAGAATGAATAACTTACCTTGTACTCTAAAGAATCCACTTTGAGGATCAAATGAATTGATAGACAAAGATTAAGACTACTCATGAGATAGGGAATAGAAAGGGAATAAGAAAGGGGACATTCTTTAGATTAAAGAAGGGGAAATCCATAAATGACAAACTAGACCAATAAGAAAGGATAAGATGAAAGGAATGGGGAAGTCATGATACAAAAGTAGGTATTAATAGGCTATAGTTTTTTTAAAAGTACTACTAATATTTTTTATAATTATTTTTTTAAAATAATTGCTGATAATAATTCAATAGGAATTTTTCATATTAAATTTATACTAATAAATAAGGAGATAATTTGAGATTTTAAATTTATGGTAATTTTTAAGAGCTGCTACTAATAAACTACTTCAAGGTATGATTTTCCTTATAGTATATATATATCTTCCTAACTATACACACACTAGAAACACAAAACTAATAGTTTTGGAATTTAAGGATTGTTTGGAAATTGAAAAGGGAACATAAAATGTTATTGTTTTAGAAATGGATTTTATGGATATTTTGGAAAAAATATAATTAACTTCAAAATTCAAATCCTAGTTGGAACATTATGCAAATGGTTTTATTTCTAAAATGCTTGAAACTCTCACCCAAATCCCCAAGGATATATATTTAAACTAAATCAATGATAGATGTGATTATTATTGTTATTTACATGTGTTTGAATTGGGATATTTATATAGGAGTGTGTGTGAGGGTGGGTTGAGGTTAGTTAAGGGCATAATTTTCCTTGCATTCTATTACTAGTATGTGAGAGATAAGGCACACATCCTTCCTAACTGTCTATTACTAGTAACATGGGGATCATAATAATCTTAGTGATAGATCGATATATAGTTATTATCTAGTACCGATGATATTGAGTAGACCCCCATGACATTGAAGGCCATGGGTGAGTTCCATCGGTGAGTCAACATGAGTTCAATTGGTTTTTTATAAACCAAGAATGCATCGATAGGCTATCAGATGGTTCCAATCAAGTACATATAGGACTGTATCACTGGATGTTTAAGAGTTTCCCTTGATTTTACTCTTTAATTTTTATTTTTTCACTAAACTGGTTAATTATCTCTCTTCATTAGTTTTATAATTTTCCTACATGTTTATATTTATACCCCTCCACTAGTTTTATTATGTACCCTATATTTTTTGTTTAGTTTCTAAATAAATATCATTTATTCTTTATTTAGGTTCCTTTAAACTAGCTTAAGGAAATGGTTTTCAAAAGGGGTATTCTAGAGGTATGTTTTAAAGAAAATGTTTTATAGGGGGTTTATAATGTTTCAAAGTTGTGTTGGGGTTTTAAAGGGGATTTGGTACAATTTTATGAGTTTTATTTAATAAAATGAGGAAAACCATATTTTAAATTAGTATATTTCGAACTAGTGTTTCTAGAATGTTTTAAAAAAAGCAAATCATTGAATCTTTAGTAAAATCCTTATATATTTTTTAGTATCACACCCTAATGACACCAATTAGTGTAAATAAACCAAGTTAATTTATTAAAAGTTTAGGTTTTATCCTTGGGATCATGTGTGGATTGATCGTTATGTCTTTGAGTATGGATGTATGGTAACTTGGAGTCATATGGAGTTTGAGTTGGGTATTTCTGGTTCTTATTTTGGTATCTTGGATGTATTGACCTAATAAACCTTCATTGTATTATGGAATATTTCTAATGATTTGTTTTATTAAGATAAGTTTTTATTCTGGTTATGCCTCATTTGGTTATGTTTTAAATTTGAACTACTTATTTTGAGTTAGAATGAACGCCAAATGTATGGATGATCCAGGACAACTACTTAATAGAATTATGATTCTTGTTAAATATTATTTATTTGGGTGAAATAATTCCCACTGAGTTTATTTTGATGATTTGGTTCTAGTCTCCAACTAGAGGTGACCAGGAATATGCCTCAGGTCATGTCAAAAACTAGCTTGGGTGCTCGGTTCCGGGGTGGCCCAAAATGGTTCATGAAAAAATGGTATGAGAGATTGAGTTCTTAAGAGGGACTAGTTTCTTTAAGAACCCTTGGCATTTATTAAGTTTGATAAATGGGAGATAGGATTATCAGAACTCAGTAAGTAGGTCATGGGTGGGCACCTTATCACCACCGCTTGTGATAAAACCTGAGTTACCATGGGATTTCATGATTTGATTCTTTATTATAGGTCATATTATTTATTATTCTTGATGAATTTTTCTCTGAATTGATTGTATTTGTATTGTTTTGGGTATTTCATGAGTTATTATACAATTTTTTTGAGGTTTTAGGAATAAATAAGAGTCATAATAGAGGTACATGGTTAGATTTCATGGTTTGGTAAACTATGTAGAGCCTGTGTGCATGGTCCTATGAGTATTCTAGTGGAAGTTTCATGGTTGGATCACAATCCATCAAATAATGTGGCCAAACCATGTACAACCACTGACCATTTTTAGTTTTTGATTCTTTTTATTTTATATGGATTTGGTTCTTGTGTTATTGTTGTTTGAGATGGATTATAGATATTTTTATAGTCTTTTAACATTATTTGGTTAGATTTCATTGATATTTTGAAATGAAACTATAGTTCTAAATTATGTAGACTTTGTTTCAAAAATAAATAAAGAAGTTTTATAAGGGTATTATAAAATAAATTAAGTGTTTTGAGATTTTAAATGAATTTGAAAAAGAATGTGTGATTTACAACTTTTTTTCAAGTGAAATTCCATGATTATGAAAAGGGGTTTAAATGTGATCTTTTGAACTTTAATTAACATGGGGTTTTTTAAAAGTGGTGTTGAGATTTAATTATAAGGGTCCATTTTATTATAATTAGTTGGAATTTGAAATATTTCTATTTTTTCTTATATTTCATTTAATTATTTATATTATACCTTCTAGTAAGGTCTTTAGGAATCATAGGAAGCATGTATCTTGAGATGTTCTTCAGTTGTGACTCTCAGGGATCGAATATGTTTATTCTATATATCTACCCTACCCAATCTCTAGATAGAGTGTAAGAACTGAATTATCCTTAGTTTTCACTTTCCTTTCATGGTGACCAAGGATCTCGAGAGGCTAGAAGTGGTTTGAAAAAATTAAATGAGTCCTTAATTCATTGAAAAATCTTGAAGGATCATGAGTGAAAACTATTTCTAGATTTTTCAAAGGACTGATCCAAGAATAGTGGAGGACCATTGTTCTACCATAATTTTAGAGTAGTATGTATTGGGAATTATTTAATTATACACTCATTTAATGTTACTTTCCTACAAAGTTTAAAGTAGAGAGGCGAATAGAGCTTATGAACATCCATCAAGGTGATAACCAGTGAACGAGTACATTATCCATTTTAACCAGTTGATTCCTTTCTCCCATGGGTGAATGTTTGAGGACTCACTGAAGGTTCCTATTTTAATGAGGGTCATCCATATATACCTCAGTTCTATGATTCCTTTTTTTATTTAGTTTCATTTGAGGATGTCGTCAATAAGGCTATGATGGTGGAGGTGGTCTTTGAGGGATAGTCCAGTAGGGGTGGTGACCTTGTTCCTTTCGGTGTTAGTGAAGGATCAATGTATTTTGAGAAGAGGAGGTATGATTAACTTGTGTCAGGAAAGTGTAATGACATGGGAAAATATTCTTACTAAGATGTTAATCCTCTAATAAAGAAGCAGGTGTCTATATACCGTCAATGTGATCATCTTGGGAATTCCTATCCCTCTTGTTTGAAATTCCCAAAAACCCATCATAGATGTGGTCATTTGGGACATATTAAAATGTTTTATAAGTTTAGGAATCAGTGTGTGAAGGGATATTTACCTTAGCTTGTACATCGATGGGAGTCCAACTGATCATTTATGAGGTGATGTCTCTTTAGTCTCCCCCATTTCTTTAATCCATGATAATTTTTTTATTTATGTATTTTTTGGTGTGTTTTTTGTTCCTTATGATATTTTTTATAGGTTTTTATTTTTTTGATAGAATTATAGATGGTATATTCAGTTTTAATGATTTATTAAATTTCATTGATTGAAGGAGTAGAAACTAATTTCTCTAGGATCATTGGTTTTATTTAATCCACCATCTTAAGTAAAAGTATAATATAGTGGGGAGAGTTATTAAATATATTGACTTCTAAATTATTCCCATGGTGGTATTTTGGATATTTAATAAATGGGTTGTGGGTTGATTGGTTGTTTATTTCCCTTTAGATATTGTCTCTAATATAAAAATTCATGGGTTGTTTTCTATGTTTGGACTCTGTAGAATTCTCTAGGACTTAAGTGGATTTTTGAGGGTGGAAAGTGTTATTGTGGGGATAATTTTCACACCCCAACCTTTAAATTCCTCTTTATTTTATCTATTAATTTAGAATTATTCTTTATCTTGAGTTTCAGGCTATTTTTTCATAAATTTTTATATTTTTTAAGTTTCGGTGCACGACTCATGGTTGTCACATAGTTAGTAGAAATCATGTGACAACCATGAAAATATTTCATCAACCTTTACAAATCTATTTTTCATGGTTGAAACATAGTTTGTATAACTATATATCCACATGTGAATAGTTTCTAGGTGAATACAGTGAAGGGTGTATGGTTGGAACATGATTTGGTAAAACAAACATCCAAACTATGCGACCTACCCAAATTTTAAGTTTTTTGAATTTCATAAACTACCCCTCTTGGTTTTTAACCCCTAAAACCCTTTATATCCTCCTAACCACATAACCCAACTGATGCAAAACATGGGTGGCCTCCTCCCCCTTGAGATTTTGGGCTTCCTCTTTCAATTCTTGGTGTGTTCTTCATGGTTTTGGCTTCCCTTTCTCTATATTCTATTTCCTATCTTGCTTATTTATTCTTCCTAAGACTAGGGATCATGTTGGTTGAATCCTAGATGGGATTTTGGTTCTATATCATTTTGATTTTGATTCCTAGGGTATGAAAACTATTGTTTGGAGACTAGATACACTAAGACTCAAGATGGGGTAAATTGAGTTCTTGAAATTTTATTGGCTTAGAAAACAACCCTCTTTAAGGTATGATAGGATTATGATATTTTATTCACATTATCAAAAAAAGTAGGAAAATATATAACACAATAGATTTATAGTGGTTTGAGGAATGGAAATTGAAATCCACTAGTCTAATACACCAACAATTAACTCCTAGATCTTGGTGATTTTCACTAGTACCGTTCCTTTTTTCAGGGATTTCCAGTCCTTTTTCGAGGGACTACAAGTCATTTTTTGAGGGACTGCCGGTCATTTTCCTTGGGACTGAATGACCAAGTGCAAGTAGTCAACACTTAGTATAATAATAATAGATTTTACCAGGCTCCAACAAGGATTTAAAAACATAAAGCTTCAAGGTTATTTTACTAGTAACCTTCATATCTTAGAACAAGAAGCTAACACTTCAAACAACAAGAGAGAATAATGAAAGACTACAAATGCTACTCACAGTTGCAAGATACACCTGACAGAAGATACATAATCTCTAAGAGAGAGAATAAAAATAAAAAGAAGATAAATGAGGGTCTTATAAAGTATAATAAAAATTATCTTTGAATCACATCTTTAGAACTTGAATCTTATCCTTATTTTTTTCATAGAACAAAGCATTGTACAGAGAGATTCAAGAGAGAAAGTTGAGAGTGAAAATTATATTCTTGTTTCTGTATATTTTCTCTTATATACATTATTTGAATACTCTTGAATAAAAGTTTTTATTAATATTTAAAGAACTAATATCCCATAAAATATGGCCTTTGAATAAAAATTCCAGATTTCATTTTCTCAAAAATACCTCAACAAAAGTATTGAGCAACAAATTATCCTTTTATGGTTTTCTTCACTCTATAACCAAAACCTTTTAGAAATTGATTTATATAATAAATAAATGATATAATATTTAATTCATTGAATAAATCATTAAAATACATTTAAATTACTTCAACGGTAATAAATATACTAGTTGCAGAACAATGTAGTTGATTCAAGATCCCCATATAGCCAAATTCCACTGATTTGAATTCACGCAGTCGATTTGATCCACATAGCCATTTTTCATGTAGCCAATTTCTTCACATATCCAAATCACATAAGAATTATTAATATAGCCAATCTATTTATATATCCTTCTTGTTAACATATCTGAATTTTACATAGCCAAATGAATCACATAGCCATTTGAAACCACGTAGCTGAACTTATAAAAAACCATATTTTAATACACCATAATTCATGATTTATTTCATAAAGATACACTTAATACAACTATAGAAGATTGGAAGGACTAGTTTATTCGGTAAATTAGGTACATAGAGAATTAACTTGAAACATGGGTACAACATAATTATTTAATAACTCTAAAACATGCCCTTATATTCTGTGGATCTTCTAAAACTATACAGGATAACTTGGGGATGTACGTAAAAAAGGGAGAGATATAAAGCCCAGTAATGGAATAAAAAAACATTACATAGGTTAAAGAAATACTTTTGATAAAAGAGTCGTATCAAGGTAACATAAGAGGGGTGAGAATCATAATCTTGAACAACAAAGCATGATATAACATGATAACATAAAGGAAACATATGAATGTGGAAACAACATAAAACATGACATCATAAACATAAATCAAGTATAAATTCCAAGAAAATATAAAATAACATTCTTAGGATAACCTCCCATGAACCATACATGGTATCTCATGAGATAAAAACATTACCCAATTTATTTGAGGGAAATATAATTTCAATCCCACCCATTACTTTCATATCATGTACATGCATAATTGTGCCACATCGATCATACAATATAAGGATATATTTCATCAATTTTAACCCAAAAATTAAGGATTTGGGTTAAATAAATATAAATAAATAATTAATGAAGGATAGTTACTTCTAGGTGAATACCCTTGAATGTAAATGGATATGTATATTCACTACACAAATGTTTGGCATAGAAAATCATAAGATAATTTTGAAAGTATAACAGATGTACATAAAGGTTTATAAAAGGAGTGAATGAGATATAAATGGGTATATAATTACCTAGTAATTATAATTAAATTAAAAGGGATGTATTAAAACATATCCCAACTTGAAAAATTATAAATAAAAATACATGACATAAAGAATGTGCTTGAATAAAGAGAAGATGAAGTGGATCCCTTACCTTGAGAGGGTGCTTTAAAAATATTGAGAGGAGATTCTTAAGAGCTTTCTAGAACCTTGAGAGAGCTCTAGAGAGGAAAGGTTAGAGTAAATTCATGCTCCAAGAGTTTTTAGTGAAGAGGAATGGGAGGTTGGGTGGGTTTATATAGAAATATAGAAGAGAATTCTTTATTAATTTCCAAATTTAGGTTTTGGACTATATATGATAAAGCAATAAAAACCACAAAACTTAACATGGTTTTTAGACATGGTTTCTACCAAAGTGGAGTGGTTTTAATTATTTTATAAGGATAATATCTGAAAACATTAAAATAATTCCCTTGGTGATGTGGAAGTGAGTCATTTTTATAAAGAACTTATTTTAAAACCTTAAAATATAATATATATTTTGGAGGATTCATTAAGGGTTTATAAAATCAATTAAATAAATTTAAAAAAGCATTATTTTAAAGGGGAAACATAATTTTGGTCATGGATAATATTTATAGTTTTTATTATAACATTTTTTGTCTTTTATGATGTCATAATACATACCATATAATTATACCATATTTAATTTTCACCCAAAATTTGACTATCTCAAAAAATTATGAAAAATTAACCATTGGATAATTTAAACATTATAATTTCAAAAATAATACTTATTTTATCAAAATAATTTTATAAATTTTATAATTTAGACTTTTAAATCCCAAATCCCCATTTTTTGAAAAGTACTGGTTTATTGAAAATAATAATTTTCCGACCCTTATAAAAATTACATTTTACATCATAAAGTTATATTATCATTTATATTTAATAAATATTATTTTATAATATTATTTTATTAAAATATTTTTTTTGAATAATTATTTAATTCATAAAAAAAGTGTGACTTTATTGAAACTATATATTTCCCAAAAATATAATTTGTATTTCATCATATCAAAATTTAATTTTTATCAAACTAGTTATTTAATCATTTAAAAAGTAATATTAAAAAGGGATAAATATAATTATTATTTTATTAAAAATAAAATATACAAATTCATACTATTAGGTTCAATATACAAATCCATTTATTACACTCATGAATTCCCTAAGGGTAAGGTATGTGATGGTGATATTTTCTTGGGGTGGTTCGGTGAACATGGTTTGGGTTGTAATTTTTATGATCCTAAAATTCTCCAATAAATAGCTTGTCACATGATTAAGTTGTTTAATGTTAGCTTGCTATTATTCAAGGGAAAATCCTAGTGATGTTATCTCCCTTAGAAGCTCTGATAAATGGGATTCATAGGGTACAATCCTACTGGTCGAGACCATCACTTCTTCTTTCTATGTCAAATGGATTAATCATAAACCTTAATATATATTAATAATACAATCAATATATAATGACTATATTATCAATGGTAATGATGCTTAAAGGGATTTTAGATCTATCAAGATATAACTTATAATAGTGTAGAAAAATCAAAGTGGATGTGTTTTCTATAACTACACTTCCTGATATGGAATTTATTCATTCAAAAGGGTGTTTAATTTATAGAATTTTGGGACCTTATATAATTTAACACATATCCAATTTACATATTTGATTACTCCATGTATCCATTTTATCAACGTAGTCTTTTTCTAACATCAGCGATTCATTGACGTAGGTGATTTCCACGTAGCTAATTTTGAAAAGTTACTAATTCATGTAGGTGTTTACTTCATGTAGAATATTGATATAGCCGATTACTCGATGCATCCAAATATTCACATAGATGATTGCCTCACATAGCCGATTTTCCATACTTAGGAAAATTTTAGAAAAAAAATTATAAAATTATAGAACTTGATAGAATAAACTAAAAACAACTTTAATAAGATTAAACCTGATAAATACACTTAAAAAATCATCAGTAATATATGAAGGGTTTTTTTATCATAAAAACACAAATAACATGAGATATGTTAGAATCACATTAATAGTCCATCCATCTCCATTTTTTTGATGATCACAAAACCTATTAATCAATAAAGATGAGATTTTAAAGGGTTTAAAGGATTTTTCAGAATATATATATATATATATATATATATATATATTAATTTTTAAAATGTTTCATTTATACTTTCTTCTCACCCTTTATTAGAAACATCACTATTTAGAGGACTTCTCCCCATTTATTAAAATTCTCCCCCTTTTTGTGTTATCAAAAAGGAAGGGTAAGGAGAGGAAACACACTTAATATAGAAATTTGAGTGACGAACTATTTAAGTTCAATGTAGATACCGAATTTAAATTATAGTAGGATTAAATTTCATAAAATTACAATAAATAAAACATTCAAAAAGATAAAAAACATTAAATGAAAGAAATATCTTAAAAAAAACAAGATAAAATACATTAAATTAAAAATAATCAATTTGAAACAAAAGATATAAATAAAAATTCATTTTATTAATCACGAATAGATTTGTAAAATTATAAAGATACAAAAAATAGAAATACATATACAAAAATTAGTTAGATAAACCTGGTTTGTGCATGCGCTCAATGTTAAAAAGAGGTTTGGGTAGAGGCTTCCTAAAGATTGGAGATTATTGAGAGGTAGTAGGAGGTTCCATCACTGGAGGCAATATGACTCTCCCAATATCCACAATAATAATATCTTAATATATAACTATTTTCCATCTTTGGGTCTCTGGATAGGTGTGTTGAGTACTTTATCAAGATTACCAGAAACAATATTTAAATCATAAGAACCAACAATAACAAAGTCCATTTTCTTTAGAGGTTTTGAAGATGCATATTTTTTCCAGGAAACTCATTAGAAAGAGCTGCAAAAACCTTGGACTGATCTTTCTTATAAATGTTGACTGGATCAAACACATCATCCACACTTTATCTAAATGCTCTAAATGTTTCTGGAGGTATTGTTCTGATATATTTTCTTCTTATGAGAGAAAACATAGCATCTGAACATAGATCAATCCTTTTGATGATATCTAATTTGGAGAAATTTAATATGGAAGCGAATAATTTTATGTACATTTGAGTAATGGATGACATTCCATTATTGAGGAGCCTTTTTAATGTTTCAACCTAGATATAAGAGAATATATAAGATGTTTGAGCCAAAAGAGTAGCAGATTGAGGACTTAAAGAAACAATTGGAGGCTATGAATGTATCTTAGACTAAATGAGGTCTTTTTATACTTGAAATATAATTATTTCACTCCATAAAGATGTCAAATTATTTTCTACATGGATTAAATACTATAATATAACTCGAGATACCTCTTAAAAATAGTGGAAAGTGATTGAGGAACTGAGACACTAGCAGCAGCAGCTGCTATAGGTGCAACAAACACAAGTCTAACTAGAGTAACAAAAACTGGTTTCACTAAGGGGGTAATAATGAGAGGTATGTAGAAATAACGATCCTTTCCTTGATTAATTTTAGTAATAATAAGGGATTCCTCTAACTCTAAGGAGTTATATTCCTCTTATAAAGTGTTTGTCAAAATATCTTCAACTCCTTCATGAATCATGACCAATATATGTGAAAAAATCTGACGGTTTCTATTGGTTGGACCAATAAAAAAGTAAACCATATCTCTTATTTACTTAGACACACACAATGTCTCTTCTACATTATCACTAAGATATTATTGATGACATGAAACCATATAATTTAGAGATACATAATATCCAACACCAAGTATCCTCATAGTTTCTTTAGTTTACTGGAACTCAACTAGTAGATCGTTCTTGAATTCTTGCAAAAGAATAGGTGTGAACATGTCACACTATAAATAATTTATCTGATAAGTTATTAAATTTAGTTATGAAAATACATGATCAAACTCATTCTTGAAATCCGGATCCAATGAAGATTCAGAAGCATATGGTTTGGCACTGGGTTGAAACCTTTTGATAAACTCAAACTGAATTACACCTACACTTATTAAAGTGAATAATATATTCTTAATTTCTATATTGAAATATTTGATATCATCAAAATCTTTATGATACATATCTGATTGAACCATTGGAAGATTATCAACTATATCCCTTTGAAATAAAATCATAACACTAATATTATTCATCTCTAACTTGGTAACACAAATATTTTTCAGCCCACTCACTTGGGATCTCATATACAAAATGTGTTTTTAATTCACCTCAGAGGTAAATTGTTTGATAGGTTGGACTAGTTAAATATTTTTGATCAAGTTTGTTTGGGTTTACATCATCTGAACTAGCTTGTTAATATCAGTTCTATAAGCTGAATTATATTTGTGCTATTTGATATCATCCTTAAAATATAATATCTCATTCAACTCATCATATTTTAGAATGTTGAACTTCAAAATCATAGTTAAAGCAAAGTTATACTTTTACTTTTCTATAATATAACTTTTGGAACTCTTACTCCTAGATGGTACATCCTTATGCACATGATGAGGTGATGGAAAAACTTCTAGAGTATGGTAAATAACATAAAATTATTCCAAATTCATATACCTATCTCCAAATATATTAGTTGGTGATCTAAGAGGGATTAGATCATCTATTTAATGGTAAACTTTATCTTCCACTCTTTCTTCAACACCTGACACAGTTGGAACTATTTCAACTGGCCTTTCCACATGATCTACATCATCTATCTCAACACCTAGCTCAACATGATGAATTGATTCGATAGATTTAACAACTTTAGTTTCCTATATATGAACCACGTCTTCCACAACATGTTTAATCTCGGATACTTTAGGCTTTGATTTAGTATCAAATGAATCCTACACCTCCCTAGAAGGCACCCTATCAACTTGTGTTGTATCCCTCAGTGGTGAGGTTGTGGATGGATCCCCCCTAAGATAATGTAGAAGGTGGTATAACCAAATAAGATGAAACTTCCTATCTAAAACGACTTATGTAATTAGAGGAAACATCCCGATTTTATTCAAATTTTTTCAACAAAACAACATAGAGAGTATTACTTTTGTGAAACTTCATTGCTTCTCCCTCATTGAGATCAACTTCCTTGTTCTTTAACACTAAGGAGATGAGCCTTCTATAGGAATAACAATTCAACTTACCTTTCCCTTGGAATTTGTGATGCATAAAATACATTATATGTAAATGAAGATTCATCTTCAATTTGTTGATCTAGAGATATAAGAGATACATGTCAAGAAGTAACACTTTCTCTATCTCACCAAATCTACAATAAATCCCAATTTGAATGAAATTATTGTGTACTTTTCATTCAGATTACAGATCTTTCATAGCCTTATTCTCGAAATTAGAGGTTCCAAATATAAACATTAATAGTTTCGTTGGTCTCACTGTACTCATACCAACTAGAGTCTAGATAAAACTAAACTCATCCTCATGAGTATAATGAAAGATTTTATCCATTTCCATTAAAGAAACAAGCACGAATTCTCTATTCATGTTTAATGACAACACATCCTTTGCTTCACAGAACTTAAACTTTTCATATTGTATAAACTCATTTAATTCATCCTAAAAAAATAACCCTAGTATATTCTCATCAAATACAAACTCCCATCCTTGTAATTGAAAGACTTTCTTCAACAATATTTCAGATCCTCTTATCCAATTCATATGTACGACCTTCCTAGCTAATGTTCGGTGCACTACACTACCTGTATTCACTTTCTTAGAAGGAATATATCTACTATAATCTCCTCAGTTGGACTTCCCCATCAAAAAATGGTTTTTTGGAGGCATAGAAAATATCAAGAGAAATAAAGTGACAATTTTTCCTCATGAAGAATGGATATAGGATAGAGGTAATGGAGGGGAGGTGTAATTTAAGATTTAGATCACATATCCAATTTAAAAAAGGGATACATATCATTTTTATGTTTTAGGGTCAATTATAACTTAAAATAAATAAATAAATAAAAACAAAATTAATTTTCTAAAATTGAACCGGGATTAATTAAAAATATAAGTATAATAAATTCAGTTAGTTTCCACAATGAATCAAATAATAAGAAATTAACAATAAATATATAAATTAAAACATAAGGAAATAAAATAAATTAAAATCATTTAAATAAAAACAACCCCAATTCTCTTTTAAAAAAATTAAAATGTTCACACATAAGGGGCTTAGAAAAAATATCCGCTAATTGGTTCTCGGTAGAGATTAATTCAAGAATGATATCACTTTTTTGAACATGATTACTCAATAAACGATTCCTTAAATATATATGCTTTGTTCTTGAATGGTTTATCTGATTATTTGAAATATTTATAACACTTGTGTTATTTAATTTAATTGAAAATTGATTATAATTGAAACAAAAATCCACTAAGGTATGTTTCATACACAACACTTGTGCACAATAACTACATATAACAATGTATTCCAATCCAGTAGTAGATAATTCAACTAAGTTTTTCTTCTTAATAGAGTAGTATAATAGGTATTTTCTTATAAAGTGGTAGGTTATTGGGGTTCTCATTTTATCTAGTCTATAACCACAAAAGTTAGCATTTTAATGTAAATTTAAATAAAAATTAGATGTTTTTGGAAAAAGTAAGGAAAGAGAAAATGTTCATTTCAAATACCTTAAAATTATTTTGGTAGCTTTCAAATGATTCTCATTGAGATTATCTTATAATCTAGCATATAAGAATACTAAAAACATAATGTATGGTCTAATTTCAGTTAAATATATTAGTCTCTCAATTATTCCTCTATATAACCTATTATCAACTGGTTACCCAACTTCATCCAAATCAATTTTTTCATTAGATCTTATAAGAGTTTCATGCACTTTAAAAAATCTGAGACCAACCTTTTAAGCAAGTAAAGTATTTATTTACCTTGATCTATCACATTACCAAAAGATTTTTGATAAATTTTAAAACTTAAAAAGTATGTTAACTTACCCATAATGTTCATTTCAAATTATTTTTGTATGCATTTTGAAATATCATGTCATAAATTTTTTTGTGGAGCTAAAAATTACACCATCAACATATATTTTAACTAGAAAAATATATTAAGATTAAGTTTTAATAAAAGTGTAGGATTTTTATTTCCAACTAAAAATCCATTTGATGAAATAAAATAACTTAAATTCTTATACCAAGATCCAAGTGCTTGTTTAAGGATGTAAATATCTTAGGTAAGTTTGAAAACTAAATTTGGAAAATGGGTATTTTCAAAATTCAAAGGTTGTTCAACATAAAATTACTCTATAAGAAAACCATTTATAAATGAAAATTTTACATTCATTTGATATAATTTTAAATTAATGTGTGATGCATATTCTATGAGAATCCTACAGGGTTTTAGTCTAGATAAGGGTGTAATGGTCTCTTCATAATCTATTCCTTCCTCTTGTTTGTACCCTTTAGCTATTAATCTCGACTTATTCCTAGTGATCACACCATGATCATCTCGTTTGTTCCTAAATAACCATTTTGTTCCTATTACAGGATAGTTAGAGAGACTATTAACTAATTACTATATCTTATTATTATTCAACTGGTTAAATTCTTCTTTCATAGATAAAACCCATCTATCATTAACTCCAGACTCATATATATATTTAGGTTCTAGTTGAGATAAAAAGGTAAAAAATTATATAAGGTTTCCTATACTTCTTACGGTCTTAATAACTTCCTATAAGCTTTATATAACTGTTTATTATCAATGAGAGGTTCAAGTATTATGTTTTCAAAATAATATTTTATCTCATTAAATGGAGTCATTTTCTGATCAAAAGGTGCACTTTCATAAAATTTCATATGATTTGATTCATCAACAGTATTTGGCCTTTTGTTGAAAACTCTCGATGCCTTGTAAGTATTAAAAGATCTAATTAAGATTCCTTTATCACCATGTGGATCAAATTTACTATGATTATATTTGGTGTTTAAAATGTAAACTTTGTATCCAAATACTTTAAAGTATCCAACTTTTGGTTGTATACTATTTCATAGTTCTTAGGGAATTTTCTTTAATATATTCATAATTATAACTCTATTAATCACCTAACATGCTGTATTTAATACTTATACCCAAAAATTAGTGGGAAAGTTATATTCATATAAGATAGTCCTAGTTATTTCTCACAAGGTCCTATTCCTTCTTTTAATAACACCATTCTATTGAGGTGTCTTGGGGGATGAAAATGCATGTTTTATACCACGTTTTGAATAATAATAATTGAACTAATGGTTTTAAAATTAACCCTAATGGTTAATTCTTTGAACAATAATTTTTGAATCTTTCACTTTTTGAACCAATTTACAAAAATTTATAAAAATAGAACATGATTCACTCTTAATACTAAAAAATAAACCCATATATATCTAGAGAAATCATAAACTACCACATAAATAAGATTTTCCTCTTAGGCTTGTCGTTTTAGATGGCCCAAAAAAATCCATGTGAATAATTTCTAAAATCATAGATGTAAAAACATTTTTAAGTTATTTAAAACACGACTTGTGTTACTTTCCCATTTGGCATGCATCAAATAGTTCCTCTTTGTTCAATTTAAGTTGAGGTAAATATGAAACAAAATTCCTTTTAGAAATGTTTCTCAAATAATAGACATTACATTATCCAAGTATTATATTTCATATGCAATATTTATTTGTTTAAAAATTTAAATAGTTCACTTTTTTTGAAAAAAAATTAAGATCTAGAGCATAGAAATTATCCATTCTAGGTACCTTAGATTTATGAATTTTATCTTTGAAAAAAACATGAATTATTTAAAAAATAAACAAAATAACCTTAGCCACAAATTTAGGAAATAATTATTGTATTTTTATTAAATACTACCATATATAGAGCTTTATTAATGAGGATCGAGCCTAGATTTTCAACTGATCTAACTATCATAACCTTATCATTAGTATTGTAACCAAATGTGGCATAACCTATATAAATTTTGATAAGGATTAGAAATTAGAGAAATCTATACTCATGTGCCTTTAACATTCTCTATCCATATACCATTTCTCATTGATGATCTTTTAACTTTTTCCATTCAAAGACAAATAAAAAAAATTATTTTGATACCTATATTATTTTGTTTCCAATAATGTCAGCCACTAAATATTTGAGAAACCAAATTTGTTTGTGATGTCTAGAAAATACAACACTAAATTTTGATTTTTTTTAAAGAAAACACGTCTAAATCCAAAAAAATATAGGTTTATTAAAATAAAAATATTAGAACTGTTACCTAATTATCAATAGTTTAAACAAATAAATTTTGAGTGGTTTTTATCCTTGGAATGAGACACAAAATAGTTTTTATAAAACATTGGTTTTTCAGCCTGACTTTATATTCCAAATTTATTTTTCAAGACTAAATTGTTACCTAGAATCTGGTTGAGGTAATTTTTCACTTTTTTAAATAAACTAAAAAAATATTTAAAGTCTTTTAAATACTTTTTCAAGCTTTAAATTTTGTTATAATGTTCATAAAAATAAACAACATAATTTTTATATTTTAATTCCAAATCTGGAATTTTCTTATTTAAGTAATCTTTTTCATTAATAAAAACATTGTAGGAATTCTTGTAGGAATTATTGCAGGAATTTTTTTCTTTTAAATATTTATTATTTTGTTTCAAATATGGTAAAATATGTATTTAATTCTTAAAAATAAAATTTTTCATTTTATGAATTATATTCATGCTCATAATAATAATAAGAATATACCTCATCTCTGTGTGGCATAAGGAACATATTAGCCTTTTGATAAGATACTTAATCTTCTAATCCTAAAGGTGTATCATCATAGGATTCTTCAAAAGTGATCCATGTTTATTTTATGGATTTCTTTGTTTTCTTCTTATAACCAACCTTCTTGAAATAATTTTTCTCAAACTTATTCTAATCTCGAAATTTAGGGTTTCCTGGATTGATGTGCCCAAGTTTCTTACACTTGTATCATATTAACTATTTAGAATTTCCTTCACGCTTATTGTAATTATTGAAAGGTTTTATGAAACCTATTACCTTGTTGTAAAACATTTTGAATTTTCTAGAAAGCTGAGCAAAATCATCATTTGATTCAGTATTACTAGAGGCATCTTATTCTCTAGTTTAATAAAAAATTTCTATAAAGTTATTCTTATTTTAATATTTATAAGTAAAAACATTCAAGGAATCATTTTAATTTTTAACAATATTATGCCCACCTAACTCATCTTCCATTTCAACTTCGTATATCATAAGTTTACCAATAAGATCTTTCATTTTGAAATCTTTGATATTTGTAGATTTCCTAATGGAATAAAATATTCCACTTGACTTGAGAGGTATAATTATTATAATTTTTAAAGATTGATCCGGTTTAAAAATAAGACCTCCTAAAGAAGAAACATTATTTACAACCTCAGTGAGTATTCCATTCAGCCAAGTGATTTTATCTCCTTCCATCATTCTAAAAATGTAAAACTTAAGCCTGGTTGTATTATATTTAAGATCTTTCATGTTATCAATACCCTCATAGGAAACTAATATTTTAGTCGACATATCATAAGTAGCTGAATGTTGTAAGACTCTATTAAACTCATTAGGTACTATTTCACATATTATAGCATTTATAGATTTTGAGTTCATGTCATATTCTCATTCCATAGTAGCATACCACTTATATGGATCTCCTTGAGGGATAGTATATGGCTTTACGACTTTTAAATATACCTTTAGACAAAGGTTATTTAGATGGATGATCATCTATGTGTTCCAACATCCATAATTCTCACCATTAAAGTAGGGATCTCTTACCATTGATGGACCATCTTTGTTGTCAATCATAACATCTGTTTTGAAGATGATAATAAGACTTAAACCTTTTATAGCTAATAAATTAAAATTCACTACCATTAATACCAATTATTGGTTGGAGACTAGTTTCACAAACACTCAAGAGGGGGGGGGGGTGAATTGAGTTCTTGAAATTTTATTGGCTTATAAAACCACCCTCTTTAAGGTATGAAAGGATTCTGATATTTTCTTCACGTAATAAAATAACATAAATGTAAATAAAAAGAGAATATAAAACACAAGATACTTATAGTTGTTCAAGGAACAAAAATCCCCCAGTCCACTCCACAAACACTCAAATCTTAGAGCTTGGAGATTTTCACTAGTACCAATCCTTTTTCCAAAGACCTCGAGTCATTTTCCCGGGGACTGCATGTCTAAGTTCAAGAAGTCAACACTCATTACAATTCGAGGAGATTTTACTAGTCTCCAAAAAGGATTTAAAAACAACAAACATCAAGTTTATTTTACCTATAACCTTTACAACTTAGAAAAATAAGATGACACTGCCAATAGTGAGAGAGAACAATGAAAGATTACAATTGTGGCTAATAGTTAAAAGATGAAATTGATATAAGAAAATAAATATATAAGAGAGAGAATAAGAATAAAAATCATCTTGAGTAGAGTCTTATAAAATATATCATAATTCATCTTTGAAGTACAATTATAGAAAATAAATCTTCTTTTTATTTTTAACATAGAATTGAACAACACACAAAGAGCTTTGAGATATAGTGAGAGAGAGTTGAGAGTGAAAGTTATGTTCTATTTCTTGTATATTTTCTCTTACATACCTTATTCTAATACTCTTGTATGAAAATATTTCTTAATATTTAATGCCCTAATATCCCATAAAAATGGTCCTTGGATTTAAATTCCAGATTCCTTTTTTGTCAAAAATACCTTGACAATAGCACCAAGCAATAAATTATACTTGTATAATTTTATTCTTTCGATACTCACAACCTTTAAGAAATTAATTTATATCATAAATAAATGATCCAAAATTTAATTCATTGAAGGAGGCATTAAGTTCCACTTAAATTACTCTAATAGTAGTAAATATAAAGGTTTCAAAACCACATAGCCGATTTACAAACACCACATAGCCAAATTCCACTTATTTGAACTCATATAGATGATTTGATCCATGTATCCCTTTTTTACATAGATAATTTCTTTATATATACATATCACATAAGTGTTCTTCATATTGAATAATTCTTTATGCAATCTTCTTATCACATAGCTGAATTTGACATAGTCGAATGAATCATGTATCCATTTGAAACCACATTGCCAAATTTACTATGTATCCAATTCATGTAGCTGATTACTTCACATAGCCATTTGATTGATGTTGCTATTTTTTCATAAAGGCAATTCATTTTCGTAGGTTATTTCCAAGTAGTTGATTTCATGATGCATCCAATTCACATAGGCATTTACTTCATGCAACCAATTGAAATTTATGATTTATTAACATATCCAAACACTCACATAGTCAATTTCCCCACTTATCTAATTTTCCATAAATAGAAAAATTTCATAAAAAACACCTAGAATTTCATAACTTGATAGAATGAACTAAAAATGACTGTAACAAGA
Source organism: Viscum album (assembly GCA_963277665.1). NCBI lineage: Eukaryota > Viridiplantae > Streptophyta > Magnoliopsida > Santalales > Viscaceae > Viscum > Viscum album. Next base: position 30,524,694 of record OY728147.1, read on the forward strand.
CTGAACATGATAGGAACACTTAAAAATGAAAACCATCAGTAACATATAAAGGTATTTTGAGATCATAAAAATATAAAGTATATTTCATATGTTAGAACAACATTAGTAGTCTAATAAAAACTTTGTTTTTGATCTCCCTCTTTTCATTCTTGAAGGTTTTACATCATCTATTATTGACCTAGGTAGGTGTTTTTGTGCCTTTCAATTTTTCTCAAAAAAGTCATATTATGACTGGGTTTCCTAATTGATTTTATTTTGAAATTATTTATGAAATTAATTTTATTAAATATCTAAAAGGAAATTTCAAAGGAGAATCAGCATTTTAAAAGGGTTGTTTTTAATTGAAAAAGGGTTTTTGTGGGTAACATGGGAATTTTCTTTAAAATCCACATCTAAATGAAATTATGTGTGTATTTGATGTTGTTTCTATGTTTTTTTATAAATTTTACATGTTTATGGAGATCCTATAATTTTTTAATGATGTTATTCCATATTTGTTTGAGGTTCCTATAAGCTTTGTTGGGTTTAAAGTGGGGTTTTCTCCTTGGTTTAAAGGTGTTTTCAAATTTTTAGAGTTGGTTCCCTAGAAAAAAAATTTATGTACTTTATGATAACCTGTATTCATAGTTTTTAATATCAATAAACTTCTTATCACATCATGGTAGTTTTTTTTACGTAATATAGTATGTAATAATGTACTAAGAGTAGTTGAAACACTGAAAGGTCATAACTGTTCCCCACTATGATGAGAACCCAAAAGTGACATGATATTATTATTAAATATATATATATATATGTTCTATAGTTGGATGAAATAATTTTAGGGACAAAAATTATTCAGGCTACCAGGGGTGGAGACTCATAGGACTTTAGGCACTTTCTCATAGTATACACCCTTACTAATATCCAGTGAAGGATATTATGAGAATTAGACCCACCAGTAGAAAATAAAAATTTATATGTATCATTAGATGTTCCTATCTGCAGATATTTGTATTGATCCTTAGAGTTTAAAATTATTATTAATGAGTGTTATAAGTTGCGTACTTTGATGTATTGACAAAAACCATGATGATATATATTTGCAGTAAGGTATGATATACTATGTACATCACGAGTAATATTTCATTAATGAATAATGTGAGAAATGATTTTTCCCTTATATTATTTAATATAAGTCAATATCTCCAGACATTCGATGGAAATGATATATCCTAAATAAGTCCATGGCCATGGTGTTCTATAGGGAAGTTCAATTTCAATAAATTCAAAGAAAGAGACGTCGAGCACAAAGGTTGACGACACCCACATAAAACCTTCTTGATTAGTGATATCCTGATAAAGGGACTATATTACATATTAAGCATCTTTATGAGTTATTATGTCATTACAAAATTATCTTCTTTCTCTATGGGTGCCTTGGCATGTTGCTAGATTCTAACCTTGTACTTTAGGCTACTTTGCATAATAACACTGAGAATGAGGTTTAGAGGATCACACAATAAGTGTATCAAAAATATCAGTTAAATAATATATTATTAATTATTATTTATAAAGTTGAATAAATATTATTCCATCACATGGTTTAATAATTATTCATGTTTTCTTGATCGCTTTTATTTCTTCACCAGTTATTCAAGAGAATATTATATGACCAGAATATTTTATAAATATTTATTTCTTATTTAGGGAATATAGTATTTATATATTTATTTGTGAATAATGAAGTGATATTTATTTATTAAACATACAATCATTATTCAAGGGCTGATAAATATTATGGGGGAATGGAAGATAGATTTCATAGCTTTGGTGAGAAATAATATATATTGAATATTATTTGATTAAATAATATTTCATTTTAATTTATGAGTTTTTCACATGTAAAGAAATAATAATAATATTATTATTATAGACATGTGGTTCCATAGGGATTAAATAAATAATAATGGGAACTTATAAAATAATTTATTTCTGAACCTAGTATTATATAAACCCAATTATATCATTTTTCAATATATCCAACTCATTTATTTTATTATACACAAAAAATATAGAGAATCCTCTCAAAGCCCTAGAGAGACCCCTTCTCCAAGAAAGGTCCCAAGAATGGAGATAATTCTTCCTCCACCATCCACTCTAAAGTCAAGAGGGATCAAAGATAATCCTTTGGAAGAAATTCTTATAGATATAAAAGGCAGATGATACAATTAATAAGATCTTCCATGCTATCACGAGGAGACTCCTACGGTGATGTTCATAGATTTTTGGAACTTGTGTGGATCTCCACTAAAGAGAATATAATCTTTATTACTACAAAACAATGGTGATATGACATAGACCCATTGTCATATCCATCAATAAAGAAATAGTTTCATACAATGTAATTATTTAATTTCTTAAATTAATTATAAATAATATGTGATGATCCTATGCTTGGATCAGACTTTTTATCCATTGTTTATATTATTTGATTTAATTACATTGATCACAATGTTTATCATTATTTAATTCTTAGATTAATCATTGATTATGAAAAAAGAAAAGTTGGGATGAACCATAACATGCTTGTGCTACACCCAAAACCTTCAAGAGGTGTGAGAGCAGGTCATATAATTATTTAAATATCTTTGATTAATTTATGCATTTGTAATTTAGTTTTCAATTATATATTAATCATTCTTACATTTGAATTTCATGATCAAATTATTACTCTTCATTTATCATAAATATAATCAAATCAATTAATTTTATGAAGATAATAAATTCAAAGATCTCATCTATAGGTGCTGAGGAATCTTGCAAGATAACACAATATTACACACCTGTAACCCAGAGGTACACATTGTGTACTAGTATTTAATACACCAAGAATTAATTTAAAATTATTTCAAGGAATGTGTATTTATTACACCCAGTGAATTTAATTTTACACCATGTATTGATTGGTCTATATTGAATCATGATAAGATGATGTACACTTTGTGTAACTTTTGTACACGACGTGTAGTCCTTATGTTATAGACGATTCATGTATCTTCTTACATGACACACCTGACTGGTGACCATGTAACTTGGAGAACACACAGTATATAGACCACGTACACACCATGTAATTTATTATCCACTGAATGAGGCTAATTTCCATTGTTAATATATCTAATATTCACATGCTTCATTATTCATAAACACCATTTTAGTTCATTTTACTCTTTGAACATTATTTTATATTATGGTTGTAATTCCTTCTTAGAATTCACTATTACATGGTTCATTCTTGAAAACCTCATGAAACACAAAATGGTATTTATTTTAATTTAATATTTTATTTTCAGGTATTCCATTCTAAAAGGAAAAATTCATGATTTTGGAGAACTTGAATATTCACATTGAATGACCACCAAAGTCGGCCTTGAACCAACAACATTCTGGGCGAAGTAAACTGGAAAATATCCCAATACAAGTACTTCAGAAGACAAGATTCAAGTCCAATGATTCTAAAAATTTAACTTAAGATATATTAAATCATGGATAATATTACATTAAATAGTTTACCAATATAATTTGAATGTTTGAATAGATTTCTAGGTGACCCTAGTTGAAGATGCAATTTTGGGCCAAACTCTACGACCCAGAAAAACATCCCACCAATTCAATCATATATCGAACATAAGAAACTATTTTGGGATAAAATTTTACATACAATTATAGAACTTCCATAAATTCATTTTCTTCTTCTATAGACCACTACAATTAGGCCATCTATAAGGTCATTTCAGAACCTCTGTTTGGTGGATGCAAGCTGGCTTCTAATCTGGGTAACGGGTGGAAAAAATCAAATTCCACAAATTTTCCACCACCCTAAGCCTACCATAATCAAGTGGGATGACTTTCACTATTGGAGGATCTACTCAAGGCTTCCAAAATTTCTATTTAACACAGTTTTGGTACAGGATTTGATCATCCTTTGTGCTTGGTTTCATTATAATGTTATGTTGTTGCTTTGTGTTTGTAATTACATTTCTTTCTCATGTATGTTATTCAATTCAACTTAGTTTATTAATAAAAGTTCTTCCTTTACTCTTATTCTGTTATTCTATATATCACTTTGATACCTTTTCCTGAAGTTTTTAATTTATTCACACCAAACCTTGTGAAATTTATCACACAATGGTGGAGTGATCGTTATTTTTTTGTTTTTACTTCTTCAATTCCACCCTCATAAGTCTACTTCCTACTTCCATTGAGAACATGTCATCAATGGAGGGATAACTATTTTATGGTTTTATCCAAGGTAGTATAAAGGGAATGTATTGGATGTTATTTCTCACTCTCTAAATTTTTATTAATTTCTTTTTTTTTGAGTTTCTTTTATTCAATGATTTTCTCTCTTCCTCTTCCTTATTGAATTTATTCACCTCACTTTTATGTGATAATAAGATAATTTACCTTGGAGTGATCAAGAAAATGATACTACAAGTGTATAGGTGATTAAAATTTGTTTTTGAAGGTGTTTAACTAGTAAGTGATGTGGTTAGTTTTAAATCATTGAATGAATCCTTCTCGAGTTAATGAAATTGAAATTATAAGAAAAAGGAATTAATCTAATCCACCCTGAGCAATAACCTAAGATCAACTCATTTTCTCATAATTTGAATTCACTTAAGTCTCTTAATGTTCACTTTAAACATATAAAATCATCCCAAAGTTGGACACTTCATAGAAAAAAATAGTCCATAGAATTTTTGTGTCTACATGTTTCTTCTCAGGTCTCTGAGGATTCGATAACCCAATCTAAACTACAAGCGACCGCTTAACCCTAAAATCTTGGGTAAATTTGAGAGAGACCAAATTTTGGCACCATTTATAGGGACCTAAGTAATTCAAATAAACACCCATTCTATTCACCCCCATTTCTCTTTCCTCACCTCAATTTCTCTTATCTTTTCCCCTTTCTTTTGTTTTTTACTTTTCTTGGTGCATGTCTGCCTATAATCATGACTAATGAAATCTTCTTATTAGGGTGGATAGTCTAGGGGTTGGGGAGTCAAGAACACATAGGGGTATCTTACAATTAGATCCAAATATTCCTAATACTCCAGATTCAAAAAGTGATCCAATTTCAATGGAGGGTCTTCAAAGAAATCAACTCATAAAACCAAGTGGGAACCAAAATGGAAATCCAAATGAGGTAGCCCCAAAATTTGGGAATACAGTCAATTAAACCATGAATGAATACCTCAAACCTGCCTGGAAGAATGAACCATATTACATTAGGCATGCTACCCTAGGATAATACCACTATTTCTTCAAACCTCATGTCCTAAACCACCTTCCATCCTTTTACGAGATGGAGTCGAAAATGCCATACCTTCATGTAAAAGTGTTCAATGACATTGTTGAAACCATGTGGAAACCACATCAACTTGAGTTAGCTATGATGAGCCTCTTTCCTTTAGCAATTAAGGTTCGAGCAAATAATTGGTTAAAAAATCTGTGACCTGCATCAATCCATTATTGGGACCAATTGTAAAGAGAATTCTACAAAAAAATACTTCCCCCATCACAAAACAATTACAATTAAAAATATTATCCAATTTTTTTTGAAAAAGAAGGGGAGTCATTTTATGAAACATGGGAAAGGTTCAAATACACACTCCACACGATACCTCACCATGGATTTTCAATCCCAAAACATGTTTGAATTTTCTATAAATGGTTGGGTTCGGGAAAAAAAACAATTTATTGACATGATGTGTAATGGAACCTTCAAAAACAAAGCCCCAAATGATACTTAAAAGTATCAAGAATGTAAAGACCCGTAAATTTCATGTAAAATTTTTTCTTAAATTCTTTGGGATTTTACGAGTACGTAGTTTCTGATGGCACCTAATTCCGAGGCCCGGTGTGCCCGGAATAATTTTCCAAAGTTTGGCTCAGGTACATTCAGTGAACGAACGAGCATATTTTTCTATCTTTTGAACCAGTGCTCGAAATTGAAATCCGAGGGCACCGATGAAACCACAGCACCAATAATTGCTTAAGAGGACTTTACCAAAGATTAATTTTCTTGGGAGGAGTTGTTAAAAATTGTGGATTAAATAAAAAGTGAATAAAATTGTGGTACAATTTTATTTCTAATTCTAAGGTGGTTATATCTTACATGGGGGAGTTAGGGTGGGACCCACTAGCATCCTAACTACCCATGTGAGGATAAATGTAAGGTGGGTCCCACACGAGACCCAACCTTTTCATTTTCCATAACCCCTTAACCCCCTTGGAATTAAGTGTATAACCCTTTCACCTTCTCTCTCCCTCCCACTTAAATTCATGCCAATACACACTAAATTAATAGATTAAACCTCTTCAATTAATTTAACTAAGTGTTTGAATTTTGTAATTTTGAATGCTTGGAAAAATAAAATAAAATAAGAGGAAGCCTTATTTTATTTTGGGTTGGAATTGTTGTGTGAGGAGATTTAGGAGAACTCTAGATTTATTTGAAGAACTTCATCCTCCCACGAAGAACGTCTCCACTTCGATGAAGAACGCTGTCACCACAAAGAGAGACGACATGTCTTTCCTTCTTCTCTCCGCAACTAGTGTGAGACGCCTTCCCCTCCTTGGACGCACGCCAATGCCGTCTTCAAAACCCCACCCTACGACGCCCTCTTCCGTGACGCCGGAAAACGACATCGTTTATCAAGGTAGGGGTTATGTTCAATTTTAATGAATTAAAATTGTGCTTGTTTGGTCGTTGAGCATCTCGTTTACTTTGGAAGAATGTTATCGTCGTAATGGGAGGACATGAGACCACACAAACATGACCGATTCTCCTCCCCTTTTTCTTGTTGACCACTGTTGACGTTTGAGGCGAAGGCGGCGCGGTGCCATTGAACCGCACGAGGACGAAGAGGACCGTGGTCGGAGTGGGCCACGGCGGTGGTGCGTGGAGCCGACGTGCCGCGCTGGTGAGGCCAAAGGGACCGCAGCCGAAGCGGACCGTGGCGGTGGTGCGTGGCACCGTCGCGCCGTGCCAGAGAAGTCGAGGAAGGCCGCGGCCGGAGTGGTCCGCGGCGGAGGGGCGCGGCGCCGTCACACCGTGTCGGTCAGACAAGAGCAGCGGCCTAAGGCCGAGGCAAACACCCAAGGGGCGGCCGGCTGTGCCGGCCGCCGGCGCCACCTAGAGGCAGGACCTGAGGGGGTCCCACGGTTACACATGGCCAGCCATCATGGCCGGCTGTTTCGAAGGAAACGAGGGGGGGGGGGGGGTGTAACCCCCCAGACAGATTTTTAGGGCGGACCCCACATGGTTCGCCGTTTTCGCAAACAGGGGGAGGCGCCCCCTTTGCGCCCCGCTCGGCTAGTGCCGAGCCGCGGCCGGCTTCCGAGCCAGGCTGCAGGCCGCCGAGCCTGGCCGGGCCACGCCCAATCGGGCCGGACCCGAACTCGGGTCGGGTCGGCCCGGTTCGGGCCGACCCAGGGGGTATTGGTCCTGGTCAGACCAGCCCCAGACCCCCTATTTTCGGACCATTTTCGGTTAAACAAACATATCTTGAGCTACAGATCTCTGATCGATGCACCGTCAGTTGCGTAGGATCCTTGGATCTATATGGTCGTTTTGGTATATTACACTCAAGGTTTTGGTGAAATTGGGGTACGACCGGGTTGGTTCGAACCCGAAACCAACCGGGCCCTCGGAGCGGAAACGCTTATAACTTGAGCTCCGGACATCTGATTGGCGTGCCGTCAACTTTTTTGGATTCCTATTGGTGAGATGGTTCTTTTGGTATACTTCAACTGAGGTTTGGACACAGTTGGAGTATGGATGGGTTGGATTGTACCCGAAATCCAACCGGACCCCGGGAACAGAAAAGCTAATAACTCTCAGACCGGACGTCCGTTTGACGAACCGTCAGTGGCGTTGGTAATCACGTTGAGAAACTTTTCCTTTGATTATACCCCATGAGAGTTTGGGGTACAGTTGAGATACAGTCAGTTTGGTTCATACACGAAACCAATCGGGCCCCCGGGACTAAAAGGCAAATAACTCACAGACCGGGCATCCGATTGACACGCCGTCTGTTGCGTTGAGATCCCTTCGATGAGACAGTTCTTTTGCGATACACTAAGTGATTTTTGGACGACTATGGATATCGGCCGGGTTATAAACGAGCGTATTTCTAACCGGGCCCCTGGAATGGAAAAGTCAATATCTCTCAGACCGGGCGTCCGATTGACGCGTCGTCTGTCGCGTTGAGTTCCTATTGACGAGATGGAACTTTGTGATACATCAACTCTGGACTTTGTGACAGTTGATGTATCAACCCCCTTGGCTCATGGAGCGGACCCTCCCGGAATCGAGCGTGCTATGTACGGGAACCCTAGAGCTGGCTGCGACTACGACGACGATGACGACTGTACTTGGATCCTACGTGGGTTCGACAACGAGGACGACTGTACTTGGATCCTACGTGTGTTCGGCCGCAAGGACGACTGTACTTGGATCCTCCATGGGTTCGACAACGATGATGACTGTACTTGGATCCTCTGTGGGTTCAGCAGCGATGATGACTGTACTTGGATCCTACGAGGGTTCGACAGTGATGGTTATTATACTTGAATCCTACGTGGGTTTGGCAGCGACGACTTCTGTACTTGGATCCTACATGGGTTCAGTAGAGGAGATGATTCAGAGGCTACATCTAATCATCTCCACCACTCTTCGTGTGTAGTATACTTGTGTGAGTTGAGTCTTGAATTTCAATCTTTATCATCGAAGTGATTTACTTGATTTCCCGTGTGGACTGGGTTATGTTTTCCTGTGTGGAATGGTTGTGTTTTCTTGTGTGGACTGGGTTGTGTTTTCCTATGTGGACTGGGTTGTGTTTTCCTGTGTGGACTGGGTTGAGTTTTCCTATGTGGACTGGTTGTGATTTCCTATGTGGATTGGGTTGTGAATTCCTGTGTGGACTGGTTGTGCTTTTCTGTGTGGACTGGGTTGTACTTGGACTCGTGAGTTGGAGTCGAACTGGAATTGATGACTTAGGTATTTTTATGGGCATATACCTAAGAAGAGTTGGTTGTTACTTCATGTTTGTATATTTTCTTTGTGGTTATCCTTGTTGGATTTAGTGAGACCTTGAGGGTCTCAGGATCCCTACTGAGTAACATTATACTCACCTCTGCATGGGATATACCCCCACTACGTTGTGTTGGATGCAGACAAAAGACAACACTGATCGAGGTGGAGTCTTGTAGAGTGGGACAATACCTGGAGGTGGACCACTTGATGGGACGTAATCAGAGCGGACGACCGGACCCGAGGAGCCGACGAGACTATCTGTACCCACCCTTCAGGTGGGAATTCCAGAGGACGACTTGGTGGTTGCTGCTTTACTTTTCAGATGTTGTACTTTCTTTTCTCAGTTGTACTGTACTTTCAGTTGGTTTTGTATACTGGCCTATTTACTTTCCAGCACTTACTTTTGTACTTGGTTTAATTAGTGTTTACTTCATCTTTCATACTCTGTGGTGCTTGTTTTCTTATATAAAGGCAATGACTTCTCTTTTATCAGGATTTACACCTTTGGTGCTAGTCACCAGCCCCTATCCTATGGAAGGCGGGCTAGGGGTAGTCACGACACATGCCCCGAGAACGGGTCATGACAAAGAATGACTATCCAAACAAAAAAGCATGGAAAAATCACCTTAGTATGAGAATCCACCCAAATATGGTGGAATTCATAGACTTAGGGAGGAGGAAATCCTTAGGGTGAAAATTTCTGCACTCACTAGGAAGGTCAAGGAGATAGATCTTAGGAAGGTCCATGAAATTCAAAATGTTGACCCTATTTGCACAATTTGTGACAAACATGACCACAATACTAAAACTTCCCAACCATACATTCCATTAAGGATGTTCTTTTAGGAGGACCACTAGTGAAGGTCAATGATCTAAACTTTCAGAAGCCACATAACCAAAACACTTTCAACCCAAGGAACAATGACTATCTAGGATTCCGTTGGAAAGATAATCAGTAACCCAACCAACAAATGATTCATCCACAAGGACCAAACCCTTACCCTCCACTAAATTTTCAAAACCATAATGAGTTCCAACCACAACCATTACAATAACAAAATCCTCCTGTCCAATACCAACTACTAAAGTATACTTCTGGGATAAATCAACCAGCACAAACCCCTTCCCAATCTTTCCTTCTCCCAATCCTTGAGAAGTTGTGTAAAAAAATGGAGAAAATTAACCCAGAAGTATCATACCTTAAACATGAAATAAAAAACATTAAAACTGGGAAGGCACCCATTCCTACTCAGGTGGTCCCATCCTCAACATTAAGGGAAGAATCTAGTTACACACAACCCTCTCATGAACAACTAAAAGAAGTGGTTGTTTTAAGAAGTGGGAAATACATAGAGAAACATAAAAAAAACCATTCTAGATCCATTAAAATCTTTAAAAACACATGAAAATGATGAAGAAACACCCATAGATTCTTAAAAACCCAATGATAATGTCAATGAACCACAACCACACCAAACACTCAAACAACCTGCTCCCTTCCCTCAATGAATGAGAGGAAAATATAAACTAGAAATGAATGAAAATTTGAGGGAAATATTATTTCAGGTTAAGTTAAACATTCCACTTATCGATTAAATCCAAACTATTCTTGCCTACTCAAAGTTCCTTAAGGTATTGTGAGCTTTTAAAAGGAAAATTTCACACAAAAACCTAGTCCTTTTGGCTACTAATGTGAGTACCACCATTCAAGGGACCATTCCTACAAAGTTGAAAGATCAAGAATGTCCATACATCAATGTTGAGTTAGGAGAGAACAAAGTTGTTGAATCACTTTGTGATCTAGAAGCTAGTGTGAACCTCATTCCTTATTCCATGTATTATCAGTTAGGTATCAAATAAATCCAACCCACATCTGTCACTCTTTAACTTGCTGATCGTAGTGTTTTAGTTCCTAAGGGTATCTTAAAGGATTTTCTGGTGAAAGTTTAAGATTTCATTTACCATACTAACTTCATTGTCCTTGAAAATCACCCAAGATTAGGTCCTTGGGAGAAAACCCCCATCATCCTTGGTCTTCCCTTCCTAGTAATAATCAACTCAGTAATCTGAGTTAGGAATGTGAACATGACAATAACCTTCAGAAATATGAGCCTTGATCTAAACATCTACAATGAAAACTCTAAAATTGGGGATAATGAAGAGATCCATGCAGTTAATTGGATTGGTAGTGTTGATAGTGAACTCTAGGAACATCAAGTAATTACTGAAGGATGTTTAATTAAAAAAATATTGATTTTATTTGTTCGCATGAGGGAAATTTGTCTCCTTAGATTAAATCTCTTTTAGATAGATCTTTGGATGATTTTATCAAATCACCAATCAATGACACCATTGGTTAAATTAATAAAATTGAAACTATACCCATTCATGACACTGATATGGCTAATTTAGTGGATGGAAATTCTATTCTCAGTGAAGTAATTCTATCAAGAAATCTCGGCAAAGAAACCGAGTTCAATAAAAAGTCCCATCCTTCCTTGTAATGTTATAACCAATATGATCTCAAATTTAAGGTCCTACCTTCATCACTCAAGTATGAATTCTTAGGGGATAATCGAGCCTTTTCTATTGTCATTTCTTCCTCTCTTGAAGACAATCAAGAGATTATGATTCTGGATATCCTAAAAAAGCATAAGAAAGTAATTAGATGGACCCTTTCTAATATTCATAGGATTATCCCACTCATTGTAACTCATAGGATTGTTCTTGAATTTGAATCCAAACCATTTTGTCAACCTCAGCAGAGACTCAATCCAAATATTATGGATGTGGTAAGGAAATAACTTCTTAAGTTGTTGAAAGTGGGTATCATCTACCCCATTCCTGAGAGTGAGTGGGTAAGCACAATTCATGTTATTCCAAAGAAAGATAGAATCATTGTGATCACCAATGAGGATGGTGAACTTATCCCCACAAGGGTCAGTAGTGGATGGAGAGTCTGCATTGACTATAGGAAGCTCAACTCTTGTACCAAGAAATACCATTTCCCCTTTCTATTTATTGATCAAGTCCTCGAACGAGTTGCAGGTAATCAATTATAATAATTCCTAGATGAATTCTCAGGGTATAATCAAATCAAGGTCTCCTTAGAGTATCAAGTAAAAACAACCTTCACTTTTCAATTCAACACTTTTTCCTTCAAGTGCATGCCCTTTGGGTTATGTAATTCCCCTGGTACCTTCCAGTGGTTCATGATGGGAATCTTCTCGGACATAGTGGGGGATTGTTTAGAGGTCTTCATGGATGACTTCTAAATATTTGAGGACACTTTTTAGGGATGCCTTATCAATGTTGAAATAGTTTTGTCAATATTCAAGGATAATAATCTCATCCTAAATTAAGAAAATTCTATTTCATGGTAAAGGTGGGACTAGTTATAGGACATCTGGTCTCTGGTAGAAGGATTGAAGTTGATAAAGCTTAATTAGAGATCATTAGTCACCTTATATCTCCTAAAATTTTCAAGTAAGTGAGGTCCTTATTAGGATATTATGGTTTCTATAGAAGGTTCACTATAAATTTCATCTCTATTTATTAACCATTTTGTGCTCTATTGGTGAAAGATGCTCCATTTTTATGGAAATAAACCTATAAGGAATCATTATAGACACTCAAGTCAGCTGTTATCTATCCACCTATCATGAAATATCCAAATTGGAAACTTAATTTTGATCTCATATGTGATGAGAGTGACTTTGCTATATGAACAGTCTTAGGAAAACGTTGTGAGAAAACTCTATCTATCATTGCTTCACAAATAAAATATTTAAATGATGAAAAAATAAAATACACCACCACTGAGAAAGAGTTTCTTTCTTTTTTATTTTCCTTAGAGAAATTCAGGTCCTATATATTAGGATTATGCATCATTGTCTTCACCAACCATTCATCCCTGAAATACATTTTCCAAAAATAAGATGCCAAGGCTAGATTGATTAGGTGGGTCCTTCTTCTTCAAGAGTTCGATTTAACCATTAAGGATAAAAGGGTGTTGAAAATTTTGTAACTGATCACTTCTCTAGGATGGAATTCAAAGATAACTCACATAACCTTTCTATATCAGATTCATTTCCCAATGAGAAAATCTATTCTGTGAGTGATTTCCCATAGTATGCAGGCATAGAAAGCCATTTGGTGATGGGTGACATTCCAAAATTCCTAGGGATCCTAGATAAGAGGGAATTATTTTCTAATTTCAAACACTATGTGTTTTATGTTCCTTACCCCTTCAAGTTTTGTCCTGATCAAATCATTAGGAGATGTGTTCCTGAGTCTGAGTAAGAGTCCATTATAAAAATTTGTCATGGAGAGGCATGTGGAGGCCACTTTTACACAAAGAAAACCACTAAAAAGTTCTTAAAAAGTGGTTTCTACTGGACTAACCTCACCAAGGATTCCTTCTAATTCTTCAAAAGTTGTCCTCAATGTCAAAAATTAGAATCCATTACCAAAGGGAATCAAATGCCCCTCACTCCCATTTTGGTTGTCGAAATATTTTATTGTTGGGGAATTGATTTCATGGGACCCTTCCCAAACTCTAGGGGATACCTCAAAATCCTCTTAACTGTTGATTATGTCTCGAAATGGATTGAGTCCATTCCCACCAAGTCTAATGACCATCATGCTGTGATCTGATTTCTAAAAGAGCACATTTTTTCTTGATTTGAAATTTCTAAGGCTATAATCAGTGATCGAGGAACCAATTTCTACAATCTCCCATTCTCTTCAATCATGTCTAAGTATGGGATTTATCAAAAAGTTTCCACTATGTACCGTCCTAAAACTAATGGTCAAGATGAGTTAGCGAATAGGAGGATTAAGAAAATTCTTGAAAAAACTATCAATCCCTCTAGGAAAGATTGGTTTGAGAAACTCTTGGATTCCCTTTGGGAATATCATACATCATTGAAAAAAATCCTAGGAATGTCACCATATAATCTGATTTATGAAAAATCATGCCATTTACCTATTGAAATTGAGCACAAGGCCTTTTGGGCAATAAAAAAAATGAACTTTGACATCTATTTGGCTGAAGCAAAGAATAAATTAGATCGTAATGACCTAGAGGAACTTAGGATGGAGGCTTATGAAAATTCAAGGATAAATAAAGCTAGAGTTCAAGCATAAAAATCTAGGAATATCGAAGTCAAACACTTTGAACTGGGAAAATTAGTGCTCTTATACTATTTAAAACTACATTTACACCCAGTAAAGTTGAGGTATAAATGGTCAGGTCCATACATAGTGAATAAGGTGTACCCCCATGGGGTTGTAGAAATTCAAGATCCCACCAATGGTAAAAACATTAAAGTTAATGGTCATAAAGTCAAAAAATTCATTGAACCATTCCAAAAACATAAAGTTGATGGAGACTTGTGCGAACCAACCTTAGATGAGGAAAACACTTAAACAATTAAGAGTCTAAGTCGATCTATCATCATTAAACAAAACTATTTCATGAAAGGAAACCTATGGTTTTCATGTTTCCAATCATTGTGAATCATTTTTTTCAAATAGGATTAATTAATCATTTGGATATTTAAAAAAAATTACATAATCAATCAATTCTGAATATGATATTACCTTAGACTATTGACCCATTCTTCTATTATGAGTATGGATGGATATGAAAGGTGAGTGTCGTATTCATCTGTGTCACATGGTTTGATCCCTGAGTAATACCTTACCCAAAAATTAAAAAATAAGAAAATGTATCATCAGTTTATTTTATTTTTATGTATTTTTAGGTTAAAAGAAAAATACAAAATAATAATAATAATTAAAAAAAATTAAAAGGACACATTGTAGGTTGTGGGGAAAACCCCGTCACAACCGGGGAAGCCATCGGGACTTGAACCTGGGACTGAAGGGAGATAGGGGCATGCACTCTACACTGACCTAAGACTTATAGTGCTTACTTCTTATATATATTTTTTATATGATTATATTTTTTTTATATAAATAAATAAATATTGTTTTGTTTTGTCTGTTTGTTTTGTTTGTTTGTTTTTCCTTGTTCCATTATGGAACTCTACGAGTGACATGGATATCAAAGGGTTAAATTGGAGCAACACGAAATAAACTTCAACCACCAGGTGACTTCATTCCATGATCCTCATTTTCAATGTCCTCTATGAACTCCTCTCCTTTACCACCTTCTATGTTTTCTTTTCTTTAAATAGTGTGGAAAATGTTATTCTAATTGGGGGGGTGAAAAGAAAAAAATTGATTTTGTGTGCATAAAAAATGTGTGGAAGGAGAAATTTATTTAACCTTGAACATTATAATACACATTTCATAATTTGAAATTGAATATGAAATAATTTTTAATGCCTTGATTATGATTTTAATGCAAGTTTTAAGTTCATGTGCATAGATTTTGGAAAGTGCGGCTGTTCGATGTAATTTTTAACCATTTATATTTTCATCCATTTCATAAAAAAAATGCACATACTCTAGATTGTGGGGTATTAGTTTGAGTTCTTGGGGTCTCATAATAAATGGAATAGGTTTGGTGATCATTTTAATTTTAACATGAGTATTCAAAAAAAATCAAAAAAAAATCAAGAAAAAAAATCAATTGTGCGTAGAGAAATGGTTTGACCTAATGTGTGGCTTTCATCATTTAGGGATAATTATCCATAATTTTATAGCTTATATTTTGTAATTTTACCTCTATTTATGGTAATTTTAATTTTTTTTGACTGAGTAACCTCTAGATGATGCCTAAGTATGTGAGCTTCACTTGGTTCCCTAAGGTCTTTGATCCTAGGAGTCATCAGCAAAGTCTTGCTACATGTGTCGACTCGATTGAGTTAAATTTCAATTACCATGAAAAAATATCAACAAAAAAACATAAAAAAAATATATAAAATGAATACTCATCTTAATATTAAAATGTAATTCCACCTAGGGATTCCATCTTTTCTCCCTTGAATAAAGATGAACCCCCATGTCAACTGTGACACACAAAACTTCACCATGCTTAATTGAAATTGAATGAAATGTGGAAATGAATTTGAACAAAGTAATGGGATTTAGAATGAGATATTCCTCTGTAAATATATTGTTTTAAATGATTTTTATGGGTTTTATATTTTTTTGGTATGAGGTATTTTGGCGAGCATTGGGTATTAAAATGTTTTTTGGAAAAGAGAATTCAAAATTCATATTTTTGAGATACATTTTTCTCAGGACTAGAAAAAATCAAGTTGGGGGGTGTGATTGTCCACTTAATGAGGATAATTTTCATTGTTAATATATTTAATATTCATGTGATCATTATTCATAAACACAATTTTAGTGGATTTTACACTTTGAATATTATTTGACATTATGATTGTAATTACTTCTTAGAATGCACTATAACATGATATATTTTTGAATACATCATAAAACAAAAAATGGTCTTGATTTAATTTTCATATTTTATTTTCATGTCTCCGATGATATAAGGAACAATTCAAGTTTTTGGAGCACTTGAATATTCACATTGGAAGACCACGAATGTGGGCCTTGAACCAACAACATTCTGGGTGAAGTAAACTGAAAAACATCCCAATAAAAGTATTATATTGGCCAAGATTAAAGACCAATTATTCTAAAATTTTAACTTAATATTTATTAAATCATGGGTATCATTTAATTACATAGTTTCCCAAGCTAATTTTGAATTTTTAATGGAGTTCCAGGTGGCCCAAGTTGAAGATGCAATTCTGGGCCAAATTCTGAGGCCCAGAAAAACAACCCACCAATTTAATCATATCTCACAAAATAGAAACTATTTTGAGATGAAACTTTACATATAGTTATGTTAAATCCATATATTAATTTTATTCTTCTATTAAACACTCCAATTCGGCCATCTATAAGGTCATTTAGGCACCTCTGTTCGGTGGATGCAAGCTGGCTCCCAATCTGGGTAAAGGGTGGAAAACATCAAATTCCAAAAACTTTCCACCACCCTAAGCCTACCATACTCAAGTGGAATGACCTGAAATATTGGATTCTCGACCCAAGGATTCCAAAATTACTATTTAAGGTAGTGGTGGTGGAGTATTTGATCATCTTTTGTGCTTGGTTTCATTGTAATGTTATGCTGCCACTTTGTGTTTATAATTTCATTTCTTTCTCATGTAAGTTATTCAATTCAGATTAGTTTATTAATAAAATTTATTCCTTTCCTATTATTATGTTCTTACCCAAGTCATGTTGATATTGTTTCCTCAAGTTGGGAATTTATTCACACCAAACCTTGTGAAATTTAACACACAACAGTGAAGTGATCATTATTTTGTTGTCTTTACTTCTTCAATTCCACCCTCATAAGTCTACTTCCTGCTTCCATTGAAAACATGTCATAAATGGAGGTATAATTATTTTATGGGTTTA
This sequence comes from Viscum album, assembly GCA_963277665.1. Classification (NCBI taxonomy): domain Eukaryota; kingdom Viridiplantae; phylum Streptophyta; class Magnoliopsida; order Santalales; family Viscaceae; genus Viscum; species Viscum album. The sequence continues at coordinate 30,542,191 of OY728147.1, forward strand.
TATAAGGGATTATAAATTTTATGTATTTGATGTTATTTATCACCCTATAAATTTTTATTAATTTCTTTTATTTGAGTTTCTTTTATTCAATGATTTTTTCTCTTCCTCTTCCTTATTGAATTTATTAACCTCACTTTTATGTGATAATAAGATCCTTTACCTTGGAGTGCTCATGAAAGTGATCCTACAAGTGTATAAGTAATTTACATTAGTTTGTGAATGTGTTTAACCAGTAGGTTATGAGGTTATCTTTAATTCATTGAATGAATCCTTCTCGAGTTAAGGAAATTGAAATTGCTAAAAAAAAGGAATTCATCCAATCCACCCTGAGTAATAACCTAGGATCAACTCATTTTATCATAATTTGAATTCAATTAAGTCTATTAGTTTTCAATTAAACCATATAAAATAAACCCAAAGTTGGCCACTTCATATCCAAAAATATTCCATAGAATGTACGTGTCTACAGGTTTCTTCTTAGGTCTCTAAGGATTTGACAACCCAAGCTAAACTACAAGTGACCACTTAACCCTAAAATCATGGGTAAATTTTGGTGAGACCAGTACTCCAATATTTTCTATGTCATGATTACACACTAAGTCTCAAGGAATCTACTTCAAATAGATGGTGAGAAAAGGACATTCCATGTAGCTAGCTTGTACACACCGTGTACTTATACCAAATTACATAGAATTAAAAATTAAATTATTATACTTTGTAAACCTTATCAACATGTTATTGAGTGTGGTCATTAAGTTGATAGGACATTCCATGTGATGGGTTTTTATATATATAAATACCTAATTAATTTTTTGTAATGTTTAGATATACATATCATGTATAAGTTATATTACAGTTATTACTCTATGCATTGAAGCATTACATACTACATTAAAAAAAGAAATCATTTAAACCATGTTATCATTAAGTTGATAGTACACATCATGATATTACATAATAATTCATGTATACCACATGTTGCCAGAGTAAATAGTATATGAGTATAATACACATTGGGTAGTTCAGACGGTACTCACCATGTTGCTTCCAAGGTACATTTTGTATTGTACATAGTTAATTCTAAATAAATTTATTTTTTTAAATTATGATGGATGTTAATCTAAAGGATATTAGAATGAGAATGAAGATAAAATAATTGATTAATTTAAGAATATAATTAATTGATTGGAGAAAAATTTATCTTAAATAAGAATGATTAATAATTGAATGCTAATTTTATTAAATGTTTAATTCGTTGAATGCATATGGACGATCATGAGATTAGATCAGAACTTTGAATGTGATTGGTTTATTTTAATTTATTATTAAATTAAATTTTTGTCATGTATTCCATCTCTCCTCTTATTATGTAAGGGATCACATTCCCACAGTTTATTTTATGTAAAACCTTTCCCCTCACTAGTGTGTGAGTAAAAGAATATATAATGGATGGAGCTATCAAGCTAGTGTAGGCAATTCATGTTTAGAGACAAGGTGAAAAAAATACAAGATAGATATATAGATGGATAAGTGGAAAGCTGCAACACGAAACTTAATTGGTTCAAGGTGTTTCCCCCTAGGCCGACGGTTAGTTTATCATCTTCTAGATAAACTAACCATCACTAAAATCTCATGATAATACCACTTTATTATTTTATTTCAATTAATTTTCATGGTTATTTCATTATGGATGTTTTTTTGCAATCACATGAATTAATTAATTAACAAGCATGAAAGATAGAACTAAAATTAATTGACTAATTAATAAATATTATCTAATACATGGTTAATCACTTAATTAAATACACTTAATATTAACAAGAATTAAATAAAGATAATAATAGGAAATTTGGGTATAAAAGAAAAAATACCTCAATTATAAATATTAAGTTAGTATATCCTTCCAATACTTCAATAAAAACCATACCATAGTGCAGAGTGTTTGACTAGCCAAAGTTGGGGTGATTTCAATTATCAATGAATTCTAAATTTACTTTTTTTGGGTTAAGTTAACTTAGTTCACATCAAGGGTTAACTGCTAAAGTAGGACTTGATTTAACTAAGAGGCAAGGGTTGAGGAAATCCTAATTAATGATTTCATGATTGGGGAGTCTACTCAACAGATCAAGGAACTATGAGTTAATACAGTTGGCTTTTGGAATGCCTACCTAAAACCCATCAAATTTCTTGACCATCCAAATTTGGGGTGATAATAAGGGGAATATTGATCCTTTCCACTATAATTTCCAAGTAACAAGTTATTATGAATCCAATGGAGAGGGATATTGGGATTCAATAAAATTACGGGAGATTAATAAATATAATATTTATTTATTTGTATAAATTTTATCAGAAAAAGTACTAAATATCTGCTCATATTATTCATAGAAACAATAATAAAATTACTTCAAACATATCACTGCAATCCATACTTTAGAAGGATAACCATATAACTAGTGTAAAAGGTTCTGGCATGTTATCCTATTATATGAAAGAAAATTACATTTGCTGGAATAACCTATTATTGATGCTCCTAGTAATGAGGCTAGTAAAGAAGAGTTATCTCTCTATAAAAAACATTTGAACGATGTTATAAATGTTTAGTGTTTCATGTTATCATCTAGGAATAATGATATTTTGATGAAACATGAGGAATTGGTGCATATATAATGATGAATCACTTTTAGGATCTCTATCAAGAGAAGGAAATACAATAGTGATATGAGATATATAATACTTTCTTTACAACTAATCTTGGAGTGACAATGCCATATGGGCCTTACATAGTCAAGATTATTGGCTATATTGAAAGATTATACATATTAGGGATTATTTTACTAGATGAGTTGTAAAAATATCTCATATTTTCCTCACTACCCAAGACCTTCTCCAATTTTATTATTAATTATAACATGAGTAATAACGAGAAGACTCTTTTATAACTTCTTACTCTGATTTTTCAAGTGGATTAGGACATGGGGAATGAAAAACCCATAGTCCTTATAGAAAGTAAGAAAATGAAGAATAATGAAAAAGGTCCCTAATAATCATAAGAAGTATCAAGCTCCTAAGAATTATCCTTATAAGAAGAGTAAGATATAGAGGTAGGGCAAGGAAAATGATGCAGTATGTTTTTCATGTGGCAAGCAAGGCCACTAGAAGAAGAACTGCAACTAGAATAAATGATAAGCTAAAGGTACATTCGTTATTGTGTGTAATATTTTAATATCTACACATTGGGTATTATATATAGCTTGTAGTACTCACATCTGTATCCAAATAAAATAACCAAGTAGATTTCAAAATATTTCTATAGGTGGATTTGAAAGCTACCAATGGTGCAAGGATGGCTGCTCTAGCCCTTGGTGACAACCAAATTTCATTTATAATAGGAATAATATTAGTTTTAAGGGATTTTTATTATGTACCAACTGTTACTAAGAATGTAATTTCTGTTTCATGCTTAGATGCAGATGATTTTTTTTCAAGTTTTTAATTAAAAGTTGTTTCTTTTATAAAGACAACATATGTTATGGTATGAGTAATTAAAATAATGGTATTTATTCATTTAATTATGAAAAAAGAATTGGAAATAGATAAAAAATAAAATTCATGTGACTCATATAACGCCCAACTATGGCATCACCATCTTGGTCATGTAAACTAGAATCATTTGACAAAGCTCTGTCGAGATGGTTATTTAGAATCTTCTAATCTAAAACAAATTGAAATATGTCTTTCAGGTTTACAAGGAAAATGATCAAACCACCATTCTGTGGATAGGGTGAAAGGGACAAAGAGATTCTATGATTGATACACACTAATGTCTATAGAACATTTCTGGTAGAAATTAGAGGTAGCTATTCTTACTTCATAACTTTTACAAATTACTTGACTAGATGTGGATATGTATGCTTGATGAGGTATAAATCCGAGTACTTTGAGATATTAAAAGAATTAAATAATTAATTAGACAATAAAAATGTAAATAAGATAAATAATCATTGATCATATTGAGGTGGTTAATATCTTAACTGTGATTTTATCGACTTTTTACGGGATTTGAGATTCTATCTTAACTCAATACACTTTACACACCATAGTGGAATAGTGTTAGTGAAAGGAGGAACTATACCATGTTAGAGATAGAAAGGTTGATGGTGATCCATTTAGATCATCCATTATCCTTTTGAAGATATGAATTATAAACCATGGAATATAAATTAAACCTAGTACCAACTAAAGCAAGAAATGGAATTCCCTTTGAGTTATGGAGTGGAAAGAAACTTGTTTTGTCAAATAAACATACATGGGGTTGTGATATATTTTGAAGTAATTTTTAGGAAATAAAATAGAACCCCTAGGAACAAAGTGTATCTTTATAGGGTATCCTAAGGAAACAAAGGAATACTACCTATACAACCACTCAGAAAAGAAAGTGACCATCTCCAAACAAGCCCTATTTCTTGATAGGGAGCACATCATCAAAAAGAATACCAGGGGAAAGATTAAATTTGAAGAATTTGATTATAGAGACCCATTTTTTTCTTGTAAGACTTTGAAAATTATATATATATATATATATATATATATTTGGATCAAGGCACTGAGACGACGTGTGATTACGAGGCTTGGTGTGTTCAGAATTAATTTTATAAAAATATTAATTATATTTTATATTACACATGCATAGTTTCTTAAAGAAAATAGGATAACTCTTAAAAGAAATCGAATATAATAAATCTAAGACCACATTTGAGTCCAAAATGTTATGTTTACCCTAGGTGTACCATAAAATAGTCTGACATGGGGAATTTAGATAAAAGCGGTCGTGGGAAGTGTGTTTAGTTAAATAAATGATTAAATTTTATTTATTTATTTAATTAAACTTATTATGAAATCATATATTAAACCATTTTTATGGATAATTTTGTAGGTTTATTCACTTAAACCCTAGGATGATCATGATACATTCTCCATCTCCTTCCATGGTGAATCAATATCCAACGACAATGAGACTTTGGATCGAAGTAGACCGAAGCACATTTAATGTAATAAATCCTCTAAATTGTTAGAGAACATGTTATTTAATAAAAAATGATCCAATTTCCAAGTAATACTATTCATTTGTGTATTATAAATCATTTAATTAAATTTTTGAGCATGATTAATCCCTTTCTTTGATCTACGCCAATTGTGGACAATTGCATGTGCCTGCGTACTAAAATTAATTTGTCTATTCATTAGTTTTCTCATCTGGATCATACCAATTATATTAATAGGCCAAGAATGAATGTCCAAATAATGTTAAACCCTTGTTCTGGTGTCTTTCACCCACAATTTTTTCATGCTAGTCATAGTTGGACCACAAGGTTTCGATTTGACATTATCAGGCATGAACGAGTCTGATCAGACACCTGTATTTGTGACGAATTCATGTGAGATGAATAGACTAGAAATCAAGGATGAATTTTTGGATGAATAATGGCATAATGAAATATTTTTTTTCATGTATTTGGGATGTAATACCAAAATATGACAAACAAAGGTGCGTGGGTCGAGCGATGAACCACCATGGATAACATATGCTGATTTCTAGCCACCAGATGGCCAAAAACAACAAATGGAGATAGATCCACCATCTTTGGGTGGCTCATAGGAAATATATGAAGAAAAAACTATATATTTTGGATATTAATAATAGATATTATATTCTATGATAAACGCAACTACATTCCATATAGTTCAAAGAAAACATGGTTTATTGGGCCTTGGCTATGACGATTAGGGTTTCATGGAATTATAAGTATCACATGCCATGTGGGAACCCCACACACCATGTGACCTTGTGCTGGTGGCCCAACATGTACTCTGGTAGTACACGAGCATAAGCATGGCCAGGTACATGCCATATTCGGAAGTACATGGAAACAACTAAATACATGGGTGAAACTTTGTGTGGAGAGACATGCCATGTACTGAAGTATATGGACATGAGTTGGGTACACAAACATGGTTGGGGATCATGGAAACGACCCTAAGTGGCTCAGACACACTGTGTAGACCCACTACACACCATGTATCCCTAAATGAGAAGTGAGAAGTGTTCCATTAGTGACACATTCAGGCACATTACATGTGATGAACTACACATACATGGCCAAAGACATGGTTAGAACTCCATGTGGAGAGACACACTATATACCGAAGTACAAAAACATGGGATGGGTACATAAAAATATCCAGGGAGCATGGGAAGGACCCCGAGTGGCTCAGATATGCCATGTAGACCCCCTATACACTATGTATCCCTACATGGGAAGTGATTTGTGTACCTTTAGGGACACAATTGTGAAATGGAGTGGGACCACACACTTTGTGGGTCCCCTCCCATTCCGTGTAACCCCTTATTTCCTTTTGAGAAAACTTCCACCTCTCATATCTCCTTCTTTTGGACTCATAATTTATCCTAAGAGTAACCTATCCTTAGTGTTTTTTTATGTAGAATGAAATGGTTTCCTTATTATTGGATTTCAAGATGGATGTTAGATATTATGGGAATGAATATTATTTAGGTGGAAACCGACGATGACAATGATCATGCATAGGATCGACAAAGACACTAGAGTGGAACCCCCTGATGGACTAGGGAGTGGGTCCTCAACCTACTGAGTGGTACCCTCTATTGGATAGGTTGCAGGTCCTCATAACACTAGAGTGGAACCCTCCTGATGGAACAAGGTGCAGTTCCTCTACCTATTGAGTGGTACCCCCTATCAGATAGGGAACAAGTCCTCAAGACACCAAAGTGGAACCCCCATGATGGACTAGGTAACGAGTCCTCTACCTACTAAGTGATTCCCCCTATCAGATAGGTCAGGATTCATCATGACCCCAAAGTGGAACCCCCCTAATGGACTGGGGAGTGGGTCCTCCACCTACCGAGTGGTACTCCTATCAAGAGGGAACAAGTACTTGTGACAGTAGAGTGGAACCACCTTGATAAAATAGGGTGTTTTTCCTCTATCTACCAAGTAGAATCCCTATAAAATAAGTCTCAAGTCCTCATTAAATAAGAGTGGACCCCCCCATAGACCAGGGAGAAAATCCTCTACCTATAGAATGAAACCTCCATGATGCATCAGGGAATGAGTCCTCTATAGATAATTATTGAGTGACACCCCCTAATATACTAGGAAGTGGGTCCTCTACTTGGATATTATACCCCCTTGACCGTACAACACAATTTTGAGGTGTGGGACTCCACCCAATTACTTATGGAAAGACATGCGAGATGTTGGTCATCGTTTATAGACTTCTGGAATTGTTGGAACTCTTTTCCTGGGATGGGTTGTGTGATGAAGATCCTCTTATCTCTTACTTGGTATTCTTTGATTTGATTACACACACACACATATCTTTATCCATGTCGTTGGGTTTTTTTAATCTCCTTATTTGGGTTGAGTTGTCTTCTATCTATCTATTTCTATTGTCTCTCTTACTCTAGCTTTCAATATTTCCTATTGGGTATGTGTATACTCACCCCTGCATGGGATTTTAGTGCACATGTCATGTATTATATAGACAACAGATAGTTTGACAGTGAATAAAAAGGATCTTAGTGATACTTGGTACATTGTATCATGTATGGTGGTCGGAGCTTAGAGATTACGAGATGTTCTCTCTCATCACTTTTACTTTTCTAGTTTTTTCTATTGGGACATCTTTTTGGTTGTTCATGTATTTTTTCCCTTTACTTTTCAATTTTCACTATTGTACTCTTGAACACCCTAGAGGTATTTTTATACTTGGTTTATATTCTAGATGTTTTAACCTTTTATTATTATTCCTTGACACTTCTACATTGAGATTCTCATGTGAATGCATACTGGTAGGACTCCAATTTAGGTTATGATGTTCAGTACTTGTTTCCACCCCCTGGCCTATACATGCGGGATTGGGGTAGTTGCGGGTTGAGCCCTAGTTGGGTCAGGTTGTGATAGATTGTTATAAAATCAATTCATTCCTTGGAATGGTTTTTAGTGAAGTCCCCTTATGAGGATTGGTTGGGACTTAGGGAAATAGTGTCAAAGTGTATCAAGTGTGGATTCTAGGTCAGGGAACCCAGTGATGTTATGGGTGGACAATGTATCCATTCACTGGGACTCTTACTTGCTACTTTTTTACTTGTCATACCTAGAAATTGGTTGTAGGGATAAATGATACATGCATCATATAGGATTCATCCCTTTGACTGTCCTTCTTGAGTCAAATACCCAATATATATCTATACTTAATTGAATGTGGTATGTCTTAAACAATTCATATATAACTCCTCAAATATAGATAGTCAAGTTATATATTTTTGGATCATGATGATGACATGATTAGTGATGAGTCCTCTGTTCAAGGTTTATCCCGTGAGATCCTTCCTCTAGGTAGATAGGTAGAAACATGCCCATCTATCAAGTAATAGATCCTATCAACATAGTAGGATGATGATGCACATAGTCTTAATGTACTTCATGAGTTCCGGCACCATATTACACTGAGGTTCTGTGACGATCCAGATCCCTAGGTAGTAGAGGATTATCTTGAGTCGATGATCCGAGTTTCCTAACTTGTGCAGATCCTAACTAATCGGATGGTTCCACTCACAACCATTGCTCTTCATAGAGCATCAATTGGTCCCAAATATATAGATCACCTAGGATACATGTTGAGACAGACACCCTTCATAGGTGTTTTAGGTCAGGCCCGATCCTGTGGTTTTGATTTCCCATTCGAATAGAACCCCTTTAGATGGTGATCCTCACAGTGAGACCTCTCCAAGATAACACTAGGAATCAATAAAGTCCTTTAATAGAAATTTTTTACCATGGAATTAGACATGTGAGGAAGAGGGTTTCTTCCCCCAATGATATTCATCCTTGTAGCATGATTCAAAACTATGAGGGAGAATCAGTACTTCCTATATTGGATATTTTCAAGGTGTGAAAGATGAGTCCCTTTGATTTGTATGTTTATGATATGAAGATGTGATGGGGTGTCAGAGTAGGACATGGTTGAGGGGAGAGGGAAAGAAAGGGAAAGAGTGAGCTCTCAGTAGATGGGAATTCTGGCTGGGAGGATTGAATGTGGTTTTCAGTATAACCAATGTAACTACTACTCCATCAGCAGTTGTTAGAATGGATTTGAAAGACATATTTCCCTATGCACATCCCCTATTTAATACCTAAAGATTCCATAGGGGACCCTTTTTCTAAACCCTTGTGTTAGAGGGAACTAAATAAAGGATCAATGGTCGCATGTTTCTACTGATGGGACGACCTTAATATTGAAAGAGATAGAGCCTCACACCAAATATTTCTAGAGGTAGTGAGTCCCTATGATGTTTTCCTCAGTATGGACTCATCATCAACCATCCATGATCATACGATTGATACCACTGAGTATGGTAGTGCTTATGAGTTATGGGATGGAGTTTTCCTCCTTAAAGAGGATTGATCCCTAAAAAGAGCATGATGAGCTCATTCATAAGTGGTTATAGCTGATTTATCAATTGGCCAGTATTACACTTGGAATAATGGATGTTATGAACTCTTAGCTCCCTCCAACGATGGCGGGGGTATGACGACATGCTGAGTTTAAATCCCCACCATGGGATTGACCTATTTTTAGACTTTCACAACATATATATTGATGTTTACACTATCACGTTAGATGATCCCATGGGGTTTTGAGAGCTACTGTTTTAGTTGGAGGGTATATAGAGGTTGGGATTCATAGGATCCAATTTGTTTACTAGGGAAAAACTATGTTGTTAACCTGATTAGTGGAAAAGATATCATGTTTATGTAACATCACCCAAACTAGGTTATTGTCATGAAGGAGTATCCACCCCCTATAATAAATGAAACTCTTGCGTCCTCAATATCTGAGTAGAAGAATGTGAGGAACTTGAGGATGGGTTCTAAACATTATTTGAGAGTAAAAGTGTCATGGGGGACTCTCAGGGAGTCAGTTATGGATTCATGATGTTTTTTGTAGAACTATCCAGGATTACAAGTCTGTTTTGATGCCCTGACATGAAAAGGGAAGCCTTTTACCTAGACTAACTAGTGACATAGGTTCTTCAAGGAGTTAAGGCTAAGGTTGATGAGTGATATTATTTTGATACTACCAGAGGAGGGCGTGGAGTATGTAGTTTATTACAATTCCTCAGGAGCCAGTCTTGGTTGAGTTTTGATACAGTGGTAGGCAGTATCACATATGTATTAATCCAGTTGAAACCCCATGAGAAGAACTACTTGAATCATATTATAGATTTGGTAGTGGTAGTCTTCACTCTAAGGATGTGGAGGCACTATCTTCTGGGAGTGCACTTTGTTGGGTGGAGAGTGATGGCAAGAGGGGGGTGAATTGCCTTTTAAAAAATAATTAACAATTTAAAACAAAGTTAAAGGTGCAGCGGAAATAAAAGAGGCAAGACACAAAACTTGATAACGGAGTTTGGCTTAAACCAAAGCCTACGTCTCCACTCCCAACTCAACCGTTGAGAGATTTACTACCGCTTTCTTTTTAATGGTTTTAGCAAGAAACCCACTAGACTTTAAGGTAGTCTAGAACCTATTATAGCTTGCTTTTAATGGTTGAGCAAGAACCCACTAGCCTTCTTACAGGTGAAGGCTATCTCACCTATGACTCAAGCCTTTTAAAGGGAAGGCTTGACTAACCTCTTCACACCTTGAAGGTGGTGTGAAAACCCAAACAAAAGGAAGATAAAAGAAATGGGGGTTTGTAGGCACAAACCCAAATTGATGCTCAAAATGATAAAATAATAAAAACCGTAAAGAGAAGAAGTCTTGGGCGCCAATGGATTGATCGATGATGATTAAGAGCGCTCCCAAGCTTCTATGATGGTGCTCCTTGATTGTGGAAGTGAGTTGGAGCAAATGCGGATCCTTGAAGGAATGCGCCGGAGGTTCGCCAAATGATCGAAAAATGTTCCTGTGGGATTCCTTACATTTCCGGGGCTTCCTAGTCCTTTATTTATAGAGGGGGAACCCTCATATGGCCGTTCGGGGTCTTTGGAGCCATTGAAAAAGTCTTCAGAGCCGTTGGGAGCAGGCTGGTCAAAGCCCAACGGCTAGTTTGACTGGCTCCACCGGCTGACCGGTGCTTGGCCACCGGTTGGCCGGTGCTTTGGAAATGGAAAGGCCTTCTGCCCAGGCACCACCGGCTGGCCGGTGAGGAGGCCACCGGTTGGCCGGTGCTGAGACAGTAGGTGTCCCTTCTGTCTGGGGTCCACCGGCTGGCCGGTGATGGGACACCGGTTGGCCGGTGGTCTGGACAGAGGGGATGCCTTCTTCCCAGGCACCACCGGTTGGCCGGTAGACTGAAATCAGTCCACTTTTGCCTTCTGGCTTTCTTGGCCCAATTCCTTGGCAACCTGAAATCATGCCTATCATCCAAAAAACACTTAAAACAAGATTAGATAAATAATAGAGTGATTGTGATCATGAAAATTAAACCACTAGGGGTACGAGAGGTACAACACACTTTTTTTGTTTACTCATAACATCAATGTCTCAGTTATGTCTTCACAAAGAGGGACATGAACCTGAGATAATAGTTTTGGTTGGAGTAATTATAGGACTATTACCTAGATATAGTCTATAATCTAGGGAAGGGAAATATGGTAGCAAATTCCCTTATTAGGATGTCTCAAGCTTGTTTGGTGTGGGAGGTGTCCGAGTAGTTGGCTCCATTGTTGCCGACTCTTGTTGAGTAGGAGGGTGAAACTTTTCTTCAGTCGATGGTGTTGAATCGTCCTCTCCTTTAGTGTGTGAGAGATTCCCAGTTGAGAGACATAGACTTTGAGGTATTTCATGAGTATATATCCTCATAATATTCACCCAATGGATTTTTTTGAAGGAGGTAATCACATCATTATTTTCTAGGGATTGATGGTGTTCCCAATCATGATGTGGTTGGAGGTGATGAGGCAGTTCTCCACTTCTCTTCTGGATTTAAATCCCAGTGTGGGGGAAGAAGTACATAAGCCTTTAGTGTTAGTTTTGGTGGGATGACATGAGACAAATCATGGCTGATTTTGTTTCATAGTGCGTCACCTATCAGTAGGTGAAGGTCAAGCACAAGGTTTTGATAGGTTTGTTGCATCCCCTTGAGACCCAAAAGTGGAAATGGGAAGGAACGTCCATATATTTTATGCCAGGTCTTTAGAAGACAATAAAGGGACATTATTCCATCTTGGTGACAATTTAATGGCTTATGAATTTGGAACACTTCCTTACTATCAAGGATTAGAGTTCAGTGAAGAGTTTGGGGAATATGTACATATGAGAGATTTTTCAACTTTATAGGGAGACCTAGACTGTTGTCTCTAAACTTGATGCACAATTTACATCATTGTTGTGAAGATGCCTCTAGGAGGCATTTGAGACCTAGATAAGGATGAGTATGGCCTTTCACCCCCAGAAAAATGGGTAGACTGAGCACACTCTCCAAGTGTTCGAGGATATGCTGAGGGATTGGATGTTGGAGTTTGGATAGAGTTGGGAGGATCACTTTCCCTTGGTAAAGTTTTTGTACAAAAATATCTTCCACTCTACTATTAGCATGAAACCTTTTGAGGCCCTATATGGGAGACCCTTTTGGTTCCCACTATGATGGATAGATATTGTCGAGACGTCTCTTGTGGGTCCATAGTTGATGTAGGAAATGATGGAGAAGGTCCTAGTCATCAATAAGAAGATGAGGACAGTCCATAGAAGGTATAAATCTTATGAATATCACCTTAGTAGGACCTTGGAGTTTGAGCAGGGAGGCCATGTTTTCCTAAGATTATCCCCATGGTGAGTATTGCAATATTTTTCTGGGGATGTAAGATATCTCTGAGGTTCATCAGGCCATTCAAGATCTTGCATAGGTTTGGTGGGGTTTCTTACCACCTTGCCCTTACCTCTATAGTTAGAGCTAGTGCATGACGTCTTTCATGTGTCACAGCTAAGGTGGTACGTGCATGAAACTATGCACATTATTGACTATGGTGATCTAAAAATTGAGGATGGAGCCACTTTTTTGGAGCACCCAGTGGTGATCGAGGATCGACATGAGAGGAACCTGTATAGACAGACGTGTTGTGGTAGCATGAGAATGTGCATGAGAGTTCCTAGAATTGGGAGATCTAGATACGATCTCAGTATCCCAAGATTTTTGGGTAGTTTTTCTTTTAGGGGATGAAAATAATGAAAGAGGGAACACTATATAGAACTCGTTTTTTCCTTATAAGACTTTGAAATATTTATACATATATTTTTGGAGCCAGGTGCTATGACCACTTACGATTCTGAGGCCCTGTTTTCCTGTAATTAATTTTATAAAAATATTGAATATATTTTATAACAAGAATATACAATTTCTTGAAGAAAGTGAGATAAATATTAAAAAAAATATAGGATTAGAAATCCAATACCATGGTTGATTCCTAAATGTGATGTTTACCCTAGGCGCATCCTAAAATAGGTTGGTGTGGGGTGTTCAGATAAAAGAAGTCTTGGGAAGTGTGTTTAGCTAAATAAATAATTAAATTTTATTTATTTAAATAATTAATCTAATTATAAAATCATATATAAAACCAAATTTATGGATAATCCTGTAGTATTAGTTGCATAAACTTTGTGAGGATCGAGAGAAAATATTCCTCTACTCCATTAGTGAATCAACATTTGATGATGACGAGAATTTAGATCGAAGGATATCATAGTGCATCGAATGCAACAAATCCTCTCAATCATTAGTGAGCATGTTATTCAATGAAAAGAAAATCCAATATCTAGGAGAGACACATAATTTTTGGATTCTGCAACATTTGAATAAATTATTGAACATGGTCAATCCCTTTCTTTGATTTGTGCCAATTGTAGAAAACCACATGCACCTGCGTTCTAGAATTAATTTGTTTATTCATTTGTTTTCTCACCTAGATCATCCCAATTGTATATGTTGGCCAATAACAATTGGACGATGAATTTTAAAACCTTTTTATTTTTCCTTTATCATATAATTTATTTTCATTAGTAATCATGGGACTATGAGTTTGTGATTCAATATTTCTAGGTAGGACCAAGCCCGATCAGACCCTCAGATTCATGATGGGGTTGAATGTGATCAATACATGGGTGATAAAGAATGGATTTAAGAATGAACCATGGTATAACATGTGATTTTTTTCATAGATTTGGTATTTGATACTGAATGATGATGAACAGAGGTGTGCAGGTCAAGCGATGAACCACTATGGTGAAAAAATACTGATTTCTGGCCACTGGATGGTCAGAAACAATGAACAAAGATAAATCCACTATTTTTTGGGTGGATCAGAGGAAAGATATGAAGAAATATCTATAGATCTTGGATCCTTGTAAAATATTTGAAATTCTATCTTAAACGAGACTACACACCATGTAGTTCGAAGAACATAGGGCATGTAGGGCCTTGATTGCGATAACTAGGGTTTCATGGAATTATAGGCATCACATGCCATGTGGGAGCCCCATATGCTATGCAACCTTACTTCAGTGGACCAATTTTTACTCCAAGAGTACATGGGCATGGGTATGGTCATACACCCTCTATGTTACTAAGTACATGAGCACAACCATAGATATGGGAAAAATCCTATGTGAAGATACACACCGTGTTCCAAAGTATATCAACATGGGATGGGTACACATAGATTGTTAGGGAGAATAGGCAGGACCCTAAGTGGCTCAGACATGCCGTGTATACCCCCTACACACTATATAACCCAACATGGGTAGAGATTCATGAACCGTTAGGGAAATGACTAGGCATAATACATGTACCAAAGTGCACTAACATTACCAGAGACACAGGTGGAACCCCTTTTGGAGAGAAACACCATGTACATGAACATGAGATGGGTACAAATACATGGTTATGGAGAACAGGTAGGACCTTGAGTGGATCAAACATTCCATGTATACCCACTACACATTATATATCCCTATATGAGTAGAAAGCGGTATACCATCAAGGACATGATCGAGTGATGAAGTGGGACCACATTCCATGTGGGTCCCCTCACAAGCAGTGTACCCCCTTCATTATTTCTGATGAAACTTCAACCTCTCATATCTTCTTTGTTTTAACTCATATTTTGGCCCACAATTTTTCTATCTTGAGTGTTATTCCATGTAGAACATGATATAAGCCACTGTAGTGGATTTTGAGGTGCGACATGAGATTATCCAGGCATGAAAATTATTTAGGCAGCACTAAATGATGGAAGTGATCAGGAATAGGATCACCAGAGACACTAGAGTGGATCCCCCATGATGGACTAGAGAGTGAGTCCTATACCTACTGAGTGTTTCTCCTCTATCATATAGGAAGACAATCATCATAACTCTAGAGTGGAATCCCTTAATGTACTAGGGCATGGGTCCTCTACCTACCGAGTGGTACCCCTTATCAGATATGGTGTGGTTCCTCATGACACTAGAGTGGAACCCCCTAATAGAATAGGTTTTTGGTCCTCTACCTACCAAGTGGTACCCCCTATCAGATAGGTCTTGGGTCCTCATGGAACCAGAGTGGGACCCCCATAACAGACCAAGACACGAGTTATCTACCTATAGAGTGGAACCCTTATGATGTATCACGAGGTGAGTCCTCTATGTATACTTATTTAGTATACCCACCCTAAAAATTGGGGCACAAGTCTTCTACTGTAAGATTGTTCCCCCTCAATTGTGTTACACAGTGATGAGGTGTGGACCTCCACCTAATTACTTCTGGACATATACACAAGATGATGATCATCATTGATGAAATTTTGGAATTGTTGGCACTCTTTTCCTAGGATGGGATGTGAGATAGAGATCCCATTCTCTCTTGATTGGGTTTCATTGGTTTGAGCACACACACACACACATATATATCTCTATCCATATTGTTGGATTTTTTTACTCACTTGATTTCTGATGAGTTGTATTCTATCTATCTATTCCTATTGTGTATTTTACTTCTCCCCCTTCAGATTCTAGGGTGCCCTACTAGGTATGTGTATACTCCCTACATGGGCTTTGCCCACATGTGACATGTCTTATGAAGACGAAAAATAGGTTTTCAGTGACTACAGATGAGTTTAGGGATACCTGGTGCATTGGACCATGTACGATGGTCAGAGCTTGAAGATTAGGAGATGGGATCTCTCAACACTTTTACTTTTTCTATTTTTTTAGTTGGTACATCTTTCTGGTTGGTGTGTATTTTTTCCCTTTACTTTTTAGTTTACCCCGTCGTACTCTTATACACCCTAAAGGTATTTTCATTCTTGTTTTATATTCTAGATGTTGCATATTTATTATTATTATTATTATTCACTTATTCATTGATATGGTTGGGTGTGTGTGTATAGGTACATTAGAAAAATGCCTCCCATTTAAGTTATGCCTTTAGATGCTTGTTTCCACACTTGGTCTATGGAGGAAGGCTTGGGGTAGTTGTTGATTGAGCCTCGATTGGTCTAGTTCATAGAATTGATGCTCAAGATACACAAGAGTTGGTATAAGAACTGATTCCATTGGTCGTTGTGGAAGAAGTAGTTCCTGAAATAGAAGTACAACATAGGAGAACTAGATAGGTAAGAGAACCAAAAGGATCTTATTTTCTAGTCACTGAAGATAATGAATCATTATTTATTGACAATGATTAACCTCTCTCATATAAAGAGGAAGTAGAGGTATCAGAATCTACAAGATGGAAACAAGTAGTGAATTTTGAAATAAATTCCATGTATTAGAACCAAGTTTGGGTTTTGGTCAATGTGCCAGTTGATGTAAAGCCTATAGTGTGAAAATGGGTATTCAATAGAAAAATAGACATGGAGGGTCAAGTAAATACCTATAAATAAAGGCTAGTGGATAAAGGGACAACATCAATGAATTGACTATGATGAAACCGTTTCACCAGTTTCCATCATAATTCTACTTACTGTAGTATCTTACCATGACCATGAAATTTTGAAAATGCTTTTCAAAATAGTTTTCTTTAATGTGAACCTATAGGAAGATGTCGATATGACGCAACAAGAAGGTTTTGTGACTCCAGGTGAGGAAAAAAGGTTTTGAAAGTTGAAGAGATCCATTTATGGATTAAAGAAAGAATCTAGGTCATCAAAAATTTGATTTAATGAAGATATAAATGAATTTAGTTTCATTAAGAATGAATGTGATACATATGTTCATAAGTGGTTTAGTGGGAATGAAATCATTTTTCTAGTAGTATATTATGATTACATATTACTTATTGGAAATGGAATACTAGTTTTACATTCTGTTAAGGATTGGTTAAAAAAGTGTTTCTCTATAAATAAATTCAGTGAAACAACCTATATTCTAGGGATCAAGATCATTATTGATAGATAGAAGAGGCTTCTTAGACTATTCCAAATTAGATACATTGACCAGATACTAAAAATATTTAGTATGGAACAATCCAAGAGGGCATTGGTTCCAGTGTCACATGTTATACATCTTTATATGAAAATGTTTCCACAAGAAAAAACATGATAAAGAGAGAATGAGTAATATACCATATGCTTTAGTGATAGGTTCAATCATGTATTCCATGTTATGTACTAGACTTGATATTTCTTATGCATTGAGCATGGTAAGAAGATATCAAGTAGATCCAGAAGAACAATATCGGTCTACTGCTAAGGCTATCCTCATGTATCTGAGAATAACTAAGGATATATTCCTGGTGTATAGAGGATATTAGGAGAAAATAATTAGAGGTTATACTAATTATAGTTTTCAAAAATATGGGAATGATCTGAAGTCACAATCAAAACATGTTTTCTTGTCTCAACAGAGGATTTATGAGCTAGAAATGTTCAAAGTAGCCAGTTGTTGCTGATTTCACAGTATATTCTAAGTAAATAGAATCTTTTGATGTAACCAAGGAATCCATTTGGATACAAAACTTTTTTTATGATATTTATGTGGTACCTAGATGTAAATATCCTATCACATTGTATTGTGATAATACAATAGTGGTGGCTCTTGTAAAAGAGGAATGGTCACACCAATAGACAAAACACATTCTCCAAAAGTATCACATATTGAGGAATTTTTATAAAATGGGTGAAGTTACAGTATGAAAATATCCCACATAAAAAACATGAAAGACCCCTTGACTAAATTCCAATCTCAGTAGAAGCATGAGTATCATGTGAGAGCTAGTAGACTAAAGGTTGTAATAAGTTGGATCTAGTTCAAGTGGGATTATTTTGGAGTTGGTTACCTATAAACAACTTTTGTGTACTTTATGATAAATTGTATTCATATTTTTGAATATTAATAAAATTATTATTATGTCATGATTTATATTATGTGTAACATAGTATGTGATAATGTCATAAGAGTAGCTATTGCACTAAAAAGTTATTGCAGTTCCCCGCTATGATGAGAACACAGAAGTTCCATGATAGTAATTATAATATTATATATATATGTTCTATATCCAAATGAAATCATTTCAAGTAATAATGATTCAGGATATCAGGGGTGGAGACTCATAGGACATTGAGGCACGTTCTCATAGTGTATGCCCTTGGTAATATCTGGTGTAAGATATTATGAGAACGAGACCTACCAGTAGGAAATTCCCATTTATATATGTCATTGGATGTTCCTATCCACAATTTTTATTGTTAATTTGACTTTAAGATTTTTATTAAATAGTGTTATAATTCATATACTTTGATGTATAGATGAAAACTGTGACAACATATGTTTGTGGAGAGGTAGGATACGTTGAGTGTGTCACGAGTAATATTTCATTAATGAATAATTTGAGAAAGGATTTTTCCCTTATATTATTTACTAAAAGTTGGTATCTTAGGACCTTTGATGTAAATGAAATAACCTAAATAAATCCATGGCCATGGTGTTCTATAGGCAAGTTTGATTTCCATAAATTCAAAGAAAGAGACATCGAACAAATATGTTGATGGAACCCGCATGAAACTTGCTTGATTAGATATATTATGATAAAGGGATTATATTAAACAATAAGTGTATGTATGAGGTATTATGTCATTGTGGAATTAAATTCTTTCTCTATGGGTTCCTTGGAATATTTCTAGATATTAACCTTGGACTTTCGGATGCTTCACCGAATGCCACTGAGAAAGAGGTCTCGAGGGTCACAGACAAAGTGTATATAGAATCTCAGTTAAATAATATATTATTATTTATCATTTAACATGTTGAATAAATATTATTCCTGTATGTGGTTTAATAATTATTCACATTTTCTTGATCTTATTTATTTGTCCACCAGTTATTCGAGATAATATTATGTAAGTGGAATATTAAATAAATATTTATTTTTCTATTTAGAAAATATAATATTTATTTATTTATTGGTGAATAAGAAAGTTATATTTATTTAATAAATAAATAAATATTATTCAATGTTTGATAAATATTTTGGAGGAATGCAGTATTGAGTTTATAGGTATGGTAAGAAATAATATATATACTATTATTTAATTAAATAGTATTTAATTTTAATTCGTAAGTTTAGCGCATGTCAAGAAATAATAATAATAATAATAATAATAATAATATAAATAATAATATAAAAACGGGGTTCCACAGAGATTAAATAGATAATAAATATCACTTGTGCAATTATTTATTTATAACCCTAGTGGTATATAAACACAATTATATTATTTTTCAAGATATCCAATTCATTTATTTTGTTGTTCACAACAAAATATGGAGAATCCTCTCAAATCACTATTGAGCTCCCTTCTCCAAGAACACTCCCAAGAATAGAGAGAGATCTCCCTCCACCTTCCACTCTCAAGTCAAGAGAGATCAAAGAGAATCCTTTGGAAGTGATTCTCAAGGTGATTAAAGGTGAATGTTGCAAGCGATAGGATATGCCATGATATCACCCAAAGATTCCTACGATGAAGTTTGGAGATTTATGGAACACATGTAGATCACCGCTAGAAGAAATATAATATTGATTCCTATAATGTAATGATGATATGATGTAGATATGTTTTCAGATACTTTGATGAAGAAATAATTTCATGAAAGGTAATTATTTAATTGGTTAAATTAATTATAAATAATATGTGATGATCTTGCGCTTGGTTCAAGAATTTTATCAATTGTCTATATTCTTTGATTTAATTCCATTGATCATAGAATTTATTATTATGTAAATCTCAAATTAATCGTCGATCATGTCAAAATAAAAGTTGGCCATGAACCATCACACACTTCTCCTATGCCCAAAACCTTTACAAATGGAACATGATTTGAAATTAGTTCTCAAATAAGGTTTTTCGATATATCTATATTTGTATATCTATGTGCATACATATATTTAAATAGATATATATGTGTGTGTAGGTATACATATTTTCACACGCACATACATACATATATATACAACTACCTTAATGACACACACACAAAACTAATAGTTTGGGAACTAAAGGCATGTTTGACACTTGAAAATGTAGTATAAAAAGTTATTGATTTAGAAATGGATTTCAATAAGATTTGGGAAAAAATATAATTAGATTAAAAATTTAAAGACTATTTGTTAATTTATTCAAATGGGTTTCCTTATATAATGAGTAACACAATCACCTAAATCCCCATAGATCTATGTTTGGATTGAATCAATGACATATGTGATTATTATTTTAATTTTCATGTGTTAGAATTGGGGTCTTTAGGGAGGAGTAAGTGAGGGGTGGGATGAGGTTGGTCAAGATAATGGTTTGTCATGTATTATATTACTAGTGTGTGTTTAATAAGGAACACATCCTTCCTCACCCTCTATTACTAGTATCATGGGGATCCTAGGTGTATTAGTGAGATATTGAGATATAGTTACTATCTAGTCTCAATGAGATAAACTAGATTTCCCATGGTATTAAAGTCCATGGGAGAGTGTCACTGATGAGGCTAGATAAGTGCATCCAGTTGGTTATAGAATATGGGAGATTCGATAACCAAGTATATGGTTCTACGAGTGTACATCTAGGATCTTCTCATTGGATGTTTATGAGTTTACCATGATTTTATACACTTAAATTTTCCTTATTTTCTCTATATTGGTTTATGTTGTTGCTTAATTATTTTTATATTTTCCCTATCTATCTCTATTTATACTCCTATATTGATTTGATTCTGAACCCTATATATTTGGTTTAGTTATTAAGTTATTGTTTTTGGATTCTCTATTTCTGTTGATTTTAAAGTGGTTTAAGGAAATAGTTTTCAAAAGGGGGATTTTATATTTTAGTTTTAAAAGAAATATTATAAAGGGTGTTTCAAAAGTTTAAAAGTTGTTTTGGATTTTTAAAGAGTCTTTGGGAAATGTTTATGATTTATTTTTTTTAAAATGAGGAAAACCTTATTTTAAATTACTATATTTCAAACTGGTGTTTCTAGAATGTTTTGAAATAGGGGAAGCATGTAATATTTAGTGAAATACTTCCAGGATATTTACCTTCACACCCTGATTACACCACTTGGCA
Source organism: Viscum album (assembly GCA_963277665.1). Classification (NCBI taxonomy): domain Eukaryota; kingdom Viridiplantae; phylum Streptophyta; class Magnoliopsida; order Santalales; family Viscaceae; genus Viscum; species Viscum album. The sequence continues at coordinate 30,563,819 of OY728147.1, forward strand.
TCTTTAGATTTATTAAATTTATCATAGGTTTAGGGTTTGGCCTTGAGATCACACATGGATTAGTAATTATGGTTTTGAGGATGGATGGATGGTGACTTGGAGCCACTTAGAGATCGAGTCATGTATTTATGGTTCTTAATTAGGTATCTTGGATGTATCAGCATGGTTAAACATTGTTCTATTTCAGAATATTTATAATACTTGATTTTATTGATTTGGGTGTTTATTTCAGTTATACCTTGTTTGGTTATGTTTTTAATTGGAACCGCTTATTTTCATTTAGAACGGATGTCCAATGTATGGACACTCCATATTCGATTCTCAGCAGAATTCCCCTACTGGTTAAAAATTATTTATTAGGCTGAAATTGTTCCCATTGAGTTTATTATAATGTTTTTGTGATCTTCATTAGTATAGGGTGATATAGATCATGATTTGGGGCATGTCACAGGCTGGAATGGGTGCCTAGTTTAGGGGAAACCTATACTGGTTCGTGAAAACTCATCTAAATGTACTCACCCTATTAGCCTGTTCTTGTTGATTCATAAAATTCATTCATATTTCTTCATGGTTGTTTTATAATACCAAGTAGGTTTATAGATGTAGCAATAATGTTCCTACAACCAATTCTTAGTTTATAGCACCCCATGTTTTTATAAAGTATATTTTTTCCATAAACTACATGTTTATAATTATAGACTATTTTTATTTTATTTGTTTAAAGGAATTAAAATAGATTAGGAAATAATCCATAAAAGATAGAAATTAAAATAATAAAAATTTATTAATTCATATTAAAACATCAAAATATAATCACATGAAACTAATTATTACACACCATTGATTATTTCATCCATTAAAATTGCATCAATTAAAAGGAGGCAATAAATAGAAAAGAATAAAATATTCAACACTAGGAGATCTCCTAGATTATCATCACCCTTAAGGATCACTAATCACTATAATAAAAATGACATTTAGTTGAGATTTTCAAAACTACCGCTAAATGCTATAGTTGATTATTTTTAGTAGTGATTTTCTGTAAACTGATGTTAAATCCTCATTAAATAATAAATTTTATTTTTTATTTAATGTTTGCTATAGTTTTAAAAAACAAAAGTTAAATGCATTTTTTTAAAATATAGTAATAATTTATTTATAGATATATGTATTTATATAAATATTAAAAATAATTAATAATTAATAATTAATAATTAGTCATTAGTAACTATTAAGTATTTATTATTAATGTTGTAAGAGAAGTTGAAAATCAGACTTCAGTATTAAATGAACATAACTTTTGATTTGGGTGTCTTTCTATACTCCATGAACTATCAAATACAAACATACAAAAATAAATACAATTAAATTATATAATAATTTGGTAATAATTAATAATACAAAATACATTAATGTTATAAGAGAAGTTAAAAACCAAACATCAACTTTAAACAACCATAACTTTTGATCCAAGTATTTTTTTGAGCTCTGTGAGATGTCAAATCAAAGAATGTGAATAAATATATGATAACTAAACCCATGGGTTCATTTTTATATGTTTTTTTCATAAAAAAAGGTTTGTATGGAATTCAAAGATTAGTTTTTAGTTGGGATATCTTGATTTTTGACCATTTTATTGAATTTTAGCTTCGTTTAAGAGGGTCTTATTTTTTATTTTATGTCGTATATGATTTTATTTCATGGGATTACATTCCTATTGATATAAAATTGTTGCAATTAAAGTGGTATTCCCTCTAATTTTGATTTATTATTTATTTTATATATATGTGTATGTGTATATATATATATTTATATATATTTATTTATAATTTACATATATTTTCTATATTTATTTATAATTATATATAACTGTATATATTTATAGTTATTTATATATATTTATGTATATTTGTCTATATTTGTATATATTGATAAATATTTATATGGTTTTATGTTTTTATACATACACACATATATATATATATAGACAAAATCTCCCCAACATGGTTAGCTAGGAAACTGCCTTGAATCACAAGGATAAGGGTTCAAAAAACAATCGTTGTGCCTTTTCCCCCATTTTAAAAGAGGATAGTGGTTGTTTCTTTCTATTGGCATCATCTAGTAGGTGGCTGGTAATTTCATCATACATGTTTGTGTGGGGTGGGATACTGAGCAGCAGGACAATGATGAGGGGAGGGGAAATAGCCTCGATGGGAGCACAACAACATGCAGATGAGAGGCGAGGGGTAGTGTATGGAGGGCGGGCATCTATTTTGGTGGGCCACGAGCCTTTGGGAAATGTTTTGTTCCTAGATGCCTTGGTCCAATGGTCCTTGGGCATCAAATTCCATTTACAGTTGTCCATTTAGACCTTGTTGTTGACCTGGATACCCATATTCTAGCCTTTAGCCAACTGGACATTAAACCTATGTATTTCTTAAGCCTTTTGTGCCTCTGTGCCCACAGGTCATGTAATTGGTTCTCCCCAAACCTAGTTTAAAAAGAATTGCTTCCATTGTTTAATAAAATGGGGCTTGACCCTAGACTATTTACTGTTACACACAAATATATTTATGTATAAATACATTTATTTATATTTACATGTGTATAAATATTACATGTTTATATATACATATATACATATATACATATATACATATATACATATATACATATATACATATATACATATATACATATATACGTATATACATATATACATATATACATATATACATATACACACACATGAGCCTCAGCCTAGTTGGTGAGGACTCGCTAGGTGCATCCAAGAGACCCGAGATCAAATCCGGGTGGAGGCATATTTCTAGGTTACTGTAGCAGTACTATAGCAGGCACTGTTCGGTACTGCAGTAGCTAGAACTATTCATCCATCTGGGCCTTCGGCCCACCGATTTGGTCCTTGGGTCCTAAAAGAATTTTGGGCCACCCTAGGCCTTCAGGCCAGTTGATTCTCAAGGCCTTAGGGCCACCTTAAGGCCTTAGGGGCACCCCAAGGCCTTCGGGCCACTTGAATGCAGATCCTAGACACACTAAAAAAAAAGAGCAGCCCCAGATGAGGATTCAGAGCAAGTGCACTCACCAGAGCAGGGCCAAATGGATTGTCAGAATGAGAGGGTATGGCTATGCCATCAGTACCAGCCTGTTCTTGCACGGGAAGCCTAGCCAAATGGTCATGAAAAGGTGGAGAGCTACTATCAGGATGCAGATGTTGGGGAGGGGCAGTTCCTTGTAGGTAGTGCGGTTGAATTCCCTAAGACCTTCAGGTCATGTAATCTCCTAAGTCTATGGTCCATGTAATCTCTGAGCCTACAGGTCTTGTAAGGGTTCCCCCTCATCCCTTGAAAGGGGGGTTATCGAAAATCAATAAAAATGAAGGCCTTCGGGCCATTCAGGCATATATTCATAAATACATATATACATATATACATATATACATATATACATATATACATATTTATATTTATATACAATTATATTTAATTATATATATGTGTGTGTGTTTATACATATTTATGTAAATTTAGTTATACTTATAGTTATTTATATTTATTTATGTATATTTATATACATTTATATATATTTATATATATTATGTTGTGTTTCTGTGTGTATTTTTGTTTGTATTTATATACATTTATGTAAATTTATTACTATTTATATATTTTTATAATATATTTATATATATAACTTCATTTAAATAAATTTATATGTAATTATATTTATTTATTACTTATTTATTATATATGTATTTAATATTTATTATTAATTGATTTTTTATTATTTATTTACCATCCGTTATTCATTTATTATTATTTATTCATTATTCATTCATTGTTTATTATTTATTATTTATTAATTTATTATTTCTTATTTATTTATTAATTAGTAATTAGTAATTAATAATTATTTATTTATTATGTATTTATTATTTATCTATTATTTATCTAATAAATATTTATTATTTATTTGACATTCATTTATTATTAGTTATATATTATTTATTTATCATTTATTATTAATTTATTATTCATTATTTATTCATTATTTATTTGGTATTTATTATTTAATAATGACATTATTATTATTTATTATTTATTATCTATTTATTTATTTATCATTTATTTATTATTTATTATTTGATATTTATAATTTTATTTATTATTTATTATTTATAAATAAAAAATAAATAAATGTATTCATATGTATTTACATATATTTATCTGTATATAACATAAAAGTGGAGGCCGTGGAGTGAACTCGATGGCCTCAAAAATTTTATTAAGAAAAATAAACAAGCAAACACAAAGGAGTTAGGGTACAAGTGGAAAAACACCCCCAAAGATACATAATAACACCACTTTCCCTTATTCCTACCACCCCTACCATGAAGACCACCCCTATTCCGTGGGTTTCTTCCTCTCCTTAACTTTTTGGGGGTATACCATTCACCACCATGATCATCAACTGGTTCATCAGCCCCATCAACATTCCTCTTAGCATCCACCTCTAGACTACCCATAGTTGGTTGCCCGTTATCTTTCACATCCACAGTTAATGGCTGTCCCAACTGTAACTCCTATGCAGCATCCTGCTTGTCCCTCAAAGTAGAGACATTAGTTGCATGTGATAACACATGTGTACCTTTACGCATGTGGCTCTCCTTGTAGATCTCATCAAATTATTGGGAGTTAATAAACTCCATAATGTTGAAGAAACTTCATGCCACATTACCCTTCTTTGTAGAAACAACATGTGAACAATCAGAAGTGGAAACCTCCTTGGCTGCTGAAGGTTGAGAGATAGAGACATGTATAGGCAAGACATTCCCCCGTGAAGGATCAACAACAGAGCCTGTTTTGTCCCAGATGACACTGGTAAAGCAAAAGACTCACGAGGAGCAATATTAGCCTACATAACCCCATATTCGGGTGTAGCAGGAACTGCCCTTGAAGGAGTAGAGACTACACCCAAAACTGAATTCACATTATCTTGAGAAACAAGAACATCAAATTTCACTACCTCGGTTACAGGTGAAGAAATCACAATAAAAAGCATAACCCTAGATTAAAACATATCATTCTGAGAAGAAACAATAACAACAGTCTCCCACACTACCCCTGATTTGGGGACAACATGAGAAACCAGATTTGAAACCAAATTTACAGTGGAAGATGAAGGCTTCCTAGATGGAGTGAGATAATCAGTATTGGAATCAAGATTTCCATTATAAAGATATTTATCCTCCAAAAAAATGCATGATCTAATTCCACATCACTGTCAAGACTAATATCATCACTCCATTTATAAGGTGCTTCCCCTTGATCCAAAATAGGAACAAGGGGTGCGCACCCACTACCATCACCCTTATCATTTCTGCTAGCTACAACATCGGCAAAGAAGGGAGGCCTTCCCTCCACAATACCACTACTATAGCCAGGTAGTATAATTCATTTGATGGTGGAAGCTATATCCTTCACACCATCAAGGGAACCTTGATTCATAGCCATAGATTTAGGACCAGAAGTGCCAATAGATGAAAATTTTAAATTTACAATTTTCAACCAGATGCCCATAATTTTTTACAGTTTGAACATCTCATACCATAAAAACATTTATCCTTAGTATGCCTAATGGTTGAGTAGTTCATGAAAAAATTAGGAATGTGTTCAAATTCAATACAAAGTTCAAACTTAAAATCACCAAAAATTAAATAAACCATCTCAACAAGAGGCAACTACATATCAAACTCAAACAACATGTGAGAAAAATGAACATAACTCACATTATTAGTCTTCTTATCAAGTTTAAGTGGAGTTAAAATATCCATGGAAACATCCTAGAGGATTTTAGAATGCTGGAAGACCCAATTTAGGCATTTCATATGGATCCAGGACTGATCAATAGTGTTCTTGGCCTGAAAGGGGTTGAACCAAGGGTCCCAATTCTAAAATCTCATGACACTGGGCTTGAGATTAATGAAACCATAACTTCAGGAAAATAATTTCAATTCATTTGAACAAAAGGTAATATGAAAAACGTTCATACCAAGTGAAATAATATTCCAATCTGTGAAACCCCAGATCTACTACAGGTGGTTTTGGAGGTCATCTAGCTTCCAGGAATTTCTGAAATGCGAGCTAATATGGTCCATGATGGAGTATTTATAGGCATTAATTTGGTCTTCAAAGAATTAAGAGTTCCATTAGACAACCACTAACACCCCATTCCTTGAGATCATGATACAAGAAATAGGATCGATACTCTGAGAAAATAAATGATCCCCACCGCTTGATGGAAACACATCCACATTTAGAGGTATGACATCAGAACACAATGATGGGCCCTCTGACACATCATCAACATATCAACCAACATCACCCTTCTTGACAAGACCAATAAACACCTCAGCAAGATCAAAATAGTCAACCAGGGATGACTTCATCACTAATAGAAACCCTAATTCCCATTTTCGAAGGAAGGGAAATCCTTAGCCTACTCTATCCCATTCACCTATTTATTTGTATATATATAAGTATATTAACGACTATTTAGTCACCATATGAAGAACTTTCTAGAGTGGTATAGTCTTTGAAGAATAACCAAGAGGTAAGGGGTTCAAATCTTACCCTACACATATATATGCTCTATTTATGCATTAAAAGAAATATAAATAAGTAAATAAATAATAATTATATAAATAAATACATAAATAAATTCATAAATAAATATGAAAATAATAAATAAATTATAGAAAATAAAATAATTTTTTTTAAAAAACTAACCCTAAATGATTAGCGGTGGTTTAAACCATCACTAAAAAATGAAACTAAATTATATAAAATGGTTTTAAAAAGCACCATGAAATATTTCCCGACACCAGTATAAGTGGCCATTTCAAAAAACCATCATTATACACCAAAACACTGCCACTGAATGGTGTTTTTGGCATAATTAATAACCATAGAAAATCTATAATGTAGAAGAATATCATGAAGTGAGAAAACATATTATGATATATAAAATGAAAACTATGGAAATGAGAAGTGAAACTTAAGAAGTGTGAATGGAATGAATGAGTCTAGTAAGACAATATATATAGAAACAAAATATTCCCATTATAAATTTGGTCATTAGAAATATGATCATTGGAAATATGGTCAATGGAAATATGGTCAATGGAAATACATATATCCAATAGGTATACTGAAATTGTGTATTGTTAATAGTAAATTTAAAATAATATAATTCATGAATTATAAATAATGAAAAAATATAATATTAAAACATTATAAAATATATATATTTAGGTATCACATATTATTGTTAACATTATTATTATTAATGTATGATATTACGTTGTAGGGTCCTAAAAAATCCGCAAAGGGTAATGGGAATCCCCCCCTTAATTTGAGAAAGGATTCTGCCCAATTTTCTTTAGAAGATTGGGAAAAAACATGATGAATACTCAAAATTGAAAAAAAGACTGACCGGTCCGTGTACCGGTTCAACATTAGTGGCATGCGACCAGTTCAGTGAGCCCCCCGCGAACCAGCATCATCCGCGAAACGAAGGCGGGAGTCCCTACATGGGCGCAGACCAGGACGAACGCTGGGCTAGTCCACCACCATGAACTACGCCAGACCGGCCCATGCCGAGCGCGCTGTCATTCACGGAACAGAGGTGGAGCCCTACGCGGTTGCGAAGCGCCCCTTGAACCAACTTAGTTCATGGGTGAGGTGCATTCAATGAACCTCGCAAACCTCGGATTTACCAAGTCATCCGTAGGATGAGTTTTCGTTCATGGGACTCTGAAAAAGGTGCCACATGACCACAATACAACCCTTTCCTCCCTCTATAATAGGACGTCAAGGGGGATAAGAAATGTGATTTAGATTCAGATGATTGGATATTTGGAGGCTGGAAGAGATTGAAGGAGTGACTTTTCGAAGGAAGGAACTTAGGATTTCGCGAACCGTAAAGTTCCAATTCATGAACCAGTACAGGTATAGAACTGGAAATGAATTGATAAAGCACTGAAAAATGCATAACAAATTGGTGAACCATGAACTAAAATTAAAGCCATGAGCCATGGCCCCTCCGCGGATATACTCCCCGCGGACCAGGGAGTTTATGCCCCTTTTTCGATCCAATGCACTGCGTAACACCGTCCTACGCAGACGCATCCCTGACCGGTGATGCCCCTGGCCGCCGCTACTCACACAGACTCCAGCGCCGCATACCAACTTGGTACGCAGGCCAAACCTGAAGCCACGTACTGCCCTGGTATGCAGAAGGACCATCAGTTCGTGTATCACCCTAGTACGCGGATGACCTCTCCAACCACGTAGCACTCCCCTACACGAAGGGCACCACCCATCATGCACCCATGTCGCTCGCTAACTCCTTTAGTGTTTCCATTCCCCGATCCAGATAAAACCCTTCCAATCCAACCTGATCCTCCACAATCCCTTCATTGTCCTATTCACCAGCCCCGAGCCAAGGCCTCCACCGAAGCCACCAGACCCGTATGATGAAACCTTCAGGCACATCAGCGTGCCACTGTGAGTTCACATACCCATGGTAGGCAAGGACAAATGTGTTTCCCCGACCCTTGAGCAGATTTCCGAAGCATTCATGGGTTCACATTCCCATGGTAGTGTAGGGTCTGAGCCTGGGAGTCCCCTTTGTGCCTCTCCACCTTCCAGGATCGAGGGATCCTGCTGGCCTTTCCTTTTGACGAGGACCAGTGGTGAGCACTTCTACCCTATCCTAGGAGTGGCTGGACATCCCTTCTAGAGTATACCCCACACCATCCTTACCAGAAGTCAATGGCCTTCCCCTCCCTTCCAGGAAGGTTCATTTCTACACTTTCGTATACCCATCCCCTACTGGCGCGACTTCTACCTCCCTCCAACATCGGGAAGAGGGAGAATCTAGTGGCACTGGACCCTTCTCACCACTTCCATAGCCATTGTCACTAATGCACGACTACTACCTTCTCCCTGCACTGACATCAGAAATAAGGAGAGTCTTGCGGTTCCAGACACCTTCTCTTGAGGAGGAAAAAGTGTGAGGCTTTCCAATTCTATTGCATTCTCTTGTTTCTCACACCGAGAATTACTCATGTGGGATTAGAGATTTTTGGTGGCCGCGACATCTTCACAACGGTGGTGGTTAAACGAACTATGTGGGTTTTGATCCCTATCTCCCAAATAGGGTATGTAGGATGCCTCCCCGAAGTTCAATCCCAATAATAGGCAACTCTCACATGTAAGCCCTAATCTTCCAGAACTACGTGGACTTTGATTCCTGGGCAACCGGGATACGTAGGAAACTTCCCCGAGGTGCAAGCCCGATCTTTAAGTCTGAAATACACCTTTTACCTATCATACCATGTCCTTATACACTAGAAGAACCATCTCTGGGCCCAGTAAATCACTTCCCTTGGGTCTTCCGGGTAGCTTCGGTGTAAGTACTGCACCATCTTTGACCAGGCATCTCTTGCCCGGGTGTCCTTGCTACATGGTATTAAACTGTATGGTTGGGTCCTTATCACATGACCTTAAAAGGTGATGTTTCCTATTGAGTGGAATCGAGCTACGTGGATTCTGATTCCTCTCACGAGGATACGTAGGAAGCCTGTATCACGGGTTCGATCCAAACGCTCAAGTCGTTATCTGTCCCCCTGGATGACAATAAACTCTAAAGTGCCTAGTTATTAGGGTTTTAACCTGTACTGTCTCAATGAGTCCAAATTCATCCGATTTATTAATCCAATGAGGGATGGTAAACCTAGGGCCTAAATGATTCCAAATACCTACGTTCAGTTGATCATTGCCAACCAGGGATAATCTGTGGATACTATGCTTGGGATAAGCCAAAGATTTGCAAACATATGAATAAATCTTAAATCTATAAGAGAGTCCCGTAACAGGCAATAATCCCCCCCCAAGAGGGTGCGATGAGCCTGACTTCCCATCCTCTCGACCAATGTGAGTTCTTAAGTGTTGCTGGCCAAATCGCCTAGTGAACTCTTGCCTTTGAAAAGTAGGTCCACGTATCATTGGATACAGAACCATTGGGTGTTTCGAAGAAAAAATGATGCACCCGACATGAGTGATTAAATAGAACTTAGCCTTCTTAAAATCAACCGTCAGTAGTAGCGTCCCCCCCCCCACGTCGAAACAAAAATGGTGAACCCGACATGAATCTTTAACCAACATGACAGATTTACCCTAATCCTAATCCCACTTTGTGCCCCTTCATACTCACGAGGAGGGCCAAGCATGGTCATTAATTACGCATGGTATTATGAGATTCTTCTTTGAAAGGTTTGCTATTTGTATTTGTTAGAATATTTTACAGGTACCAATTAGAACTCTCTTCGATCCATTGGCGTCACGAAGGAACTTGCAGACTCGTACTTAAAGAAACACAATGACCTAGTATTCCCACCAATGAAGGACCCTGTCACCTACTCAGCGTCTTCAATGATGGGTATCAGATGTGTTGATCTGAGAGTACCACTGGAATGGTACTCTCCTGATGGTGGAGGCATCCATGCATGCTATCCAGTCGGCCTAGACCCACCGGCCGCCTGCTCAGTAGCGGTTGTGAAAGCAGATCCATATGACTCCTATTGCCGTCTCAAACCGTTTCGGGAGTCTATCACCCAAACGGGACAACACATACCTCCCTTATCTTAGGGAGGCAAATGAAGCTGACACTGAGGACTTCATCCCTACTGAATGGGGGTTCCGCTCAAAGGACCCCGCCGGAAGATGTTGTTGCGGTTATTCCGCGACTCAATATCGTCACACTAGGGAGGATATCACCCCGAGGATCCAGGTCCATGCTCCCCGAGCTCCAACCCCTCGTACCACCCGAAGAGGGTGGAAAATGTGAAATCAGGGACCAATCATCACTATTGTCCCTGAGGAGGAGCTATGCTGCCCAGTCACGGAGACATATCACGAGTAGGCACATACACATGCCCGCTCCTCCAAATCCCACCATCCCAAAATGGTGGCATCATACGAGCAGGTGAGCATTCCCACCGTGCTTTGTCAAGCCCTTCACCCACAAATGAAGAAACTTACCTGGTAGGAACTTCTCCCTTCCTGGGGTCATGAATCCCACCAACCAGACATGGTGGAAACCTAGTGCCCGCAGGACCAGCTCCTAGAAGATGCTCATGATGCCTACTATCTCGATATGGCGGTAATCAACAAAGCCCACCATGCAGATGTGGTGACAATTAACAGGCGGGCACGTCTCCCTACCAACAAAGTCCACTGACTCAATATGGTGGGAAACCAACATATGCAGGGCCAACTCTCTGTGGATGGAAGTAAAGTCCACCACCCCGATGTAGCGGAAAACGGAGAAGTAAACCAGCATATCCCGCTATAGGGGCAGACTTGTTCACCTGCCACGACACAAGAGAATTGTCAATATCCACTGACCACTAGAGGACCGGAGTAGGATATTCCTACTCTGATACCGGAATGGGCCTTCATACCCGTTCTAGCCAAATATTTATCTCTGCATATCCTGGAAATGATGGAGGAGCAGGTATCGACCCCACATCATATCTTGCAGACTTTCTAGAATGTAATTGCATCGGCAGCAACAACAAGGACTTAGGTCCGTGATCCCTTCTCCATAATTGAGGTGACTCATCTAAGAGATGAGATATCCACCTCGAAGCAGATCTGCATCCCTGCTTCCACCCAGGAGGGTCTTCATCCATATCCCGTGATACAAGGGAAACCGAATCGAGTATATTCACTCGTTCAAATTGGGGGACACCCGTCCATCATGGTGGATTCTCCAGAGCTGGCATATATCCCTGATAAAACTCAAGATGTTTGTCAGCATATCCCAACAACATCATGGGACCCAATTATACTGGGAACCAAAGGTGAAGGCTGTTATCGACAACAGACGGTCCCCGCTGCCTGCAAGAGAGTGCCCCAAACGCACCGAAGGCATCCGGAAAATAAAGAGCGGGTTCATGACTACGCTCTACTGAAATTTGGGGTTCCCGACGCCGCTAAGAACATGTACAAGGCTCATAAACCTACCAACCCATTACCATATTATAGTAGTGGCAGTAGTAGATGTGGAGGTCCTCCCCGCAATGTCGCTACCAGAAGCTCTGAAGGTCCTCCCCAGAGCACCCGAGGTGGCCTACCCCACGGGCATATAACAATCGATCACGAGAGATTATCTTTTGATGCGAGTCACGGAATCCCTCAACGTGACCAGAAGATCGAGCAACAAGAAGTCCCTCCACTTAATGTGGTCCAACCTGAAGGTCCTCCCTAGGGTATACACTGCAAACACTCTCCATGCAGTGGGACCACAGATTATGATAGTAGCCCTCACTATCATAGTCACAACTATGGAGGCCGTCCTCGTAGTGACGTCTCATCACGACAAGAAGGCCCTCCCCTTGTCATGGCCTTCCCTTCAGGTCCTCCCCATGGGTTACGTTGCAATGACACTCTGTTCTGCCAGGCATCGGATCACGGTGGTAGTCCTCGCCACTTTGATAACAGAGGTCCTCCCCGTAGAGACGTCAAGCAACGAGAAGGCCCTCCCCTTGTTGTGGTACATTCTGAAGTCCCTCCCTAGGGTGTAACCCACATATATTCTCTCTACGGTAGCTGTAATGGTAGTCCTCTCCATTTCGGCATATGTGATGGTAGTCCTCACCACCATGGCCGCCATTGAGAAGGTCCTTCCCTCAATGGCCCCCAACAACAAGAAGGTCCTCCCCTTATCATAGTGTGTCTTGAAGGTCCTCCCCAGGATACACATCTAACGTCAAACCATGGTGGTCATCCTCACCATGATGGCAGTTGTTGCAAAGGTCCTCCCCGTAATAGTGCGACACAGCCAGAAGGTCCTCCCCTTGCTACGATACGCCTTCAAGGTCCTCCCCAGGGTATGCACTACAAAAGTCCTCTCTACAGTGGGGCATATAGCTGTAATGGTAGCCCTCACCATTACGGTATAGATAGTAGAGGTCCTCCCCGCAGTGACATATCATATCGATAGGAAGGTCATCCCCCTTCCGAATCAAGCATAGAAAAGCCCTCCTATGACAAGGCACTCAGAAGGACGAGATCCAGCATGTCAAATTCCCAGCCAGTCACCAACGACATCCTTCTTCAATCAGGGGCAGTTTGGGACCACAATCATTTTCTGAGCCACCCCAGAACCTCCCACATGATAGTTTGATACCTACCAGCCCCACTACCTCCGACCACACTATTAGTGAGCATCTCAGTTGGGCTGACCAAGTAAAGGATTTACTGGAGGAGGAGCAAGCCGACATGTTTCACCTGAGGAAATGACTAGCTAGGGATGATCTACCGGTTATGTTTTGGCCCACGACCACCTCTCAATTCGACATACCCAGAAAGTTTTCAACAGAATGTGTGAACGACATCCACTCCAATATATGGACAACCATCCACCAATTGAAATCAAGTTTCTTACCCTTTTATGGGTATGTAGAGCATGTCAAGACGATAGGAGACCTCCTACGTCACATTGACCTGGAAGCTCTTCCTTCGGCGCGACAACCGTGATCAGAGAGGCATAAAGGAAATCTTGAGTTAGCCTGCTTCCGTACACTATACTAGTTGCACCGCCTCATTGGTGACACCCCGATGGGAGTCCATATCAGTGGATGGGGAGAACATGGAGCCTTGCATTTCACTTCGCTCCCCGCCCAACAGAACCCGTTTGGCATAATGTCTTGCAACGTCATCACTTCAAGAAAGCAATCGATTGGGGTCCCTATTCAGGAAAGGAGACCTGCCCGATAGAGACAGGCCTTGAGTAAGCCTCATAAGTGTCATGCCCAACGGGAAAAATCCATTCATGAACTCCTATATCAGGCCACCGAAATCATACAGCAGGCCTATCGCCTAAGAGAGTCCAATCAGCAATCATTTCTTGCCTCCCCAAAGGGAATCGATTCATATGTGAAATCGGCACTAGATCTAGTTCACCCCCGAATGTGGGCACACAAGATCAGGCAGGTAGCGATAGCAGCAGATACTGCCACAATCCGGGGCCAATCTCAGCCTGTAGGGCTAGGGGCATTTTTTACAACAAATTCCCACATAAGACCAATAAAAGCGGGAAGAGATGCAACGTCCAAGGAATGGAGCCGACCCCAACCCCCAGGGATGTGGGCATTTTTATTACCTCAATAACAACCACCCCCACGAGAATCAGTATTCTCTCATCTTGGGAGGAAAGTCATAAGAGGGGGTTCCTGCCCTATCCCGTCCTTATAATTACCACCACCCGAGAGGGAGGCATACCGTAAGGTCGCATCAAATAACTCTCCACATCACCCTTCATCAAGGATCCCGAAAGAAATCTCGGGATAGGAAGGGGAAGACCAGTAAAAGGCACAAAAGATCCTATTCCTATTTGGAAGATGACATCTCCTCTACCCCGTAGTATGCATCCGTCAACGCCATAGAGGTTAACCCCATGGGTGACACCGAAGATGATGCAAATACGGATGGATCAGGAGATGATGGTTTCATTCAAGTTGTGACCCACAACGAACCATCAGGCGTGCACACCCGGAACCAGAGGGCCGCCCTAAATATGGCCGCCCCTCCAGCCAACTATCCTCCTCTTACCCTGTGAGTCCCCAACAAGGATAAGAACAAAGGCTCAGTTACCCTTAACCCGCCCCCTCTCAGTAAAAATGAGCCACTTATGATCGAGGAGAGATTCGCTCAACAGGAAGAGGAGATGAAATAATTGAGACAGCTCAACGCTGAGCTTCTCTAGAGGAACTATCTAATTGAAAGTGTTTCCGAAGAAGAGCCACACCTTGCACTCCCAACAAGTGCACCTCAAAGACCAAGGTTTTCCCCGGCAAACAAATCACGGTCAGGGCCCCCGCCCAATACAGCGCCCGACCCATCCAACTATTTGAACCTGGATTCAGATGAATACCAAGACTTCCCTCTACTCAGGAAGCAACCAAAGTGAGTACTTTTTAACCCTACGAAGGTGCCACAAATGGAATATGAACCCTTGGTTCCGGCCGAGCCAGATCCTCAAGAAACACCTCGGGCTATACCCACCCAAGACCGGGCTCAACAAGATGTAAATTAGGGTCTCACCAACACTATCTAGGCACTAACACCTCGACTATAGGAAATGGATGGTTGGCGTACTCCGATAAAGCTAGAGTGAAAGCCCTATCCAGATTGGGTGAGAAACATGCCTCCTCTTCCCAACTTTGGGAGCCCTGTATTCCCTATATTCAATGGATCAGGTGATTAGGAACAACATTTGAAGCACTACACGTCTTATTGCGACCCCATGATGGGAATTCAAGAACAACAAGAAGCAGTGAAACTCATATGCTTCATGCGAACCTTGAAAGGATATGCCTTCATATAGTATACGAGCCTTCCATCTCAGTCAATAAAGAGATGGGAAGACCTTTAGCAGCAGTTCCTATTCCACTTTAGCTCAATGTTGCCTAAAATAATAATAATTGACCTCATGAATTGCAAATAGAGGGAGAACGAGAGGGTCTCAGACTTCATCGCCAGATGGAAGGGTCTGACCTAATCTCTGAATAGGCCACTGCCCCATGATGAGATGCTCACTATCTACATCGATAACCTCCGAGATGAGATGAGAACACCGTTCATACCAGTGGAGTGCACCGCTGGATTCCGCAATCTCTCTGCCATCGCCCAGAGAATTGAAGACTCACTACAGCGGAAAAATATGAAGTCCCAAATAGCCTCACAGGATCCTGTAAAGAGAGCAGTTAGGGTTGTCACGTCCTCTGTCATGCTCAAGATAGCCCCTGCACTAACTCCATCACCTAGGCCTCCACCAAATCGTCAAGGGCCCCCTGCATATCAGCAGCCACCTCCGCCCCGGTGGGATAATCAGAGAGTACCTAAGTAGAACCCGTTTGAGGAACTAAGACATAGAGTATACTTGTTCTGAGAAGACCAAGTCCACATCTACTTCATCAACTCCATGAATTTAAACTTTCTCCACCTACTGAAGCCAAGGAAACCCAAATGATTTGGCCGCGATGACAGGACAAATTACTGTCCCTACCATCGAATGTTGGGACATAATATTCTAGAATGCTTTATCTTCAAATTCCTCCTTCAAAGGATGGTAGAATCCGGGCAGGTCGAGCTAGGATCACCCCCGGCTCACGTAGCATACGTTTCTACCACCAACCTCGATGAAGGGGAGGGGTGGCAGGAAGTCACCAGCATAAAGGGGAAGAAATTTGATGATTGGATGACTTGAAAGACTATTAACCGAGCTCATGGAATACCCTGAGCTCAACTATAGTAATCGGTGGTGCCACCAACAGCCCCTAATGCCACACAACCAAAAATATCGGCTTCAAAATCCTCCAAAATACGGTCATTCAGGCGTAATCAAGAAGGGAGGAAGAAAACACAAGAAGAGCAGTCCGCAACAAGGCCGGAGTTAGCCCTAACGTTGTAGGATTTTATGCCCTCAAACATGGCGCCATGGGAACCGACCCACCAAATGGCACCATCAGGGACAACCAACCAGGCTAACCCATCACAGGATGAGGAACTAATCTTTGGTTCCATCAACGTCGTCCATCTAATGGAACCTTTCCCTGAAGAAGGGTATGGTTACGAACCCGAATTCCTTACACAAGGGACCGGGAGGAGGAATCGCAGAAGTAGGGGATATTAGGGGAGGCGTAGTCGCGGCCAAAACCAAACCTGTGGTTTTACCCCTTCCCAAACCATTAATATCACATAAACCCACTGGAGATACCTTCAACGGACTCAGTAGGAGAAAGAATATACCTCCACCTCCACAAGAATCCACTCTGGCCCCGTCATTCTACGGTACCCATAAGAGGAGGAACAAGTGTCTAGCCACCTAGTGTGCACAAACAGACCGGCTAGGCTGAGTCCCCAGAACATGGGAACACCGTCGACATCCAACTCCATGGTCGGTTCGTCCTCAATGCATACTCCAGTTCCCAATGTGCCTGTTAAAACTCTACCACCAACAGAGAAGCGTCGACCACTAGAACAGAAATACAACATCCTTAATCAGCTAGCATTAGTTCCAGCCAAGCTATCAATCCTAGATGCCCTAAGTTTTTCAGTAGACCTCAGGGAGGTGCTTATAGAATCCTTGCTCATCCCCCAGGAGTTTCAAGCCGAAGTAGCCACCGCCAAGATTTACCGGACGGAGACTAGCCCGACTGAATGCAATGAAGTGATTTCCTTCATAGATCAGAATGAATATTCCATCATGAAAGGACACATCAAGCCACTATATGTGTCTAGCACACTAAATGATGTTGAGATCTGGAAAGTCTTTATTGAAAATGGCTCTGTAGTTAACCTCTTTCCCCTACGGATGCTCCGTAAGTTGGGCTAAAGTGAGGATGATTTAATACCCTCAGATACAACTCTATTGGGTTACAAAAAGAGTGAACAGAAGCCGATGGGACAAATCAAGCTCAAAACCCATTTTGGGGACCTTGTGGCCTACTCAGAATTCATGGTGGTTTGGAAGAACACAACATTCAGTGCCCTATTGAGAAGGTCGTGGCTCTATAAGCACATGGACATTCCTTCATCCCACCACCAGTGTATCAAGTATTGTGTCAATGGAAAATGTGGGACATTGCATGCGGACAAGGCCCCTTTCGAGCTCTCTGAGTCACACTACATCTACGCCGGGTTTTATGAGCAAAAGAAAAAGAAACCTTTGATCGATGGAATTGACTAGGTCCCCACTCCAAACGGTCTAGAAATGGTTCCTAATGACCCCTTAAAGAAACTCAGTGAAGACTACGTACTGAACATAAACCATGTTGAGAGAAGGGGTTCAATTTTGGACACACACCCAGTTGTCCTCATGACTTTTCCAGTGAATCCCGAGCATAATAGTGTAGAAACGACTGCTAACCCTCAATTTGAGGGTGAACACTTGAGAAAGAACGCCTATAATGCCTCGCCTCTAGAATATCGAGATCCCAGGTCAAGAGCTCTCCCCACCGTTGGATCAAGAAGATGAGGATGTGGGAGAAGAAGAGAAGGAAGATCTCAGGGATGCACCTCCCGCATTTGAGGAAGGCATATCCCCCACAGTGTATGAGCTTAGGGAAATAAACCTGGGTACCAAAAAATACCCAAGGCCCACTCTCATTAGTACAATCAAGTTTTCCGAGGATCAAGAGGTATACAACTCCTTTTTGAGGCAACACCAAGATGTTTTTTCCTGGAATTACACAAAAATGCCGGGACTCGATTCCAAAGTGGCAACACACCACTTATGTCTGCCAGAAGACCACCAGGGCTATAAAAAAGCTGCCAGAAGGATGAACCCCATGCATGCTGCCGGAATAGAGGCTGAAGTCGATAAGATTATCAAAGAAGGCTTGATTAGGGAGGTCCAATACCCCATCTGGCTGGCCAACATTGTCCTAGTCAAGAAAAAGAATGAAAAAATCTGCATCTGCATCGATTTCATGGATCTCAATAGGCATTGCCCAAAATATGATTTCTCGGTCCCGATCATCGAGTTATTAATCAACACAACAGCTATATATGAGGCTCTATCCTTCATGGATGATTATTCTTGGTATACTCAAATCAGGATGGCCCGAGAAGACGAAGAAGCCACTGCCTTCAGGGCCCCAAAGGAATATTCTGCTACAGGGTTATGCTCTTTGGTCTCAAGAACACTGGTGCAACATATCAATGCGCCATGCATCATATATTTAAAACATTCCTAGGGATATTTGTCGAATTTTACATAGATGACTTGGTTGTCAAGTCAAGAAAGTGCTCAGATCACCTGTCAGACCTTGAAACCGTCTTCAGCAAACTTCGACAATATATCCTGAAGATAAACCCTTTGAATTTCGACTTCGGGGTTACCATAGGGAAATTCCTTGGCTTTGTCATACACCATCGTGACATTGAAGTTGACCATGAAAATACAAAGGCTATCCTTGGTTTACCCCCTCCCCATAATCTCACTGAGCTGAGAGGACTCCAAGAACACCTGGCCTACATTAGGCGTTTCATAACCAACCTAGCAGGTAAATATTTTCCTTTCACCCGGTTAATGAAAACGGGGGTTATGTACCAATGGACAGATGATTGACAAGAGGCATTTGACAGCCTAAAGAATTACCTCTTAAGCCCACCATTACTCATGCCACGTGTTGGAGTAAGACCCCTTATCCTATACATGATGGCCCTAGAGCGGTCACTGAGAGTCTTCCTCATGTAGAAAAATGACACCGGTAGTGAAAACAACCTATATTACCTCATCCGAACCATGTTTGACACTAAGACTTGATAATAAAATATCGAGAAGAGTTGTTTGGACTTGGTCTTCGTATTTCAGAAATTGCAACATTATCTGCAGCATCATGAAGTCCATTTGGTCTCATGTAGTAACCCGTTCAAATACATCCTCAACTGTCCGATGCTGACTGGGCGCCTATCCCGATGGGCAGTCATCCTATAACAGTTTAACATCTGTTTTGTGCCTTAGAAATCCATCAAAGGCCAGGCATTAGTAGATTTTCTGGCAGAACATCCCTCGATAGGGACCACCGTACCAGACATCGAGCTACCCGATGAAGACATATTCTCAGTTTAAGAGGATCCCCCAACATGGGAAATGTATTTCGATGGCGCATCCCGAAGCCTGACAAGGAAGAGGATAGAGGATACCAAATTTAACAAAGTTGGGTTGGGGATCATACTCATGTCCCTAGAAAAGGAAGTTTTTCAATATTCCTTCCTCTTGTTAGAAGGATGTATGAACAATGAGGTGGAATATCAATCCCTAATTGTAGGCCTGGAGCTCACACTCTAGGTGAAAGTGCAACACCTTGAGGTAAAAGGTGACTTGGAACTAGTCATCAAGCAAGTCAATGGTGACTATGCTTTTAAAAAGGAGGAGTCGATCCCCCTGTTTGACCATGTATGAGGGTTAATGGTGGAATTCCCCATAGAACCAACATTGAACTATATTACTAGGTCTCAGAATGCCCAGGCCAATGCATTAGCCAATGAAGCCACAACCCTAGCTGACATAGACCGGGATGAAAGAATTATCAGTATTGCTCATCGTCGGATGGTCCTGCCGTTTGTTCAGACTAAGACGAAGGAAATAAACAAAGTCAGTACTATCCCTGATCCATATGCTCCTGCTACCGGCTGGATGGCCCCCATTTCAAACTACCTTCAAAAGGGAGAACTTCCATCAGACAGGGCTTAACAAGATAAAATACAGAGAAGGGAAATCAACTTTTTCCTATATGGTGGCATGGGTCAGCAAGAGGTCCTGTACAAGAGAGGACTCGATAGAGTTCTCCTCATATGCATTGATGGAGAATAAATTTCTACCATCCTGAAAAAAGTACATGTTGGAGTATGTGGAGCACATCAGTTAGGGTCTAAGCTTTTCCATCAGGTTTGATGGATTGGATACTATTGGCCCACCGTGGCACGAGATTGTGCACACTTTACCACAAAATGCCACTCATGCCAAACTCATGCCAACTTCATTAATTAGCCCCCAGAGTTACTTCATCAAGCCAAGTACTATTAGCCATTTTCCGTATGGGTAATAGATGTCATGGGACCATACCCTCCCACCACGACTAAAAAACTGAAGTATATCCTCACAAAAACCGACTTCTTTTCCAAATGGGAAGAAGATGTACCCCTCAAGAAAGTTGGGGAAAGAAACATTTTTAGCTTTGTGAAAGCTAATTTCATCACCAGATTTGGCATCCCTCATACCATACTGATGGATAACGGCACCAACTTCTGCTCTGCTGAATTAGAGAAGCTGTACCAAGAACATGGTATCAAAACTAACCACTCATCCCGCTACCATGTAGCGGCCAACAGATAGATATAGGCTTTCAACAAGTCCCTTTACAACATAATCTATAAAATGGTGGAAAAAGACAAGAATTCATGGATGGAAAAACTTCTCCATGCATTATGGGCTTATTGAACCACAATCTGCACCACTACTTGGGCTACTCCGTACTCAATAGTATACGGAACAGAAGCGGTCCTTCCCATTGAGCTCCAATTACCTTCACTACATGTTTCCATTTTTGATCAATTATCCAACAATGAGAAATCATAAAAACGACTAGGTGAATTGGAACAGCTGGATAAAAAGAGATTTCACACTTTGCACCATCTGGAAGTATATCAGAACCAGATCGCACGATACTTCAATAAAAAGGTTTGTCTTTGGTCTTTCTTGGAAGGATAATTGGTGTTGGTCCTCCGGACCCCAATGAAACCCGGAAAAAAGACTCCAAATCTAGAGCCCCAGTGGTAGGGACCACATGTTATACACAAGGTCTACTAAAACGGAGCATATGACCTAATCTACATGGACGGGTAGTTTACTACCGCTCCTACAAAAACGAGATTCCTGAATAAATATTTCGCATAACCAAGACCCGTTCGTCTGATCTGCAGGATGTTAAACTGCCAAGACCTGTTCATACGAGCTGTAGGATGTTAAAATTCTAAGCCCCGTTCGTCCGAGCTATAGGACATTAAACTACCAAGCCCCGTTCATCCGAGCTGCAAGATGTTAAACTGCCAATCCCCGCATTGGTCCAA
This sequence comes from Viscum album, assembly GCA_963277665.1. Lineage (NCBI taxonomy): Eukaryota > Viridiplantae > Streptophyta > Magnoliopsida > Santalales > Viscaceae > Viscum > Viscum album. The sequence continues at coordinate 30,585,544 of OY728147.1, forward strand.
ACTCTATGACCCTAAACTAAGAGTATTTCATCCTTACCGCAAAGATTTAAATTGCACGGATTCTAAAGAACTACATACGTCTTGATTCCCACCTTTGCAGGATATGTAGCGATGTCAGGATCCCACATCATGGCCCAACCACCCCCAAATGAAGTTAAAAATTCTCTTTTCCCCCGTGTACGGACAAACCCTACATGGGGTGTATCCTTTTCAAAGAACTACGTATGGATTGATTCCTGTTCTCATGGGATACACAGTGACACACGGACCCCATGATCGGGTCCAGATGCCACCATAATCATCGCCCTCTCAACATGCCTATTCTCACGCCATGCAACCGAGACCTCCACTATTCCTTGTTTCTCACAACGAGTATTATTCATGTGGGATTAGGAATTATGGATGGGTTACTTCACGTGAACATAGGCTGAATGTAATCTAAAGAACTATGTATGACTTGATTCCTACCCTCACAGGATATGTAGCGACGCCAGGGTTCCACATCCTGGCCTAGCCACCCCCAAATGAAGCGCGAAATGCCCCTTTTCCCCTATGCACAAATCAGACCGACATGGGGTGTATTCCTAGAAAGAACTACATGTGTCTTTATTCCTGTCCTTGTAGGATACGTAGCAATGTCTAGATTCTATATCTTGGCCCATCTGCCCTAAAAAAAGAGAGAATTCCCCTTTTCCCCCATGCACAGACCAGATCTACACGAGGTGTTTTCCTCGAAAGAACTACATGTGGATTGATTCCTGCCCTCGCAGGATACGTAGTGACGCCGGAGTCCTATCTCTTGGCCTATCCACCGATCTTTTCTCATCCTTACCACATGACGATAAACTGCATAGAGTTAAAAATACCCTTTGTCCTTACTGCACGACATTAAACTGCATAGTCAAGTGTCCTTACTGCATGAAGTTAAACTGCATGGGATCCCCCTTGCATGTCGGTTCATCATCTTCCTCACCGCATGCCGTTAAGCTGCACAGAATTTGTCCTCACCGCATGATGATAAACTGCACTGAAATCATCGTGACCTACCCAAGATATACGAAAAAATGGGACATGAATAATCCTTGTGTGTTTGGATGCATCCTTTCCATACATCAAACTCTATGACCCAGACAATTGTGGATCTTCATAACCACCCATGGCCATCGGAAGTAGAAAGTCCTCGACCCGTGGAAACCTTTGCATGACTATGCATGCCATGCCCTTAGTGGATCTGCATATTGATAGCCCCTGGCCTGTCTACCAAAGGTAAGATTTCCTCAGGCGACACACTTCCTATCTCCGTACGCTTACCAGCCTCAAAGCCCCCATATCATATCTACCGATCCAAAAATTGCTGGAGCAGTGGTTTACAGGTTCATTCCCCCCCTCACATCCAAGTGTTGCCAGGGTACCCCTACCTAGTTAGCCTATGTATCCACCCGTGGTTCATATGATGATCTACATCCGCGAACACCAAGCCAGGGCTAGGTTACATTGACTCAATGGAAAATTGCAGTGAAGATGTTTCTTGTATTCTCGGGCACAATTATCCCCATATGATGGACTCTGTGCTATGAGAAATCCAAGATCTTCATAACCAACCATGGCCATCAGAAGTGTAAAGTCATCGAATTGTGGAAACCTTTTCATGATTATTCATACCATGCCCTCAATGGCTCTGCATATTGATATCCCCTAGCCCATCTACCAAAGGCAAGATTTCCTCAGGCGATACTCTTCCTAGCTCCGTATTCTTACCGACCTCAGAGCCCCCACACCACATCTCCTGATTCGGGAAACCCCAGAGTTACAGTTTACACCCTCAATCTCCCACCTTGTTTAGAGTATACCAGAGCATCTTAACTCAATTATCCTTCAGGTGATTGTAGAAATAGTTACCCAGTGGTCCGAACTCTACGACTATTAAACTAAGAGTATTTCATCCTTACTGTATGATGTTAAACTGTATGGAGTAAAGGTACACCCCATGCATGAGATAAATCAGCATAGGGAACCCTCTGAGTTTTAACAGCAACTAGGGGCGAGAATCCCCGACATGTCCAGATATTTCCTTACCAAATGACAATCTCTGTGGCCCGGACAATCGCAGATCCCCATAAACCTCCAAGGCCATCAAACCTGGAAAGTCATCAACTTACAGAAACCTTTGCATGACTATGCATAACATTCCCTCCATGGCTCTGCATATTGATCTCCCCTGACCCATCTACCAAAGGCAATATTTCCCCAGGCGACACTCTTCCTACCATTGTATGCTCAACAACCCCATCACCCCAATGTCATCTCTCCTGATCCAAGAAGTCCTTGAACCATGGTTTCCACCATCAACCCCTCTCCATGTCTTGGACATGCCAATATATTGAAGACCAGTTACATTCTAATCAAGAGTGGCCTTTGTAACAGCGTCATTATCGCATAACGTTAAAACTACACAGAGCGTGCCTTTGCCACTTGGTATATAATTGTAAAGACCAAGAATTAAACATCTAGAGAAATGCCTCAAACTACAAGCATTTTTACAGATTTAAAAATGCCCCCGTCTTCATTGCACGACGTTAAAATGCAAGAAATTTAAAATACTCCCACGTCTATACTTCATGATAATAAACTGCACAATATCTAATAATAATAATTCCCTCCATCTTCACCGCATGAAATTAAACTGTACAGAATTTAAAATTCCCTTCTCTTCACTGCATGACGTTAAATTGCACAGTTAGACCCTTCATGGGATCAGTCAGGAATGGAGGCTTTCCTCTATCCCTCAGTGCACGGGCCAAACCTGCACAAACCACCGTCTCACACTAGTGTGAGATAGGACGACTTCACCCATTCATGGGAAATTTATCCTAGATGTTTCTCTCGTATCCAGGCACCCTCTCTTTGAAAATAACACTCTATACTCAAAAAGAGTCGAACTCTTGTAATACACCCCTGGTGGTCCCGAATCTCAACTTCCCTAAAGTTTCCTGGCTATCGGGAGAATAAAATCATTGACCTAAGGACACCTTTGCATGACTATGCATACCATGACCTCAGTGGCTCTGTATATTGATCACCCCTGGCCCGTCTACCAAACACAATAGTTCCTTAGGCAATGCTTCTCTCCCTATTCCTCTTGGAATTTCAGCCCCCATGTCCATCCCGAGATTCAGAAATCCTCTAAGCTGCAGTTTACCAACATTTTTCACAACCCTTACTGAGTATGGTGGAATGTCTCTGGCGTGATTACCAAGAACCAGGGAAATCCATTCCATTTTAAAAGAATGTCCAAACTGCATGACTTTAAACTGTGTCAAGCTCCAACCATCCTCCACACTAGCTAAATGCATAGGAAAGTGACCCCCTCGTCCATAACCTTGATTAACATAGATGTTCCCAGAACTTTTAGACATCACATACCCTTTCCAAGCCACCCATGGTGGTTTTCATAACTTTCCAAGCCACCCCTAGTGGTCCCCATAATACAAACTTCCATGACGTCTTCAGGCTATCATAAATAGAGAGTCATTGAATCAAGGACACCTTTTCATGACTATGCATACCATGCCCACATCAGCTCTTCATATTGATCACCCCTGGCTCGTCTACCAAAGGTAAGTCTTCCTTAGGCAATGCTTTTCCTACCTATGTACGTCGACACGAATCCTATGCCTCGAGACATGCCCTACATATTGCTCAAATTTAAACATGTCCCCTCACGTCTGTCTGAAAGGTATTGATACATATTTTAATCAACCAAGCTTCATTGGGGCCCTCTCCCCACCATATCTGGTCAAAGCTATTCGACCTAAAACATCAGGGATGATAGTATTATTGGTAGGACATTAAACCTCTCACAAAAATAGGCACAAATCCCATTATGCCAAAAACCCGAAAAGGGAAACCTAAGAAAAATATGAGCTATACCCGCTAGGTCCACACTAAAAGGTCCTGGTAAAAAGTTTGTGGGGTTTTTTTCTATAAAATCCTAGAAATAGTCAAACTATGCTCGCTGGATCCCTTGGTCCAGGAAAAAATTAGAGTTTGTTTCTATTTTATAATTTTATTAAAGCTTGATTATTCTAAGTTCGGTGAATTATTATTTATACAACAACAATGCCAGACAATTTCCATCACCGGAGAAGGCAGAAAAGAGTGCTAAAAGAGAACAAAAAGAAAAATCTTTTGCTCTATTACGAGATTTATGAGAAGGACATCCACAATCTGGAGCCTCTTCTGGCAGTGAAAGGTTATTAAAGGAGAATCTCAGTAGATTCACAAAGTTGTATCAGGCACTGGTGAGAATCCTCGATCACTTAACATAGATTCTACAGAGGGCCGTCTCAGCCTCCGCATCACCCCGTAATGCTTCCACCTCCTATGCTGTCTTTAAGCTCGCCCTCATCCTCTCCTCTATCTTCCGCTCTCCTTCTTAATTTATGGCCATAGCATTAGCCTGCTCTTGCCGCAGCCACTGCATGTCACTATTCAACACCTCCATTCAAGACTGTTGTTTAAGAACTTCCTCCTAAAGTCTCGTAACCACCCACGTATGGTCATGAGCTTCTTCCATATGAAGTTTTTGGGTTACAGCAAGGTAGGCTTCAGACTCAGTAGCAGAAAGGCAAGACTCAAAAACCGCCAAGCCTCTCTCAATCAGCGACCACCTATTTGACTATGTCATAAATACCATGGTAGTAAAAATTGTTGAATCCCAATAGTATAAACAGATCGCACGACTTTGGAAATTTGGTTGGCATCTTGGCTAAGGGCGTCTGAGAAATCAGCTTCTAGATCTTCTCCCATGCCCTTTGGTGAGCAGGTCGAAGACTGGAGAGGGCCTGTTGATCAGGCATAGAGTCACTCCCGGATGAAGAGGTATACTCTAGGATGAACGTCACTAGGTTGGGACCCAGTACGGATTCAACCGCAAGCTCTGACGCCGCAGCAACTTCGCCCCCCGACGGTTGTGGTCAAGGGCATGATTGGATCCAATGGAACAATTTCCATCACCGAAGATTGTGGTCCTAAATCCCAAAATCTAATAAGGTGGATAAGTATCCCTAATTAGAAAAGGGAAGAGATGGGATTCAGTGTCAAGAGATCGAGAATATTACCCCCGATCATCAAGGCATCAGTGCCCTCAAGCTCTACACCACTGCTACCGCTCGAAGAAGATGCTATGTTTTCAATGGGTAATGGAGTCCTAGAAACCCCCAGAGGTGCCCAGGACCTAAGGCCATGCCCAAGGCCAGTAACTCCAAAAATAGTCCCCAAGTAGTCATCTACGAAGATCAATCTTGGGGAAACTACTCCCACAGTAAATAGAACAATGGACCGCTCTGGGTTCTCAACAACTGGAATGATAGCAGGCTCTTCCTCCATCAAAATTGGATCCATGAGGTCTGTGACAGCTGACCCCATCAGATTTGGGGCCTCCTTAGTAATCACAAGAATTCCATCCTCCCCTACAGCTTTAGAGGTTGTGTGATCTTCAAGAGTCTCATCTTCTAGCTGCTCCTCCTCTGTCATATTCCCAATCGTTGAAGACATAATGGAGGTGTCAGTACCAATAACTCCTTTGGTAGGGCCCACCACCTCATCACACTCAGACGTGGCCATGAGTGGTCCCTCAAATAGTAAAGGGGAGAGAGGTATAACCACTTGGGTAGCCACGACTAGGTCACTGATCAGATCTGCACCACAACACCAAAAATAGTTAATAATTGGTGGAGCCAGAACATCTGAGTTGATAATCGGGGAAACAGGAATCATAATTACCCAATATTCCTTGTGTGGGCTGTTCTGATAATCGGGATGCCCACCAACGTTTCTGGATCTGCTGAAGGGACAATTCCCCACCTGGAGCTCTAGGAGGAGCCGGAGGAGGAAAGACCCTAGTCGGATCTGCAATAGTCGCTTCCATGTGCACCACTGCGCCCAGAGACCCATCCTTGACGAACCACGTAGTCAAAGACACATTTTTTATTACTGCGGTACCCCGGGGAGTATACTCTGGGGAAGGAATTTCCCTTGAGATTCCTTGGCACCCTGTGTAAGGAAAAGAAACGTTAGAACCTTCATAACAAAGAAGGGAGAAGACCGGGATGGATGAGTAGGGAAACCTATTCCTCATCATCAGACGATTCAGGATGAATTTTCATCATGGACACTCAATTAGACCTATAAAGTCAGTTTTAGAGTGAATGAACATATGCATCCATGTCCTTCAAAGAAGAAACTATTTCATCAAGATCTTCTTCCAACTATAAATAAGGAGGAGAAAAGATAGTCCTGACACCCAGAAGCTGGAGAGGGGTCGTTTAAAGTAGCATCCAAACCTCTTCATTTGAGCCACTGACCCCCCAGGTCACCCCACATCCTCCATGCATATGGAAACGCAACTGTAACAGGAATAGCTAGTCGGGGAGGATCGACCTGAGATGGTCGGGCAGCGACGGGGGCTGGTGGGGGCACTATTATCCACGATTGTTTTCTAGGCCTCACAGCCGCCCTAGAACTCTCAGGAGCTACCCCTCAAAGTAAGAGAGTGAAATCCCCTTGCCTCAGCCGCAAAAGGGGAACCAGTGGAATCATCACCCCCTGAAGAGTGATCGCTCCCATCCTCCTCCTCTTCAGTAACCAACCGTAGCATGGCTTGGAAACGGTGAGTTAACACCGCATAACCCCGACGTGCATGAATGTAGGCCTCAAGGTCTCGGAGATACCAATCAAAACTCTCTAGGTCCACATCATAAAAGATGTCAGCAGGTGCAGATATGTAGCCCAACCCATCGAATTCTGTTTCCGCTTCTTGGAGATGCTACCACAAAGAACGGGGGTTCTAGTTGCAGAAGGGTGACTGGATTTTGAATTCATCCCATTGGACCCAAGTCTTTGGGAAGGCAACATCAGGGGGAATGACCAACTGTCCCCAGCAAGCTTCAAGGGCATGCGAGGAGACAACTATGTCTGTTAAAACCTTCCCCGGAATCATGGGACCGGTAGGGTTACATAGAACCTTTCCTGGAACGATTGGAGTACTATCCCCCTTCCGCTTCCTCTTGCTCTTTGATGGATTGGAACTCGGGATAGTGGGCACCCACAACCCTAACTGACCACCCTAGTATGATTGCACCCAGGAGTAGGCATAATTTTTGGATATGAAAGGCATAGGGTCTGAAAACGCGGGGGTCATAACCTCACAACCGGTGTCTTACCGAGTAAACATCAGCCACTGTTTCCTAGCCACCATCAGATGGCAGTTCCTGCGAGCACCATTAAGAGAAGGGGTACATAACATCTGGATGCATCTAAACTGACGTCCAAATCAGAAGGGCGCATACCCCTCTCATATCAGTTCCCCACCAATATGAGCCACCAGGATACCCTCCCGGAGGGAAAAGAGGTAGCCCCACTTGTTAAAATCCTCTGATATGGCATTCGTGATTGTGCAAGATGGGGAGGGGTATAGATGGAAATTTAAATGATTGTAGCTCGAGATTCAGCTCGACAACAAATGCTTATTCTGAACCATCCGGTATCTGTCCTTCTCTTGGGTTGCCCATACATCGGGCATAACCCCGCTGGTCAATTACAGATATGGTCAGAACGCGGTACCCAAAATCTATGAAGGATTTATGAAAGTATAGAAATTCATCACATGCACTCCCAGCCATCCCCAGAGGATCTGAAAAGGTCCGGCCACCCGGTTTGGCTGGTTCCCCTCGGTAATGTTGCCAAGAAGACGGTAAATCCTGGACAAGACCAGAATGGCTAGATTAATAACTTTGTTGGTGACCAGTTGTGCCGCCATGAAAAAATTAGAGACCCGCACGCCACCAAACTCGCGTACAGGAAACAACCAACCACTCAAGAACATGGCTAGAAACACCGCCAGTTGGAGCAGCCGATCAATGCCTGACACAAGTTCCCAGCCCCAACTGTTGAATTGGCCTTCCTCCAGAATCAGCCAATAGTTGTCCCTCTGCCTTCGGGACTCCTTCGAAGGACAGGTCGTGGTCCTGCGTGGAAGATCCATGTATTTTCTATCTCTAGAAAAAGCTTTGATCCATTCGCGATATGGGATGAGCTGTTTCGGAGATATCTCTGGCGATCATTTTCGGGCTTGATCAATGAGTCATCTCACTAAGAGGGGAGTCCTCTCTTCGTCATCCCATACAGAAGGGGGAGGCAAGAATTCATCAAACATACCTCCGACGATTGGAACTCATGATATCTGGAAGACACCCCAAAGACTGATACCCACTTCCCCGTGAACAAGGTGGAATTTGTTGGTATCTAGACTCCAATTGATCATAAGCTGTTTGGAAAGAGCGCTAGGCTGATGGGTATAGGTCTAGGAAACCCAGGTAGCCTCATACAAACCCACAACTCATAGTTCCGTTTCAAATTCCTTGCAGCTCTGGCAAACCCAAAAGGGCCACCCCTAATCCAACAACTTAAATACCCCTCCAGGACGGAGATCTCAGTCCGCTAACCAACCATGTTGGTCGTTAACCATAGAGTTCTAAGAAATACTCTGGTAATAATGAATTGCCCCATCCTACCAACGTTGTTCACCTTTCGGGGACACATGGAGGTGATTCAGCATAGATCCAGCAGCCGTTTCCTTTGGAATAAGCCACCCCCTGGATGATATCACGACTCGGGGGATAGTACTGGAGAATATCCATGATGCGGGATGATTGTAGCGAGATGGAATTGGGATAGGTGTCTCAGACAATAAGCTGAACCCATAAGTAGGTAGGCTATTGGAAAAAGGATACTCTCGTTGTGACTTAGAAATCAAGTTTTCAAGGGGTTGGTACTGAGAAGTGACGCGGACTCCGTCCTGAATAGAGATGGCCACATCCTTTAGGCGTTGATCACAAATTGGAAGAGGCTCGGTGGCAGGCCTGGGTGCGGGTCGAGGAGAAACCATATTTTATCCATGCATTATGAAAACCACACAAATGGTTATTCCAAAATAATAAAATTTGGACAAAATACCATGTATTTGGCAAAGGAATCCATCAAGGAACCTTCATGATGAGATCCACGGGCTGGCCTCAAAAGTTAGTTCACGACGGCTATATCCCGTGAACTAGGCTGCTCCACAAAATCTCAATTCCGGATTTAAATGTTTAAGTTTGAAAAACCTAAAAAGTTTTTAAATTTTGAAGAATTTCCAGTTCGTGGACCATCCGAAACCATGTAGTGATTTCCTACGTGGCCCATCATGACATACTTTTTAATTAATTAAAAGTTTTAGTTTTCGGCTGGGGAGATTGGTCTGTAGGTGATGGCAAGATCGAATGAGGAGTGGTTCACGGAAGCGGAAGCTGGCTCACGGATGAGGATTTTCACGAAAAAGGAAGGCGCATGATGAAAGAAAGCAAGATCTCATTTTTCTTGAGGAATATGATAAATGACAAAGGCATGGACCCCCCTTTTTATAGGTGTGGTCCCCTACTGGGTCCACCCCTCTACCGCAAACTACCCAAGTTTTAGGACCGATCTACATCGGAGTAGCCTCCTCTTCGTTCTGATCGGAACCCATTCTAATGGGGGGAATTTGTAGGGTCCTGAAAAATCTAAAAAGGGGAATGGGAATCCCCCCTTAATTTGAGAAATGGTTCTATCCAATTTCCTTTAGAAGATTGGGAAAAAACATGAAGAATACTAAAAATTGACGAAAGACCTACCGGTCCGCGTACTGGTTCAGCATCAGTGGCATGCGGCTAGTTGAGTGGCCCCCCCTGTGGAACAGAATCGTCTGTGAAATGGAGGAGGGAGCCCCTACGTGGGTGCGGACCAGGACGAATGCCAGGCCGGTCCATAGCCATGAACCACCCCAGCCGCGAACTACGCCAGACCGGCCCATGACGAACGCGCTGTCGTTCGCGGAAAAGAGGTGGATCCCTGTGCGGCCGCGAAGTACCCCTCGAACTGACTTGGTTCGTAGGTGAGGTGCATTCAATGAACCCCACAAACCTTGGATTGACCAAGTCATCCGTAAGCCGGGTTTTTGGTCATGAGCCTCCGAAAAAGGTGTCGCATGACCACAATACAACCCTTTTCCCCCTATATAAAAGTAATTATTGGGGGAGAAGAAAGGGGATTCAGATTCAGATACATGGATATTCGGAGGCTGGAGGAGATTGAAGGAGCGGCTTTTCGAAGGAAGGAGCTTAGGATTTTGCGAACCATGAAGTTCCAATTCACGAACCAGTATAGGTATAGAACTGGAAACGAATTGATAATGAACCAAAAAACTCATAACAAATTGGTGAATTGCGAACTAAAATTAAAGCCATGATCCATGGCCCCTTCATGGATGTACTCCTTGTGGACTAGGGAGTTTATGCCCCTTTATCAATCCAACATGCCGCGTAGCACCCTCCTATGCAGACACATCCCTGACCGGCGATACCCCTGGCCCCCACTACCTGCACGGACTCCAGCGCCACGTACCAACTTGGTACGTGAGCCAAACCTAAAGCCACATACCACCCTGGTATACGGAAGGCCCATCATTCCGCGTACCACCCCGGTACGCGGACGACCTCTCCAACCGCATAGCACTCTTCTACGTGAAGGGCGCCACATTACCATGCACCCATGTGGCTAGCCAACTCCTTCGGTGTTTCTATTCCCCGAGCTAGATAAAACCCTTCCAATCCAGCCTGATCCTCCACAATCCCTTTGTTGGCCTATTCACCAGCCCTGATCCAAGGCCTCCACCAAAGCCACCAGACCTGTATGATGAAACCTTCCGGAACGTCAGTGCGCCACCGTGAGTTCACATACCCACGATAGGTGAGGATAAAGGGGTTTCCCCAACCCTTGAGCAGATTTCCTAAGTATTCATGGGTTCACATTCCCACGATAGTGAATGTTCTGAGCCTGGGATTCCCCTTTGTGCCTCTCCACTTGCTAGGATTGAGGGATCCCGTAGGACTTTCCTTTTGACGAGGACCAGCGGTGAGCACTTCTCCCCTCTCCTGGGAGTGGCTGGGCATCCCTTATAGAGTAAGCCCCACACCATCCTCACCGGAAGTCAATGGCCTTACCTTCCCTTTTGGGAAGGTTCATTACTACACCGCCATATCCCTGGCCCCTACCGGCACAACTTCTACCTCCCTCAAACATCAGGAAGAGGGAGAATCCAGTGGCACCGACCCTTTATCTTTACTGCCATAGCCATTGTATCTACCGCATGACTACTACCTTCGACCCCTCTGACATCAAGGAGAATGAGAGTATTGCGGTTCCATCCACCTTCCCTTGAGGAGGAAAATGTGTGAGTATTTCTAAGTCTATTGCATTCTCATGTTTCTCACACCGATCATGAATCACGTGGGCTTAGAGATTTTTGGTGGCCGCGACATCTGCACAACGACGATGGTTAAATGAACTACGTGGGTTTTGATCCCTGTCTCCCAAACAGGGTACGTAGGATTCCTCCCTGAGGTTCAGTCCCAATAACAGGAAACTCTAATTTGTAAGACCTACTCTTCTATAACTACGTGGACTTTGATTCCCGAAAAACCAAGATACGTAGGAAACTTCCCCGAGGTGCAAGACTGATCTTTATGTCTGACATACATCTTTGTCCCTGTCAGAATATGTCCTTATACCCCATCAGGACCATCTTTGGGCCTAGTAAATCACTTCCCTTGGGTCTTCCGGGCAGTTTAGGCATAAGTCCCGCACCATCTTTGACCAGGAATCTCTTTCCTGGGTGTCCTTGCCACATGACATTAAACTGTACAGTTGGGTCCTTGTCACACGACCTTAAAAGGTGATGTGTCCCGTTGAGTGGCATCGAGATATGTGGATTCTGATTCCTCTCACAAGGATACATATGAAGCCCGTATCATGGGTTCGATCCAAATGCTCAAGTCGTTATCTACCCCTGGATGATAACAAACTCCAGAGTGCCAAGTTATGAGGCTTTAAACCCGTACTGTCTCAACGAGGCCAAATTCCTCAGAGTCATTAATCCAATGAGGGATGGTAAGCCTCAGGCCTAAATGATTCCGAATCCCTATGTTCAGTTGATCATTTCCAACCAAGGATAATCTGTGGATACTATGCTTGGGATAAACCAAATATTCACAAATATATGAATAAGTCTTAAATCTATAAGAGAGTCCCAGAACATGCAATAATTCCCTCCCCCAAGAGGGTGCGATGAGCCCGACTTCCCATCCTCTCGACCAATGTGAGTTCTTAAGTGTCGTTGGATAAATCACCCAGTGAACACCTACCTTTGGAAAAAAGGTCCACGTATCGTTGGATATGGAACCGCTGGGCGTTTCGAAGCAAAAATGATGCACCAGACATGAGTGATTAAACAGAACTTAGCCTTCTTAAAATAAACCGTCGGTAACAGCATTGCCCCCCCGCGTCCAAACATATGTATTTATAAAATTCAAAAAAAAAAGATGTTAATAATAATGGATTAGTGAAGTTAATTTTTGAGAATATAAATACTTAATTTTAATAGTATTTGGTAAAAATAATTTAATATAAAATTAATAATTTTCAATGAACTATTTTTTAAAATGTTGTATATTTTATCCTAATAAATTAAATTGACTACTGTTAAAATATTATCATATATGAACTAATATATTAAAATTATTAAAATTAGAAATTGTTATAAAATAATATTAAGGACTAATAAAAATATAATTTTTCAATAAAAATGGTTTTTCTTTACATTTTTTATTTTCATTTAAAAAGTAAATATATAAATTTTATAATTTTAATTTTATAAAATGAATTTCATTTTTTAATTTAGTATAAAAAAATTAGCATAGGATACATTTTTTTTATTTTTTTTGAAATAATTTTTTTTAGGTGAGTAGTGAAAAATACAATTTTTACTAAAATTGTAGCGATTATGACTATATCAAGAAATAAGTCTAGATTAAAAATTAATAAAAAATTTTCATGGTAAAAAAATTATTTATTTATTGAAATCATGCATTTAAAAATACTATATTTAATTTAGAAAACCCTTGTTTAGCATTTTAAAATTAAGTACTATTTTTTTCTAATAAAAAACATTTCATATTTTTTTTAATTAATTGTTCACTAGGTGAAATTAGTTTTTGTGTAACAAACCAACCCTAGTTACCCTCAAAACCAGTACCTGACCTGATCTGTCACATTCCCAAAGGGCGTTCCCGATCCCCACGATCTAGTGACAAGCACCCATGCGTCGAATGAAAAAACCGAGGGAATGATTTCACCCATCCTAAACAACCACATGGAATACATATATGGATCAAGAATGGAACAAAGAAAGACTAAAAAATATGTATGTCATAACTCTAAGGAAAACAACAGAAACATAACAACAGAAACAGTAGCTAAAAACTCCAAAAGAGAAGTCTAACTGCAAGGTCCTCAAAACGAAACAACTACTCCAATGATGGCATGGACGAACTCTAACCATCTCACCATAATCTATCAATCCCAGCTGACACAAACCTCACTATCTCACTACGGTGTGTTTATCTTCCCTACACAAGAAGAAAAATAAAGTTCTATGAACCAATAAAGTAGTGCACAGGGTGTGAGATAATAGGCTCAGTAGGATCCCACCCAGGTGTTCCATAACAATTATCTATATAAAAAATATTTTATTCTCATTTTTAAATAAAACATGGAATGATAAGTAGTAGAGCAGTTTTATTTAAAAATTGTAAACATTCCCTTTTCCACAGTTCTAAACAAAAGTAGGTATATCATTTTCAAAAGAATTTTTCCATATCATTGTTCTCAAGAATCAACATGCATATCCAGGCTAACTTAGAAAGACAAGTAGTATTAACCAGAAGCACATGTATCACAACACCAAGAAATACTATAGGTCTAGGTAGAAGACTACTCATACCATAAGAATAAAGTTCAAAAAAATATCCTAGAACAACAGGCCTAGGAAGCAAAGTAAAACCCCAAGAGTAATCCCCAAAAAATTTCGATATCAGTTCTAGAATAATGAGCCTAGGAAATAGAGGAAAACCCCAAAAAAACCTACTTGATAATCACAATGAAATGGATGATGGCCTTAGGCTAAACCTTCCACCTAAGTACCCTAGGTAACCCATGTGCTCTTTTTCACAATTCAATTTCAATGTTATAAAAACTATTCAAAACCATTTACAATCCATTTATTAAAATCCTGGGAAAACCATTTTTCTTTCAAAAACATTTTCAATACACAGAACAATCATACCAATTTTATAAATCAACTTATAAAGAAATTTTCAAAAAAAAAAAAAAGTAGATTCATTATCATAGGCCATATATGGAACCACCTACCTCTAAGTTCAGGTCGCACACACCTGTAACAGAATCAAAAAGCAAGAAAAAAACCCAAAAGAACCAACAGAGACCCTAGGATCCAATCCATAATATTATTGGTTCAAATCTAAACAAAAAAGGTCAACAGAAGAGAGGAAAACTACAAAACTTGAAGAAGGATGCCTTCCGCACCACAACCAACGAATTAAAAAGACCTACAGAATGAGATATCACAAAAAATCTAGGAGAAGATGACAAGAAACATAAAAATTGGATTAGTGGATCCAATAACGCAAAGCTATGGTGCTATCACAATCAATATCAAGGAATAATCAGAGAGAACACTTACCTAGAGAGACACACCGTAGAAACAATGATGAAACGGAGCCGATCAGATCGATCCAGAAGGTTTGATACCTTTAAAAAATGGTTAGGGAGAGTCTAGGGTTAAGAGAAATGAAGTTTGGAGAGACAAGGACTGATCAAAAATTCCGAACGCATGAATTTAAACAGGTCGTGGGCTGGGTCATGACGTGTACCCCTTGGACATGACATAAAGGAAATTCTAGATAAGTTACACCAAAAAACCCATTGCCTTAGGTTAAAAAAAATATTTAACAACTACATGATGTATAACTTAGGTAAACGTTGTGTACCAGATCATGCTATGACCCCCACATCACGACTTGAATCCATCCCCATGTACATGGCATGTACTTCAGTTAGACAACATGTACTTTAGGTACATTACCTAAAATATACAGTAAACCCCAGAAAACTATTTTCAAGGATTATTAATCAAAAGGGGACTTAGAAAATGTGTAAAAATAACCTGATCAAGGTATCATGATGTTACAAACTCCCCACTATAATGAATTTCCATCCCTGAGAAGTCATGTGGAAGATGCATCCTTTGGAAATAGATGAGTCCACTTCTCCATCATCAATGGCTCACATTCCCACGTCTCATGAGAATCTAATCCTTGTTTACATAGAACTCTGACCAATGTAATCGAATTCCCATCAAGGCTTTTGTCTGAGAGTGAATGATCTCAACTGGTTTCTCTAAAATAGAAGCATCTGTCTCTAACACAATTTCTTCCCAACTTAGAACATGAGCTGGGTTAGAGTGATACTTTCTGAGCTGAGATATGTGGAAAACTTCATGAATGTTTGTCAGCTAAACCAGAAGTGCTAACCGATAAGTAACTTTCCCAATCCGTTTAGTGATATCAAACGGTCCAATATATATCAGAGATACATTTCCCTATTTTCCAAGTCGACAGTGACCCAAATAAGGAGAAACATTCAAGAAAACCCAGTCACCAACTAAAAACTCCAAATGACAATGTCACTGATCTGTATATGATTTTTGTTGACTTTGGGCTGTAACTAGATGTTGTTGCACCTTCTGAATATTTGTCAACATCTCTTGAACCAAACATGGTCCAACCAAAGCTACTTCTCCCACCTCTTCCCAATTAAGAGGTGATCCGCACGAAAGACCATACAATGCTTCAAAAGGATCCATTATGAATAAAGAGACCAACCGATAACTCTCTCCCCACCATAAAGGTTTTCTTGAATCTGCTGAAACTCATCATCTTGTTGTTGACTTTGCAAGATAGACTCCAGGAGAGATGATGGCAATTGAACACTAGTAAGAAACATCCCTGAAACATCCTCTTGAGCATCCAAGTGCAACTGAGTGAAAATACCCATAATATTCCACTCTTTATCATATTTCAGAACAACCTATGACGGTACCTTCCTGCTTAGAGCATCTGCAACAACATTCCCTTTACTCGAGGTGTAGGTGATGTCAAAGTCAAATGTCTGAAGGTATTTTACCCATCTTATTTGTATGAGATTCAAGTATTTCTAGGAAATTATATAGCTCAGACTCTTATGATTAGAGAAAACCATGAACTTTTCCCTAAAGAGATAGTGTCGCAAACATTTAAGTGCATGCATAAGGAAAAAAAGTTATAAATCATGAGTGGGGTTGTGATTCTCATGTGGTCGGAGATGATGAGATCCATAATCAACCACATGATCATATTGCATCAGTACGTATCCCAATCCAGCACTGAATGCATCATAGAACACCACGTACCCCTTACTGGGCTCAGGTAAGATCATGACAGGTGAAGATGTCAGAATTCATTTCATTTCATCAAAGTAAGATGAAACTTTTCATCCCATGAAAATTTCACTGTTTTCTTTGTAAGAGCAGTTAAAGATGATTCAATCTTAGAGAAATCCTTGAAAAATCATCGACAGTATCTAGCAAGACCAAGGAATCTTCAAATATCAATGACATTTTGTGGTTCCTTCAATGATAAAACAAATCTTACCATCTTTGGATCAACTACTAAGCCATGATCAGAAATTCTATTCCCCAAGAATTTCACTTCTCAAATAAAGAAACTACATTTTGAGAGCTTTCCATATAGATGGTGATTTCTCAGAATCTCCAAAACCAAACTCAGATTCTACTCGTTCTCATGATCGGACATTGAATAAAGTAGAATATCATCCACAAAAATTACCAAAAAGGTGTCAAGATATTGGTATAATATTCAATTCCGCAAGGCCATAAAAACTAAAAGATATTTAGTCAGACGGAAAGGCATCACGAGATATTCATAATGGCCATACCTACTTCTATAGGTCGTCTTAGGTATATCAGACTCCTAGAATCTGAGATGACGATAAACTGACTGAATATTGATCTTTTAAAACCAGTTTGATCCCTTAAATATTTCAAACAAATCATCCACATGAGGCAAAGGATATTTGTTCTTAACCATCACCCAATTTAACTTTAAATAGTTCACAAAAAACTGTAGTGAAACACCCCCTTTCTTGGAAAAGAGTACATGGGATTCCCAAAGAGAAACACTAGGGTGAACAAAACCTTTATCTAACATGTCTTCAAACTAGATATTAAGCTCTTTAAACTCCGTTGGTTCCATATGATAAGAAGGCATTGATATTGGATGCATACCTGAAACCAGGTCAATCGTGAACTCTACCTCTCTCTCTGGAGGAAGACTAGAGAAGTCATCTGGGAAAACTTCAAGAAAATCTCAAACAACAATAGGAAGTTCATCAATAGAAAAAACATCATCAGGATCAAACACAACAGTAACCAACAAACTCCTGAGCTCTGGGTGGGATATTCCTGCACGACCTGACCTTAGATCCCACTCTCCCTGAAACACATGAGAGCTCCCATAGGTAGAAAGAAATGAAACATTCCGATGATAAAAATCAACCTCATATTGATGAGTGACAAGGCAATCCATACCATTGATGATTTCAAACAGATCTATATCAAGAATTAGAAAATCCCAGACCATCTCTATATCAGCTATTGTGAACGAACAAGGACACCCGAACCCCTGCTCTGTCCACTTAGAAAGAGGTTTCACTAACTCCATTGTAAAGTGCATAAGTTCCATTGGAAGTTTAAGCATATAAAAAAAATGTGAAGATATAAATGAATGGGAGGAACCAGTATCAAACAAGGTAGTAGATAATGAAGTTGTAATAGGGAGCATACCTCTCACTATTGTAGGAAAAGTATAAACTTCCATTGTAGATTCATCTATTGCGTGTAAATGCTTCACTCATGAGGCCTATAACTGGAGCCCTATAGTCTTTGAAGCTTCTGACTGTACTATAATAGCCTTTGGAGCTGACGAACCCTGACTATAACAAGGTATATTAATAGACTAACAGAAATTCTAGAGATGACCAACACTTCCACAACTATTGCACATCTCCACGAGCATAGGAAAAGAACGTCTGGTGTGACCCCCTTTTCGCACTGGTAGAAAGTCAGAGGCACACTTCTTGCTGCAATGGATGGTGTGGAGGAGGCTCACTACTGAGACCCACCTCAACCACTTCTACAATGGTCCTTCCACTTCCTCTTCTTCCCATGCACGCCACTAAAGCTGTCACCAGTTGGAAGATAAGAGGTAGTAGCGCCGACCTTGCCTGCCATTTCCAACTCTTCCATTATTTCTCTATCCACTATCTCCACATAGGTAGAAATATTTAACATGAACACCTGCGATCTAAAGTCCATTCACAAACCTTTTAGGTACTTCTACACCTTCATATGGTCATTCCTTACCACGTACGAAGAAAAACAGTCAAATTTAGAAAACTGGTTTTTGTAGGATGACACTGAACACTCTCCCTTCTATAATGATAGGAACTCCAGATATTTTTCCAACAACAGAGACTCTAGAAAAAATTGATGAAATAACTGAGGTTTTAAACCCTTCCAATCCAAGCCCACATGTCTATATGCCTGGACCATAGAGTCCCACCAATGCTTGTCGGAACCCTTGAGTCTAAATACTGCGCACTTCACCCTGATATTCTCATGTATCTCTAGGAATTCAATGATTTGATTGATCCTATCCAGCCAATATGAAACCTCTTGAGGTTTATCTGCCCCTTTAAAGGATGGTGGCTTCTCATGCAATAACTCCCGTGATTGATCTATTTCTCCTCTAGCTCCTAGTTGTACTTCAACCATTACATTCTGAACTCATGGAACATCATAATTGACAACACAGACTTACCATATGATAGTCTCAATGAGATTATAATCCATAGGTGGATTCCCTTAAAGTGAATTAGTTTCACCTTCCTGAGGAACCTATGGAAGACGTCTCGGAGGCATACTGCTACGTACCGAGAAACAAGAATGATCAGACACAGAACAAATATAAGTTCAAACTAGAAAACCCATAAGCAGAAACTGAGATTTCAAAAGTAAAAACTAACACTAGAGACACATATCCTGACATCCCATGGTATCTTGAATCTCGTTAGGATAAGAGCTAGCTAGGCACTCATCGCAACATACCACTCAAGTTCCAACAATCATATCTCTAGTCTAACAGACATCCCAAAAAACAATTCTTGAGGAAATACCTCATCTGATACCAAACTATAATGAACCAACCTAGGTAACCATAAAACCCGGCACCCGACCCGATCCGTCACATACCTGAAGAGAGTTTCCGTTCTCCATGGGTTGGTGATAAGAACCTGGGCATCGAACGAAAAAACCAAGGGAAAAATTTCTCCCAACCTAAACAACCACATGGCATACATATATTGGGAAAGAATGGAATGGTGGAAGACTAAAATATATATATTCCATAACTGTGAACAAAAAAACCAGAACAACTGAAACAATAGCTAAAAACTCCCAAATACAAGCCTAACTGCAAGGGACTCAAAACGAAACAACTACTTTAACGATGGCATGGACGAACTCCAACCATCTCACCCTCATCTACCCATTCCAGCTGACATGAACCTCGTTGCATCACTGTAGTGCCCTGCCTTTCCCTGCATTGGAATACAAATAAATGTCTATACACCACCGAAGTAGTACGAAGGGTGTGAGTTAATAAGATCAGTAGGATCCTACCTAGGTGTTCCATAACAAGTCTCTGTATAAAAAATCATGCATGCTCATTTTTAAATAAAACATGGCATGATATGTAGTAAAGTTGTTTTATATAAAACATGGTAAACATTCCCTTTTCCACAGTTCTAAAAAAAGTAGGTATATCATTTTCTAAAGCATTTTTCCATATCATTGTTCACAAGAATCAACATTAATATCAAGGAGAACTCACAATGCCAAGTATTATAAACCCAAAGAACAAGTATCACAACACCATGAAAT
This sequence comes from Viscum album, assembly GCA_963277665.1. Lineage (NCBI taxonomy): Eukaryota > Viridiplantae > Streptophyta > Magnoliopsida > Santalales > Viscaceae > Viscum > Viscum album. The sequence continues at coordinate 30,605,594 of OY728147.1, forward strand.
ACTATAGGTCAAGGCTGGAGACTACTCGTACCATAAGAATCAAGTGCACAAAACTGATCCTAGAACAACAGGCCTAGAAAGTAGAGGAAATCTCCAAGAGTAACCCCCCAAAATTTCAATGTCGATCCCCTAGAACAACGATCCTCGAAAATGGAGAAAATCCCCATAAAAACCTCCTTGATAATCACAAAGAAATGGAGGATGTCCTAATGATAAATCTTCCACCTAAGTACCCAAGGTAAACCATGTGCTCTTTTTCAAAATTGAATTTCATTGCCCTAAAAACCATTAAAAACCATTTATAATCCATTTATCAAAATCCAAGTAAAACCATTTTCTTTTAAAAAAACTTTTTCAACACACATAATAATCATTCCAATTTAATAAATCAATTTATAAAGTAATTTTCAAAGAAAAACAATAAGGTTCATTATAATAGTCTAGAGATGGAACCACCTACCTCAAAGTTTGGGTTGCACCCACCTGCCACAGAATCCAAAACCAAGAATGAAAACCAACAACACCAATGAAGACCCTAGGATCCAACTAATAATAAGATCGATTCAATTCTAAACCAAAAAGGTCAACGAAAGAGAGGAAAAACACATACCTTAAAGAAGGACACCCGCCACACCACAATCAATGAAGGAAAAAAGCCTCCAGAATAAGATCTCACAATGGATCCAGGAGAATATGACAAGAAGCATCCAACTTGGATTAGTGGATCCAATAATTCAAGGATAGGGAACTATCATGATCAATCTCAAGGAAGAATTGGAGAGAACACTTACCCGAAGAGACGCACCATAAAAAAAAAACAATGAACCAGAGCCGATCGAATCTATCCAAATGGTGAGATGCCTATGAAAAATGCCTAGGGAGAGTCTAGGGTTGAGAGCCATGTAGTTTGGTGAGACAAGGAGCAATCAAAAACTCCAAAACATGTGACTTTAAACTGAACGTGGGTTGGGTCATGATTTGTATCCCTTGGTCACGACGTGAAGTCCATACTGGATAAGTTACGCTGAAAAACCCATCACCTTAGGTAAAAAAAACAACATTTAACCACTATAAGATGTGTACCATAGGTACATGATGTGTACTAGCTCATGACATGACCTCCACATCACAACATGAATCTGTCCCCAAGTACACAGTGTGTACTTCAGGTACATATCATGTACTTTAGGTATACAACGTGTACTTCAGGTACATGGTGTGTACTTTAGGTACACAACCTGTACTTTAGGTACATGACATGTACATTAGGTACACGACCTGAAACCTATAGTAAACCCCATAAAACTATTTTTTAAGGGTTCTTAATAAAAATAGGACTTAGAAACGGTGTAAAACTAACCCAATAAAGGTAACAAGATGTTACATTTTGGATTTATTTTAAAGTCACATAAGTATAATTTGGATAATAATAAATCTATTAATTTTATTAAAGTAAACAACATTTATAATTTGGCCCAAAACATATTTATTCTTAAAAATACACTTTTTCTAAAAATGGGGTTTTACTAACTATATGCAATAATGTTAAAATTTATTTTTATTACAGATATAATTTTTTTTTTGATAAAATGGATTTTATATTTGGAATTAGTAGATCCAAATTAAATAATATAACCTAATTTATTTTTAGTCATTAAAATCAAATTCCTGAAGTAAAAATTAATTACCATTGTAAAATCCAAAATTGTAAAAGTAAAAAATACATGAGTGAAGGAATTTAAAAAAATGTTTAAAAAATGTTTAAAAATACATGGTTGATGTAATGTCACCATTAACTCATCCCACACTCCATTATTATCCTCTTTGGATCTACATGTCATGTGAAACATCTCTATTTATATTAAGAAGTTGTATTTACAAAAATGACATTCCCTTTACCTATAAAAGGAGCTCAACTACACCCCATTTATCCACTCATTATAAAGAATTATCTTAATAAAAACTATAAAATAGTTTCTCATTAACTCTCTCCCCATGTCTTAGAATCCTTTATATTTCCAAAAGACCAATCTAAGGATACTTAAGGTGTTATCAAATGGGTAAGAACCAGAGAGAGGTAATGTTCACAAGCGAGCTCTCTTAATTAATTTCTTATTCCACCAAATAAAACCTATTATATTAATTAAATTATGATTGAATAAACATTAATAAAATTATTAATTGTTATTATACTAATGTTATAGAATTTTTTTACCTTCCTCTAAAACCATTCAAAAAATTAAGACACCATTATGTATATGTGGGGACTACCGCCTCCATGAACAACGTGCCTGATTTTTCATCACCACTTTACATGTATGGTTATAAAAGTATATTTAAATTATGAATATGATATTTATAAAATTATTAAGATTATTAAATTATAAACCAATCCCTGTCTTCCTCCCTATCCAGGAAAAATGAGCGTGTCACTTGTGTGTGTGTGCATACTACCGCCTACACAAAAGTGACATATATTGTTTTTCAATCAAGACATTTATTATTTATACATATATCTTATAATATGAATAAACAAATTAATAAAATATAAATAATATCATTATACTTTTTAATAATTATAGTACAATTAAATCACCCCATAATCATACTTATCCATTATTTATATTATGTTATTTGTTTGGTTGGTTAACCACCTATACAAAAATGATAAAAATTTCTATCTTGGATGAATAAAGAACTTAATGGATGGTGATATTTGAGAATAATAATTAAATAATAATTTTAGGTTCATATAGTGGAAATATGAATATCTAAACCATTATTAAGATATCACTTTTTGTTTTTTAAAAAACATTTTTAGGAAAAAAGGCTATAGAATGGTTTGATTGGTCATTAGGTGATTTTATATTGGTTTAGGAGGATTGTACCAATGGTTCCAAAAAAATTTGTTATAGGTCATGAATGTGAAATACCTATACCAATTGTTTGGGAAAACCATTGGTATTGGTAATGTAAAAAACCAATTTTTGAGTTTTTTTTATTATAACCTCCCACTTATACTTCAACGACTTAACAACTCATCTACAATGTATTTTGTGAACATAATTGGATATATATATATATATATATATATTAAAAATTAATGTAATTTTTTTAATATTTAATATTTTTTGACAAAAAAATTCAATTTTTTTTGGGAAACTATACCAATGGTTTTAGATAATTGTTGGTATAATTACCTAAAAATTTTGGACCTATACCAACAGTTTTGTAGAACCATTGGTACAAGGTGCCTATTCAATACCTATACCAATGTTTCTAAAAAACCATTGGTACAAGGTGCCTATTCAATACCTATACCAATGTTTCTAAAAAACCATTGGTATATGTGATACCTATAACAATTTTTTTCCAAACCATTGGTGTAGGTTTGAGGGTATATGTCAAATTTTTAGTAGTGACTTATCTAAAGAAACTCATCACTGATTCCATTATCACGGGTCGTAACTAAAATAACTATGAAATGAAATTATAAAATTATTAATAATTATAAAACATATATTATAGTAACTTTAATGATATATAAATTATTAAATTTTAATCTATAAAGAATAATTAACACCATCATTATGAAACTAGTACTAAAAAACAATTGAAACTAATAACATATAATGATGAAAATAAAGTATAAATAATTAATATAATTGTAAAAAATGATCATAAATACAGTTTATAAAAGGTTATATATATGTATAAGGTTATTAAATAGGTTATTAATATAGTAATTTTTGTTATACATAAGGTTATATCACGTTAATACCAAGCAGGAATAAAGGTATGGGTTTTTTCATTTCAATTTTGTTTCACTGACGTATGATGCATATTCCCCACTTGTTTTCTTTTTGTGGTGTCTATAGTGTCTGTGAATTTATTTTATCATAATTAGTCATGTAATATAATGGATTTAAAAATATATCTCAGGTTTTTCCTTTCATTTATTTTTAATTCTAATGATAATGATGATGTAAAAGTTTCTTTGTCTCAACTTTTAAATCCACGAGATGTGTCTGATGTTGCACACCAAGTTTTCTTTAATATAGTGTATACACTACCCATTTGATATATTATATCGTGAACTATATTTTAATAATGGTCTTTTAAGATAAATTTTAATCTATCTCTTTAAAGGTATTATATTTATATTTTATTCAATCTGTAGAGGTTTCATTGCCAATCTCATTTACAAATAAAGATTACTTTTGAAAGATAATCCAACTATGGAATTTGTGAAATTTTCTCTCTAAAAACCCCATAATTTTATTCTCCTTAGGTAATTATTGGGGGTTTACATGTTCTATCACAATTTAATTTTACTATTGTGTCATATTTTAGTTTTTTCAAGAGAAACCAACCCCCCTATTCTTTTCGATCGAGTATATTTCTCTTCCATGTCCATATTCATTGGATTATTTTTCAAATGTCCTTATTTATTCCTCAATTTTTGGTTAATGTTATTTTATATTATTTTTTGATTTATTTATAAATTTTTGAAATAAATTTTTAATTCTTTCCTTATGGGTTTTTTCTGAAAGTGTTTCAAAAGAAACTCTTTTAAACATTTCCATGTGAACACATTTTTCCACAGTTTTGTCTTTTTTGATGAAATTTCCTATATGAGTTTCTATTGATTGTAAGAGAATATAATTCTAATAGATTTATAAAATATTTATATTTTAATAATTTTTCTTCAAAAGTTCAAGGTTATTTCTTATTTCTAAAGTTATTTTCTTAATTCTTTCAAAAAGTGTTTTTTATCCATGTCTACATCTTTTAATATGTTTTATGCATGATCAGGTATATTATTAAAATGATACCATACACCTACTTTGAAAAAATGGCTTATGAAATGTTATTTTATATAAAAATAATGATCTATCACTTATTTTATCTTTCATAATCATCCAACATTTATAATCATGTTTTTTTCAAATTCCTTTCCTTGGTGAATACCCTGTATCACATTTCCTTGTTTGGAATGTGTTCACTTGGATAACCGTACATCGATTTATTGGGGAAATTATTGACTATATATATAAATAAATATTTTATAAATATAGTGTAAATACCATATACATCATCATATTAATTGAATATTATTTACCTATAAAGTTACTAAATATCTTTGGATACCCATTTATTTTCATAGGGTTTATAATTTTAGGATTATTAATGGAATTATGAATGATTTTTTTTATATGATTCCATTTTAAAAGGATATGTAGACCATTTTATTTCTATGGGTTCTTTAGGACACGATGAATGATTGTTTTTAAGTGAAACACATTTGTATATACGATTGAAGGATGGGGTTATATATACTCCTACAATGCATTGTTTAGTAGTTTATATCTCATAAGGTATATATAAATGGGTGAAATTAAGTTTACCCACCAAGAATGGATGAGAGTTGTGAATAAAAATGGAGATGACACCCTATGATTATGTTTGTACCAAAGTTCTTTGTAATGATATGTTTCAAAGGAATTCTATATTTCTATTTCATGTGCATAGGATCATTATCTATAGATTATATTTATTATGTAATTAATTGACACTCATTTTTCATGGTATATATTATTCATTTGAGATTACATTTTCTTCTATAATGACTTATAGATAACTATTATTTTTTCATGTTCTTTTTAATAAGATATTTCTTCCCTGCTCATGTTTTCTTATATTCTTATTATCTAACCCTTGATTGAATATTGATTAGATTTTTCTTTACTGGGCATTTTATCTCACCCCTTTATTATGTTTATATTCCCTAGGCTATTAAAATGAGTATAAATTTTGAGAAATTTAGAAGGGAGTTTAGTGTGGATAAATTATGGATAAATGTTCACAATTATTGTAATGTAAGTTACTTGTGTAGCTAATAATCAAAGAAAATAAACCTCCATTCTTAGCATTTTATGACTATTTATGATATTAAAATTTTATGTTATGTAAATGATGTAAAATAAAGATATATTTATCTTAATTCATCTCAATTTGTATTAAATATAGTGTTTAAAGAAAGTGTTTTTAGAACTAAACACAAGAGTGTGAGTCTGGAGAGCCTCAACTAGTTTAAAAGCAAGGTTTAGTTATTTTGAGGATTAGTTTGGATATTTTTTGTGGAATAGGATAAGTTAAATTTAAATAAAACCATAGATATAAGTCTAAGTATATGATAACATCTTAATGTTTTGGTAAAGTAGATATTGTGTGGTTTTCAAGAAATTATATCATTATCTGTATACTAGTAAGTGGATGCGATTGTGGCATATATGAAACTAGGTTTAGTAACCCTGAAAAATATTGGTTGAGTATTAAATCAACCTTCACTCGGTACATGATGAGTAGGTCTAATCCTATACACCTAGACAGATACTTCTGATGGATATACTTTAGTCAATTCACATTATCTTTATGAACCATTATGAAGTATTTTTGAATTTTGAGGATGAAACATATAACCAGATAGGTTAAAAACCCTAATAAGAATATAATTATGAAAAAATGAGGTTAAAATGAAAGAGTTATAATTTTATCCAATTATATCAAAGTTGAACCAAAATTATCATAGGATGAAATGAAGGTGTTATTGGAGAAGACATGTTAATATTGAGTTTTCATATTCATATGGTCATTTACACTAAGTTCATTGGATAATATCAAAACCATTTTGAGTTTATTATTTGTATGGGAACATGATAATGAAAATGAAGTTTTTAAAGGCATGTCTCCATTAATTCCAAAGGATTGGCTATAGGGTAATATTTGGAATAAATGGTTGAGAATATTAATGTATGAATTTTAAAAGGGAAAATATATGTTAACTAATAATCCCTAAGATAACAAGGTTTATATCTCTTTAAAATCTATATTTTGAGTCATTATTAAATTTTAGATACCCTTAGGTATTGTTATTAGTAGGGGATAACAAAAATTACGAGGACACAATTTATTAATGAGAGGATAATATAACACCTTGAGTTTTTAGGAATCACATTATTTCTATAAACTATATGTTTATAATTCTAAACTATGTTTTTCCTATTTTTTAATGGAATTTAAATAGATTAATAAATAATTCAAACAATATAGATATTAAACTAACAACACTTTATTCATAGTAAAACATTACAAAAAAAACACATAAAACTAAGTATTATAGATCATGGATTATTAATCACCATAGATTATTATATCCATTAAAAGTAAATAAATTAGAAGGGATAATAAATATAAAAGAATAAAATCTTCACCATAAGGAGATATCCTAGATCATATTCACCCTTGAGGATCACCAATAGACAATTAAAACCTATAATGTGGAAGAAAATCATGAAATGTGAAATCATATTGTGAGATCTAAAAGGAAAACTATGTAAATGGGAAGCAAGACTTAAGAAGTTTGAATAGAATGAATGAGTTTAGTGAGTATATATATAGGAACTGAGGCAACTAAAACATTTAATACATAAATATTACATCTTATTATATGAATATTCATTACATATCATTACTATTCGTGCCAGAACCATAAAGGTATAACATCTTTAGAAACTTGGATAAAAAAAACCGATACATAATAGATCTACATTATCTCCTATTTAATTATTCACAACTAAAACCCTTATTATAAATATCATACTTAAAACCTTTCTTCACATCCAAGGGGAAATGAAACATAATAAAGGGTGAGCTCAGATGATTGGTAAGGGTAAACAAGGAAGATTCTTTTCCTAGTGTACAACTCAAGAGGGGTGAATTGAGTTTCCAATATAATTTAGGTTTAAATTTTTTAAAACTAAATCCTAAATTTGATGATATATCGTAGTTAACAAAAATACTAGAAATATATAATTTGATCTTTAGAAAAAATTTCTCAAAAGGTTGATCATTTCTCAGTTAAAATACATTAAAAATACTTTAATTTTTGAAACCAATCTAATCATATCAAACAAAATATATAAAAAACTAGTTTATTTTAACTATTAGAGTAAATTTTTGTTCTATAAAAAACCAAAAGAACTAATTTGATTTGAATATTAAGAAAATAAAATAGATAAAGAATATAGAAATTTAATAAGGGGTTTTGTCTAAAGCTGAGGCTTAATCCCCTCTACTTTGAAATAACTTATTTACAAATATTTTATTATTAAATAAACTCATCCACGATGTGGATTGGGTTTTACAAATAACAACACATAGGGATGTCCAGGAACATATCCTCTTCCATATTTATGTTTGGGATAAAAAAATACCATGTCACACAGGACCACTTCCACATTTTTTTGGGAATAAAAATGAAAATGTTTGAGATAGTATCTGGTATTATCTATTTTAAAACATGTGAGTTTTATAAATAAATATATCAATACAAAATAAAACTCAAAAGTAAAGAATAAATAGAAAAATTAAGAGATATAAGGTAATAAAATGTGATGTAGCTCGATCCGAATAGCTTTAGTTGTCTAGAGTGCTTTGAATATTTATTTTTAAGGAGCTTGGAAAAGTTTCATAGCAATTTTAGGAAAATAGAGTGCCGTGGACAATCTTAAATGAGTCTTATTTTTAGAATAGGATCATCTGTTATACTCTGTAGAAGCATATATAGTCAACACTCTTCACATGATCATATTTTCCTTCTTAAATGGATATCCATCCTAAAGTATGCATTGTAGAACAATCAATGCAATATAAAATGCACCAACACTTCAATTAATGCTTCAAAAACAATTTGTTGGATATGAATGTCCCATGTTTTACTAGACATAAAATTTTGAGCATAAATTAAAATTTTTTCTTTCAAATTATTATTAGGTTAAAATGGGTTTTACCCCATATAATGACCATAGATAATTTTTATGACCACTATGTTGGTCCCAGAATAGGTTGTTTACCCTAGGAAAAGAGTTTTTTGGAATTCCGATCAGTTCAAATTTAATCAGAATAATTAATAATTAATATTTAGTAAATTAAATATTAAATTATTCATAGAGGTTGATTATGTAATATATTTTGAATAGATCATCGAATAGAGATTACATGTCCACCGTTGAGTTCATAAAGATTATTTTTTTTCTATTTGGGTCATAAACTTGAGTTGGACATCAGGCCCAGTTTGGGCCCATTTTTTCTTTTATTTTATTTTTCTTCCTTTTTATCTTCTTATTTTATTTTTCCTACATATTTTTAATCTTTATACTATGTATTCTCACAAACTCTCTCTATGGATCTCTCTTCATGAGACCATGAGAGAAAATTGGAGATGGAGAGAGTGAAATAGAGGGATTGGAATAAGGGTACCACCGTGAAGCTCGAGATATGTCGAATCATCATGCAGAAATAGTGGACCACAAAAATGGGTAAAGTTTTGGAAGATTCCACCCAAATGTTGACCGTTTTTATGTTTCACTATAATCCTCATATATTAGTAATTTTTATATTTTAATCCACTAGTATTCTTTCTTGGTACACCTAATGGACATATCTATAGTTTTCTGATAAAACGGGGGTTTCAAGGTGTATTGAGGGTTTCACGTTTAAAAAAATAAATGTACATCACATGAGGTTCAAAAAACACACACCATGTGTTCTTCCTATATAGAGAATATGAATTTTTCAATGTACACTCCACATAGTGGATTTACACACCATGTATTGGGACTCATATGTGTAGCTGAGTACCCGACTAGGCTGTTTGTGTAAGGGGCACATACTGTGTGGAGTACATGGACATACCCCATGTGAGTTGCATGATGTGTACATGTACATAGTTAGGTAGAACTCATGGCCAGTCCATGTGAGGCACACAGGCAGGTACCCTATATAGGGCACACACCATGTACAGGACCAACACGCCATGTACTTTGGTTTTTTATATTCCAAGTCTTATTGGAGTACACACCTAGGTGGGGCTTTGGGGGTACATACTGTGTACCAGGGTACACACAACATATACTCATCCCAGGAAACCCTTTGAGAGTTTCTCATTTATTCTTTCCCATGAGTCATAATTTGACCCAAGTGTAGTCAATTATGAGTATCATTCTATATAGATCATGATGGTGAAACACTTGAGGTGGTTTGAGGAATCCTGGGAGGAATTTAAATATTTTATGTAAAGGGAGAGGTTCTTCCTCTAGTAATCACATTCAGTCATCTCCTGAGGGAGAGATAAGAAATGAGAATAATAGGTTGGGTGTTTAGACTAACCTAGTTTGAGACCTTTTATCAGAGATGATCCATGATCCACCCCCCATGGAAAATTCTTTGTAGCTTTCCCTAGATGATATCTCCCTTGTAGGATGTGGCCTTCTGGACCAAGAGGCTGAGAGACTAGTTGTTTTTGGGGATCCCCTATAGGATTCCTCTGCTTATGTTTAACCTAGAGGATTCTATGTAGGATACCGATATATTATTATTATTACCAGGGTTCCCCTATTGGATTCATTTTATTACATTATGACATAGGAAATACCTAATATGATTCCTTTACCTTTGTACCATTCCAAGCATCCCTTGTAAGATGCCCTTGTTGACTTTCCATTGAGAATCCCATGAAGGATTCTTCCCTTACCTTCTCAACTGAGGATTCCTAGTAGGATTCCTTCTCTTATGTGAAGATCGAGAGGATCCCAAGTAGGATTCCTCTTTAGTTTTTGACTTCAGAGACCCAGTGGGTGCCCCGATGTTTGACCAAACTTGAACTAGTAAGTTAGGTTTGGGTAGAGATGGTAGTGGGTGTCACCACAGAACCCGTGAAGAACTTGTAATCCAGTAAGGTTGTGGTTTTATCAGTGGTTTAGGAAATTTACCTACCTCACTCTTATGTTTATAATTCCCATTTTTACTCCTAATGTAATGATATTTTTCAAACGTGATTCCTAGTTGGTGGCTATTGAGCTTGATGCAAGGAATATTTATTTACCTTTGGGATGCCCACACATGTTTTTCTAGGATCCAGCTTCTGAGCAATGTTATTTATTTTATTTAAATGTATACCCAGAGTTACTACATAGGATTTTTCTATTGAGCCTACATATTTGATCATTATATTATTGGGATTTCTTGAGGTTTTTCTTGGTATTAGACTGTTGAGCCTATGAATATGATATGCGGGAGTGAAATCCCTAGTAATTATACTCATAGATTATTACACTATCCAGAGTGGTGAGGATGATTCCAATATACTCTATTTTATATATGATGAGGATGATTATTCTCTCCTCTATCTAATAATACTTGTTGATGATTATGCTATCCCGGGGGATAAGGCTGATTATGCTATCCATGACTGATTAATTGAATGTAATGATGAACATTGAATTTCACATCTTATAATCCCATGGATGATTAAGCTCCCCCAAATGATAGGGATGATTATGCTCTCCCTTATTAGAGACCTCCAGGGGTGGGCATGGAATCTTACTAGTGAGATCTCCTTATAGATCGCCTAAAGGTCAGACCCTTAGGGTTTATCTGAGTTCCAAATGTCATGAACACCTAGGGATCAGGACCTAGGGATCTAAAATTGGATTGTATTTACATGGTATGAGGATCATGGTGTCCATCTTAGTGACCATTTATAAGATGTCTAAATGTACATCCCTATAATCCTTCTTTATAGTGATTGGAGGCCAGTGCGGGTGGACCCAGTGTTTGGAAGAGTACCCCCTATAGTGATGTAGCTTGATCAAAGACATTTCTAGTGATGGATGAAGTCGGTATATGTTTATTGGGATTATGGAATTAGATATCAAATTAATGATACATGTCTTGAGTGGCATGACATCCATATCAATTCCCTTGCACATGATATCTAGGTGACCAAGATTAAGGATCTGAGGATCGATTGCTGATGTTTTAATGTTATTTCTTCAGCTTACTGAGGAATATTCATATATGTTTATACATTATAGTTATGAGACTATACATATATATAAATATAAATATAAATATACTTAACAATTGTTTACCTACTTTATTGAGATCACAAACCCATGATTTGAATGTGGTTCCATGTTATATGATTTATTTAACTTTTTAGTCATTTCTTGACTATGTTGAGAATATTCCATGAGCATGAACTTATGATAGTATATTTATAGGTTCATCGTTGGGGTGTAAAACTAATATTATTTCTCACCCCTATGCATGAAAATCAGTGTGTGTATAGACCTTATGAATTCTTTTCAGGTTGAGTACATATGCATGGTATATAGTTCTGAGGCCCAGTGTTGTATGATTAAGTGGAGCCACTCTTGTGGGTTATTTTGATCGGGCTGGAGTAGTTCGATAGTCTCTAGAGATGTGGTATGTATTAGAGTTAGTAGTAGAGCCCTGTACTTTTTTTAGTTTCTGTTTGTATTCCTGTGTCTCTATGGTCAGCCCAGTGGGTGACCAGTGTTGCATGTATGACATAGCTATTTGTGATTTTATATGATTTAATTTGTTATTACAGAATCTTCTATTTCAGATTATTTATTTCTTCATCAATTTGTTTATTTAATACATTGTATTAAACTTAGTTATTTCTATTGTTTTCTTACTCTGATATGAGGGAATAATCTCCCCATTTTCACACCCAAGGCCATAATTGCTAGTCAGTAGACTTTGGAGTACGGGGAGGCCTACTTGAGGCCTCATGATGAACTGGCTCAGAGCACCAGTTTATTAGAATTCAAGTAGAGATGTTACAAAGTGGTATAAAAGTTTTTATTTTCCTAGTCTTTACTATTTGGGATATGGTACCCAAGAGTACAAGGAATGTATTGAAACATGTGATAGATATCAAACTGGTGCATCAAGATCATTTGTTCTTATAATAACTTCTGGATTCCATGGGTATGGGATTTATATTATGATCTGTGATGTTACAATTGTATGTGATTTTCACCTTAAGGGATGCACATGTTGTGTGGATGTTATGATTTATTATGGATTTTTGGATCATTTCCATTGGAAAGAGGCCAAGGATTTATTCTCATTCTTGGTTGGAAAAGGAAATAGGTATCTCATGCATCATATTTGGCACATATGATTCACACTATATTGGACTACTAATGTGTGATTATTACTGATGAAAGAGGAAATTTTTTAAAGTGTAAAAAAACTTAAATTTTGTTTTACGCTATATATATTTTTGGTGATTTTCTAATCAATTGAGTCTATTTTAATATATATTTATTTTTTATGCAAGCCAACATGGATCTACATTGAGGTGTTTTTTATTGAGGTTGATGACTCAATCCTTATGCACATGAGGTGCAGTGACCCTGGTAGGTTGATAGGGCACATAATTCCCATGTGTTATACCTATTTTATGATTTTTTCTCAAGTCCTTTTATTTAAAGTGTCAGTAACAATCTAAAAAGTGTTTTCCTACTTAGATTGGAATGGAATTTTACTTAACCGAATTCATTTTAGTTATCTAATTGGATCACTGATTATGATGATGATAGGTACCGGGACTTTTCTCATGAATTTTACCTTGAAGGGGTATTATAGTATATGTATTCTAGGTGAGTGGTAGTTTATTCTCTCTTCTTCATCGGAATCGTGACCTCTAAGGAGTGGTTCCTTATGAGGATGATCAGAGATAATCAGGTCCCTTGTAAGTCTTGTTTTCAATTTCGACCCTCATAGGTCATCGTTACCTATACCTCCTGTATAGAGGTTTGATCTATAAAGATAGGTGGTTATTCCTTGTGAACTAGTTTTGAGACTTGATCAATATGGATAGGTGGGATACCTAAATATCCTTAGTTATGACCCAGACCCTTATAGGTCGACAGCCATTTTGTTCGAGGGTAACCTTCAAGAGAGGTTGGACCTAGTTTTGGGATTCCTTTTTTGTTAGTGAGCTTGTTAGTGAACTCATTTTGAGATTAAGGCACAGTGGATGGTCATGTTTTTTGATATAGAAATTTTGATGCCTTAATATTTTGACATGCACCCAGGTTGCTTTGGTATCAATATTGGATTTGATGAGTAGGACTGTTTGGGTGCCTAGCCCAATCAACAAGTGTTTCTGCTATTTTGAATGTGGTCAAATCGTGATTAGATGCTCATTATTAGAATTATACCGGGATATGGACAGTCATTGAATAAATCATAGAATATGAGAGGTTCTCTATTTTGAAGAGGAGTTACAAGGGAGATTATAGCTTAATGAGACAAAATTTTCGTGTAGCATGGTCATCTTAGCCCGGTGTAAGATGACTCACTAGAGAATGCATTGAATAATAATGGTACATGATGGTTACATGTGGTGCCTTTTAAATCGTAAATCGGTGAGTGACCATGTGCGAGTTGAGTACTAATGTTTTCAAGACTTTACATGGGAATTGTTACCTGGGAGTTGTTGTTAAATGATGAAATGTCTCTCCATGGTAGAGGTGACATCAGATATAAATCAAGTTCCGTGAATTGTCTGACCCGTTGTTGTACCTAGAAATGCAGTGTCAGGAGACATGTTGTTAGGTGTTGGTAAAGACAAGCTAGCCTATTTTGGAATTGATCATAGATCAAAGAGATATGTTCATGCCTTATTATTAAATATTATTGTACTCTTGGTTAGTAATGATCATTCTCTATCTCCAAATCATCCTGAGTACACTAAGAGAGCATTGACCCTACACCAAGATTCATTCATTTTAAATGTCATACTTGTTTTGATAAATGAACCTATTGAGGTTATGATTAAGGAGCGCTATATGATAATATATATGATGGGGAGTACACCATTAGTAGTTTGATGGTGGGGACTCTCATTTTCACATGTAATTCAGTGTTTTCCATGTGATATTGATCTCAAAGTTTGGCTTTGAGACAAAAATAGGGGTATTAATATGGTTGGGAGTACTAGATCAGTCAGAATAAATGTCTTCTACGTATGAGATAGTTGTTGATCCCATGGGGATTGTCTTTGGAAAGCCAAGATAGTTTTTTCTATAGATAATCAGGGGGAGATCATGGGTGATAGTCTTACCACTAGGATTCTTGGGGATGAGAAGGTTTATGATGGTGATATTTTAAGGTCTCTTATTTTTCTTGATGTGAATTTTTGAGAAGAAATTTTATATTTTTCTTTTTGATGCTTGTAAGGGTTAAAATGGATGTTTTACTCAAGCAGATGATCTTAGATAATTTTTTAACCACTCCATTGGTCCTAAAATATGGTGTTTACCTTAGGATAAGAGTTTGGTGGAATTCTGAGCCATTCAAAGTTTAATTGAATAATTACTATTTAAAATTTAATAAATTAAATATTAAATTATTTACATAGGTTCTTTCAGTCATATCTTTTGAACAGAGTGACAGTTCAAGATTCCATCTCCACCATTGATCTTGGAATTAGGAATTTTTCCTATACAGTACATAAAATTGAGTTGGGAATTGAGGGAGACCTTATCCCCCTTTTCTTTTATTTCCCTTTTATACCTTTTTATTTTCTACTTTTCTTTTTCCTCCCTTATTTTCTTAATTATCCTATGGATTCTCACACACTCCCCTATAGTCCCATCTTCGTATAAACATGAGAGAAAATTATAGGGGGATAGAGAGATGGATATGGAGAAGAAGATGGGTACCACTGTGAATATTGGGACATGCCAAATCATTGTGCAGAAACCGTGTACCACAGAAATGGGTGAAGCTTCAACAGATTCCACCCAAAGGTTGAACATTTTTAAGTTTCACCATAAATCCCTATATATTTTTTGTTTTCAAGTTTTAATCACCAATTATGATAGCTTAGGACATCTAGTGTCCCGATCTATAGCTTTCACTGAGAAAATGGGGGGTTTGGAACATTTTAAGGGTTTTATTTGGGAAAACCTATATACATGGTGTGTGATTTAGAGAACACATGTTGTGTGTTATTCATGTTCGAGGAAGATGGTTGTTTTCAAAGTACACACTATATAGGGGATTTACAAACCATGTACTAGGACTTGTCCATACAGCTGAGTACCCAACCTGGCTATCTGTGTAAGGGGCACAAACTTTGTGGAGTACACAGCCATACCCCATGTGCGTCAAATTCCATGTAGATGTACAGAGACATGAAGAGTACATGGCCAGGCCATGTGAGGTACACAAGAAGGTACCTCATATAGGGTAAAAACCATGTATAGGACCAACACACCATGTACATGGGGTTTTTACATTCCAAGTATGGATAGAGTACATTCCTAAGTGGAGTCTTGAGTGTACACTTCGTTTACTCCTCCCTTGTTATCCTTTGAGGGTTTCTTATATCTTCTTGACCAAGAGTTGTAATTGGACTAAAGAGTACTCCATTTTGAGTATCTTTCCTTGTATATCATGATGTTGAAACCCATGAGGTGGTTTGAGGACTCCTTGGAGGAATTTTGATCTTTTATCTAAATAGATAGGTTCTTCCTCTAGAAATCACATTCAGTGATCTCCTGAGGGAGAGACTTGAAATGAAAATGATAAGTTGAGTTTTTGGACCAACCTAGTTTGAGACCATTGATCTGAGATGAGCCATGATCCAACCCCCATGAAAAATACTTTATATATCTCCCTTGAGTATATGTCCTTGGTGATATATTCCCTTATGGACTAAGAGGTTGAGAGGCTAGTTGTTTCTGAGGATCCCTTGTAGGATTCCTCTGGTTATGTTTGACCAAGAGTATTCTGTGTAGGATGACTCTATCTTATTCCTATTACCAGGTGTCCTATATGGGTTGAATTTTCTTACATGTAGATCTAGGGAATCCCTACTAGGATTCCTTTACCTTTTTACCATTATGAGGATCCCTTGTAGGATTTCCTTATTGACTTTCCAATGAAGGATTCTTACCTTAACTTCTTATTTGAGGATCCTGAGTAGGATTCCTATGCCTATGTGGAGAATTTGAGGATCCCAAGTAGGATTCCACTTCAATTTTTGACTTGAGGGACCTAATGGGTGCCCCGATGTTTGATCGATGCTGAGATGGTACATCATCTTTAAGCAAAGATGGCATCATGTGTCACCTTAGAACCCATGATGAACTTATAAGACTATAAGTCTTTGATATTAGTGGTGGGTTAAGCATTAATCCACCCCCACTATCATGTTTATACTTCACATGTTTACTAATGATTCAACATTTTTCACTAGAGGTGCTTCCTGGTTGGTGGATGTTGAGTCTGACGTGAGGTGTCTTTCTTTCCTTTTAGGATGACCATATGTGATTTCTTACGATCCATCTCATAATTCATGTTATTTATTTTATTTCTTTTTATACCCATAGGTACTTTTTGGGATTTGGCTATTGAGCCGGTATATTCAATCATTATATTATTGGGATTTTCATAGGTGTTTCATGGTATCTAGATGTTGATCCCATGACTATGATATATGAGAATGGAATCCCTAGTAATTATACTCATGGATGATTATACTCTATTGAGTGGTGATGATAATTACTCTCTTCTCTGGTTGATATACGACGAGGATAATTATTTTATCCTCCATTCAATTATACTTGTGGATGATTATGCTCTCCCGAGGGATATGGATGATTATACTCTCTATAACTAATTGTTGGACCATAGTGTTGGACATGGAATTTCACATTGTTGGATACCTATGTATTATTATTCTCTCTTGTATGATAGGGATGATTCTGATCTCCCTTACTAGATAGCTATAGGTGTGGGCATGACATATCACTAGTGGGATATCCATATAGATCACCTAAGTGTTAGAACCTTAGGCTTTATCTGAGTTCCAAATGTCATGAACACCTATGGAATGGGACCTAGGGCTTAGATATTGGACTGTATTTACATGGAATGAGAGGCATAGTTCCCAACTCAGTGACAATTTATAGTATTTCCATATGTACTTCCCTAGAATCCTTCTTTAATGTGATTAGAGGAAAGTACAGGTGAACCCAAGGTTAGGATGAGTATCCCCCCTATGGTGACGTAGCTTACTCAAATAAATTTCTTGCACTGGATGAATCTAGTATATGATGATTGGTATTATGGACCCAAATATCAACTTAAGGATATAGGGATTGAGTGGCATGAAATCCATCTGAATGACCTTACACAGGATGTTTAGGTGATCGGGATTACAAACCCAAGGATCGAATTTTGATGTTTTTATATTATTTCTTCACCTTACTCAGGTATATTCATATTTTTGTATATATTAAAAGGCATGGGACTATACATATATATTCTTATAAATATAAATATACTTGAAAACACTTAAAACAGTTGACTGGGATCACATAGTCATGGTTTGACTGTGGTTCCACATTATATTCTTTATTTACCCTTTTAGTTGTGTCTCAATTAGGCCTAGTATATTGCATGAGGATGAAATTACAATATCCTATTTATAGGTTCATCATTTGGGTGGTATAATAAGATTATTTCTCACCCCTATACATTCACTTTGATGTGCATACATACCTTATGTCTTCTTTTTTAGGTTGATCAAAGATGCCTGGTGGATAGGTCCAAGACCAAATGTTGCATGATTAAGTGGATCCACTCATGTGGATTCTTTTGATTGGGATAGTGAAGTTCAAGAGTGTCTAGAGACCTGTTACATGGCATAGATCAGAGTTATTAGTTGAGCCCAGTACATTTATTTCTGTTTCTTTTTGTATATCTGTGTATGCATGGTCATCCCAATGGGTGGCTAGTGTTTTATATATGACATACCTATTTGGGATCTTATAATATTTTATTTATTATCATAGGATGTTCTATTTTAGTTTATTTATTGCATCCAAACTCTATTTATTTACTAGTTTGTATGATACTTAATTATTTACACTATTTTCTTACTCTTATATGAGGGAATATTATCTCTATTGTCACACCTTAGTCCCCCATTACTATTTATAGGCATCTAACATATGGGGAGGCATGTTTTATGCCTCATGATGAACTATCTCAAAGAATCGATTTAGTGGCATCCGGGTCGTAACATTACAGGATATTTGAAATTATCCACTACTAAGTTAGACATGACAATAATTATTCAACTAAAATCATGGTTAGTTGGTATAATAACTTGACTTAGTCAGTTGGAATGGTCAATTGGCTTCGTCACTTCATTCCTTTGTGTGTTCAGTTCATTTTCTTATGTGGAAGGTTCAGGACTTCATGTGGGAACTTATTACCTCATATGGTCACTACAATAAAATATGTGGTCAATATATATATTAATAAAAATTATATATACCATGTAACAGTAACTTGATTTCTTCATGTGGTATGTTGTTTTCTTTATGCCTTTACTTCATTGATTAACACAATTAGGTCTTTTATACTCATGAAAAGTATATACCTGTCACATGGTAGGTTGATTGTAAATGTGGAAAGGTGATTCTCAATGCATGGTAAGTTTAACTTCAATGCAAAATAGGTTCATTATTTTGATATAATTTTATTATTTAATACATGGTAGGTAGTTTTTTCATGCAATCATGTGGAGTGAAATATGCAGTAGGGTGGAAGGGTCACTTAAAATTCATGTCCAGTTCAAATTCTTCACATGGTAAGCACATAACATATGTGGTGTGTTGTCACAGTAAGTTCAAGACTTTCCATTTTTAAAGTTTTTTCTAGAAAATCATTTACTAACTGAAAACATGAAATTAATTAAAAACATTATAAACATGATTTGGGATCATTAAAACAATGAGGTGTTATAAAAACCCAATAGTGTATTTCAATTATCATTTAAGAATAACATGAGAATATGGGTATGAGAACAAGAGATTAAAATTTAAAAACCATACCCAAAAATTCATAGATCAAAATCATGAGTCATGGAATAAATATTTACAGTACAAAAGACATGAATCATAAATTAAATAAAGAACATGAGCCATGAGAGAATAACATTGGCATAAGATCATTTCATAAAATAGTGGCATAAAATTTTGTATAATCATAATAATATAAATCTCAGTTCAAGGATACCCCCCAAGAAATTCCTCAAATGTTAGTCTTGGTCTATCCACCGGTGTACATACTTTGGGATTATGATAACCTCCCATATACCTTTTTAGGTATTGGGATAACCACCCACATACCATCTTTTGGGATTGGAATAACCTCATGTGTACCCTTTTATCTCATAAAACATTAATATTTACCCAATGTATTAGAGTGGTATAACGAAACCACCCATCATATAATAACCATCCATTCATACACATGCCACAAGATCATGAAAATATTTATCATTTCATCCTAACTTATGTAAATTCTTGACCTGATATCCACTTAATCGGGGCCTCATGCTGATGGATTAAATGGACTCAAGCACATCTCCCCATACACCAGAGGTTACCGACTAATAGTAAGGGTCCAAGGTGGTACGATGGGAAGAATCTAACCTCATATCAGAGTGAAAAAAGAGATAAGACAAACAAATAGAAGTAACCAAAGCATGATATAATAGATGGAACAATAGAAAAAATACAGTAAATATGAAGTGGAAGTATAAGTATCTACATAACTGAATTAATAATCAAAATGCAAAGTCTAATTTATATACATGATTTCATGTCATGTTGACATACAAAAATAGAAAAAAGGGATACATAGGACATGCATATAAAACATGCTATAAAAAAATCCAAAAAATCCAAAAGACTACTTCATTAGTATTATAAGCATAAATTCAGTCATCTTCTCCCATTTTCCATGCTATAAGTAAATCAAATCAAGAATCTATAGAAGGTCACTTTTCTTAATCCATACATGCAGACATGAAGTCTAATTGGGTACCAAAGGCATCCTGAGTAGGGTGTTAGATAAAATTAGTTGGACATAACCAAAAATGTCTAGAAATAATTCATCTAGTGTACATAACAATAGTAGTTTGCAAGTATAGTGAAATATAAATAATTATAGAAAATAAATACTAGCCAAATCAAGTTTCTATAGGACACCTAGATGGATATACTACTTTGGAGTAGGCTTGAATGAGATTATGATCAGTAACCATATATATAATAATCATATATATATATATTGTATACATGTATATGAACACTATATATAAGGATGTTTAGAGCCATATACATGGATAATTGGTGCTAGCGAGACTTGGGGTGTAACTCATGCATCTGTAACAAGTATAATGAACCAATGGATCTAGTAAGAGTACAAGCCCATAATCTCATATGAATACAAGACATCTTTACCATAACTCAAGATGGAGGGGTGATTTATCATGCCCAACACCCAGAGAATATGAACTTGGAGCATCATATCCATTCTTCAGATAGAATTATACTGGTATGAGATGTCATTACCAACACCTGATGTAAGGGAGTGTGAAACATCATGCTCAACAAGTCCCTTATCCATCGTCCAATGACCAATCTCCATGGTCTAATAATAATAATAATAATAATGTATTACCTCTTAATCATTATAATCATCATTCCCAATACAACCAAGGGCGTCACAATTCATACAATTCACATTTATAAATTTAAAACATTTGGTGTGAAATTTCCACCCATTTCCATTCATTTTAGTTAAACCATATAATTTACTTAAGTAAGTAAAATCTATCTTAGAGATAAGACAAAAACATAGATAGTGTTTTAGTCAACTAAAAATTACATAAAATAGGGAACTTCCATTTTTCATGTCAATACAATCACTAAAAAGGTGTTTAGTGATTTAAAAATTTATATAAAATAAGGTCATTACACCTTGCACATCCTAGGGGGTGGAAATCAAGAGGTGAGAAACCTATACTAAATTAATAGGGTTCTATGGTGTCCCTCATCATGGTTTAATTAATTAAATAAGGAGGAATAAAATTTAAAGCATTGAAAAGAAAATTCTAGCTTGCGACATATCATAAAAATCTATGAAAACACCAAAACCTTGAGGGAAAATTACTAGACCACCAAAATTAGGGTATTAGATCACTCCTCATCCAATATCAGCTTTAGGTTTGAAGTAGAATGGAAGAAAACAAAATAATGGTCTAACACAATGAAAATAGGGTAAATGATGTCACACCAAAATAACCCAAGATATAGAAAGATAAACAATGGAAGTAAGCAAGATGATTTGGGAACTTACCTATATAGGTCCAATGTTTCTAACGGTGGTCCGATGGGAGTCCAGATAAAGGCACAATGAAGATCTCTATACTAAGAGCAAGAAGAGATCATGGTAGATGGGAAGAAGGTGCTGCAAAATGTAAATGAAGGGATAAAGGAGGGGGAAGGGATTTAAGATCCTTAAGGGTAAAATAGTCTTTTTCCCAAAAAACCCTAGGTCGCATGGTTTGGCCGCACGGGTTGGTCAAACCTTGCACAAACTATGTTCCAGGTTCTACCTAAAGAGGGACCCCGTAGGGGATAGGTACAAAGTTTGGATAACTGTGTGCAAGATGTGCATGATACCAATATCACCCATCTATGTAACCCCACATAGGAATGTGCCTCGTCTTTCACAGTTTTAGAATAACTGTGTAGCCACCTGATTCCCACTGAGTGCCCCATATGGTTACATTACATAGTTAGTACTAACCATGTGATAACCATGCATCCCACTCTATTTTTCCAATTCTCAGATCTCTGGGATTCAAACAAGCTTTGGATGATTTCAATACCTTAGGCCATATGGAATGTTTACCTAGAGAAAAAAAATCTTAATGAAAAAATGAGTCGTATCTTAGAAAAAATCTGGGTCATTAAAACCCCATTATTAAAGAAACTCATCCTTGATTTTCTCTTGTGAGGGTAAAGTGGGATCATCTATGAAATGATCAGGCCAATGGGATTGTATATCTACTTCTCGCTTCCAAGTCTCATCCTGTACTCGCCTGTGCTACCATAGAACCCATACTAAAGGGACTGACCTGCCTCAGAGTGGCTTCACACTCTAATCTATGATACACACTAGATACTCCTTGAAGGAATAATACAAATCTAAATCAACCTCATCATGTTGTAAAACATGTGACATATCTGGATAATACCAGTGAATATGAGATACCTAAAAGACATCATGCATAGACAAGTATCTATGATGATGTGTTATTCGGTAAGCCACTCGTCTGATTTGTTTCAAATCATCCAAGGGTCTAATGAACCTAGGAGAAATATTACTCTGCTTTGGAATTCATCTATTGACCAACCTAGGTGAAACTCACAAGAAAACCTGATCCCTGACCATAAACTAAAGAGATCACCGACAATGATTGGCATATGACTGCTGTCTAGACCGAGCTATCAACATGCACTTTTTGATCAACTGGACCTACTATAAAGTCTCCTAGATGATATGTAGTCCATGGAAAGCTACTTCCCCTACCTCTAAAAATCATAGAGGTGATCAGAAAGGCCTACCATATGAGGATTTAGAAGGATCCATCTGGATGGTATCCTGAAAGATGTTATTGTAAGAAAACTCAACAAGGGGTATGTGTTTCTACCAAGAATACCCAAAGTCAAGGACACATGCATGAAGTATGTACTATAACACCCAAATCATATAATTTTTCTAACCATATATCTGAGGGTGATAGGCTATGCTTAGAAGAACTCGTGAACAAAATAACTTCTGCAACCCCTTCCAAAACTGAGGCATGAAACAAGAATCCCTATATGATACGATAGAAGGAGGATCTCCATGAATACATATAACCTCATTGATGTATAGAATACCTAGATTATCTACAAAGAAGGTATCTCGAAAATGTAAAAAATGTGATACCTTCTTCAAATGATCAACAAAAACCCACACTGTATCATTTCCATGAGGCGATATAGGCAATCCAGTCATGAAGTCCATAGATACATATTCTCATTTCCACTCAAGAATGGACAATGGTTGTAAGAGTCCTACATGTAATTGATGTTCGAACTTCCCCTGCTAATAGGTGGAACATATAGTGATAAAGATAACTATCTTCCATTTTGTAGCAGGCCACCAAAATTATTGATGTATGTCTCGATACATATCAGTGAAACTGGGGTGTACCACCTAAAATAAGGCATGAAATTCCCACATCCCCTCTAATCTGATGTCTTCCAAGACCCAAACACACCCATGAAAGTGTAAGGTATCATCATCATCCATGTTCCAACTATAATATATATCATCATTGAGATTATTTCTATTAGGAACAATCCTTTGAGATCTGAGAGTCGTCTCATTCTCACCCATTTTAAAAGGGTATAGGTCAATGTCAAAGTTGAGAGGATTCCCTACCCATGATCCCCTTGAACCTCAACATACATTTCTGAAGAAAATTCCATGATTTTCAACTCACCACTAGCCTCCTAAAATACCTGTGTATGAGTTTTCTGAATTATAGTACTTGCTACAACATTGCCTTTCCCAAGTGTGTAGGCAAGCTAAAAGTTGAATGAATATAGAAATTCAACCCATATGCAATTTTTGATATTTAGATCAAACTTTGTGAAGATATACTTGATTATTATTTTTATCCATGAATACCAAAAAATTATCAAAAAGTAAATAATGTCTACAAAAATATAGATCATGAACACCAACTACTAGCTTGAGTTCATGAATTGGGTAATTCCGCTCGATAGGATGTAATTGGAAAGACTCGTATGCCACAACTCACTTGTTCTGCATCAGAACTACTTACATCTCGATAATGATGTGTCATAGTAAATATTATAGCTCTTAAATAGCTATAGTAGAATCAAGATTAACACTGAAGTCAATATTCCCTTAAAATCCTAAAGGGATGCTTCACAATATTCTGACCATATGAATTTCATACCCTTCTTAGTCAAGTACGTAAGAGGTGATGCTATGTCCGAGAAATAATAGATGAATAATATCTAATACCTAGATATTCCCATGAAAATCTATATTTTAAAGACATTCTTGGGATTCTCCCAGGAAACTACAACTCTCACTTTCTCTAGGTCTACTGATACTCCTAACTCTGAGATGATATGACCTAGGAAGTGGAAATTCTAAATCCAAAAGTGACATTTAATGAGCATAGCATATAAAATGTGCTTAATCAGTGTATTCAAAACAATATTAAGATGATTTATATGGTCATATCGAGAGTGATAATACACTAAGATCATGTCCACAAAGACTGCCAAAAATGAATCCAAGTATGGGTGTAAAACCCAATTCATCAAATTTATAAAAATAGATGGTACATTCATAAGAGAAAAAAACACCAATAGGTACTCATAAAGATCATACATACTATAGAAATATGTATAAGGTATGCATGGGGATATGACATATACCTAATTATATCCCAACCTCAAGTCAATCTTTAAAAACACCCAATCTCCAAAGAGCTGATCAAAGATGCCATCTATTTGAGGTATCAGATATTGGGTATTTATTGTAATCTAGTTCAACTGTTGTTAATCTATGAAAAACATGAGGTTACTATCCTAATTATTGGAAAAAAGGACCAGTGAACTTCAAGGAAAATTGATGGGGGAAAATAGAACCCTTTTCCTCTAAACATTATACCTATTTCATGAGATCCAAAAGCTCTATAGGTGCCATCTTGTATGGAGTAATGGACAATGGTGTCATTCCTGCAACTAGCTCAATGGAAAATTCTAGGTCTCTCATTGGAGGTATCCCAGAAAAGTTATCAGGGATGTTGTCCTGAAAACAATCCACTGTAGGAGGGAAAACAACAGGTCGTAACCCCTGATTATTCAAGAAGAGACTAGAAATTTAATCTGCCACTCTACCTATCCCCTGGTGCTCTGGTCTAGCTTGAGATGTATGGACATCCTATTCTCCCTTTTAGATATATCTATTTCCCTCTGGTGATGCAAACTTGATCCCCCATTTATAAAAATTCATATGGGATCAATAGGGAAATAACCAGTCCATCCTGATAATTCCTTCAAACTTTGTTATGTTAAGGATGAAAATATTCCATACAAATTGATATCCACCTATCTCAAGGGGACAATCCTTACATCAGAAAAAACTCTCTGATTGGATACTCAACAGGGTATCAAATTTCATGGAGCCAGAGAAAAACTATATTTATAGGCCCAAACTCTCCATAATTACCTCAGATATAAAAGAGTGAAATGCACCTGCATCAAATAAAATATAAACTAAAGTAGGGGATACTAGAATAGTACATCAAACAATATAAGGTTTGAAGATCTGCTCCTTATGTATAGGTTTAATTGCATGTAACTGGTTTGTAATGCTGTCTAGAGTCACATCCTGACTACCCTAAGTAGGCCCACTCTATTAGCACTGAATGTCTTAGTCTTATTATCTCTTCCTAAACCACCACCTTAGACTGATTTGTAACACCCCAAGCTTCCACGGTATGCTTCTCTTTGAATAATCCAGTAGCGTGTGTTGTACACAACTTCGAGTTCTAACACACACCACAACCAATCAAACTAGCCGTTATGAATAGTAATACCCACTTTTTGAAATTATATAAATTTTATCATTCAAAATGGACTTCATTTTTGGACTCGGAATATCGAAATTATCTTAGGGTGAATTTTTTGTATTTTTCTAGAAACATTCAATTTTTGATGAATAGTGAAAAAAACACTGAGTTATAGTTTAAAACTGAATTTTTATTTAAATAATTATTTATTTTATTTAAATTTATTTTAGGTCAAAATAGATACATAACACCTATATAAGTTCAATTTAATTCATTGGAGTCAGTTTATAATAATTTTAGATATATAAAAATTTTATTGAACTTTTCACCGTCTTTTACCCACCTCCTAGGAGAATTTGAAAATTCACATAAAACTTAATTTTACAGCTTTTGTGAGTGGAATTTTGAAAATCTGAGAGAAAAGGTTAATATAAGGGAGTAAAATGTGGTTCAATAAGATAAAAATAATTTTTGGTGAATAGTAACTTTTTTACTTTTATTTACCATGGTTAAAAGTAAATAGGGTAATTAAGGGTAAAAATGATATTAATATTACCCTAACACATGTAATAATTCTATTGGACAAGTGTATATCGACCAGAAACAATATTAGGAATAAAATATCATCATTTATGTCCACTTGGATTAGATTAGGATATTTATTATTATTTAATTCAAAAAAGAGTTAAAAGAGTTAAAATCAAAGTTTAATAAATAAAACATTTTTAATATAGGGTTATACATAAGATAAATTCGATTATAAATATTCATTAGAAATATAAAAATATTTCCTAAATAATTGTATTTTATTTATAATTTTTAGACATTATATAACTTAATTTATTTATGACACAATGGTGATGCAGTAATTACCTAATTAATGAAATATTAAAATAATTGATATTATAAATATCCAAGTAAATGTAATTTGAGACTTTTTATAAATTAAACTAATTTTATAGGTTAATATTACATATCAGGATTGGTTAGATGAATTTTTTTCGAAGTAATAATGCTGTATTGAATTTAGAAAAAACAAAATACCAAATAGTGTCAAAATTGACATAAAAGAGTTTTTAAAAGAAATATTATATTATTAATTGATATTATATTTATAAAAATCTAAGTTTCAGCCAAGAGACTTATATCATGATAGTTGTATCATTAATGGACCACTTGGGGGTCGATTGGATGTTTATATTAAGTTTATTAACCATATAATATAAAAATACAAAGAGACATGGTAAATGTCAAACTAATTAACTAAGAGTTAAAAATAAACTATAAGGTCAATAAAGTGACCCAAACCTATCTAAAACCTATTGGTTGAGTGTATTTAGACCCATAACCACCTTATCC
The DNA here is from genome assembly GCA_963277665.1 of Viscum album. NCBI lineage: Eukaryota > Viridiplantae > Streptophyta > Magnoliopsida > Santalales > Viscaceae > Viscum > Viscum album. The sequence continues at coordinate 30,633,375 of OY728147.1, forward strand.
TCTAAATATATCAATTTGGATCTATTATAAACCGAATATGAATTGATTATAAAATAATATTTTAAGTTTTTCCTAAGGTGCACCTCACCCCTCTTATAAAAGGGAACTCACCCTTCCCTCTAATTCACACCATCAAATCCTTTTGGATTGAAAACAACCTGCCCAAATATTCTCTAAACTTCCCTCACTTCAACCTAGAGGCCTTATTTTGATCAGAAAGCCAACCTAAAGAGTCCTTTTGATCAAATCAAAAGGAAGAACCCAAAGAAGAGGTAATGTTTTCACCACCCACTTTCAAGATCCTTTCTTCTTCAACTTCTTCTTTATTTTTTATTTCCATTATAAAATAATAACTCTAGTATATTCTATATACTTTTATGTTATTATAAATATGGTACAACCATATTCAGTATTCTATCCATCCTTTGAATGACATTTCACTATACGTGCGTACGTACGGCTTACTGTCTCCACGTCGCGGTGTAATTGTTATTCAAAACATTATTATTTGGATGGGTATGATAATGATGTGTGATTTATGTAAATAATATATATAACATGATAATTATTCTTTATATATGATATAATATCCAATTATATATTATTTTAATATCAAAAGAATGATATTGTCACTCGTGCGTACGTATGGACTATCATCTCCACGAACGCGATGAGATCCATTCCCCATCGTATCAATGCAAGTGTAATTCTCATTTGATGATTAAAAATAATGTTTTAGGATTTGATATCATTCTGTATATGAATAAGATACAACCTATCCATAACAAACATGACTTATGTAACAAAACATATAAAATAAATCGAGTAAGTTAACACCCGAAACGACGATAATACTAAGATATTATTAACAAAGCAATGTTAAAAGATCATATATGATATCATATTAATGTATATGATTCTTGTATAATTTAATAACAATTATTTCACTATTATAAAGGAGGTTAACCCACCCTCAACCAAGGAAAAGTACATGGTAAGGGTTTATTTCACAATCTCTTCATTATCTGAGGTTGTTTATACGTAATTATATACTGGGACCTCTTTATCATCCACATCTATGTTTCTTAAAAATATATTTCAAAACATTCTAAATATTTTACAGAATATGGTTTAAAGTCATTTATACACTTTTTTGACTTTTTATAAGAAGTTTATAAAGGAATCTTTCCGTTGTTTTCCAAACAAGGTCCTTTTTAACCTTTTCGACAAAATTATGGTAAGAATGTATTTTTTTAACTTATACGATGGGTGTGGCTATTTTACGCAAGTTATAAAATCATCAAATCTTCCATTACAATATTATAAGAATATTTTGAAAGTAAATATATTATTTTACAAATATGTGACTTTTAAATGATTTCAAAAAAAGAGATATTTCTCTCAAATAGTTTTGATTTCATCTATGTCAACATCCTTTGATGGATTTTAAGCTTATTTGAAGTTGAATTATTATGATAAAAAACTTCCATATAGTATTGAAGGTTTTGTGATATGTTTGACTGTGGATGTGTTATTTTTATACCATTCATTGTTTATGGATAAATCATTGACATTTCGTATAATAGTTTTAATACGAATTTCTATGTTATGTTTAAACCTATTCATATAAGGAATTAATTGGACTTAATAAGTGAAGGGTGGAGATTGATATAGCTCCTCGATGCATCGGTAGGTATCATGAGACAAACTAGTGTCTTTACAAAAGGCCTTGACAAAATCTTATTTTTAGTCTTAGCACAAGGCCTTGAATATGTGGTTATGATAGTCTGGCATTATGCATTCCATCATTATGAAAGTGGTTATTGATATTTCATGTGATTATTTGACTAGTAGAATATCCATGTGAATAAGTAAATGGAATTATTTCATTTTCTTTTTTCCATGTTATGATGAAGTTCAAGTTTAAAAGGCTTTTTTTTATTTATACATTGCCTTAAATGTTTATGCTTACTTATGAAAGTTTCCTCTATATTGTTATCCTTACTGAGCATCATAGCTCACCCCTTTCTATGTTTTATTTTTCACAGGATGTGAAGAAGTATTTTATGACTGACCTGCAGGGATAGTCTGGGGGATATGAGCGTGGACTATGGAGACTATGTTGTTGTAGTTTTTCACTTTATGATGCAATGTAAGAATTATGAATGTATCTTGTGTTTCCAAGGCTACTAAACTAATCGGTATTTCGACACTTGATATTTTGTGATCATTCCAATTTTATGTAATAATGCACCAACTCTGGGTAACTAGGGTCAGGGCGTTACATGAGTGGTTGGTGGTATTCCAGTTTTCTTCTTAACTAGATACTACTATCCCCACTCCATAATGTGGGGTAGGTGTTGGTCTCCTCTCACTAAGAACCAGTGGAAAAGTAATTTAGAATAATTGGATATGCCCCATACTACTACTACCTCTACATTACAATGGATCCCACATACACTGGGGTTCTAGGCCTCCTACTTTCCCACACTGGTGACAGATAATAAAGCTATCAGTACGAGCTGTCTGAATGCTGCTACCCCCATGAGAAACCTTGAAACATCACTTATACCTAACAAAAGAACCACTAGCAGGTCTGGTTACTAAACCACCTTGGTTTCCACCATTGGATTACCTAATATTTCTCTTAGTAATTATGGAATGGTTTACAATATAAGAATTAGTCTTCAACCAAAATACATTGACCTATGATTGGATGGAATTTACAGGCCCATACTCAAATCGCCCGACCGTCATAAGATCGTAACCATATAAAGTTGATGGGAATTGCTACAGATATATGAAGCAAGAAGAATATTCCATAATAGACATGGATCCCTACTACAGGTTCATGAATTCCCTTGCCCAGTCATTCCTCAATGTCGATTAAAAGAAGTAGTCATAAAAAATCATTTGTATGTCTGCCTAGATCATATCTCATTATCGGTCTTCTTGGGTAATGAAATCCCACCATTTCTTGGAAGAACCGTGTAGCATATAGGCAGCGATCTTGACCGTCCAATCTAATGGAATTTCTATATGCTCAAATATTTAAATAATATCCTCTATCCATTACTCTATAGCATGTGGTCCTCTATCCCCAGAAATGGTAGGAGGATGCTACTGCTAAAACTCCCGAGTCAACTATTCTATAGTCAGGGAAGATCAAGAAACACCATGCATAGAATGTATTTTATGAAAAAATCCCTCTTGAAATTGGGAATCAATTTTCATATCAGGAATAATATGTAGTGCCATAGGTGGTACTATAGGATGTATCATTGGTGGATTAGGGCCCACCCCCTTCTTAGTGTACGACTCAAAGCTTTCATGGTGGATTCATTCTAAAATTCCAAATGAACACCTCATAAGAGAACATAAGAGATGAAAGAATTACAGATAGATAATAGGATAGGTACACAACCTTTATATAGAAAATATTACACCTATCTTCCTGCTCCAAAATCCAGGTCTAGGTGATGAGGGAAGACCATAACAAGCCATAATAACAGAAGATACATCCCCAATTACCCACTATTAAGATCGTGTTTAGGTTTAGGTCTCATTTCACACATTAGGGGTTCCAATATATGGAGTTTTAATTGATAGGTATAGAGGAAAAACCCTTTACAATTTTTATCCCATTTAGCGGTAACAATTTTATGTTAAAAGTTGAATTTCTTTTTCATTCATAATATTGTATATAATATATATATATATATATATATCAAATTTTAGAATTAGTAGGTCCAGAATCCACAACATGGTATAATTAGCTAATTAAGGTGTCATCACCAATCTATGTGGTAAAACACTATTTATATTGATGAATTCACTTTAATTAATCCAATTATATACTTCCTGAATGAAACATTAACACATTTTAATATATAATAATCAAGGAACAAACTATATGTAGTAGGAAAATGCACACAAAAATAGATGTGGCATGAAAAAATACATGGAATATTAGTCCTAATGTACATATAATGATGAATGAGATGCTAAATCCATACCATACTAAGACAGGGCACAATGTTTGTATCAATATCATCAAAAATAATAATATCACAAAGCATGTGAATCACTGAACAATGAAATCGTATCAACTACAACAGACAAAATATCAGAACAAAAATAACCCATCCTATGTAATTTGGGTTTCCGCTATATGTGGGTTAGCTACTCCTAGGCACAGACTCATTACCAAATTCCATTACCTCATAGTCTCCTATCAAATACCCAAACAGAAATACAAAGAGAAATAAAATGCTCTGATACCACTTTGTAATGTCCAAACTTAGGATCCACTTAACCGGGCCCCTGATCTAGTGGGTCACATGGACTTAAGCACACCTCCCCATACACCAGAGGCTAAAAACTCATAGCACATGTCCAAGGTTGTATTGTGGGATGACTATAACCTCATATAAGAGTGGTACAATGAATAAGATAAATAAACAGAAGTAGCAGAGGTATGATATAATATATGGAACAATAGAAATAGATACAATAAATATGAAGTGGAAGTATAAACATCTAAGAAACTAAAATAAAAATAAAAATACAAAGGATAAGTCATATATATGATTCCATGTCATGATGATATACAAAAAGGGAAACAAGGGATATAAAGGACTGGCATATACAACAAGTTATACAAAAATAAAAAATACTAAAAACTAATTTACTAGAATCATGATAATACTCTTGGTCCTATGCTCCCATGATACAGGCTATTATTAAATTAAATCAACCATCCAAAGTAGGGTGTTTTTCCTTATCCATACCTATAGACATAGAGTCTACTCGGGTACCAAAGGTGTCCCATGTAGGGTGTGATATAAACTCAGTATGCCACTACCAACAATTTCTAGAAATAATTCATCAGGTTTACATAGAAATAATAGTGTTCATTTATAGTGAAATATAAGTAATGCTGGAAAATAAATACTAGATGGCTCAAGTTGCTATAGGAAACATGGCCTGCTCTACCTGCTTTGACATAGTCCAGAATGAGAGTTTTATCAGTAACCATATATATGGTAATATATATATATATATATTATACATGTATATGAAAACTATACGTGAGTATTTTTAGATCCATATACATGGATACTAGGTGCTATTCAGACTCGAGACGTAACTCAGGTGTCTATAACTAGTATAAGGAGACAATGTCTCCAGTAAGGGTAAAAGCACATAATATCATATGAATGTGGGGCATCTTTCCCATTAGTTGAGATGGTGGGTTGAGTTTTCATTCCTAACACCCAAAGCACAGGAACATGGAGCGTCATTCCTATCGTCATTATAGAAGTATAACAGTGTGATACGTCATTTCCACCAGCAGATATATGGGAGAATGAAACGTCATGATCAACAAGTCCCTTATCCATCATCATATGACCAATCTCCATGATATAATAGTAATAAAATAACAATTTATAACCCATTAATCATTATAATCATCAATTCCAATACAACCATGGGCATCACAATTCATAAAATTCACATTTATAAATGTAAAACATGTGGTGTGATATTTCCACCTATTTACACTCATTTTAGTCAATCCATTTGATTTAATTAAGTAAATTAGGTCCATCTTAGAGCTAATTAAAACAATTAGATAGTGTTTTGGTCAACTAAAAATTACATAAAAGAGGTATATTCAGTTTTCCTTGCCAAGTCGAATACTTAGCAGGTGTTTGGTGATTTAAACATTTATATAAAAGAGTGTACTTGCATATTTCACACCCAAAAGGGTGGTAATCGATATGTTGTAAACCTATAATAAATTAATAGGGGCCTATGGTACCTCACATAATGTTTTAATTAATTAAATAAGGAGGAACACAATTTAAAGCATTACACCAAAATTTTTGGCATGCAACACATTTGAAAAAGCTATGAAAACACTAAAACCTTGAGGGAAAATTACTAGACCACCAACCTTAGGGCAATAGATGAATCCTACTCTAGTATCCACTTTAGTTTTGATGTAGAATGTATGAAAACAAAAGAAAAGACCAAAACCTTGAAAATAGGGAAAATGATCTTGTACAAAAATATCGAAAGATACAATAAGATAAACAATTAAAGGAAGTAATAGGACCAATGAGCTTACCGATGTGGATCCAATGCTTCCAATAGTGATATGATTGGAGTCTATATGAAGGTGAACCTAATATCCATAGATTAAGAGGAGGGAGAGATCATAAGAGAGGGTAAAAAGGTGATTCATGCTAGAAATTAAGGGATAAAGGAGGGGTGATTTATTTAAGATCATTAAGGGTTAAATAGTCTTTTTACAAAAAGATCCCTCGGTCACATAGTTTTCCTGCATGGTTGGCCAAAATGTGTGCCAAACGCACACCAAGATCTTCCTAAGGAGTCATACCACATGAAATACACACATAGTTTGGCTAATTGTGTACAAGCGGTGTGAGAATCCACTTTCACCCACCTCTATAGTCCTACATGGGCATGAACCTTACCTCACATGGTTTTAGAAAAACCATGAAGTCTCTTTATTCCTACTGAGTTCCCTTCATGGTTAGTACTAACCATTTGATAACTATGTGACCCAATCTGTTTTTCCGATTCTCAGAGCTCCATGCTCTAAACAAGCCCTATATGCTCTTGAAATCTTTCTTTTGCCATAGGGAAAATTTACCAAGAGAAAACTAAAAATTCTAACTGAAAAACAAATGAACTGTATATTTGAGAAAAGTTGGTTCATTACAACTTAATCCGTGGAAATGAAAATGGGTTTCATCAATATTTCATCATCATAACCATAAACCATCTAGTGAGAAAATAAGGGTGGGATCATAGAATCGTATCTCTAAAGAAGCATAAGTAACATCAAATGATGTCATCATAGATGGAAAATTCTTTAAAAGATCACTGGAATATTTCTTGAGAAAAATACTATTGTCATTTTGAAATCACTTATTTAAAATCTAACAATTTAAAAAATATTTAAGATACAATTTTCTTTGAAAATAAACATTAAAAATTATAAATAAATATTAAAATTATATATTAGTTTTGACGATGAGAAAATTTGTTCATATGGTGTAAATTAAAATAAATATTTTTTTCACACCATAGGTAAAAAGTGACTCATTTAGAAAATGAAAAGAATATTACTTTTAAACATTTTTATAGAAAGTTAAACATGGGTAAAAATGAATTGAATAAATAATTTCAGAATAGTAAAAACATTCTTGAAAACATTTTAGATAAAATATGAACATGGAAGAAAATATTCTTGACTGAATAGAAAAAAATATTTTTCCTTAAAAATGTTATATCATACTTTTGAGTACTTATGGAAAGTAAAATGAAATAAAAAACATGTAATTTATAGAAATGACTATATGAGAAGAAATTTCATAGGATTTGGGAAATACATATCCTATAATCTTATCATCAGAAATTTAAGCATAAAAAATCCTTGTAAAAATGTGATTGTAACTTAAAACCCTTACCTCGTGTATGTATTTCTTAATAAGTGATCTAAATTCCTATATATTAAATTTAAATTTATTATAATTCTATATTAAAACTATCTTCATACTTATAATAAAATATATGGTCCACTTATAACATTTCAACACCCATTTATTAATAATTATTTATTAAAATTATTGTTCTTGAGTGTTAACTATTTCATTTTTCATCCATTTATTAGTTCAACGATTCCAGTCCTTATAATTTTATGATGGTTACATCATCTCTAGAATGTTAGTAATGATATAAATATCATATATATTCATTATATATATATAACCATCCATTAAAGGAAGAGATAAAAAAATAAAGTACACTATTCTTGGAGATGGTAGTTCATACGTACGCTTAAACATTGTTTTTATCTTATAATAAAAATAATGAAAGAGAGATAAATGATATGTTATCATTAAATAAGCATAATTATATCATAAATATCATATATATTCAATAAATATATCATTATAAACATCCATGTTAGGGGGTGATGGAAAGTGAACCATATTACTACATGGAGGTGGTAGTTTACACGCATGAATAAGTGATACTTTCATTTCCCATTTGTTGTAAAGGAGGTTGAAAATTGCTATGAAATCATTATAAAAACATCTCAGTATATTTATGATACTATATTCATTATGTTATGATGGATACAATATGTTTAGAGAAGAATCCTTCTTAGGATGGTATTCTAATCAAACCAAGACCTCTTGCATGTGGTAAGGGATGTTTTAATAGTATTTAGTGAGGGATTAGATGAGATATTTGGCTCTTGAAGTGTATATAATATAGGGCATGTGGTTTCCCTTTTATGTGAGGGAGATGACACACTTAGAATTTTTCAAAATATTAAAATATATTAATCTCTTACTCATGAAAAATTATTCTAAATGGATCATATTATAAGAGGAGATAAAATAGGTTCAAAATATGACCATAAAAATTTAGACAAGTTTTATGTCATTTTAACCCTTATCATTTTAGTTTTACCCATTTTAACTCATTTTAACTCTTACTGTGGTAATTGATTTTTTACCGAAGTTACTATTCACAATGACCAAAAAATGAAAGTGGTTTGATTATTAAATTTATAAATTATGATTACAAATATGGAGTCTATTTTTTCAAATTATATTTCAACAAGTTATATAAATTAATTTAAAAACAAACTCATAAAACGAGATAAAAAACAATTTTCTAGTAAAATACCTTTTTTAAGTATTGAAAGGTTTTTATGAAAAAATAAAGTGAAATGTTGATTAAAATGAAATTTATTGGATTATTATTAATAAAAATTAATTAATGAAATTTTAAAACCAATCCAAAATAGAATTTTTCTATGTAAAGGCATGAAAAGAAAATACATTTTTCATAAAAACTGGTATTTCTACTATTCACCTAAAGATCAACCTTTTCAGAAAAATTACTAAAAAATAACCCTAAGTTAATATTGAAATTTTTATTTAAAAAATTGTTAATTTCATAAAATAAAATTTATAAAATTTAATTATAATACCCATTCCCCAAAATGCAATAAAAACTAATTTTGAAAAAAAAATATTTTTAAAGAAAAAAAATGGCTTGACTAAAAACTGAGTACTTTTTTAGTACGAATTAATAAATATATTTTTATTATTTAAAACCAATATAAATATTTATTATAATTTTTTTATTCCTATTAATATTTTTAATTTAAAAATTAGGTTATACTGATCACATTAAAATAATAACAACTCAATAATTTATCATGGTTTGTTTAAACTTGGTGTTGCGTGTAAAGAAAGATATCAAAGAAATTAAGTTTATTTAAAAATAAATATATCATAAAATAAAAGAGTGTTATATTATACCCCCATTATAATAATGTTTCACTAAAAATTATATAACTATGATACAAAAAACTGAGGATATTAATAAGTTTGGTACATGTGAAGGATCAAATATATACTTCCTCAAGAGAGATACATGGAACACATCATGAATTTGAAAGAGATTTTATAGAACACCAAGAAATAAGAAATATTCATAACATGATCAAGAATTTTGGAGTGAATGATATATATAGGTATTATATTCACCTTATTTGAAAATATCATAACTTAATTCCAAGGATATATTCATAGAAATACCTTATCACCAACTTCAGACTCTAGATCTCACAGATGACTATCATCATGAATTTTTTAGAGACTCTAAGCTACCCTAATGTATTATTGAATGTATCTAAACTTAACTACTATTTTATAACCTATATGATTCCCCAATGTGTTTATTTCTCTAATTTTATCCTAGCACATGGCTATTCTACACTTATTTCCATAGAGGGCTTCACAAGGATCCATCTGAATGCTCGAGTGAAAGCTATTATTTTATGAAAACTAAACTAGAGGAAGGTATTGATCCCAAAAAACTTTAAAATATAGAGAATAATATAATTTCAAATGATCTATGGTTTTAATGATTATCTCAAAATACCCATATTTTTTAGGATGATTAGAATTACTAAAACACAAGTATGTATCCAGATCTTTCTGAAGATTCACCATAACTTTGAGGCAAACCTCATATCTCAATCAGATAAAATATACCATGGTAGTCCATGAAACCTTACCATTTCCTTAATTTATATCCTGTTAGGATGATAAATAGTTAAATATTCTCTAATAGTAATGAAATATGCCAACTTCATAAGGTGATTGATTATAACCCAAATAGAATTATAGACTTTATATATTTCGGGGTTTACAATGATGAAATCCATGGTGATGTTTTCCTATATACACTCTATTATGAGTAATGGTTGTGACATCTCCTTAGAATTATATCTCTTAGCCTTAACTTGCAGATATACCAAGAACCTAGATATGTATTATTCAGTATCCCTCTTCATGTTTTACAACCAAAAATACTCTTTTATATCTCTATATATCTTTGTACTTCCATGATGAATACATAATGACAAGCTATTAGATTATAATTAAATCTCATTATTAAAGTTTGATATTGATAGGACACATACTCAGTTTCTGAACCTTATCATTCAATCACAATCAAGGTTAAACTCAAGAGAATTCCTTTCATTCTTTTTAGCTCTACATCTTCTTTCTATGCCTCTTTAATCCTCACATGGATGGATGGTTGAATATTCATCCAATAAAGATATGATCCACCCCATTTACTCATTATTTAAAGATCAATAAATTTAAAATTCATAAATATTGAATATATTTGAATCCTCATCATGTACAAATAATCATGGTCTTTCTGACTTAGAGAACTAGCCACCTCATTCGCCTTCATTGGGTGGTAATGTATTGAGCAGTCATAATCATTAATCAAATCCAACAATATTATATAATGCATAATCAAATATTTATGTGTGAATATATAATTCAACATTTTATGACCTGTATATATGTCAAACCTTCCACCATAAAGATAATGCCTTCATATCTTTAATGCTAAGAGTACTGGTGCTAAATCTAAATAAAAATTCTAGTAATTTTTCTCAATATCCTTAAATTGAAATGAGGCATAAGTTATCACAAAGTCATTATTCACGAGGATTCATCAAAATACCTTCTTTGATGCATCACTATAGACCAAAAATCCTTCTCTATTATTGGGTAGTGTAAACACAAGTTCACTTAATATCCTTCTTTTTTGACCTTGAAAATTTCCAAACATTCATCTATACAAAGGAACTTGAATCTTTTCTAAGTTAACTAGAGAGTGGATTATATAGTAATTAGAAATTATTAATAAATCATAAATAATATCCAACCAATCTAAGGAAACTATAGATTTCAGTCATAGTGGTTGGTCTGGGCGAACATTTAATAACTTCTCTCTTTGATGGATCCACCGATATACCCTCGTTTGATATTATATGACCCAAAAATGAAACTTTATATAGAAAAAATTCCCTATTGGTAAATTTTCATTCATATTATCCTTATTTAGGTTATTTAGTACAATACTCAATAATATTAATACTCTTCCTTTAATTTGGAATATATAATAATATCATTTATTAAGGCTAACACAAATCGATCAAGGTAATAACTATAGAATCTATTTATTTAATCCATGAATATATAAGAGAAATTAGTAAGACAAAATGAAATAACTATAAATTCATAGTTTCTATACCTCATATGGAATTCTGTCTTGGGTATGTATTCAATCTTTAACATCAATTAAAAGTATCCAAAATGAAGGTCAATATTGTAAAAATATTGATCTCCTCATAATTTATTAAAAAAATCTTAAATATGAGGTAATGAATAATTATTATTGGTATTGATCTTGTTAAGTTTCTAATAATAAATTCATATTTTTATTGAATAATATTTCTTCTTAACAAAAATAATAGTTTCACCCCATGGAGACACACTTTATCGAATGAATCCCTTATCAAGATTCTCCCAAATTTTCTTCTTCAATTTATGTAAATCAATAAAATCCATTTTATATGGAGTATTAGAAATATGTTTATCACCAAAAATATGTTCTATTGAAAAGGAAACATAATGATTCAAAGGAATATTGGAAAAAACTTCCAAAAGATATCAACAAACTCCCATACAATAGGAATATCTTTGATGTGGAGTTTCTCATAAAAATTTTGAGATAAATACCCCCTTTAAATAAAAATCAAGACCCATAAAATGGATGAAATTTACATTGGAAGTTCATACTTATACTCACACTGATAGATGATAATAGGTTAGTTTATAATATCAAATATGTCTTACCTTCTCTAGAAAATGATATAATATTTATATAAAAAACAAATCTATTCCAAAAATAACATAAAATTAAACTAGAGGTAGAATAACTGTATTTTTAGGAAACAAAATGTCATAAATTTAAAGTCAAGAATAATCATAGAATTAATATTAGATCATCATACCATTATATTTTTTCACTACTAATTCAACATCCAATTATTGAGGTGGTAATGTTATACCCTTATCAAATTCTTTAGATATTAATGAGTGGGTGGGACCATAATAAAATAATACATGAGAAGTTTTAGAGTTGTCGATAAGTTCCCCTTTCACCACTTAATTCTCTTAACCTATATAGAAAATAGTGATCACATGAGATTTCCCATTTTCTTTGGTCTTAAGAGGTTTCTTACATTGATCATCATCATTAACCCCCATATTTTCTCACCAGTTTTCATAATACCATAATATATTAATTTGAAACACTAGAGTATGGTTGGTTCATTTTGTGGATCTTTTCCTCCATTAGTTAACTTCTTACCATAACTTCAGTATTTTATTTCCCATTGATCTTCCTTTACAATCTTAAATTATTTACTAGTCCCCTTAATAAAATTTACACTATGCTTTTTTTCACACTCATGAGATAAAGGGAGACTCATATTCTTCCCTATACATTTTATGTTATTAGAACTTCTTTGAATCCCATATTTCTTCTCTTATCAAAACCAGGATATATATAGGAGACTCCAATCTCTATTTATATCTTGATAGTACATCAAACAATTTTTTCATAGCTAATGAAGTATCTTATGGATAACTCCCTTTAGGGACTTGTTTTTATGCTACGGAATAATTGATCAATATTACTTTCTGGTTCAATGATAATACCATAAGTGTACCTCACAAGTCATATAAAATTTTCCTTATAGGTTCTAATGTATTCACCATCCTTCTACATTAGCTCAAGTAATTATTTACCCATTTTCATATGAATAATACAAGGAAATTAATTATTGAAGAATAATCTTCTAAACCCATCCCACTCTATAGAATTAATTTCTTTATCAGTAATAATATTATTGATAAGAGTATACCATTGATTTTCTGCACCTTATAAATGATAAAAAACCAAAATAACCTTTTCATGCCCTGAGCACTATAGAACAAAAAATATATTTTCATTGGTATTGATATATTGTTATAGAATTAGTAGACTAGTAGACCTAGTAAAATTAGAAGTATGATTCATCATGAAGTACTCAATAGAACCTTGATCACTCCTTTTCTTATTTAGAATATCAACATGATTCATGTATTGATAAAGTTGCATAAGTATAATAATGAGGTTTTTAATTTGAGATCCCCTAAAATTTGGTTGCTCTAGTGGATAATTATTAAGTTGTCCATTAAATATTGTGTCAACATGGTTCCTTTATGTTTTTTTCATTAAATAAAATAAAAAAACATAATTTTAGAAATAATAATCATAGCAAGAAACCATATAATCATTAATTTTTTTATAGTATGTCTAAATCATTACACATTCTTTTCAATAAATGAAACCTTAAGATTGAACTAGGACATTAATGGTAATCATATATTAAAATCCTTTATAATGGTTCATAAAGAAAATTTTAATTAAAGCCTTTGTTCATATATTGGGGTAAAGAAAAAATAATAAAGGGTGAGATTATATGATATATAAGGTTAAATAAGGGATATATCAATCAACGATCATTTTTAATAATAACATGAACATAAGGTTATGATAACATGAGATTAATATTTGAAAATCATAAAAAACAACTCATAGATCATAATCATGAGACATTGTATAAATATTGGTAGTTCATAAGATATGAATCATAAATAATCAAAGAAAATAATCCATGAGAGAATGAAATTGTAATAAGATCATGTTATAAAAGAGTAGCAGACATTATGGCATAATCATAATCATATAAATATTATTTCAAGTATAATGACTAAGATATCTATCACATGTTAGTATTGGGATAACCACCCATTTTCCTGCTCTGGGATTGGGATAACCTCCTATGAACCCTTATTGGGATTGGGTTAACCACCAGTTTACCCTTTTTTGGGCTTGGAATAACCTATTATGTAACATTTGAGCTCATAAAACATTAATATTTACCCAATTAATTCTAGGGTTATAATAGAACCACCCATAAAATAATCCTAATCCATTCATACACATTAGATAAGGACATAAAAACATTTATCATTTCAAAATAACTTAACATGTGAAAAGAAAAATGGGTTTCATCAATATTTCATCATCATAACCATTTTCCATTCAGATAAAGAATAAGGATGATATACATGAATCATATCCATAGTGAATCATAAGTAAAATCAAATAATGTTATCATAGATGAAAAATTCTTTTAAAATATCACTAGAATATTTTTTGAGAAAAATACCCTTTTCATTTTGAAATCACTTATTTAAAATATAAAAATATTAAAAATATTAAGGAAAAATTTTTATTTGAAAATGAACATGAAAAATTATAATTAATATTAAAATCAAATATTAGTCATGAGGATGGGAAAATTTGTTTATGTAGTGTAAATTAAAATAAATATTATGTTCACACCTTCTGTAAAAAGTGTGTCATTCAAAAAATGAAATGAAGATTACTTTTAAACCTTTTTATAGAAATTAAAACATGGTTAAAAATGAATTTAATAAATAATTTTGTAATATTAAAAAAATTCTTTATAATATTTTAGATAATATATGGACATGTAAGAAAATATTCTTGACCAAATAGAAAAATAAATCCAATTTTCCTTAAAAAAGTTCTATCAGTATTTTAATCACTTAAGGAGAGGAAAATGAAAGAAAAAAATTTAATTTAAAAATTTAACCATATTATAAGAAAATAAATAATATTTTATATAGATATATTTTATATTTTTATCATTGTAAATTTAATCATAATCAATCCCAGTAAAAATGTAATTATAAAGTAAAAATATTACCTCAATCCCATCTTGCTTCATGAGAACTATAAGATCCTATATAATAAATGTAAATTTTTTATAATTACATAAAATAACCATATTTATACCTATAATAACATATATTGTCTAATTATAAAATTTCATCACCCAATTAATAATCATTATTTATTGAAATTATCATCCTGGATGTTAATTGTTTAATTTTTTATTCATATTTCAGTTCGGCAGTTCTAGCCCATGTTCTTTGATAATGGTTCCATTATATCAAAAAAATTAATCATGAGATAAATATAATATCTATTCATTATATTCATATTTGGAACAATATAAAAAATTTGGAGATAGAAAAATAAATTACACCATTCATGGAGATGGTAATCCACACATATGCATGAACACTGTTTTCATCTTCCAATGAAAATAATTAAATGAAGATAAATAATATTTTATCATTATATAATCATAATTATATCATAAATATCATATTAATTCATAAAATACATCATTATATATATCCATGTGTGGTGCGATGGAAAAGGAACCATATTGCTACGTAGAGGCTATTGTCCACACATACACTCAAGAAATATTTCATTTCCCATTTGATGAAATGAGATTGAAAATAGTCATAAAATTATCCTGATAAAATATTATTATTTGGATGATAATATATTCATCATGTTATAATGGATACAATATGTTTAGATAAGGTGAAATAAGAAATAAAATTAAAAGTGCTCGGTTAAGAACTACACCAATTATTTTGACAATATCCTTAGGTTTATACCTTAATCCTCCCTAGGATGGTATTATGATCAAATAAATACCTCTAGGATGTGTGGAGGGATATTAGTAAATAATTTTTGTAGGGATTGGTTGATGTAAGAGGCTCTTTAAGTGAAGTAAATAGAGGAGAGAGGGTATCCTATTATAAGCGAGGAAGAGGAAAGACTTAGAATTTTTCAAGACTGAAATATCTGAATGTCTTAATCAAGAAAAATGATTCCAAATGACTCATATTAGAATAGGATATTATATATGTTCAAAATATATAGTAACCTTGGTTT
This sequence comes from Viscum album, assembly GCA_963277665.1. Classification (NCBI taxonomy): domain Eukaryota; kingdom Viridiplantae; phylum Streptophyta; class Magnoliopsida; order Santalales; family Viscaceae; genus Viscum; species Viscum album. Next base: position 30,649,695 of record OY728147.1, read on the forward strand.
TAGGTACTCTATCATTTTATATATTTTTTAAGTTTTTAATAGTTGGGATAATTTACCGAAAGAGTTTGGAGGGTTAAAGAGAAAGTGTTTTTTAATCTGGCTACATGAATTATTCATTCCATGAATAGATAATTCATGATGTGAATAATACTAGATTTTTTTTTGAGTACCATATAAGGAATAAAATGGTTTCATTTTGTGAATAGATAAAATCATTTATGATTTGAAACCCATTCACGATGTGAGATGGGGTTTTTTAGAAATTAAAATCAGAGGTGATATGAATATCAGTGTATATGACCTCACGAGGAATCACAAAATTAATTCTAAATTACCATCATGAATCTAGTCATCTCCAACCAATTTTTATCCCTTTTTCAAGTGTGAATCCTCATTCGATTATCCTCTTTTACTGTCGACTTTCAAGGCTATGTTAAATGATTTCCAACAATCTCTAATGTTCAAACTTTGATTCCAATAGATCTTTAAGTGTTCGATTGTGGAAATAAAAGGTTAGGATATTTTTATTCCTTACCAAGTTGGATATATTTAATTTTTATTTAATGGAACCATAGTTTAGTGCTTTCATACCAATATCCAGGTAATTGGATGATTTTTGATGATGTCATCTTTTTTTTTATTAGAGGAAGGAAAAGAAGAGGATAGATCTGTGAAATCATCTTAGAATCCATCATTCTAATGAACCTGATGTAGGTGTTTTTTCTATATTTACACTTTTATTGGAACTTGATTTATTTTAGGTTTATAAAATATTTATTCTATTTTTTTAATAGTTTTTTTATGGTAAATATCTATTGATAATTCTCTTACCATTTGGCCTTGAAATCAGATTTTGAGTGTCACCCACAATGGACTTATTGAATTGATCATATGAATTTTCCTAAATGAATAATGGTTTTGATGTATTATTTGACACATCATGAAATTAATGACTTTTTTTGTGTTTATGAATTTATTATACGAGGCTATTTTGAAGATGGATTAGAGCTTGGTACGGACTGGAAATGCATAAAGAGGAAATTACCAATTAAAAATGAATTGGTGGAGGATGTACCACCACTAAAGAGTATATAAGTGAAATTCTACATGCATGGGTGTATATTTGTGAGAACATGGATAATTATTAAAAACTATAATTTATGAACTACATATGCTTTTTGAAAGAGAAACTATTTTGGTTAAAATAATTTTAGAAAACCTATTCATCTGAGATATTTTATATTGTGAAAACTGTTGACTACAATGATTTTGTTCTGGCTCGTTTTATATCCCATGAGCTAACCTATTTCTAGTGTTAGTGGAATAGGGGAAATAACTTGGGTTTTTTCTACTGGGTCTGATTATTCACCCCATGTATACGAAATTTGGTGCATATATAGATACTTGTTTTTATGATATAGGAAAGGGATCCCTTTAATAATTTTCTAACAATTCTCAGTGATGCCGCTATCATAGTTAGTATACTTGGTGCTTGGATTTGATTCATGTCTTGTTCAGGAGTAGTGATACCTTGGTTCTTGGGTTTTTTACAGCTTTTTAGTTTTTGTTTTTATCTATTACTATTCCATAGTTACTCTAATGTTCATATTTATTTAATTCTTTATTGATGAATGATCATATTTATTATAGTTAGGTTTTGGTGTGTATATAGATGAATTAGGTTTTATTTATCCTTCTATAGTTATGTGGGTGTTGTGTGTGTTTTTATGTGTTTATTAAAGGGTAATCCATTCCTTCATGTCTCTTGTGTTTAAACCCTTGTCATTTATTGAAAACCTTTGGTGTCTCGGGAATGACACCTATGGTTAGTAGTGCTTCTTCCTCCTCTAAATCCAATGAATTTGGGTGGGATGTTATAAATGGTATCTGTTTTTTAGTCCTTAAGTTGGATGTTATAAAAGAAATATAAATATCATAACATGAAATGTATAGCTTAAAAATAAACATCTATCCTTTTTATGTTGAACATCAAGTTAACGGGTGGTTTGGTTAAAGATGTGTTCTAATACACTTTTAGGTAAATTTTCATCTCATTTTTGTGGGTTTAGCTGATGGGTGTAGCCTATCATGAATCTGTTTTTAAATTTTCCACTAGGGATTCATTGTCACATGAATATTTTATTTGGATTTTATGATTTTACGATTATGATGTTATAATTCAAAATATAACCATGAAAATATGAATAATAAAAAGTGCTAAATTATTGATTTCCAAAATGTTTTTTAGAATAAAAATTATACAAGGAGAATAAAAAACCAGTGAGAGGGAGAAATTGAGAATGTAGTTTCACTAGGAAAAAAAGTAAACTAGGATCTGGTTCAGATTATTGTGAAATTCTTTTAGGATCTTGACAAGGAACCTTGAATGGGGAACCTCATAAAGTAAATCACTCAGCAGAATTTTTAAAGCAGAATCCACTGATATTTTATGGTGATTCAAGACCTGAGAAAAAAGCGGTATTACTAAGAAACATGACTAGTAATATTGAATTAGTAGGGACTCTAGATGAGATTAAGTTGAATATAGAAATGTATATTTTTGAGGACCTAGAACTAGAAAGGTGGGACTTAGCTATTCAAGCTAATTTGGATCGAAACCTCACTTGGAAAGGTTTTTTAGAAATTTTTAATAAAAAATCTCTATAAGAACCTTAAAAATAGTAAATATGGAAGAATTATTTAAATTAGAACAAGTAAGTTTGTTAGTGGTTGAATATGATGCTAAATTCACTCACCTTATTCACTTTACACCAAAGGTAATTTCTAGAAAAAGATTAAAATAGTGGGTCTTTGTGATTGGTCTTTGACCTAAGGTTCATTCAAAGGTAATAAGGTTTTGTATAATGGAGTATACAGAAATGATGAATAAGGAACTGGTAGGAGAAAGATACCTTGAAGGGAATCCTAGTGGAGGGGATACATTTGTGTATCTGGCTAATGGTGGGAGCTTCAACACGAGAAATAAATTCACGAGGGAGAGTTACTCTTAGGATAGAAAGGTAGAAAAAACAAATCCACTAGACCAATCTCTTATCCACCACACTGTAATAATGAATCGAGCTATTTCTAGTGTGGCACACTTTCACGAAGGAATAAGGAATGTATGATAACAATGAATAATTTACACCACTATAGTAATAAAGGGAATCTAAATAAGTATTTCCATATATTTTTAAGCTCATCTGGTGGAATAGGCTTGAATCACCCTCAAGATTCACATGCTAGGCTGGAATCGTACTATCAAAATAGTTCTAGTCTATAGACCCAAGTGAATCAGGATACATCCAATAACACATTGTTTTTTTAAGAAGGAAATCAACAGAGAAATAAAAGCTATCATGTAGATACTAGAAGATAATTTCCTCAACCATTTCATTTTTGAGGAAGGAATATTAGTTGACCCTAGAAAGATAGAAGTAGTAGTCTCTTAGAAGCACCCAAATAATGTTTTTGAGATACACATATTTCTGGGATTAATAGGGTATTATCACTTATTTTCTCAGGATTTATATAGGATTGATTATCTAATGACTAATTTAAAAATAAAGGATGAAAAAATTTTATATAATGATAACCATCAGAAAATATTTCTAGAACTTAAGTCTCAACTCACATTAGAACCCATCCTAATTTTTATAGGACCAAGTATGGGTTATTTGGTATATTGTGATGCATATGGATATGGCCTTGGAAACATTATCATGCAGGGAGATCATGTTGTGGCCTATGGCTAGAGGAAGTTGAAAACACATCAGAAACACTATCCAACAGACGAATTAAAATTAGCATCATTTGTCCATGCCTTAACAACTTAGTGAAATTACCTCTTTGGAGAAAATTTTATAGTTTTCACTAACAATAAGAGTTTTAAATACATATTTCCTTTATGATAATTGAACTTTAGACAACACAGATAGATGGAGCTCCTCCATATGTTTGATTTAGATTTGGTATATACACATGATAGAGGGAATTATATATAATATGTTTTTGAGTTTGAAATAACATTTATAGTGGTCAGGTATGAAATGAAATATTTCCCATTATGTAATGAAAATCCTAACTTGTCAGCTGGTAAATACAGAACATCAAAGATTGGATGGTATACTTCACTCTATGCCTATAATTATATAGAAGTAGGAGCATATTTCTATGTAATTTTTCATAAGTATACTAAGGATGTTATGGAAGTATGATGCTATATAGGTGCTTATGGATTAACTCACCAAGATAGTACATTTTATCCCTATCATAAAATCAAACATGGTAGAGGAATTTAAAAAGTTTTATATTTGAGAAGTTATAAAGTTTCATGGAGTTGTAGATTCAATTATCTCTAATAAAGATATTCAATTCACTTCCCAATTCTGGCAGTCATTACAGTAGGCTCTTGGAACTCAACTGACCATGAGAAGAAAATATCATCCATATGTGGATGGCTAGTCATAACATATCATTCAGACATTGGAATATATGATCAGGGAATCTATCATGGAATTTAGTGGCACTTGTGAAGAATATATTCTATTGGTGGAGTTATCTTATAATAAAAACTATTGGTAAACAATATAGATGGCCCCGTTTGAGTATTTTTATGGACACCCTTATCATTCTTCACTATGTTGGGTGGAAATAAGAGATAAATCATTGTTTGGAAAAAGTATTTTCTATGAAAATATATAGTAAATTTAGATGATCCGAAAGTGGAAGTCTACAACAGAAATTTGACAGAAACAATATGAAAAAATTGGTACTGAACATTATCATTCGATGTGGGTGACCATGTCTTCATGAAAGTTTCATCGAGACTTGGTCATGGACACTTGGGGAACCAAGGGAAGTTATCACCAGGGTATGTGGGACCATTTAAGGTTTTTGAATGAATTATAACTGTTGTATATAGATTTGCATTACTGCTTAGGTTCAGTTTTGTCCATAACATCTTCCATTTTTTTCAACTGAATAAGTATAACCCAAATCCTCTCCATTTAACTGGTTGGGATCATGCTACTATTGAAGAGGATGTGATGTTTACATATTAACTATTTTATATTTTGGATAGATAAGAAAATATTTTACGAGATAGATTTATTTCCTTGGTGTGAGTTTTATGGCTTCTTGGTCAGGTTCAAGAGGAATCATGGGAATGATAATTTTTTTTGCATGAGTAATGACCTATTTTGTTCAAGGGAAACAATGGTTTATAGCCTCTTGTGTATGGAAATTACAATGGTGGGGATAATTTTTCACCCCATGGTTTGAGTTATGCTATAATTTTATGCATTTTTATTTATGTTTGGATTCATCAAGATAGTTTATTAGCAAATTTCAATTGTTTAAAGAGAAGGAGTTATGTAATTTGGCTATAGGAACTACTCATTGTATGAATAGAGAATTCACGATGTGAATAATGATGGAAATATTCCACGAGTCCCTTCTAAGGTATGAAAGTGTTTCATTAGGTGGATGGATAAAACCATTTATGATGTGAAACCCATTCATGATGTGAGAAGGATTTTTAAAAAATTGAAATTGATTGTGATGTAAATACCATTGTATGTGGACTCTTGAGGATTCATAATGGGAATTATTAATTCAATTACTGAATCAAGTTAGTTCTAAACAATTTTAATCCTTTTTGTGTGTGTGAATCCTCATTCAATTATACTATTTTACTCTCGACTTCCTAGGAAACCCTAGATGACTTTCGGTGATCTCTAAAATCTAGAATTTGATTCCAACAGACCTTTGAGTGTGTTGAAATAGTGGGTTCGCTAGACCCAACTATGCAGTACCTTTGATTAACATATCATGTATATAGTTGGTTATACATGATATCATCTTACCAATATAATGTAGATATTTTTTCATCCACTATATAATGGTATTGTCCAAAGATTAATTGTTGTGTCTAGAGGTTATAGTAGATCCCAAGATATAATGAGAACCTTGAGATACTATGACATTAATCTTAAATATATGTTCTATATTCTAGATACATCTTACTAAATGGACACAGTAGATGATTGACTATGTGGTGCTGGGGGCCCATAAGCATTGAGGCATCTTCTCATGAAGTTCGCACTTTGTGATATCTAGTTGTAGGATAATGAGGACATACCCGACAATAGGAACACCACATGTTTTGGGTGTCACTGTTTGTTTTTATATATGGACATGTGTATTGGTCTCCTAACTTGAGACCATTACCAATGTGTATAATTTGACTACATACTTTGATGCTAGGTGAAAACCTTGGTATTGAAATTGTGGCGAGGTATCTTGTGTTGGGTGCGTCCTTGGTGGAATGGCATTGGTTGAATGGTCAAGAAAGGATTTTTCACTTCCAAGTTTAAGAAGTTGTATATCTCAGGCCTGGTTGATAAAGATGGTTCTACCTTCATAAGTCTTTGGCCAAAGCAGTACAAAGGTAAATCCATCCAGTTAGATCAAAAAATAATAATAAAAGAAAAGGATGATGACAAAAGAGTCTGTCCTACTTTATGAGATATTTAATGACAAAGAGATTATAGTACATAGTCAATGTTTGTAGGATGGTAGTCATTGCTATGACTATCCATATATCTCTAGGGGCCATGATGGGTTGCTAGACTCTGCTCTTGGTCTGCGGATTTATTCACCACTATCGAGATAAGGGCCTAGAGGGTCACACACAATAGCATATTCCAGAATCTTCCATATTTAGTTGAATATGTATATGGACATAGTGATCCCCACCACAAGGTCTGAGTGTTTTCCAAGTTATCAATCACCAAAATAATTAAATAAATTCATTAATATTAAATTTATGAAAATTTGGGATTGAATTTATTTAATGTTTTTACAAGTTTAGTAAATACAAGAAAAATATTAATCAAACGAATATTATTTTAATATTCAAGGTTCATTTAATATTAAGAGGGACATAGAGTCAAGTTAAATGACTTTATTTTATCACATAATATATTTTATATATATTATAAGTATGTGATAAAATAATAAATAATATTGGCGTAGTTTAGTTCATCAAACTTATTTATTTAGTTGACATTGAAATAAATGGGGGCCGGGGAACCCAACTAGGTATTTCTCAAATCCACTATAAATATAAGAGGGGGGTCTCTCTTATGTTGTGAAATTCACTATTCATTCATTCCATGGAGTGAAATCCAGAGCCGATCTATCCTCCTCTCTAGAGAGAGAATCTCTTGATCCAAGGAGCCAGAATCAAGATCTCTCTTCAGCATCGAAGGCATCTCGATGTAGTGATCATCGGGACATCGAAAGCATTGTCGGATCTCCTTGCTAGCACCCAGAATTAGATGATCAAAGCTCCCATGGGTTTTTGAAGTGCGTGTGGATGATCTAGAGGGTTCCTGCTTTGGATCCTTCAAGAGACAATCACCATCGACTAGTTGCAATTGACCGCAACTTCATATTTGAAACTAGTACATTTTCATTTTTATTTTGTGCTCCTTATAATTTACATGAGATCCTCAGACCTCAACGGGGCTCAGATCGTCGGCGTCGACAAGTACTGTCAATCTGCCGATGAAAAATTTTAAAATCCTCAACCCACAGGCTTCCACTACAGGCCCTAAAACCTAATAGTGTTATCAGAGGGATTGCGTACATTTTCTAAGCCAAATAAAATTAATTTTCATAAAACTAAGTATAGGTTAGAAAGATGATCCCAATGGTTGAAACCGCACGACGATACGATGCTGAGTGACCGAGTTATGGTCATTTTAAATTTTTTGGAACGGATCCAAGTTTGCGGTTTGTTTTTAAGTTATCAAAATTTTATTCCTTTTTGAAAATTTCGAAAAGAATATATATGAAAATTATAATATTTCAATTGTATAATTTTCATAATAATAATTTTATTATTAAAATAATATTTATATTTATATTATAATAATATAATAATAATAAATTATTCTTTTATTATAATAATTTTTTTATTATTAAATTAAAAGGCTATCTAGTAGCCTTTAGATTTTTTTTTCATATGTGGAAATGTTTATGTGATTATTTGACTCAAAAATAAAAAAAAATGGGTAAAGGGGGACTTGACCTTAAAAGGGAGGGGTGGAATAGACTTCAAAAGAAGTCTTTAAAAAACCTAGATGTAAAAGGGGGTTGGGTGGTGGATTAACAGAAAAAAAAAACAAAAAAAGAGGGGGTTCACGGAACCCCCACTAGTCTTTCTCCCCATGCCGCACAAGAGACGCCAGAGACCGGATCCCTATAGCAGCACGTGGATAGCACGCCACCGCCAGAATCCACCAGAAACTGACATTTCCTAGTCCAGGCTACTGCCTGACCTCATTGCATAGCCTAGGTGTCCCATCACACCCAGTAGCCAGCGACCCACCTTCCTAGAGCCGGCCGCACCCACCTTGCAGCCAACGGTGTCCCACTTTATCACCGTCACACCCACGTAGCAGGGTCGACCTCTTCCCGATCACTTCCTAGGCTACCCATATCCCTCCTCTACTGGCCATATTCATGTCACACTAGACCCACAACGCACCAAGGGACCATCATCCATTCCAAGTCGCTGCCCCTCCCTGCACCACTCAGCCTCCGCCGCTGCTAGCAGGCCCGGTGCCACCGACCTCCACCTACTACAATCCCCTGCAAAACTCACTCCTTGTCAGTTTCGAGTCCCAGAAACCGGTCTCCCCTCTCTGCACTACTGCCCGGCTATGCAGACCGCCCTGTCGCATCGCGTGCAGACCGCCGAGATCCCTTACCGTCGGAGAGAGACCTTCACTGCCTGGAACGACCACATCGCCAGTGCTCGGCTGCCTCGACGTCCTCCCGGCACATCGTCTCCCTTCCTGAGGTCCACCAGTCATCATAGAGAACATACCTTTTTATATGAAAGTATTTCTGCAAGGTAATTATGGCCCTCAAGTAGTCTGGGCGGACCTGCCTAACCCGGAACGGGTTTTGGCAGATCGGTTCGACCTTGTTTGGCCCTGCATGGCCTGGCATGGCCCTGCACGGGTTTGGCATGACCCACACAGGCCATTCAATGGTGTTTCTGGAAAAAATAAGTTAAACTAATCAAAATTAATTAAATTAATTAATTTAATTTTAGTTTTTTGAATTAAATTAATTAAAATTAATTTTGGTTAATATTTTTAATACCCAGAAAAAATTAATTCAATTTAATTATTAAATTTAATTAAGTTAAATTAAATTAATTTTGGTTTAAAAATTAAATTATTTATAGGACCGATAAATAATTAAATTATTTGAATTTTTAACTCATTTTATTTAATTAAATAACCCTCATACTTAATTTATGTGTTTTAATTTTACCAGGCTTTATTTTACCCATATTCTGGTCTTGAGCACCGACTTGTGTATGTCACGTTTATTTAATTAGTTATTTTAATTACATGCGTTGATTGTAATTAATTAAATAGATGGTATGCGCATCATATTTCTTTCGGTTAAAATATATAAGGACCTGCGTGTCCAATTCACCTGATATACATTTATACCTGAGTTCCCCTCGCGTGGGCATGAGTAATTTTGTTCTTCATATGAAGACGATGAATGAAGTTGATGATGAAAGACATGATGTGGACCCCGCGAAGACAAGGCGGTACCTCAAGATGTGATGTGTACCACACCAAGACAAGGTGATACTTCAGAAGAGAAGCGGACATACCAGACAGGGGAAAGCTGTATCAAGAGTCAAGTTTCGACTCAGGTATGATGCCCTTAGATCATTTAGATGCTCAAGACTCGTCGGGTAGTAGTTTTTCTTTATGCTTTTATTTATTATATTATGCATTTTAAAACAGTTGGAAAATACATAAAATAATAGATAATAAAATACATAAAGCAGCACATGTTTTTCTATTACAGTTTAGTTGTGAGAATAACAATATAGATGAACAAGTTTAATATAAATTGATTACATTCGTCGAGAGAAAAACCAATAAAACCCTCAAAGAAGATATTAAGTCACAACAACCTTCCATCATTCAAGTCCGAACAAAACTGGGTGTTTGAGGTGCTGATCATACCATAGTTGAGGGTGCCTCTTACTATCGGGGAGTTCTTATTAGGTTGGTGGGTTGACTTAACTAAAATTATAGCAAAGAAATATCCATATATATCTTGTTGTAATTTTAGAGGCAAGCGTTGAGTAAATCAAGTAATGATTTCAGAAGCTGCGACTTCACTCAAATGATCAAGGAACCACGAGTAAATGTGGTTGGCCAACCAAAATCATACCTTGGACCCTCCGATTAGTGTCGTAGCCATATTTTATAGACTATGAGAGAGGTTCAGGGATCCTTGCCACTAGAATACTCAAGATTATTCTGATTCTAGAACAGAGGGTTCCTAGAATTCAAAAAAATTTGTGGGAGACATTTAATGATTAAATTAATCAGTAATGTCACATTTTGTAATCAACATAAATGTTACTAATTTTCTAAAGTTTAATTTGTGAAAATGGAAAGAAATACCACAAGTAAAACAACGATAAAGATTTGAAAAAGATAATGTCCAAACATGCATGAAATCCCAAGTTCAGTATAAGCATTTGCACAAATTACTACCATAATAAAAATTCAAGGTGCTTGTGTCCCAATCTGTTAAGCCACATCAGCAAGAGAGGGTGTAAAATTTCTTAGAGACTCATGAATTAATCATAGGATGGTTCTATCATAATGCTATCATCAAAGTCTAATTTTAGTTGCAGTATCTATATCATGACATAGATGATGTTACATGTAGTCTCGTCTCCAAGAAGTTTCCAAGGAGAAATCTAAGTAAGACTTGAATGTGATGATTGCACTCGGTTTGTGTAAAGTGAAATAAATTCACAATATTTCATGTCATCCCATTCTTTTACCTTTTACACAAAATTACTCTAGTTTTTTTAAGGATACAAAAAAATGGTATAGAGTAAGCACTTTATTATTTTTAAGGTAACATTCTCCATGTGATAAGAATATTAAAGGAAGAACAACCTTTTGTTCTTATGGAGAGTATATTGAAAGAAAGGGCAGAAAGGCCTATGGAAAATTACGCCAAAGGAACCTTCATCTTCTCCTTCAAAGAAAAGTGGTTGGTTATTTAATAGGAGGTTATTTTTATCACATAATGAAATAAATTTGTGGAAGTTCAAAAATGTAATGAACTGAAATACAAGAACCAAGGACCCACTTCTCGTTCAGTTTATATTCATTAAATAAAAGTATTGTTTTCTCACATAATTCTTGGGTATTAAAATACAATATTCTTTTTACATATATTTATTGAAATATAGTAACCATGTAAGTAGAGAAACATTACTAGGAGTAAGGTGTCTTCTCGAAGTAGCTGAGAAAGAGTGATTCCTAAGTCAGTGATGAGAAACACATAACTTCTAATTGCCATGTTATTGATTCAAATTGAAAAATTTGTTGAGTATAACCAAAATATTTGTCTCATATGCCATTTGGACATGATGAGGCATTATTACATGTTTTAGAATGAATGTTTTTTTTGATAACATACTCAAAAAATAGTTCATACATAATTGAATCAAAGGCAATACATGATGAATATAAAATGTACGACCTGCCCAGTTGTGGAAATTTGATTCCTTGTTAAGTAAAACTAAAATTGGACGTCAAGAATATACCAAGTTTGGTATTTAGGCTCAACACAGCTAAAAACCTTTTGTATAATTTAAATCTTTAGTATAGACAAAGAAACCTTTAGAAATAAAGGTTTTCCACAAATCATCTGAGGTTAGTTCAACAAGAGAGTGTGAACTATTCCAAAGGAAAGATAGAGGTAAATATACTTTATAAGATTCCTTTAAGCTATTAAAGAATATAGTAGTGAAGTATATACTTGGAAAGAATTTATAAGTTGCTTTGGATTGGAATTCCAAAGAATATTTTGACAAATCAATCGTCAATCATGATAATGTAGCATAGAGTAATTCCTAAATGCATGTTACCTTATCTACATCATCGTATTGATTTTCATAAGGAGGATTGATGATAATGTCTTACATGTTTTCATTGATCAGAAAAATGTAGTGTGGATAAATTCCTAAATGCACATTTTATACATCAAAGTTTTGATGTTAGTTGTATCAATGTTGCAACTTGCAGAAAATTCCATCATATTTCAAGATGTACTTTACAAATAACGGCGTAAACCCATAACCAATATGCCAAATAAAATGAAAAATGGATATAGTACAAGAAATTGTACGATGAAAATCCATTATGTCATAGATCATGTGTTAGGATGAAAAGTGTTTGTTAAGATATAAAAAACATGCATCAAGATGAACACATGGTGCATCTAAGTAATTATCTTAACAATTTCTTCTGATATTACATAAATCCCTCAGATAGAAAATATGTTTTCAAGTGATTGACTACATTTATTTATAAGGGTGAACATATATATAAGAGATAGTGGGAGATGAATTGACTTGAACTTGTTCAATGCTCGAGATGCATAAATGGTTGACATAGAAACAAGTTTCACAAGTTCATGTGGAAGAGGCATGTTCTAGTGACACATACTGCGTATGAAGAATGAAACCATGGTGATGGTTTCATATTCACCATGACTGGTGATAAATTATTCATTGAGAATAATAAATCCTAAAAGTAAGAAGTATATGGAAATTGGATAAGATTGAAAAGATCAATTAAAATTCAATAATGGATTCTATGTATCAAATTACAAAGGGGGTTAAAAATTGAATATAGTGGTGGGTATTCAAATGAGATGATACATGGATGGTATAAGCATGGTACCAATAAAGATCGATTGGTTATACCAAGTTAGTACACCTAAATCCATTAGAATTTTACTTGTCAAGGATAACTTCTAGGATCATTCTTTTGGTCATTGGATGTCAAGGTCTACTTTCGTGGAAGGTGTCTATATGACGAAACAAGAAAGAGATGATGACATGATTTGATGATAATAAGGGTTGCAAGTTACTAAAATACCATTTTGGATTAAAGTAAACAACAAGATCTTAGAGAATTAATTTCAAATAAATCATTTCCTCGTGTCTACCAAAGGTTAGTGGGAGCGCTAATGTTTTCCAAGAGAAATATGTTCAGCAACACATGGAGAATGTATATTGGTCTTACTATTAGATACGACCAAGTTAAAATCAATTCTTCAATGATTGAATTAAAGAAGAAACCTAATTTCTAGGGACAATGATATACTAAGGTAGATCCATAGGTTTCTTGGTTTTAGTCAATCGTACATATAGTGACATCGTATTGAAAAATACAAGTTAAAATAATTCATGTTTAGAATTATTTCCAATGTCACATGGCTTAATCCCTCCAAGTTAACTTGTTTGGAACATGGGTAGAGATTACAGTTGTGAGTTGAGTTACATACGATTCAACAATGGATCAATCACATATGCCATGTTATGTACAATAATTGAGATTTCTAGGAAATGATTTATTATAGGCAGATATCAATTGTTTCTAGGAGCACTACAAGTAATGCAGTCAGAGGAATCATATTGTACTTCGGTGAGTACAAATGATATGTACCGAGTGTGAGGAGAAGAAGGTATACTAGTTATGGTGGGACATATACTAGTAGTCCTTATATCAATATGATCTAGTATCATAGTTAGGCAAAGGTGATGAGAAATTCAAGCTCATAAAAGCTAGTGGTATCCATATCTACAAGTACCGAGTATGTTACAGCTACTGAGGTAGCTAAGAAGTAGCAAATGAAATGATTTGTTCTAGTTCTTGGATTCTCACCTAGTGAAGAAAAGTATTATCATAATGTGAATTATGATATTCTTAGTTGCCAATTTGTCAAGTTATGACAATGGAAAAAAGTGATATACTCAGGAATAACTTATCTTGAGAAGTTTTACTCAAGTAGATGAGGTATCATATAGTAGATATACCATGCAGTGATAACATGGCAGGCCCAAGAGTTAAAGCCATTACTCAGCAGAAGCATGATATATATCATGTGAGTATCTAACAAGTTTAGTTAGAAAGTTGGATCTAGTGCAAGTGGGAGTGTTGAAATAGTGGGTTCCCTATACCCAAATATGAATTAATTTTGATTACCATATCATGTTTATAATTGGTTATACATGATATCGTCTTACCATTATAATGTAGATATTTTTGCATCCACTATATAATGGTATTGTCCAAAGATTAATTATTGTGTCGAGAGGTTATAGCAGACCCCAGACTATAATGAGAACCTCGAGATACTATGACATTAATCTTAAATATATGTTCTATAGTCAAGATACATCTTACTGAATTGAAAGAGTAGATGTTTGACTATCAGGTGTTGGGGGATCATAATAATTGAGATGTATTCTCAGGAAGTGCGCACATGGTGATATCTAGTTGTGAGATCATGAGGATAGACCCTCCAATAGGAACACCACATTTTTTGGGTGTCATTGGTTGTTCGTATCTACAGAAATGTGTATTAGTATTCTGAATTGAGACCATTACTAATGTGTATCATTTTATTACGTACTATGATGCTTGAAAAGAACCATGGTTTTGAAATCATGGCGAGGTAGCTTGTGTTGGGTGCTTCGTTGGTGGTATGACATTGATTGAATGGCCAAGAAAGGATTTTTTCACTTCCATGTTTAGGAAGTTGTATATCTCAGAACTGGTTGATCAGGATGATAATTACTTCATAAGTATTTGGCCAAAGCAGTACAAAGGTAAATCCATCCGATTAGATCAAGAACTAATAAATCAATAAAATGATGATGAAAAAAGTGTGCGTCCTTCTTTATGAGATATTTAATGACAAAGAGATTATATTACACACTCAGTGTTCATAGGATGGTATTCGTTACTATGACTATCCTTATCTCTTTAGGGGCCATGATGGGTTTCTATAATCTACTCTTGGTTTGTGGATTTATTCACTGATATCGTGATAAGGGCCTAGACGGTCCCACACAATAGTGTATTCAAGGATCCAACCTATTCAGTTGAATAGGTATATAGACATAGTGGACCCTACCACGGGGTCTGAGCATTGTAAAAGTTATCAATCACCAAAATAATTAAATAAATTCATTAATATTTAGGTTGTGAATATTTGGGATTGAATTTATTTAATGTATTTACAAGTTCAGTAAATATGAGAAAAATATTAATCAAACGAATATTATTTTAATATTAAAGGTTCGTTTAATATTAAGTGGGATATCTAGTCGAGTTAAATTACATAGTTTTATCACATAATATATTTTATATATTTTACAAGTATATGATAAAATAATAAATAATATTCGTGCAGTTTGGTTTTTCAAAATTATTTATTTAGTGGAAGTTGAAATAAACGGGGGTCAGGGAACCCAATAGGGTATTTTTCAACTCCACTATAAATATAGGATGAGGCTCTCTCTTATGTTGTTCAATTAACTATTAATTCATTCCATAGAGTGAAATCCAGAGCCTCTCTCTCCTCCCGCTCTTTAGAGAGATAAGATCCTGATCTAAGAATCCCAGATCAAGATCTCTCTTCAGCGTCGAAGGCATCTCGATGAGTTGATCGTTAGGATGTTGAAAGCATCATCAGATCTCCACGCTAGAACCTGGAATTAGAAAATCGAAGCTCCCATGTGTTTTTGAAGCAAGTGTGGATGATCTAGAGGGTTCTTTCTTTAGATCCTTCAAGTGATTATCACCATCGACTAGTTGCAGTCAACCACGACTTCAGATTTGAGATGGGTACATTTTCATTTTTATTTTTTGCTTCTTATAATTTATGTGAGATCCTTAAACCTCAATGGGTCTTGGATAGTTAGCGTCAACAAGTACCACTGATCCACTGATGAACAATTTTAAAATCCCCGACCCACCGGCTTCTACTGTGGGCCCTAGAACCTAACATAGTGTTTGATTGTAGAAATCAAAGGTAAGGATCTCGTTCTTCCTTATCAAATTGGATTTTACTAGTTTTTATTGAATGGAACCATATATCAGTGTTATAATACTTAGGTATATGAAATTATAAGAGTTTTAATGATATCTTCTAGGGTTTTATTAGAGGAATTGAAGGAATAGCATAGATCTATGGAATTGTCTTAAAATACATCATGTTAATAAACACGAGGTAGGTGGGTTTTACCTCTTTCCACTTTTATTAGAAAGAAAAGGATTTTAGGTTTGAAAAATATTTATCCTATGTTTTTCAATGGGGTTTTAAAATTAAATCTCTTTTGATAATTCTCTTAAAGGTTAAACTTGAAATTGGATTGTGGGTGTCTCCCACAATGGACTTAATGAATTTATTAAAAGAATTTTACTAAATGAATAATCGTTTTGATGCATGTTTTTTTCATAAAAAGTTGTGGGTGAATATAAAAATGTACATGTTGATGTGTGTTCATGATTTAATTGTATGATTCATTATTGAAAAATATTTGGTGCTTGGTATTGACTAGAAAGGAACTTGGAGGAAATTACCACCAATAAATGACTTGGTGGAGGACATACCACCGCTTGTGAGTATAGGGGTGTCATTAAAAAGAATGAGTGTGTGCATGTGATAACATTTATGATTATTCCAATCTATAATTTATGACCTAAATCTAATTTTTTTAAGTGAAACTATTCTGGTTAAACTGCCTTTAGAAAACCTATACATTTGAGATATTTTATATTGTGAAAACTGTTTACTATTTTGATATACTTCCTATATATTTTAAATCCCATGAGATAACTTGTTTTTGGTCTTAGTATAATGTGGGAAACTACCTACTAAGTATGATTACTCACCTCCTGTATATACACTATGGTTCATATGCAGATGTTTTTTCCATGATATAGGAAAGAGACCAGTTTCTTACTTTCCTAGAAGTACACCTTGATGTCACTATAATAGTTGGTGAATATGGATCTTGGATTTTATTCATGTCTTGGTTAGGAGTGGTTCAACATTTATGCTTGGGCCTTTTGAAGCTTTGTAGTTTTATTTTCTATTTCTTACAGTATATCTCTTACTCTAATGTTCATCTATGTATCATTGTTTATTAATGGATTGATCTCATTTATTATAGTTGGGTTTTGGTGAATGCATACTATATATATGTTTATTAGGTTTTATTTATCCTCATATTTATATATGGGTTTTGTGTGTGTGTTTTTATTAAAGGGCAAACCATTCCCCTATGTCTCTTATGTTTAAACCCTTGGAATTTATTACTAGCCTTTGGTGTTTGGGGAATGTCCCCTAATGTAAGTAGCACTTCATCCTCCTATTAAGAAAATGAGTTTGGGGGGGGGGGTATGTTACAAAATATGACAAGATAATAAGATTGAGACAAGTTTTCATGTCATTTTAACCCTTATCGCTTTTTTGTTTCACCCATCTTTAACCCATTTTACTCTTACCATGGTAACTAATTTTTTTTTAAGAAAGTTACAATTCATAATGAAAAAAATGAAAGTGGACTCATTAAAAAATTTGGAAATGACAATTCCAAATATGGATTCTATGTTTTCAAATTAATTTTTTTAGGTTGAAAATTTTAATTTAAAAACAACCCCGCAAAACATGATGAAAAATAGTTTTCTAGAAGAATTTATTTTTATGTATTAAAATGTTTTTGTACAAAAATAAATTTTAATATTGATTTTAATGACATTTATTGGAATATTTTTAATAAAAAACAAATAATTAAATTTTAAAACCAATCCAAAATAGAATGTAACTTTTTTAGATACATGAAAATAAAATACAATTTTCATAAAAATCAGTATTTCTACTATTCATCCAAAAGATAATATTTTTTAGAAAAATTCAAAAACATCACCTAATGTTAATATTGAAATTATGATATCCAAAATGATATTATTTTCCTCAATTTTTTTTTAAAAATGGTAGAAATTAATTATAATTTTTCCCCAAAATTTAATAAAAACCATTTTTTGAAGAAAACATATTTTTAAAGAATAAAATGAGTTTAATAAAAATTGAGTACTTATTTATTATTAATTAAAAAATATAATTTCATTATATAAAACCTTTATAAATATTTTTTATAATTTATTTATTCTTATTCATAATTCCAATTTAACAAATAGGTTATAAAAATAAAATTTAAATAATAATACTTCAATAGTTATTACAGTTCATTTAAACTCAATGTTGTGTATAAAGAAAGATATTAATGGAATTAAATTTATTTAGAGATTAACATAAAATAAAATCTCATGGTGTTACTAGAACAAAATACCACCATTATAGATATGGTTGTTGGAAATATGGTCATTGGCAATATGATCATTGGAAATATGGTCATTGGGAATTTGGTCGCTGGATATAAATATATCCAATGGATATACTGATGTTATGTAATGTTAGTAGTAAATTTAAAGTAATATATATTCACAAATAATAAATAATGAAATAAAAATATAATACTAAAATATTATATATATATATATATATATTTATGTGTTACAAATCATTAATAACATTATTATTTTTAAAGTATGATATGATGTATTTATAAAATTAAAATAAATATATTAATATCAATGTATTAGTAAAATTAAAATTTTATAATATAAATAACTAATTTTAATGGTATTTGGTAAAGATTATTTTTTATAAAAGTAATGTTTTTCAAAGAACTATTTTTTAAGGGTTGTATATTTTATCCTAAAAAATTAAATGAACCAATTTTAAAATATTGTTATATTTGAACTAATACAATAATAGTATTTAAATTATAAATTGATAAGAAATAATACTAAGAACCCCTAAAAATGTATTTTTTCAATAAAAACGAGTTTTCTTTATATTTTATATTTTCATTTTAAAAATAAATATATAAAGTTTAGAATTTTAATTTTATAAAATGAAATTAATTTTTTAAATTGGAATCTCAAAATAATTTTAAGATAAATTTTTGGGATTTTTTTAAAATAAATATTTATAGGTGAATAGTGAAAAATAAGATTTTTACTAATACCATCGTGTTTATGAATATATCACTAATTAAGTATATATTAAAAAAACTTCCAAAAGAATTCATTATAAAGAATATATTTATGGAGTGAAATTATTATTTTAAAAACACTATATTGAATTTATAAAACCAATGTTTAATATTTTGAAAATTAAGTAATATTTTTCCAGTAAAAACTATTTTAGTCCTTTTCTTTTAATTAAGTTTTATCTAGATGAAATTTTGTTTTAATTTCTTTTCAATCCATATAATTATCCTTTGGTTAGTAATAAATCATTTAATTTCATTAAAATCAATAACATTTTTAATTTGGTCGTAAATATAACATTTATGCTTAAGAATACACTTTTTTTTTTCTAAAAACGAGTTTTTACTCATTATATGCGCTATTGGTAAAATTATTTTTTATTACAAGTAGAAATTTTATTTTATAAAATTTATTTAATATTTGTAATCATTACGTAAAAATTATTTAATAATTCCCATTTTATGTTTTTGTATTAAAAGAAAATTTCTTATGTAAAAATTAATTACCATGATAAAAACTAAAAATGGTAAAAGTGTAAAATCTAAGAGTTAAAGATTTAAAAAATGAATAAAATATGTGTGAAAATGAATTTTTGAGGGATCCTAGACCTTAAATAATATACTAATCCATTATATTCTACCTTGGATTCACATTCCATGTGAAACATGTGCTCTATTTATATTAAGAAGTTATATTTACAAAAATGTCATTCCCATTACCTATAAAAAGATATTACCTATAACCCATTTCTACACTCATTATAAAGTATTATATTGAAGAAAAATCTTTAATATTATATCCTTAACTCAATCCATATCTACTAGAATCCATGGTCTTTCCAAAATACTAAGCTAAAGATCCTTATGGTGTTACCCAAGAGAGACCATCCAAAGGGAAAGTTAATGTTCTCAACCATGCTCCCTTAATTATTTTCTTCTTATACCCCCTGAAAATATTATATCCAATATATTATGATAACATTAGTATTAATAATATTATAAATGTTATTATATTAATATAATATCAATTTTCTATATTCCTCCAAAACCTTTTGAAAAATGAAGATGCCATCATGTGTACATGCAGACTACAACCTCCATGAACAATGTTCTTAATTTTTCTCCACTAAAATACATGGATGGTTATAATAATATATTTAAAATATAAATATGATAATTATAAAATTATTAAAATTCTTGAATTATAATCCATTCTCTATGTTCATTGTGGTCTTTGAAAAATGAATATGTCATCCGTGCGTACTGTAGACTACCGCCTCCAAAAAAGTGATGTATTTTGTATTTCAAACTAGTATTTTATTATTTATAAAAATGTATTATAATATGATTGAAAAAATTAATAAAATATAAATAATATAGTTGTACATATATAATAATCATATTATAAATAAATCACCCCATAGTCACACTTATCCATTAATTATAACATGTTCTTGTCTAGGTCTGTTTAACCACCTATATGGATGATGCTATAAATTCATATCATGTATGACTATAATATTGTAATTTATGGTAATATTTTATTATTATGATTAAATAATTGTTTTTATGAAATTTTAATACTAATATCTAACCTATTATCACATTTCATTCTTTAAAAATTACCAAATCAAGATCATCACCGATTCTATTATCTCAAATTGTAAATAATTTACTTATGAAATAAAACTATAACATTATTAATCATTATAAAATATCTATTATATTACCTCTAATGATCTTATAATTAATAAACTTTAATCTATAAATAATAATCAATATCATCATTATGAAATTAGTTCTAAATAAATATTCGAAACTAATAACATCCAATGATGAAAATAAAATGTAACTAACTAAAATAATTTTGATAAATATTTATAAAAAAAATTCATAAATAGTTATAGATATTAATAATTTTCTAAAATATGTTATTTTTGTAGTTATTTTTATTATATAGGAGGTTCTATCATATTCTTTTAAATCAGGAATAAAGGTATGTATTTTTGCATCTTAATTTTGCTTCATTGAGATATGATGTGTATTAACCACATGTTTTTTGGTGTATATATTGGAAATTAATTTATTTTATAATATTTTTTCATTAAATTTAATTTATTTACAAATCCATCTCATGTTCTACTATCCATCTATTTTCAATTTGAAATATGACGATGATGTAAGTGTTCTTTTGCCTAAACTTTCAAAATCCATGGGACATGTTCAATATTGTGCACCATGTTTTATTTTAAATGGTCCATTCAATGGCTATTTGATATGTTATATCACGAGTTATCTATTATTCATGTTATTTTAAGATCAATTTTAAGCTCTATATTTAAAGGGGATATAATTAAAATACACTAAAGCTCTAAAGGTTTCGTCGCCAATCTCATTTACAAATTGAGATAACTTTTAAAATACAACTAATTTACGTAATTTGAAAAATTTTATATATAAAACCACCATAATTTTACCCTTTTTTATTATTGTGTTTTTATATTGTCCAATAACTATTTCATTTCCATTTGGCTCATATTTTACCAATTTCTAGTGAAACTAACACCACCTCTTCTTTTCGGTCAAGTATCTTTCACTTCCATGTCCATATTCATTAGATATTTTTATATATGTTCTTATTTGTGCCTCAATTATTGATTAATGTTATTTTATAATATTTTGAATTTATTTACAAATTTTTTAAATTATTTTTTAACACTTTCCATATGGGACATTTTCGAAAAAGTGTGTATAGAAACTCTTTAATTTTTCGTGTGAACACATATTTCACTATATTGTCTTTTTATAGGAAAATTATTCCCTATATATTCTTGGTTTCTAAAAGAGAATTTTATTCACCTATATTTATAATATATTTTCATTTTAATAATTTTTTTTTCAAAAATTCTAGGTTATTTCTTATTTCCAAAGGAATTTTTATAGTTATCACAAAAGCATTTTTCATTCATGTCTACATATTTTGAAATATGTTACAATTGATCAAATATATTATTCAAATGATACCTTTAACATTATTTTTTAGGATGGATTATGAATTATTATTTTATATTAGAAGAATTTTCCATCATTTCTATTTTCTTTCCTAACAATTCAACATTTATAATCATATTTTTCTTCCAATTCCTTTCCTCTATTAATACCCTATATTACATTTCCTTGTTTGAAGGATGTTCTCTTAAATACCAATAAATTGATTTATTGGGGAAATTATTGACTAAACTATATATATTTTATCTATACAACATAAATACCATACAACCCCTCATCTTAATTAAAGGATATTTATCTAGAATGTTATTTAATATATTTGGGTATGAATTTATTTTCCGTTTGTTTTTCATGTTATGATTATTGATATAATTATGAATGATTTATTCATGTGATTCCATTTGGAAAGGATATGAAAACCATTTTTTTCCTTTGGTTATTTATGATATAATGAATGATTGTTTTAAAGTGAAACATATATATATTGATTATTCATTGGAGGGGTCCTATATAACCATACGATACATAAGTTAGAAGTTTATATCTCATGAGACATGTATACGTAGGTGAAATAAAGTTTTTCGGAAAAGTGTGGGTGTAAGTAGTGACTCAAGAAAGTGATGATACCCTCTGATTATGTTTTTTCCAAAGTTATTTCTTATACTATGTTTTAAGGGAATTTTTCATTCCAATTCCATATGCCTATGATTACGCTCGATGAATCATGTTTATTATCTTATAAATCCACACTCTTTTGCCATGATATTTGTTGTTTATTTGAGATTTCATGTCCTTCTGTTATGAATTATGTATATCTCTTGTTGTTACATGATTTTTTAATAATATATTTCTCCCCTAACCATGTTTTCTCATATTCTTATGATCTGACCCTTGATGAACTTCTAATGAGTTTTTCCCTAATTGAGTGTCTGAGCTCACCCATTTCTTATGTTTCTATTCCCTAGGATATGAAGATAAGTATAATTTATGATAATTCTAGAAGGGAGTCTAGTGTGGATCAATTATAGAGAAATTTTCAAGAATATTGTAAAATAAGTTGCTCATGTAGCTTGTCCTAAAAGACACTAAACCTTCAGTTCATGGGATTTTGTGACTATTTGTGTGATGTAATGTTTAAATTATGAGAATAATGTTAAATAAATATATTTTTATCTTATTTTATCTCACTTTTTTTCAAATATAGTGATTAAAAAATATGTTTTTATCATCAGATCCAAGAGCGTTGGTCTGGGATACCTTTGATGGCATCAGATTGAGTTTTATTTTTTTAAGTTTAATTTAATTCTTTTTGGGGATTAGGATAAGTGATATTTAGTTAAGACCTTGGAGATAAGATTATTTATAGGATAACATCCTGAATTTTTGGTAAGGAATACATTGTGTGGTTTCTAAGCAATTATATCCCTTTCTGGATACTATTAAGTGAATGAGGCTATGAAACATATGCACTTAGGGATTATCATCATAAAAAAGGCTATTCAATTGTTAACCCAATCTTCACTTTGTTCATGATAAGTAGGAATAATACTATACACATTTCTATACACTCATAGTGATTATGATTAGGTTAATTCACATTCTATTTACAAACCATTATGAAAGACTTTTTAATTTGGGGTTGTAACATATAACTAGATAAATTAGAAAACCTAATAGGAATATGAACTTGGAAAACTGAATTTAAAATGAAAATTTATAGGTTGATCTAATGAAATCATAGTTGAACCAAAAGTATCATAGGTTGAAATAAATGTTACATTTAAGAATATATCTTAGGATTTCATTTTAATATTCAGGTGGTCAATTAAACTAAATTTATTAGATAAAATCATAATCATTTTAGATTTATTATGTGGTTGGGAACATGATCATGAAAATTAAGTTTTGAAATGTATATCCCTATAAACATCTAAAACTTAGCTATAGAGGCATATTTGGAATAAATATTTGATAATATTAATATATGCCTATTATAAGGGAAAATATTTGTTACATAGTCTTCCCTAAGATATCAAAGTTTGTATCTATTTTTAAGATATATTTTGAGTCATGATTATCTTTTCGATACCCTTAGGTATTGTCATATGCAAGTGGTAATTAAAATTTTTAGGAAGCAATTTATTTAAGAGGGGAGAATGTAACACCTTGGATTTTTTGGAAGCATATTATTTAAATAAACTAGATGTTTATAATTCTAAACTATGTTTTTTCTATAAGTTTAAAGGATTTAAAATATATTAGGAAATAATTCATATAAGATATAAATTAAACTAAAAAAACATTATTCATTCTAAGTAAATTATTACGAAAAATCATATAAATAAACATATTACACACTATGGATTATTATATTCATTAAGAGTTCATAAATTAAAAGAGTATATTAAAAAGAAAAGAATAAAATATTCAACATGAGTAGATCTCATGGATCATCTTGACCCTTAAGGGTTACTAATATCTAAATAAAACCTCTAATGAGGAAGAATATTCTGAAAGGAGAAAGCATATTATGAGATCTAAAATGAAAACTATGTAAATGAGAAGTGTGACTTAAGAAGTGTGAATGGAATGGATGAGTTTAGTAGAGTTATATATATATATATATATAAGAACAAAATATGGTTGTTATAAATATGGTCATTAGAAATATGGTCAATGGATATAAATGAATCCAATTGGTATACTGAATTTGTATATTATTATTAGTAAACTTAAAATAATATAATTCACAAATAAAAAATAATGAGATAAAATATAATATATATATATATATATATAAATTTATGAATTATGTATTACTATTATCATTATTATTATTAAATTATGATATGATCTATTTATAAAATTCAAAGAAATGTATCAATATCAATGGATTAGTAAAATTAAAATTTTAGAATATAAATAATTAAATTTATTGGTACTTAGTAAATATTATTTAATATAAATGTAATATTTTTCAAAGAATTGTTTTTTTTAAGTATTGAATATTTTATCCTAATAAATTAAATTAACCAATTTTAAAATACTATTATATATGAACAAATATATTAACAATATTTAAATTATAAATTGATATTAAATAATATTAAGAATACTTAAAATTCATTTTTAATAAAATTAGATTTTTTTATATTTTATATTTTCATTTTAAAAATAAATTCATAAATTTAAGAAATTGAATTTTATAAAATTAAATTAATTTTTTAATTCAAATTTTCAAAATATTCTTAATATTTATTTTTAGGATTTTCAGGAATAAATGATTTTTATGGGAATAGTGAAATATTCAATTTTTACTAGATCCATAATGTTTATGACTATATCAAGAAGTATAACTTTAAAACAGAAAAAAAATCATGATAAAAAATGTATTTATGGAGTAAAATAATGAATTTAAAAAAATGATGTTTAATATATAAAAACCACATTTAACAATTTAAAAATTAAGAAATATTTTTCTAATAAAAACTATTTTTACTAATGGTAATGTAGTCAATCAAGCTCTCTTAATTATTTTCTTCTTATGCCCCCTCAAACCTATTCGATTCATATAAGGTGCTTGATTTATCGCCACCACCTTAAATGGATGGTTATAAAATCATATTTAAAATATTAAAATGATATTTATAATAATATCAAAATTATAAAATTATAAACCATTTCCCATATTCCTCTTAATATATGGGAAATCAAATCATCGTCCATGCGTACATGCATACTACCGCCTCTATGAAAATAATGTATTTTGTTTTTTACTCTAGTGTTTTATTATTTATCTTACTCTATTCCAATCTGATTAATGACCTTAATCAATCCTAAATAATATCATTATACTTCTTTAATAATGATATTATAACTAAATCAGCCTTTATCCACTAATTATATCATGTTCATATTTTGGTTGGTTTAACCACCCACATGAATAATGCTATAAATTTATATCCCAGACGACTTTGGGAACTTATTTTATAGTGACGTTTTATAATAATAATTAATTCATTATTTTATTTTTATTCTGTAATAGTAATATTAATATATAACTTGTTATTAAGATACCACCTTTCATTCATTAAAAATTACCAATACAATCTCATCACCGATTCCATTATCACGAATCATGAATAAAATACTCATGAGATGAAATTATAAAATTATTAATAATTATAAAACATATTTTTTTTTACCTTTAGTGGCATCAGAATGATGAAAATTGAATCTATGCATATGAATCGACACTATCATTCTAAAATTAATACTAATCCAATAATCTAAACTAATAACATATGATGATGAGAATAAAATATTAATAACTGATATAATGAAAATAAATGATTTTAAATAAAGTTTATAAAAGTTTATATATATGAATATGGTTCTGAAATATGTGATTAAGATATTTATTTTTGTTATACAGGAGGTTAGAGTGCGTTTTGACTAAGAGAGAATAAAAGTAAGGGTTTTTGCATATTTATTTTGTTTCATTGAGATATGATATGTATTCACCACTTGTTTCCTTTTTTTAGGTGTATATAGTGGAAATTTATTTATTTATTTACAATTTTCATGCTATAAAAGGGATTTACAAGTCCATCTGATGTTCTACCTTCCATGGGTCTTTAATTCGAAAGACACTGAATATGTAAGAGTTTCTTTGTCTCAACATTCAAACCTATGAGGCATGTTTGACATTGAACACCATGTTTTATTTTATATGGTGTATACACTTCTCATTTGATATGTGAAATCATGAATTATATTTCATTCATGGAATTTTACAATCCATTTCAAGATCACTCTTTAAAGGGGTTCTAATTAAAATGCACTTAAGATGTAATGGTTTTGTCACCAATATAATTTACAAATAAAGATATCTTTTGAAAGATAATCCATGTGGGGAATTTGTAAAATTTTCTCCATAAACCCTTATAATTTATCCCCTCTAGTAATTCTTGTGGTTTTACATGTCCACACACTATTTAATTTCTCCCTTGGTATATAGTTTACCCATCTTAAGAGAAACCAACCCAACGATTTATTTTCGGTTGAGTATCTTTCTCTTCAGTGTCCATATTCATTATATTTTTTATGAATTACCTTATGTTTGTATCACTTTTTATTGAGGAAATTTTCTATTGAACATATTTCCCCTGGTTTGAGACCACTATGCGGTTCCCATACTGGAGGAGTCACCACTAGACCTCAGGCACTCCTCCCTGTATGCCTAAGGCTACCGACTAGAAGTTGGTGTCTATAGTGTAACCATGAAAAGACTGTACCTCCATATAAGAGTGTGTAATAGTAATAAAATAACTAAAAAACATCAATTAACAATAAAAATTAGATTACATATAAGTAATAAATAATAACCATCAATAACAATGAATGTAGATGCATAAAGTCATACCGAATCACTAGTTTCCCACCCGGATGACCGCATATATAAAATGAACACAATAAATAAGTGAATATATACAAGGCTATACTATATCCCTAAGCCTCAACTCATCAAAATATTCGATCTCATCTAAGATATCCAACTGAAAATTCCAATACCAGGTCTCTACCCAACCTAAACCTATAACCAGCAAAATCTACTCGAATACCCAAGGGTCATGGAAATCTGAGCATGGTGAGAGTATATATCAGTAGGGTATCAACAATGGGGTCCCATACATAACCAATAAATTTATTTAATGTAAACATCATATGATAACAATAATAATAAATTGACTAAAAAATTATAAATAAAATAACCATGGTTGATCATCGGGTTCTCCTATAAAACCAATGATTAAACCAAACTCACTTTGGTTTGTTACAGAGTGTCTCTAAGAATCTCATATAACATTCCAACCAAAATCGATACCAATGAACATATAGTAATAGGAATAAAATCTAGATCCTCGTAAGTATCCAAAGGCAACCACATAATACCAAGCATAATTACCGTATCCAAAGACCGTGTTTGAGGAATCCTTAGTAGCAGGCTATAATATAATCCCTAAAAGGTGATCATAGGAGATTAAAAATCATTAGGAATCATTATTAATCCTGAAGAAGAAATCCTAAGTGTTCCATAACCATTATGTGAAAATTCCAAATCCCTAGAAGGTAATCTTGAGTATTCTATAGTCATTAAGCTTCAAGATAATCTATAGGAATTAATACTAGGTGATCAAAAACCATCAAAAATCACTAGTACAATAATGACCTTTAGCGGCCGCCAAAAGCCGTCGCTAAAGGTCTATAGTGGCCGCCTAGAGGCCGCCAAACGATGGCCGCTTTTTCCCCATCGCTATTGCTATCAGTGACCGCCATTTGGCGGACGCTGTAGGCAAGCCAGGCTAGGCTTTAGCGGCCGCCAAATGGAGGCCGCTGTAGCCCGGACCTGTAGGGGCCGCCATTTGGCGGCCGCTATAGAATTTTAATTTTTTTTAAAAAAATTTCAATTATACATTAATATATACCCAAATAAATCTCGGCAGAAATCTTTCAAGCTCCGCATCCATCATCACATATAACTACATAACAAAATTTAATAATAAAATTAGTACCGAATAAAACCTAGAAAAAAAATTAACATATTTAAATTCAAACTTACTATAACAGATCTAAAGTATTTGATTTTCAAAATATATTCATAATTTTTATTACCATTTTAAAAATTTAAAATCATTAATTCTATTGTTCTAATTAGATTGTTGTCCTATGATTTCAGGTCAATCTGATGTCGTCCGCTATGAGTTTGACCGTTAAACGCCCGTTTTGGCCGTTTATGACACCAGAACGGCGTTCTCGATCACCGCGGGCACACGTCACGTCCGATTGATGTGTCGTTTTCTCGAACACATCACAATTCACACACCCTTTGATTTCGTCTGATTTTAGGCCATTTGGACTTTGTTCGTCCCGTTTGGACCCCCACACGCGCGTTTATCAAGCGCGCACAACACTTAAAGAACACTTAATGAGCCCTATCGTGTAGACCGCATGTCCGATTGGCATTCTGTCTACACGTACACGTCCCGAATGATAATTAGATTTTTGTCATGTGATTTCAGATCAATCCAATGTCGTCCGCTATGAGTTTGAACGTTAGACGCCCGTTTTGGCCGTTTATGACACCAGAATGGTGTTCCCGGTCACTGCGGGCACACGGAACATCCTATTGGCATGCCTTCTACTCGACCACATCACAATTCACTCACCCTTTGATGTCGTCTGATTTCAGGCCATTCAGACTTCGTTCGGCCCATTTGGACCCCCCACACGCGCATTTATCAAGCGCGCGCAACACTTAAAGAATGCACAATGATCCCTACCGTGCAGACCACATGTTCGATTGACGTGACATATACGTGTACACACCGCGAATAATAATTAGATTGTTGTCCAATGATTTTAGGTCAATCCGATGTCGTCTGCTATGAGTTTGACTGTTAGATGCCAGTTTTGGCTGTTTATGACACCAGAACGGTGTTCCCGGTCACTGCGGGAACACAAAACGTCTGATTGACCTGACCTCTACCCTACCACATCCCAACTCACTCACCCTTTTATGTCGTCTGATTTCAGGCTATTCGGACTTCATTCGGCTTGTTTGGACCCCCCCCCACGCGTATTTATCAAGCGTGCGTAACACTTAAAGAACATATAATGAGCCCTACCACGCAGACCGCACGTCCGATTGACGTTCCATCAACGCGGGCACACGACATGTCCGATTAACGTGCCTTCTACTCAAACAAATTAAAATTCACTCACCCTTTGATATCGTCTGATTTTAGGACATTCGGACTTTGTTCGGCACATTTGGACCCCCACACGCGGGTTTATCAAGCGCGCGCAACACTTAAAGAATGCATAATGAGCCCTACCGCACAGACCGCACGTCTGATTGACGTGACATCTACGGTTACACGTCGCGAATAATAATTAGATTGTTGTCCTGTGATTTCAGGTCAATCTGATGTCGTCCGCTATGAGTTTGACCGTTAGACGCCCGTTTTGGCCGTTTATGACACCAGAATGGCGTTCCCGGTCACTGCGGGACACGACACATCCGATTGAATTGCCGTCTACTAGAACACAAAAAATTCACTTACCCTTTGATATCGTCTGATTTCAGGCCATTCGGACTTCGTTCGGCCCATTTGGACCCCCCCACGTGTGTTTATCAAGCGCGCACAACACTTAAAGAATGCATAATGAGCCCTACCGCGCAGACCGCACGTCTGATTGATGTTCTGTCTACGCGTACACGTCAAGAATAATAATTATATTGTTTTCCTATGATTTCAGGTCAATCCGATGTCATCCGCTATGAGTTTGACCATTAAACACCCGTTTTTGTCGTTTATGACACCAGAACAGCATTCCCAGTCACCGTGGGTACACGGAACGTCCGGTTGACATGTCGTCTACTCGACCACATCACAGTTCACTCACCCTTTGATGTCCTCTGATTTCAGTCCATTCGGACTTCGTTTGGCCTGTTTGGACCCCACCACATGTGCATTTATCAAGCGCACGCAACACTTAATGAACGCATAATGAGCCCTACCGTGTAGACCGCACGTCCGACTGATGTGCCGTCTGCGTGTACACGTCGCGAATAATAATTAGATTGTTTTCCTGTGATTTCAGGTCAATATGATGTCGTCCTCTATGAGTTTGACCGTTAGATGCCCATTTTGGCCGTTTGTGACACCAGAACGGCGTTCCCTGTCACCGCGGGCACACGGCACGTCCGATTGGCATGCCGTCTTCTCAACCACATCACAATTCACTCACCCTTTGATGTCGTCTGATTTCAGGCCATTCAGACTTCGATCATCCCGTTTGGACCCCCCACGTGCGTTTATCAAGCACACACAACACTTAAAGAACGCATACTGAGCCCTACTTCGCAGACCGCACGTCCGATTGACATGCCATCTGCGCGTACACATAAAAAATAATAATTATATTGTTTTCCTGTGATTTCAGGTCAATCCGATGTCGTCCGCTATGAGTTTGATCGTTAGACGCCCATTTTGGCTGTTTATGACACCAGAACGGCGTTCCCGGTAACCGCGGGCACACGAGACATCCGATTGATGTGCCGTCTGATCAACCACATCAAAATTCACTCACCCTTTGATGTCGTCTTATTTCAGGACATTCAGACTTTGTTTGACTTATTTGGACCCCCCCCCCACGCGCGTTTATCAAGCGTGCACAACACTTAAAGAACGCATAATGAGCCCTACCGCGCAGACCGCACATTGGATTGACGTTCCGTCTACGCGTACACGTGAAGAATAATACTTATATTGTTTACCTTTGATTTCAGGTCAATCCGATGTCGTCCGCTATGAGTTTGACCGTTAGACGCCCGTTTTGGCCGTTTATGACACCAGAACGGCGTTCCCGATCACCGCGGGCACATGAAACATCTGATTGACGCTCCGTCTACTCGACCACATCACAATTCACTCACCATTTAATTTCATCTGATTTAATGCCATTCAGACTTCGTTCGGCCCGTTTTGACCCCCCCATGCGCATTTATCAAGCGCACACAACACTTAAAGAACACATAATGAGCCCTACCGTGCAGACCGAACGTCTGATTGACGTGCCGTCTGCGCGTACACGTCATGAATAATGATTAGATTGTGTTCCTGTGATTTCAGGTCAATACGATGTCGTTATCTATGAGTTTGACCGTTAGACTCCCGTTTTGGCCGTTTATGACACCAGAACTGCGTTCCCGGTCACCGCAGGGACACGGCACGTCTGATTGACGTGACGTCTGCTCGACCACATCAAAATTCACTCACCCTTTTATGTCATCTGATTTAAGGCCATTTGGAGTTCGTTCGCCCCGTTTGGACCCCAACACGTGCGTTTATCAAGCGCACACAACACTTAAAGAACACATAATGAGCCCTACCGCGCAGACCGCATCTCCTATTGACGTACCGTCTACGTGTACATGTCGCGAATAATAATTATATTGTTTTATTGTGATTTCAGGTCAATATGATGTCGTCCACTATGAGTTTGACCGTTAGACGCCCGTTTTGGCCCTTTATGACACCAGAACGACATTCCCAGTCCCCGTGGGCACACGGCACGCCCGATTGATGTGCTGTTTACTTGACCACAACACAATTCACTCAGTCTTTGATGTCGTCTGATTTCATCCCATTCGGACTTTGTTCGGCCCGTTTGGACCCCCCCCCCCCCCCCCCCACACGTTTATCAAACGCGAGCAACACTTAAAGATCGCATAATGAGCCCTACCACGCAGACCGCACGTCCGATTGACGTGCCGTCTACGCATACACATCAAGAATAATAATTAGATTGTTTTCCTATGATTTCAAGTTAATCTGATGTCATTCGCTATGATTTTGACCGTTAGACGCCCGTTTTGGCTGTTTATGACACCAGAACGGAGTTCCCGGTCACCGTAGGCACACGACACGTCCGATTGACGTTCCGTATACTCAAAAACATCAAAATTCACTCGCCCTTTTACGTAGTCTGATTTCAGGCCATTAAGACATCATTCGGCCCGTTTGGGTGCCCCCCACGTGCGTTTATCAAGTGCGCGCAACACTTAAAGAATGCATAATGAGACCTACCGCGCAGACCGCACGTCCGATTGATGTTGCGTCTGCGTGTACACGTCGGGAATAATAATTAGATTGTTTTCCTGTGATTTCAAGTCAATTCGATGTCTTCCGCTATGAGTTTGACCGTTAGACGCCCGTTTTGGCCGTTTATGACACCAGAATGGCATTCCCGGTCATCGCGGGCACACGGCACGTCCAATTGACGTGTCGTCTGCTCGACCACATCAAAAATAACTCACCCTTTGATTTAGTCTGATTTTAGGCCATTCAGACTTCGTTCAGCCCATTTGGACCCCCCCACGTGCCTTTATCAAGTGCACACAACACTTAAAGAACACATAATGAACCCTACCTCACAGACCGCACGTCCGATTGACATGCTGTCTGCACCTACAAATCGCGAATGATAATTAGATTGTTTTCTTGTGATTTTAGGTCAATCCGATGTTCTCCGCTATGAGTTTGACCGTTAGATGCCCGTTTTGGCCGTTTATGACACCAGAACGGCGTTTCCAGTGACCGTGGGCACACGAAATGTCTGATTGACATGCCGTATGCTCCACCACATCACACTTCACTCACCCTTTGATGTCGTCTGATTTCATTCCATTTGGACCCCCCCCCCCACGCGCGTTTATCAAGCGCGCGTAACACTTAAAGAACCCATAATGAGCCCTACCGCGCAGACCGCACGTCTGATTGATGTTAATTCTACGTATACACATCGTGAATAATAATTAGATTGTTTTCCTATGATTTCAGGTCAATCCGATGTCGTCCTCTATGAGTTTGACCGTTAGACGCCCGTTTTGGCTGTTTGTGACACCAGAACGGCGTTCCCAGTCACCGCAGGAACACGGCACGTCCGATTGATGTGCCGTCTACTCGGCCACATCAAAATTCACTCACCCTTTGATGTCGTCTGATTTCAGGACATTCGGCATTCGTTCTGCCTGTTTGGACCCCCACACGCGCGATTATCAAGCGCGTGCAACACTTAAAGAACGCATAATGAGCCCTACCGCGCAGACCGCACGTCCGATTGACGTGCCGTCTGCGCGTACACATCGCGAATAATAATTAGATTATTTTCCTATTATTTCAGGTCAATCCGATGTCGTCCTCTATGATTTTGACCATTAGACGCCTGTTTTGGCCATTTTTGAAACCAGAACGGCGTTCCCAGTCACCACGGGCACACGACACGTCCGATTGATGTGCCGTCTACTCGACCACATCACAATTCACTCACCCTTTGATTTCGTTTGATTTCAGGCTATTCGGACTTCATTCAGCCCATTTTTACCCCCCACACGCATGTTTATCAAGTGCGCGCAACACTTAAAGAACGCATAATGAGCCATACCGCGCAGACCGCATGTCCAATTGATGCGCCGTCTGTGCGTACACATCACAATTCACTCACCCTAAAAAGATACAAATATCGAAAGAGTTATTGGGCTTCTCCCAAGAAACAAATGTCTGGAGTTTCTCTCCATCCACTGACACACCTTCCTCTGAGATTATTTGACCCAATAACTATACCTATATAATCAATACAAAACTGACATATATATAGCTTGACATATAGTCAATAAATGTAATCTGTATGATGTCAAGATGTTGGGTATGATCATCTTTAGTCTTAGAGTGCACAAAGATATCATCCACAAATACTATAAAAAACTAATCTAGGTAAAAAAGGAAAATTATATTCATCAAGGATATAAAAAATTCTAAAGAATTCATTAACACAAATGAAATTACCTCATTCATGGGGTTCATTCTCATCTGGATCACCAATATCACTGTGATATCCACCAGATGTATTCAGAGCCTACAATATATATCAATATTATGTATCTTAAACATATCCATAAAATTCAATCTGAGTATGGTTTGTTTTATTGTTTACCTGTGGATCCACTTGTTGCATCGTCATTTCATCGATACGTGATGACATCTGTGACAACCTCTCATCATAATCTACACGTAACTGCTGAAACTGTGAATCAAAATTACGCTGCATATTCTTCATGGAAGAATCTATCTCAGCCTGTGTGCACATCCCTGACTCTCTGCATGCACCCATCACATCTACTCTAACAACTGCACATTGTGGGACACCACCTCCATAAGTCAAATAATAACCATGACCGTCATGCCCCACGACACGGTGAAATATTTCATCTCTACGCACAATACTACGACATTGCTTCTCTAGCAACTCTGCTAACTGAGCGTCAAACTGAGCCTGTATCATATAATGAATCAATGAACAAATATGAATAATTTATATAAAATAAAAAATACATTTATTAGTAAATAATTTTCTTACTATAACACCGGTAACATCGGGATCACCCGCCCTACGAGTCCTCATCCATATGGACATCCGATCGATTGGCTCGCCGCGTTGGTGTAACTATAATAAAGGGGTTTACCGTGTTATAATACAATATTTTTAAAATATGAATGAAATAGTGAATTCTAAAATTAGATCATGTCTGAGCCGTGACACATGTCGAGTGCCAAGTCTGGAAGGGGTGCCCTGCATCGCCCGATTATGTGATTGACGAGCAGACTCGGTCTATATTCAACGTATTTACTTAATAGACATTTGAAAAATTAGTCATTTATAAATCAAAAGTAATAAATCTTAAAATCGCTGCCTCACTCGACCAAAACGCAACCAAATCCTTCCACTGCGCCGGAAGAATGCCTGGAGGGACTCGCTGTAGAATGTATGGCACACCCACAAATGTTGTCCAGTGATTTATCTTCACCCTTGACTTGTAATCCCTCCATAAGTTTCGGCATTTGGACATACATACAGCCCGAAACTCATCTGTACAGGATGTCAAATTATCCTATTAAAAATATTGTCAGTAGATGGGACAATAATAATAATAATATCCTGAAAAATTAAACATTGAATTTACCTGAAACCTCCCTCCATAATCTGTCCATCGTATCCTGAGGGAAAGAACTCCAGTCACGAGTCATCAGAGGGAATCTGTGTGAGTCTCATATCATATTCCCAAACAGATGACTCAATGCAGTAGCACCATCTCCAACTGGATGAAATGTGTCGTCAAATAACACATCCAATCGGGCTCCAGAGTTCCAGGATCGAACCCCTCTATCGGGACCCCTGTGTCTGCTGGAAGAAGTAGTAGATCCTGATAAACATAAATTCATAATTCAATTACAATATAAATTAATGATTAGAAATAGTTAAGGAAATATAAATAGAAAATTACAATCAATTAATTTAGAAAAATGAAAACATACATACCAACAACATCAAGTGAACCACTGTGACCACCCTGTGACATACCTACATTAAAATAAATTATAGTTAAATTAAGAAATTTTTATACATATATAACTCATAAATATTTTTACAAATATTAACTGGGGATATAATTACAATTTCCACTAATCATGCAAGTCTATCGTATCTCCTTCAACTGTCTCTTTGGTCCATTGTATATCTTCATCTCATACAGCTACTGTTGTTTGGTCAGGTGTTTGATCAGTAAATGCGACAACTTCAGGTTCCTCTTGGTCAATCAGAAAAACCCCTCTTCCAGACATTTTCACCACAAATTTCCAATCAGAATCATTACCAACAAAGTAAACTTGTTCTGCCTACGATGTCAGTATGAAGGGCTCATTGCTAACCCGATCATCTTTATATAGCATATTGTTAAAGTTTACTAATGTAAATTGGAAGTTATCAACTTTTGTTCCACGAACTGGATCGACCCAATCACACCTTAACAATATGTATTTTAAGCCATGATCATAAATAACCTCAATAATATCTCCCAACAATCCATAATAATAACCCGCACCAACAAAAGAACAACCAACACCACTATTTTGTGTGG
The DNA here is from genome assembly GCA_963277665.1 of Viscum album. Classification (NCBI taxonomy): domain Eukaryota; kingdom Viridiplantae; phylum Streptophyta; class Magnoliopsida; order Santalales; family Viscaceae; genus Viscum; species Viscum album. Next base: position 30,686,297 of record OY728147.1, read on the forward strand.
CTCGGTTCATGTCAGCATCACTAATATGAAATCGGAATCCATTAGCATCCAAAGACTTATAGTGATGAGCTGTAATAAATGGACCATCAGCCAGTTGGTTGAGTTCTTCGCTCACATGCTGGGTTAAATCACATAACTTTTGAATCTGAAAATTTCACATATATAGTTTAATGGATAAAGGATTGTGAAAATACAACTAATTTGCACTATAAAAATATTAAATCAATTATAGGTACATGAGTCTTGAACCACTCATGAAATGTGTTGAAATGATGTCTTTGGATTTGATACTCAGTTGCACGAGGCCTTTCACGTTTCAACTCAGCGATATGCATCCTAAATCACAACACAATATAAGGTAAGCAATAAAATAAATATAGAAACAAAATACACATCAACTATGAAACTTACTGTATCAATGGCATAATTGATGGAGTGTTGAACAACACATATCGATGAGCTTGAACCCACTCATCGTTCCGCATATAAAATGTTATTCCTTCTCCAATTGGACCCTCGTCAGTCTGGGACAGTTTATCTATCTTTGTTTCAACCACATCAATATATGAAGCATAGAAATTAGTACACTCATCCATTAAATATCCCTTGGAAATTGAGGCTTCTGGAAGAGCTTTGTTGCACACATAGTGTTTCAATGTATTTAATTATCGCTCTATTGGATACATCCACCTGAATTGCAAGGGACCGCCAACAATGACTTCACCAGTTAAATGCATGGTAAAGTAAACCATGAAATCAAAAAAAGATGGCGGAAAGAGTTTTTCTAGGTGACATAGTGCAAGTACAATATTATCTTGTAGGTTTTTCAAATCACTCATGCGATGATTCCTATAACAGAGCTGTCTGAAAAAATTAGAAACTCCAATCAACGGCTCAACAACCTGTGAAGGTAAGCAATCACGAATTGATATAGGAATTAACTGTTGAAGCATAATATGATTATCGTGACTTTTCAAACCCTGTAATGTCATGCTCTTCATATTCACATGCTTCGAAATGTTAGAGCAATAACCATCTGGCACCTTAACAGTCTTCAAAATTGATAGAAATGTTTGTTTCTCTTTTTTACTCATTGTGTATTGTGCAGCAGGAATGTATGCCCGATTACCTTCACCCAGCTGTAAATGTAAAGGTTTTATCAATCCCATTTCTTGAAAATCACGTCGAGCATTAGCACTGTCCTTTAATTTCCCCTTGAAGCCTAAAATGGTGCACAGAATATTATCACATACATTTTTTTCAATGTGCATCACATCTAAATTATTCCTTAAAATATTATATTTCCAATAATGAAATTCAAAAAAAATACTTTGTTTCTTCCAATTATGACTTCGCTGTCTATTTGCAGCAGGAATAGAAGGCAATGCAGGAACCAATAAATCTTGAAAATCATACATTGTACGGATGTTTTCTTGATCAAGTTGTGCACAAATTTCAACCCCAGACAGTATTTGTGGTGATGGGTCAAACTCTCTATTCCCATCAAACGATACACGGTCTTTTCTGAACCTATGTAATGGAGGAAGAAAGCGTCTGTGACCAAGATATTCCCACTTTATACAGTGCTTAAGCCATATATATTTATTACTCTTATTACAACCATGGAAAGAAAATTATCATTTTTACTCCAACCTGATAAGTTAGCATACGCTGGGAAATCATTAATTGTCCATAAAAAAGCGGCCTGACATCTAAACATTTCATTTTCTGCCGAGTCAAAAGTCATTACACCATTGGCCCCAAATTATTGCAACTCATCAATCAAAGGTTGCATATAAACATTGATTTTAGCACCAGGTCCTCTCGGTCCATCAATTAGAATTGACAGTAACAGAAAATGTTGCTTCATACATACCGATGGGGGAATGTTGTATAGAACCAACACCACTGGCCATGTACTATGTGTCGCACCAACCATGGACCTAAATGGGTTAAAACCATCTTATGCCAAACCCAGTCGAATATTATGATCATCTCGGGAAAAGTATGGGTGTCTTTGATCAAACTCTTTCCATGCCAAAGAATCTGCCGGGTGAGTTAATTTATCAACCTCTTTCTTTCTCTCTGAATGCCAAGTCATCAATTTAGCAATTTTAGTGGACAAGAGGAATCTCTTCAGTCTCGGTTTCAGTGGGAAATAACGCACCTGTTTAGCAACAACTTATTTCCCTTGATTCAAGACTCTCCCAGGAAGAATCAGAATACCATGATTAATCTTATTAGTATTGCACCTGAATGTATAGAAAACAATACAATTATTTAATTACACATTCTCTTTTCTGAACAAAATACAATTATTGTGACATGCATCAATTGTATCATATGTAAAACCAAGATCATCAATTAACTTGCGAGCTTGATAGAATGACTCTGGAATCTTCACTCCAGTAGGGAGTACCTTCTTCAATAATACCAACAACATGTCGAATGAGGTGTCTGACCACTGGTTCAAGGCCTTTAGGTGTAACAATTCAACGATGAACAACAGTTTACTAAATTTATTTCATCCGTGATATAATTCAGTACGCACATCGTCAAGAATTTAAAATAATTTCAATGCTTCTCCATCTGCAGAAGAATGAGGATTGCTCAATCCAACGTCGTCATTTATGACATTACTGTCTTCAGATTGAAACTGACGCATCATATCATTGAGAATTATGTTCATCAGATCAACTATTCTCTAATCAATATTCATATGAATATTTTCTGAGCGATGACATGAAACATAATCTTCTCCATGACGCGTCCATGTCTTATAGTTTTTCAAAAACCCATTCAAAAACAAATGTTCTCTAACACTATCTCGTTTGAAGAGATATCTATTTGCACATTTTTTTCATGGACAACAAATCATATCACTTGAAAATTTGTTGGTGAAATCCATAAATCGCTTAATCCCCTCCTAATATTCAGCTGAAAATCTATCTTGCATATCAATCTAACTACTATCCATATCTGTATTTAATAGAAATCAAAAGTGAAATATCTTATTTAAATTCTAAAAAAACACATATAATTAAAATTTAAAAACCAAATTTTAAAAGGATAAAAAACATTACCTACGGAGGACTCGACCGCGGGTAATGGGGTGTGACTCGATTGCGGATCTATGACGGTGCAGTGACTTGAAGACCGAACTCGAAAGGAGCGGAACCATTGGACGAAGCGTGGGGGGGTTCTACACGGCGGGGCACAATGGACCGGAAGGGTCCAATGGAGGTAGGAGGACTTGCCGGAGGGATGCAAAGGGGCCGAGAGGGAACGACGGCGGCAGGATTGTCCAGGTGCAACGCGGGTAGGGGTGGGGGTTGCCGGGTCGTAGGGGTTTCGGGGTTACGAGGGTGCAGCGCGGAGGCAAGGCGGTGGGGGTCGCCGGGGTGCAGCGCGGGCAGGGGGTTGTCGGGTCGCGGGGGTGTCGGGGTCACGGGGGTGCAGCGTGGAGGCAACGAAGTGGGGGTCGCCGGGGTTGCGGGTGGCGCAACACGGAGGAAAGGGGGTGGGGATCGCCGGGGGTCGGGGTCGCCGAGGGTTTCTGAGATCGTCGGGAGGTCGGGGGTCGTGGGTCGGGGTCGACGGGGGTTGGGGGTCGGGGTCGCCGGGGTCACTGGCGGTTAGGGTTTGGGGTCGCTGGGGGTCAGGGAGGGGTTGTCGGGGGTCGGGGAGGGTCGCCGGGGGTCGGGGAGGGGTCGCCAGGGGCCGGCCTCGCCGGGGGTCGGGGTCGCCGGGTCGAGGGGTCGGGGTCGCGGGGGTCGGGGTCGCAGGGTCGAGGAAGGGTGGGTCGTGGGGTCAGGGAGGTGAGGGAGGGGAAAATGTAGGGATTTGGGAATTAAAGTGCAGTGGATTCCATTTGGCGGCCACTGTTGATTGTATTAGCGGTCGCTAAATGGCGGCTGCTATAAGTGCCCCGCCTCGAAAACCAGAAATTCTAGTAGTGAATCATTATAAAAAACTAGTAAGAAATCTTGAGCATTCCATAGTCATCAGGTGTAATATTCGAACCCCAAGATGTAATATTGATCATTCTATAGTCACTAGTTTCCAAGCCGATCCCTAAGAGTTAATACTAGAGAATAAATAATAATTAGGCATCATCATAAAACCCAAGGAGGTAATCATGATAATTCCATAGTCAAAAGGTGAGAATGATGAAGCCCAAGAGGTAATGATAAGTGTTCCATAGTCATTATGCTTCAAGTAGATCCCTAGGTATTAATATTAGGAGATAAATAATCATAATGTGTCATCATCGAACCCCAGCAGGTAATCCTGAGTGTTCTAAAGTCATCAGGAATTATTTTTGAACCTTGGGTGATATATCAAGCATTCCATAGTAGCAGGATCATATTCCATATACAAAGATCTAGTCTAAGGAATCCCATGTATCTCAATAAATATTAGTGGGAAGTTTTTCCCACCTGAAATATCTCATATCATTGTCACTACAACATCCTCAGGCTCAGATCATCGATCTTGGTACACCCACAATCATTATTACCCATTTCCATGTACAACCTATCTAGGGTCAATATCTCACTTGGGAACTCATCATGGCCCCTAGGTCACAACATAGCATAGTAATCCCACATGGGAACCTTATCCTAAAACTTATCTCTCTAGTGAGAACCCATCACTGAGAGGGAATAACGTCCCTAAAACCTGTCATAATCGTATCACGAGCTCATTGGCCTTATAGGCATAAACACAGAGGGGATATGACTTGGAGACTATTCCATTACCAAGTCACCCTAGGTCGGTCCTCACACCCAACACATTCATAAATCCACATAGGGTCTACCCACCTAGGTAATCACATCTCTAAGGGGGAGGATCACTCACCCCATGCTCATCTTAGGGGTTCTAGGTACAACTGAAGAATCCTTTGATGGTATGAACAACTCAGTTTTTAGTCTTAATTTATTTTTAATCATTACTACACATTATCAAAGCATCTTGTATAGTGAAAACCAAAAATTAACTGATCATATTAAAATGAAAAAACTAGAATAGGAGGATCATCATACATAATTTATAATTATTTTATTTATAAGATTTAGAATTACCTAAACTTTCAATTCATATTTTATTTATGATAAAGTGGAATAGATATTATCACACCGTCTATGATCTACATGATTCAAGTGTAGAGTCTCTCAAATAGTTATCCACATGTGCACCACAATCCCTGGACATCAATGTGGAATCATCAGGTACTAACACAACCGATCCTGACCACTTGCATTATTTGTGGTTAATTGCAATAGTGTTCTTCTTGAAGGAGGAATAACTCTTGGTGGTATCTTAAAGGCATGGGAGAGGAGGAAGATATATATCATTATAGATCTGTAGATATATCTATAGGTCTTGAGAGAGTCTCTCTCTCTATCCATTTTTTCACAACAAAAGCAATTCAGGAAAGATTATAATTAAATATTAATTATGGAAGGTTTAGGGTTAGAAAATCACGGACAAGCCCCTAAACATATTTAATATGATTAGTTGAACCTGTGTACATTAATAATAATAACAATATAATTAATCTATTTACATACCAAATTCATTATGAATATAAATAAATATCACTTATTCTATTTCTAATCGGACCATTAAGCTCAGTCCACTTTCCCTTTTCGATGCTTATCAATCATCTAATAATAGATATTTAATAAATAAATTTCAATCTTTTATTGTATGATAAATATAAGCAATATTATATTATAAAAACATGAAAATAAATATTTATTATTAGTATTTAAGTCACTTATTATTTTGAATTTTTTTTATTAAATTATAAAAATCAACCAAACTAAATAAATCTTTTTTTTTCTAAATTGTTAAATTCATTACTTGAATTTAATAGAGACTGTGAAAACACTTAGTGTGTGGCACTCTATTCTTATTTCTCAGTGGAATTAGGAATAACCACATAATGTTCAAGGTTCTAGAAACATTCCAATGATCTTATATAGAAATAAGTTAATATCCAAATAAAATTCAACCTCTCGTGAATACTTACTGTGTAATATAATTCCTTTATCATGATATCTCAAATCAGGCAGGTTTCATGTTAGTTATATCAATCTATATGATTGATTTCTCTTTCTTTGAATTTTTAGAAATGAACTTTCCCATTGAACCCCATAGAAATAGATTTATGTAAGCAGTTTTATTCCCATCAATTTTCTTGATATATCAACTTTCATTAAGGGAAAACAGAAATAAATACTTTATCACTTTATCCATTAATGCTATATCACTCGTGACACACCCAACATATCCTACCTCACCAAAAGAATATTTCATCATGATTTTCATAAATACATCAAATTATGAATGTCATGATATATAATAATGATAATAATAAAATCTAAGGATCAATACACATCTCTTCATATAGGAACATTCAGTCACACATCGAAATGTGGATTTACTATTGATGGTCCTATTCTCATAACCTCCAATCATGAAGATTACCAAAGGAAAAAAACCATGAGAAGTTGTATTAATTTATTATGATCCTCATACCTCTGATAGAATTATTATCTATGTCCCATCAGAAAATATCATCCGGCCATAGAATATATATTTAGGAATGATATCGTGGAACCTCTAGTTTCTCATAATAGTGAGGAACTGTTAAGACCTTTTAGTGAAACATATAGTCTTAATACATTATCACATACAAGAGTTATGTAGAGGAACAATAGTGATGTGATAAAAAACCTCATTAATAATAAACAACATGTAATAAAGTACAAATATAGTTGGTTCTAGGGAATCAAATCATATATACTCCCACTTACGCTAGATCCAAGCGGAAACATCTTCCAATCCCCTAACTATCACATGATTCTCATGCCTCTACTAAGATAAATCCTTGTTCAATGGGTATACTATGTTCTCTTCCATGTATCCTATACTCACCAAAGCCTCACCTCATTGAAAAAATACCTTAAGAGATGAAACTTCCAAAGTATGTTCTTTGTACTTTGGTGTGACCTAAAATCCTTGGAGAGAGAAACCACTAAAGTGTAATCATAGTAAACTATGATAAGTTATTTACTATTAGGTTCCAAATCAATCTATTGGAAAAATTTAAAAATCCAAACTATAAACTTTTATGCATTTAAAGCCTTTATGTACTCTGAGTCTGCTATAAAATTAGTGAAAACTAGCTTCTTGGAACTCTTCCAACTAATGGATTCTCAATTTCAGACAAAAGATATATCCAAATTATGACTTCAAATCATTCTGATATGTATAAAATATAGAATTTTTGTAACTTCTAATGACAAGATATTCATCTCCTCGATACTCCAAGAACATGTTCTTAGTTCACATCAGATACTTATGGATACGTTTAACAGTAGTCCAATACTATTCACCTGGATATTCTTGATATATTCCTACCATGATCAAAGAATATAAAACATCAATACTTATATATAACATGGAATAAATGATGGATATTATAATTTAATCATACAATATCTTACTAATTCTATCTCTTTACTCTTGTATATGAGAAAAAATTTTATTGAAAATTTGTATACGAAGTGACACTAGAACCGACCCCATCTTGGATTGTTCGATTCTGCACCTCTTCATTAATTTCTCAATGTATGTACCTTGACTTATTCCATGAAGCCTCTTGTATCTATCACACATGATCTTGATCCCTAGAATGTAGGCTTCTTCACTTAAGTCCTTTAGGTAGAAGAACTTACTCAACCATGCCATAACCTATTATAAAGATGGTATATTATTTCCAATTAGTAATATGTCATCAATATATACTACTATGAAAACAATTATACTCCCACTAAAATTCTTGTAAACACATGTCACAAAACCATTTTTAACAAAACCAAATTCCATTATAGATTCATTTAATCAAATTCTCTATGGCCTGTATGCTTACTTTAATCCATAAAATGATCTCTAAAAATTATAATTTTTTTTTGAATTTCATGGAGTCACAAACCCTTTTGGATGTTTCATATATAATCATCTTTAAGGTTCCCATTAAATAAAAATGTTTTTTCATCCATTTTCCAAATCTCATAGTCATGGTAAGCTTCTATGGAACACATAATTTTGATTAATATAAACATATAAACTAAATAAAAGGGTCTATTATTGAAAATTCCTTGACATTGTATAAAATCCATATCCACCATTCATGATTTATATTTATTTACTTCACCTTCCATATCTATCTTTATATTGAATTCCCATTTACACCCAACATGATTTACATCAACTGGTGGATCGATCAAAACCAAACTTGGTTTTAAAACATGGAATCTATATCAAAATTCATGGATTATTTCCATATTTTATAATATTATATCTTTTCTAATTCTTTATAGGAGAGAGCATCATTATTGTCAGCCAATAATGAGCCACCATCATCAGTGACTAGAAAACCACATATCCCTAGTTCTCTTACCTCTTTAGCACTATTACACATCACTTGTGTTTTAGGAACAAATTCTTCCATGGGGATTAGTGGAATTAGTTATCATACAAACTCTTGTGTATATTTATCATCAAATTCAACAAATCAATCTTGTTCCCACTATCCTCCCCGAGGATGTGCTCCATATCAATAAAAATGGGTTGTCTTACAACATTTACTTTATTTTCTGAAGGTTTTTATAGGTAGTATCCACTTGTTTCCTTGGGATACCCTATAAAGATACACTTCATTACATGTGATGCTAGTTTGGTACTTATTATAGCCTAAAAATGTTTTGAAACACTACACAAAAACATGTGACAAAATGGGTTTCTCTCCACACTATAACTCAAAGGGAATACCATTTCCAACTTATTTTTGATTGGTTTATTATGTATTATGTTGTCTGTAATGCATATACCTAAAAGGATAATGTAATTATTGTGTGACTAATCATATACCTTACTATTTCCAATGAGGTATGGTTCATACTTTCACTAAAACTATTCCACTATGGTGGGTAATGTGGGGTGAGTTGAGATAGAATCCCAAACTCCCATAGAAAGCTGAGAAAGTATTGATTAAGATATTCATGACCAAGATCCAATCGAAGTTTATTTATATTTTTACCAAGATGATTCTCAACCTCATTATTGAACTCCTTGAATTTCTCAAAGGATTCAGACTTATACCGCATCAAGTAGATAAAACCATACATACACAATCTGTCAGTAAAAGTAAAAAATTATGAGAATCAACCTCTAGTGTCTACAAGAAAAGTCCACACACATCAATGTGTATAAAATATAGAAGATATGTGTCCCTTTTACCATGAACACTAAATTGGGGTTTGGTCATCTTAGCTTGTAAACATTCCAGAAATCTTTCAAGTGGTTTAAGCTCAAAAGAATCTAAGTAATGATCTTGGTAGGGATTTGTCAAATGCTTCTATTTTAGATGAACAATATGGTGATGCCATAACTGGATGTTATATGAGTCATGAATTTTTGTTTCATTATCAATTACTAATATTTTTTTTTCATAAATAAATACATAAATACTGTTATTAAAATGTTTTGTACCATAACATATGTTATCTTCATAAAAGAAACAACCCTTATTTCCAATGATGAAAATAAATCCATTTCATATCTAAAAAAGAAATGAAAATAATGTTCTTGGTAACACTACGCACATAACAAAAATTCTTTTAAATCAAAATCAATCCTATCAGTAATGTGATATGGTAGTATCTAATAGCTAGAGTAGTTATCCTCACTCCTTTGGTAGTCCGTAGATCCACCTCATCTCTGGTAATATTCTAAAATCTACTTGGTTTCTATTTTTAGATATGGATGTGAGAACCAAAGGTAACATATAATGACAAACTTGTAGATATGGAAAGACTACACTCAATAATGAACCCACCAAAAGCTTCCTGTTGCTTATTTGGATTTTTGAAATTCCTCTTCCAGTGGTCATTCTCAGCACATGAAAAATATACAACATCTGATTCCTTTTCTTGGCTATGGATATTCATATTATTGAAAGGGAATTTATCTGAAGCCTTATAATTATAATGAGTCTTCGACACCTTTACCATGTTCATCCTCTTCTTATTCACCATAAGTTCAATGGGTTTTTCATGCCCTATGTGTTTATTACTTTGGTAAATAAGTGTAGGAAGTTAAAAAAGTGTCTTCTCACTATTGCACATATTATAATTTACAATAAAACTAGAGAACTTTTTGGGTAGTTAGGATATCATGAGATATGTGAGAAACTCATTAGGGATATAAAATACCAAGATGTATAGGCTCTCAATGTATCTAATCATCTTGACTATATGCTCCCTTGTCATCGCTGAATTTCCAAGCCTGCACATAAACAATTCATTAGAGATCTAATATCTCTATGATATCTCCTTCTCTTGATATAGATCATTAAGGTGGGAAATGATGATACAAACATCCATATTCTCATATTACTTTAGAATCTCATTATACATGGTGTATAATAAGAAACATTGGATACCCATAGTGTCATCCACATGATTCAAATACCCAAATACTTCTTCCTTTTTAGCCTATAGGGAAATGAACTCAAGTTGTGGGGTCTACAGCATATGTAATTTATATTCATGGTATAGTATAACACACAAGTGCCTATACCATTTCTATAAATTCATTTAGTTGATAAGGATATCCTTTTATAGTATGGATAACAGTGATATTATTGAGGTCATTTTAGTTTTAATTTCTAAAATTTAATATTAGATCATTAGGACTAGTTTTGATTACAAAAATAGATTAAGAAATTTAAATTTAATTAAATTCCATTAATATCACACAATTATTTAAAACTTAAATATCCCTCACTATCATTTTCAAAATATATTTTCACTTAGATATTCTTGTTTTAAGGATTCATATTCCATTATCATAACCCAAACATGTGATTGAAAATTTATTTGAAGGGTTTTAGGTAGGCATAACTTCAAAAATACATTAAATCACAATTCCTTGATCCGTTGAGTGGAATTCCTAATCTTGCAATCCTATTTTTAGGATTTCTTCAACACTTGCCTCTTAGCCGCACCAAGTCCATCTTAGGAAATAACCCCTCTTTATAAACTAAGTTAAGCTAAACCAAAACTTCAATCTAATCATTCCATGATAATTGAAATCACCCTAAATTGGGATGGTTATGAACTTTGAACTATAAGGTTATTTCTAACTTAAGAAATTAAAGGATATGATGACTTAATATTTCTATTTGAGGTATTTTATCCTTATAAATAAATCCCATTTTACCCTTTCACATGTGTTGTTAATATTAAGTGTATTTTAATTAAGTTATTAACCATGTATAATAAAATATTTACACATAATCTTGTTATATTTTATTCCATTTTCATGTTTCTTAATTCATTTATTTAGTTGATTATGCGACATTCACAAACAAAAATAATTAAACATGAAACAGAAAACAAATATAAGTGGCATGATCATGGGATTATATAATGGTTATTTTTTCTAAAAGATGATAAAATAACCCTCTACCCTTTCAGAAAACACACCTTGAACCATATCTTGGTTCATATTACAACATTCCACCTTGGATCTTTTCTTTACCTCGATTGGTTTTTCCAATATTTCCCGACTCAGAGTACCTCCTCTAACTTGGGAGATCTGTCTGTACCTAAGATTTTACTCACATGCATGTGGGAGGATATAATGGATTGGATAAAGGGGGTTTACACACATTCCATCATTTTAATTTGATAAAAATAAATTCCAAGGAAACCAATCATATATAAATTTCTGGTCTAATCTCATGATCATCCACACAACTTGAAACATGCATACATTTTCAATCTTATCATCAATTACTTATATTTTTTCCATTAAATAAGATAACATGCCATGAATTAATCAAATTAATTAAATTTATCTTGATTTCATCCAAGTATCCTTAAATCACCATCATTTGTAATTTTAAATAAATTAAATTTAATTAAATTTAATGAAGCAAACAAGTGTACTTTGTAGGAAAAAATTATGTGCTTATACATATTTTAATATGTAATAGATTTAATGAATATAATTATAAATCATAATCCATGGTTTGTAATTTAAATGAATCATCACAAGAATCACATGTGAATAGGTTTAGTTATATATTTAATTTTTCACCATGGAAAATGGGCACACTATCTGTAACAGACTTCATAGTGCCTACAAAAGTGCAGAACATGTACTATCTCCTATTTATGTATGTAGCACACAACTTGGGGTTGGCTATAATACCAACATGGTTGTGTTTAAGGTAAAAATTGTGTATTCCAACTTACATGATGTGTAACCTTGGAGTTTCATGAAATGACTATTCTCGTGTTGTGTATCTGATACAAGGCATGATGGGACACCCTGTGTTCTCGGCTACGAGAAAATAGGGATTAAATGTCTTGTACAGTAGGCACATGATGTTTAGTTCTTAAAACAATGTGCTTGTATGTACATATCTACACCCTAATCCACTTTTCTCAAATCTCAGATCGGATTTCATATGATTCATCTGACTTTATCATGTGATACAGATTTGAAAACAAAAATAAAAGGCATGTATGAAGGTAGTACACATAGTGTACTCTTGTTTTATCTAGATAGAGCCTTTGGAACCTCTTGATAGTATGAATTGAATGTTTATATATTTTTAATCATTAACCAATTACTGGTTATGTTATCCAGAATGAATAAAGTAAGATATGATGATGTTCAGATATAAAAATGAATTTATATAAGTTAAAGAAAATACTAACATATGAAATCAATCAATAAATAATAAATAATTATAAATTAAACACATGAATTCTCTGATACAACTTGTAGTTTCATAGGGTAGTGGTAGCATCATTTGATGGTATTCCTAACTCTAATTTTAGTCTTAATTTATGTGTAATCATCTTCATTAATGATCAAATCATAATGTAGAAAAAACCATAGGTTAATTGACTAGATTAAAATTTAAAAACTTGAATATGTGGATCTTAAAATGTAATTTATAATTAATTCATTTAGATGAAATAAAATTAACTCAACTTGAAATTCAATTTTTGTTGATGAGATAATAGAATAGATCTCATCACACTATCATTGAACTATAGGATCCAAGTGTAGTGTACCTCTAATAGCGATTCCCATGTGCACCATAATATCTGAATGTTGTCGTATAGTCATCATGTTCTAGGATGAATAATCCCAACGGCTTTCATTTTTCATGGTTCATCCCAACAATATTCTTCTTGAATAAGGAAGAAATCTTGGTGGTCTTGCGAATTCTTAGGAGTGGAGGAAGAGAGAGCTCATTCTAGATCTATAGATCTCTCCTAGGGCTTCATAGAGTCTCTATATTTTAGTTGTGTACACCAAAATTCATTCAATAAATATTTATAATTAGATATTTATTATGAAATGTTTCAGGTTGACAAATCTCACACAAGTCCCTAACCATCTTTAATATTATTAGTTGATCCCATACCCAGTAAGAAATAATAATAATATTATTGATCACTTGACATGTGAAATTTATTATATATATATATATAATTTATATCATTTCTAATTTGATCATTAAGAGTAGTTTGCTTTCCCTCATTGATATTTAATGATCCATGAATAATGACTTTTTAATAAATAAATGTCACTAAATTATTCTATTTTAAATATAATAAATATTATATTTTACAAACATAAAATTAAATAATAATAATAATAATTTTTCTCACTTATTATTTCTAATAACTTGTGCTTAAATTATGATGATCAACCAAACTAAATAATTCATATTTATTCTAACTTGTTAAATTCATTACATGAATTTATCCGACATTGTATATACACTTAGTTTGTGACCCACTAGGCCTCTTTCTCAGGGGCATTAGGTATAGCCACCTAAAGTCAAAGTCTAGTGTCTAGAAACACACCAATGATTCTATAGATAAATATGTTAACATAACAATGATATTAAGCCTCCCATGAACACTTAACATGTAATATAATCCTCTTATCATGATATCTCAAATCATACAGGTTGCATGACGGAGCCATCAACCTATATGCTGGATGTCTTTGTTCTTTGACATTTTAGAAATGAAATTTCCCACTGAAAACCATGAAAATGGATTTATATAGGCAGTTCCATTCCCATCAAAGGGTTTGAGATATAAAATTCTATCAAGGGACATAATGGATAAAACCTTTCTCTCAATATCCATTAATTCTATATCACTCGTGTCACACCCAATGTATCATACCTCACTACGAGCATATGTCTTAATAGTTTTCTTTAATACATCAAAATTTGAAATTATTGATATATATTAATAATAATATTAAAGTCTAAGGATAAATACATGTTAGATCCCAAAGGATAATTGTGGAAGTACTAGGGGGGGTGAATAGTCCTTTATTAAAATTATCAGAGTTATTCAAAATTAATTGTGAAATTTGGTGGTCTAAAAATATTAATTGAATCAGTCATAAAATAATACTAATTGTTCATGTTTGAAGAGTGTATAATGAAAATTAAATAGATTAATATAAGGAATTTTAGAGTATTTTAGATCAAAGTGATCCTACATCTACTCTCCACACTCCAACCAATGGATTATCTCACCCACTAAGAAAGAGAGAGAGAGAGTCTTTTACATGGGATCAATATATATTCGGGATTTTATATGGGATAAATCCCTACCCAAGACATTGTGAGGATAATCCCCAAACCTACACATAGAATTTTGCAGGAGTATACCTAAATAAGGGCTTTTTATAGGAGCATCCCCAACCTAAGTGTTCTGCATTTTGTTCAGATGTGAATAACCAAGGAACTACCTTTGGCACAAGAGCCTCATCCCAGTTGGTGAGGGCTCAGTAAGTGTATCCAAGTGACATGAGTTCAAATCCAAGTGGAGATATAATTTTCAGTTTACTATAGCAGTACTGTAGTGTGCATTATATCAGGTATTATTTGATATTGTAAAAGCAAGAACTATTCATCTGTTTGGGATTTCGGGCCACTGGTTTGGTCCTTGGGTCCTTCAAGGCCTTTGGGCCACCCAAGGCCTTTGGCCTAGTATGGCTTTCGGGCCACCTCAAGGCCTTTGGGCCACCTCAAGGCCTGCATGCCAACTCAAGGCTTTCAGGCCACCTGAAATTGTGCTTAATGGACCATGAAGACTCTACAAGGTGCAAACTCCAGATGAGGATTTAGAGCAGGAACATTCACCAGAGTAGAAGCTAATAGATTTAGAAGAAAGAGATGGTATAACATTGCCATTTCGACTAGCCTATGAATGCATGATAAGCCTAACCGAACAACTATGTGATGATGGAGAGACGAAATCATGATGTAAAAGATGGGGAGGAGAAGTTCCATATATTTATAGTCTAGATATATCCCTGTAATTCCTACGGGTCATGTAATCTATAATCCTATGGGCATTCTAAGGGTTTCCCTCATCCCCTTAAAGTGATATTATCAAAAAATAGAAAAAATAAAAAAAGCCCTTTGTACCATTTGGGTAAGGAACTACCTTTTGGTAAGGTATCCCAACCACATAATACTTTTTATAGGTGGTAAAAACTATTGTGTGAAATATTTAAGTACATGAAACTTTACCAGCCTAGAATAATAGATACAATAATGAAAGAACCATTGGAGATTTGTACAAATTGTGCTATAAATGAAATATTTGAAGAAAGACCATCAAATTCTAAACATAGTGTACTCTGGGTGTTCCAACAGTGGTACAATATGTCTCTTTAAGGAGAATTAAGTCAAATAAGAATTTTTCCTTCCTAAGGAGTTCATAATAATAGATGTAAATGATTGAGAATGAGATCACTTGAATGTCAAATAAGTATGAATTTATGAGATCTTAGTGTTTTTATTATGTCGCTTTCCTGGTCATAGGTTCTGAGCATCCTTGACTCCTTTTAATAGATATCAATTTAGACTACACACTCAAAAAAGTAGTTAGAATAATAAAAGAAATAAAACTGGATTATCGAAGAGAGGTAAAAACTATTTTTGAATAATAATCACACAACTCAGGAAAAATATTTAAAATAATGAAGAATACTTTAAACCAATATCAAATTAGGTAAATCAATTTAAATTAATGTTAAACAATTATTCAGGTGATAGAAAATTATCATCCATAATAATCATAATAATAATTTTTTGAATTAGAAACTTAAATATTGATTTAAATTAAATTTAAATTTCATTTTAAATAAGTCATATAGAGTCTATATTAATTAGTCAATGTAATTCCATAAATATCATAACATAATTTGAAGGTTTAAATTTCAATATATGTTCCAATTCCATACAACGTGTTATAATTAAAACATTTAATTATACTACATTAAATATTAAAAAATTAGTTTGAATACTTTCATTAACGTTAAATATTAAATTATAAAATAATAATTCAAAGAAATAAATCCAAAATATAAATATTTAAATAATATAAATAAATGATGTAAGTGTTATGCAAGAATAATGAATAAAATAAATAATATGTTAAAACTAGTTAAAAAATATTAAAAAAACTTCAAATATTTTTTATATAATATATATTAATTTTATAAATTAATAAAATACTTTAAACAATAAGAATAAGAATCCAGTTAATGAAATAATCAAAATTGAAGAAAAATAGATCATGTGTGGAATTCCATATCTTAGGAAAAAATAAAAAATAAAAAATCATGACCATCCATGCCAAATGCACTTACAATCGGTATGATTATTATTCCTTGTGTATGGTTGTCTTGCAATCACTATAATAACCATGGTGCAATAAGTTGAATGATCTTGTTGTCACCATAGTGAGTGTGTGAAGAAAATATCATGTAGTCACTTGATAAAATGTATTATCACTATAATGATTTTGAGTATACCGTGTGGTAACCATACTTATCATGTTTCTCTATGGTAACCTTAAAATTTACTATGGTAGGTATAAAATACTCATAGTATGTTGGTGGGGAACACAGAGTCATGCTGCTGAGATGCATAGTTAGTGCATGGTGCTACTGGTGATTCCATGTAGAAGAAACTCCAATTCAGAATATTTTTTTTGAGTTGTGAAGGTTCTACTCACTATGTATGACTTAGTGGTAAGCTTCCAGCCTGATTCCATGATGGAAATAAAGGTTCCAAGAATCATGTGTTGCGTGGCTGTGAAAAGTCCTCATGTGACAAGTAGGATTGAAGGATCATGGTAAGGTGGAGTCTTCATGTGGTAAAGAGAGCTAATCTCATGGTAGGGTGTTGTAGAAACTCATGGTTAGATGAAAAGGAAACTAAAAAACCTATACATCATGATATCTAAACTTCAGATATTTTTTAACATATCTAAATAATTGAATTAGAAAAATGTATAGTATAATTAATTTTATAAAATTTCAAAATATTTCCAATGAATTAAAAAGAGAGTTAATGTGACAAGTATAACGTGATATATAATCAAAATACAGAAAAAAACATAAACTAACAACTGTAGAAAAATGAGAAAACTACTACAGAACATAAACCTAAATTGTAGGTATCTAAACTTCATTTTAGACTTTGATGCATTTTAATAAAATTTTTATACACATATTATCATTCTAACCCAACAATTAGAGTAAAATTCGAATATGTATTGTGAGAGATATTTTTTTTTGAATTTTTGGAAAATCCAGAATTCTAGATTTGTTGTAAGAACTTTTGATATTTTTGTCACCTCTTAAAAAAAATTCAGAATTTTATTTATTCTAATTAAATGTTTATAAATGTTTTATATTTCCAACAACATAAGCTTCACAAGAATTAGTTATATATAATTCATGTTATAATTAAATATCCAAATAAAACTTAATAATAAAATAAGCAGAAAAATATTGTTTATACCAAAAGAAAGTATCATTTTGAGATCAAAAATTGAACATGTTAGATATAGATTTAGGCTTTGATATAGTTTAATAAAATTTAGATAAACATTTTACCTTTAAATAGAAATTTTAATTATAAAAATTCAATTAGTAGATCTCAATATATAGTTAAAATACATTGATCCATTAAAAAGTAATTTTCACATAAAATCCTAAGAGAGATTTAAAATAAAAAAAAACATAAATTTTGTTTTTAATAAAAGAAAACATATAATACATTAAAGTAAATTCACATAAAATATCCCCTTTTTTATTAAAAAACTGAACAAGTAAAAAATTATCCCACTTTTTGAAACAAAACGAATAGATAACTTTTAATTCTATTTAAATAGATATTATTAGAAATTAATCAATTATCTCTCATTTTAAATGTAAGAATTTGAAAAAATTAATGAAAATATTAAATCTAATAATATGGATATTAGTAACCTAAAATCCCCCTAAACACATGACATATGATAAAACATTACATAACATGATTGAAATAATAAATAAAATAGATAATGATCCTCGTGAATTTATGCTTTAATTAAAAAATTTCCACCAATAAAAAATGATTGGATCATATAGAATTTTAAATACTACTTGTAATTCAATGAAATGAAATTTTATTTAGAGTATTTCCACCACTTTATTTAAAATTGAATCAAATGTGGTAGTCCTATAAAAAATTAAAAAAAACATTTTTTTGGTACCCATTGTAACGACCTAAACTTTAGAATAATATGTGTTTCATAATTTGTGTGTTATTTTATTTTATACTCAACAAAACTATATCCTTTAATTAATGACATGAGTATAATTAAAATAACTCCACTGGGTTTCGAAAGTTATATGACCGTTAGTCAATATGACTATTGGTCAATATGGCCTTTGGAAACTATACTCTTAACATCATGATTATTGTTTATATATAAAAATGATAATGGTTAATTAATACAGAAAGCAGAGTCTATAGCCTCATCCAATATACACGGTCCATATGAAACCCATCTATAGGAGCATGGAAAGGAGGTATCATCATTGGGCTTTTCACTGGATCAATCCCAAGCTGAACTCCAACACGTTAAGCTTGAATAGAATCAATTACGAGAGAAGTTCAAGCTGATATAAATCACCACTCAGGCAATGTCGTCTGAGCCACCCCAAGATTCTATCACAATTTCACACCTTACTCTTAGGTACTATACAAGTTTTATAAGGAGCTATGTAACAAGACCTTAGTTACATTGTGTAATCCTTGCGTATAAATAAAATTGCTATATCTTATTAAGGTAAAAATTTTGAATTTTAAATATCAAGATATATATAGGATATATTTATACAAGTTCCATATTATTAATGAATATTGGAAAAAATGTATTTTAACATATTTTTATACTTTAAATAATTAATTATTTTAAAGGATTTTAAAAAATTTCTCTTCTACAGTAGTGATTAGTAAGAAATTTGGATTCTAATAAGATCAAATTAATTTTTGGTGAATAGTAAATTATGAATAGTGATATTACCCTAATGAATATTAATGTGACCAATGGAATAGTAACTTCACTTAATAAAGTATAAATATAATATAGGCATCTTTATTTGTAATGTGATATAACAACATAAGTAAATAACTGTTTCAAAAATTATTAATTAAGTATTAGTATTTTTTTCAGGTAAATAGTGTTTTTGCTTGAAAATCAAATATCTCATAATTAGAAAATTATTTTCATAAAATTGAGTTCAATTTTGAATTCATAACATCGATATTATATTAGGTTGAATTTACAATATTTTTATAAAATGTTTGGTTTTTTGGTGAATAGTAAAAATACAATTTTGAGTTTCGGTGCATTTAATGACATCATTAATGATGTAATAATTCTGGTCAACTTTTGTGCAGTAAGATATGTTATTAGGTGTCCCAAATGTCCAATAACATGGGAAAATACCACAGGAAAGCCCATGGTTTTTCAAATATCACTAATAAGATGTCCCTTAGAAATTAATAAAATATTCCCTCACTTTTTCTACAAATACCAACCCATTCCTTTATTAATTTCATTAAAAATTCCTCCAAAATGAAGATCTTGTCTTTTACCTCACAAGGATTCCTCTAAAGGCGCCCTCAATCCCCCCATGGTCCCAACCTTTGAGTTTTTGAAGTTACCCTTCAAGGTAATGGAACCTTTCACCCTCCTCTTTTAGTCAACACTTATTTTATGTTAAGTCTTTGAATTTCCATTTTTATATGTTTGGGTATGATATTATATATACCTCTTACTATCCTTTTGATGTAAATATGATCATATTCCTTTTTTTTTTCTCTCATCAATTCATTTTTTTAACTTTTAAGTGACACCGTTAGGCTGCCCAATTTTCGTAAAAGAAATCACATCTTCTCTTTTCTTTCAAGTTTCCTTTTCATGTGGTATGTCATTCAAATATCCATACAATGATCCTATTTAAATTTTATTCTGAACCTATAATATAATAGGAGTTATTTATTATTGTTTTACCCTTTTCCCCTCTCTTTTTAATGTTTTCTAAAACCATGTTGTATAGTTGTTATGCTGCAGAATATTTGTCTGAAAATCACTCTCTTTTCCTCAAGAAAGTATCTTATTTTATTTATTTGAATACCCACCTATTTCATTTACATAGATATTCATCAAGAAATAAAAATGATATATTTTATTTTGGAATTGACATGCATAAAACCCTCATTCTCTTTACGTGGGTTATAAATGACATAATGATCATGTTTTATGCACTTTTTAAAACTTTACAATTTTGATATAAAACCCATTTCTTTTATTCTCTATGGGTTATTTATGAGCTGTTTGATTATGATAAATTTGAATTTTGAATAATATTTGTTTCTTAATTTTTGTGTCATTTTATTTTTACTCAACAAAACTATATCCTTTAATTAATGAAGTGAGTATAATTAAAATAAGATCACAGAGTTTTGACTATTATATGACCATTTTTCAATATAACCGTTGGAAACTATACTCTTAACATTATGATTATTGTTTATAAACACAAATGATTATGGTAAATTAATATAGAAATAAGAGTCGATGGCCTCATCTAGTAGAATTGGGTCGTACGAAGCCCGCCTATTGGAGATTGGGAATTAGGTAGCATTACTGGGCTTTGCTCTGGAACAAGACCAAGATGAAATCCAACACGTTAAGATTAAACAGAATCACTTATGGGAGAAGTTCAAGCTGATAGCAATCACCACTCGGGAAATGTTGTCTACGCTGCCCCAATATTCTCTCACCATTACACACCTTACTTTGAGGTCTTATAAAGGTGTTATAAGGGGCTATGTAACAAGACCTTAGTTACTTTGTGTAATTCTTGTATATAAATAAAATTGTTATTTCTTATTATAGTAATTTTTTGAACTCCAAATATTAAGATAAATATAGTATGAATTTATATAAGTTCCATATTATTGATGAATATTGGAAAAAGCGTATTTTAAAATATTTTTATACTTAAAATAATTAATAATGTGAAAGGATTTTTAAAAAATGGTCTTCTACAGTTGTGATTAGTAAGAAATTTGGATTTTAATAATATCAAATTAATTTTTGGTGAATAGTAAATTATGAATAGTAATATTACCCCTTATGAATAGTAATGTGACCAATGGAATATTAACTTCACTTAATAAAGTATAAATATAATATAGGAATATTTATTGGTAATGTGATACAATAGCATAAGTAAATAACCTTTTCAGAAATTATTGGTTAAGTATTAGTATTTTTTTGGGTAAATAGAATTTTTATTTAAAAATTAAATATATCATAATTAGAAAATTATTTTCATAAAATTGACTATATTTTTAAATTTAGAGCATAAATAATAGATTAGGGTGAATTTATGATATTTTTAAAAAAATTTTGTTTTTCAGTGAATAGTGAAAATACAGTTTTGAGTTTTGATGTGTTTGATGACATCATTAATGATGTAATAATTCTGGTCAACTTGTGTACAATATGATATGTTATGATGTGTCCCAGGTGGCCAGTACAATGGAAAAATACCATGGGTAAGCCCATTGTTTTTGAAAAACCACTAATGAGGTGTCCCATTGAAATTAATAAAATATTACCTCACTCTTTCTATAAATACCAACCCATTACTTTATTCCTATCATTACAAATTTCTACTCAATGAATCTATGGTCTTTTTACCTCCCAAGGAGTCTTATCAAGATTCTCTCAATCCCCAAAAGGTCCCAACTTTTGAGTTTTTGAAGTTACACTCCAAGGTAAGGGAATATTTCAGCCTCCTCTTTTAGTCAACACTTCTTTTATGTTATGTCATTGAAGTTTCTTTTTTGTCTGTTGGGGTATGATATTATGTATCCATATTACTTTAATTTGGATTTCTATATGATTAGAAGCCTTTTTTTTCTCTCTCATAAATTCATTTTCTAAATTTTTAAGTGACGCTGTTAGGGTGCAGAATTTCCATAAAATAAATCACATATTCTCTTTTCTCTCAAGCTTCCTTTTCAAGGGGCATGTCATTAAAATATCCATAAAATGATATTATTTAAATTTTATTATGTCACTATGATATATTATGAGTTATTTGTTATTGTTTGACCCTTTTCCCATCTCTTTTTAATGTTTTCTAAATCCATGTTGTATAGATGTTATGCTGCAGAATTTTCGTCTCAAAATATCTCCCTTTTCCTCAAGAAATTATCTTATTTTATTTATGTGAATTCCAACATATTTCATTTACATGGGTATTAATAAATACATAAAAATTATATATTTGATTTTGTAATTTACATACATAAAACCCTCATTCCCTTTCTGTGGGTTATAAATTACATAATGATCCTGTTTTTAATCACTTTTTAAAACATCACAATTTTGATATGAAACTCATTTATATTATTCTCAATGGGTTATTTATGAAATTTTTGATTATGAAAAATGTGAATTTTGAATAATATTTTTTTCCTAATTTTTTTGTTAATTTATTTCATACACAACAAAACTATATCTTTTCATTATTGAAGTGAGTATAATTAAAATAAGACCAGCAGGTTTCAACTATTATATGACCGCTGGTCAATATGACCGTTGGAAAATATAATCTTAACTTTATTATTATTGTTTATAAATAAAAATGATAATGGTTGATTAATACATAAAGAAGAGTTGATGGCCTCATCCAGTAGACTTGAGTTGTACGAATCCCACCAGTCAGAGCTTGGGAAGGAGGTAGAATCATCGGGCTTTTCTCTGGACCAAGACCAAGCCAAACTCCAACACATTAAGCTTAAAAAGAATTAATTATGGGAGAAGTTCAAGCTAATAGAAATCACCACTCGGGTAATTGTTTCCGAGCCCCCCCCCAAGATTCTATCACCATTTCACACCTTACTCTTAGATCCTATGTAGGTGTTATAAGGGGCTATGTAACGAGACCTTAATTACTATGTGTAATCACTCTATATAAATAAAATTGTTATTTCTTATTATGGTTAAATTTTTGAATCTAAAATATTAATATAAATATAGGATGAATTTATATAATTTCCCTATTATTGATAAATATTGGAAAAATTTTATTTTAAAATATTTTTATAATTCAAATAATTAATAACGTGAATGGATTTTCAAAAAATGATCTTCTATAGTTGTGATTAGTAAGAAATTTGGATTCTAATAAGATCAACTTATTTTTTGGTGAATAATAAATTATGAATTGTAATATAACCCTTATGAATAGTAATGTGACCAATGTAATAGTAAACTCACTTAAGAAAGTATAAATATAATATTGGCATCTTGATTGGCAATGTGTTATAATAGTATAAGTAAACAACAATTTCATAAATTATTAGTTTAGTATCAATATTTTTTCCGGTAAATAGAATTTTTAATTAAAAACTAAATATCTCATAATTGGAAAATAATTTCCATAAAATAGAGTTAATTTTTGAATTCATAAAATCTATTTTAGGTTTGGGTGAATTTATGATATTTTTATAAAATGTTTTGTTTTTCGGTGAATAGTAAAAATGCAGTTTTGAATTTTGGTGTGTTTAATGACATCATTAATGAAGCAATAATGATCTAATAATTCTAGTCAACTTTTGTACCAAAATATATGTTATGAGGTATCCCAAATTGTCAATACCATGAGAAAATACCATGGCTAAGCCCATGGTTTTGCAAATACCACTAATGAGGTGTCCCTTGGAAATTAATAAAATATCCCCTCTCTTTTTCTATAAATACCAATCCATTCCTTCATTAAATTAATTTAAAATTATTCCTCAACGAATATAAAAACTTTTTACTTCTCATGGAGTCCTACCAAGGTTCCCTCAAGGCCCCCCGAGGTCCCAACCTCAGACTTTTTGAAGTTACTCTTCAAGGTAAGGGAACCTTTCACCCTCCACTTTTAGTCAACACTTCTTTTATGTTATGTCGTTGAATTTAAATTTTTATATATTAGGCTATGATATTATTTTTACCACTTAATTTTCCATTTGATTCCCATATGATGATATTCCTATTTTTTCTCTCATCAATTCATTTTATGAATTTTTAAGTGACGCTGTTAGGCTTCCAAGTTATCGTAAAAGAAATCACATCTTCTCTTTTCTTTTAAGTTTTCTTTTCATGTGTCATGTCATTCAATTACCCATACCATGATCTTATTTAAATTTTATTTTTTCCCTATACTATATTATGAGTTCTTTATGATTGTGTGACCCTTTTCATATTTTTTTTATGCTTTCTAAAACCATGTTTTATAGTCGTTATGCTGTAGAATTTTAATCTCAAAATCTATCTCTTTTTCTCAAGAAATTATCATATTTTTATTTATTGGAATACCCACCTATTTAATTTCTAGGGATATTCATCAAGAAATAAAATTGATATATTTTATTCTGTAATGGACATAGATAAAACCCCCATTCCCTTTCTGTGGGTTATAAATGATATAATGATAATGTTTTAAAGAACTTTTTAAAACATCACGATTTGGATATGAAACCCATTTATTTTATTCTATATGGGCCATTTATGAAATGTTTGATTATGATAAATGTGGATCAAATTAATATAAATACACATTAACGATGAACCTTCATAGTGCTCCAATGCATTGGGTAAATAATTAATCTCTAGAGACGACAAGTTTTTATGATACCATGATGAATAACCTTGGTAATTTTATGACACCTTAGGGATGAACCTTTGTGATATGTTCATGAATGTCTAAAATAATTGTTTTATCCAAATATTAAAGTTATTATTCATGTTATTTTTTATTATAATCTTCTTTTTCTATATCTCATGTCTTTATGTATTTAATCAAGTTCTTATTGATATCCTAATTAAACGGTTTCCCTTGTTTTCCCTTACTGGGCCTTATGCTCACCCTTTCCTTTGATGTATGTATCTAGGTTATGAGATTTAGTAATTTTACTTAGTATGAACCTATTATTAAGCCTTACAAGTGGATTAGAATAAGGTTTTATGTTTTCATGTATTATGTTCCTAATTTCCAAGACACTAGACTTTAAAGATCCTCTATTTGTAAAATGTAATAGAAATTTATGTAAATAAAAGGAGGGATTCCATAGTTGGTATCAAAGGATAATTTATTTATTTGTGGAAATTAGGATATGAAAGCCTTAGGAAGAACCATATAGAAAAGATTAAATATAGAAAAACTTCCGGGAATTTTGTTGAAATATTAAGTGCTTTCAGAACAAATAAATCTCTTTCTTTATATGAACAAGTGAATGTGGCTCTAGAACAGACGTACCTAGGAGTGAAAACTCTAACAAGGAGTTTCGGTCTTGACCCAAGGAATCTTGGTATATGAAAATGGGCTTTACTACACTCCTCGTTTGACACTCTTAGGGGATACGTTTGGTTAATCACAAGCTTTTTATGAATCATTATAAAGGATTTATTGAGAAATGTAATTGTTGTTAAAGAATAATATTTTCAAGCATAAAGTTTTAATACATAAAAATTCTTTATAGTTAAAAGATACATAAATGAAATAGGCTTCTCATTAAGGTTTTATTCTTTTAGAAAATGGCGGGAAAAAGGAGGAACTGTTCAAATGTTGGACGCAATGGACCATGTTCTGAGGACCCTCCGATGGAAGTCAGAATGGAATCTTTCATGAGAATGATGGACCAGATGACTCAAGTTATGGGAAATAACTTGCATAAAGCTGAGAGACCAATCTCACCATGAAGGGAACAAAACTTTGTTGAGTCCTTTATGAGTCAATGACCACCTACCTTTAGTGGATCTACCAATCCATTGATTAATAAATAGTGGGTCAACTATATCGAGAAGATATTTTCTGTATTCTGCTATTCAAAACATGAGAAGGTCACCCTGAATGTTTACCTCTTAGTGGGAGAATCTGGTTAGTGGTGGGAACTAATTAAAAACACGAGGCCAAGAGTGGAGGTTGAAGGAATGGAGTGGGAATAGTTCAGAGGGATCTTCTTCAATAAGTATTTCCCTCATTCTGTGAGAACAAAAAAGGAGGAGTTTCTCAAGCTGATACAGAAGGAGAATGAATCGGTTGGAAGATACGAGATGAAATTCACAAGACTTTCTCGTCAAACCTAGTGATTTTTTCATGGATCCTAATGGGATGGTTGATTGATTCTTTGGTAGACTAAGACCTCATATTTGGAAAAATCTAGCCAACCGAAACTATGATAACTCTGAGGAGATCATACAGAGTGCGATGAAAGTCAAGTTGGAATTTAGTGGGATGCAGTGGTATTATAAATCCAATGGAAAGAAGAGATAAATGGAGCCTAGATTAGGGAGGACCTTTGATCAAGGAAGAGGAGGCAAGCAAGTGCAACATCCCATGTGTAATAAAATCAGGAATAAGCATTTAGGGAGCTACCTGCTCAGGAGCGGGAAGTGATACAAGTGTGTAAGAGATGGCAATATCACGAAGAATTTTCGTAGTGAGGTGAAGCCTCAACTTCCCAACACTAATGAATAGGGGAAAATGGTGCAAGCCCTACCTGATGTACAATATTATAAGTTTGGAAAACTTGGGAACTTCCCCAATCACTGTATAAATCCGAGGGTAGTGGAGGGGAATCACCATCAACCTCAGCAAAGGCCAAGGGAACAAGGTTCTAATTTTTCTATCAGTAAGGCTGATGTTGAATTGCCAAATGATGTGGTGGTAGGTAATCTTGTAGTTCTCTCAAATATATAAAGTACTTTGTTTGATTCTGGTTTTATGCTTTCCTTTATTTCATCCAAGTTTGCAAAGAATTTAGAATCAATGCCTGAATTTATAAAGTAGAGTTATCAGTCAAAAATCCTGGTCGGATTATCCAAGCATCATCAATGTTTAGAAAATCTTGTATTTACTTTAGTGAGCACAATCATATCTAAAATCTGGTAGTCATTCCCATGATGGAATTTGACATTATACTAGGGATGGAATGGCTCTCAAAGTATAACGCTAAGATAAAATTCATAAGCAAGGAAATCTCAGTAGTCTTGAATGTAAAAAATACAGTTATCTTCCAAGGAGAGATATCTCAACCTGATCTTTGTCTAGAGGAACCTCCAATATACTTCTTTAAGGAGTTGATAGGTGAAGAAAAATAAGTAAATGAGAGTATAAGGATAAAAAACTTCGCCATCATCTAGGAATACATTGACATATTTCACGATGAGGTACCCGTAACTGGGTCTCATTCGATATTAGAGGCCCCGTATAGGATGGTGAATGTGGAGCTGGAAGAATCAAAGAAGCAACTCCAAGATATTTTAGAGAACAGGTTTATCCAACCGAGTGTGTGTCCTTAGGGAGCACCTATTCTATTTTCGAATAAGAAGGATGGATCAATGTAGTTATATATTGATTATATATAACTGGATGAAATCACATTGAAGAAAAAATACCCTCTTCCATGAATTGATGACTTATTTGACCAACTTCATGGGGATTAATTATTTTCTAAGATTGATCTTATATCTAGTTATCATAAATTGAGTGTGAATAAATAATATATTCCAAAAAATACCTTCCGATCAAGATATGGGCATTATGAGTGTGTTGTCATGCCGTACATACTGACTAAAGCACTAGATATTTTTATGGATTTGATGACTAGAATATTTAAGGACTACCTTGATAACTTTGTAGTAGTTTTTATTGATGATATTATGATATATTCCAAAAGTCACGAGTAGCACGAGGATCATCTAAGGGTTATTTTGAAAACTATATGGTAGGATAAGATTATTGGAATGTTCAGAAAATGTGAATTTTGGTTTCAAAAAGTTACTTTCTTAGGGAAAATTGTAACAATTGAAGGAATTATAGTTGGCCCTGAAAAGAAAAAGGTTGTAGAGGAGTGGCCTCATCCTTCAACAATAACTGAGATTTGTTGTTTCCTTGGATTAATAGTATATTATATGAGGTTTGTGAAAAACTTTTCAAGGCTTTAAAATCCATTAACCAAGTTAACTCAAAAAGGGGTCAAGTTCATCTGGACAAAAGAATGTGAGGAAAGTTTCCAAGAGATGAAGAATAGATTGGTTACGACACCTGCGTTAACTCTTACCAAAAGTGTAGAAGGATATGTTACTTTTAGAGATGCATCTCTGAAAGGTCTTGGTTGCGTCCTCATGAAAAATTAAAAGGTCATTGCTTATGCATCTTGATAGTTGAAGACTAATGAGAAGAACTATACTACGCATGATCTTGAGTTGGATGCATTTGTTTTTTCTCTGAAGATATGGATGCATGTTTTTTTGGGGATAAATGAGATATATTTAAAAAACATCAATGTTTGAAGTATATTTTCACCAAAAATTAATTGGACATGAGACATAGAATATGGTTGGAAATTATTAAAGACTATGATTTTTCAATTCATTATCATACCAGAAGAGAAAACAAAGTCACTGATGAATTAAGTTGGAAAAACCCGGTTGTTCTATCCATGATGAGGATTCAAAGAGATCCCTTGATCCAAGACATAGTGAAAATGGTCATTGGAATTATAAGGGGAGGCACATCATCAACCCTATCTCAAATGATTTCTCAACCGTCATTACTAGAGAATATCAAAAAATATTATAAATAAGATCCTTTGTTATAGAAGAAGTTTGATGCTGTGATGTATGGGAAGTTTCCTGAGTTCAATATTGATCAAGGATGGGTACTGAAATTACATTCAAGATTATGTGTTCCATCTATTCCATAAATAAATGAGAAAATGGATGAATTTCATAGCTCTACATTCTCTATACATTCTGGAAGCATGAAAATGTATAGGGACCTTCATGATCCTTATTGGTGGGATAATATGAAAAGGGAGATTACTGACTACACTACAAGGTGCCTGGTATGTCAGCAAGTGAAGGCAGAATGACAACTTCCTAAAAAGGTATACAACCACTACCCATACCAGCATAGATGTGTGACAATATCACTATGGACTTTTCCACTAGACTCATGAGAACTTACAAGGGAAAAAATTGATATGGGTTATTATGGATCGTCTCACTAAGACTATCCATTTTACATCTATTTTGGAATATTTCTCTCCTGATCAACTTGCTAGGATTTATGTGAAGGAATTGGTAAGGCCATATGGAGTTCCACTCTCTTTTGTATCTGATCATGATCCAAGGTTCACATGAAAATTCTAGAGAAGCCTTCAACATGCTCTGGGTACTGAATTGAATTTTAGTACATCTTATCACCCCCAAACTAATTTCCAATCTAAAAGAACTATTAAATCACCCAAGAATATTCTGAGAACATGCTAAATGGAATTTAAATGTCGATGGGATCAACATCTCCCATTAGTTGAGTTCTTTTTCAACAACAACTTCCACTTAAGCATTCAAATGGAACCCTATGAAGCTCTATATGGTAAGTGATGTAGAACTCCTACTAGTT
The DNA here is from genome assembly GCA_963277665.1 of Viscum album. NCBI lineage: Eukaryota > Viridiplantae > Streptophyta > Magnoliopsida > Santalales > Viscaceae > Viscum > Viscum album. The sequence continues at coordinate 30,716,249 of OY728147.1, forward strand.
GGGATGAAGATGGTGAGAGAAATATTATTAGACCTGATCTTGTGCAGGATTTTATAGAAAAGTTTTATTCCATCCAAAAACATGTTAAGGTGGCTCAAATTCAGTAAAAGATCTATGATGATAATTGTCGAAGGGACTTGAAGTTTGATGTCAGTGACAAATTCTTTCTTCAAATTTCACCTTGGAAGAGTGTCGTGAGGTTTATGAAGAAAGGGGAGATTATCCCTAGGTATGTTAGTCCTTATGAAATCCTTGATCGCATAGGAGCATTGGCCTACCGGCTTGAACGTCCTCCAAATCCATCAAAAGTTCATGATGTCTTCCATGTATCCATCTTAAATAAGTACATACCTAACCCTTCATATGTACTAAATCCAGAGTTGGTACAAATAGAACATGGCCTCTCTTATGAGGAGCATCCAGTGGAGATATTGGATCGTAGAGACAAGGTTCTACATAACAAGACCACCCACCTTGTTAAGGTGTTTTGGAGAAAAAAATGTGAAGAAGTCACCTGGGAACCAAAGGAGACTATGAGGTGGAAGTACCCACAACTTTTATCATTTGAGGGTATGATTTGAAATTTCTAGGGAAAAATTTCTTTAGGGGGAAGAATGTAACGACCTGAACTTTTGAATAATATTTTTTTCCTAATTTGTGTGTTATTTTATTTTATACTCAACAAAACTATATCCTTTTATTAATGAAGTGAATATAACTAAAATAAGACCACTGGGTTTTGGATGTTATATGACCATTGGTTAATATGACTGTTGGAAACTATACTATTAATGTTATGATTAGTGTTTATAAATACAAATGATCATGGTCAATTAATATAGAAAGAAGAGTTGATGACCTCATCTAGTAAACTCGGGCCATACGAAGCCCATCCGTCAGATCTTGGGAATGAGGTAGCATCACTGGGCTTTGCTCTGGACCAAGCCCAATCTAAACTCCAACATGTTAATCTTGAATGGAATTTCTTATGGAAGAAGTTCAAGGTGATAGAAATCAATAATAAAGCAATGTTGTCTGAGCCCCCCAAGATTCCATCACCATTGCACACCTTACTCTTAGGTCCTATGCATGTGTTATAAGGGGATATGTAACAAGACCTTAGTTACTTTGTGTAATCATTGTTAATAAATAAAATTGTTTTTTGTTATTATGTTAAAATTTTGGAATTTTGAATATCAAGATAAATTAGGATAAATTTATAGAAGTTCCATATTATTAATGAATAATGGGAAAAAGATATTTTAAAATATTTTAATACTTTAAATAATTAATAATGTTAAAGGATTTTCAAAAAATGGTCTTCTACAGTTGTGATTAGTAAGAAATTTGGATTCTAATAAGATCAACTTAATTTCTGGTGAATAGTAAATTATAAAGAGTAATATTACCCTTAAGAATAGTAATGTGACCATTGTAATATTAACCTCACTTAAAAAATTATAAATATAATATAGGAATCTTGATTGGTAATATGATATAATAGCATAAGTAAATAACCGTTTCAAAAATTATTAGTTAAGTATTAGTATTTTTCCAGGTAAATAGTTTTTTTACATCAAAATTAAATATCTCATAATTGGAAAATTATTTTCTTAAAATGGAGACCATTTTTTAATTTAGAGAATTTATATTTAGTTAGGGTGAATTTATGAGATTTTTATAAATTGTTTGGTTTTTCAGTGAATAGTAATAATACAGTTTTGAGTTTCATTGTGTTTAATGACATCATTAATGATGTAATAATCAAGTAATAATTCTGGTAGACATTTGTACATAATATATGTTATTAGGGGTCCTAATTGGACAATACCATGTGAAAATACCATGGTCAAGCCCAAGGTTTTTGAAATACCACTAATGGGGTGTCCCTTGGAAATTAATAAAATATTCCCTCACTTTTGCAATAAATACCAACCCATTTCTTCATTCATTTCATTAAAAATTCCTACTCAATTAATATCTTGTATTTTTACCTCCCAAGGAGTCCTCCCAAGGTTCCCCCAAGCCCCCTAAGGTCCCAACCTTTGAGTTTTTGAAGTTACTCTTCAAGGTAAGGGAACCTTTCACCCTCCTCTTTTAACCAACACTTCTTTTATGTTATGTCGTTCAATTTACATTTTTATATGTTGGGGTATTATATTATGTATCCCTATTTTTATTCCTTTTGACATGTATACGATGATATGCCTTTTTTTCTCTCATAAATTCATTTTCTGAATTTTTAAGTGACGCCGTTATGCTGTAGAATTTTCGTAAAAGAAATCACATCTTCTCTTTTCTTTAAAGTTTAATTTTCATTTGGTATTTCATTTAGATATCCATAATATAATATTATTTACATTTTATTCTATCCCTATATTTTATTATGAGTTATTTATTATTGGGTGACCCTTCTCCCCTCTCTTTTTAATGTTTTCTAAAACCATGTTGTATAGTCGTTATGCTGTAAACTTTTCATCTCAAAATCTCACTCTTTTTCTCAATAAATTATCTTATTTTATTTATGTGACTACCCACCTATTTCATTTCTAGGGGTATGCATTAAGAAATAAAAATGATATATTTTATTCTATAATTGACATACATAAAACCCTCATTCCCTTTTTGTGGGTTATAAATGACATAATGATCATGTTTTTAAGCACTTTTTTGAACGTCATAATTTTGATATGAAACCCATTTGTGTTATAATATATAGGTTATTTATGGAATGTTTGATTATGATAAATTTGGATCACATGAGAATAAATACATATTAAGGGTGTTCCCAGATAGATACCCAATGAATTGGGTAAAGAATTAATCTCTAGAGATGAGAAGTTTTTATCATACCTTGGTGAATAACCTTGGTAATTTTATGACACCTTGGGAATGGACCTTGGTAATATGTTATGAATGTATAAAATAATTCTTGTAGCCACATATTCAAGTTATGATTTATTTTATTTTTATTTTTATATTCCTCTTTTCCATTTCTCACGTCCTTATATATTTCATCAAGGTCTTATTGACATCACAAGTAAACCGTTTCCCTTGTTTTCCCTTACTGGGCCTTCTGCTCACCATTTCTTTTGATCTATGTCTCTAGGTTATGAGATTTAGTAAATGTAGTGAGGATAAACCTATGATAAAGCCTTATAAGTGTATTAGAATAATTTTTTATTTTTTCTTATATTATGTTCCTGATGTCCAAGACACTTGACTTCAAAGATCCTCTATTTGTAAAATGTAATGAAGATTTATGTAAATAAAATGCGGGATGCCATAACTATTCTATTTTGGGGCCAATTGTGTTTGTAATAATTTTTTTCATTTCCTAAGAAAAATTTAAAAATTTATTATAACGTACATGAGAAGATAATTTTCAATAGATATTAACTCGAGTAATACCAAGGATTGAGTAAACCATAGATATAATTCATTGGAATTGTGTCCTTGCAATTAGCATTTAAAACAAGTTTCTATAGAATCAGTCTTGGTATAACATTAAACAAAAGCAGTCTTGCACATTTTAGTAATATAATGATTATTTCCAAAACCAGACTTATATTTATTTAGTTTCATCATAGCTATTATATTATTTAAATTTTAATTTCCTTGAACAAAGATTGTTAGAATTTATTTTAAATCAAAAATTTTGTTTTCCAGATTAGCATTTTCCTTTTTAACAATTAAAAGATCATCACAAACTTTATCTTTCATTGATGAAGAATAATTTCTTAAATTGTGATATTCATTTTCAAGATTCGAAATATTATTTTCCATATTCTTAATTTTCAATTTATCCTTATCAAACTTATAAATAGAATTTTTTAATGTTTCATTGTTCAAAATAATATTTTTATTTTATTTATAAATATTCTTTTTATTCTTAGTCAAAATTTCATAATTTTTAGAAATATTTTCAATTTCAAGTTAAAATTCATTACATAAATTACTAAATTCCTTAACTTTATAATTTTCACTATCATAAATGGAAGAGGATATAGAATTATAATCTTTATTAGAATAATTAATAACCTTATTTTTTTGTTTCCATTAAACACAAACCAACAAGTTTTACCATATATTCAAATGGAAATACAACCTTTGGGGTTTTTACCATCATAGTAAGGTTACAATCCATTTTTCACTTCTAGATTTTTCACTAGAGTATGATTCTTCAGTGAAACTCCAACGAGTATGATACTAATTTTTGATTTCTATTTTGAAATTATTATCTTCCCCTTATTATTTAAACTATGGACACTCATATTTTGTATGGATGGGTTTCTAACATTCATAACATATAATTTTATATTTATCTTTATAAATTTTTATTTTGAAATACTTCTTGTATCTCTTGATTTTCCTTTCATTTTTTTGTTTTATAGTTTTTCATTATGATCCCTTGATTTCATTTAGCAACTTGACTTTGATCATATTATTTATATGAGATAGAAGAATATGAGGAATCACTAGAAGAGTGACCAGATGAATATTTATATTTAAAAGAAACTACCTTTATTTTTTTTCATACGACTCAAGATAACTATTCTTCAATTCAATATCATATTTTAATAGATATCCAATCAAATAATCTATAGAGTATTAAGAAAAAACTTTGATTTATTCAATGGATAATTTATTTGAATGTCTCTTCTTTGGTAAGTCTTGAAATATTCTTTCAATCAATAATTTCACTAAGTGTGATCATGATTTTGAAAATATATGGGAATTTATTGATCATATTATTCACACTTTCATGGATAGGCATTCTAAATTCATGAAATTCATCACTATGAATACCAAACTTAGTTCTTTAAAATTTTTAGTTCCTTGATGATTGAATTTTATATTCCTTCAACAGTCAGAAGTAGTTTTCAAAAAGATATATGACTATTCACACTTCTACTTAGAGAGAAGTAAAGATAATTCATGACTTTGTAATTTAAAAAATACTTAGCAGAATCATTTTCAATTAATGATTCATGTTTGAATACAGTTATTTTGTAACGTCTCTGTTCTGGAAGCCACCCAGAGGTTCCCTGTACCCAGTTGGTCACATGGCCTCAAGCGCATTTTCCCAAACGCCAGAGACTGCCGACTAGAAGCGAGGGACTTGGGTGTGATAGTGGGAAAACTATGCCCTCATTGGCAGAGTACATAGTGGAAGTAAAAAAAACATGAAATAACGGAAGCAGTAAATATCAAACAACAACAAACATAAGAAGAATAAATAATAAACATCTAGAGCACATATGTATATATGAAATGATGCATGATACATATCTAGGAAAACAGCCAAACAGGTCACAATGCTGGAAATAAAAACAATAACAAAACAAGTACAAAAGAAAATATAAACAACTCCTCAACATTGGAAGCCTAAGTTTGGTCCCATGCTCTCCTGATCCAAAGCAATCAATTACCCGAAGTCAAAGGGAACTTTCTATTGTCTATACCTGCAACAACATAGTCTGTTTGGGCCCAAAAGAATGAACCAAATAAGGTGTGAGACTAAATCCCAGTAGGCAACCACCCAAAGATCTGTGCCTAACAGTCAGTGAGCATATGGAAGGTAATAGTACAGTAAGCAGTAAACAGTAATAGTAAACAACAAGCAGTAATCAGTAAGTAGTAATAGGATGATATACAGAAGTAATCAATCCATAGAACAACAAGTAGTAGTGAAGCAAATAGTTAACCACAACACGAACCCCTCTTGGAAATACTCACAGCCAAACCCTCTGGTCCTATCCAAGAATTACCAACAACCCTCTGGGCAATGCACTCAGCCTAACCCCTCTGGTTTGGTCATACGTAATTATAAGACTCTATGGGGAAGCTCTCTCGGTCAATTCCCCTTATAGTCTAGGGTAGTCAGGGACTCTGTGAGGAAGATCACACGGTCTAACCCTCTTATAGCCCCAAGGTCTAGAAACTCTCTAGGTAAGCTCACTCGATCAATCCTCCTATATTCTCAGGTCTATCGCAGACTCTCTGAGGAATCTCATTCGGTCCATTACTCCTCTAGCCTAGAATGGTTGAAGGAAAATTCAAACAAGTAAAGACTCTCTGAGTAATCTCACTCGGTCTACCCTCCTGTAGTCTATAATGTCCAAGACTCTTTGGGAAGCTCACTTAGTCTATCCTCCTGTAGTCTATAATATCCAAGACTCTCTGGGAAGCTCATTCGGTCTATCCCCTATAGTCTATAGCACCAGGTTCTCACGGTCCCATGCTAGTCAGTGCATAATAATGCTATAAGGACAAAGTACACCAATAGAGCTACTTGGATAACCAGTCTATAGAATAACAAGAATGTCAATAAAAATCATTCCATCCTACGATCACAAGGCATGAAAAAAATGTATAATGACTAAAGGATAACAAGACCCAAAGGTTGTAAACAGAAAAAGGAATGGGAAAAACATACAAGCATAGAAATTATCCTCATTCAAGATCAAATTACCTCTACCCAAGCATACAATCAAGGCAGGAAAACAACATTGGAAAAACGGTAAACACACAATACTCCGTTCACGGGTATTTGGGAAAATTAACACATAAAACTCAAATAATTTGAAAGATAAGGCACAAACCACCTACCTTGTTTCTAGGAGATCAATATACTTGAACAAAAAGGCTTGATTCTACTTATAAAGTCATAGATCTATGAAAACGCACAAAATGTTCAACCCATAGTATCTTGAGAAAGAGAGAAAATCATGGAATGAAACTCAAGAAGAAGGAAGAGATCACCACTGCAGTTCCAACACAATTGACGTCAGTTTATTCAAAAGACAGACAGAGGCTCGGGGGATCAGAGGATGTTCACAGCCATATGGGATGCTCTTAGTTGAAGAACCTGGAGAAGAAGACGATTCTGTCGATTAGGCACAACCCTGGTCCATTTAATGAAAAAAATAAGGTACACAACATGTACTTCTGAAGTACACAGTGTGTACTAGGATTTTCTATACTCCACTTTAATCGACCTCCACATCACTCCTACACACCATGTGTGTGGCTAGGACACGACAAGCACACGACCTCACATGGCATCAAAGTATATGGCATGTACTTATAAAGTACACGACGTGTACTTTGAAAATTCCCAGATTTTCCTCTTTCTAAAAAATGACCAGAAAAGGAAAAACATACCTGAAACAAAGATCCGGGTTCTTAAAAAATTCCCCCCTTAAAGAAACTAGTCCCCAAATTTCCCTATAGAGGCGTAGAAGAATAAACCGCGAATAGCTCGGGCCACTGCGATCGCACCTCAGCCTCCCTCTCCCAAGTCTCATCCTGTACTCGCCCGTGCTGCCATAGCACACGTACCAGAGGAACAGACTGGCCACAGAGAACCTTTGTACTGTGATCGACAATTCAGATAGGATGATCTCCAAATGACACATCGGCTTCGAGCTCAACCTCCTCGGGTTGAAAGACAAGAGACAGGTCTGAAAAGTACCGTCGAAGCTGGGAAACGTGGAAGGCATCGTGCATATCCCGGTACCTATGAGGTAACTGAAACCGATAGGTAACTGACCCAACTCTCTCTAACACCTCAAATGGACCAACGTACCGTAGTGAGAGCTTACCCTCTCTCTGAATCCTATTGTGTCCCAAACTCAGTGCGACACGCAGGAAAACCCGATCACTAACCTCGATTTCTAGAGGTCGTCTTCGCTGATCAGCATAAGACTTCTGTTGAGACTGTGCTGTAGCCATCCTCTTCCGAATCAACTCTATTTGCTCTGAGGTCTCCTGAACAAGGCGAGGTCCCAGAAAAGCTGCCTCTCCTACCTCTAGCCAACACAAAGGTGATCGGCATGGCCTACCGTACAAAGCCTCGTAAGGTGCCATCTGAATGGTCGCCTGAAAACTGTTGTTATAGGAAAACTCCACAAGAGGTATATTCCTCTCCCAAGAACCTCTAATGTCTGGAATGAAAGCTCTAAGTATATCCTCAATCCCATGGATCGTATGCTCGGACTGGCCATCTGTCTGGGGATGGTATGCTGTACTCAAAAGTACCTGTGTACCAAAAGCCTTCTAAAGCCCCTGCCAGAACTGAGAAGTAAAACACGCATCCCTGTCTGAAACAATGGAGTGTGGAACTCCATGTAAACGTACAATCTCTCAGATGTACAACCGCCCCAGATCATCAACACTGAGGGTCACCTTGATTGGAAAGAAGTTAGAAACCTTCGTAAGCCTTTTGATGAAAACCCAAAAAACATCACTCCCTCAAGGTGACCTCGGTAACCCGGTCACAAAGTCCATCGTGAAATCATTCCACTTCCACTCGGTGATGGGTAACTGCTGCAAAAACCTCACTGGTCACTGATGATCTTCTTTCACTTGATGATAAGTGGAACAGATCATGACGAACCAAGCAACATATCTCTTCATACCTGGCCACCATTAATGGCGGTGTAGATCACGAAACATCTTGGTGACGCTGAGATGAACTTCCCAAACTGTGGAATGAAAATCCCACATTAGACCCTCGTGTATGTCTACTGTCACCCATAAACATCCCTGGAAATGAAAGATATCATCCTTGCCCACTGTCCATCCAGGAAGAGGGTCCTCTCCTGACACACTCTCCCGTAGGACTAGGCCTTCTGAGTCTGATAGCTACCTTATCCATACACGATCGAGAAGAGTAGAGGTAACAGCCACATAAGAAAGAAACTTCTACCCCTAACTGTCGTGCACCTCCAAATGTATCTTAGAGAATAGAGCCATAAGCTTCCACACACTGCTGGCCTCATAAACTTCCTAAATCTGAGTTCTCCTTCTCAACGCATCAACCACTGTGTTTCCCTTTCCTGGAATATGGGCAAGCTCAAAGTCGAAATACTGAAGATACTCGACCCACCTGTGCTGTCTCAGACTCAGATCATGCTGAGTGAAGATGTACTTGTGACTCTTATGGTCAGTGAAACCCAAAAAGTGCTCTCCCAGAAAGTAATGTCTCCAACGGTGTAAGGCATGAACAACAGATGCCAACTCCAGATCGTGCGTCAGGTAGTTCCTCTCATGTGGGATCAACTGCCAAGACCCGTAAGCAACGACCCCATCTCCCTACATAAGCATATCTCCCATCCCGATACCTGAATCATCACAGTAAATAGTATAGCTCTTTCCCGGCTCTGGTAGGACAAGTATAGATGCCAACGTCAACCTCCCTTTCAGATCCTGAAAGGCTAACTCACAAGAATCTGACCATATGAACTTCGAATCTTTCTTGGTCAATCCTGTCAGCGGTGCTGAAAGGTGTGAAAATTCTTGTATGAAACACCTGTAGTATCCATCTAGCCCTAGAAAACTCTGCACCTCAAAGACATTCTTCGGTTGCTCCCAGGAGATTACTGCCCTCACTTTCTATGGGTCTACTGACACTCCCATATCTGAGATAACATGACCCAAGAAGTGAATCTGATCCATCCAAAAGTGGAATTTAGAGAGCTTAGCATATAGTTGATGCTCTTTCAGTGTACTCAGAATGATTTCAAGATCGTTAGCATGGTCGTGTATACTGTGAGAGTACACCAAGATGTCGTCCACAGAAACCACCACTAAGGAATCAAATTATTGATGGAACACTCTGTTCATTAGTGCAATAAAAGATGCTGGCACATTAGTGAGACCGAAAGCCTTGACTGTATACTCGTATAGACCATACCTTCTCCTTAAGGCTGTAAGAGGTATATCTGATGGTCTAACATGCAACTGATGATAACCAGATCTGAAGTCAATCTTCGGGAACACTTGGGCTCCTCGAAGCAGATAAAATAGGTCATCGATCCTCGGCAAGGGATATTGGTTCTTGATCATCAACTGGATAAACTTTTGATAATCCACACAAAGCCTAAAGGTGCCGATTTCCTTCTTTGCAAACAGGACGGGTGAACCCCAAGGAGAAGTACTGGGTCGGATGAAACCCTTTTCATGCCACTCCTCCAAATGCTTCTTGAGCTCCTGCAACTCAGGTGTATCCATCCTATAAGGAGTAATGGACACTGGTGCTGCTCCTAGAATGATCTCAATCGAGAAGTCTAACTCACGCTCCGGAGGCAAACCTAAAAAGTCCTCTGGAAAGACATCTCTAAAACGATCCACCACTAGAGGAAAGTCTAACTGCGAAGTCCCCTGGTCATCCAGATAAAGACTGGAAATCTGGGTTGTAAATCCCCCTAGCCCATGATTCTCTGGTCCATCTCTACCCAACTAGACATCCCACTCACCTCTATGAAGAAAAGATCCACCCTTTGGTGATACAAAACTCAACCTGCGGCGATAATAATCGACGTCTACTTGGAAGGTAACTAACCAATCCTTACTTAGAATGAAATCATAGCCTATCATCTTTAGGACATAGAGGTCCCAAAAAATGTGACACCCTGCAACCTGAAGAGGGAACTCTCTGCACTGACGTATGCTAGATTTCCTTGTTCCCAATGGTGTTTCAAGAGTCAATATGTCGGTAGACGAAAAGATACAGAGCCCATGGATCTCCACAACAGTAACAAAGATAAAGATATGCGAAGCACCAGTATCGAAAAGAGCTGTAGATAAAATTGAGGCTACTAAGATTGTACCTTGAACTGTGGAAGGGTCGGGATCCTTCTCCTGATATGTCTGCTCCACGGAGAAAGTATGGCATGTACTGTGACCCTACGCCCATGGATGACTACTTTGAGCTGATCCACTCTACTGTCGTGGGTAACCTGGTGACTGACCACCACGACCGCAACCTCCACCTCGGCCCGAATGGTCGGAAGAACTCTAGTTCCCAAACTGGTGAGAAACTGGAGATACATCTCCTGAACGTGGGGTCATAGAAGAACCCATACCACCAGCTGTAGGTGAGAATATCTGACAAAAACGATGAAGATGTCCCATCTTGCCACAATATCGGCACTCTATCGGGTCTCTCTGACACTGAAGCCTAGTATGCCCTCTCCTACCACACTGGTAGCATATAACCTGGCTGCCCGAAGATACATTCCGCCTACTCTGATCTCCTTGAGCAGACTCCCTGCGGTGCTTCCTGCTATTAGTAGGAGGAACACTGACTCTGGAAGTCGAACCACCCTGTCTCATTACTCTGAAATCCCTCATATTTTGATTAGTGATCAACACCTGGTTGACGATAGACGATATTGAAGTCAACCTGAAGATATTCACCTAGAAATGGATCTCGTGCCTGAGACCGTCCTCAAACTTCCTAGCAAGGAACTATTCATCACCTGCTGGAATTGGCGTGAATCACTACAGCTCGGTAAAACGAGATGAGTACTCCATAACAGAAAGAGTACCCTGCTCGAGACTCATAAAATCCCTGGCTCGATAAGACCTCAAGGTCTCTGGGTAAAAGTAATCATAGAAGGTGCACCGAAAATCATCTCAAGTCATACTCTCTTGGTGCCTTGACTACGAGATCACCTCCCACCACCTCTTGGTAGTGTCTCAGAGCATATAGGTAGAAAGATTCACCCTCTTCTCTAGAGGTATATCCAGATGGTCTAATATCATCAGCGTGGCCTCTAACCATGAATCTGCAGCCTAGGGTCCTCCATCCTCTGAGAAAGTAGGAGGATGCCGCTTCTGGAAAACCCATGTCAACTCAGCCATAGACGGGGCAAGAGCTGGCACTCCCTGACAGGTCTGCATCATCCTTAGAAAGTCCTCCCTAAACTGCACATCAGCACCCGCAACAGGTATAACAGCTGGTGCCCAGGCTAGCATAGCAGGACGATCTACAGGAGGTCCCCGATTGGCCATGTCTGGTGTATGATCACCGTCTGGTAGCTAACGTACAACCGAAGGATGTCTCGAAGGCATAAATATGAAAGATCAAAGCACACCTTAGATCATGATTATAAAAGGCTGAGAACACAAGAGTACAAAACAAGAATAGGAGAAAAAAACATTCAAGTTTTTCCAAACATGACTACATGGCATGTATAAAAACTACACGACATGTTCCTTAAATCCATACACATGGGCGTGTGCTTCTTCCACAACTGGTCGTGTAACACCCCAGACTACACGATGTGTTGTCCCTACACACGGTGTGTACTTGAACTGTATTCCCCTGCTCGAGTCTCATTACACGTCCATCCCACACAATCCTCTTAACCCTAGACTACACGACGTGTTCACTAAGGACACGACATGTACTAGATAAGGTTTAGACGACCCGTGTTGTTAGTTACACGGCCGGCTACATGGCTGACCCTTACACGATGTGTTCCGAAAAAAAACAGCATGTATAGGAGAAGATAAGACACGTCTGAGTACATAGAAAAAGGCTACATGGCGTGTTATACACGAGCTTTTCCAACCCATGAGGTTAGTGACACGGCCGGGTACACGACTCACTACTACACGGCGTGTTCTTGAAGACTTTTCACAACCCCGTGTTTCTGCTCACAAAGTCAGTGACACGGTTTAAAACTACACTGTGTGTATTCCTAAAGTACACGTCGTGTATTCTGGGTTTCTCCATGCAGTATCTCAGGAACTGCTCTGAAGCCCAGAAAACACAGAAAATGTAACACCCCAAGCTTCCACGGTACGCTCCTCTTTGAATAATAGTGCAGCATGTGTTGTACGCAACCTCGAGTTCTAACACACCGTGACCAATAAAAGTAGTAGTTATGAATAGTAATAACCACGTTTTGAAATTATATATATTTTACATTTCAAAATAGACTTCATTTTTGGATTCGTAATATCGAAATTAGCCTATGTTGAATTTTTGGTATTTTTCTGAGAACTTCCAATTTTTTATGAATAGTGAAAAATACTTAAAAACAACTTTTTTAATAAAAATAATTTATAGTGATATCTTATACTATTGAGTGGTTTTAAAGTATAATTAGAATATATTTTTACTATTTTATCCAATGGTGGTCATTAGAATTAATTTCACTTTGAAATTGGACATAAACAATTGTCAATCTTTTGATATATATTGTTTCTTAAAAACACGCTATTTGTTGTGACAGTGGGAATTAATTATAAAATTAATTAATCCAACTTATATGTTTGTAATTTTGTAAAATAGACATCATTTTTGGATTTGTAATATCAATTATAGCTTAGGGTGAAATTTTGGCATTGTTCTGAAAAACTTCAATTTTTGATGAATAGTGAAACCACTAAGTGGTAGTTAAATAACTGATTTTTCGTTTAAATGAAACATTACCACTTCTGTGATTTGATTTTCAAAAATCCGACATACATGGTTGTCATTAGGATGTAAAATGTGGTTCAATGGGATTAAAAAATATTTTTTGGTGAATAGTAACTTTTAAGTTTAATTAATCGCGATTAAAGGTAATTAGTGAAATTTAAGGTAAAAATAGTATTATAAAAATATGGAATGACCTTTACACTTGTCCAACCACTAGTGGACGTGTCATGGATGACCAAGAAAATCCATGGGACAACTTGGGGACCCCATGGAGCCAGTTTGGTAGGAAAAGGACATAAATAACTTTTTATTTAATGTTAAAATAAAAAGGTCACAAACAAGAGTTGTTTCACTAAAACAATTTTTAAATGGGGTTATAAAAGTCATAGTTTTGACTATAAATATTAATTATAAAGATAAAAATATTTCCTACATCATGATATTTTTTTATAATTTTTAGACATTAAATAAATTAAATTATTTATGACACCATGATGATGTAGTGATTACCTCATTAATTAACGATTTAAATAAAATGAAAAGATAATGTAAAATACAAGGCTTAAACTTGTCCAAAGACTATCGGATGGGTAGATTTCGAACCCTTATCACCTTATCTTCGAAATATATAAGTTTGGGACCTTTAGAATCCGAAAAATAATTTCATAATAATGAAACATTTCAATCATTCCAAGAGTGCTCCTCCTCTCCTCTTATAAAAGGCCCCCACCTCTACCACCTTATTCACACTTCCAAGCCATTTTGCTCGGCCAAACTCTACCCAAATACTCTCCCAACTTCCCTCCCTTACTCCTAGAAGCATCACTTTGGGCATAATTCTTCCCAAGGAAGCCTTTGGCTCAAATAAAAAAGAGTTACCCGATTTTAAGGTAATGTCTTCTCTTGTGTTCTTTTATTTTATTTTTCTTCTCCAACCCCCTAAACTCTTTTTATTCATTTATTTTGTAACAACACCAGTATCCTCAATATACTAGGATTTTTTTATAATAATTATTCTAGCTACACTTACACACACTTACATCTAATGGTTAAAGAACATACTGTTTCTGTGGATGGCGAATTTCTGCCTCACGAAACGATGATTGTTCAATATTCTTTTAACACCTCTAATGGTGGCCATTTTGATGACACTATTTTCATATATGATATATATATTATGTTTATGTTTTCCTTATGCTTCTGTATTTCTAATTTGTGGAATACTTTATGATTTCCATTATGGGTAAACGCGATAATTTCATTTTAGGAAGTGCGGACTACCGCCCCCTCAAAGTGATTTGAATCGTTAATGCCATATGTGGGATGTATAAAGGATGGAGTAAATGGTATTATACATTATATTATACTGGAATTATATTATACCTTTATATAATTATAACTTCATTCCATTAAATACGAAATAGAAATGAAAGTAGCGTTCATGCGTACGTACGGCTTACCGTCTCCATGAACGGTGCATTTCATTTCTTACCTTTAAATGTTATGTAATATTATGAATGAATGTATATACTGGATATATATGAGATATATGATATCTATATCATGAATATAATTCGGGATATAATGGATATTTCACCACATGAACAACTTGTAATTATAAGAAGCCTATTTTTGAATCAAGTACCTAAGATCGTCAAAACGACCGTTATTAACATAAATAATTACATAATGTTCATAACATGGTAATAAGTGATATAAAATGAATAATAAACATGAAAAGGGTTCTTAAGAAATTATAAATTAACTCTATTTTATTATTCAGGAGATCGAAGAACGGTCGAGTGAATTCGGACACGAGGTAAGGGAACTTCTTAACCCAATTTCCATTCTTTGGGTTAATCTCCTACTTTCAAATTATGTCATGATATTATTATGTCCTATCTTGTATTTATACTTTCTTTATGTGTACATATAGTGAATACACATAATATATATATTTTATTTAAAAATTATCTTTTTAAGGGATTTCGTCTCAATCTCCATTCATTGAGGCATATTTTGTTTTATACACAAATTTCTTTTATACAGTGTATAAACCCCTTTGACTTTTACGTTTATTAAAAAGGAATCTTTTTATATGAAGCATTTTACTAAAGGACAAAAGGAATGTTTTTATTGTCGTACGTATGCGGCGACAATGACTTCTCCGCCGCCGTGACCATTATTTGAGTTTCGGCTTCCCCTACAAGCCATAACTTTTTTTAAATGAAAAATAAAAACCAAGTTTTCACTTTCATTTATTTTGGTATTGAAAATGGTTTTGATAAGGTTTTTATTATATCAATGTGTTGTATTGATATCTTGTGATTGAAATGTGTAAATTTTATGTTTCCTTCATGCATGTTTTATGTGATACGATTATGTTATGGTTTATGATATGTTTAAACCTGTTCATATGAGTAATGCATTGGACTTAGTAAGTGACGGGTGGAGCCCGCTATAGCTCCTCGATGCATCGGTAGGTCTCATGAGACAAACTAGTGTCTTGGCATGAGGCCTTGACAAAATCTTATTTGTGGTCTTGGCACGAGGCCTTGACTACGTGGTTATGATAGTCTGGCATTATGCATTCCATCATTATGAAAGTGGTTATTGATATTGCATGTGATTATTCCACTAGTAGAATATCCATGAGAGTAAGTAAATAGAATTATTTAATTTATTTTTTCCATATTATGCTAAAGTTAATGTTTAAAAAGGCTTTTGTTTTAGTAATACATTTCCTTAAATGTTAATGTTTATTTACGAAGGCTTCCGCTATATTGTTATCCTTACTGAGCATCTGAGCTCACCCCTTTTAATGTTTTAATATTTTCCAGGATGTGAAGAAGTATTTTATGAATGACCTGCAGGGATAGTTAGAAGAGGATATGAGTGTGGACTATGAAGACTTTGTTATTAGTTTTTCACTTTATAATGTAATGTAACGTTTATGAATGTATCTAGTGTTTCCAAGTCTACTAAACTAATCGGTCTTTCGAGACTTGATCTTTTGTGATCATGCCAATGTTAAGAATTAATGCACCGACTCAGGGTAGCTGGGGTCGGGGCATTACAGTTGGTATCAGAGGAAGTTTAGTACTAACCTTAGAAGATAGATTTAGATAAACTCTGATTAGATCACATGGCCCAAAGATAGACTTTGAGGATTAGTATAGAAGAACTTCCTAGAATTTTGGTATTATAGAGATTTTGTGAGTTTTCTGAGCAATACATCCCTGTCTGGATACGAGCAGGTAGAGGCGGCTCTGGCACAAATGCACCTAGGGGTAAAACCCGAAAACTCCGCTTTGAGCTAGACTCGAACGGGAACTAGTGCACGACAACGGGCCTTGCTGCACTCTTGGTTACGACACTCCCGGGGGATATGCTTAGGATAATTCTCATTTTCTTTACAAACCACTAGAAAGGGTTATGAGTATATACTTCCTCAAAGAAAACTTTTTTTTATGATTATGAATTATATCCATAAATAGTTCAATTTGTGTTAAGTGTTTTACAAGTATGGAATTATGTATTTTGATTCATAAACTAATCTAGTTTATGCCATTTTTTAGAAATGGCGCCTAGTGGAAGGAATGGAAACCGTATCAATGCACGCAATCCGTGTAGGGATTCCACTCCTGCTCAAGATAATTATTGTGGATTTGGAGATACAACTGGTGCTGATCAACTTATTACCATACTGGGACAACTCACTCAGGTTATGAATAATAACCTTACTCGTATGGAGCACCCTGATCCGCAACGTGGAGGATCAATGTTAGACTGCTTCATGAGGCAACAACCACCAAATTTTAATGGGGTTACAAATCCATTAGTAGCTGAGCAATGGATAAACTCCTTAGAGAAAATATTCCACGGCTTGGGGAGTAACAAAAGAGAGAAGGTTGTCATGGCAGTCTACCGCCTCACTGGAGATGCCGATCAATGGTGGTCGTTGATTCAAAACACAAAGGAAGATGATGAAGTATCAAATATGGAATGGAGGGAGTTAAAAGATCTTTTCCTAGAAAAATACTTTCCGCATGACCATCAACCAGATATGGAAAGGAAATTTCTGAGTCTAAGGCAGAAGGACGGTGAGAATGTCGCAAAGTATGAGGCTAACTTTACAAGGTTAGCGAGGCATGCTGCAGATTATATACGTAACCCAAGAAGTAAGATTGATCATTTCTTTGATGGGTTAAAACCATTTCTCCGTCAAGCTTTAGTATCACAATCCTTCTCATCGTACGAAGATATTGTCTCATGTGCTATCAAGACGGAAAAGGAATTCTCTAAGTCTTATGAAAATAAAGTAAAGCAAGAGAAGAAGATAACTGTGGAACAAGAGATAGATAAAGGGAAAAAGGGAAAGAAGGATTTTCCAGTATGTGATAATTGTGGGAAGAATCACCCTGGTACTTGCCTAAAAGGAATGGGAGTTTGTTATAAATGTGGAGAAAAAGGTCACCAGACACGTGATTGCAAGGGAAATAAAGAGACTATCAATGTTGAATGCTACAATTGTAGAGAAATGGGTCATTATGAAAATGAATGTACTAAGCGTCAGGGAAACATACCTCAAAAAAGGCCATGGGATCAAGGCCAATCTTATGCTGTAACTACAGTTGAAGCGGAATAATTAATGTATTGGTGCTTTTGGCCTCAAGGATTATATTCTGGTTATTAGAATAATGTGATATATATATAAGGATTGTACTACAGTACTTGTTGTTTCAGTAATGTTTTAATATGATGAAGGTAATCATATTTTTAAGTATGTGACAATAAGAGAAACTTTCCTTTGTTTGGGGAATCTGATGTTACAATTGATTTTGGAATTTAGAGACCTTTTAGAAAAAGTTTGAAAAGAGGTATTTTGGATAACTATATAGGTTGGAATGGATTAAGTTGAACCTTGGATAGTATTGTTTAAGGTTAAAACATTTATGAAGATTATTTTTGGAATATTATAATACTATAGTTTTAGGAAAAGGACAACTTACAGGGTGGGGCATAACCCGTCACGTCGGACAAAGCTGCAGGAATCGAACCCACAACCATAGTGCGACATGCCTTTATTACCTACCACTAGCCTACATGAAGTCCCTGGTTATTACAAAATAGTTTTACTAATCTAAATGGTATGTGTTAATATTTGGAACCTTATAAAATTAGGATAAATAGAATATGTTTGAGTTCTATTACCTTTTAGAGTGAAATATGGGTTTGTGGTAAAAATTTATTAAAGAATGAAAGTCTACATGACAAGTATGTATATTACCTTACGTTCTTAGTAAATCTCCTAAATAAATTCCTCAACTTTATAAAAGGTAACTTAAAACAAAAACGTTGCTGGTTAACTTTTCCAACTGGGGATTCAATGACCGTTTAACCAATCACAAGTTTGTGATTTTCTTATGGTTAACTTTATCCTAATCCAGTTTTCTACAACTCTCCATCAAACCTTGATGGTTTATTTTTCTTCCATATCCATATTTTCTTAGAATCTTAGTATGGGCTATCTCAAGGGACCTTTGTACTTATCTTTCTTTCTTTTAAAGTTATATTTTTATTAACCTTATTTCCGATGTGGGTTTTCCACAAAGGTATTTTCTATTTTCAACCTTTTATTTTCAAAGAAAAATTTCAAATTTCGAGGACACAATTTATTGAAGGAGGGGAGAATGTAACACCCCAAGCTTCTATGGTACGCTCCACTTTGAATAATAGAGCAGCATGTGTTGTACGCAACCTCGAGTTCTAACACACCGCGACCAATAAAAGTAGTAGTTATGAATAGTAATAACCACTTTTTGAAATTATATAAATTTTACATTTCAAAATGGAATTCATTTTTGGATTCTTAATATCGAAATTAGCCTATGTTTAATTTTTGGTATTTTTCTGAGAACTTCCAATTTTTTATGAATAGTGAAAAATACTTAAAAACAAATTTTTTAATAAAAATAATTTATAGTGATAACTTATACTATTGAGTGGTTTTAAAGTATAATTAGAGTATATTTTTACTATTTTATCCAATGGTGGTCATTATAATTAATTTCACTTTGAAATTGGACATAAACAATTGTCAATCTTTTGATATATATTATTTCTTAAAAACACGCTATTTGTTGTGACAACGAGAATTAATTATAAAATTAATTAATGCAACTTATATGTTTGGAATTTTTTAAAATATACATCATTTTTGGATTCGGAATATCAATTATAGCTTAGGGTGAAATTTTGGCATTGTTCTGAAAAACTTCAATTTTTGATGAATAGTGAAACCACTAAGTGGTAGTTAAATAACTGATTTTTCGTTTAAATGAAACATTACCACTTCTGTGATTTGATTTTCGAAAATCCGACATACATGGTTATCATTATTATGTAAAATGTGGTTCAATGGGATTAAAATAATTTTTTTGGTGAATAGTAACTTTTAAGTTTAATTAATCGCGATTAAAGGTAATTAGTGAAATTTAAGGTAAAAATAGTATTATAAAAATATGGAATGACCTTTACATTTGTCCAACCACTATTGGATGTGTCATGGCCGACCAAGAAAATCCATGAGTCAACTTGGGGACCCCATGGAGCCACTTTGGCAGGAAAAGGACATAAATAACTTTTTATTTAATGTTAAAATAAAAAGGTCACAAACAAGAGTTATTTTACTAAAAAAAATTTTAAATGGGGTTATACAAGTCATATTTTTGACTATAAATATTCATTAGAAAGATAAAAATATTTCCTAAATCATGATATTTTTTTATAATTTTTAGACATTAAATAAATTAAATTATTTATGACACCATGATGTTGCAGCGATTACCTCATTAATTTATGATTTAAATAAAATGAAAATATAATGTAAAATACAAGTCTTACACTTGTCCAAAGCCTATTGGATGGGTATATTGCTAACCCTTATAACCTTAGACTCTAAATATATAAGTGTGGGACCTTTAGAATCCGAAAAAGCATTTCATAATAATGAAACATTTCAATCATTCCAAGAGTGCCCCTCCTCTCCTCTTATAAAAGGCCCCCACCTCTACCACCTTATTCACACTTTCAAGCCATTTGGCTCAGCCAACCGCTTCCCAAATACTCTTCCAAATTCCCTCCCTTACTCCTAGAAGCATCAATTTGGGCATAATTCTTCCCAAGGAAGCCTTTGGCTCAAATCAAAAAGAGTTACCCGATTTTAAGGTAATGTCTTCTCTTGTGTTCTTTTATTTTATTTTTCTTATCCAACCCCCTAAACTCTTTTTATTCATTTATTTTGTAACAACACCATTATCCTCAATATACTAGGATGTTTTTATAAGAATTATTCTAGCTACACTTACACACACTTACATCTAATGGTTAAAGAACATACTGTTTCTGTGGATGGCGAATTTCTGCCTCACGAAACGATGATTGTTCAATATTCTTTTAACACCTCTAATGGGGGCCCTTTTTATGAAACTATTTTCATATATGATATATATATTATGTTTATGTTTCCCTTATGCTTCTGTATTTCTCATTTGTGGCATACTTTATGATTTCCATTATGGGTAAACGCGATAATTTCATTTTAGGAAGTGCAGACTACCACCCCCTCAAAGTGATTTGAATCGTTAATGACATATGTGGGATGTATAAAGGAAGTAGTAAATGGTATTATACATTATATTATACTGGAATTATATTATACCTTTATATAATTATAAATTCATTCCATTAAATACGAAATAGAAATGAAAGTAGCGTTCATGCGTACGTACAACTTACCGTCTCCATGAACGGTGCATTTCATTTATTACCTTTAAATGTTATGTAATATTATGAATGAATGTATATACTGGATATATATGAGATATATGATATCTATATCATGAATATAATTCAGGATATAATGGATATTTCACCACATGAACAACTTGTAATTATAAGAAGTCTATTTTTGACTCAAGTACCTAAGATCGTCAAAACGACCGTTATTAACATAAATAATTACATAATGTTCATAACATGGTAATAAGTGATATAAAATTAATAATAAACTTGAAAAGGGTTCTTAAGAAATTATAAATTAACTCTAGTTTATTATTCAGGAGATCAAAGAACGGTCGAGTGAATTCGGACACGAGGTAAGGGAACTTCTTAACCCAATTTCCATTCTTTGGGTTAATCTCCTACTTTCAAATTATGTCTTGATATTATTATGTCCTATCTTGTATTTATACTTTCTTTATGTGTACATATAGTGAATACACATAATAGATATATTTTATTTAAAAATTATCTTTTTAGGGACTTGGTCTCAATCTCCATTCATTGAGGCATATTTTGTTTTATACAAAAATTTCTTTTATACGGTGTATAAACCCCTTTGACTTTTACGTTTATTCAAAAGGAATATTTTTATACGAAGAATTTTACTAAAGGACAAAAGGAATGTTTTTCTTGTCGTACGTATGCGGCGACAATGACTTCTTCGCCGCCGTGACCATTATTTGAGTTTCGGCTTCCCCTACAAGCCATAACTTTTTTTTAAATGAAAAATAAAAACCAAGTTTTAACTTTCATTTATTTTGGTATTGAAAATGGTTTTGATAAGGTTTTTATTATATCAATGTGTTCTATTGATATCTTGTGATTGAAATGTAGAAATTTTATGTTTCCTTTATGCATGTTTTATGTGATACGATTATGTTATGGTTTATGATATGTTTAAACCTGTTCATATGAGGAATGAATTGGACTTAGTAAGTGATGGGTGGAGCCCGCTATAGCTCCTCGATGCATTGGTATGTCTCATGAGACAAACTAGTGTCTTGGCACGAGGCCTTGACAAAATCTTATTTGTGGTCTTGGCACAATGCCTTGACTACGTGGTTATGATAGTCTTTCATTATGCATTCCATCATTATGAAAGTGGTTATTGATATTGCATGTGATTATTACACTAGTAGAATATCCATGCGAGTAAGTAAATGACATTATTTAATTTATTTTTTCCATATTATGCTGAAGTTAAAGTTTAAAAAGGCTTTTGTTTTAGTTATACATTGCCTTAAATGTTAATGTTTATTTATGAAAGCTTCAGCTATATTTTTATCCTTACAGAGCATATGAGCTCACCCCTTTAAATGTTTTAATATTTTCTAGGATGTGAAGAAGTAATTTATGAATGACCTGAAGGGATAGTCAGAAGAGGATATGAGTGTGGACTATGAAGACTTTGTTATTAGTTTTTCACTTTATAATGTAATTTAACATTTATGAATGTATCTAGTGTTTCCAAGGCTACTAAACTAATCGGCCTTTCGAGACTTGATCTTTTGTGATCATGCCAATGTTACGACGTAATGCACCGACTCAGGGTAGCTGGGGTCGGGGCGTTACATAAAAAAATCATGAAGATGCCAATTTCTGATCCGTGAGGGTCCATACTCCCCACGAATCAAAGTTTGGCATCTCCTACATATCGTATACAAGGGAAACAAGTCAACAATCCACCATGTTCTGATTCATGGGGGCCTATAACACCTCAAGAACCAAAATTTGGCGTTCATTTAATCAAGGTACAATACAAACAATTTCTCTATCAAACTACAGGGATTCTATCAAATCATATATCACAATAGTATGCATAATCTACACAATGTGTTTCACAACAACATGCAATCTCTAATGCACCCTAGATGGCATGGCAAGAATGCATGGCATGTGATTTCTAAAAAGTGCCTATATGATGCCTGAGATGGAATAACCTCATCCTATTGGGTTGCGACAGAAATAGAACCTCAATAGAAACAACTTTAACAACACAAGTCATGTGAATCGCTCTAGGTGAAATCATATCAACCGTAAAATCTCAAAACCAGAAAACTGCAATAAATGAGGTAGATTGGGTTTTCCTTGTACATGAGTTAGCTACTCCTAGGCACAAATTATTACCAAGTACCGAATCCTTATTATACCTGGCTAAAGGATCCAAAAACTAAATCAAGAGAAAATAATTCCTCTTATACCACTTTATGATGTCCCGGTTTTGGAATCCACCCAGAGGCGCCCCATACCCGGTTGGTCACATGGCCTCAAGTGCATTTCCCCAAATGCCAAAGGCTGCTGACTATCAGCGAGGGCGTTGGGTGTGATAGTGGGGAAACTATTCCCTCATTGGCAGAGTACACAGTGGAAGTAAAAAAAACATGCAATAGCGGAAGCAGTAAATATCCAACAACAACAAACAATAGAATACTAAAATAATAAACAGCTGGAGCAGATATGTATATATGAAATGATGCATGATACATATCTTTGAAAATAGCCAATTAGGTCAGAATGCTGGATATAAAAACAGTACCAAAACAAGTACAAAAGGAAAGATAAAAAGCTCCTCAGCATCGCAAGCCTAAGCTTGGTCCCATGCTCTCCTGCTCCAAAGCAATCAAGTACCTAAAGTCGAAGGGTGCTTGTCCTTGTCTATACCTGAAACAACATAGTCTCTTTGGGCCCAAAATCATGGCCCAAATAGGGTGTGAGACTAAATCCTAGTAGGCAACCTTTCAAAGATCTGTGCCTAATAGTCAGTGATTATATGGCAGATAATAGTACAGTAAGCAGTAAACAGTAACAGTAAACAACAAGAATGAATCATTAAGTAGTAACAGGATGATATACAGCAGTAATCAATCCACAGAACAATAAGAAGCAGTGAATCAAATATCTAACCACAATAGGAACCCCTCTGGGAAGTACTCGCAGCCAACCCCTCTGGTCCTATCCAATAAGTACTAACAACCCTATGGGTAGTGTACTCAGCCTAACCCCTCTGGTTTGGTCATACAAAATTATAATACTCTCTAGGGAAGCTCGCTTGGTCAATTCCCCTTATAGACTAGGGTAGTCAGAGACTCTCTGAGGAAGATCACGTTGTCAAACCCTCTTATAGACCCAAGGTCTAGAAACTCTCTAAGGAAGCTCACTCAGTCAATCCTCCTATAGTCTCAGGTCTATCACAGACTCTCTGAGGAAGCTCGCTCATTCAATTCATCCTCTAGCCTAGAATGGTTTAAGGAAAATTAAAACAAGTAAAGAATCTATGAGGAATCTCACTCAGTCTACCCTCATGTAGTCTATAATGTCCAAGACTCTCTAGGAATCTCACTTGGTCTATCCTCCTGTAGTCTATAATATCCAAGACTCTCTGGGAAGCTCACTCGGCCTATCCCCTGTAGTCTATAACACTAGGTCTCACAGTCCCATGCTAGTCAGTGCATAATAATTCTATAAGGCCAAAGTACACCTATAGAGCTACTTGGCTAACCAGTCTATAGAATAACAAGCATGTCAAGAAAAATCATTCCATCCTACAATCACAAGGCATGGAAAACAGGTATAACTACCGAAGGCTAACAAGACCCAAAGGTCGTAAACAGAAAAATGCAAGGGAAAAACATACAAGAACACAAATTATCCTCATACAAGATCAAATTACCTCTACACAAGCATACAAGAAAGGCAGAAAAACAACAGGGGAAAAATGGTAAACACACAATACCCCGTTCACAGGTATTGGTGGAAAATTTCACATAAAACTCAAAGACTTCGAAAGGTATGGCACAAACCACCTACCTTTATGCTAGGAGATCAATATACTTGAACCAGAAGTCTTGATTCTCCTTATAACGTGGTAGATCTATGAAAACACACAAAATTTTCAACCCACGACATCTTGAGAAAGAGGGAAAATCATGGAATGAAACTCAAGAAGAAGGAAAATCTCACCGCTGTGGTTCCAATGAAATCGAAGACGGTCGATTCAGAAAACAGATGGAGGCTTGGGGGATCGGAGGATGTTCACAACTGTACGGGACGCTCTCGGTCGAATAACCTAGATAAGAAGATGATTCTGTTGACTAGGCGCGACCCCGGTCCGTTTAATGAAAAAAAAGAAAGTACACGACGTGTACTTCTAGAGTACACGACGTGTACTAGGATTTTACGTACTCCACTTTAAGCGGCTTGCACATCACCCCTACACACTGTGTGTGTGGCTCAGACATGGCCAACACACGGCCTCACGCGACATCAAGGTACACGGCGTGTACTTATAAAGTACACGACATGCACTTTGAAAATTCTCAGATTTTCCTCTTTTTCTTAAAAATGACCAGAAAAAGAAAAACATACCTGAAATGAAGATCCTGGTTCTTACATATTTTATATCATATATCCATGACAATCCAATATTAGATAATTATATTTTTAAAAAATACCTCAATTCCATCTTTCCAATATCCAAAGTCACTTACATTGATATTAGGTGGCCTCGACATATTCAATAATTTAATCTAATGAGTTTCCATAAAAATATAATAGATATTTACTTAGTCTTGTTAAGGATTTGGATAATCGTTAACAAAAATAATAAAATTAATAATAGAGCTAGGTATCCTCAATAAAGGTCACCCTCTGATACCAATATTTAGGTCCCAAAGGGTGATGATAGAGGATGGGGGGTAGGATTTTATTAAAATTATCAAAGTTACTAAAAATTAATTTTGGAATTTTGTTGTATAAAAAAATTAAACAATTCTTTCTTAAAATAATAAGAATTGTGTATGTGTAAAGAGTGTATGAAGAAAATTAAATGGAATAACTGATGGAATTTTATAGTAGTTCAGATCAAAGTGACCATACATATCCTCTTCAGACTTCAACCAATGGTGTATGACACCCACTAAGAAATAGGGAGGGACACTTTTACATGAGATAAATCTAAAAATATAATTTCACATGACAATAATCTCAACCCAAGAATTTGTGAGGAGTAGACCCAAACCTACACATAGCCTTTTTTAGGAGCAGAAGGGAACCTAACATTTCTATAGGAGCATCCCCAACATAAGTGTTCTGCTTTTTGTTCAGCTATGCATAACCAAGGAACTGCCTTTATGTAAGGAAACACAAACACATACTACCTTTTATTGGTGGTATAACCTGTTTTGAGAAATATTTATGTGCATACAAGTCTACCTATCCCATATGTATAGATAAAAAATTTGTAGAATCACAGGAGAGTTGATTTTTTTTCTATAGATGAAACAGTTGAAGCAAGCCCTTCTCAAGTTGAAGATAGTGTACTCCAGGAATTCTAGTAGTTGTATAATACATATCTTCAAGGATAATGAAGTCAAAGAAGAATTTTTCCTTCCTAGAGAGTCTATCACAACAAATGTAAGTGGTAGAGCACAAGATCACATGGATGTAAAAGAAATATGAACGTATGAGATCGTCGTGTTCAGGGTATGTCATGTTTGTGATTGTCAGTTCTATGAATCCTTCAAATAGAAATATATTTAGACGAAACTCTCCCAAAAATAATTAAAATAACAAAAGTGATAAAAGGGAATTTTCAGGGATATACAGAAATTATTTTTGAATAATAATATCAAAACTCTTGATCAATATTTAAAACAATTAAGAATAATTCAAACCAATCTATTAATGGGTAAAGCGAATCTGATTCAAATTATAAAATTATTCATGAGAGAGAAAATAATCATCCATAATAATCATAACAATAATTATTTGAATTCAAAACTTAAAAACAGATTCAAATTCAATTTAAATTACATGTTAAATAATTCAAATAGACTCCATATTAATCGGTCAAATTAATTCAAAAATATCATAAGATAATATGATGGTTTAAATTTCAAAAGATGTTCTAATTCCATGCATCACATATTAATTAAAACATTTAAGTATACTACATTAAATATTAAAAAATAAGTTTGAATAATTTCATTGATGTTAAATATTAAATTATAAAATAATAATTTAAAGAAATAAATCCAAAATATAGTGACTTAAATAATCCAAATACATTTTGTAAGTGTTACGAAATAATAATGAATAAAATAAATAGTATATTAAAACTAATTAAAATATATTACAAACACTTTGTATGGTTTTTATATAATATATATTAATTTTAGAAAGTAATAAAACTATTAAAATAATAAAAATAATCACGCAATTAATGAAATAACAAAAAAAGATGAGAAAAAGATCATGAATTGAATTCTATATCTTAATAAATAAAATATAGGAAAATAATGACTGTGCATACCAAGTTAACTCACAGTCAGTATGCTTACCATGTCTTGTGGCCAGTTTTCTTGAGGTCGCCATACTGACCATAGTGTAGTCAGTTAAATGATCTTATAGTCACCATACTGATTTTGTGAATAAAATATCACATGGTCACTTGATAAAACGTAAGACCACTATATTGATCATGCATACAACTTGTGGTAATGATACATACCGTGTTTATCTATGGTAACCTTGAAATTTCCCATGGTAGGTATAACATACTCACTATAGGTTGGTAGGGAAGACAATGTCACAATGATGGTATGTGTACCAAGAACATGGTAGTACTGGTGATACTGTGTAGAAGAAACACCAATGCATAAGATCCACTATTGAGTTGTAAAGGTGCTTCTTAGTGTAGACAACATAGGGGTAAGCTTCCAACCTGATGTCATGTGGGAAATGAAGGTTCCCAGATACTGGTGTTGTGTTAATGTGTAAAGGAATCATGTGGTAAGTATGATAAGAGGGTCACATTAAGGTTTATGATTTACATGGTAAGGATATCTAATCTCATGGAAGGGTGTTGCTGAAACTCATGGTCAGATGAAAAGAGAACTAAACAACCTGTACAACATGATATCTAAAATTATTCCATTTTTAAAATTATCTAAACAATAAAATCATCCAAAGTTTCAGAGGACTTAATTGTATAAAATTTCAAAATATTTCTAATTAATCAAAAACATAATCAATCTAACAATTATAGCATGATATATCATCAAAATACAAATAAAAAAAAATTAAATTAACAGCTTTAGGAAAATGATGAAACTATTTCAGAACTTTAGCCTAAATTTTAGGTGTCTATACATTATATTAATACTTTGTTTTAGTTTAATAAAATCTATATTCACATATTATATTTCTATCCCAATAAGAGGTATGTAATTAAAATAAGTATTGTGAGAGATATCACTGAAATAAAACAAATTGTATTTTGGAAAATACAATATTCCAGATTTGTTGCATGAAATTTGGAAATTTTTTACACCACTTAAACAAAAAATTAAGACATCCATTTATTCTAATGAAATGTAAATAAAAGTGTTTTATTTACAAATACATAAGTTGGGAAATAAGGATATCTATGTAACTCATGTTATAAGTAAATGACCAAAGAAAACTTAACTACACAATAAAAAGAAAAATATTGATCATACCAAAAGAAAGTATAATGTTTAGATCAAAATAAAAACATGTTTGATATATAATTAGTCTCCCATGTAGTTTAATAAAGGTTATATGAACATTTTATATTTCAAAATAAATTTTAATTATAAAAATATGATCACTAGAACTCAATAAATAGTTAAAACACTTTGATATTGTAAAAATTCATTTTCACAAGAAATGATTACAAGGATTTGAAATATAAAAAAATATAAATATTTTTTTAATAAAAAAACATAGAATACTTGTAATAAAATCCACAAAACACCTTTCATTTTTTTTATTACAAAACCAAATAGGTAAAAAATTCTCCCCTTTCTATAAATAAACAGAAAGATAACTATTAGTGCCATTTAAACAGATATTATCAGAAGATAATCAATTATATCCTTTTTCACTTTAGGAATATTAAAATATTAATGAAAATATTAAATATAATAATATAGAGATTATTAAAATAAACTCCCACAAAATAAATTTCATATTGAAAAACATTAAATCATATGCTTGAAATAATAAATAGAATAGGTAAATCTCCCCATGAATTTATGATTTAATTCAAAAAGTTCCACCTGTAAAAAATTACTAGAGAATATAAAATTTTAAATATTCCCTATAATTAAGTAAAATTAGAATTTATTTAGAGTGAAACACCCATTTGATTTAAAATTGGAACACATGTGACAAAGTCCTGTAAATAATCAAACAAAAATAATTTTTTGGTACCCATGCTATTTTGGGTCCTATTGGATTAGTAATAAATATTTTTGATACCCAAGCATAATTTAAACATTTATAATAAGGTACATGAGAATAAAAAATTCTTGAGATAGAAACTATACTAATACCATGATATTTAAGAAACCATAGAGAGAATTCATTGGAATAATGTCTTCGTAATCAGCATTTAAAACATGTAACTGTAAAAATCTCCTTGTATAACTTTTGAAAAAAAGTGGTCTTTTACATTTTAAAAATACGATGATTATAACAAAAAATAAAATTATATTTATTTATTTTCATCATAGCATACATCTTATTATAATTTTATTTTCATTAAACAAAGGTAGGTATCATTTATTTTAAATTAACAAATTCATTTTTTAGATTAAAATTTTCCTTTAGAACAATTTCTAGATCATCACAAACTTGATCTTTTATAGATGAAGATTTTTTTTTTAAATTTGATTTTCCATTTCATGGTTCGAACTATTTTTTTTTCATATTCTTAATTTTTTTCTTTTCTTTATCTAATTCACAAATACAATTCTTCAAAATTTTATTTTCAAAAATAATAACTTTCTTTTTTTCAGAAATGGTTTTAGGATCCTTCGTCAAAATTTCATACTTTTTAGCAATATTTTAAATTTATAATTGAAATTCATAACATAAATCACTTAATTATTTAACTTTATAATTTTTATAAATATAACTAGAAGAGGATTAAAATTAAAAATCATAATTAGAAAAATTAATTAAATTATTTTTTGTTTCCATTAAACACAAACTAACATGTTTTACCATATCCTCAAAAGGATCAATTACCTTAGGGTGTTCTCCCATCATAGAAAGGTTTCTATTCTATTTTTCACTTCTATATTTTTCACAGGAGTCCAATTCTTTAGTGTAACTACAACCAACATGATAATCATGTTTGTTTTCCTTTTTTACTTCTTGTATTTCCCTTCTTCTTTCAACTTTATACACTCATATTTGGTATGGAAGAGTATATTACATCCATAACATATAAATCTAGATTAAAATTTATTACCACTTCTTTCATGAACTAGATTGGGTTTCCATCTGACTAAACACCTGACTTGGTCTGAGATAAGGCCCAAGGGGTGTTCCCAATCATCATGGGTTATCGAATAGTTTCAAGCATCAAAGATAATAAATGGGGGAATAATTTCACCCAATAAATGACTAGTATCAAGTAACAAAAATAGAGTATGAAAAATAATCTAGAAACAAATGCATCTCAATAAATACATAAATATAACCTGATACAACTATAACAGAAAAAACTGAAAACTAAAAGAAACCACAACCGAATCAAAAACCAACTCCATATCCACATGACCTCTAAGTCTCTACCATCCAAAAAACTAGCCCACTCTAAAGGCAACTGAACTACAAACCGAAACCTTCAAAATAGCTTAGGTCTACGAACACTGAATGGAACAATTAGGGTGTGAGCATAAAAAATTCAGTATATAATCACCACATAGGCTATGAATTTTCTTTCCTGAAATAGTCCAAAAACTGTAGTTTGAAAGATATTTAGAAAATACGTTTTACTATTTAATTAACCCAACATAGCTTTCCTATTTTAAAAAAACACATACCAATTTCCTCTTTTCAAGCAGGTTTCCATTTTTAGAAAAATAATATACCAACCCAAAACCAAAATAAGACTCCAATAAGTTGATCAAATGGGGATATGATGAAAAGAAAGGAAATAGAACAAGTAGGCACAAGCTAAAAACAAGTGAAGAAAAATAAAACAGAACATATAGATAGAAATCATGGGAATTTACTAAACATCTTTAGAATTAATCCCTAGATGTAGTTTGTTTAGACTCACCTGATGGTGTAAAGTGCAACTCTATAGTAAATAACTAATTGGACACTCTGAACTAGCCAATCTTGTGTCACATCTCTCCTGACATCTCAAAAAATCTAGGGGTACCTACCCGTCTAATCGGGGTTCATGAGAAACCATCACTCGACCCTCTAGATGACTCCTAGAAATCCCATGATAATAATACATGGTGAATTGAGAGTACCTCACATGAATGGATCAAAATAAAACCCACAACCACTATACTATCCTAGCCAAAACAACGACACAACCTATACATTGACCCTCTCCATGAAGGGTCCACCATAGTGGTTCCCATCTCACAACGAGCCATTCATAAAGTTATAATTGAGCCTACACATCACAAGAGATTTAAAACCACTTTCCAAAACATTATAAAAAACCAACCGAGCCATTTCTAGTTCATAGTTCCAGATCGATTTTCAAATTCATTTCAAAAATAAAGGAAAAACATACAACATGTACAAAAGGTTCCAAATGAGGCATTAGGATATTTCGAAACCAAACCACTTATTAAAGTGATAAACAATCCATGTTTTTGAACCCAAAAACATGGAACCACATTTGAGTCATTTGAAACCAAGGGACCTTTTTAAAAACACGAAGGGTTTGTGGGAACCAATTGAGGAGAAGAGGGTTGATGAAGAAATAAGGGAGGGGGTAAGTTTATTGAAATATGGGCTTTAAGTTGAGAATGTTTGTCAGAGACTATCTTCATTTTTTTCCCATCCATATTTACACCCCATGCACATATGGATGTTCCCAAATCAAATGTCACTGTTTAAGCATCCATGTTAGAGAATAAAAATATCCTAAAAAAATTTTATAGAACCATCACTTTCATTTTCACCAAACACAAAAATCCATAAATAATACCAAAACCATAAAATTCACAAATTCCCACACATGACACCCAATTCCCAACCAAATAAAATCATTAAAGATTAATCAAAGCTAAACAAACCCTCAAAATACCCAAATTAATTTTAAAAAAAGGTTAGTTGACATTTCATTAAACACCCCACACACATATATACATAGGGATATTAAGAAATACCTTTGAAAACAAATTAACACCAATTTTCCATCATTAAAACTTCAAAAAAATTAATCTAACTATCCAAAAACATGATTATCACACTTATAAACTAGTTAAAAATACTCAATCATCACATGTAATGGTTCTAAAAAAAATAATTGAAACACCTACCTTACATGGAAGAATCGTGTCACCTTTGATGAAATCCATCAAAAAGACACTTCTACCATATATCACATCCCTAATAAAGAAAAACCACAACTTTTCCTACTCTAGGTATCCAAATCATCCAAACATGGCCCCTAGGATTATTGGAGAAAGATAAAATGGAATATAACCAAAGGATAAAGACATGGGAGGCCTAACCTTTTAATATGGGTGAAGAATCACCAAGAAACCAACTTGAAATGTACTTAGATGAGCACATAGGAGCCAAAATGTTCCATGGGAGGTATCCGGGTCATGAGGTTAGAATTGGAAAATCCAAGGGAGGAAACTCAATTAAAAAGTAGAATAAATACAAAAATACCAATTTTGGGTGGGTTGCATAGTTACCTCACTCCCTTAAACAAACTGTGTGAAAACTATGAAATTCCCCACTATCAAGAGTTTCATGGGATGAGCCCTTAGGCTATATGGTTATTTTAACCATGCAACTTAACCATATGACCTATGAACACTTAGGCTCTATGGTTAAACAAACCATGCACCTTAAACATGCGACATGGAAAAAGTCCCCAAACTTCACCATTTTCACCCCAAAACTCCCCTAACTCAAGGGGATAAACCATCCAACAAACACACTCCTCTGAGAAGCAATAATAGGGGTGTCCCAGAATCCCTACCATTCCATTTAATCCCCATATCTTTCACACTAACCATGAATATGGCCAAAAACCTCCAAAACTCAAATAAATACTCATCGAAACCTTGAACCAAATCTCAATAAAAAATATCAAGAATCTAAAAGAAAATAAAAATAAAAGAAATAAATGAAAACTAAGGTTGGGGTGTGACAATTCTCCCCACCATAAAAACTTTCTACCCCTAAAAATTCCCCAAGATTAATGAGAACCAAAACTCAAAATTAGAACCAAATGAGGATGAATGAACCAAGAACTTTGGGGTGAACCCATACTTCACAAGTCACACCTGACTAGTTATTGGAAAAAACATGACAAAAAGGGAACTATGGAGAGAAGAGAAAGGTTATCCCCAATAAAAATATCAACCAACTCCTTGACACCAAGAAAAAAAACTCCCAACATGAAACAAAGACCCCAAAAACAGTGGAAAGCCACAGAGGGTGTTCAAAACAAATAATAAACCTAAGCATAATACATCATTTACTTAAGAAATAAATGTATCCAAAGTGAGCATGACCAGATACCAATACCAAACATTGATCTAGAACACAATTCATTATTTCCATAAGACAGACACATCTTCATAATGGGAACAACATGAAACCAAAACCAATCCACAAAGATAACCATTTAAAAACTCATATCCATAAAACACAACCATAGAATTACAAATAAAATAGAACCACCAAGACCTTTACAACTAAGAAAACTTACAAAAGTTAAGGGAACTACAAAATAGGAAAAAACCTATCCATTATGACATCATAGACAAAAGTATGGGCTACAACACCACAACCAATGATTCCTAACTACGTACAAGCTTTACTCCATGGACTTCGATTAGATCCCTGATGACTAAATCATCAACTACCCCTAAATCAAGTTCTAACATCCTCTAATAGAGAATTCCTCTTACGAACATGATTCATACATAATTTATCCAAATTATCCAAGTGGAATCATCGATGAAATACCTTCATAGGATTATGATAGGATGGATTTGAATTCCTAAACCGGCTGCTTTGGAAGCACAAAAATGACCGGTCTGATGAGAAAGAAGTCAGAACTGCAGAAAGAGAATCATTATGAATAGATTTATTTAGAAAAAAATTATCCATAGATGGAGAACCTTCATGACGGGAAAGAGATACCATATTTCCAACTGCCTATGCTTTGTAAACCAACTCATCTAAGAATGCTTTATCCACTAGCTTCTCAAATAGAACATCACCGGATGAGAGGAATTTTTTATTTGATCTCTGGATGAATACTGAAAATGAAAAGAGTAAATTTATACTAATTCTATGATGCTACATCAAGAGAAAAGGAAACCATCTCCTTGAAGTGGTCAACATAGGCCTTTACTGTGTTTTGAACTTTCCGAACATTCATGAATTCTTCCACCTTCCTAGTCTTTACCTCCTTAGGTACAAAAAATCATGAAAAAGTGGTCTTAAACACTTCCCAAGTCATCCCATATTGAAATGACACATGGATGATCACCTTCCATTGATCCAAAGATAGACCCTCAAATGAATCTAAAATAGAATAGACTCTCACAGCTTCAGGAGTTCCCAACAACTTGAAGACACTTTCGACTTCCTAAATCCACCCCACAACGTCTAATGGACCTCGATCACTATGAAATATAGGAAAACACCAATAATAACTCAACTCCACCACTATATTAAGATCCTAAGGAGGGGAAAAAGTATAAAGAGACTTTATAGAAACTTTGGGGACCTATCTAGGTGGCATACTCTGAGTAGAAGGAAAAAAACCCAGAATCAATATCAATGAAAACTCAACCAAATGGGACACCTCATGAAAAAGAGACCATCTCATAAAAGAAACATCACAAAAAAATAATATATTCAAAAACTACCATTTCTATTCACATTTTAAAATTATTTGGCCCCATGCCACTTTCCAAGTACTAAAATCTGCTTTATCAAAACGAGCTCACACATTAAGGCACACATGTTTTTAAACATTACCAAAACCTGAAAACATTTTTTATTTTGAAAACCCCCATTCAAAAAAACCATTTTCATCTCAAAATTGTTCCACAAAAATAAATCAAACCAATACAAAACATAGATATAAAAACATATAATAGAGAACTAGTGACTTTGCAAGACTCAAACACATGTTTTAGTAGACCATGTCCCAAGGAATCACCAATCCCTAGGAATATCTTGAACCATTAAATTAGGCTCCACATGCGTCACTACCCCAATTAATCCCACCATGAAACACTAGTCCACCTCTACTATCATTCCAAATCCACTCACCCAAAACCAAAAGAAAAACTCAATATCCAAACCACCCCTAGAAACTCAAGTTTCAAAATGAGCAAGAGTTCATGATGATCTTACTGAAAATACCTACAAATTCCAAATAGTTATAATATCAAATCTACCTGATTCTCGAAATATAAAATGGCTATTATGTTACCTTTTTTGATGAACCTTTCAAAGCTATCATCCGAACTGACACCTAAACCTATCTGAGGTAAGGCCCGAGGGGCATTCCCAATCCTCTTGGACTGGTGAATAGTTCCAAGAATCAATGATTAGCCAAGGGGGAATAATTTCTCCCAATATAAAACCATTACCAAATAACCAAAACATATTATGAAACATAAACTACAAGAAACTGGATCTCAATAAATACATAAATAGAATTTGATACATCTATAACCTACAAAATTGAAAACTAAATCAATCCAAAATCGAACTGAAACGCAATGTGATATCCATGTTACCTCTTGGTAACCACCATAAAAAAACTAGCCCAATCTATAGGAAACCAAACCCAAAAACTGATCCTAAAAAATAACTCAGGTCTACTGATGCCAAGTGGCACAAGTACGGTGGGAGTATAAATAGCTCAGTATGTAAGAAAAAAATATTCCATGTATTTACTTTCCCAAAATAGCTCATAAACACTAGTTTTAAATAAATTTATAAAATATGTTTTATCATTTAAATAACCAAACTAATCTTCCCCATTTTAAAATAACACATGCCACTTTCCTATTTTCAAATATGTTTCCATTTTAAGAAAAAAATTACCAACCCAAAAAAAATTGAAGAATCACACAAGGTTATTAAAAAGGTGCTATGATGAAAATAAATAAAATAGAACAAGTCAACACAAGATAACATCGTAGGTAAAACATTTGATGCAAAATAAAATAGAACATACAGATAGAAAAAATAGTCATTTCCTTAACATCTCTAGAAGAAAACCCTAAATGTACTCCGTTCGGAATCACCTACCAGTGTATGGTATATCTACATAGTCAATAACCAACTGACTAATCCAAACTAGCCAATCCAATGGCATGTCCCACCTTAAATCTCAACAAATATAGGGGTACCGACCTGTCTAATTGGTATTGATAAGAAACTATCATTCAACCCTCTTGATGATGCCTAGGAACCCCACGATAATAGTACAAAGTGAATGGGTAAGTCCTCACACATGTGGCTCAAACTGAAACCCACATACACTATTATTTTCTATCCCAAACATGGACACAAACTATGTAATGACCCTATACATGGAGGATCTACCATTCAGGTTCACATCTCACAATGAGCTTTTCATAAAGTGCCAACCGGGCCTACACATCCTATGAGTTTTCAAACCACTTTCCAAAATTTTAAAAAATATCAAGCAATCCTTTTACATTTAAAATTTTCAAATATATTTCCAAAACCAAGACAAAAAACACACAACATGTACCAAAGGAACCAAATGGGCCTTTAGGACATTTAGAAACCAAACTAAATCTCAATGTTCCAAACGGGCCATTTTTTTGAACATAGAATTTGGAACCACATTTGTTTCATTTGAAACTAAGGGACCTTTATAAAGGTTTTGAAGTAACCAATTGAGTAGAATAGGGTTAAATAATAAATAAGGGATGGAGGATAAGTGTTTTAAAATCTAGGGTTTATGTTGAGAATGTTTATCAAATACCATCTTCATTTGTGTGACCATACATATGTGCACCCCATGCACATATGGATGTACCCACATCCAATGTAACTCTTTAAGCCTAAATGTTAGAGAATGAAAATACCTAAAATTTATTTTAGATAACCACCACTTGAATTCCCACCAAGAACAACAAGCCACACATAAGTACCAAACCGTAAAAATCACAAATTCCCACACACAACACCCAATTCACAACTAAATCAAAACCTCAGAGATTAAGAAAGTCTAACAACACTCTCAAAATACCAAAATTAATTAAAAAAGAGGAAAATTGACATTTTATAGAATGCCTGACATGCACATATACATAAGTATATTTAAAAAAAACCCCTTTGAAAACTAATTCACACCAATTTTCTATCATGAAGAAATTAACAAAATTTAATCTAACACACCAAAAATATGATTATAAAACTAATAAACTAGTTAAAAATACTCATTAATAACTTAGAATGATTCACAAATAAAAATAATGGAAACACCAAACTCAAGTGGAAGAATCATGTCGCCTTCAAACAAAATCCACCAGAAGGACACTCCTACCACAACTCATAACCCTAATATAGAAAAACTCCAAATTTTATATGACCCTAGGTATCCAAATCAGCCAAACCTAGCCACTAGTGTTAAAGGATAATGAGAAAATGGAATAAAACGAAAGGAGAAAGAGAGGGGAGCCTTAACCTTTCAATCAGGTGAAGAATCACCAATAAACCACCTTGAAATCCACTTGGAAGAGATTGAAGATGCAAAAAAAGCTTCATGGTTGGTCTCCTGATCATAGGGTTTAAATTGAGAATGCCAAGGGAAGAAACCCCAATTAAATTAAAGGATAAATTTCAAAAATATCCATATTAGGATGGGTTTCCTAGTTATCTCACATGGTTAAAAAAACAACGTGCAAACCAAGCAGTTCCCCACTGTCAAGAATTTCATGAGATGTACACTTAGGATGCATGGCTATTTTAATAATTTCACTACTCATTAAGAATATTTAAAATAATGAAGAACAATTTTAACCAATCTAAAACCAGCTAAAGCGATTCAAATTCAAATTAAAAAATTATTTAGGAGAGAGAAAATAATCATCCATAAGAATCATAACCTTAATTTTTTGAATTAAAAACTTAAAGACCAATTAAAATTTAATTTAAATTACCCATTAAATAAGTCATATAGACTCTATATTAATAAATCAAAGCAATTCCATAAATAACATAAGATAATTTTAAGATTTAAATTTCAAAAGAAGTTCTAATTCCATGCAGTGCATATTAATTAAAACATTTAATTATAATACATTAAATTTTACGAAATAAGTTTGAATAATTTCATTGAAATTAAATATTAAATTATAAAATAATAAGTCAAAGAAATAAATCCAA
Source organism: Viscum album (assembly GCA_963277665.1). Classification (NCBI taxonomy): domain Eukaryota; kingdom Viridiplantae; phylum Streptophyta; class Magnoliopsida; order Santalales; family Viscaceae; genus Viscum; species Viscum album. The sequence continues at coordinate 30,754,728 of OY728147.1, forward strand.
AATATAAAGATTTAAATAATCTAAATACATATTGTAAGTGTTAGACAAGAATAATAATTAAAATAATAAATATATTAAAATTTATTAAAATATATTAAAAACACTTTTCATGGTTTTTATATAATATATATTAATTTTATGAATTAATAAAACACTTAAAACAATTAGTATAAGGATTAATTTAATGAAATAATAAAAACTAAAGAAAAATAGTGACTGTGTGGAATTCCATATCTTAAGTAAAAATAATTTAATAAAAATATTGATAGTGTGCACCAAGTGCACTTGCGGTCAGTATGATTATCGTGCCCTATAGTTAGTTGTCTTGAAGTCACCATACAGATAATGGTGTAATCAGTTAAAATGATATTATAGTCACCATACTGACTGTGTGAATAAAATATCATGAAGACACTTAATAAAACATACAATCACTATACTGATTGTGCATACAATGTGCAGTAAACATACATACCATGTTTCTCTATGGTAACCTCAAAATTTACCTATGTGGGTATAACACAATCACTATATGTTTTCAAGGATCAAAACATCATGCTTCTAGGATGCATATTCAGTTCATGGTTCTATTAGTGATGTCGTGTAGTAGAGATACCATTGAATAAGATCCATTGTTGAGTTGCAAAGGAGATGCCTAGTGCAGATGAAATAATGGTAAGTATCCATCCATATGTCGTGCTAGAAATAAAGGTTCATAGATACTAGTGTTTCGTGTCTTTAAAAAGGCCTCTAGCGAAAATTAGGATGAAATGCTCATGGTAAGGTGGAGGCTTCATGTAGTAAGGGGAGATAATATCACGGTAGGGTGTTGGTGAAACTCACGACCAGTTGAAAAGAGAATTAAAAAGCCTATACAACATGATATCTAATTTTTTTCCATTTTTTAACTTATCTAAACAATAGTATAATCCGAATTTCTCGAAGACATAATTGTATAATTTTTAAAATATTTTCGATGAATAAAAAATAGGATCAATCTGACAAGTATATCATGATATATCATCAAAACCCAGATAAACATTTAAAATAACAGCTGTTGAAAAATAAGGAAACTATTAAAAAACATCAACCTAAATTTTAGGTGTATAAACATCATTTTTAGATTTTTATGTAGTATAATAAAATTTAGATACAAATATTATATTTCTAACAAAACAAGAAGAGTAAAATTACAATAATTATCATGAGTGATATCATTGAAATAATTTTTTTTGAACTTTGGAAAATCCAAAATTCCATATTGGTTGTATGAACTTCAGATTTTTTCTCACTACTTAAACAACATATTAAGAATTCCATTTCAACTAATTAATCATGGATAAATGTGTTATATTTCCAATGATTTTATTGGAAGAATGAGATCTATATAACTCATTTTATAATTATGTAACAAAATAAAACTTAACAACACAACAAGCATAAGAATATTGATCATACTCGATGAAATTATCATGTTCAGATGAAAATGTGTACAAGATTGAAATATAATTAGGCTTAAACATAGTTTAATAAAAGATATATATAACTTTTATCTTTCAAAATAAATTTTAATTATAAAAATCTAATCAATAAAACTCAAGATATAGTTAAAACACATTGAGATAGTAAAAATTAATTTTCACATAAAATGATAAGTAGGTTTAAAATATATAAAAATATAAATATTGTTTGTAATAAAACAAAACATAAAATATATCCAAGAACATGCACAAAAAATACACACATACACATATAGAAACATCCAATGACACATATAAATGTGGATTTACTATTGATTATCCTGTTCTCATAACCACCTATCTCGGAGATTACCAAAAGTAAACCCTATGATAAGGTGTCTCAATGTCATATAAGACTCCTACGTTTGATATCCTATATTGGTTGTGTCCCATTATAAAATATCATCCAAACATAAAAAATATAGTCAATAATTATTTCTTGGAACCTCTAGGTTCTCATCATAGTGGGGAACTACTATGAACTTTTAGTGTTGCATATATTCTTAGGATGTTATCACATAAAAAGGTCATGAAGCGAAATAATCAGTTTGTGATATAAAACCTCATTAATTATAAAAAACATGTAATCAAGTTTAATAGAGTCTATTATATGGCACCAAATCCAACACATATCATCTATCCTCATGAATCTAAAGTATATCAAGGTTCACATATGGCCTACTAGGGACAACACTCTTAGTAAAAATCTCACATATAATTAAAGGTATCATGATTACCTATGATAAGGTCCACAACATCTCAATTATTAAATTAATTTCATTTTAATTAATTTACACCCCTTAGGGTATATACATCTAAGATAATAAATTCATAATCAAGGCCTCAACCATCATCATCTGAGGATGACATGCCAGTGTATAGTGTTCCAATATAGATATGGGAACTTTATTCCTCATATACCTATGGATTAAATTTATTTAAATCAATTTATATAATTTAATTGGTCAATCACCCTTTATAGTGAGATCACATATCACACACTATAGAATAAAACTCATAATTACCGTAGGAAGTGCCTAGGGACCACCTAACTTAATAAGAATCTATTTCTTTTTTAACTCATAGCCCAATATCTCTGCCAAAGCACATCTAGGTCTCATCCTGGTGATACCGACCATCATCCATTCTTATGAGTCCATATATCACACTAAGAATCACTAAAAAATTAATTATAACATTTTATAATTAATTAAAAAATTTAAAGTTTTTTTACAATGTCTTAATTCTAATTGGTCTCTCTTGTCACATTGAAACTATGACCAAACCCACATAGAATGTTTAGAACGCACTTCCAATATAATCCCCAAAAAAACTAACATATGACACAAAACCATTAACAAATTTAAATTAATTCAGTCTAAAGCCCTAAAAATTGTAATACAACATACTGCAACAGAAACAACACATGATGGAATGAAAATACCACCTTGATACACCCTCTATGAAAGCCAAGAAAAATACCCATTGATTTTGATGATTTAAACTATGTTCTAGTACAAATAATCAAGAACCATAACTCAAAATAGATCCAAATTAGTTGGGTTTGAGAAAAAGGAAGAGCATAGGGCTATGAAGGAAGAGTGGAGGCATACTAATGAAAAACGAACCTTAAATCCACTATATAATGAACCCATAAACATTATTTTTCAAATATAATCAAAGGAAAAGCATGGTAGGGGAGAATGACCAATAAATTCCATCTCCTAAGTCCTTTTTATTGAAAAATATCATAACCCCCAACTCAGAAAACATTGGAAAAGGCCATACTAAAAAATCAAACTTGGTATGATTCACAATGTAACCAGGGAGGCTCATGCTATAAATTCCAACTTCCCCCAAACATTCATGTAATGAACTTAAGTTCACCACTTGGTTGTTCAAGTTACTGGGTTCACCCCTCATCCTTGAACCTTCACGGCGTGAGCATTTTTTTCACACCATGAATAAATAACTAATACTATTTTATGGTGGCATGATCACCTAGCCTTCAATTCTTTCCTAAGTACCCGTACAACCGATAGTCTTGAACGATGTCTAAAAACTTTTATTTAAGATATCAAAACTCATAGAATTCCATTTTTAGTCCCAATTATAAATAAACCATTTACCAAACCAAAAAATTAAAATTCCCTTTGAATTTCACACCCTGAAAATGTATGGGGTTTTACAACCTCTCCACCATAGCACTTATCATCCCTGATAATTATTGATGGTATTTCATCCATTAATCCTGACCTAACTAGGTCATATTCTCATCACCATCTCACCATGTACCATGTTTAAATTTCAAAAGATCTTCCACTATATAAGTCCCAACACAAAACACACTATTCATCAGTAACTAAGCTACCTCTCATCACCCATCTCCAAAACACAGAGATGATGATTTATAAAATCCAAAAATACCGAGACACCAAGGTGTCATTAATTGATTCATCAAATGAATTATGAAACTCATCACTATAAAAAAATAGCTCACACTATCTAATTATGAGCCATGGTGAACCCCACCATTATAATCACCTATCAAAACACATTTCTAGCTGTACAATAACCCATTTGGTGTGGTTTAAATCCAAACACACCCAATTAAACAAGAAAAAACTAGTCAAAATCTTATACCACCTCTTGTGTCTAATTACCTACCAGATTAGATGAGTCTCTACCACCCATTCATAGGGACTTTATACACTGAACTTCCCTAGGAAGGTCCCAACTAAACCTCAAAATACACACATCATACCAAATATAATGTAATCTGAACCACAGTTCCAACTTCCCTTAGTAACCAAATAATTTTTGTCTATAAGACACTGACACAATGATATGCCACATGATTCACCCCTGAATCATGTCAAAAATCAGGGTTCACCCTATGAACCTTGTTACGAAACGTGGGCCACCACCTAAACTATGTCAAAAATTGTTATTCACCCCGATCCATATTATGAATCATAGATCAAAACAAAAATCTCCCTCAAATCACACCAAGATCATCCAGATCCTGATTCCAACTCACTAACTCTATCTATCATTACATCCTAATCCAAAATATGTTATTTGACATGAGATTTGATAAATTAGATTCATAACTCACTAGTATCCACAATCCATCTTGACCATCCAATGACTAGTCCTGATATTCCCATGACCATACTAAGATGGGATCTCACCACTATATTCCACGATCTATCTTTTACTACACATAATAATAGGATATGTCTGTCTTGCTCATATTTAAGTTCTAACAGTCAACCTCAATTGTTACCTAATTTTTTCTCATGGGAACAACAACCTCAACAACGACTAAAATTATATTCATAAAAAGTTCCATTATCTTTAACATCCCATGGTGAACTCCCTCCATATATATTACCTTACACTAACCCTCGAGCATAACCTCAACAGGATTCATATTCACACATGTGTCTCTCCTCTAGAGCCACACTCATCTATCCCATGAAACACTAGTCTGGGATCAACTCCTAAATCAAACATGACACAAAAAATGATCCATTTATAATGTATTGTCTACCATGGAGGGACATTTATAACTATCATCAACCCTCAAGAACTAAATACCGAAATCATCTCCCCAATTCAATTGATCCTCATCTCACACATGGTCTCTCACTAATCAATGATTAAAAGTCATCAATTGTAAATAAAATGTTCCACCTCAATCTCATCAAAATTTAACAGGCATACAATCTTGTATCACCCGAATGCACAACCATATTCATGATCCCATGAGTCATATGTCACCAAAACTAGACCAACATGATTAAAATATAACTATTCTCTATGAAATTTCAATCTCATATTGACACAAGCACTCACAGTTCTCTCATCCATCAGGCCTAAAATCCCTCACATGCTAAGGCTAATCACATGATCACCCTCTAACTGACACCATTCTAAAATCCAACAATTATATCCATGCTCTATCACTTTTCCTCTAAGAGACACATCCAAAATAAACAGGGCTAGGTATCCTACTACTCCCACCCCCAAATCCCTTCTTAAATACCAAAAACACTCTTAGTATTTTTCCATGAAAATATAATGCATAATCATGCTTATACCATATATTAAAACAAATCATATACACTAATCTATAAGAAAGGAACCCAAACATGACTTACACATTTAGAAAATCTAAGGCATTTCTATGCCTATATACCTTACCTAGTATAACCACATGTGTATTAATATCTTAACTTAAAGCATATACCTATGATTCTTGTGTTTAGGAGAATTCAAAAGATTGTGCTAACCCCTCATTTGATTTACCCTCACTAATATCATCTCATCTATTAACATCATCTGATTCATTAATACGTTGATCCATATCTTACCCATAGGTATAAAATAAGTCACAACTCATGGTAAACATCTCTAATCCTGTTTCAACATCACATCTAAACTCATGTTCCTAATTAAGAACTATAGGGTCTCGCATACCCCTATCTAGATTTACATGCCAATTCACCAACCTACTAGATAACTGAATCTCATTATGTATCCATGTAAAAAAATACCCATCGAGAATCTAAAATCTCATACTGATGCTCACCAGGACTCTGCACATGGGAGTCACCCCTTGAAGACCCAATTCCCATATATCTGTATGTACATATATAATGAATCACCCTAAAAAGGTCCGTTTCAATTACACTATAGTCATTTGGCTCAGTGATGTATAATTTCATCACTAATCTATATTATAAAATACCATTTAGGTTATTACTGAAACTTTAAATAACCGAACCTATTTTTCTCTTTTAGAACCAGTACCACAATCACCCACTTAGGGTTCATTAGTAAGGAATCAAATTAATACTATAACCCACTAGGGTCACCACAGATCCCATACATATAGGAACTATAAAATCATCTTCAAGAAGTATCTGAAGGTAGATTCACATGGGAAGTCATTATAATAAATATATACTATGGTCTAGTTGAGTAGAATGCCACCAGTTGGGTATATTAGAAAATTCCATAATTTTTTTCTAACACTTTAAACAAATAAAGCCTCATCATCAATGATATAAATCACATAGAAGCATGTTATAGTAATATTGATCCTATGTTCCAAATATGATTCATATACATGACTGATTTCCAATTACCTAAGATCCAAAAACCACATAAATCGCAACTCCATAAATCATGTGTATCACACTATGTGAAATCAAATAACCATAAAATTGAATACCAAGAACAAAAATCCAAATCCCCTAATAATTTATTATTATCATTAGGAAAGGTGTTAAAAACACAATAGTCTGATACCCATCACAATCTATGACACATTCCTATGTCACCTATCTATGATTTCCCAAAATAGTAAGGAAAAATAAAAAATTTTCTACATTCTGTGATATCAGTCCCCTAACAGATTTGATACCACCTTTTAATATATTTACCCTAGTCTAAAAGAACTGAGTGATGCCCAAATTGGGGGGGGGGGGTATCCACTGGACCTTAGGAGCACTTCCCCATACACTAAAGGATACCGATTAACCGAGGGGGTCTAACATGTAATATTGGGAAGACTATACCCCCATATTAATATTAGACTAAAAAAATCATTTATGAAAAATAAAAATAAGATTATATAGAAGAAATAAATACAAACCCTCAATAACAATGAATATAGAAGAATAAAACCATATATAATCACTATCCACCCAACAACCCGTCCAAATATATAAAATGAATAAAAAAATTAATTAAAATTACAAGAGTCTCTTTTAGATCAGAAAAACTCACCTCAAATAAATATCTAATCTGGTCTAATCTATCCAGTTGAATAGTATAATCCAAGTTCTATTCCCAATCTAAACCTACAACTGGTGATGTATGCTTAGGAACCCAAGTTTCATGGCTACCCGAGAATGGTGTGAGTACCACTCAATAGGGGACAACCAATGCGGTCCCACACTGATAATTACATTTCATGCATATATTTTTAAATATAAAATAAAATTATTCTATAATTAAAGTAATAGTTCTTACCAATTTATTCATTTTTTATTCATTTTATGGGAGGGAAGAAGTGAAATTGAATTTGGATGAAAAATAAGTATAGTTGAATGGAAGGAGTTGAAGACACTTTGAGCTATGATAGGAAGTGTTGCAGTGTGACAATGAAATAATAAAACAAAAAAATGAAGAAACTAGATAAAGAAAAATTCACACCATGATGATTGAATTCATTATGTGACTAGCATTATGATCTCACATTCTGAGATGTTTAGGAGAAATGTTTGAAGACCAGCCTATAAATTCATGGAATGACATTTCTTGTCAAGTCATATACCCAAGTCAACAACAATTTTAAAATCCAATTTTTTCAAATCATGTATGGATATCTGGATGGATTGATTAGGGTTTTTTATTATTGACTTGGATGAATTCAAATAAATATTTTTGGGAGGTTAAAGTTGACCGTTGTGGAATATTTTCCTATAAATAAAGGGGTCTGTCCACTGCTGAAAGAGAAAAATAATGACTAGGACCTTGGGTGTGGTACTGATACTGTAGAGTCCTTCACCAAGACTTCTCCACCAAATTTTTAGGCATTTTATTTTATTATTCTCTCACCCTCTCATGGATATCATGAGATGGTGATTTATTTTGTGCTAAACATGCAATCAATGTGAAATTGTGCTAGTGTTATTTTTTGGTTTTATAATTATTTAAAGTTGGCATTTTTCATTTCAATTATCATTTTCCCTTATCCATTATTTTTAATGCATGAAAATTGTGTGTAAATTAATAGAGTTTTCTATATTGATATACTATAATTCAAACTTCACCATGACCTTTGGGAAGGATCTGGTCCTATGTTTAAAAAAGGTTCTGGTCACCTCTCTCGCTAACTAACTAAATCACATGACCGTTAGAAAATGGGTTTTAGTGAGAAGGATATTGATCACCAAGAGAAGCCAGATTTCGTATACTGAATTCCTAAGATAAAAATAATAAATCATTAACCTCAATAAAACTAGTATGTAACTAGAAATTATATGTTTGATGTAATATTTTTCTTCTTTGCTCACTCTCTCTGATAATCAAATGAAAAGAAATTTTGTTTTCCTTGGTTATTTCATAGTTATTGGTATTTATTATTAAAGTATTGTTTTCTCCAACCTCTTCCTTACAATATTGAAATTAGTACTTGTAATATCCTATAATACTTAACTATAGATTATGGGATTCATATTTTATTTCGTTTTAAATTCTAAATTGATATTGGCCGAGAGGAACCAATGATGCCTCTCGAGCGTATCAAATTTTTAGCACCATTTTTGGGAATGGTGCTAGGAGACTTCTTTAATTTATTATAATAGGAAAATTATTTTCTAATATCTTTCTATTTTCTAATTTTTTGTAGTTTTAATTTTATTCATTTTACCTGATTTGGTGTTTTTGGTTGTGAGTGAAGTTTAAAGAAATAATGAATCCCCATATCTAGATGGAAACAAAAATAAAAGATTTATCAAAATAGAATAATATACTTAATAATAATATCTAAATCCATGTATTAGAGAAATTAATTCAAACATGGGTATTGTAACCACACCTGAGAGATGATGAAAAATCCTCGTAGTCATGGAAGATACATTCAATGAAGGGTGAAAAATTACGAAGAATATATAAATATAAGAAGAGGGTTCAAAATTAGAATCCAAAGAGAAAGCTTATATCAAAGTATAAATTTAAGATCCACCTAGAAAATATGAACTTGAAGCTAACTTTGAGGTAAACCTTCTTTTCTATTATGAAGGTGAAGCTATCTCTAAACTTTTCATTGAACGTAACCTCACATTTAATGAGTTGGAGGAATGAAGGACCTCAAATGATAAATTAATGATTATATTACATGAAAATTTTGGATGTAAGAAATATTTAGTTAAAGTGGAAGGGAGTGAATCTTTTAAAATATTCCTTAACTATTCATATTTTTAATAAGAGAAACATGTAGAAAAATAAGAAGAGCGAGTTAAGGAGATGGATTCTAAACTTAAAAGAATCATCATAAAATTTGAACAAACATATAAAATTGTTTAATAGGAAGAAGTTTTCCACAAAGTATATAAACCTCATGAATTACTTCTATAAATACTCAAAACTGTCTAGATTTCAGGATCTTCCACCTCAGAGTTTCAAGATGATTTTAATAAGGACGAGGAGGAAATCTATACCAGATGAAATTCAAAGCTAAAATTAGGAAAACCCAAGATGGTTAACTTTTATAACACACTACCATATTCCAATGAAAGGTAAATTTAAAGATAAACGATCATTAAAAAGAGTGTCTTTCAAGAGGAATCCTATGTTTTTATTTTCTTTCTAGGAATTTAGTATTTATTTATTTCTTAGGAAATATTTTAATTTGATATTAGGAAGTAGAGTCAAAATTATTTTATCTTTTTGATCTGAATTGAGGAAAATACTGTAGCACCCTAATATTCTAAAGGAATAAATTTGGGTTCATTAATATACACAACACAAAAAAATGAGCTTAGACAGTAATGTAACAGTTTTAGACTTTATGATATATATATTTTAAATAAATTTTATCTATTTGATAGCTTACAAAACATGCAACCCCAAGTCTAAATGAGCCGTACTATAGTATAACCTTATAACATAATCATTAAATTAGAACTTACGAATAGTAATAACTAAATTAAAAAAATTATGGTTATATATTTATTAGAAATAAAATAAAAATCATTTAAAATAAAATGAAATGTTTTATGAAAACCTGTATTTTTCTAAAAGATGGGTTAGTCGTGATTTGCGCCCAAAATTTAAAATTAATTTTTACCCATTTTATAAAATTTACTTAATAAAATTAAATTCATTTTTGAATCAAAATATCAAAGTTACCCTAGAATGTGTTTTTGTTATTTTTCTAAAAAGTTTTATTCTTTGATTAATAGCGAAAAATACAAATTTTTACGAAAACTGCTTTTTTGGTTTAAATTATTTAAAAAGAAAAATTATATTTAAAATTTTTATTAAGGTAAAATTAGTTTAATTATATTATAATAAATACAATTTATTTAATTTTAATCAGGTTTATAATTTTTTTTTATTTTAAAATATTCTATACTTTTGGGAATTTTTACACTAGAAACCCACTTTTTTGCCGCGTCTTGGGGTATAATTTTAAATTAGATTCTACCACTTAGGTGAATATAATTGTTAAACAATGTACGTCATATTTGGAATCAAAAAATTTATAATATTTAATTAGGTAAACTTAATTTTTTACCATAATGAATTATGAAAAAATTAAAATTAATTACCAGGGTTAAGGTGAAAAAATGTTTACTTGGGGGGGGGGGGGGTTAAACTTAACAGATAAGTGTTATAAATGACCTAAAACTTATCCAAAACCCTTTGGATGACCATAATTTTACCTTATAACTTATAATGTTTGAGAGTGACCCATTTTTAGGCTCTTTATACGATAAAAACATGGGTGTAATTGATTCTTCTCAAAAATTCCATGTATGTACTCTCCCTCACTTATAAAAGGCCACCCTTCTCCTCCCCTATTTACAATTCCAAATTAATTTTATTTCTAAAAAACATACAAAAATAACCTCTTTAATCCCCTATAAATAGTATATAGACCTTTTCTTATCAAAAAACCAACATAGGAAGGCTTTTGGTGCAAACCAAAAGAAGTTGTCCGAAGAAGAGGATATGTTCTTAAACAAGCATTTTTATTTTGTTTCTTTTTAAATATCATTTAATTTTTAATAAAACATGATTATATAGTAATATGACTATATTAAATGAACTTAAATGTAATTATGTTAAAGTAATGACATTTACCCATCTGCTCTTCCATCAAATGGGAAACAAAACTGTTGATCGTGGGCACAGAAGATTACTTCCATATGAACCAATGTAATTAGTTTTCCATCCATAACTTTCAAGGATGGATATAATGATGGATTTAACACCTATATATTATATTTGTGATATTATCATAATTATATAATTTTAACATCACATATACCTTCTTAAATTTCATTCCATTTAAAATATAGTAATGTAGCTTGTGTGCATGGAAGACTACCGCCTTGCAAAGCAATGTGATTCATTTTTAAATTATTCTTTAATTGGAAATTAATAAGGATAATTTTAATGAATATATGTGATATAAAATAATATAATTATGTAAAATTAAAATATCACCCACTTCCTTACCCTTTCACTCATTAATGGAATGATATCATTGCTCGCATGTATATATGACCTACCATCTCTACGAAGTATTGATATTTATTTTCCACATAAAAACATCAATAATGATTCTAAAAATGTATATAATGGGTAAATATTATATTTATAATATTAATATACTCTTTTAGATGATGTAATTTTAGTTACCATGCATAATATATGCATGCAATAGGTCATTCCTAACATTTCTTTTGGTCATGATCGATGATCAATCCTAGATTTACACGATGATAAATGTAGTGATCTAAAAAAGTGAATCAAAGAATATAGATAATGGATAAAATGTGAGAACTAGAGCATAATATCATCACATATTATTTATAATTAATTTAATCAATTAAATAATTACTTTGGGATAAATTATTTCTTTGTTGATGGATATGTAAAAATATCTATGTTTGGTCGATGTTTCATAGTAATAATCAAGAGAAGATTCCCTCTAGAGGTGATCCACATATGTTCCAAAAATCTCTAAATGTCATCGTAAGAATCTCCAGGTTCTATCACGGTATATCCAATCACTTGCGTCGTTCACTTTTTTATTTCCAGGAGAATTGTTTCCAAAGGATTATCTTTGATATATCTTGACTAGAGAGTGGGAGGTGGAGAAAGATAACTTTAAATTCTTAAGAGTGTTCTTAGAGAAGGGAGATCTCTAGGAATTTGAAAGGATTCTTTGGATTCATTGTGCAAATCAAAAATAAATGAATTGTCTCCCATGAAAAAAATAATATTTTTGGATATATATACCTACAGGGTTAGAAATAAATAATTTCACAAGTGTCCTATATTATTTATTTAATTCTTATGGAACTCCATTTCCATAATAATAATAATATTATTATTTTTTGACTTGAGATAAACTCATGAATTAAAATTAAATATTATTTAATAAAATAATTTTCAATATAGATTATTTATCAGAGGACCATTAAAATCAGTCCAATATTTATCCATAATATTTATGATGCCTTGAATAATGAATATTTGTTTAATAAATAAATATAATTTCATTAGTCACCAATAGATAAATAAATATTATATTCACGAAATAGAAATTAATATTTATTAATTATTCTACTCACATTATATTCTCTCGAATAACTGGCGATGGAATATATGAGATCATGTAAATAAGAATAATTATTACACCACGTAGAGTGTTGAAATTTATTCAAGTTGTTAAATAATAAATAATAATATATTATTTAACTGATATTATTGATACACTTAGTATGTGACCCTCTAGGACTCTTTCTCAGTTGCATTATGAGAAGCCTCCTAAATTCTATGGTTAATGTCAAGATACACGTCAAGGAACCCATATAGAAATAATTTAATTACATAATGAAATAATACCCCATAGAGAAGCTCATTGTGTAATATAATCCCTTTATCATGATATCTCTAACCAAGTAGGTTTCATGATGGTGCTATCAACCTTTGTGCTCAATGTCTCTTTCTTTGAATTTCTAGAAATCAAACTTACCTATAGAATACCATGAATATGGATTTATTTAGGTTATATCATTTCAATAAAATGGATTGAGATATAAAATTAAATTATATAATAGAGGGGACACATATTTTCTCACATTATTCATTAATTCAATATTGAACTTGATGAACCCAGCATATCCTACCTCATCATGAATATACATTGTCAGAGTTTTCATCAATACATCAAAGTACATTACTTATAAAACACATTAATAATATAATAATCTCTAAGGATCAATTAAAACATTTGTAGGCAGGAACATCTAATGACACATATAATGTGGATTTCCTACTATCAGGTATCATTCTCATAATATCCTACATTGGATATTACTAAGGGTGCACACTATGAGAAGTTGATTCAAATTCCAATGAGTCTCCATCACTGATATCTTGAATCACTTTTCCCCTTAAATTATTGCATCCAGATATAGAACATATATTTAAGAATTGTTTTGTGGCACTTATGGGTTCTCATCATTGCAAGGAACTGCTATAACCATTCAGTGTGACAATTACTCTTAAGACATTATTGCATACTATGTTATGTATAAGAACAAACATGATGTGATAAGTAGTTAATTAATATTAAAAACAATGAATATGATTTATCATAAAGTACACATAATTTGGTTCTAGGACACCAACACCAACAAAATCCCACTTACACTAGATTCAACTACTAACAAATGTTTGTTCTCTAGTTCTCACATGATACTCATGATTCTGTTGAGATAGGACTTTAGTCAAGGGGTTTGAAACATTTTCTTATGTGGGAAATTTGATTACTACAACTTCAACCCTCTGATAAAAATCCCTCAGGAGGTGATACTTCTAGAGTATATGGGTTGTTCATTAGTGTAACCTTGGCTCTTTTTCAAGAGTCACCACTATTGTATTATCACACTACAATGTGATATGGTCTTTACTGCCTGGTACCACATCAATTTACTAAAAAAAATTTCATTCCCAAATGACTTCTTTGGAAGCATCATAACCCATTAAATACTTGAACTCTATTGTAGAACCAACAAGAATTATCTACTTTAAACTCCTATAGATCATAGATCCTCCATTGAGACAAAAAAAATATCATGATTGTGTCTTCAGATCATTCTAATTTGTTTGAAAACTAGTATCAATATAACCCCTAATGACTAGCTCCTCGTCTCCTTTAAACACCGGTAATAGTTTTTCTCAGATACATAAGGATAACCTTAACAGAAGACCAATGTTGTTCTCTTAGATCTTCTTGATATATGCCTACCGTTATAAATTCATTGGCCACATAAATTCTAGTACATAACTTGTCATAAATGATTGATCCTATCGCTAAAGCATATGGTATCTTTACCATTCTCTCTTTCTCCATTTATGTCTGAGGACACATTTTTTTTAGAAATTTTTATACCATGTTCCACTAAAAACAATCCCCTATTAGATTGTTCCATATTAAATACATTTAGTATTTTTTAATGTATACACTTTGATAATATCAAATAATATTCCCGGATATATTATTAGTGATCTTGATCTCTATATTTCAAGCTACTTCACCTAAGTCCTTCATGGATAAATACATGTTAAATCTGTCTTTGATATATTATAATTTGGGTATGTCATTTCTAATAAGTAATATGTCATCAACATACACTACTATTGAAATTACTGCATTCCCACCAAACCTCTTGTAAACACATGGATCATATTCATTCTTAATTAAATAAAATCCCTTTATAGATTTATTAAATAAAATTTTCCATGACTTGGATGCTTTCTTTAACCCATAAATGGATCAATGCCACTTCAAAATACTTTTGGCATATCCTAGAGTCACAAAACCATATGGTTGTGTTATATAGACATATTTATGAAGGTTTCCATTAAGTAATGTAGTTTTTACATCCATATTTGAAATTTCAATGTCATAGTAAGATGCTATAGTAATTTAAACTTGGATGGATTTAAAAATGGCAACTGGTGAAAAGTTTTCATCATAGTTTATTACTTGATGTTTTCTAAACCTTTTACCCACTATAATTACATTATATGTGTTTACTTTACGTTATATGTTTAATTTTTTCTTGAATACCCATTTTTTACCCATTGAGATTTACATCAACTAGTACATCTACCAGAACCCAAACCTGGTTCTCATACATGGAATATATTTTAAAATCCACTTATTCTATCCATATTACAACTTCTGATCTCTCAACTACGTCATTATAGGATATATGTTCATCATTTTCAACCAATAATGAGTCACCATCTTCGATGACTATAAAACCATATCTCTCTAGTTATCTTACCTCTCCTATGATCCTATGAATTACTTGTGATTCAGGAACTACTTCTTCCATTTGGACCTATAGAATCTGTTTTTGTACCAACTCTTGTGTATCTTGATAATTAACTTCATCAAAGTCAATCTTTCTCCCCTTATGCTTTTTGAGGATGTGCTCCCTATCAAGGAAGATAGCTTGTCTTGTGACAATCACTTTCTTCACTGAGGGGTTGTATAGGTACTATCCCTTTATTTCCTTAGGATATCCTATAAAGGTACACTTGGTTCCTTGAGGTACTGGTTTTTTTCCTAATAAGGTCTTAACAAAGGCCTCACAACCTTATACACATGTATATGAAAATAAGAGTTTCTTTCCACTCCATAACTCAAATGGAATTCCATTTTATACTTTAGTTAGTACTTGTTTTAGTGTGTGTTCCATAGTTTGTAATCTATATCCCCAAAAGGATAATGGAATATTTACATGACTCATCATCAACCTTTTCATGTCTAACAAGCTACAATTCCTCCTTTCACCATCACCATTCCAATATAGTGTGTAAGGTGGAGTGAGTTGAGATAATATCCCAAACTTCAATAAAGAGTTGATAAACTATTGGTTAAGATATTCACCACCTAAATTCAATCAAAGCTTATTTATCGTCTTTCCAATTTGATTATATAATTCATTCTTGAATTATTTTAATTTGTCAAAGGACTCGCCCTTATACCTCATTAAATAGGCATATCCATATTTACTCAAGTCATTAATAAAATTAATGAAGTGAGAATATCCACCACTAGATTATACTATAAATGGTCAAAAAACATTAGTGTGTACCAATCCTATAATATATGTGGCCCTTTGACTTTTTTCCAATAAATGGATGTTTGGTCATTTTCCTTGTAATAAATCATATAATCTTCCCGTGGTTTTAGATTATTAGAGTCTAAATTACCATATTGAGAGAGATTTTTCAAATGATTCTCATTTACATAACCAAGACAGTGATTCCATAACTATGGGTTATATGAGTCATGTGAAAATTATTGTTTATATATTTATAATACTTGGTTTTTTTAACTTAATACATAAAAACCATTTTTTAAATGTTCCATACCATAACATATGTTTTCTTTATAAAAGATTTATTTTACTTTCAAACATTAAAATAAATCCATCTACATCTAGGCATGATACAAACATTATATTATTGGTAACATTTTATACATAATAAAAATCCCTTAAAACTAACATGATTCCTCTTGAAAATGAAAGGTGGTATCCAATAGTGGCTAGACAAGACAACCATGAACCATTGATAGATTCAAAATCCACCTATCTTCTAGAAATATTTTAGAATCTACTTAGTTCCTGCCTTTGGATATAGATGTGAGGACCACAAGAAATATATAATACCCAATGTGTAGATATTAAAATATTTCACTCGATAAATAATTAACTGTTATCTTCTCTTTCTCCTAGGTGTAGTTCTTCTTCTAGTTTCCTTTCTTGCCACATGAAAAACATACTACCTCCTTTTACTTTCCCTTCCTTGGGATTATCCCTTTCTTATAAGGATAATGCTATAGAGCTTTAGAATTTTTATGAGTATTTTTACCCTTCACCTTGTTCTTAATTTTCTTATTCACTATAATTATCATGGGTTTGTCATGACCCATGTCCTTATCGACTTGAAGAATAAATGTAATATGTTTGAAAGACTTTTCTCATTATTAATCATGTTATAATTAAGAATAAAATTGGATAAGGACTTCAGTAGTGAGGAAAGTATGAGATCAGTGTGAAAATCATATGGGAAATTAATCCCTAAAGTATCTAAGAATTCAATATATCCAATCAACTTGAATACATAAGTCCCATTTGGTGTCAACTGTCTAATATTAGTTGTAATAAAATTATTGTATATCTTTCATCTCTCTTGTCTCTCCTTCTCTGGATATATATCATGAAGGTGACACATCATGATATACACATCCATGTCCTCATGTTGCTTCAAAATCTTGTTGGTCATTGATGATATCATAAATCATTGAACATTTTTATCATCTTTAAAATTTTTCTCATATATAGATAACTCTTCCTCACTAACCACATTACAATGCACATTAGACATAGGTTATTCCAAAATATATAATTTACTTTTATCTCATTGGATTACATGTAACTAGTTTTTCCACTAATTAAAATTTGTGCTGGTGAGAAGGTTATCCTTAGCAAGTATAGATTGTAGTGATATGTTTGAATGCATTTTTATTTATGTTTCTAGAAATATAATGAATAGATATTTAGTACTTTATCAAATAAAATTTAGGAAGATAAATAAATATTATATTTATTATTTCAAACTATTTTATCAAAACCTAATAGACCTCAATATTAGATTTTAAATATCATGTTTCTTTGAAATTATAGTGAAATTAATCCATATTCCCTTTCTCATTACCCCAATTTGGTTGGTCTAGAAAGTTGAAGGGTTTTAGGTAGGCATTCTAGATGCTAACTATGTTAACTCCTAGTTCCTTGATCTATTGATTTTACTCTCTTATCCTAAAATCATTAAATTTCATTTCTCACTCTTTTCCTCTCAGTTACACCAAGTCCTACATTGGTATTCAACCCTTGATGTGAAATAAGTTAAGTCAACCCAAAAAATAATGTTAGAATTCCCTGAAAATTGAAAGCTGACCAACGTTGTCTAGTCAAGAAATTCTAACCATGGTTCAATTTTAACTGATGTAGTGGAAGGATATACCAACGTAATATATATAATTGTTGTATTTTAAATTTATTCATAAATTTTTAATTATTATATGTATTACATGATTGTTAATATATAGTTAATTCACTTAAGTGATTAACCATGTCTAAGACAATATTTATGCATAAGACAATTTATTTTTGTTCTATCTTACATTTGTATTAATTCATGTGATTTTGATAAAAAAATCCATAATGAAATAACCACGAAACATGAAAAAATGAAACAATAAGGTGGTATGATCTTGCACTTTTAATAATAGTTAGTTTATCTAGAAGATGATAAACTAAATATTGACCTAGTGGAAAAACACCTTGAACCAATTTAGGTTCATGTTATAACTTTCCACCTATTCACCTATGTATCTCTCTTGGATTGGTTTCACCTCAGCTCCAAACATGAACTGTATAAACTAGATTGGGATTTCCATCCATTACATATATTTTTACTCACACAGTAGTTAGAGGTAGTGGTATACATAAAAGAAACCATGGGAACACAAGCCCTTACATAATGAGATGAGAGATTAAACACATTCCAATAATTTAATTTAATAATAAATTAAATGAAACTAATCACATAAAAGGGTCTATTTCAGACTCAAGACCATCCACATGCATGCAATGAATTGAGAATTTAATAAAATTAGAGTTTAATTCTAATAATTATTATTTAAGATTAATCACACTCAAAATAATTTAATATATTCTTTAATTAATAAATTTTTTTATCTTATTTATCATCTAATTCTGCTTGAGATTCTCATACATCATAATTAATACAATAAAAAAATATACCTTGGAGGTAACATGGTGAGTACCCATCTAAACTACCCAACATGTATTATTCTCTTATACTATTTACTCTCGCAGAATTTGGTATAAACAACTTATCACATACTTGCATGAAGATTACTATTAACTTCATGATTACATTTATTACTTGATTTTTCTACCACATTTTATTCTTCATTGAACGTAGAGTAATAAATATACTATGAATCATACATGATATGTATATCTGATCATTACACAAAAATTAGTCAAATTTTTTTATATTTTAAAAACTATAAAATACTGTGCCCTATAAACTTAATGAACACACACAAGTAAATGTTGATTAGTTTTTCAAAATATAATAAAATAATTTTAGTTATACATAATTTTGTAAAAGTACAAGACATGTACATTGGAGCTATATGGTGTGTATATTTTCTCACCATCTATCTACGACACATGCCTTGGGGCTCGACATGTAACATTTCCAAAAAAAATATTAGAGTACACAACATGTATGTGGGATATAAGAAACATGGTCTCTGTGTTACATAGTCACTATCCAAGTAGGTCGTGTAAGAAGATACGCAAACCGTCTGTGACTAAAGCACTACATTCCATGTATGGAAGATACATGATGTGTAATCCGGCTGACCATGCACCAGCCTGGACTAGTCAACATGTGGTGTATAATTAAATGCACAATGTATAATAAATTCACATATATTGAATTAATTTGTAATTTATTATTGGTGCATTTAACACTAATACATGATGTGAGCCTTTGGGTTACCCGACATGTACTCTTGTGTTATCCATACAGAATCTTGGCACCTCCATATGATATGATTGATTTTATTTCACACATAAAATTTACCAATTCACTATTTATATGAGAAATTAAATAGGATGAAAAAGATATCAAAATCCAGATTAAAGCACAATTAAACTTTATTTGAAAACTAAATGAA
Organism: Viscum album; assembly: GCA_963277665.1. Lineage (NCBI taxonomy): Eukaryota > Viridiplantae > Streptophyta > Magnoliopsida > Santalales > Viscaceae > Viscum > Viscum album. Next base: position 30,774,864 of record OY728147.1, read on the forward strand.
AAATTTGAAAACCAATCAATGATCTTTAAATAATTATATATAATTGTGTGACCACTCTAATACCACTTATAGGTTACAGGAGTAGCAAAAGTGTGTGATGAGTCGTTCCCAAATTTGATTTTTTTTTCATGATTTATGATCAATATAATATTTACACAATGATAAACATCATGATCAATGGAATTGAATAAAAATAAAATAGAAAATAGATAAAACACAAGAACTATAGCGTATAATCATCCCATATTATTTATAATTAATGTAATCAATTAAATAATTACCTTGTGAGATATTATTTCTTTGTTGATGGATCTAAAAATAGATCCATGTTGTGTCGTCATTCTATTGTAGGAATTAAGAGCTTATTTTCTCTAGTGGTGATCCACAAGTGTTCACCAATTCTATGAATGTCTCCATAGGAATATTTTTGATACTAGAAGAACATATCCTTTCACATAAATTGTTCTCCATTGATCTCCCTGAGAATCACTTCCAAAGTATTCTCTTTGATATCTCTTGATTCGAGAGTGGGATTTAGAGGAAGATCACGCTTAATTCTTGGAAGCATTCTTAGAGAAGGTGTCACTCTAGGGCTTTGAGAGGATATTTTGGATTCGTTGTGGAAAAAAACAAATAAATTTTATCTCATAGAAAAATATTATTTATTAGGACTTGAATAATGAATATTTATTTAATAAATAAATATCACCACATTTATTCTTTAATATATAAATAAATATTATATCCACTAAATAGAAAATAACTATTTATTAAATATTCCACACACATTATATTCTCAAGAATATCGCATGATGGAATATATGTGATGAAGAAAACATGAATAATTTTTAAACCATGGGTGGGAATAATATTTATTCAAATTTTTAAATAATAAATAATAAAATATTATTTAACTAAGATTCTAGATACGCTTAGTGTGTGACCCTGTAGGACTCTTTCTCAATGACATTATGGGAAGAAACCTAAAGTCCAAGGTTACCATCTAGAAACACGCCAAGGAACCCATATAGAAAGGATTTAATGACAGAATGACATAACACCTCATACATACTATCACTGTGTAATATAATCATTTTATTACAATATCTCAAATCAATCAGGTTTCATGGTGGTGCCATCAACCTATGTGCTCGATGTCTCTTTCTTTGAATTTTCGAAAATATAACTTTCTTATAAAACACCATGGGCATGGATTTATTTAGGCTATATCATTTCCATTAAATTTCCTAAGATATTAAATCCTATTAAAAAACATAAGGGACAAATCCTTTCTTTCATTATTTATTAATGCAATATTACTTGTGACATACCCAATATATCCTACCTCTTAGTGAACACATGTCCTCATGGCTTTCAACAATACATCAAAGTATGAGACCTATAATACTCATTAATAATAATATTAATGTCTAAGAATAAATAAAAATGTCTATAGATAGGAACATCCAATGAAATATAATTTTTTTTGCCTGCTGGAGTGTCTCATTCTCAAAATATCATACACTTGATATTACCAAGGGCGTGTACCATGAGAAGGTACCTCAAAGCCCCATGAGTCTCCAACACTAATAGAATGAATCATTTGTGTCCCAAAAAAGACACTATCCAACTATAGAACATATATTTAAGAATATTTTTGTTACACTTCTGTGTTACCATCATAGCAGGGAACTGCTATGACCTTTCAGTGTGATCATTACTTTAAGAAAATTATCACATACAATGTTACAAAAAAGAACAAACATTATGTGATAAGTAGATTATTAATTATAAAAAAATAATAATGGTTATCATAAATTACATAGAAGTTGGTTCTATGGAACAAAATCCAATATTAACTATATAATATGTGCAAGAACTGAAACATTCATGATAAAACATTCATGATAAAACTAGTCTATTAACACTTGAAATAAGGAAAATAATGAAATTTTATTAACATAGAGGCAGTAAAATGTTATAATAAGTTCATATATGATATTATAAATAAGAATATGGTTCTGTTATAAATTAATAACATTCTTAAAACTGTAATACATGAATTCAAATCACATTCAACCAAAATAAAGCATGAGGAAAGAGATTTTGTCTCAATATCATTTTGTTGAGGCATATTGTAATGATATGCAGATAGTTTACTTTATATGATGTATATACTACCCATTTTACATGTAATATCATGAATAACTCATAATTAATTTTATTTAAAACATTAATTTTAATTTCTCCATCTAAGGGGTTTTGACTTGAAAATTACCAAGTGGTGAAGAATTTCATTACTCAATTTATTTTCATTGGGTTATATTACTTCTTAATTGTGTTTGACATTATAAGATTATTTGTGTAAAGAATTTTTACTATATTAGGTTTCAATTATACTTTATTTATGTGGGTTTAAATTTCATACACATAATCTATTCATTGATTAATTACCAAATCATCATCATGATATCTGTAAGGGTTTATTTCAAAATCTCATTTTAATCAATATTATTTATGCATGAATTTATATTGGAGAAAATAATTTTATTATTGTATAATAAACCCATTTAATTTTATTATACTCTAGTTATTCATTAAATATTCAAGAAATGTTATTATTTTACTCTATTTGGTACTTATTGGGATTGAGAAAATATTTTAATGAAAATCTGACTTTATTTCTTTATTCGATCGAAAATATTTTTTCATCCAAAACCATGTTTTATAAATATGTTTTAAAAAATGTTTTTAAAATTATCCAAATGATTTATTAAAGACATTTTTACTCATGTTTTAATTTTTAATTTTTTTTGAAATGAATCTTTATGTCATTTTCAAAACATGGCCCGTTTTTATTTTACAAAAAATGGGGAAATAATATTTATTTCAATGTGTACAAGATGTATAGAATTTCCCACCATCATGAAAACTCAATGTTTTAAATTTTACATTATAATTTTCATATTTTATTTCAATTAAAATTAAATTCAAAATATTTGTTGAATTTTTATTTTTTAAAAAATATTTTAAAAGTGAAAAATCTTATTTTCATCAAGAATTTTTTAATGAAATTATTATGGTACTTATATTCATTAACGAAATAAAACATTTATTGTACTTTTCATCCACTAGGGATATGTTGTATTGATATAATATTTATTATTTATTTGTATGGTTTATGATTAGTTTGACTGGGGAAAATATTGATATTCTATTTATTGATTAAATATTTTAATCATTAACTTTTCCTTGAAATATTCAATTTATTATTATCATTGGAAATTATATTTCCCAAAATATCTATATTATATATCATTGATATTCTTATTTATTAAATCATATATCATTTTTACATGCAATATTTTACTTTAAACTAGTATACACCCCCGTGCAGTTGAATGAGATATAGTAGCAAGACATTATTCACAAGACTTATTTCTGAAATATAGAATCATAACACATCTGTTATTTGTTGTAAATTCTATTAAATTTATTTAGTTGGATAGGTTATTTTTATGGTATATAGAAAAGATACATTTCCATGAAAATTATTTTTGAGATATGGAATACTAACACATTTGTTATTTATTACAAACTATATTATATTTATTTAGTTTAATTGGTGAGGAAATACTATTTGTTTTGACAATGATAAATGGTAAAAAAAATAATTGAAAACATAGACCTTGGTTTGTGTTCGTTGTGGGTTTTATAAATATTGTGATTAATATTTAAATGCTGATTCCACTTCACAAATTATCTATACAAGGATTATTTTACATAAAGTTATAAGTATTATTCAACTTTGGAATATGGGTAAATTTTAAATTGAATTGCAATATTACAAAAAGATATGTAATTTTTTGAATTAATATATAGTCTAAATTTTTTTTCCCATGACTGAGAGGTGATTATATCCCCAAAATATTCGTTAAAGTAAATTACTTCTAGAAATTGAGGTCTCAAACGAAATCATGAATAAAAAATAATTTGTGATACAATATTACCTGATATTGTTGGAGTCACACCCACTATAGTAACAAAAGATTTCCAAATAAGCTGATGTCCAATGTTTGGCATTAAAAAATAAAAAATTTCATAAAAAAATAATCCAGAGTCACACAAAACCATTCATAAAAATATCATATAAATAAATAATAATGAAATAACAATTAAGATAGTAGTATCTTATAATGTGCAGAACACAATTCATAATATCAACACTTAAAAACTATATAATACTTTAATTAAGTTCACAAATCTATACATAAAATTAAATTAATAAATTCCATACAAACAAAAAATGAATAGTACGAATTTGTACATTTTTTTTAAATGAATATTAAAAAATAGCATGGAAAGTTAACATTCTTACAGATGTAGTAATATATAAAATTTGATAAATGTGTCATTCATGAATATTTTTGTTAAAGTTTTACAATTTTTTAACGTACTATACAAATATTTATATTAATTTTTTATATATTAAAAAATGTACAATATAATATTGAATGAATTTAAAAAAATCTATTAAAAAGTATTGATTTGTGCATTAAATACTTATATATGTAGTAAACTATGCACATTGTAGCCCATTCTATACATCATATCCTTATGGATGTACTAATCTAATAAATTCATTAAAACCTAAAATACTTTAGCAAAGTGTACAAATCTTTACATAAAATAAGATTAATAAATTCTATACAAATTAAAAATTAATAGTATGAATATGTACATTTTGAAATAAAAATTAGATCATAATATTGAAAGTTAAGATGCTTATAGATGTAATAATATATAAAATTTGATAAATATGTATATTCATGAATATTTTTGTTAAATCTATTCAATTGTTTATTGAATTGTACAAATCATTATGTAAATTATGATTGTTAGAATTTATAAAACTTTATATGGTTCATATGAATCTGTAAATTTCTGAAACAAAATATCCATGAATATATGGAAACTAAACAAACTCGTAAATGAGAGTAAATTATAAAATATATGTTGTCTAATTTACACATCATATATTTAGTAAAATTTAATCTAGTAAATAGTGGGTCAAAAGTAATACTTCCCACAATGTTTTACAAAATTCTAACATAAAAACCATTAAAAAATCATAGTACGTAAAAATAAAAATAGTAAACTGTTTGATTGAGAATAATGGAAATAAATAATATTTTGAAGGCCGAGTATGAAATATGTAAGGTACTTTTAATATGGAAGTTTAATTAATGGTTAATGAATCGTGATGCATTACCTGGATGATAGATTCAGTCTATCTTCTCAAACATTATATTCTTTGAAATGTAGTAAGATTCTATTTGACATGTGAGAAATATTAAATAATCTTCCAAACTTAACAAATATTCACTTATAAAATATATTTAAATATAAAGAGTATGGACCTTTATATTGACGTGAAATTAATTTAAAAAATATATCAAATTCTATAATGAAATAAAAAATAGATACCTCTATGAATAAAATAATATATATACCTCTATGAAATTAAAATATAAAGTAGTATACAAAAATGTGCACCAGTATGAAAAAATTATGAACAAATAGGATATAAATATGAACCTGTAAAAACATATGAAGCGGTAAAAAAATATAAATCTATAATAATGATGAAATTTTGTAAAATACATGGTCCTAAAATAAATTATTCTTACATGGATTGTTTCAAATATAGTTATCAGTATTTTTCAAATTAGTAATGTGGGTAATTTTTAAATTGAATTATAGTTTTAAAATAGTAAATGTCATTTAACACATTAATACATATCTAAGAAGTTTTTCCTATGCTTGATAGGTGATTCTATTCCCCAAAAAGTATGGAAACTAAAATAATTCCAACAATTGTGGTCTCAAACAAAATCATGAATAAAACATCATTTTCTAAAAACAATTACGTGATATGTTAGCGTCACACCCACTGAGTAACCAAATATGGACAAAGAAGATGATATCTAAAGGTCAATATTAATAAATAAAACACTGCATTAACAAAGAATCAAGGGTCACACAAAACCATTCATAAAAATATCATATAAATAAATAAAAATGAAATAAGAAATAAGATAATATTTATCTTCTAATGTAGATAACACAATTCATCATAATAACACTTTAAAACTGTATAATACTTTAAGTGTACAAGTTTTTACTTAAAATTAGATTAATAAATTTCACACACAGTAAAAATAAATACTATGAATCTATACATTTTTTATATGAACATTAAATAACAATATGAAAGGTTAACATTCCTTTAGATGTAGTAATATATACAATTTGATAAATGTGTACATTCAGGCATAGTTTTATTAAATCTGTACAATTTTTTATTGAATTGTACAGATATTTATGTAAATTATGATTAATGAAATCTTTAAAACTTTAAATGGTTAGTATGAATCTATACATTTCTAAATTGAAATGTCCATGGAAATATGGAAACTAAAAACACACTTAAATTATAGTAAATTATATAAACTATGTTTTCTAATGTACATATCATGTATTTAATAAACTTCAATATAGTGAACAGTGGTTCAAAATTACCTCTACCTAGTTTAATTACCCAAAATATTTTTCCAAATTTTCCTAGAATAACCATTAAAAAGTCACTGCACCTCAAAATAAAAATAGTTGACTATTTTTTTAGAGAATACTTGAAAATAAATAATATTTTGAATTCCAAGTATGAAATATGTAAGGTACTTTTAATATGAGATTGTATTTAATGGTAGTTTAATCAAGCTGAATTACTTGGATGGTAGATTCAAGCTGTCTTCTCATATTTTATCTTCTTTGAAATGCTATAAAATGATATTTGGCATGAGAAAAATATGAAGTACCCTGTAAAACTTAACAAGTTCTCACTTATAAAAGATATTAACATCTAATGAGTATGAACCTTTATATTGATGTGGAATAAATTAAAATAAATATGAAATTCTATTATGAACATAAAAAATAGATACCTATATAAAGAAAATAATATATATTTATATATTTATATATGTATGAAATAAAAGTATGAAGTAGTATAAAAAAATGTGCACCTGTATAAAAAATTATGAACAAATAAGACATAAATATGAACCTGTAAAAACATATTAACTAGAAAAAAATATTAACTTGTAAAAAATATGAAATTTTGTAAAATACATAGTCCTGAAATGAAATTTCCATACATATATGGAGACTAAACACATTCTTAAATGGGAGTAAATTATATAATCTATGTTTTCTAACATACCCATATAACAATGACATGATACTAGCTAAATAAAAATTCAAAGTAAATCCCAAAAAATAAAAATTATAGAAGGAATGAGACATGTAATTAGGACAAACATGGCCTAGATGATGGAAATCAGAGTTGGAGTTTAAAATTATGAACTCAATAAATCCCAACAAATGATTAAAACATGCGGGAGATCGAGGTGGATGAGTTGAAGGTGGAGGAGATAGAGGTGGAACAGACTGAGGGAGACTGAGGCAGATTAGGTGGAGGTAGAGTAGGCGAAGATGGATTAGATGAAAGTGTATTTGGTGGAGGTGGAGCAGTCAAAGGAAGAGGAGTTGGAGGCGGATTAGGCATAGGTGCATCAACCAGAGGCAGCGCTGGTGGTGGAAGAGTAGGTAGAGATGATGTATCCAGAGAGAGAGATGGGGATGGGGAGATGGGGAGTGAGATGGGGGAGTGGGAGGTGTGGGTAAGGGAGACATTGATGTTGATAGGGAGGCTGAGGGTTATCAAGGAAGATAGATGGGGGTAGGAAGGCTGAGGGTTAGAGGGGTAGAGGAAACTGGTATGGGGATAATGGGAGTAGAGAAGATGATAGATGGTAGGGTTACAGGGAATCATATGAATGGAATGGGAGAAGGGTTTCACTAGAGTGAAAAAATGTAAGGAAGTAGGTTAGTAAGGATTTTAACATGTGTAAGAGGATCCATGAGAATTAGTAAGAATAAGAGAAGTTATATGATTGGCTGGGGAAATTTTTGTTATTTCATATTCCTTACTCGATATGTTTTTTTTGATATGGAATTTTTTTCATGAATTAAATAGAATATTTGATATATGAGGAATTATTGGAAAATGTAGGTATGGGTGGTCCCCATTTATATATATATCCCCTTGATGAATCAGTAGTCTCATGAGAAAAATCAACTGGCTAGCATTAGTTAAATGGGTTTCTGGGGTATTCCTACCAATAATTTTTAAACTATCTTATGAAAGGTCATGACAATAGAGGTATCATGATTCCTAAGATCATGGATTATAATAATTAATCATTAACTTTAGTAAGAATTCATTTATTATTATCCATGATATTTCTACAGTGATATTATCTTTGGATGCATCTGATTCTTAGTTGATTAAATTCCATGTGTTTTCATTTATTTACCTTGCTATATTGATTATGCCTTATCTAATCATGATAGTCAAGTTATTAAAATAGAATTTGTGTTAAATTATTCACCTTTAAATATTGTTTATTCCTTATTGATTATTTTTAATTTACTCATGATAGCTTATTCTTTATGTTACTCTTACTAAGCATTTGATCTCACCCTAATTTTATTTCCTTTCTCAGGAATCCAGGTAGTGTAATATGAATAATATTAAAAGATATTTTTGAGGGAATAATGAGATTCTAAATAATTTTTTTTAAATTTGTGTATTCAAATGTAATATAGGTATCATGTATATATCAAGTTTACTGAGACTACTATATTATACAGTCCTTTAGGATGTGATTCCTTGTATCTTATTCATAATTAGTAATGTATTCTCCAACTAAATAAAAGTAGCGTTCATGTGTGCGTACGCCCTACCATCTCCATGAATAGTGAATTTAATTTATTATCTCTAAATGTTATGAACTATTATAAATATATAATACTTGATATATATGATATTTAAATCATGAATAATATTCTAGAAATGATGGAATTTTGACCACGTGGACAATTAATATCAAAACAAGTTCATTTTTGACTCAAATATCAAACATTGACAAAACATATGATATGAACTCAAATAATTAACTAATTCTTATAACATGGTAATAAGTGATATAAAATAAATAATAAAAATTAAAAAGGTTATAAAGTAGTTATAAACTAACCTAAGTTTATTATTCAAGAAATTAAAGAATGAACGATAAAATTCAGACATCAGGTAAGGGCCTTCATCTCAATCTCCTTTTATTGAGGTATTTCTTGATAATAAGCACCTTTATACTTTTATAAGGTGTATATACAACCACTATGACATTTCATATACAAATTTTATCTATACTAATCTTATTTATTAAATCATGGAGATTAATATTTTAATCTTCAAAGTGGTATGAGACACCTTGAACATTTAAAGATTTAATTATCAAATATTTATCTTCATGATATTAAATTACATATTTATTTATATGGGTATAAAAGGAATATATAGGAAATTTTATGTCAATCCTGAATTTCCTTCAAAGTTTTCAAAAGTATTATTTTTACACGAATCATTTTAATTTCTTTACAAAATGACTAAAGAAATGTTTTTTAACGTATACGGTGACAATGAATTCTCCACCGATTTAACTGTTATTTGATATTTATCTTCCTCTATAAGACTTAATGTCTTGTAAAATGAAAATAAATCCCTTATTCCTTTATTTGGGTATCTTGGTATTGAAAATGGGCTCTTAAATGAAAATCGTATTTTTATACGGAAATGTTTTCATATGCGTTTAGAAGAATCTTACAAAAAAGGGGTTTTGTGATGGATGTGTTTTATTCATGAAATGGTACATGAGAATTATATGAAATTAGTGGGCCTAATATAGCTTATAAAAAGGTTTAATCCCCATTATAGCTCATGGGTGAGCTCAATATAGCTTATATGAAGGGTTGATCTCCATTATAGATAATGGTTGATCCAGATATAGCTTATAATAAGGGTTGATCCCCATTATAGCTCATGAGTGAGCCCAATATAACTTCTACAGAGGGTTGATCCCCATTATAGCTCACATGTGAGACTGAAACACCTTATACGAAGGGCTTATCCCCATTATAGCTCACGAGTGAGTGCAATACAGCTTATACAAATAGTAATCCCCATTATAGATCTCCAATTTCGAAGTCAACCATATGATTATTCAAATTGTAAAAATTTTGAAAGGGTTTTAGGTATATGATGCTCTAAGTAACCTATAGTATTTTTAATTGTTTTCTATTGGTTTTAGTTTTTTTCATTGGTAAAAATTTATGGTTGTTATTCATGTGATTTTCTATTTGTTTTATCCACTCAAATAACTTTTAATGGGTTATCAGGTTTTAACTAGACTAATTATTTTTCCTTATTTTTTATGTCCCTTACTGAGATTATTATACTTATCCGAAGTTATTGAAATGTTTTTCATAGGGTATAAGGAAGGGTAAGAGAAAGGAAGAAGTCAAGAATATTTTCATCAAGAAAATAGATCATGTTTATTTTTAAAATGTTGTATATTGTGTAAGAAATGGATACTATTTTAGTTATATCCACTTCGTATAAATTTTAGTTTTTATGTAATATTTATGGATTAATTCTCTAAAAATATAAACCTAAAAATATTCTCAATGTGAATTATTAACTTAACTTAATATTATGTAATGTTTAAGGATCTATCCTTATAGTTGGTATCAGAGGAAGGTTTAGACAACTTTAGGGATTGGGATGTCTTCTTAAGAGATAGGGATATAATATGAGTTTATAATTTTTTGTTTGATCATATTTTTAATGTCTTAGAAACCCCTTTTGTGGCTTTATGATTCGAAATATTAATGTGACTAATGGTATTTTTGGAGACATTTACCTTTGAGTAAAATATGGTTTATTAATTTTTGGGATACAAAATATGAGGTATAAGATTACCTTTAAGGTTAAAATATTTTATGGTTATTTTGAGGATTCTATCTCTTTTTTTGGAACATTTTAAAATTATCTAGTTTTAAAAAAAGGACAACACACTGATCGTGTGAAAAACCATCATGTCAGACAAAGCTGTTGGAATCGAACCCAAAACTGAAGTGCGACTAAGATTTATCTCCTACCACTGGACTACATAAATTCCCTATTTATCATGAAATATTATTTTTAGTTAAATTATTTTATGGATTAAGAATAAGTTGATTTTGGGAACTTATAGATATCCTTAGTATAGAAAAATGATTTTGTGATTAAGTGATAAATGTTATTTTGGAAGATGATCCTGATTTTGGGAACACTATATGGCTAAGGAAAATATAATACCATGGGATTCCATTTGAGGAGTAATGGTTAAATTTTATTTTGGAAGAATATATTTTTTTATAGTGTATATATGGAGATATGGGTTATTTATATAAATTATTAACCTATCATGGAGAACATATGATTAGTTTAATTACATTTAATTATGAGACTTTAAGAGTAGTCAATGTTATTTGGAGATAAATGTTAAAACTTATCCTGGAAGACTATGTGATAAAATCCTTCTAAATCTTGGGTTTCAATCTTAGTTTGGATTATTTGAAAAAAATTTAAGGAATGTTATTTTTTTAATGGTATATGTTGGACTTTGGATATTACTTTTGAATTTTGGAGATTAAAAGTAGTCTTTATTTGTTATAAAGATTATTCTTTTGGTGGTATTATCTAAACTTATCCTGATTATTTTGGTTATGGTTAATGTTTCAAGATAGGAGGAACAAATAGGTAATATTTTCTGGATTAAGTGATTATATAGATGTTGATTCTAGTGCATCAGGTGTGACCAAGTCATCTTGAATACTCATAATTTGGAGAAAATATGAGTTTATTGTAGTAATTTATTAAAGGATGAAATTATACTTGAAAAGTAGGTATGCTTCCTTATGTTCTTAGTCAAGTTCATAAATAAATTCTTCAACTTAATGAAAATTATATTAAAATAAATACCGTTTTTACTTTTACTTTTGGGAAATCAAAGACCATTTAACCCTTCATTGGTTTATGTTTTTCTGATTATTAACTTTCTTTTGATCATGTTTTCTCTCACTCTCCATCACAACAAGATGGTTAGTTTTTCATCCATTTTCATGTTTTCTAACAAGGAAATCTAGTATGTGTTATCTTGGGTAACCTTTGTACTTCTATTTATTTATTTTAAAGTAATATTTTTATTGACTCTTTTTATGATGTGGGATTTTCAATGATGTTTCCAAAACCAATTTTAGAATTGTGAGGACATAATTTCCAAAAGGGGGAATGATATAACATATCTGGTATTTATATAATAATAAATTTTCATATATATTAATATTTTTTAATTTAATATTAATTTTAGTTTAAAGGGGACACTACGTTTGATAGTATACTCGACATGCAACAACAATTTTCTTTGAAATCTTACTTTGCACACAACATTGAGTTATACCGAAAAATAACAGAAAAATATTATTATTATTTCAAATGGTTGTTAACACCTAGCCGTTAAATTGGTGGGAATGAACAGAACTAACTATAATATGATTAAACATGTTTTTAATATGTTTTTACATTTATACAATAAATTTTAGATGCTTAAAATGGGAATTAATACAATTTTAAGCATAAAATACTCTAACATTTTTAAAAGCTCTTTTTATCACCTTTTGATAGAGAAGCCTTTTTAAATACTATTTTGGTCAATTTTATATGTTATATCTAAAAAAATAAACTTATTTTTTATAATTAGGACATTAAAATTTACTTTTCTTGATTTTTTTCTGATAAAATCCATATTTTAATGAATAGTGAAAAATACTTCATTTCATTTCAAAACTGCATTTTCATCTAATTTATTTCTAAAGTAAGATTTTAATTTTTATTTGTTTTAAAGTTCAATTGGATTAAATTTTTATCATTTCTTCCAATTTTGGTCATTGGAAGTAATTCCACATTTAATTTGGATATAAACACATGTCAAGCTATTTATAGTTTTTACTTTCTAAAAACCCCTTTTCTGGTTTTGAAAATGGGAGTTAATTTTAACTTCATTACTACAATTACCATGTTTTGAATTTGGAAATAAATATTCCATATTTGGAATGATAAGGTACAATTATTTTAAATAGGTACATTTTATTTTGGGATATTATGAATTGTAACTTCAGTAATTATTTTTATTTACCACGATTAAAGGGTAAATTTGGTAAATAAGGGTAAAAATAATATTATAATAATATGAAACTACAAAAAAAACATGTCCTAATATTATTGTATGAGTCATGGGTGACGAAAAATATAATTAGGCTGAAATTTTGGCATTTGAGATCCAATTGGGTAAGAAAATTACATGTTATAATAATTAATTTAAAGTAAAGAGAAATATAACACAAACATGTATCTTTTTACTAAATTTTTTTAAGGTAGGTTTATATAATCGATATCTTTGATGATAAATAGTAATTAAAAGTCTAAAATTATTTCCTAAATCATGGTATTTTATTTATAATTTTTACACATTAAATAAATAAATTTATTTATGACACAATGATGAGGCAATGATTACTTTATTGATGAAAGATTCAAATAAATGATATTATAAATATTAAAATAAATGTAATTTGAACATTTTTATGCGATAAATGATTTTTTTATGACATCGAAATGTTTGGGATGAGATATTTCCTTTTTTTCAAAGGAACTTTAACAAAAAAATCAATTACAAAATAGTGTCAAAATTGATATAAATGTGTTTTAAAAAAAAATACTATTTTATTAAATGATATAATTGTAAAAAATATATACTATTAAGAAAAATGACTTATATAATTTTTAAATTTTTATTAATGATCCACTAGTGATTCTATTGTATTTTTATAGTAACTATAGTGACCATATATTATGATAATACAAGAAGACATGGTAAGAGTTAATGCTTTTAACTAAGGGATAATGCTAAAATATAAGGTTAATTTTATGACCTAAAATTGTATAAAACCTATTTATTGAGAGGTTTTAAACCAATAATCTTCTTATCCTCAAATTATATCAATTTTGAGATATTATAATTCTAAAATCAATTTATAATAAAATAATATTTCAAGACTTTCCTAAAGTGCCCCTCCTCCCTCTTATAAAAGGCCGCCACCTATACCCACTTACTCGCACCTATAATGCCCTTTGGATCATCCAAATTATACTAAAGTAAACTCCCAAAATCTTTCAATTCCTATTATAAGTCTTAAATTGGGCATAAGGCAACTCAAGTAAGCTTTTTGTCTCAAATCAAAAGGAGTTACCCAATTTAGATGAAACATCTTCCCTCAAACTCCTTTCATTTCTTTTCCTTATCCAAACCCCTAATCTCTCTTTTTTATATTATTTTATAAAAAAAATAGTATACTAAATATAATGGAATTTTTTTATTCTAATTGTTATACCTAAACATGCACACACCTCCATCTAATGAATATAGAACATACAGTTTTTGTGTACGGAGAACTGCTGCCTCACGAAATGATGATTATTAAATTTTCTCCTACAACCTCTCAAGGTGTAAATTATGATGGAACTTTATTTATAAATGATATATATTATATTTATATTGTATACATCCTTCTATAATTGTTTTACAATATAACTTCATTCCTTCCATAATGTGTAAATACGATAATTTCATTTGAGCAAGTGTGGACAACTGGCCCCTCAAAGTGATATGACTCGTTCATACCATCCATGGAACATATATAAGATGATGTTAATGAACTTATGTAACATATATAACTTAGATATTATACTATAATTATAATATAATTATGTATCATTTAGTTTTCATTTCTTTAATATGATAAAGAAATTAAAGTAGCGTTCAAGGGTACGTACGACCTACTATCCCCATGAACGGTGCATTTCATTTATTATATACAAATGTTATGGACTATTATAAATACATATATAATGGTTATATATGATATTTAATAATTAATAATATTCTGGAGATGATGTAATTTCAACCACATGGATAATTTACATCAAAACAAGTTCATTTTTGACTTAAATACTGAACATTGATAAAAAGTTCGATACGAACTCAAATAATTAATTAATTGTAATAACATGGTAACAAGTGATATAAAATAAATGATAAAATTTAAAAAGTTTCTGAAGATATTATAAATTAACCTAAGATTGTTATTATTGAAATTAAAGAATGAACTAGACAAGTCGTACTCAAAGTAAGGGACTTCGTCTCAATCACTTTTCATTGAGTAATTTCTTGATAATAAGCACCTTTATTATTTTATAAGGTGTATATAAAGAAAATATGACATTTCAAACCCATATTTTATCTATATTAATGTTATTTATTAAATAATGGAGATTAATATTTAAATGTTCAAAGTGGTATGAGACACCTTGTAAATTTAAATATTTAATTATCAAATATTTTTCTTCCTAATATTAAATTACATATTTATTTATATTGGTATGAAGGGAATATAAATGGAATTATATGTCAATTTTGAATTTCATTCAATTTTTTCAAAAGGAATATTTTTATACTAAGTGTTTTAAATTCTTTACAAAATGGAAAAATGAATGATTTTTTAATGTATACGGTGACAATGACTACTCCACCGCCATAATAGTTATTTGATATTTTTATTCCTCT
The DNA here is from genome assembly GCA_963277665.1 of Viscum album. Taxonomy (NCBI): domain Eukaryota; kingdom Viridiplantae; phylum Streptophyta; class Magnoliopsida; order Santalales; family Viscaceae; genus Viscum; species Viscum album. The sequence goes on from OY728147.1 coordinate 30,790,550, forward strand.
ATAAGCCTTAATGTATTTTAAAATGAAAATAAATCCTTTATTCCTTTATTTCGGTATCCTGGTATTGAAAATGGGTTCTTAAATGAAAATGGTATTTTTATATAGATAAGTTTTCATATAGGTTTAGAATAAGCTTTCAAAAAAGGGGTTTTGTAATGAATGTGTATTATTCATGAAGTGGTACATGAGAATTATATGAAATAGGTGAGCCCGATATATCTTATACGAAGGTTTGAGCCCCATTATAGCTGACGAGTGAGCCTGATATAGCTTATACAAAGGGTTGATCCCCATTATAGCTCATGGGTGAGCCTGATATAGCGTATACAAAGGGTTGAGCCCCATTATAGTTCACAGGTTAGTCTGATATAGCTTAAACAATGTTTTGAGCCCCATTATAGCACACGAATGAGCCCAAAATAGCTTATACAAAGGGTTGAGCCCCATTAAAGCTCATGGGTGATCCCAATATATATTATACGAATGGTGATCCCCATTATAGATCTATAATTTCAAAGCCAACCATATGGTTAATACAATTGGAAGATGTTTGAAAATGTTTTATGTACATGATTCTCTAAGTAACCTAAAAGAGTTTTTATTTCTTACTATTAGTTTTAGTGTTTTTCATTGAGAAAATAGTATGTGTGTTATTCATGTGAATTTTTTTTGTTTCATCTTCTCAAAGAACATTAAATGGGTTACTAGGTTTTAACTAGACTAATGGGTTTTCATTATTTTTATGTCCATTAATGAGATTTTTATGCTAATCCCATGTTTCTGAAATGTTTTTCATAGGGTATAAGGAAGGGTAAGAGAAAATAAGAAGTCAAGAATATTTTCCTCAAGAAAATAAATCATGTTTATTTTTAGAATGTTTTATGTTGTGGAATAAATGGATACTTCTTTAGTTATATCAACTTTATATAAATTTATGTTTTTATATAATAGTTATAGCCTAATTATCTAAACCTGTAAACCTAAAAATATCTTCAATGTGAATTTTTGACTTAACTCAAGATTATGTAATGTTTAATGCTGTAGACTTATAGTTTAACCATAGCTTTATTGGGCTATGGAAATAGTTTAAATAGTGGAAATAGATGGCTTACTACCACAGTTTAAATCGTGCGAGTAAGATTTAATAAACATTGTTAAACCATGTATATATCTTAATACTTCCATGGTTTAAACCATGGAAGTATTATTTAATAACAATTATTTAATTGTGGCTATATATAACTATTTCCACATTTTAAAATGTGGAAAAAATATGGTTATTTCTATAGTTTAAACCGTGGCTATAGCTAGACTCGATTGCAATGAAAATAGGGCCCATAGTTTATCCAAACCACAACCATAAGCCACAACCAGAGTTTTTGGGTCTATTTCCATGTTTTCAAACAATGAAAATAACCTATTTTTTTAGATGTACACCCCCATACTTTATGATATATTTCTTTTTAAATAAATTTGATCTCTTCGATAGCATGCCACAACTATAAAACTAGACTTTAACACTACTGATATTTATCAATGCTAGAAAACAACACTGATAAGTGGTATATTTATCAGTACTAAGGAAAGCCTTGATAAATTTTACCTATTATCAATAATTCATTTTTCAGTGTTGATAAATATTTATTTTATGAGCACTTTTTTAGCACTGATAAATGTCCAAATAAATAAAATGAAATAATTAAATAAAATAAAAATAAAAATTGAGTTTATTAAAAAATATATTACATATTATATTAATTAAGTAATTATTGATAAAAATGAATAAATAGATTATACATTATTAAATAGTAAACATTTAATTAAATAGATAGTTATGATAATTAATGTTACTTAATTTTATATATTAAATATAAAGACATATATTAATGAATTTAAATATTATTTATATGTTACACAATATTTATGTTCTTTACATTAAATAGTCATATATTTATTAAATAATGGTTTATAATTAAAAACTAATATGAATTAAAAATATTGACTAATTGCATAGTACTCGACATATAATTGAATGTAATTTTATTTTTTAATTTAACATTGATCAAATTTATGTTATATTCATTTCATATATATGTAATTAATGTATTTTTATATTCAATGCGCACACATAAAACTTATCCATTTTTTCAATATTTTTAAAATGTACTTATTCTTAATTTATTCAATTTCACTCATTTTTAACATATATGCATGCGCTTAAAATTAAATATTCATTAATAATGCTGAAAATATATTTCTAAAAAATATTTATAAATAAAAATATTTATAAATGTACATTTACTATATTTGTACAATTATAAATTTATAATTATAAATAAATAAATATTTTTTAAAGGTATTTTTATAATTATAAATAAATAATTATATATATTTAAATAATTATTTAATTTATAATAAATTTACTTAAGTAATGAATATATTTACTCTTTATATTTATATATATTTATTAAATATATATGTATAATTATATAAATATTTATATGTATAATTATATAAATATATATGATGATATAAATATTATTTTTTAAAAATATTTCTATAATTATAAAAAAAAATATAAAATTATAATAAATACATTTGAAAAGGAATATATTTACTCTATTTATATTTAAATATATTTATTAAGTATATATAAATATTTAAATTGTTTTTATTTATAATTATAATTTTAAATCCTTTAAAAACACTTATGTAATAAACACTGATAAAAACAGCTTTATCAGTGCTAAACTAAGCACTGATAAAATGAACATTTATCAGTGATATAAGATTAGAATTGATAAAGAGTTCTTTTATAAGCTCTTAAGTAATAAGAACTTGTCAAATGATTATTTATCAGCACTTTTTTATCAACATTGATAAATGTGTCCCGATATAATTAAAAAAACCTGACCATTTATGAACCCATTGCAATATCAGAAGCTTTTTGTGGAAGGCACCTGATGCTGACGCTCCTCCTCAGTGAATCAAAGCTCGAATCACACCACTCAACTACCTCCAATTGTTCGAAAATATCATACAATATTTGGTGTTTGATTGCATTTAGGGTTTCTGAAGAGGGTCTCATATTTTATTCAACCTAGAGAGGTAGTCCTTCCAATTTTCTTTGTGTATTTTTGGTTTCTTTTATGACTAATTCTTTGATGATGTCATTATTTGTTGTCCGTTGATTATATACTAGAGAGGTAGGCTTTCTGATTTTCTTAGTTCCCAATTTTATTCGACTCTAGATCACTCATTTAGTGTTTTTTATTTTTGGACTAAATGGTGACACATGGAGTAACATGGAGTTTAGTCGGTTGTTTTATTCGGTTTACATTTCCAAAATTGATTTCCCAAAGTTATCAAAAATATTTTTCATTCTTTATTTTATCAATGTATTAAATACATGTGAAATTTTAGAAATTGAAACTGGGGATTTGGTGTGTGAGGGAGTTCAAGTCAGGTTAAGGGATTTCTTTTATATTATACTTCTTCATATATTCGTTTTTCTACTTATTTGGGTTGGTGTGGTAATCCAATTTATGGATGCATCATGATAGTTTTTATTTAAATTTTCTTTATACTAGTTTTTTTGGGCCAAATCATTCCCACTATGTTGTTTATCATGCCCTAATGATTATTGCCAGCCTAAGGTGGATCAAGAATATCCCTTGGACACTATCATGGGTCATCTCGGGTGTTTGATATATGTTTCTCTTGGTTTTTTTGGAAACTTTATATATTGTTAAATGCGTTATACCTTTTCTCAATAATCCAACTTCCTATGTAACTCCACTTTCAAAAAAATCTATTTTATTTTTTCCTCTCTTTAGGTTAATCCAACATTATTTAAAAATCCTTTTAATAATAATATATGAAATATTATACCTTGATGTTATGTACTATTTTGCAACTACATTATAATTTTTCAACATAATCCTACCGCCTTGTTACAATAATTTGAAAAAAAAATATCATTTTGAGAATAACCTTTTCTAGTTATACCATTTTTTTGAGACATGTATACCATAATAACACATTAAAATTTCTTGCTCTTAAATGTAGATTTTTGAAGCATTTCACCCCATTTTGAGTATTTATTTAACTAATAACAAGTGGATTTCCATGGAATCACATTGATAACTAGCTATATGACATGTAGAAAAATAGTATGTCAAACCTTTTTACAATAACAAAGTTGACATATATCGAATCTCCCACACTCCATGATATATATTGACATTCCCCCCACCACATTTGAAAATTTTATTCAAATTTTAATAGGTTTAAATATGAGTTTTCAATCTTCCTTTTTAAATATATAAAAAACTACCCTCACATACATGGATTGGAAAATAAATATCCCATGAATTCCATGAGTCACCTATAAACTAAGGAAAATGTCAACTCACTAATCATCAACATTTAAACATTGGTCATTCTTAATGTAGAAAATTATTATCATTATTCATCTCTTGAACCTCTAAATAGTATTTCACCCACATTGATAAACACTTTAGATCTATAAATAAAATTATTTTTTATCCAATGATTATGATCAATTCACCATTTTTTAAATGAAAGTTTCTTTAATAATTCATATAACCTTCAATACCAAGATCTTAGTTCTTGTTTCATATCATAAATCACCTTTTTAAATTTACAAACGTTATTATCATATTAATGAATGAGAAGACTGTCAATTTTTTGGATGTAATTACTATTAATTTAATCCATTATGAAATACTAATTTTACATCCACTTGGAGTACCTTGAATTTCCATGGGATGGGTCAGTGTGGTGATGTGACATCCCAAGAGTCTTGATATGTTTTAAAATATTTATATACCATTAATTTTAAATTTAATTATTCATTAGGTTTATACATCACTTATTCTAATACATTTTTATATCTTCTAATTTATTAGATAAGGTTTTATTATTCTTGTTTATCATATTTGAATTTATTATTACTCCTAAATTGCTTATATTATTTTTTCATTTGTTTAGGGGATTTAAGAAATATTTTATGTGGAGTAATTCTTTTCTTAAATTCAATTACCAATTTTATTCAACATACTGAAATTCTTTGAAATAATCAAATGATGAGTGCCCCTTATTAGAATTGTCTATAACTTTCTATTTTGATAATGAATATATTATGTGTATTTATTTATATGTTGTATAAATTAATCTTTTATGAACCCTCTAGGATGTATATAAACCATAAATAGATTCACACTAATCATTTGAAAAACGAATATGAAGATAAAGTTAAAGAGTTCGTCAAGTTTGAAAGAGACCATGCAGATGACCCGTATAAAATCCTTTATTAGTGTTTTCATTATTGTTATTAAAGACAAATTAGTCCGAATGATTTGGAAGAATATTGATGTCTAATTGTATCAATTGATAAATGGATCCAAAACAAGGATTGGATCATCATCACTCATAAAACTAATAAAAAACTAAGGATTCTCTATTCACTTCCCCATTATTGGTTAAATATTTCTTAGCATAGTGACTAACCCGAACTTCCTCTCTGGTGTCCCTGGGATTCTCTCATCCCACACATAGAGAGAAATAAACTAATTATATTATCAAACATATAGGGAAAATTCTAGAGAATAATATAATTAATTAGGTAAATGTTTTGTGGAAAACATTTATGATTGATAAAGCAACATGAGAATCTTAAAATCTTATGAAGGAAAAATATTCCGAGTTTATTAAATATTGAATAAAGTTTCAAGGAAGAAATGGAAAAGTGAATGACAAATGATGATATGATATAGATGGTGGTGAGAGTGTTTGGGATGAGATAATCATGTGGATTTCAGGCAGGATGTTCAGGTTTTATAATATGGTAAGTGATAGTTAACCAATATTAGTGAAGTGTATAGAGAATCATTAGTTTTGTTATTAAATTTTTGAATGATGCTCATCCAATCCTTGTTTTGGCCCCATTTATAGATGGATCCCAATAAACATCAATATCATTAATTTTTTCATGGTTTCCTGACATTCATATAGTTTTTAAAACTATAATGAATTGCACAAAGAATCCTTAGTTTGGTTATTAGCTTATATCTGGACCAAAGAAACCCTCTGGAGAGACGTAAAGTTAATGTTATGATATACCTTTTATAGTTTACTGAAAAAATATATAAAGTAATGTTGATTTAATTTTCATTATTCCTTGTAGTGTTATTTTATTTTAGGAGATTTGTGTCCATGTGTTATGCCTTTGCAGGAAGAGTAATGATGTTATATATTCTTAATCATAGATGTAATATAGATGTTTTCATAGTAAAATTATTGTTCATAGAATTAATGTATTGTTTCATATTTATGTTTAATTTATTTCTTTTTATTATTACTCACATAATAATTTTTTTCTTATAAATTTGGATTATTTTGTTTGAGTTGTGCTGCTCTTTCAATCTTTCATTCCTTTCTACACCAAAACCTTAACAGAATTCTTCTCCCTTAAAACATTTTCACCCCTACAGTGTTACATTTATCACTTTATTTAATGTTCTCTCTATTTCCTTTGAATGAAGAGCAATGATGCTACCGCTGCTAAATTAAATTGGTAATATTTATGTTTTCATAGTAAAATAATTGTCCATATAATTAATTTATTGTTACATATTTATGTTTAATTTATTTCTTTTTTGTATTACTCACAAAATAATTGTTTTCTTATACAGGTGGATTATTTTATTTGGGTTGGGATTATCGGTCAAACTTTCATTATTCATCTCCCTCAAAACATTTTCACCCATAACATTTTGTATTTATCACTTTCTTTTATGTTCTCTCCACTTCCTTTGTTGGAAGAGAAACACCATTGCATCTTCACAATTACAGAGGTAACATTGATGTTTTTATAGTATAATAATTGTCCATGGAATTAGTTTATTGTTTCATATTTATTTTTAATTTATTTATTTTTAATATTACTCACATAATATTTTTTTTCTTATACAGTTGGATTAATTTGTTCATGTTTGGCTGCTTTGTCCATCTTTTATCTCTTTATGCACCAAAACATCTACAAACTTCTTTTACCTGAAAACCTTTCACGCCTGTAGTGTTAACCATTAGTATTGTTTTGAGAATTTGGGACTTGTAGAAATCATATGCACCTCAATATGACATATGATGTGAATGACATGACTCTAAGTACGTATTTATATTTTAAATTGACATTAATTTTAGTAAAAAAAAGCTAACTCAACTTGTCTGTTATCAGTTTAAAAATGATATTTGAATTTAAAAAGTTTCACTCATTGAAAAACAAGAAAAAAACTTGTATTTTTTTTTGATAATTTAGGGAATGAATTCATAAATCATTTGTGATGTGTAGGAATTTTTCACACATCAAACTAATAAACAATGTGATTCATATGATTCAAAAGTGTGTGTTTCAAGTTTAAAATGTCATTTTAGTAAAAAAAAGACAAGCAACATAATCAAAACTGAGAAAACACATTCTTATTGTTTTTATATTTTATTAAAAAAAATCCATAACTGATTTTAATCATATAGAAATCATCCTCACCTCATATGATGCATGGTGTGACTGATATGGATCAAAGTGTGTGTTTTTATTTAAAATTGACATCAATTCTAGTAAAAAGGTCAACTGACCTACTCAAACAAATAAAACGCATTAAAATTATTTAAATAATTGGGGAAAATAATCTATAAGTAATTTGTGATGCATAGTAATTATATGAATCTCAATCCGATACACAGTGTGACCGGTATAAGTCAAAGTGCAAGTTTCAATTTTAAAATAAAATTTTAGTAAAAAAGAGATGTCACATACTCAAAACCAAGTAAAAAAATTTATATTGTTTTTATAATTTATAAAAATGATACATAAGTCATTTGGGACGTGTAGGAATTAGATTCACCTCGATCTGATGCACGATGTGACCAATATGACTCAAAGTGCATTATTTAAATTATCACCAATTTTAGTAAAATGGACAAATGTACTACTCAAAATAGGGAAAAACATTTTTATTGTTATAATACTTTATTAAAAATATTTATAATTCATTTTTAACATGTAGGAATTAGCATCACCACAATCTGATACACAATGTTCCTAGTATGACTCAAAGTGTATGTTATCAGATTAAAATCGATATTTTAGTTCAAAAAGTTTCAGTCACTAAAAACTGATAAAATGTAACTAGATTTATTTATAATTAAGGATAAACATTTATAAGTCATTTGAGATGTGTAGGAGTCTGTTTCATTCCATACTGATACATGATGTGATCAAAATGAGTCAAAAGTTTGTGTTTCTAGTTTAAAATGACATTTTAATAAAAAAGACAACTGACATACTCAAAACCAATAAAACACATTAAGATTATTTTGATACTTTAGGAAAATGATACAAAATCCATTAAATACATTTTTTAATTATACTCACATAAATATGATTCATTTTATGAAAACTATGACTCTAAGTGTGTCTTTTTATTTAAAACTGTCATCAATTTCCGTAAAATCAACACTTTCTGTTAATTTATTTCGTTATATTAGTACAAACAAAATAATTTTTTTCTTATACAGGTGAATTATTTTGATCAATAATGGTTAGTTTTTTTATAAATATCATGATTCAGGTGAGTATTAAATGATAAAGGAACATTGATATTTTTAATGTATGTAATAACTTGTATTTATGTAATTGTATGAACCAATGTTTGAAATGTCTATAATATAATGTTATTTTCTCTTATTTGTTTAATAAATTTAATTTCATTTAAATCATGTATTTGGAGTTATTTTTTTGATGTCTAATGTGTTTTTGGTGCAACAGTGTGTTGTAACAGCACACTATAGTGGGGCAGCAGTGTACTGTTGCAGCACAGTGTAGTGTGGCCCTTTTTCAGTGCTTTTAAAAGCACTGATAAATGTCAAATTTATCAGTGCACATAGAAGAACTAATAAAGATCTATTTTATTAAATCTTTTTAGTGTTGATATAAGATGATGTGTTTTATCCTCGCTCATGTAGTCAATACTTTTCTAGCACTCATAAAGTCCATTTCTAGCGCTGTTAAATGTCAGTTTTGTAGTAGTGTATGAAACATGAAACCCTGAGTCTAAATGAACCCTAATAAAGTATAAAATTATAAAATAGATATTAAATTGGTAGGTATTAATATGAATAAATAAATTTTGAAAATTTTGGTTATCTATGGATTATAAATAAAATATTAATCATTTGAAAGAAAAAATATTTTTTTTTCTAAAAAATAGTATTTTTTTAAAAGATGGTTCAGTAACGCTTTGTACACATAATTTAAAAATAATTTTTAATAATTTTAGAAAATTTATTTGATAAAATTAACTTCATTTTTTAAATCAACATATCAAAATTGTTTTAGGGTGATTTTTTGGAATTTTTCTGAAATGTTTCATTTTTCAATGAATATTGAAAATACTAATATTTATCGAAAACTATTTTTGTTTTAATTATTTACAAAGATAAATTTTATTTAAAAAATTTTAATTTAAAATTAGTTTAATTATATTATAATAAATACAATTTACTTGATTTTTATCCATTTTATATTAAATTTGTATATTAAAACAGTTTATAATTATGAGATTTTTCTCTTTGGAAATCGTTTTTTTTGTCACATTTATCTGTATAATTTTAAATTGGATTCTGCCACATATATGAATTGAATTTGAAAAAATTAATTCCATATTTAGAATCATAATAATTTATATTATCTACCAATTTCAAATTATTTTTTGACCATAATAAATAGTGAAAATAGTGAAAATTAATTATCATGGCTAAGGTGAAAACGAGTTTACGAGGAGTTAAACTAAGATAATGGGGGTTAAAAATGATATAAAACTTCCCCAACAACCATTTTATGGACATATATTAACCTTATAATATAAAAGTTTTAAAAATAACCCATTTTTAGTCTTTTTTATGATAAAAACATGGGTGCAATTGATTCTTTTCAAAAAATCATTGTATGTCCTCTCCCCATAATATAGAAGGCCATCCCCTCTCCTCCCTTTGAACATATAAAGCCATTTTTTTCAGCCAATAACTTCCCAAATAATTTCTTTTCTCCCCTAAAAATATCCTAGATCCATTGGTTTGTTTATAAATCCATCCTAGGAAGGATTTTTGTGTAAACCTAAAGAAGTTATCAGAAGAAGAGGTAACATTATTAAATGAGCATTTTAATTTTGTATATTCTTTACCTCCTTCAAATATTATTAACCCATGATTATATAATAATATCAGAATATTACATATACTAAATACTGATAAAATAACCTCAACATCTTCAATATACTAAGAAGTTATTATGTTAAGGGAATTACCAATATCCATATCCTATTCTATCAAATGGGAAACAAAGCCGTCAATTGTGTGTACAATGGACTACCACCTCATGAATTGATGTAATTAGTTTTCCATGACCACATTTAAAAGAAGGATATAATGGAAGATTTAACAAATTTATATGATATTTATGATATTTTGATACTTATTTAATTTTAATATCACATATAACTTATTACATTCCATTCCATTTTAAATACTATAATGTCGCTTGTACGTATAGAGGATTACTACATTGTGAAGCGAGGTGATTCATTTTTCACTTACGCAATACATGGAAAGTTATAAGGATATATTTAATTAATATATATAAAAAATATCACGTGATATAAATTCGTGAAAATTTATATATCACCCACTTTATTACCCTTTTAATCATTAATGGAATGATATTGTCACTTGTGCGTACGTATGACTCGTCGTCTCCAAAAAGTGATGGGAATCATTTTTTATATCCAAATTTGAGGAATTATTATAAAAATTTATATAATGACTTAATATTTTATTTATAAAATTAATATTATGTATAATATCTCCAAGAACCAAAACATTCATTACAAAACACGCATGAGAAAATAAGAATATTAACACAAAAAATAATGAAAAATAAAGAAATATTATTAACAAATGGGTGGTAAAATGTTATATGAGGATAATATATGATATTATAAATATGGAATGGTTTTGTTATAAATTAATAACATGCTTAAAACTATTATATTGGATTTCACATTATGTTTAACAAAAATTAAGCATGCGGTAAGGGATTTCATCTGAATTTCATTTCATTGTGGCATATTGTAATGTTATGCATTGAATTTCTTTTATATGGTGTATATAATGACCGTTTTACATGTAATATCATGAATAATTTATAGTTCAGGTTATATTAAGTTTTATTTTTAATTATCTCATCTAAGGCTATTTGATGTGAAAATTACCAAGTGGTAACGAATTTCATAACTCAATTTCTTTTCATTGGGTTATATTACTTCTTCATTATATTTAAAATTGTAAGATTTTGTGTGTAAATACTTTTGAATATATAATTTTTTTAATTCCACTTGTTTTATCTGGATTAAATTTGATATACATAATCAACCCATTGATTAATTCTCACTTCAAAGTCATGATCATTGTAAGGGTTTATTTCACAATCTCAATTTAATCGGGGTTATTTAGGCATGAATTTATATTGATGGAAATAATTTTATTGTTATATAATAAACCAGATTAATTTTCTTCTCATATATTTATTCATGAATGTTTCAATAGATATTACCTTTTTTCACTCTTTAGTACTTAAAATTATTGAGAACATGTTTTAAGAAAATATGTCTTTATTTCTCTATTTGGTCAAAAATCCTTTTTGTTCCAATTTTTTCTTTTCTAAAAAAGTTTTTAAATTTGTTTTTAACTTTAAAAAAATTATTTATTAAAGAAATTTTTAACCATTTTTTACTTTTTTATTTTTATAATTTTTTTAAAGGAATGTTCATTTCATTTTCCAAACAAGGACCGTTTGGATTTTTATATAAATATTAAAGGAATCATTAATTTAAAATGTATGATATGTATGTAATTTACCGTATTCATGAACACTCAATGTTTTAAATATTAATTTATAACTTTCCAAGGTTATTTAAAAGAAAATTATTTTAGAAATATTTTGTGAACATTTAGTTTTATAAAAATATATTCCATGTGAAATGGTTATTTTCCTCAAGAATGTTTTTAATTACATTCTTATGGTATTTCTATTCATATATGACATAAAACCTTTATTTTAATTATAATAAATTGGGATATGTGGTATTGATACCATCCTTATTATTTATCTAGATGGTTTATGATTATTTTGACCTGGGAAAGTATTAATATTATATTTATTGATTAATTCTTGTTATCATTAAATATAACTTGAAATATTCACTTTCCTATTATAATTAAACATTATATTTCTAAAAAATATATATATTATTTATCATGTATATAATTATTTATTAAATTATATATCATTTCTATATATGGTATTTTTTCCTTTAAAGTTATATGATTGAATGGGGAAATTATTTTTAATTTTTATTCCATATTCAATACAATTTTTTTGATAAGTAATATTGTTCCGGAATTAAATATATTATTTTATATATAAGGAATGATATGGACACTTAGATATCAGTGGGGATTTTCTACAGATATCCCCTCGATGCATCAATAGTCTCATGATTTGAATCTGTTTGATAGCCTTAGTTAAATAGGTTTCTGGTGTATGCCTTCCCCTCAATTTTATGATATCTTGTGAAAGGTATTTATGATAGAGGTATCCCGATGCCTGAGATAATGAAATCCAATAATTAATAATTTCCTTCATTTTTTTATTATCTATGATATTTTCACAATGATATTATCTCTAGATTCATTTCATTCTCAGTTTATTTATTAAATGGCATATGTTTGTAGTTATTTACCTTGTTATATTGATTATTCCTTATCTAATCATGATATTTTAGTTACAGATTCAATGGAATGTGTGTTAAGATATTTAACTTACCATACTGAGTATGACTTATTGATTATTCTTCATTTTCACCTGACACCTTCCGCTTTGCATAACTCTTTCTGAGCATTTGAGATCACCCTTATTTTATTTCCTTTTTAGGAATTAAGAAGTGGACTATGAATGATATGAAAATAATTCTAGAGGTAATAATTATATTCTTGAAAAATGATGTTGTAATTGATGTATACCTATATAAAATGAGAATAATTTATTTATCTAGATTACGTATACTAATAAACTATATTGTCCTCTTGGACGAGATTCCTTATAATTTATGCTAATATAGTAAAGTAGACACCTACTCAGAGCTACTAGGGTCAAGGATGTAACATACCTTGAACTTTTACTTATTTTTTCCTTATTTATAAGACCTTCTTTAAGGCATAAAACAAGTGAGAAATAGGAAACTGCTGATGCTATAGATGGTTCATTCCATGAAAGGTGTGTTCATGTCATGAATAGTTACAGAACAAAACATGTATATGGAATTATCAGAGTTCATGAATATGATCCAAGACACCATGAAAAAACTGAGTAATAGTTATAATTCTATTTTCTTTTGGAATTACCTACATTATTTTTATATTTTTCACATTTATTAATGAAAATTTATTCCTCACACTTAGAATATTTTCATTTTTCACTGATATAAGAGACAAAATTAGCTTAGGATAACTATCATTCCTTGTTTTATATTTATTTTTGAATAAAATTAAATGATTAAAATGAGAAATTGAATTATTATAAATAAACATGGGAAATATATTTGAAAAGTAGTGATTTTGGGAGATTGGTTAATTTATGTAAATGAGATTCTTCATAGAATTGAAATCATTTGAATTACTGAACTTTTTTTGATTGATTGATTATTAGTGTGTATTTACAAGGGTTATTATTCCAATAATATATTCCCATTTCTGAGAGAATTATAATCCTAATATTTCTATTATTTTATGGATAATATTTCTTTAGAGAAATTTTCAAGCATTCTTATAGAACATTTTCTCTATCTTATTGAAGTTATGATTATACAAAATCAATATTAAAATAATTAACACAAATTTTTTCAAGCCTATTATCCTTATAACTACAATGAAATTTATCTTTCTTTTAGCCTATAGAATCCATGAATAGTCTTTGATAGGGAAACACCATATTACAAGCCTATAGTTACCTTTCCTAACTCACTCCTATTATTTTTAATGATATTCATAAATTTATGTGTGAATAATTGGTTATAAATGGTAGAAGGGATGACTAAAATTATGGATAATATTTTGGGAACATTCATGGGATGTTATGGGAAAGGTTCATGATTTTACTATTCATTGTATTCTATTGTGTACTCATCTCTAAAAGAAAAAAATGTAAACGATGAAAAATAGGTTGCGTCTTTAGAGGGTAAAAAATCACCATTGTTTGACCAATGATCTTGATTATTCATGGTTGAGTGATGAATGTGAGACTTATCCTAAGTTAAAATTCTGAAAGAATAATGAAAAAAATAATAAATAATCTTCCGCCAATAGGCTATATATATTTCAATATACTTCATTGCTTCATGACCTTTCTTTGACTTTGGGAAAAAATGAGAGATTATATTTATAACGAGAGTATATTAATTGAGTTTCTTTTCATTATCATGAAAATTTACTCAGAAAATAACCCCCATTTTTAGATTTAATTATTTTTACATCGATTACCTACCAATCCAAATCCTTATATACATTTAATTCTTAAAGTGAATACCTCATGATTAATTGTTATTTTTATCTATTTGGGGTGGATATTCGACAATCTTTTGATGCCTATGGTATGGAAAATGATTTGTGATATAAGAATAACTCCATTTACATTTGTAATTTTAGTGAAGAGTGAAAAAATTAAAGGTGAGGTAAATTTAAATCAGAATAAAAATTGATTATAACTTGATAAATTTGAAATATTTAAAGGAGATTACATGTCACCTCAAAAGAGGAAAAAAAAAATACATTATTTAATTATTTATTTGGAAAATGAGGAGTTTAAGAAATTTTGTTTTCTAATACTTGAACATTTAATTCCCCATTGAAAGTAATTTAATTATGTTTACTCTGATGTTTAAATATTGGAAGAGTGAGCTTCCTTTGTGATAAATGTTGAAATTCCATTCTTGAGGTCATTCTTGAGCTCATGTGTGGGGGATTTGATAGTTATATTTTATGAACATATTTTCAAATATAAAATTAATTTATTGCATAATTAAAGTAATAATTATTATAAATCAATTAATTATTTTATTCATTTGATGGCCGGGAAGCACTTTAATTAAACTGGGAAGAAAAAAGATAAAATTTGAATGAAGGAGATGAAAACATAAAGAAACTGGGAAAATAAAAATTTACTTCATGAAAATAAAATCCATGGTGTGATTAGTATTATATTCTCATGATATAAGATATTTAGTAGAAAAGGATGTCTTGAGATAATCCCAAAAAAATCAAGGCATGGCACATCTTGTCACACCATGAACCCTAGTCAACAATTATTTTAAAAAATATATATTTTTTCTAATCATAGGTGGATCTCATGATAGTTTGACTGAGGAATTTGAGGATTGAATTGGTTGAATTCAAAGACTGATTTTGAGGAGATTTAATCTTACCCTTTCAGAATATTTTCCTATAAATATAGGGGTCTGGATACTACTAAAAGAGGAGGATAGAGACTAGGACCTGAGGTAAGGTGCTGCTGCTACACAGTCCTTCACTAGGCTATTTACACCAATTTTGTTGGATTGTTATTTTATTATACTTTCACTATATCATGGATACCATTATGGGTGATTTATTTTATTCCAAACACGTAATTAAAAGGGAATTATGCTACTGTAATTTTTTATTTTGTGATTATATCATTTTGGGTTCTCAAATTTCAATTATATTCTTCCATTATCTATTTTATTTTTTATGGATGAACTTTTATTGTTAATTAATATATTTTACTATAATGTGATAATATAATTCTACCTTCACCATAACTATTGGGAAATAATTGTTCCTATATTTAAAAATAGTTTCAAGTTACCTCTCTCACTAAGTAACTAAAGTACATGACCATTTGAAAATGGGTGTTAGTGAGAGGGAGAGTAATCACTATGAAAAATAGGATTTGTTATAACTAATTATAAATACAACAAGAATAAGTAACTTTATTTAATACCACAGTTACATGAACCTATAAATTATTTGTTTATTGTGTTATTATGTTTTTCTTCCACTCTTTCCAATCTTCATAGGAAACATAATTTAGAATTCCAAGATTCATTTGCAGGTATTAATTATTAAATTTTTATTTTATATGACTTCATATTGATGGTATTGACATTTGGACTTTCAATATCCTATACTATTTAACTATATACTGTGTGAGTTATAGTTTCATGTTTTTTAAATTATTAATCAGTATTTACTGGGAGGAACTAACAAAACCACTTGGGTGTATCTTGTATATAACTATTAAATGAGGTGCATGTGTATGTGATATTACAAAAATATAAATAAAATAGCTGAAAAATCATAAATAAAATGACTACTATTGATTCTTAGGCTCTACCATGATGCCTGATATTGACTCAAACTTTCTTTGTCCAGTTTCAGAGTATCTATGAGTATGTTAGATAATCATTCCAACCAAAACCAGACCCAATGGACATATAATAGAAGTCATAAATGATGAATCCATGGAAGTTTCCAAAGGAATCCATATAGTTTCAAGAATAAATGCTAGATCTAAGTATCATGTCCAAGGATCATGTCCAAGAATCATATAGTTCCTCGCCACAAACCAATCCATAGGATGTGATCTTAAGTAGTCAATAATCACCTGACATCATCACTGAACACCAGAAGGTAATCCCATGAATTCCATAGTCATGAAGAGAAAATTACAAACCATATGAGGTAATCATTGGAGTTCTATAGTCCTTAGTCTCCAATACAATCCCTAGTAGTCAATCATAGGAGTTAAGTTACCAGCATGTATTATCGCCAAACCCCAAGAGGTAATTCTGAGAATTCTATAATCATTAGGCTCCAAGATGATCCTAGAGAGTTAAAACCAAATGGTTAATAATCATTAAACATCATCACCAAAACCAATATGGTAATATGGAGCACTCCATAGTCATCATGAACAATCACCGAACCTTAGGAGGTAATCAAGAGCATTTTATAGTCATTAGGATCCAAGATAATTCCTAGGAGTTAATACCAGGTGATAAATAATCATCATACATCATATCCAAACCCTATGAGGTAATCCAAAGCATTCCTTTTTCATTATAAATCATCAATGAACCCCAAGTGATATACCATACATTCTTTAGTAGTGGTGTCATATAACAGATCTAAGGAGTTATTCCAAAGCATCCCATTCATATCAATACATCTTGGATGGTAGTTTTTCCATCCCAAAACATCACATTTCATTATTAATACAACCTCTTTAAGCTCAAATTTTTCAATCTGAGTTCTAAAGTGACATATGGGATCATCATTACCCATTTTTATGTACACCCTCTCTTGGGTCAATTTTTCATCGTGGCACCCATTGGGGTCCTTAGGTCACATCACATCACAATTTCCACACATGGGAACATCATCCTAAAACTAATCTACCAGGTGAGAACCTATCAACCAGAGGGAATAACATCCCTAAACCTTGTCATAATCATATCATGACCTCATTGGCCACATAGGAATAGAAACATAAGGGATAAAACTTTGAGACCATTACCTCCCTAAGTAACCCTAGGTCATTCCTCACACCCAACCTATTTATAAATTCCCACAAGGTCTACCCACCTAGGTAATCACGTATCATAGGGGGAGAATCACTCAACACATGCTCATCTCTACCAGCCTAATGTCTCTAAGTTATCTCAAGGTTTATAAATTTCTAATTAGGGATAACACTCTTAGTCCAATTCTCAACTATACTAGGATGAATCAAGGGTACATACACTAAGTTCCATTGAATCTCACTTATTAAATTCATTTCACTGTACTTAATTTACACCTCTAGGGGTCCATAAATCTCACAACATACATTCATAAACAAGTCCTTGTCTATCTATATTCAAGGTAAACAATCTAGTCCACAAGGGTCAAATGTGACCCTGAGCACTTTTTTCCATATCTCCATTGACAATAAATTTATTTAGAACAATTTATATAATTTAATAGGTCAACCATCCTCGGTGGTGAGGTCTTATATTACATAGTTTAGAAATGATATTCATAATTACCACATATCATACATAGAGACCACCTATCTCAATGAGAATCCATTTTATTTTTAACTCATACCTTGAAATCTCTTCCCACTCCCATATATGTATTTTCTGGGTCCAACTAGCCATCATCCATTCTTTTAAGGCCCTATATTTTACTATGAATTACCAAAAAATAATTATAACATTTAAAATAAATTAAAAAAATTTAAAAGTAGGAATAATTCCTAAATTATCCCTCAAAACTCTCGTCACAGTAAAATGGAAACCAAACCCTAGTGGAAGGTCTACAACACACCTCCAACATCATCCAGGGTGAAATCCCTAATATACAACACCAAATTGTTAGTCAATTTAAATTAATTTTGGATAAAACCTTAAACAAAACAATGATGCAACATAACTCAATATAAATGTAACACAATGATGTATATATACCTTAATGGGACACCCTATATGAAAGATGATAAAAATACCCATCGATTTGGATGACTTCCACCACGATCTGGTGGAAACTATTGAGAAACCTAACCCAAAATTGATCCAAATTATTAAGGTATTGGCGAGTCATTTCATCAAAGGTATGTTATCGATGTCCTACATTATTTTTACCCTAACGAGTATAGCACTAGTAAGGGGTAAATCCACAGTGAAAAAGAAGTTATTTTTCTCTTGTTTAACTTAGTTTGTATTTTTTTCTTCATGAAGTTTTCTAAATTTCAAGTCGATTTTTGATTGGGTGAATAAAAAGTATAATTGGTTTATGTTTCTTAAATAAATTACTTAATTAATATAAGAAAATATGGGAAAATTTATTTCAATACAGATAAAGAGACAAATTCATCGGGGTTAGGGATATATGATAAGTTAATTATTAAATAAAATTTCTTATGAGGTTGTGTTGTTCATAATAACCTAAAACTCAAGGTTTCAATTTGTAAAAAAGTTTCCTTGGTATGGTAAACACATATTTAGAGCTGAAGAATCTAACTCCTTGGTCTGGTAGTTAGTGTTTAATAGTTCTTTATTTGGCTTAGTACATTTTTCATTCAACGAATACTTCCAATTATCATGAAAATATTCATTGGTTTTCTTCTTTTGAATCCCTAAAAATTATGCCCTTGGTCTGGTTAAGAATTTTTAGTGATAATATGAAGTGATTTAAGAAGAATAAGAAGAAGTTAAAAGAAAGAAAATTTCATAGAAACTAATTTAAATTACAACTCATCATCTCCCACAACCCCAACACACT
The DNA here is from genome assembly GCA_963277665.1 of Viscum album. Lineage (NCBI taxonomy): Eukaryota > Viridiplantae > Streptophyta > Magnoliopsida > Santalales > Viscaceae > Viscum > Viscum album. Next base: position 30,810,047 of record OY728147.1, read on the forward strand.
GGGTATTTATTTACACATAGATAAAAGATAAGCACAAATCCCTTGATACCTGATGTAATCAGGATTTAAAATTTCGAGGAGGGAATGATTCTTCAGTAGACGGTAGTATGGAGGCAGATCTTATATCCTTCGGACCTTCAACCTTTTCTCCACACTTTCTCTCCACACACCCCTATCTTGAACTGAAGGCCAATGACTTTTTTTATAGAAAATATAACTACAAGGTGTGTGGAAAAAGTATATGGCATGTACTTTTGTCAAAGAGCTTTTCTTCTTGTTTTTCTCCACTGGTAGGTGGCCTAACACGCCATAATTGACTTGGAACATGGTACCGCCTGGTAGGTAGATATACATGGCATGTAGTGCAACCATACACGACATGTAGTCTCATTTTTCGATCACCAACAGCTTCTATAAAAGTATACACGACATGTATATGTGGAACACGGTGTGTCCCCTTCAGCCGTCCACATGGGCGTGTCAATGATTCTTGTCCACTAACTGCCTCTATAAGGGTTTACACGACATGTAGTATGTGAACACGGTGTGTGCTTACTTCTTGTAACTTGGGCATGTACTTGTCCTGGTCAACCCATGTCTGATATTGAATGTACACAACGTGTATTTATGTACACGTTGTGTAGTTGTAAAGTTTTTCTCAGTTCTCCCACGGTTTGTGTATTTGGCCATAAATCTCCTGAAAATGAACAAGGTCACCAATATCAAAGTATTTGTCCACTAAGCAGTAGGTAATTTCTGTAAAATTGTTCTTATTTTCAATAATGTATGTGAAAATGTATAAAAAAATCGGGTTTATCAAACTCCCCCATACTTAGTCATTTTCTTTCCCTGAAGCAAATCTCAACATCTAATTAAAAGAGCTTATATTTTAAAAAGGAGGAATTTAGTCAATCATAAATATAACTAATAAGTCATAGGGAAAAATTCTTAAAAAATATAAAAATTATTTTCAATTCAGAAGATATTCTAATAATGCCTCATTTATAATTCAATTAACATTTTTCAACCTATTTTAAACACATGTCTCAACCTTTCAAAAATAAACAAGCGACTTGACAATTTACCTCACCAGTAATATACTCAAAACTGAAGATGTTTTTAATTTAACGTTTTTCTCAATCAAAGATATATACACTCTATCTATAGGTTTTCAAGGAATCTAGTTCTCTACTTTAGAAAATTTTGACTTTCAAAAATCATAAGGGATTTTCAATAAGGATCATATGTTTCTATGGCTAAAGGTTAGTAAGTCAAGATGTTAAAAATAACTCTGAGGCTTGAAAAATGAGGCTAAATTCTTAAATAACATTGCATGCTATTCAAAGTTAAGCTTATTGTAAAATGTTCCCTCATCAAGCTTTATCAAATGATCTCATCTCCACCACCCACTTTAGTTAGGTAGGTTGGGTTTGCAAAATAGAAAGTGAGTATAAGGTCCATTTGTTTGTACTGTTTTTTTAAAAGAATAAAGGGGACCTTTTAGAATTTCCACAAATAGAGGCTTGGAACTCTTTTTTCCCAAATGATCAAGAGGCTCTCCCCCATACTTAATTTCCTGAAAATTCACAAAAGTATGCCATGTGTGGAAAATCCCTTATTTTAAGCTCAAGTGAATAATTATGCAAAATCATAAAAGAATTAGAGTAGGAAGGAAAATAGGCTTGTAATATGGCTTCCTATAAAGGCTATTCATGGTTTCTAGGGGCTTCACGAAGATATTATGTAGGGTAGATCTCAAGATAAAGGGTTTATAATAATCTAATGCATCAATAATTTTAATGTAATTCAAAAATTCCTCATGTTTTGAAAAGAAAAATTGCAATTTTTTTTAGTTATGTATATCCTAAGAATCTCTCAAGAAAGAGGGTATTAGGAAGAATATGAAAAAGGGTTTAGAATACCTCTTATGAGTAGGAAAACAAATTAAGAGACAATCAGGTAGTGGCATGAATACAATTTATTAGTCAAATAGATGTAATTATCCAAGGTTTACAAGTTGTAATTTATACTATATCAGCAATCATTTTAAAACACTTAAGAACTGAAATAAGCCTGAATCTTTTTAAAAATTTCACACTTTTAGCATTATTATTTAAAAATATGATTAACAAAAATGTCTTCACATGTTCAAATATATCTTCCTATAAATATGTCTCCTTGAATAATGATAAGGGAAAAAGACTAAATTGGTCGAGAGACGCCCCCCCCATACTTAATATCGCACGTGGTCCACCAAGTGCCCAGAAAGATGAACAAGGTAAGGTGGGGAAAAAATAGTGGACCAGAACGAGGGGAAGTAAGAAAATAAGTAAATCAAGAAAGTAAAGAAAGGAATTGAAAAACATGGAAAAACAATACTCCCCTCGTGTCTAGGTGAAGAAAGATGGGAGGTGGTGGAATAGTGCAACCCAAAACGTGCCAGAATACCTGTGATGAAGATGGAGATAGAACAATGTAAGAATACACAACATACACAGAATCAATATATCACAAATATATATATATAAGGAAAATCATGTGTCCAAAAACCAGTGAGGGGGTCGCCTCAGAAGAGGCATCATTTGGTACAGAAACAGTCAGTAGAGAATGATCAAGAGCTGTGGAAATCAGAGGCTCGAAATCTGTACCCTGAAGAGAAGCCATATAATTAGGAACTAATGGAGCTGGACTCGAAATAGGAGGCTCTACATCACTCCTTGGACTGGAAGTAGTGGTGGTAGTGGTAGCAGCATCTGGTCCCATAGTAGATAAGAGAACTAAATATGTGGCCAGTGTAGTAAAGGGAGGTGGAGCCACAGAAGAAGGGCCAAGAGATTAGGTAGAGGTAGGTGGTGGGGGTAGTGGAATACCATGATTCATAAGAGGAAGCCCCAACATCCACTCTAGGTGGTCCTGTTGTCGATTGATATGAACCACGTGCTGCTTCACCGCGGTTTGGCAGAGGGAAAAAGATAGATTAACCGAGGGTTCGAGGGTAGGTGGGGCTAGTGTGGTAATAGAAGAAGGAAGGCCAAAAGAGGTGGGTCCAGAAGAAGGGGGATGGGGTGGGGAAGCCGGAAGGGGTGGGGAAGGAGGATCAAGTTCATCAGCTGGGGTAGGAGGGTCAGTAGATGGATGGGGTGGTGCATGGGCAAGGACGTAAGCAACCCCCTACTTCAGGACCAATCCCATGCGAATAAGCATGAGATATTCCATCCCTTAGGGGGAACCTATTCAAATAACCCGAGGTGGTGGGAATGGTGAGTGGCGTAAAACCCACTGTTCAGGTTGCTCTAAGGGCCAGTAAAAATGGAATGAAAATAGGAGGCGGTATGGTAAGAGAGGTCCGGGTAGTCCTGTCGAATGACACATCTGAGGAGATCAATTTCACGACCGATCATGACCCCCATATCTTCATGGTGGGGAAAAATAATGGCACATAATCACCGGTGGGTGAAGCTAAGGATAGGGTCATCTATAAGGGTGCTTTTCTGTGAAGTAGGGGTATAGCGGTGGTCAGGCCCAACAGTATCCCACCACATAGCAATGAGCTCAGAGTGCTCAGGTCGGGTCATGGTGGAAACAGGGGGTGGGGTGATGGGATGAGGATAAAAACCGCTCCCTTGGCCGAACTCAGTCATTGTAAGGGAAAAGGGTCATCCGCCTTGCTGGAACTGGACCACGGGTACCACATCACCAAGCATCTCCCGATACTCAGCTTCGTCAAACTCGAATGAAGCAGAAAACTCCAAAAATAAATTGTGTAAAATAAGAGTGTTGACCTCGAAGATTGTGAGTAATGGAGTGTGTCCAAGGAGATCCTATAACTCTCCCTAGATGCCCAACTACTGAGGGATGCTTCTATTGAGATAATGGCTTCTTAACAGAATTGTGCGGTGAGAGAAATGAAGAACTCAATAATGTGCCAAATCAGTGACCGGGAACACCATACAAGGGTAGGGAACACCTTCAGGTCTCGGCCTAGGTGGAGGTGCAGCAGTGAGAGCTAGTTCTAGGGGCAAAGTGACTATAGTAGGTGGAGGGTGGATAGATGGGGCGTTCGATGATGGACTAGCTGTGAATAGAGATAGATCAGGTGGAGTGGCAGCTGGTGGAGAAGAAAGGGTGGCTCTCAGAGGCTCGGTGCTAGATGGTAGAGGTGCGGCGCTACTAGGACCAGCCTCAGCTGAGGTAATGAGTGGTGGAAGGATAGCCAATGGAGGGAGTTGGTACACCGAAGAGTTCGGATCTGGTGACATCACTGGTCGGAGTCATGTGCGATGATAAATGGACCTCTCTCCCTCAGTGGATGATGCAGGACACTTCCCACATGAAGGATCTAGGTCTGCCATACCCTAAAAAAATGAAAAATCAAAAAAAAAGAAAAAGAAAAGAAAAAGGAAACAATGAAAATGTTAGAAAACTGAAAAAGATAAAGTACACGGTGCGTACATCCAGAGTACACAACGTGTAGTCAAAGCGAGTTAGCATCCCATGTTCTCTGGATAGACATGCCGAGAGAGAAGGGGATAGACCAGGGAAGGATACATTGAATGTATCAAATATACACACAGTGTTCTTGGAAAGTGGTTTCAGTCTTGTGTTGTTTGAAAACATGGCGATCATTTAAGAAGTTATAATAATACATGACCCACCGTGTTCAACGACCACACGGTGTGTTGAATAACATTGGGTAAATAGCCATGTGACATGCTACACACGAACTGTCTGAATGAAATGGTATACACGGTGTGTTCTGAACAAACATGCCATGTCTGTGAAAATTGTGTTTGAGGTTGTGTGAAAACGATACCCAGTCATGATGGGGGATGGTACACGGTGTGTACCGAACATACACACAATGTATATTCAAATTGTGAAGCATTCAGTGTGTGGCCATGTACAAAAGTACACAACGTGTGTTCTTTAAATTGTGCTTGTGTATCATGGAATCTGAATGGTCGACTGATCCAGAAATCACCCTAAACTCTTATGAAAACATGAAATATAGGGTGTAGAAGGGTGTACCTAGACCGAGGATCACAATGCGGCAGAAATCAGAACAAAAAATGCCCAAAATATGCAGATTTGGGAAGAGGGGGTTCAGGTGTCGTACGAGGGAAGAAATGGGGAAAGGGGAAGAAGCCACGTGACACAAGCTCAAGCTGGGTGGTCCATGGCTTTTATAACCAAGGCACATGGCATGTACAAGATACTACACGCCGTGTATCCATTTTTTTTTGTTTTTTTGTTTTTTTATAGTTATTAATATTAACGTATTATATATATAATTATTATAGTAAACTATTTAATAATTAATATTAGTAATTAAAATAATAAAAATAGATATGTATATATATACATAATTTATCAAAAATAAAACTATACACATAATTTATCGGGAAATTCATGTTGTGTGTTCTAAATTTGGGAAAAGAGAAGTACAACCTTTGGTCTGATGCTTGGGGCGAGGATCGAACTGGCGATCGGCCGTTCCGAATGGAAGCCCTCAACCATTGTAGAAAAGGTTGTATTGATGCTCCTATATATTATTTAAATATATTTAACATAAACAAACCTATACTACATGGGAAAAATAAAGGCAAAATATGGGGGTTTTTTAATAGACAAAAAGGGATGAAGCAGAGAGATTAGACGAGTTCGAACCCGGGTCTTTTGGATCTAGGGCCGAGACTCTGTCAATCTGCCAACTTCACCCACATGAATTTATTTATGCAAAAAATATTTTCAGTTTGAGAAGGAAAACATGGTTCACACAACATATATCAAAAGACACATCGTGTGGTTTTATTAAAAGTACAAATGATGGAAATGGGGCGGCTTTTAGGATTCAAACCCGGGTCTTTTGGAGCCGGGTTACGATCTTGGCCAATCGATCCATCCCCACCATGGGTTTTCTTATATATATATATATATATGAAAAATACAACACATGCCATGTAAGAAAATATGAAGAGAAAAAGGAGGAACCCCATGCCGAAGGTAGGCTAGGAGGGATTTGAACCTGTGGCGACTCGGATAAACTCCAGTGACCTTACCATCAACACTGGAATCATCCATGTTTATTACATTGTTAAACTATATATTTATAATAGTTAAAAGGTGCATGAAAAAGAATATGTACACGTCATGTGTATAGGTGGTACATGACATGTATCCACTGAGTTGCCTCCCAGGAAGCGCCTTTGTTTTAGGTAATGGGATTGACCTACTTACCTCATATTACCAGAGCTGTATGGTGGAAAACGTTCCCACTGTGTCATCCATGTGATGATAAGATTTCAATTAATGCTTGTTCACCATGAATGGTTGACCATCCTCTCCATAAATTTCCACCTCTCCATGAAGGAATACTCATATAACTTGGAATAGTCCTGACCATCGTGACTTCAACATCCCTGAGAATAATCAAAGGTGAGAGTTAAAGATGAGTACCTGATCACTGGGTTGGAAAGATTTTAATGAAATCAACTGGTCATGAATTGCTCTCGTATTCTCCTTGTATAGCTTGGAGTTTTCATATGCCTCTAATATGATTTCATCAAGTTCCAACAGTTGGAACTTTCACTTATTTGCAGCTACCTTCGGATCAAAATTCATAGCCTTGATGGACCAATATACTTTATGTTCCAATTCTACTGGAATATGGAAAGGTTTTACATAGATGAGGCGGAATGGGGATATTCCCAATTGTGTTTTGAAATTAGTCTGATATGTCCATAAAACATCGTCTAACTTCTTGGAACAATCATTCCTAGAAGTGTTCACTATTTTCTCCAGGATCTGCTTGAGCTCACGGTTGGAGATATCCACTTGTCCACTGGACTGGGGATAATAGGGCGTCCCCATGTGATGCTTTACTCCATACTTTTACAATATTCCTCTCATCACTGTGTTGTTGAAGTGGGTCCCTCTATCACTGATCAATACTCAGGGAACTCCAAACCTGCTAAAAATAGGTTTCTTTGAAAAGCTCATGACTACCTTGGTTGTTTAATGAGTTTTAGCAGCAGCTTCCACCAACTTGGAGATATAGTTGACAGAGATCATGATGTAAGTGTTCATGAAAGATGGGGGAAAGGTACCCATGAAATCTATGCCCTAGATGTCGAAATTCATGACCTATAGGATGGCGTTCTAGGGAATCTAATCTATACATCTCACATTACCGGTCCTTTGGCATTGATCACAAAAGGAAAAAAATGCCTAAGTATATTTATGCTTGGTGGGCTAGAAAAACCCAGATTGTAGGATCTTTTCTATTATACGGTCAGGGCCACGATATCCCCAAATTGGGGAGTCATGAAATTTTTTTAGGACTCCAGGAAATTCAGTTTCAGGGATGCAATGACAGATCACCCCATCTCTATAGGATTGCAATATAAGAGGATCTTCCCAGAAGTACCTCTTAACATCACGGAGAAACCTCTTCCTTTACTGGAAGGAGAGGTCGGGGTGAACAACACCTGTTACCAAATGAGGAAGCTCCAGGCGGGAGAGTTGATTAGATACAATGTTCTCACTTCCTTTCTTATCTCGGATCTACAGATCAAATTTTTGTAAGAGAAGAGCCTAGTGGATCAATCAGGGCTTCACATCTTTCTTATTCAGTAGGTACTTTAGTAATACATGGTCAGTATAAACAATAACTTTAGATAACACTAAGTAAGAACCGAACCTATCAAATGAAAAAACCACTAAAAATATCCTTTTTTGTGGTGGTGTAGTTGATTTGGGCCTCATTGAGCGTCCTACTAGCATAATATATAGGTTAGAAAAACAGGTCATGTCATTGACCCAAGACTGCTCCTACTGTGTAGTCACTTGAATCACACATCACTTCAAATTATTCCTCCCAGTTGGGATAAATAATCACTGGATATAAGAACCCAGATCTTCTTTTCAGGTATGTTTTTCCCTTTTCTGGTGTTTTTGAGAAAAGGGGAGTTTCTAGAAATTTTTGAAGTACACACCATGTAATTTATGGGTACACGCTGTGTAATCTGTTATCACGGGTAGCTAGGTGTTTTCTGTGTAGAGACCATGCACACAGCCATGTGTGGTGACCTGGAGACCGCTTAATGCGGTGTCCAGTGAAGGCATGTACACACCATTTAATTATAATGTACATTCTGTGTACTTAATTTTTTTTTCATTAAACACATTGGGGTCGCGTCTGACAGACAGAACCACCTCCTTCTAGGTTTGGTTCATTTGAGAGCGAGAGAACGACACAAATATTCCTTCGAGATCCTGATCAAGAATCTGTTATCTAAATCGACCACCGTCAATTGTGTTGGAATTTCCTAGGTAAGCTCTTCCTTCTACTATAGATTCGTTTTCTGATTCCTCCTCTTTCTCAAGTTATCTTCAGTTGATCATTTTTAGAATTTTGTAGATCTACGGTGTTCTTGGGTGATTCAAGGCCTAGGGATCACATATATCGATCCAACAACACTGAGGTAGGTGGTTTGTGCCTTTCCGTTGAAAGTCTTTGATTTATATGTGAAAAGTTCCCAATACCCTTAAATGGGGTATTGTGTGTTTACTGTTTTATCCCTGTTAATTTCATGATATACTTTTATGCTTGAGTAGAGGTTAATTGAATGTGAATAGGGTTAATTGCTATACTTTGGAAGGGTTTTTCCTATGCATGTTTTTTTATGATTGTTTTGTATTGCTTAGCATGTTAGGATGCCTTGTTTACTTACCATGCCTTGTATTGTAGGATGAAGTGTTTTGTATATCTGACATGATGATATGCTGTAGATTGATATCCAAGTAGTTCTTGAGGGTTACTTTGGCCGATACGCATTACTATGCTTTCTTGACATATACAGGGCCATGAGAACCTGGTGTAGTACACCATAGGGAGAATGGATGTAAGGGATTCCCCAGAGAGTCTGTTTTCTTTTACGAAGCAAGAACACATGGGGAATTGATTTAAGTGCATCCTCAGAGTGTCTGTAGTTCCTTGGCATGGGCCACAGGGGGAATGTGACGTAAGTACTTCCTCATAGTGCCTTTAGTTACCGATACGAGACTATTGGAGGAATTTACTGTGAGTGGTTCCTTAGAGAGTCTATTCTAGAGTTGAACAAGTGGGGTAAGACTATGTGTGTGGCCCAGAGGGTTGCTTGTGCTTCTAGGTATGACCATAGGGGATAAGACGTGAGTATTTCCCAGAGGGTTACCTTATGTGTTTAGTTGTTTTCTTGTACTTCTAGGTAGGACAAGAGGGAATATGTCATGAGTACTTTCCAGAGGGCTACCTTTTGTGTTTAGCTGTTTTCTTGTGCTGCAAGGTAGGACAAGAGGGGATAGGCCGTGAGTACTTCCTAGAGGGTTACCTTTTGTGTTTAGATATTTTCTTGTGCTACAAGGTTGGACCAGAGGGGATAGGCCGTGAGTAATTCCACGAGGGTTACCTATTTGTGTTTACCTGCTTAGATTAGTTATTGCTTGATATATGAACTGAATGCATTGAAACTGTGGATTGGTTACTGCTGAGTACCTCCTTGTTTACTGCTTCCTTTACTCATTACCTACCATATATTCACTAGCTGTTAGGCACAAATCTTTAGGTGGTTGCCTAATGGGATTTATTCTCACACCCTATTTGGGCCTTGCTTTTGGGCCCAAACAGATTATATTGCTGAAGATATAGATAATGGAAAGTTCCCTTCTACTTCAGGTACTTGACTGCTGTGAAGCTGGAGAGCATGGGACCAAGCTGAGGCTTCCGATGATGAGGATCTGTTTATCTGTTTTCTTTTTTACTTTGGTTTAGTACTGTTTTGTATTCCAACATTGTGATTTGTTTGGCTGCTTTCCTAGACATATGTATCATGCATCATTTTTATATATGTACTCTAGACTTTATTTCTTCAGTCTTATGCTGTTTCTTGTAGTTTTTAATTTCTATTACTTCGTCTATTGTATATTTTTTTACTTCCACTGTGTTACTCTGCCAATGTGGGCATAGTTTCCCCCACTATCACACCCAAGGACCTCACTACTAGTAGGCGGCCTCTTGCGTTCGGGGAAATGCACTTGAGGCCATGTGACCAACCGGGTACGGGGCATCTCTGGGCAGCCTTTGGAACCGGGACATTACAAAGTGGTATCAGAGGGATTATTTTCTCTTGACTTACTTTTTTGGATCCTATAGACAGGGATAGGAAGGAATTTGTACTTGGTAATAAGTCGTGCCTAGGGGTAGCTAACCCATGTACAAGGAAAAGCCAATCAACCTAGTTTATTGCCATTTTTCTAGTTTTTCAATTTTACAATTGATTTGATTTTCACTATTGGGTGATTCACATGTTTTGTGCTATTATTGTTGATGTTATTGAGGTTCTAAATCTGTTACAACCTGATGAGATGAGGGTATGCCATCTCATGAATCATATAAGAACTTGCTAGAAATCACATGTCATATATTCATGCCACGCCATTTAGGGTGCATTAGAAATTTCATGTTGTTGTGATAGATGTTTTGATAGATATACATGTTGTTGTGATAGATGCCTTGATGAAAATGCTCACTGTTTGATAGGGTATTTGATGGTTTAAGGTTTTGTTTGAATGGATTCCAAACTTTGGTTCTTGAGGTGTTATGGGCCCTCATGGATCAGAATTTTGTGGATCATTGGTCTATTATGATTCTTTATGACATGTGTAAGATTCCATGATTTGATTCACAGGGAGTATGGCCCCTCACGAATTGGAATTTGGCACATAAATGATTTTTTCAGTGTTTTTCTGGGCTCTGGAGTAGTTTCTGAGGCTTACTATCAGATAAAAACCAGAATACATGTCGTGTTATGATGAATACATGCCTTTTTTTAGAAGAAACTGTTTTTCTTGAGTACACATCATGTACCGCATGTACACGTTGTGTAGTCTCTAACCGTGTCACAGATTGTATGGGAAGGGACACCAGGTTTGGAATCCTTGGTATGACACACCGTGTACCAGATGTACACACCGTGTAGTAGAACCGTGTAGGAGGTCGTGTCAATAACAACACGGGTTGGTTGAGTCTTCTCTAATGCGCACTCAATCAGTCGTAAAAACATTGTGTAGTGTAATCCTTGGAATCAGTATGTGTCACTAATAAAACGGGTTGTCAAAATCTTCCCAGTACACGTCGTGTCCCTCTGGAACACGCCGTGTAGTGTGAGCCATGTATCTGACTGTGTCTCTAACAACACGGGTCAGTGAAGCTCGTCTAGTGAATGCCTTATCTCGCATTAACACGTAGTGTATTCTTGTTCTATGAGAATCGTGTGGCCTAGCTGTGTAAGGGAACTCAGGAAGGGGAATAGGATTCAAGTACACACTGTGTGTAAGGACAACATGCCATGTATGAGGCGTTACATGACCTTAGTTGGTAGAAGTACATGCCCATGTGAATGGATTATAGGAACATGCCATGTAGTTAAATATACATGCAGTGTATCCTTGTTTGAAAAACATGAATGCTTTATTTATCCTGTTCCCTCCTTTTATTATAGTTTTTAGTCCTTGACTATAATGATCTAAGGTGTGTGCTTGACCTTGTAGAGTCATGCCACCGAGACATCCTCTGGTTGTAGGCCAATTATAGGGCAACAATCAGACACCAAACATGACTGATCAACGACTACCTGTAGATCCTCCAGTTGTGACAGTCTTGGGACCTTCCGTCATTCCAGACATAGGTGCTGACACACAATTTTGAGAGGGATTTATGAGGTTCATGCAGACCTTCTGTGGAGTACCACATCCTTCCCCTTCTATCACAGAGTTGACGCGGGTTTTCCTGCAACACCATCCTCCCACCTTCATAGTGGAAGGAGGACCTTAGGCACATATTCATGGTTAGAAGCAATTATTTCTATCTTCAAGCATCTGGAGACACCTCCAAAGTGGAGGGTCATGCTTACTACCTATATGCTTCATGATTCCGCCAAAAGAAGGTGGGACTTGATCTCACAGGCGGGATGCAAGCAGGTTATGGCGTGGGATGAGTTTCAGTGTGTCTTCTATGATTACTTCTATCCATATACTTTGAGGGCCAATCAAGCCTGAGAGTTCAGGAGTCTAGAGGAGGCTACTCTTTCGGTTATGAAGTATTATCCTTATTTCATTGAGCTGCATAACTTCACGCCTATTCTAGGAGGTGATGAGTTATTTCTGGCAAGGAAGTTTGATGATGGTCTGAGGCATGACATCCAATCTCAAGTGAACATCTCAGGGTTTACCTCTATCACTTCCATAGTCAACCAAGTACTGATCACTAAGCACAATTTTAGGGATTCTAGAGTTGTGAACCAGGGCGGTTCGACATCCTGAGTTAATATCCCTCCTACTGACAGTAGGAAACACTTCCAGGAGTCTACATGCAAGGATCCAAGGAGGAGAGACACTTCTTCCCGTAGCCAGGTGGTGTGATACCAGTGCGAGAAGAGTAGGAATATGATGCCACATTGTACGAGAGACCCAGTGGAGTGCCGATCTTGCGGCAAGATGGTCCATCTTCAGTGCTTCTATTAGATCTTCTCACCAGAAGCTAGTGACAAAGGTTCTTCTATGACTCCTCATTCAGGAGCACCACCACCAGTTTATCACCAGTCTGGAAACTATAGTTATTCCATTTGTTCGGGCTGAGGAGGAGGTCATGGCCATGGTAGCCCATCACCAAGGTTCCAGCGATAACAGGGTGTATCAGCTCAGAGTGGTCAGGCAGGGTCATAGGGCCGCGATACAGGCCAGAATTTTGCAGTGGAGCAGACCCAGTAGGAGAAAGATCCCAGAACTTCTACTATTCGAGGTACGATCTTAGTTTCCTCAGTTTTAGCTTATTCTATTTTCAATATAGGGGCTTACCATAGCTTTATATCTGTTTATATTATGGAAAGCCTTGAGCTCTGTAAGTTTACTTCAGCTGATGTTTTGACATTAGATACTCCATTGGGGAAAAAAACGGCTAGTGTATGTTAGTGTAAGGAGTTCCCTCTAGAGGTTGGTGGGTGTCACTTATTTTGGGACCTCTATGTCCTAGAGATGATAGGCTATGATGTCATTCTCATAAAGGACTGGTTAGTTCCCTTTCCGGTAGTTGTTGATTGCTATCACCATAGAGTGAGTTTCACATTACCAGAGGGTAGATCGTTTATTCATAAGGGAGAATGGGATATCCAGATGATCAGTGTAGGACCTGATCATCTTGGGCTGGGAGGAGTTACATCCCAGATTGCTAGTCTATATTTTGATGACCAGGGGACTTCACAGATGTACTTTCCTATAGCGGTGGATTGTTTCAGGGACGTCTTTACAGAGGAAATTTCAGGTTTGCCCCCAAAGAGAGAGGTAGACTTTTCTATTGAGCTTGTTCTAGGAGTGATATCGGTGTCCATCCGTCTTTATAGGATGGCTACACCAGAGTTATAGGAGCTTAAGAAATAGTTAGAGGAGTTGCAGGAAAAGGGTTTCATCCAAACCTGTACTTCTCCTTGGGGTTCACCTGTTTTGTTTGCAAAGAAGGAAAATAGTACCCTCCAGAATTGTGTGGATTATTGGAGGTTTATTCAGTTTATGGTAAAGAACTGATATCCTTTATTGATGATTGATGATATCTTTGATCATCTTCGAGGAGCCCAGGTGTTCTCGAAGATTGAATTGAGATCTGGTTACCATTAGTTGCACGTTAGACTATCTGATATACCTCTTACAGCCTTTCAAAGTAGGTATGGTCTATAGGAGTATGTAGTTATGCCATTCGGTCTCACTAACGTGCCTGTAGTTTTTAAGGAACTGATTAACCAAGTGTTCCATCCATACTTGGAGTCCTTCATGGTGGTCTTCATGGACGATATCTTGGTGTACTCTCATACTCGACACGGCCATCCTATCCATGTTGAGATCATTTTGAGTACACTGAGAGAGCATCAATTATATGCTAAGATCTAAAAATTCCACTTTTGGATGGACCAGATTCAATTCTTGGGTCACGTTATATTAGATACAGAAGTATCAGTAGACCCAAGGAATGTGAGAACAATAGTTTCCTGGGAGCAGTCAAAGAACGTCTTTGAGGTGCGAAGTTTTCTAGGGCTGGTTGGATACTATAGACGTTTCATACAAGACTTTTTAGGCTTAGCACCGCCACTGACGGGTCTGATTAATAAGGGTACAAAGTTCTTATGGTCAGATTCTTGTGAGTCATCCTTTCAAGAGATGAAAGGGAGGTTTACTTCATCACTGATACTTGTATTTCCGGAGCCGAGAAAGAGCTATATTGTGAACTATGATTCATCAGGTATCGGGTTTAGAGTAGTGGTTATGAAAGGGGAAGGATTTGTTGCGTATGGGTCGCAGCAGTTGAGGCCACATGAGAGGAATTACCCGACACACGATCTTGAGTTTACTAAAGTTGTTCATGCCTTGCGTTGTTGGAGACATTATTTTATGAGGGATCATTTTGTGGTTTTCACTGACCATGAAAGTTTGAAGTATATCTTTACTCAGCATGACTTGAATTTGAGACAATGAAGGTGGGTTGAGTACCTTCAGTATTTTGACATTGATCTTGCCTACACGCCTAGAAAAGGCAACGCAGTGGCTGATGCACTGAGCAGGAGGACTCAGATACAGGTAGTTCAGGAGGCCAGCAGTGAGTGGCACCTTGTGGATCTGTTCTTTGAGATGCATTTGGAAGTGCACGACATACAAGGGAAAATGTTTATTTATTTTTTAGTTGTTACCTATACTCTTCTTGATCGAGTAAGAATGAGGCAGCTATCAGATTCTTAAGGCCTAGTCCTATGGGAAAGCATGTCAGGAGAGGACCCTATTCCTGGATGGACCATAGGCAGGGATGAGATCTTGCATTTTCATGGGTGCGTATGGGTGTTAGCAAACATACGCGAGGAGCTGATGCGGGACTTTCACTCCTCGATTTGTGCAGTTCATCCTGTTGTCACCAAGATGTATCATGATCTACAACATCAGTATTGGTGGCTAGGTATGAAGAGAGTTGTTGTTGGTTTCATGATGGGGTGTTCCACTTGTCAGCAGGTGAAGGAAGAACATCAACAACCGGTATGGATTTTGTAGTAGTTACCCATTCCTGAGTGGAAATTGAATGATGTCGCAATAGATTTCCTGACAGGTTTGTCGAGGTTTTCTCAAGGGAATGATGTGGTTTGGGTTGTCATTGACGGACTCACAAAAGTTTCTCACTTCTTATCGATCAAGGAGACTTTCAGTGTTTATGAGATGAGACATTTTTACATTCGGGAGATTGTATGTTTTCATGGAGTTCCACACTCCATTGATTTAGACAGGGATGCTTGTTTTACTTCTTGGGTCTGGAAGGGAGTTTAGAATGCTTTGGGTACATAGGTGCTTCTGAGTACAGCTTACCACCCCCAAGCAGATGGCCTGTCCGACCGTATGATTTAGGTTCTTGAGGACATTCTTCAAGCATGCATCCTGGATTTTGGAGGTTCCTGGGAGAAGTATATACCTCTTGTAGAGTTTTCCTAAAATAATAGTTTTCGAGAAACTATTCAGATGACACCTTATGAGGCTTTGTACGTTAGGCCATGCCGATCACCCATATTTTGGCTGGAGGTAGGAGAGGCATCTATGGTGGGACCTCGTCTTGTCCAGGATACCACTGAGTAGATAGTGTTGATTCGGAGGAGGATGGCTACTCCACAGTCTCGATTGAAGTATTATGATGATCAATGGAGATGACCTCTGGAGTTCAAGTTCAGGGATCTAGTTTTATTGCATGTCACACCAAGGATGGGAAACCGAAGGATTAGAAGACAGGGTATGCTTTTGTTGAGGTATATCGGGTAGTTTGAGGTGTTGGGGGGAGTTGATCTAGTTGCCTATTAGTTTCAGTTACCTCAGAGGTACTGGGCTATGAATGATGTCTTCCACATTTCTCAGTTTGGAAGATACTTCCCAGACCTGTCTCATGTTTTTCAACCTGAGGAGGTTGAGTTATAGGTGTACGCCTCATTTGAGAAGCAATCTATCCGGATTATTGATCATAGTATGAATGTTTTCCATGGCTGGTATGTTCCTCTGGTATGGGTTCTATGGCAGCACTGGTGGGTACATGATGAGACCTATGAGAGGGAGGCTAATGTACGATCACAGTGGTCAGATCAATTTGAGGATTCTTCATCTACGCCGCCTTGATAGGGAAATTAGGGGAAATATTTCTTTAAGGGAGAAAGTTTGTAAGAACCCAGATCTCCTTTTCAAGTAGGTTTTCCCTTTTTTGGTGTTTTTGAGAAAAGAGGAGTTTCTGGAAATTTTTGAAGTACATACCATGTACTTTATGAGTACACGCCGTGTACTCGGTTACCACAGGTAGTCGGGTACTGGCAATGTAGCATCCATGCACACGACCGTGTGTGGTGACCTGAAGACCACTTAATACAGCAGCTGGTGAAGGAAAGTACACGCCGTGTACTTATATAGTACATGCTTTGTACTTTCTTTTTTTCATTAAACACACTGAGGTCACATCTGATGGACAGAACCACCTCCTTCTAGGTTTGGTTTGTCCCAGAGAAAGAGAACGATGATGATATTCCTTCGAGCTCCCAATCGAGTGTCTGTTATCTGAATCGACCACTGTCAATTGTGTTGGAATTTCCTTTGTAATCTCTTCCTTCCAGTAGAGTTTTGTTTCTTAATTCCTCCTCTTTCTCAAGTTATATTCGATTGAGCGTTTTTAGCATTTTGTAGATATACGGTGTTCTTGGGAGTTTCAAGGCTTAAGGTTCATGTATATCGATATTACAATGCCGAGGTCGGTTGTTTTTTCCTTTATATAGAATGTCTTTGAGTTATATGTGAAAAAGTGCCCAATACCCTTGAACGGGGTATTGTGTGTTTACTATTTTATCCCTGTTAATTTCCTGCTATGCTTTTATAGTTGAGTAGAGGTTAATTGAGTGTGAATAGGGTTAATTGATATGCTTTGGAAGGGTTTTTCCCATGCATGTTTGTTTATGATTATTTGGTCTTTCTTAGCCTATTAGGTTGCCTTGTTTACTTACCATGCCTAGTATTGTTGGATGGAGTGTTTTGTATATCTGACAAGATGATATGCGGTAGATTGCTAGCCAAGTAGTTCTTGAGGGTTACTTTGGACGATACACATTACTATGCTTGCTTGACTTACATAGGGCTGTGGGAACCTGGTTTAGTAGACCATAGAAAGAATGGAAGTAAATGCATCTCTAGACAGTCTGTTTACTTTTACGAAGTGAGACCACAGAGGAAATTGACATAAGTGCTTCCTTAGAGCGTTTGTAGTTCCTTGACGTGGGTCACAGGGGGAATGTGACGTAAGTGCTTCCCCAGAGCGCCTTTAGTTACTGATATGAGACTATAGGAGGAATTGGCGGTGCGTGCTTCCTCAGATATTCTATTCTAGAGATGAACCAGAGGGGTGAGACTGTGTGTTCTGTCGAGAGTGTTGCTTGTGCTGGTAGGTAAGACCAGAGGGGATAGGTCGTGAGTACTTCCCAGAGGGTTACCTTTTGTGTTTAGCTATTTTCTTGTGCTGCTTGGTAAGACAAGAGGGGATAGGTCGTGAGTACTTCCCAGATGGTTACCTTTTGTGTTTAGCTGTTCACTTGTTCTTCTAGGTATCTAGAGGGGATAGCCTGTGAGTACTTCCTAGAGGGTTACCTTTTGTGTTTATCTATTTTCTTGTACTACGAGGTAGGACCAGAGGGTATAGGTAGTGATTACTTCCCATAGGGTTACCTATTTGTGTTTACCTACTTTTATTAGCTATTTCTTGATATATGAACTGAATGCATTGAAACTGTGGATTGGTTACTGTTGAGTACTTACTTGTTTACTACTTCCTTTACTCATTACCTTCCATATATTGACTGACTGTTAGGCATGAAACTTGGGGTGGTTTCCTACTGGGATTTAGTCTCACACCCTATTTGGGCAATGCATTTGAGCCCAAACAGATTATATTGATGCAGGTATAGATAAGGGAAAGTGTCCTTCTACTTCAGGTACTTGACTACTGTGGAGATGGAGAGCATGGGACCAAGCTGAGGCTTGCGATGCTGACGAGATGTTTATTTGTTTTCTTTTTTACTTGGGTTTAGTACGGTTTTTTATTCTAGAATTGTGATTTGTTTGGATGCTTTCATAGACATATGTACCATGCATCATTTTTATATATGTTCTCTAGCTTTTATTTCTTCATTCTTCCACTGTTTCTTGTTGTTTGGAATTACTATTGCTTCTACTATTGTATATTTTTTTACTTCTGTTGTGTTACTCTTCCAATGAGGGCATAGTTTCTACATTATCACACACAAGGCCCTCGATTCTAGTTGATAGCCTCTAGAATTCCAGGAAATATGCTTGAGGTCATGTGACCAACCGGGTACAGGGCATCTCTGGGTAGATTTCGGAACCGGGATGTTACACTGGAGCTTCTTCCAGGTGCTACTTCTAGTGCTCAAAAGATATGGTTCATGGCTCATTGAATTGAAATATGGAATCCTTGGTCAAAAGATTGGTGAGGGGATGGGTTATTTTTGAAAAGTCATGGACAAACTGCTTGTAAAAAACTGCATGCCCCAGGAAGCTGCAGATGTCTCTGATTGAAGTCAGAATAGGTAGTCGTGAAATGAATTC
This sequence comes from Viscum album, assembly GCA_963277665.1. Lineage (NCBI taxonomy): Eukaryota > Viridiplantae > Streptophyta > Magnoliopsida > Santalales > Viscaceae > Viscum > Viscum album. Next base: position 30,828,755 of record OY728147.1, read on the forward strand.
TATTTTTGTTGGGTCAACCTCTATCCCGTTTTCTGAGATTCAGTGTCTAAGGATGATGATACTTTTCCCCATGAAATGACACTTTTCCCAGTTCAAAACTAGCTTAGTGTTTTCACATCTTTCCAAAACTATCTCTAGGTGTTGAAATCAAGTGGTGAATGATTTTATTTAAATGGAAAAATCATCCATAAATGCCTCTAGGATCTATTACTCTATGTCGTGGAAGATATCTAGCATAAAATGCTAGAAGTTGGTGGGGGCGTTGTGCATTCCAAAATACATCCTTTGGTAAGCAAACGTACCGTAGGGACAAGTAAATGCGCTCTTCTCTTGATCCTCTGGAGCAATGAAAATTTGGTTGTAGCTGGAATAGTTGTCATGGAATCCATAGAACTTGTGCCCCTCTAGTCTCTCTAGCATCTAATCTATGAAGGGTAGGGGAAAATGATATTTCCTTCTGATGTCATTCAGCTTCCGGTAATCCACCCAGACTCTCCAGATCGTGACTATGTGAGTAGGGATGAGCTCGTTCTTATCATTTGAAATCACCATGATACCTCCCTTCTTGGATACCACTTGTAGGGGACTCACCCATGGACTATCCAAAATGGGATAAATGATTCCTACATCCAACAATTTAATCACCTCTTTCTTTACAACATCCTTCATGGGGGGATTCAGGTGTCGTTGTGGTTGCCAAGATTTCTTTGCACCTTCTTCAAGTAGCACCTTGTGGATAATGGTAGGGATTATTCCTTTAAAATTAGTGACTGTACACCAAATAGCATGCTTCCACTATTTCAAAACCTGCAAAAGTGCATCTTCCTACTCTTGTGATAGATCTACACTAAGTATTACAGGAAATGTTTGATGGTCTCCCAAATACCCATATTTTAGAGAAGATGTGAGAGGATTTTTTTAGTTCAGATGCCTACAGAATCGAAGGTACATGTGGTTGCACCTTTTCTCATTCCTGACTATCAGGAACAACTGCATATTTCTTGTAGTGGCCGCCCTGGCCTTCTAGGAATTCTAGGTCCTCTAGCGCTTCTGCAACTGTAATGTCTGGATTGATAAAGTTATCTAAAGTAAAAGAACACACCCGATCATCCACTTATATGCTCAAGAAACCATCCATGGTGGTTACCACAGAACATCCCTCATTCTCAGACAATGACGCATGTTTCAAGGCCCTGAGAACATTGTAGGAAATTCTCTCATCTCCTACCCAAAAAATTATCTCCCCTTGGTGCACGTCAATGAGTACCTTCCCAGTTTCCAAAAAGGGACTTCCCAAGATGATAGGTTCCTCCTAATTATCCTCCATGTCAAGGGTAATGAAATCTATGGGAAGGATCATCTTACCCACCTTTACCAGCACGTCCTCTAGTATCCCCTTCGGATGTTTGATTGATTGGTCAGCAAGTTGAAGGGCTACTCAGGTAGGATTCAAATCATAGATCCCTAACTTCTTGAAAACTCAAAGAGTCATGAGGTTTACACTAGAACATAAGTCATAGAGGGCCTTCCCAAACTCACATGGTCCAATAGTACATGGAATAGTGAAGATACCTAGATCCTGGAGTTTGGGAGGAATCGAGTGTTGTATGACTGCAGAACACTCCTTAGTTAGGGAAATGGTGCCCAGATCCTCCATCTTTCTTCTATTGGAGAGGATTTCCTTCATGAATTTGGAATAAGTGGGCATCTGCGTCAGTACCTCTGTAAAAGGTATATTTATGTGTAGCTTCTTAAACACATCCATGAATTTTCTGAACTGGTGATCTAGCTTTCTCTGCTTCAATCTCTCTGGGAAGGCTAAGGCATGCTCAAAGGGTTTGACAACCCCCTTTCCTTTATTTTTTAAAGCCTCCTTCTGTGGGATTTTTTATGGTGAGGGGTTTATATCTATACCTTCTTCACCAATAGGGGTTGTGGGTGCACCTGGCTATGCTGGTTTCTACTATGGAATCTCTTTTACACCTCGTAGCATGATGTCATGGGATTCCTCCCTCGGGTTCTTCTCAGTGTTACCCAGTAGTGTACTGGGTTGCCTTCCCGAGAGTTAGTTTGCCAATGGGCCAATCTGGTTCTCTAGGACTCAAATAAACGCCTCTTGTTTCTGAAATCTAGTTTCAGTAGTAGATATAAATTTGTTCACGAGTTCCTCTAACCTTGAGGTGGTCTCCTTCTAAGGTGGTTGTTGAGCTGGTGGGGGCGGTGGCTACTGCGACTACTATGGGAAAGGGTTTGGATACCCTTTTTGTTGATAAGAGCCATGTTGGGGTTGTTGCTACCTATGGTACTGGTTCTAATATGGTGGATGGTTATAGCTGGTCAGTTGCTGGGGTGGAGGATTCTACTATTGTTGGTCCTAGCCTGTGTTCTATTGATCACACCATGCCGGGTTCTGGTACTGCTGCTACTAGTTTGGCCCTCGGTTTCTGGGAACATAACTTACCTCTCTTGTTAAAGGGCCTCCAGCAGAACCTGAGCATTCTCCCACGATGTGGTTATCACCACATTTGCTACATTCTGGATGGTTTTCCACATGTACTTGGGATGCACCCTTCAGATTGAGCGCATCAATATTTTTGGACACATCATCCAAATGGGAAATAAGCATAGTAGTTGCATCAATGTTATGCATACCTTGTTTTTGGGTTCCCAGCTCGAAATTCCAATGGAAGCTATTGGAAGACATGTCTTCTAGTAGTTCGAAAAGCTCTTTAGGGGATTTCCTAATTACTGTACTTCCAGCAGCAGTATCCACTACGAAATTTGTATTCTCTATCAGTCCTTCGTGAAGGTTTGGACATGAATCCAAAGTTGGAGTCCGTGGTGTGGGAACCTGCGCAACATATCCTTGAAGTGGTCCCATTATTCGTACAATGATTCTAAGTCATACTACTGGAGGTTGTGGATTCTGTTTTTTAGAGTCACCATCTTCGAGGGTGGGAAGTATTTAGACAAGAATGCCTAGGCTATCTCCTCCTAGGTGAGGATGGATCGTTTTGGCAATCCTTTGATCTAGTATTTCACTTTATCCCTTAGATATAAGGGGAAGAGGAAAAGATATACAGAATCTGTGGACACTCCGTGGTTGCAGAACGTGTCACAAACCCTCATAAAATTGGATAGATGGGCATTCGGATCCTCGCTGGACAGGCCGCCAAATTAAACGGGGTTCTAGATCACCTTCATGATAGCAGGCTTGATTTCGAAGTGTTGGGCCTACACCGGTGGACAGACGATGCCAGTGTTAGCTCCATGGATAGATGGAATGCCATACTCTATGAGAGTACGACATGGAGGTTTCTGCTGAGGAAGGGGAGATGGTATGTATTGTTTTTCTTGAGGGGTGTAGTACAACCCCTGATCTAGGTGTAAAAATGGAATCTGTTCTGGTTGGAATTGTTGAATCTGATGACGGCTATAACCTTGAGAAAGTGGAGCTTGTTGGTTCCAGTTGTCATCTGGTCCTATTGGCTATCCATCTCCTTGGTAAAAAGCTAGATTTCCTTCCTCATTTTGTGCCATGGGATTATTGTGATTGTTCTCGACCATGAGTGCACGTTGGTGCCTTAAAAGCATCCGTTCGATCTCTAGGTCAATTGGAAAAAATCCTGACGACTCAACGTTCTTGGAACGTGTGAGGTAGCCGCTCATACACCTAAAGACCTGCACAATCCAAAACACACCAAGTTTAAATGAGGAAAAAGATAGATAAATATAAATAATTTTTATAAAATAGTTTTTTGTGAATTTTTCATTTTTATTTTCACTTAAATTTGATACAAACTTAATTAAAATAAGAAAAAGTTACTTTTCTTCATCCCTGGAAATGGTGACAAAATTTGGTGAGTCGTTTCACCAAAGGTATGTTATCGTTGTCCCAAATTATTTTCACCCTAATGAGTATAGCACCAGTAATGGGTCGATCCATAGGAAAAAACAAGTTATTTTTCTCTTGTTTCACTAGTTTTTATTTTTGTCTTAATGATGTTTGCTAAATTTAAAGTTGATTTTTGATGTGGTGAATAAAATTAATAATTGGTTTAAGTTTCTTAAATAAATTACTTAATGAATTAAAGAAAATATGGGAAACTTGGTTTTGATAAAGATAAGGATAGAAATGATTTGGGGTTATGGATATATGAGACATTGATTATTAAATCAAATTTTATATGAGGTTGTGTTGTTCATAATAACCCAACACTCTGGGTTTCAATTTATAGTAAAGTTTCCTTGGTCTGGTAAACATATATTTAGAGATGAATTATCTAACTCCTTTGTCTGGTAGTTAGTGTTTAACAGTTCTTTATTGGGCTTAGTCCATTTTTGAGTCAACAAATACTTCCAATGATCATGAAAATATTCATTGGTATTCATCTTTTGAATCCCTGAAAATTCTTCCCTTGGTCTAGTTCAGAATTTTCAGTGATAAGATGAAGTGATTTAAGAAGAATAAGAAGAAGTTAAAAGAACAAACATATTCATAGTGACTAATTTAAATTACAACTCATCATCTACCACAACCCAACACAATGGGTATTTAGTTACACAAAGAGAAAAAGATAAGCACAAATCCCTTGATACCTGATGTGATCATGATTTGAAACATCGAGGAGGGAATGATTCTTTGGTAGACGGTAGTATGGTGGCAGAGCTTCTCTCTTTCGGACATTCAACCTTTTCTCCACACTTTCTCTCCACACACCCCTCTCTTGAACCGAAGGCCAAGACCTCCTTTTACAGAAAATATAACTACACGGTGTGTGGAAAAGTTACACATCATTTACTTTTGTCAATGCGGTTTTGTCCTTGTTTTTCTCCACTGGTAGGCTGCCTATAATGTTGTCTTTGAATTTGAACATGGAGCCACCTAGTAGGTAGATATACACGGCGTGTAGTGCCACCATACATGACATGTAGCCTCATTTTTCGATCACCAACCGCATCTAGAAAGGTATACACGATGTGTCCCCTCTAGCTGGCCACATGGGAATATCGATGCTTCTCATCCACCAACTTCTTCTAGAAGGGTTTACATGGTGTGTAGTATGTGAACACAACATGTACTGGCTTCTGGTTACTTGGGAAGGTATTGTCCAGGTCAACTCATGTCTGAGCTTTTATGTACACGGAATGTATATATGTACACGCCATGTAGTTGTAAGGTTTTGCTCAGTTCTCCCCCGGTTTGTGTATTTGGCCATAAATCTCCTGAAAATGAACAAGTTCACCAAAATGAAAGTATTTTTCCACCAAGAAGTAGGTAATTACTGAATTTTTTTCTTCTTTTCAACAAAGTATGTGAAAATATATACACAAATCAGGTGCATCAGGTAAGAATGAAAGGAAGAGTGATGGGGTATAATGTAAAAACACAACCAGAAAAATTCTTGATCAAAGGTAATTAAATTATAGGAGTGGGAGGGTGAGAAGAACCAATAAATTTCCTCTCTTAATTCCCTCTCCCGTTTAATCAAGGAATCCCAACCTGAAAAAAGATGTAAAATCTCATGAAAATAATCCAAATGGGAATTAATCACAGTATGACTCAGGAAGTTCACGACCTAAATGTTTGGGATAGGGGGTCTACCCTTTTTCCCTAAACCAACATTGAATGAACATATTTTTCACATCAAGAATCATCTTTTATTGCTATTTTGTAGTAGCCCAGCCACCAGAACCTCCTTCAAAACTTGTCTGAGAACCTATATGACCCACCTAGCCTCAATCCATTTTTAAAAAGATTTATTTAAGATATATAAACTCTAAAAATCCTATTTCAAGCCCATCTTTCAAAATGAACCATCCACCAAATAAAATATTAAAATTTCCATGGAGCATCACACCCTAAAATAGGTTATGGTTTTACAACCTCACCACCATACCACCTATATTCCTAGAGAAGAATCAGTGGTATTTCAACCATTAATCATGTCCTAACTAGGTTTTTATCTCATAAAAATATAACAAAGATAAATCTCCAGACTCCAAAAAGGATTTCTCAATGAAACTCCTAATGTGAGACACACTATTCATCATTTAATGAGATAACACTCACCAAACATTACTAAAACATTACGACAATGGTTTATAGAACCCATAAATCCTAATACACTATGGTTTCATCAATAATTCATTAAACTTATTATAGGAATCCTCACCACAAGGGTCATCTCACACTAGTCGATTTTGAGCCATGGTTCCCTCCACCATCAAAATTGCCTCCCGAAACACATTTTCAGAACTCCAATGATCTACTCAGTGTGGTTTCCATCCCAATGTACCCAATTACACATGAAAATAATAATCAGAAGATGGTACTTCCTCTTTTATCTAAATTTGAACTGAATTAGATGTCTCTCCACCACCCATGCATAAGGTCGATATACACAAATATTCCTTAAAAAGGCTGTGGAAAAACCTTATAATACACCCACATTACCAAACAATACATACCTCAAACCACAATAATAGCTTCCCTTGGCCCCCATGCAATTTTCTTCCAAATAGACATTGTCACTATGATTCTCCACGTGATTCACCACTTGAATCATGTCACGAATCGTAGTTAACTCTCTAAACCATGTCAAAAATTACGATCTACCCCTTGAATAATTCCACACATCATGAGTAACACATTGAGCCATGTCAAGAATCAGGTATCACCACAAAAATAGCCCACAAATCATACCAATATCAACCGAAGCCTAATTCTAATTCACCAATTCCATCCATCATCGCATATGAATCCCAAATTTAGTATTTGACATGGGACTTAATAAATTAGATTCACAGATCACCAAAAATTCCAAAGATACCTAAACCACTCAATGCTTGGTATTAACATGAACACAACTGTACAAACATGGGTTCACACGTACAAAACCCACACTCTATCTATTTCTGCATATAATGACTAGATTCATTCATCATACTCATACCTGAGCACTAAAACAAAACCTCAACCACTACCATGATGGGAAATTTCTCACTAGGATTAGACATTAAGAAAAAAATTCCCTAAGTATTTCCCAAATTTCATCGATACTCATCTCACACATGACTTCTCACTGGTCTATGATTCAATGAAATTTTGTATAAGCAATGCATTCCACCTTGATCTCATCCAAACATAATGGGTGTACCCTCTCATATCACCTAATCACAAAACCCGAATCATGATCCCATGAGACATATGTCACCAAAACTAGGCTAACATGCCTAAAATATGTCCATGATCTAGGTCATTTCAATATCATCTAGCCAAAAGAACTCACAGTGTTCTCATCCATCAGGCTTCATATCCCTCACATGCTAAGGATAATCGCACAATCACCTGCTAACTAACATCATTCAAAAACCACAAACATCTATCCATTCACTACTACTGTTGAATTAGAAACATATCCAAAATACATAGGGATACTCATCCTTCTTATCCCACCCTAGAATTCTCAGTTCAAAAGAAAAATCACTTCATGTGCTTCTTCCAATGAAAATCCAAGGCATAATCATGACTATAATATATATGGTAGCACCTACTATGCATTGATCTCAAGGAAATTAACCCACTCATTCTTTACACATTCAAAAAATTTAATACATTACCATGACAATATCCCACACTTGATAACACCTAATGTGCACCGATATCTTATCCTGAAGCATCTACCCCCACTTCTCTTCTCTAGGGGAATTCATAATCCCAAGATAATCTCTCTCTCGGGTTACCATCACATATATCATATCATCCCTCAATATTACCAAACTCACTTACAACCTAAGAAATATCTCAAAAACACTTGGCTCTCTCACCAAACCCATAGGTCTGACATAAGTCATGGATCATGGGGCATATCTCTGCACTCGTCTCACCATCACATAGAAACTCATGTTTCTAATTACCCACTCTAATTTCTTACATATCCATATCCCGCCTCACATTCCAAATCACATGCCTAATAGTTAATTGAATCTCATTAGGTATCCATATATGTAACCACACCCTCAAGAATCTAAAATATGAAGATGATCCTCATTGGGATCTTGTATATGAGAGTCACCCCATCAAGGACATTATTGTCATCCATCACCTTATATATATACAAAAAAATTAGGGTTGAGCATACCATAGCCATATGTCTTAGTTATGTAGAATCCCACCATTGTGTTATATGGGAAAAAACATATAAGTTATTACTAAAACATTAAATAATGAATCTTATTTTCTATTTTGGAACCAGTATCATATTCACCCACTAGTGGTTTATCACTAAGGTATCAAACTCCAACACCAACCCAGTAGGGTCACATCACATTCCTTACATAGATGTACTATATAGTCATTATCAAGGAGTATCTCATCAAAGATCAACGTGATATATCATCATAATAAATATATATTTTGTTCCATTTGAGTGAAATTCTACCACCATGTTATATAGGAAAATTCTATATAAGTTATTACTAAAACTTGAAATAGTTAAACCCTCATAGTTAGTGATATAAATCACACATTGGAATACATATATAATGTAAATACTTTATTAAAAACACAATGAATTTATATGAACTCTTTCCAAAAATCCATGACCTAAAAACCACTCAAATTATAACTCCAAAACTCATGTGTTCCATGTATGGTGTAATAAAACAACCTTAACATTTAATTCCAAGAAAAAATATCAATCCCCTAGTAAATTTTACATATTGTCAGGAAAGGTGTTCATGATGCTCCGGTCCGATATCCAACCCATGATATGACACATTATTATGGGACCTATCTATACTACAAAACAAACCGGGTTTAGCGGCGGTTTTGTGGCGGCGGTTCACAAAACCGCCGCAAAACCCGAAATTTATTTTAACAATCAAAACCCTTCCCTACCCCCACCCCGATCGTTCCCCCAAACCCCCGCGCCCTCCCTTCTTCCCCTAACACCCCCGGCGACCTGCAACCCTCAACCCCCAACCGTCCGGTGACCCCCAATCGTCCGGCGACCCGTGACCTCCGGCGACCCCGTGACCTCCATCTCCAGCAACCCCGCGACCTCCATCTCCGACGACCAGTCTTTTCCAGGTATGTATCCATTTAACTAGGTTTGAAATATATAAAATTTTGATAGACTTCACGCATGGTGATAATATTGAGAATGATTGGTAGGTGATCGTTTCATTGGAGGTTTGAACACGGATTCAGTTATTTATGACACAATAGGTTAATATTGAATCGTTATATAAATCCTAGAGTACAGAGGAGGATAGTTGAAAAGATTACATGGGTGGTATTATGGAATAAAATTGAGTTTATGGATTGTGTAGTGGGGATATTTCATCCTTTACATGGTTGAGAAGAGGGAATGAGTGGGTTGTTATGGGACATGACTTAGTTATATGAAAAATGAATGTTTGGTAGTTTCCTTATGGAATGGAATATAGTTTTTAATCATGATCATGACATGGGGTTTGATGGAATTAAAAAAGATCATGGGTAAATATTAAAAAAATAATCCTTTTAATTAATGGTTAATAGTTGGGGAAAATATGGGTGATGGCTACATGGTTTGTCATTAAATATGATTAATATAAAATATAAATAATGTAATATGGTTGGTGAAATGAATCTATAAATGGGATAAATTATGAGGCATGATGGTAAATTATTCATCTTTATTGTGGATCTTTGTATAAGATGTGGGGATGGTCATTGTGTTATAGTTGGCAGTGATGGTAATGTGAGGTAGTAGTAGTGTGGTGATTTTTAATAGCTATAGAAGTTCTATTTGTTTATTTATGTCTTATGTTGGTCTTGTGTGTGTCTATAAATATACTTAAATATTATTATTTTTGGTTTTTGAATACATCCCACTTGAGTTAGATACCCTTCTCGAATCCCAACAAGCTCTGGGTACTAGGTTGTTTCACCTAACATTCAGGTTGGTGAGGGAATGGATGCATGCCTACTCCCCCATCCCCACTCTCCCTTCTAGTTTTAAAATTATCTTTGATGTATTGAGGTGGGTAAGATCATACTTCTAAAGTATATAGTGAAATATAAGACCCTAATAGTTATTTACGTGAAGGTACATTACGTATTAGAAAACCCTTTGAGTTATTGATGATGATTATAAACTAGGTGAACTATAAGTCCCTATGGTGTATTGAGATAATGATATGATGTAAGTAAAATAGTGGACAATAAGTGGTATTTATGGGATATGCTATTGTGGTGTTTATGTAAGGATATATATTAGAGGCTGTGCATGGTAGGTGGAGGGAATTAGGTTAATGTCCTTCACGATTTTGATTCCCAACAGTACTGGATTTGAGAAGAGTTTATGATATGCGATATGTGATAGAGTCTATTGGCTAATGATGATGTTATGGATAAGGTTTGTGGTATGGTTGTAACATGAGATATAGTATTCTATGGAATAAATTTTAAAGATATTGGGAGAATATGACACTTGATATTAGGGTGAGATATTGAAAAAAATAAGAAATTGGTTTTAGGGTGCCTTTGTGTCATATTCATCTGATATTATTTTACTATGCATGATTATGATATTTAGTAATCGAGTCTTGGTGAGTAATTTCAATAGTTTACCTACTAGGTGCTTACTAGTTATGTTGTTTGTTCAATGATGTGTTATTATACTCCTTTAACTTTTTCATTGGAGGTATTGTGTATAATCATACTAAGGATACATATTATGATAAACCCCATATATATAAAAAATTCCAGATTCCTAGGATATTTTTTGTGACTAAGTTGGGTCGTACTATCTTTGTGCTTGGTGTTTGTTGTGAAATCACTACCGTGGTGATTTATTTGGTATTTTTATCTTGGGGTTTTTATTTTTTTACGTATTCATTCTTTAAAGTATTATTGTTGATTTAAATATATATATATATATTATGATGTTGTTCAGTGTTATTATTTTTTTATTATTGGTACATATGATGGTAATTCCTCTCATCCTTATTTTTTATACACCTATTCTAGTCATCAAACCGGGGCCTGTAGGAGGTTGGATATGGGGGTCACTATCATCTTTAATTTAATTCTAGGAAGAGTTTCCATTGAGGTTGTGTATTGAATTGACCCGGGTAACCCTCAAACGTGGTAACCGACCCATTCTGTTACATACCTGAAGGTTATTCCCGATCCTCGTGGGTTGGAGGCAAGCACCAATGCATCAAAAAACACAACAAAGGGAAAAATTTATCCCAACATGATCAAACACATTGCATATATGTATACAAAAAATGAAAAGGAATGTGGAATACTAAAGGAATATATATACCATAATAGTCAAAAGACAGTAGAAAAGAACAATTAAAAAAGTAGTCAACGTTTCAAAAACAAGTCTAACTACATGGACTAAAACCAAAAACTACTCCATGAGATGGTGTGGATGAACTCCCTCCATCTCACAAACAGCTACCCAAAACCAGCTAACACAAACCTCACCACCTCACTTCAGCGCCTTTCCCTTCCCAGTATTGGAAGACATACAAATGTCTACATACCCCTAAGAAGCTGCACAAGGTGTGAGCTAACAGCCTCCATAGGATCCCACCCGGGTGTTCCATATCAAGACTCTATATAACCATTCAGGTATTCTTATTTTAAATATAACATGGAATGATAAGCAGTAATGAAATTTTATAGAAAACATGGGTAAACATTTCCCTTTTTCCTAGTTCTAAACAAAAGTAGGTACAAAATGTATATCAATTATAACTCAGAAATACAATCAGTACAAAATAAAACAAGCAGTATAGGCATAAGTACCAAGGAACACTATAGTTTAGACTAAAAGAATACTTATACCATAACAAATCAGGTGCACAATCCAATTCCTAGAACACATGCCTAGGAAGAAGAGGAATACCCCATGAGTAAACCCCCCCGAAAATGATAATAGTTGTCCCCTAGAACAATGGGACTAGGAATCCAAGGAAATACCCATGAGAAAACCTTCTAATAATCACAAAACATGGATGATGGACTCAAGATAAACCTTCAACCTAAGTACCCAAGGTAACCTAAGTTCTCATTTTCACAAATCAATTTCAATATTTTAAAAGTACCCATTTCATTTTCATTTATCAAAAATCATGGAAAACATTTCTCTCAAAAACCCCTTCTTAAAAAAATGAAAATAGTCATTCCAATTTGATAAATCAACTTATAAATTAATAGAAATTAAGCTAATTATCATAGGCTAGAGATGGAACCACCTACCTCAAAGCTCAAGTCACACATTCCTGTAATGGGATCCACCAACAATGAAAACCCAATGATGAAAACAAACGCCCTAGAATATAATATAAACATTAATATTGATATAAATTAGAAAAGAAGGGGTTGGTGGAAAGGGAAAACACCAAATACCTCAATAATAGACATCCACCGCACCACAACTAACCAAGGAATGGCCTCCATAATGAGATCTCCCAAAGGATCTAGAAGAATACACAAAGATTCAAAATCTTAGGCCACCAGATCTGATAATGTTACCCTAGGGTGCCACCATTATTAAGAGAAACGAAGAATCAGAAATATTTCTTACCTAGAGAGATGCGCCACAACTATAATAAAAGATCCAATGTTGAATGGATCAATCTAGATGGAGCATAGTCTCCCAAAATAACCCGAGAAGATCTCTAGGTAGGGATCCAAGGGCCTGGAGAAAAGAACTAAAACCCAAATAGCCGCTCGCCTATTTTAAAAACTACACGAGGGCCATTTGATGATGTGTAATACTATTACCTGCTATAAAATCCATGGTGTTCTAGTATGTTGAAAAATTCTTCACCTCGAATTAAAAATCCATTATTTTAAAATTTACGATGTGAAACCACTCTTCCCGAGGTGTAAACTTTCACAACATGAATACTCTTTCATGACATGTATCTAGTAATAGTTACATGGTGTGTAACCTAGTTATACAATGTGAAAGACTTTTGAATCATGTAGAAAAATCTGGTTAAAGATGAAAGTACAACAAATATCTAACTTCACCATTTTAGGTATCTTACCAATTCCTTCCTAATCCTTTACATACAATGGAAAAAAGGAAAACCATGAAGAGGATAAAAAAATACCTCATAGATCAGAAATAGGATCTTACAAACTCCCCACTATAAATAATTTTTGTCCTCAATAAGTCATGTAAAAGATGTAATCCATGGAAAAATATGAGTTCACTGCTCCTTCATCAACGACTCATGTTCCCAATTCTCATGATAATTTGATCCTTGTTTCCATAGAACCCTAACCAATGGAATAAAATTCCCACAAAATAATTTCACTTGAGAGTCAACAATCTCAATTAGTTTCTCCAAAATAGAAACATATGGCTCAAACTCAATTTCTTCCCAACTTAGAATGTGAGCGGGATCAGGATGGTATTTCATGAGATGATACATGTGGAAAAAATCATGAATACCTATCATAAAAACCAACAATTCTAATCGATAAGAAACCTATATGAGCTTATCAGTGACCTCAAATTGTCTAACTAATCTTAGAGACAACAGAAAAGAACAAATATCAATTCAAAAGGTCTAACATATCTCTATCTCTAACTCAACAACACCCTCATGAGGAACTCATGGAAGGTACAACCATATAATATATATGGATAATAGATATATGAATATTTTTATTTGGTTTATGAGGATAAATTGCACAGAACCATTTAATTCTTTTAATAAAAGTATCATCACTCAAAATAAAAGATCACTTGAACCATATGCTTATTATATAAATAAAAGGTACTTGATTATATGTAATGAAAAGATAATAATTTATAGTAATGTTGATAAAGACCAAAAAAATAAAACTCATCTTTTTAATGAATTAAATAATCCTTGTCCATATTTGATTTATCTTTGCTTAATGCAGTCACAGAATTTAGGGCACGAAGCCTCCCAGACTGAACTGTGGTTGGATGTTCACAGAAAATCAGATGGCTCTTTTGTTAATGAGCCTACCAAATAAGTTGGGGTATGAAGTCAAATTTTTTATTATAATAACTTATTATCCGTTTTTAATGTGTTAATATGTATTGATATTTGATTTATAGGTAAAAATTAAAGAACTATGTGATGCCAATCCTGGTCAGTCCTACTCAGTCTCCCGGGATGACCCGGTTGCTCAAGTCCTTGGGAAGGAGGATCCTGGTAGAGTGTGCGGGATGGGTTTGGGACACGTACCATCTGAGGTCATTAGCAGGCCATCAGGGATTCCAGCAACATCTACTCCTGGTTATAGTCAGCCCATACATGAAGATGCTCAGAGAGAGATTTCTTCTCTACGAGCCACAGTTAAAGACCAAGGGGCTCAGATATCTGCTATGCAGAAAGCATTGACTGATTTATATCAGCAGATGAGCATATATGCCCCCAGTGGTAGTGCACCGAGTGGTGGTGAGCAGGTAAATCACAAAAAATCAAAATCATTTAGTTTGGAAACTTTTATTGGTTTTAAGTTTAATTATAAATATGCAACAATATTTAATTTTTAATATAATGTTCTTACAGGTGGCATCAGGAGATGGAGGTGGAGAGGGTGAGGATGCATCATTGGACCATGAGTAGTATTGTTGATGTGTTGAACAAATATGTGAAAGGTTGCTTTGTATATATAACATGTGTGGTGTATGGAACCTTTAAAAAACCATTGGTCTTGGAGGAGCTTCAGTGGCTAACCTTGAATAATCACAATAACCTTAGGTGGTAAAGAGAATGATGTGTTTGTTTCATTGGTTACATGATCTATGGTAATAGGCTCTTTGGGAATTTCTTTGTTTCTAAAATATACAATGCTCATTTGGATAGCATCAAACCCCCCCCCCCCCCCACAAAAGTGATGTTCGAAGGAACAAGGACTCAGTTATGAGGTAGGAAATGACTTCATGAGTCTCTTATGCTTTCTCTGGTTGGAATTGAAAACATATTTTGGTCTTCTATAAGTCCATTCATATTCCTTGAGGTTCCCTATAAATAGGGGGTGAGAGGATGGTCATTTGACCGGTGACATGAAGCTCCATAGCTCTCAAAACCTCCTCTCTCGTGCGATTTTTTTGCAAGACAACTTTGCGTGACCTTATCACAAGAACCATACAAGAGACCTAATCATGTGATCATGTCACTTGACCTCTTTGTGTGATCACCTTGTCTAAATATATCACTTAATCAATCCATGAAGTAATCAATGGTAATTTATTTGAACTTTGATTCACACCCTTGGCCATTAGTCTATCTTATGTGATTCGGTTGTCTCTTGAGGATTTTTTCATGATCTACTAATCTTTATGTGATTCATGTGACCTTCACATGGTAACATGGTTATATGTGTTAAGAAAAATCATGTGATAAAAAGATGTTTTATGGGTTATGTGATTTTCATGACCTAGAATGGATCATGTGGTCCACGTAATGTTTTCCATGTTATGCACTTATTTTGTTTGATTAGCACAACTGATTCTCTCTTAATGGTTACATATATTCTAATATATTCTCTATTCTCTTTAAATATGTCCTCTATTTCTCAAATGTCTTCTTATGCGGTAGACTGGAGAGACCTTATTTCCTGGAACCATAATGTAAATCATCGATACAAAATATTTTATAACAATGATTTTTTAAAGGTTCTTATTATGACTGAACATAAAAATTATCCTCTATTGAACAGACTACCTTTATATAGATTTGGACATCAGGATGATAGTTCTATTCTTCACCTGAATACAACCTTTAGTCTCACATGCTGTCACTCTCTGTTGACTATATTAAAATGATAGTTTTTGAGGATAGTCAGTTAATTGTGGCACCGTTCTTAGGGAAATATTATACATTTAAAAATTCACCATGGTTTCATATATTCATGATCTCACTCATCAATTTATTTTTCATATTTACTCAAACATGCTTATCTTCTCTCTAGAAAACCAAAAAAGTGGCTTGAGATGAAAGTGTGATTTGCACCCTAGTGGTAATTTCTCTGATGAATGGGCATGGCCATTTTGGGTTAGGTAGATCTGCACAAAATTCCGATATCAGTTTCATGCTATTCATCATTATGAGGAGACATATATTTTTTATTTTATCATGTACCATAAACCATAATTCTATATTGAGTTTATTAGTTGATGGTTTCTAGGAACCAAAACTATTTATCTAGCCCATGGTGAGGTAGAAATTGGCCTATGAAATATTTTTAGGCTTGGGGGAATACTTCTATTAGTGGAAACATATGATGAATTACTTTCCGTTGAGAATGTTTTGAATGGAAATAAATAGACTCAGAACTTAGCAGGCGACATTCTTTACATTGTAAATAAGAGGTAGAAAAAGGATTTGTACTTGCATTTGATTATTTAATTCAATTATTGGATTAATATCTTATTTTATAGAAGTGGGGCTCAGACATCTATCGTACGCCCTCATCTATGCCCTTCTCGAGAAGTTTGGAATGTCATGGGATCATTTTTTGCTACTCTAGAAGCTAGAGAGTATGCCTCATGAGGCTACCAGGTGAGACTACATGAATCCCTAAGTCTTTGGTTAGCAGGACACTTGGCCATGTTTTTAAATGGAGGGATCTTCTCTGTTGGGGATTCACATTTGAGAATCTGGGTCTTCATTTTGGTTATGGAAGCATGACTGGTAGAAGGGAAACCTCTCAACCTATCAATTCCAAAACTTTCTTATTTTTATCAGAATCATGGAAATTTTCAACAGGGTAATATACTTATCAAATTAGTGACCCTTTTAAATTATTATTTTGTTGGATAGGTGGTCATTTTTAGCGTTATAAGCATCAGAATACTACTAAAATTCCTGATGCTCTATTCTGTCCCAGGATGCTAAATGTCTCTGGGGTTGAGGCGATGTATTTAGTTGATGAAAAGGTTATGAAATGATGTTTCCCATATTAGTAGTGATATTTGATATATCATGCCTAGTTGTTGTTTGCGAATCCCATATGTCTTTCTGTAGAAGTTGATATGTGGTATGTTAATGCAAGGCCCCTTTGATGTTATTAAATGATGTTTCTCATATTAGTTACAAGAGGAATTGGCCATGTAATTTTTGTTAATAATTTTATTTTTCTTATAATTCTTGTTTGGTTTGTTTTTCAGGGCAGTGGTGCAGAATAAGCAGAAATGCTATTTTTTTTGGGTCAGCATATCGCGGCGGTTTTAACTGCCGCTAAAGTTTTAACACTTATACATTTAGCGGTGGTTTAAACCGCCGCTAAATGTAATCGGAAATACAATTAGCAGCGGTTAAAACCACCGTGAAATCACACCGTAATTAGCAGCGGTTTTAGCCACCGCTAAGCAGGTGCATGACACGCCTGAATTTCGCGGCGATTATAGCCACCGCTAATTAAATAGCCCGTAAAACCGCCACTAAATTTACCAGAAACCTTCGCGAAATGAGGTACTATGATGCTTTTCTTTGACCACCGCGAAATGCATAAAGCCACCGCTAATAGATTTTCGACGCCCAGTTTAGTGGTAGTTTCTGTAAACCTCCACCAAACCATATAGCGTCGGTTTAAACCGCCGCTAAGAGGAGGTTTTCTTGTAGTGCTACCATTTCCAGAAATAGAAATAAAAAATAATTTTTTTACACTTGGTGATATCCGTCACCTAGAATCTCTAATACCATTTTTTAATGCCTTACTTCTGATATGTGGACACTCAGTGGTGCCCAAACTAGGGGAGTCACCACTAGAACATAGGTTCAACTCGCTCTATGTTAGAGGATACCAACTAGTAGTGGGGGTTTAAGGTTAAGGAATGTGGAGAATATAAAAATATATCATAGTTTACAATAATTCTTGTGTAAAAAAACATCATCCATGAACAATAAATATCAGATCAAAGACAATAAATAAATAAGAACCATTAATAAAAATGAATTCGGAATAAAACAGTCACAAAGACTCGATTTCTATCGACTGGCCTAACCACATATACAAAATGAATATATGAAATTAAGGAAAATAAAGTACTCTCTATAATAAACCAAAGACTCACCTTATCAAAATTTATGATCCCATTTGAGTTAACCCGGTAAAATGTCCAATATTGAGCCTCTTCCCAACTTAAAACTAAAAACTCTGAAGTTTTCTCATTTACCTATCACCATTTCCACCTGAGTAGGGTGTGAGTAGAACTATATAGGGAACCACATATGTGTTACCATACATAACTAGTAAATTTATTTCATGTTTATGTGATACGATCAAAATATAAATAAATAATCCATGAAAAAACAAATAAAACAACCAAAGTCAATCCTTGATTTCTACTATGAAACTCTAGATTGAACAAATCCTGTTTTGTCCAGTTCTAGAGTGTCCTTAAGCATGATAAATAATCAAGAAAACCAAAACCAGTCCCAAGGTCCATATAGCAGCTAGTATAAACTCCAGATACTTGGAAGTAACCAAACGAATACACATTGTATTAGCCATAACTTCTAGATCCGATGAGCATATCCAAAGAATCTCATAGTAGCAGGTTGTAACCCAATCCTTGGAAGATGATCCTAGGTGACCAATAATCATTAAAAATCATCACTAAACCCTAGGATGAAATCCAAAGTGTTATATGGTCATCAAGTGCAAGAATAGAACTCCAAATGGTAATTCTGAGGGTTCTATAGTCATTGGTCTCTAAGATAATACATAGGTGTTAATCCCAGGTAACTAATAACTATCATACATCATCACCAAATTCCACAAGGTAATTTTGAGAATTTTATGGTCAGTATGCATGAATGATAAACCCTATGAGGTAGTCCTAAGAATCCTATTGTAATTAGGCTATAAGATGACCCCTATGAGTTAATCTTAGGATATCAGTAATCATAAAAAACCATCTATAAAACCCAATAGGAAATCTTGATCATTAAATAGTCATTAGGTGTAACCAATAAACCCCACAAGGTAATTCTATTCATTCTATAGCAATCATCCAACAAGACGATATATTAAAGTTGATCCTAGGTGATCAATAATCATCTTGCATCATTGTCAAACCCAATGAGGTAATCCTAATCATTCCATAGTCATCAAAAATCATCTTCAAAAACCAGGTGATATCCTAAGCATTTTATAGTATCCGGATCATAGTCCATATGTAATGGGTTATTCTAAATAATCCCATGTATCTCAATACATCTTAGTGGGTAGTGTATCCTAGTCAAAACATCCGAATTCATTATCACTATTTCCTCCTTGGGATCACATCATTGATCCTATTTCTAAAGATATTCCTAGGATAATCATTAAATATTTTGATTCACACTGCCTCTAGGGTAAATATCTCATTAGGATACTCATCAAGGTCCCCTAGGTCACATCCTAGCATAATCGACCTATATGGTCACCTCATCATCAAACTAATCTCTTAGGTGAGTAGTCATTACCTAGAGGGTATAAAAAACCTCATATCTATCATAATAATATCATTACCACTTTGGATTTATAGGCATAGACACACAAGGGAAAGGATGATTATCACAGTTCCCTGGAAGAAATGTTGCAAACCTTTGGAGAAAAGCAATATTGGCCTTAAAAACCTTGAAATTTTTAATGATGATTTGCAAGCTAGGTTTGTGTGGAGGTTGATTCATAACAAATATGATTCTATTGAGTCTATTAAGCAAACATTTATCAGTAAAATTAAAAAAGGAAACTTAAATTATATTCAGTCCCCTATCTATCCATCTATTAGGAATATTTACCAAAAGATTATTATTAATGCTAGATGGATGGTCAATGATGATTCTTCATTGAATTTTTGGAATGATAATTGGATGGGTACCCCCCCTTAATTTTATTATTACCCTCTAACACTTCTCCTGAAAATATTAATAATACCATTAAGTATGTAATTAACTCGAGCAGACATGATATTACTGATAACATTAATCACACAATGGACAATTACCCTTAATCGATTTCTGAAGATACTTAATGTAATTAACTCGAGGAGACATAATAATAATCCTTCTCCTTTATTGGATTAGGACCTTTACTTATGTGAAGGGTGTTCACTTAGATACCCATACATCGATTGATCTGGGAAATTATTCAATAAACATTATATCTTTGATCTATATAATGAAAATACCATATACATCATCATATTAATTGTAGGTTATTTACCTATAAAGTTACTGAATATATTCTGATACCCATTTATTTTCTATGGGTTTATCATGTTAATTTTATTGATGTAATTATGGATGAATTATTTATGTTATTACATTATAAAAGGATATAAAACAGATTTTCTTTCCATGAGTTATTTATGATATAATGAATGACTAGTTTCAAGTTGAACACATATGTATGGATGATTGATATATGGGGTCATATATATACCTCAAATTCATTGGTTTGTTGTTTATATATTGTGATACATGTATATGTGAGTGAAATTTAGTTTTCCCACCACGAATGGGCATAATTAGTGACTTGAAAAGGTGATGATACCCTACAGTTATGTTTGATCCAAATTTCTTTGTTATGATTCGTTTCAAGGGAATATTACCTTTATATTCCATATACCTAGGATTATACTATATGGATCATGTTTTTTATCTCATTAATCCATTCACTTTTTCTACGGAATATGTTGTTGATTTGATATTTCATGTCCTTCTATCATGAATTATGTAGAACTATTATTGTTCCAAGTTCTTTTTAATAAAATATATATACCCTACTCATGTTTTCTCATATACCTATTATATTTATCTTACTAAGTGTCTGATCTCACCCATTTCTTATGTTTCCATTCCCTAGGTTATGATGACGTGTTTAACTTATGATAAGTCTAGTAAGAAGTTTTTTTTCCTTGATTATGGAGAAATCTTCATAAGTATTGTAAAATAATTTTCTTATGTATGTTGTCCACAAAGGTACCAAACCTTCCATTCTTGGGATTGTGTGACTATTTGTGGGATGTGATGTTTAAATTGTCGAAATGATGTAAACTAAAGATATCTTTAGATTATTTCATCACACTTTGTATCAAATAAAGTGTTTGAAGAATATGTTTTTAGCACCAGAATTGAGAGTGTAGACTTGGGGTTCCTCAAAATTTCTCCCCTCACATCATAATAATTTATTTTTTTTAATACTAAATAAATAACAGTAAACAGTTTTTCATCAAACATTATCATGAGATCATGCATGTAGTATTTTATGTAATATTGTCAAACAGTTTGTGTCAATAAATTTTTTTTGGTCTCTCCACACTGACATCAGAATAAAGTGGAAGTAATAAACTTATAAAAAACTATATAAATTAAAACGTATCAATATTAAATAAAAAAAATAAATATAAAAAAATAATATATATAAAATTATCTCAAAATATTGTATAAATTTATGACTAATGAGAAAATTATTCAAGAAGATGCATTACAAAAATCATTAATCGGAATATCATTATTTGACCTGTCATAATAACCACACTCCAATAATAAAAATAAATAAATAAATATGTTGGGTTTTGGTTTAATAATATATTTTTGGTCAATTTTTTGGGATTTTAAGATGATATTTTTCTATAATTTCACTTTAATTAACCATATGGAGATAGTTTCACCTTCACTATGGATGTCCAGATTTAGGTCCACACAAGAAGCCAAATAGGAGCATCAATGAAAGTAATGGTGATAAAGTATAGTAATGTAGAAGTATGAATGTCTAGATGCATTTATTGGTGAAGAAACCACATTCTAGATGATAAAGTTCTGTAAGAAGTGGAGTTATCGACCATAATTGTTTTTGGATGAGAAGAAAGTGGATAGACACAAAAGACTTTTGTGAGGGTTACTTATAATGTTATGTAAGGGTTATCAAAATTATAGATGGATCCGTAAAGGTTATTTAGAACGATACATAAGGGTAATATCATGAAGACTCCATAAACATGTAATATTTACCGGAATAAGGATTTGAGGTTGTAGATCTAATATGGTTGCCCTAAATAAGTAGAGAATCATATTTGATGTTTGGAAGGTGGTGTAACTAGAATAACCAACTAATTGTTTTAGTGAACTTATATAAAATTAAATTTCTTTAATTAATTAAAAAATAGGAGGGAGAAAATATGAAATTAAAGATCGCATGGAAATAAGAGGATAAGATAACATCCGTCCTTATGCACGCGTGTGTGGGGGGGGGGATTCCCCACCAAGCGATTATGGATGAAAGGAGGTTGTTGATGGAATTTCTATGGTAGGTTTTCTAGAAATATTCTCCTATAACTTATACCAGGAAGGTTTTAAGAAAGTAGGGTCTAAAACCCCTATTTCAATATGGTATTTAATATTATATAATTTTGGGATAATTTGAAATTTTCAAGAGGTTTTGGGAATTGAGCATTTTACTGCTTTTCTATTTTTTTAGAGTTCTGTAGAACTATATACCACACATTTTTTGATGACATAGGTGGATCATACCACAATGAATGTATTGAGAGACATATAGTTTAAGATTGTAGTTGATCACACTATGAGGGGTGGGTTGCACTGTGATTAATGGTTTTGACATAATTTATTTTAAATTTAGAACATAGGTTGCACTGTAACCATACCCATGCGATCTTTTCATTGTCTAGGTAGGTTTCATGGCTGGGTTCCATGCTATAAAGGGATAATAGTGGGGTTTTTTCACTATAATATGACACTATGAAATGATCCTTCTACTGTGTATGGGAGGTAGGTTATACTAGGAGGTTCCGATGACCAATTTTAATTTTTCAAATTTCCCATTCTACATATATTGACTTTAAGAATCCTTTAGATTTATTTTCCCCTTCACTTGTGTGTATCAACCAAAGGTATATAAATAAAATGTTTCCCTTGGATCCCCTTGGATTTTGAGTATCTTCTACTCTAATTTCAAGCTATTCTTCAATACTAGACCTCAGTTCTTCTTCACCTATTCTCCCTTACTCCTTCTCCCTTGCATTTCATTTCTCCCAGGAACTATAACGCCCATGGGGGTGAATTTAGGGTTATTTATTGGTATTAATTTTGGGTTTTGGGTTTTTATGTCTTGTAGAGTTCGTTTTATTACTTGGTTTGGATTCCTCCACTGAAATCTATGTTTTGTGGCTTGTTTATGCTTGAATGAGGTAGCTGTTTTTGTGATATTCCGTTATTTATAAATTTTTTGAAATAATTAGGATTTTAAAATATATTTACTATTAATTTATATCCCAATATTATGTCTATTAAGGATTTATAAAATTTTTCAAAGGTTTTCTAGGCTTATCATAGTGGATTTCCAAATGATTTTTTGTAATTCATTTAGAACTAAAATTTTTTTATAAGGAAATGAGCTTAAACAATATGTAAAATTGATTCTTTAGATAATAATCAATTTCCTTGAATTACCAAACATATTTTAGTTTTATTTATTTTTAGAATTACATAATCGCACTTAAATAAATAAATATTACATCAAAAAGTTAGAACTAGCACAATCTATCCATTTTTTCCATAATTTAAAACATAAAAAAGTATTATTTTTAGGACATATCTTCACAATTTTCATCTTGAACTCATCCTTATCTTGGTTTTTATCCTTAAAAACCATTGTTTTTTTAAAAACATGTTATTATTATAAAAATATTGGTATGTGACATATAAAAAAAGAAACAAACCTGTTAGTTCATGAGTACTCTAAAAAATTTCCATTTTTCAATATAAAATTTGGTCTCTAAATAAACATTTCTTTACCAAAGAAATCAACTTCACTACCCCATTATTTTCATAAGACATTTCATAAGAATTATTAAAGGTAAAATAAAACTCATAAAGGTATATTTTAATTATTTAAAACTCATGAAAAGTATACATTTCACTATTAATAAATGGAATAATCTTCCCTATAAAATTAAGCTCATTATCTTACCTTGTAAAAACAAAAGGATTCTATAAAAACCCATACCATGAATAGATAATTCATGTAGGATAATTGATACATAATTTTCATATCACTATTATAATAAATCTTTCAAATAAAATAACTTACCCAGTAAAATAGAACATTCATTTTTTCCTTTTTTTGAAAACATTCCAAAAAAATACATTAAAATATTCCATTTAAAAAAATGAAAAAAGTTAAAATAGATATAATATTTAATTTAAAATTATTTTATTTCCATATAAATATACCCATAAAATAATTTTAAGAATATAGATATGGTAGAAAAAGATATAGAAATAAAATCTTCAAAATATTTAAAACGATGGTTTTAAAGTAATGTGTCCCTTACATTGAGTTTGAATCATCATGTAAGCTATTTATCATCCAAAATAATAAAATAATTTTAATTATTTAGTTTATTAATAAAATTTTGAAAGTTTATTTTTAAATTTAATTTATTTATTACCTGTTTATATACAATTACTTAATCAATTAATTTCAAACATATTTTTTGGTGATATTCAACTCAAATGTACAAAATCACTTTGGTAAGTTGACAATTTATAGAGGGATCATAATTATATCATATAAATAATAGTAATCGTGGACTAATTATTATTTTAATACATTAATTATACTTTTAAATAAAACCATAAAATATAGTTATGAAAAACTAATTACGTTACAATCATGGAGATGATACATCATATGTACACATGAGTAACATTATAATTTTTAAAAGAACATGGGGGAAAGAAGGTAAATATCCTTTTATAATTAAAAAATAATTATTATAACATAAATATAATATTATTTCTTTATATAGACTTATATATAGTATCTATGTAATGTGGTTATGAAAAGCTAATCAAATCACTTCATGGAGGTGGTAATCCAAACATACGCACGAAAGACATTATCATTTTTCAATGGATAGAAAGGTAAGAAATAAGATTATAAATTATCATTAAAAAATGGTAAATATTTTATTAATATAATAGATATAAATTAATTCTATCATTATACCCATCCATGTGTTGTGGTGATGGAAAATGAAGGACATCAATTTGTGTGGTGGTAGTCCACTATACACACGAAGTATGATTTCATTTCCTATTTGATGGAAGAGGTAGAAGGAAATAGTTTATTAAATTAACATAAAAAATTTTTAGTATAAGGATTTTTGTTATTATTTTATCCTTTTTGAAAAATATTTTAAGGATGTTAAAGAAGAAATAAAACAAAAACACTCAGGTAAGAACTATATCGCTTCTTCAAAAAACCTCTTTAGGTTTCTACCTAAATCCTTCCAATGATGGTTTTATTTTAAAAAAGGGACTATAGTATATGGGTAGGGGTGTAATAAAGGTATTTGGTTAGTTATTGGATGAAAAGGTGGCTCTTTAAGTGTGGATATGAGATTAAAGGGGCTGTCATTTTATAAGTGGGGGAGAGGACACCCATGAAATTTTTAAAAATACTAAAATATAATAATATCTTACTCAATCCAAATGGATACAAAATGTTCTATTTTAGAATATTATTTGATATAGATTCATAATAAGGAAATATAATATAATTTAAAAATGTTTATATTTAATTTTAACCCTTTTCACTTAAGTTTATCCTTATGTAAACCTGTTTTAACCTTATCCATGGTAACAAATCTTTACTGTTTTTACAATTCATCATGACCAAATATTAAGTTTACCTTATTAAAAAATATTAATTATTATGGTTAAAATCATGGAAAATATTTTATCAAATTATATTCATAGAATCATTAAAATTTAATTTAATATCAAACCCACAAAATGTGATGAAAAACATATTTTCATAAAAATATATTTTTACGTATAAAAATGTTTTTACACCAAATTTATGTATAAAATTAATTCCAAAGTCCCTAATTAGATTATTAATAAAAACATTGAACTAATGTTTCTATTAAACCATTTTAATCTCATATTTAACCTTTTTAATTCTTTAAATTAAATGATAGTTTTCAATAAAAATTATTATTTTCAGTATTCATTGAAAAATAAAGTTTTTTAGAAGTTTTTTAAAAATTCATCCTAAAATAATTTTGACATGATGAATAAAAAAATAAATTCACTTTTCCCAAATTAAAATTATATAATTTTGAATTCAATATTCTAAATAAAACCATATAATGCATGATAACCCAATTTTTTAGAAATAAAGATTTTCCCTTTTGATTGGAAAATTTCCTAATATTATTATAATGAATATAAATAAATAAAATTTGTTAATAAATTTTAATATGAGATTAAAATTATTTACATTAAAATCACTTATGTTGTTACATTGTTTTCCTTTTTTTAATTATCTCCCCACATTTTTATTCATTAATTAAATAAGTGGGGATATTATTCCTTCATAGAATATTCAGATTCCCATGTTGCTTCTTCAATATTGTAGTTTTTCTACCAAACATAACCTTATAAATTAATTTATTCCATAACAATTTCTCTCTACATTTTAGAATTTTTACTATATGTTCTTCATAAGATTTTTTTTTTCAAATAGAACTACATTAGGGCTCAAAACAAGAGATGTATCCACCACATATTTTCTTAATAACGTAACATGAAATACATCATGTACTTGAGATAAACTCAGAGTCCTTTAAACTCAATAAGACACTAATCCAACATTCTCTAGGATTTCATATGGTCTAATTAACTGAAAAATAATTTTTTTACCAAAATTCATAGCAATTTTGTATGGAGATGCTTAAAAAAACTGATCACTTACCTCAAAAGAAGGATATTTTCTCCAGTTATACATATAACTTTTCTTCCTACTTTCAGGCATCTTTATATACTTTTGAATCATCTTCGACTTCTCAACCATTTCTTCTACCAATTCTGGTCACAAAAATTTTCTTTCCCTGACTTCATCCCAATAAGCTACAGTTTGACACCACGTTCCATATAATTCCTCAAAAGGTTCCATTTATATTTTAGAATAAAAAATGTTATTATAAAAAAATAAACCAAAGTCAGACGTTGATACCAACTTCCCTGATAATCTATTAAACAAGATCAAATAATAACCTCCAATGTCTGAATCGTTTACTCTGACTGTCCATTTGATTGATGAAGAAAGGATGTATTGAAATTTAATTCAGTACCCAGTGACTTTCGATTACATTTACAAATATTAGAGGTAAACATGGGATTTTGGATATAAACAATATTGAGTGATACACCAAGTTGGATAGAATCAATATAGAGAGATACTCTAAGTAATTTAGTTATCTCTTTAATATAATGTCATGAAATTTGATCCAATGACATATTATCATGAATGGGAAGAAAATGAATATATTTAGTTAATTGATAAAAAATAACCCATATTTTTTTACCTCAAGATGTATTTGGTAATATAACCATGAAATCCATGGATATATTCTTCCGTTTACATTCTATCACTTATCAAGGTTAAAGAAATATGTAACATCCATCCCCTTTTCATTGGCTTAGGACTTAGGAAACATCCACAAGAAGCCAAAGGATGAAATTTTTTTTGAAGGGTTTCAATACATGTCGGGGATGATTTAACCGTTAAGAATAAACCACGAACCGATCAAGACATAACCAAACAACCACTATATGATGAATGATAACAATGAAAGACAACTCGACATTTCATTTATCAAAATCATTCTAGAATCAAGTACTATAGTGGAAGACTAAAATACCAAAGTAAATAGTCGATGAGAAACTAATAAAACTAGAAAACCACTACAAGACTCTATAATTCACAAGCTCCATGTTCTAACTTCACCAAACATCCTAAGTATCTTTATGTAGTGATGAAGATGTGCGATACTTTTCCTTTTCACATGTATTGGTAGATGACATGTGAAAAAGTACCAAATTCCAAAGAAGGTATTAGTAATACAACTTAGTAGATTTTCCCCAATGAATTCCCCTACTCACTCCACTGGGATATAACATGCTAGAATAATTTATGAAAAAAATTTATATAAAACTAATTCTGAAATATTTTTTTATCAAAATATAAACTAAATACATTACAAATGGTTTCCCAAGGAAATCATATAAATTTTTCTTTAAATCATTTCACATTCCATTTTGGAATAACCCATAGCTTTCTATATAACCATACATCCAACCATGCATGAAAACCATGGACCTTCCTATAATTGTGAGTGGTGAGTCATCCTTCCACTAATCCATTACTTAGTGGACCACTTTGATAGGGATAATTCATTCCCATATTTGTCCCAAACTTTTTATGGGGGTACTTCATTCTCTTATCAATCCCAATACATATGAAAAAATTCAACACAACCATTCCAACTCATATCAAATACAAGTGTGTTAAAACCATTTAATAAAACAATTTTTTTATTGAAAACCATTTTTCTTCCATGTATAAAAACCAATAAATATTTTGAAATCAAAATTTTAATACCATGTAATCAAAAACACTTTCCAATAACCCACCAATTTCCCAATTTCCAAAAACATTCACTCAAGTGGATTTTAGTAATTATTTCACAAAAAATAAAAAATAAAATTCAATCAAAAAAGTCCATTTGAAACTAAGACTTAATGTTCTAAAATAGAGGAGTAGAGAGTGAATCCACCCACCACAAGAGTTTTCACAAAATTGATAAATGACATGAAAAACATCCCCAAACCTAGTTGAATATACACAAACCCACATTAGATATCTTCCCATATCTGAAAAAAGACCAAATATAAATATATTTGGCATCCAAAACCATAGATATACCCACAGTGAGTATATATATAAGAAAATGAGAGAGAGGGAAAAGTATATATAAGAAAAACATCAAGAATGATAAAGAATGATGAATTACCTTGAGAATAAGGCTTCACATTCATTGATAGATTCAACTTAATTTTTGAGAGGTTCTAGAACCTTTATTAGAATAAAATCCCGAGTTAGTGCGATTTTAGGAAAAAAAGAAAATTAGAGGTAAAAATAAGTTAGATCCACAATTTAAGGATCTAACTGTGACCTGTTCATGGTTTAGTCTCATGGTTGGGAAAACTGTGTGATAACTGTGCCTTAGACACTACCTTAAGGATGACCCTCATAGAGCCATCTCACATGGTCTTCAAATTATTCTCAAACTGTGCTGAATCCACTACCTTAAAATGAACAAAGAAATTTTCAGATCCATAATTTCTCCTTAGTGGACACATAGTTTTGGGAAACTATGCGCCACCCGCGCACCATCCATTTTCCCCATGTCTCACTGGGTATGGTTTCCACACACCATGCACCACCTATAAACATGTAAAAAATCCCTAAAACTATTAAAAGTTCTCCAAACTCTCCAAACCTTTACCATTATACTTTATATACATAAAAATCATAAATAAAGGGTTACATACCTGTTGACACCAAAATTCGGAGAAGGGATACATTGGGCGGATAAAAGAGCAATAAATGAATTTGAGATGGCAAGAGGATATTTCAGGGCCTGGGAGGCGGGCGCGCACAAGATTAGGGGGACACGTGCAAGGGGCCTTTCGGCACGTAAAATATTACACGCCGGCCCCCTTTCCACGCCCAAGTTGACGTCCACCGCGACTTTCCACGCCTAGCCCCGTTTCCACGCACAAGGCGACGTCAAACAGGCATTTGCGTGCCCGACCTGGTTTCCACACACAAGGCGACGTCAAGCAGGCATTTTCGCACCCGGACCCATTTTTGTGCACAAGGCGACGTCAAATGGGAGTTTGCGCACTCGACCCCATTTCCGTGCACAAGGTGACATCAAATAGGCATTTGTGATCCCGACCCCCTTTGCGCGCCCAAACTAACGTCAGACAGGAGTTTGCGCACCCAGCCCTTATGCACCGCCCTAAGGAATATGGCTATAAAACAAACCATATCCTTACCCTTTAGGGATAGTAATAGATGATTAAGTGATTCTTTACTGTGCGAAAGCCACGTCTTACATGACCATGTGAAAAAACCCCATGGCCTTCAGGTATTGGATTTTGCGCGATAGGTCCCCCGAGGGGGCTCCTTCGGGTGGGCCCTCTTGGGCATGATCCTCAGGACTCCCTTTTCTCCCCAAGTCATTTGTGTGCAAAGGATACACTTTTTCATGAAAGTCCCCTCTGTGTCGGGCATTCTTGCATGCCACCAGTCCTTCTTGCATGCAACCAGTCCTTCTTTCATGCAACCCATCCATCATGTGCGAAAACCTTCCGTCTTGTGCACAACTAATCTATCTTGCATGCAACATTTACCTCTTGTGTGAAACCCCTTAATATTTTGTGAAATCCTTGTATCTTACGCGCAGAACGTCTATCTTGCCCTGGCTCATTCTCTTACGCGCACTCCAAGTGTTTCCCTCACCATAAGGCACCCTGTCCGAGCCCCTCCTATGCACAACACACCTGCCTCACAAACTTTCCTCCCATGTGGACCTTCATGTTTTCATGGACCAATTTCAAATTCCCTTGGGCGGTGCTTTCCACTACATTGCTTCACCTCATTCTTATTCACATAGGCATGCTAACGACTATTAATTCACCATATAGCCATGTTAACGTGGACTCCCCAATGGATTTCTCCATAACCCCCCCCCCCTTTCACGGCATTTCCGACACCTTACCTCCCTCAAGGGTGGAAGAGTAATGGTTATGTAAGTCCTAGGGGTGCGGAGAAAACCCACCTCGTTCGAGCTGCAGTACATTAAACTGCCAAGAACCATCATCCTTAGCACATGACGTTAACTGTGGCCTCTCCCCATGCATCATACGTAGGGTACCCCACCTTGAAAATTCTGCACGCCCACTGGTATCCAAGAGAGTGATATCATTACTGACATGGAATGAGATCCTCTTCATCAGAGTGGAATCTGTCTGCCGGGAAAGGGAAACCACCCTAGTTTAAGCCCCAAGATTTTCTAACAGGAGGTATCATCCCTGATCCTCCTCTCTTCCTGGGTGCTAAATACCTCTCTCGCTAGGCTTTGTCACCACTTGGGCTTTCATCCTAGAGTAAGTCCCAATCTCCATCACCCTTGTGCTGCTAACCACGCGTAATACCCTGTTTCCTCTTTGGGATGTCAACTACATGTAAGCCCCATTCTACTTCCCACAGACGCACCTTCCATGACGTGATCGTCTGTTCTTTTCTACCTCTTGGTTCTCACACAGATAATGACTCACATGGTCTTAGAGAAAGAATCAACCATGACATCCTCTCTGGGTAGCCTAGATTTTAAGTCCCACACACCCTACCTGAACTACAGGGACTTTGATCCCTCCCAAGGCAAGGTACGTAGGAAGCCTCCCTGAGGTTCAATCCCAACAACCATTGGTCCCAAACATCTTCACATAGGTTCACAAAACTCCTTTAAAACTACATGGACTTTGATCCTTTCCAAGGCAAGTTATGTAGGAAGACTCCCTGAGGTTTAAGACCCAGAACCAATGGTTATGACCCCCTTCATTTCAGACCACCTTTGTCCTGCATGACATTAAACTGAATGACCTCTTTTCCCTCCTAAATGAGGTTAAACTACATCCACCTTCTGAACTACGTGGGTTTTGATCCTTGTCTCATGGATAAGGTACATAGGAAGCCTCCATGAGTTTAAACCCCATCCAACGATAAGCCGTTGTGAACCATTCTAGTGGTAAGCCATTATAACCACCCCCAATGGTAATCTATTGTGTCCCCATCCAGTGGTAAGCCATTGTGGCCCCATCCGACAGTAATCTGTTGAGGCCCCATCTAGAGGTAATCCATTTTGACCCCATCTAGTGGTAAGCCATTGTGACCCAATACAGCGGTAATCCATTGTGACCCCATCCTGCGGTAAGCTGTTGTGACCCCATCCAGAGGTAAGCCATTGTGACCCCCTTTCAACGATAAGCCATTGTCAACCCCATTCGGCGATAAGCCATTGAAGTCCCCAATTTACGGTAATCTGTTTTTAGGTGAACTAAGAGGACTTTGATTCCCTTCCACTGGGATACATAGGAGGTATCTTCGAGACTCAAGCCCAACATCACCTTCATCCTTGTGTTGACTCCATCTCATTCTCCACCCACTTCACTTAACCATTTGTCATCCATTTTGGTTCTTACCTGGGCTACCACATCCCGGTGGGATCATGCCACCTCATTCCTGATTCCCTTCAACAAAAATCTTGTAGCTAACCATGCATTAGCCCCAACATCGGTGTTCCCTCCAGGGGTTGCACTCACCTGATCCGCCCTAGTCATTGTTTTGATCAGTCTCATCCATCTCTGCTAGACATTAAAACTATGACATACCTTGTGTTGAACATAAGAAGATGAGGAAAATCTCAGATACATGGCTATGGAATATAATTCCCCGCATTCAACGTGGGATGCCTCGGGCTTTTGCACCCTCAAGAAGCCCTATAATAAGGGGAAGAAACCCAGACGCGCTAGTGTTCTAGAATCCAGACATGCCAGTGATATCCAATGTGACTACTCCCCCGACTGAAGGTTGCTGACCTAATTGGACCCCTTGGAATGTCCCGAATAAAGTAGTGTAATTAACTGGTGTCCATGAAGATATGGAATTGGGAAGAGTTTCATGAACAAAGTCTTAAATATTTAAGGTATACCCAGACTAGGTAACGAGTTCTGAGGAGGAATCCATAGAAGGAATAATCGACATCCCATCATCTTGTTTTGATCAAGGAGAAAACGTCCTTGAACAGGTGACATATGCCTCCCACATTTGGAAAGCGGTAATGCGGGGCAACAAATAGTTGTGCATCCACCATAGAAGGATGCACATGCCTCGGTGAAAGCATCAAAAATTTAAATGGTGAACCTGATATGAATATCATCTCATCAATATGGATATTAGTAGGGTTCGAGACATCAGTGGACTAGGGTGTCATCGGATCCAGCTATCTGGCACCGGGTCCCACCACACAAATAGTGGGCCTCGCATGAAACTCACTAGAAGTTATGGTAGTCAAAACGTTGGATATCCCGGCCTGCGATGTTTTCGGCATGGATCCATCTTACCATACATGGAATATGGAATGATGTTGGGGAACTAGTCATTGATTCCATTCATTTTATCACTAATAGGTTAATCTCTCTACTTTTTAGGAACCACGCTACTGTAGGAATTCGATCACCACCCGCCCACCGACACATGGGCAGGAGAAATGCCAAAGCGGTAGTCCTGCGTGACTCCACTGCTTCAAAGAAAATATCCATGCCTAAAAACATCGAGCAACCATGCCCCATATTCCCATTTGAAATCATTCAGCAGAGAGTGATCAATGAACTCGTATGCTGGTACGAGGAGGAGGGGATTATCCTGACTTGGGATATGGCCTGCCAAGATCTAGTGGTGTTTGTGCCCTATCACCAATGATACCCCCAAGGGCCATGTATAGAGCCACTACTCCCCACTCCAACATACAATCATTTCCGGATCCTCTCCCCAGAATGCCTCGACGACTCTCTCCCCTATAACGATGAGGTAGGGAATGTTTGGGCCAGCCGAGTTAGGATCCCATTTCACAGGGGCCCAAGGAGGGCTCCCACTAGGCCGTGCTAGTGCCACCACCTAGTCCCATGTGTCGAGGAGCAGGAAATCCATGTGCCTACACCATTGTTCCAAGTCTGGTTGACTTGACGCCAGCATTGGTCACAGGCCAAGGAAGATGCCCGCCAAGGGGCGTCAACGTGAGCAACAAATGTGGTTAGGGCCACCAATGACGTATATCATCAACCCCTTGTGTATGATGAGATGGGGAAATTTTATACCTAGCCCGGACCGAGGCCCCAACTGCCCCAAGGGTAGGATGGGATGACTCTCTCCGCCGCCGGTGATGGTAGTGGCCACCACCAGTACGAAGGCCCTCCCCATATCGCCATCATAGAAAACACGGATCTTCCCCACTTCCAAGCTCGGCATGGAGTTATGCCTCATGATACCCTCAATTCAAATGAGGGACCTCCCCAATATAGTGACACTGATCATATAAGCCTCTCCCATGCTCGTTACATTGGTTATGAAGTCATCCATCCTTCCACAGACTGTTGGTGTAGGGATGTTGTGCATCCGGTCAATCTACAGCGTGGGGGCCATCCCCATGTTCTTACCGCAATCGGTGAAGGTCCTCCTCCCCTCATCACCTAGAGGGGTGAAGGCCAGCCTCGCTTCACCAGCACCTAGCACGGAGGCCCTACCCGTCTTTGGCTCGACCAGTTTGAGGACCTTCCTCGCACTGATGTCACTAGGGGAAACAAG
This sequence comes from Viscum album, assembly GCA_963277665.1. Lineage (NCBI taxonomy): Eukaryota > Viridiplantae > Streptophyta > Magnoliopsida > Santalales > Viscaceae > Viscum > Viscum album. Next base: position 30,863,052 of record OY728147.1, read on the forward strand.
CATGGGGGTCCTACCCGTGCTCCTATGGGATCACGCGGAGGTCCTACCCACTCCAGAACATCCCATGGAGGTCCTCCCCATATCCCCTTTGATATTTGTCCTGGTGCTCCTCACACCCTAACTTGCTCAGGAGGAAGACCTCTCCGCCCCAACACTAGTACGGCCAGAGGTCCTCCACTTTCTAAAAATATGCCCTGTACTGAAGAACCATCCCAGGACAGGAGGGCGGGTTGTCTCCGACTTAAAAGGACACTGAGAAGATTTAGACTTAGATCAAACCAGTTTGCTTCTCTGATTCCGAAGCCGAATACGACTCAACGATGGAACCCTCGCCCAGATCCTTTGTGTCAAGGGTCAGGGTAAGAACAAGGCGCATCAGCCTAGTACTCCCAGAATGTGAGGTCCATCAGATTCCCACCTCCCTCCACAGGTATATCTAGGAGGATGAAAATTTGGCGACTCTACTATTTATGGTCATGAAATCACTGCCATCATCGCCAGAAGCACTCTCTACCTCGACTAGAGACCACAGAGAGCTATTTTAGGGACTAATGGTGGACGAACAGTAGTGCGATCCACCACCAGCAGCCATGGTCCCCGCACCGTAAACTATGGTCGTTAGCCCGTCTTACTGTGACGTCATGGATAAGTCACTACACTCTTTATAGGGTAGCCCAAGATGCGGTGGTTTATCAGCTCGCTCGCTATATTCTCCACCAGCTATCATGCCATTCTAGCGGTCTTCTTCAGTGCTGCTACCCGTTCCCCATCCGCCTCTAGTTCAGGAGTGGGGAAATGAAGGGCCAAACCGTAAATCCAAGCCCAAGAGCTTATGGTATATCCTCACGGAAGGCCACTTCCCTGATATGTTTTGGACGATTGTAGTGCCAAATTTTTGTGTGCCAGAATCCCTCACCCAAGAGTAAGTTGAGTGTTTCTTCCAAACCCTCTGGGTGAGTCATTTCTGTCTTCACCATCAGCGACTGGCTTATCCTAAGATCCAATCACATTTCAATGACATTGTAGAACAATGAAGTTTGGTTGATTTGGCCGCACTCCCTGTGGCCCAGTACCCTGAGTCACTAAGTCACTGTAGGGCCCTCCAGCAATGGTGCATTCAGAGCTTCAGGGTACTCCATAGGATTATTAAATAGGCTTCTCCCCATATACAGATCCGTGGATGGGGAAAATATGCTACCCTTCTCTTAATTCCTATCCGGAGACAACCTGATTTTCCAGGAAACATTGAGGATATGCCTCCAGGAAGAGTCACGGTTAACATGGCGGACCAGCTAGAGGGTGAGAATGAGTTAGGGATTCTTGGAGAGGACCTTCCGCCTGAGGGAGCTTCATACTTCTTGGATCTGTCAGGAATAATTACTCATTAACAGAGGAATCTACTTGGTCTTCCTGTGCCCATCGAGGCACTATTCCTCAGCCGGAATTCCAACAAGGGAAAGGAACTCCTTGGAGCTGTCAAGCCCTCTGACCTGTCTGGCTCAATGCAGAAGGCGGAGGATGACCCTAATAAAGTTGCGTTGCATTATCAAATCACCAAAAAGAAGAAGGTGGCCGACGAACTCCTCACTGAATGCACTACATAGTGATGGCCAGACTACGGTGATCCATGGATTGGGAAATAGGGGATGGAACATCTTCCCCTTTTTGAATTGCCTCCAGTTGACCCTGACCATCTTGCCCACGCAGATAGGGTTGAGGCTGGAACCTATGGAAAGAGGGCATAGTATGTCTTGTCTAATCCTCCTAAACTGCGTGGCAATCCTCGGGACCTAGCTCGGATTTACCCAGCTTCCCCACAGGTCATTCCACTAGCCGCTCCATGAGCCGTTGGGCTGACTTATCATGTTGAAGAACCCTCCAACACACTGGTAGTCAAGGATTCCATTCAAGACAGAAACACCTGCCCAGATGATCCAATAGTGGCACTAATTTCTCATCTCGAGGCATTATAGATGTGATAGGTGGTGCTCCCACCCGATGGAAAGCATTATCAGGCGTGAGTGGATAATAATCTAGCATCCCTGGGTTTTGGAAATCCCACATTTCCCCCATTAAATGGGACCAGGTACTCACCATAGCACCAAGCCCACATTACCTCAAGGTGTGGCCCCATGTTGGGAACACTAGTATAGGAGGAGGCCACCAAGCTCTGATGTTGTGTGTAGACATTGGAAGGGTATGCATTTTTCTGGTACAACTAGCTCCCCATAGAATCAGTAACCACTTGGGAGGACCACCGTAGGAAATTTTTATACCAGTTCAGTTCCACCACATGGAAGAAGAGTATCACAGACCACTTCAAGTGCAAGGAGGGGCCTGATGATCACATCGCCGACTTTTTCTCCTGGTGTAAAGGAATCACATATTCTCTCGACATGCCGCTGACTCAGGAGCAATTGCTAGTGATGTGTGTAGGGAATGTCAAGATGGACCTGGTCCCCTCTTTGATCACCCATAACTATCATGTGGTATTCTGAGACTTCTCTAATAAGTCCCAGTGACTAGAGGAATCCGTACAGCAGGCCAAGAAGGCATGTTTGTTGCCTCCTGTGATCCCCGCGAGAAGGGCCTCTAGGGATGAGCCTTCTACAGTGGACCAAATAGAGGCCCCAAGGAGACTAGAGTTGTTTCTAGTGGAGCCGCCTCCACATCCTCTTAGAGGCCCTCTACCTCAGGTGCAACCACCAGCCCAGAAGGACCCACCTCAGAATCGGTAGGTGCCCCCGCGCAGTGCATCACCCCCGCCCAGGTGAGATATCCCAACTCCACCTCATCAGAAGGCTCCTCCATCCCCTCATCAGGGTCAATCTCCAAGGGCCCCCTTTCTAGAAAAGAGAAACCTGACCAACTCATTCAATGAGGCACATGTCCCCGGTTACTTCTATAGTGCCTTATAGAAGAGATTCTACATTTTCTTTAGTGTAGAAGGCCAGAAGAGGGAAACATCACTGATCAACCTAATTACTGCCCCTACCACCAGATCCTAGGGCACACACTTAACAAGTTCTATGTGTTCAAGAACCAGCTTCAAAACTAGGTAGATGACAACACATTCTGTTTAGGCCCGACTCTTGTACATATGGCAAGCGTCTTCGTGAGGCCAAACAACAGCAGCGACAATGAGGGAAAGTGGCATCAGGTTTCCAGGCATGGATCCCAGAAGTATGAAGATTGGATGGATCACAAAATAGTCTCCCATGCCCATGGTGTCATCTGGGTGCACCTAAATCAGCCATAACTTTTAGAAGCTTCAACCACCACTTTTGCATCGTTGTTTCAGCTGACCTCTTCCCAGAAGAGCAAACACCAGTGGCGTAAGGAAAAACAAAGTCCCCCCCCCAATGCCATCATCATCCCATACTCTCTGCAACGTCATGACCCCAGAGATGGAAATCCCTCCCAGAATCTATCTAGTAGTGGATGACTCTTTGAGTGACAGTCAAGGGTACGCCTTGGTTAACACTGTAGAGCTGGTAAATCCCTACATGATTCCTGACGATGAGGAGTGCTAGGCGGATTCTCCCAATGTTCCCACCCATCACCAGCATTGACAGAGTCGTGGCTATATGGGCCGTCAATGTGACTCAATCATCACTTATAGTTGGGCTATGCATTCCATGGAAACCAGGAAACATGCTCAGCGTAGAGCACAACATGCACAACCTTCTCATTTGGTGGCATCAGGCCCGCCTTTTCCGTCGTACATGTTTCTAGATCAGGCAGAACCACCCCGACCATGCCGTGACCAACCACGCCCAGCTACAGGCCTATCTTAGTCATCTGGAATTCATCTGGTATCCACTTCTCATGCCTCGACTAGTGGGCAGTGGGATGTTCCTAGTACTAGTCAGCCATCGGTCCAGTCGGCAGGGCCTACCATACCGCCTATCATAGAGCGACCTCCTGCAAGAAGAAGTTCATGCTTGGTATGGAAATGTGATGTTCTTAAGAATCTTTCCAGTATTCTAGCAAGGCTATCCATCCTTGATTCCCTTTTCCTTTCATCATATATGTGTGATTCCCTCACTGAGGCTTTAAGAATCCCCCTCCAGTTTGAGATGGAAGTATCCACCGAAGAAGTCTTTCATGCTGAAGCGATCTAGAATGATGAATGTTAGGCCATTATATCATTCTCTAGAGAAGATGAAGGCTCTCCCATATAGGGGCACATTCTCCCACTTTACATCACCGGACAGTTCAATGGCGTGGAGGTTCGTCGTTGTCTTGACGACATGGGATCTGGAATTAACCTAATCTCGACTTGGACACGGTGAAAGCTAGGATTGTCTGAAGATGATTTGATTCCCTCTCACCTATGAATCCAAGGTTATTATAGGACAAAAGAAACACTTGTTGGTAAGATCCACTTGAAGACCCAGTTTTATGGACTAGTTTCTAGTACCGAATTTATGGTAGTCTCCCAGGACACCTCCTACAATGCATTGATGGGAAGGCTATGGCTCCACTTGCATGCGGTTGTTCCCTCATCATATCACCAGTGACTCAAGTAATCCTTTAATGGTCGATTCAACATGCTTCAAGGTGATGTGTCTCCCTTTGCCTCTTGTGAAACCCGCAACCTAGATGCCATCTACTACAAGAGCAAGGACAAGCAGATTCAGACTAATGAGGTCGAGCATGCTATGGTTGCGATCAACCTGTGGACATATCTAGATGGAACCAACGTATTTACAATCCACCTATTGGAGGCTACGACCCTAAAATGGGGTAATATTTCATTATTTATAGTATGAGGGGGGGGGACACATTCCTAGGACTAAGCAACACCAGAAGATCACCTCGTACTCTTATAAAAACCAGGCTCAGGTGATCCCGGAGCCTCCTACACCCATAAGGTATTGGGATATCTACCCCATGGCAACGAAAATATGTCATACTTGCTTGTTCTGCCATGATAGAATTAACTGGATTAACCCGATGCATCACTATTGCTTTGATATCATTAAGTGTGGCCCCTTGGGCTGAAGGCTAGATGGGATCAGATCAACAACCTTCATTACTATGGTTGTGGCAGCACATGGGTCCTCCGATGTAGTGACCACTACCGCTCAGGTTGGTACTAGCCCCCCGTTGGGATCTGCTGACTCAGAAGTAATTACTCCTACCAAGGATCCCTCCTTTATCAGCGGAGAAGATGATTTGGAGGATGCTCCTCCCACCTTTGAAAGGGCATCTCTACCACAGTCAATGAGTTAGTACAGGTGAACCTGGGTAGTGAGGCAGACCTGAAACCGACATTGATTAGTGCCACCATTCCCCTCTAGGAGCAACAACAGTACATATAAAACCTGAAACAACATCATGATGTATTCACCTGGAGTTATGATGAGATTCCAGGACTAGATCCCCAAGTAGTTGTCCACTGCCTCGATCTCCTAGCAAATCATCATGGGTTCAAGCAACCTCCAAGAATGATGCACCCTTCTCACAGTGTTGTGGTTGAGGTAGGAGTCAACAAGATCATCAGAGACAATTTTTTCAAGGAGTTACATTTCCCCAAATGGCTGGCAATTATAGTTCCAGTAAGGAAGAAGAATGGACTGACCAAGGTCTGCATCGACGACCATGATCTCAACTGTCACTTCCTGAAGGATGATTTTACCCTTCATATGATGGAGATGTTGATTAATGATATATCTAGATTCCAATTACTCTCTATCACGGATGGTTACTTCAGGCACAACAAGATCCGAATGGAACCCGAGGATGAGGATTTCATAGCCTTCAGGGAACCAGAAAGTAATTTCTATTCCCAAGTCATTCCCATCGATTTATAGAATGCAGGTGACACTTACCAGTGGGCTATGCATCACATATTTATGTTGATCCTTGTAATGTTGGTGGAATGGTATATGGATGATCTGGTGGTAAAATGTCTCCAGTATTTGGACCATCTCCAAGACCTTGAGAAAGTGCCTGTCTTCCTCTGTTCCCATCACCTGAAGATGAATCCATTGAAGTGTTCCTTCGAGGTCACCTCTGGAATGTTTCTAGGCTTTGTTGTCAGATATAGGGGCATTGAGATTGACCAAGATAAGATCAAGGCCATGATCCAGATGCCTCCTCTGAGAAAAATTTGGGAGCTTCGAGGCTTCCAAGGCCACTCATACCACATATACTGATTCATTGCGTATCCGGCTGGAATGTCTAAGACCTTTTATCGGCCCATGAATAAAGGCACCGCCTATGAGTGGGATGAAGATTGTCAGATTTCTTTTGAGGAGATCAAGAATTATCTAATCCAGAATCCAATAATAATGGCACCCATCTCCGGAAATCCACTGGCCCTTTTTGTGCCAACCCTGGAATAATCTCTCGATGCCCTTCTCACCCAGAAGAACAATGAGGGGATGAAGACCGACCTTTACTACCTCATACACAAGCTCCTCGATACAGAGACTAGATACTCCCCCGTTGAAAAGATCTTCCTTGTGATAGTATTCACAGTACAGAAGTTGTGACATTACTTACAACACCACAAGGTACATCTGGAGTCCCGAGTAGACCCACTGAAGTACATCCTGAACTGCCCCATGATGACAGGCTATCTAGCTCGGTGGGTAGTGATTCTCCAATAGTTCGATATCAGTTTTTTCCCATAGAAATATATTAAGGGGAATGCATTGGAATAATTCCTTACTGCCCATCCAGCTCATGATGAACAGTACTTGGATCTCGATTTCCCTGATGAGGTGATCCTCTCAGTAGATCAAGCCACACCATGCTAGCAGATGCACTTTGATGGTGCTTCCCAGAGCCCCACCGACAGAAGGCTCAATGACCCCAAGATTAACAGAGTAGGACTGGGTATCTTCTTCATTTCCACAAAAAAACCCATCCTGACATACTCATTCCTATTCTCAAAAGGCTGCACCAAAAATGAGACACAATATTAGGCTCTCATCACTAGCCTCGAGCTATCTCTTGAGATTGATGTTCCCCATTTTCATGTGAAAGGGGAATCTGAACTAGTCATCAAATAGATCAATGGTGACTACATCGTTAGAAATCTGGAGCTCGTTCCATTGTTGGAATGAACTCTCCAGCTAATGGCCCAGTTCCCATCTCAGCCTGAAGTCACTCATGTTCCTAAATCTCAGAATGGTTGAGATGACGCCCTGGCTGGCCTGGCTGCATCACTTGTGGAGCTCAACCAGGATGATCTAATTATCAACATGGTACATCAGTGAGTCTTTTCTCCTATCACCCCCGATGATGATGAAGGCCCGTGGGTAAGAAATCTTACTCCCAAAGCCTCCAAATTAGGACCTCAGCTCCCCTGGATGTGGTGATTGATGGGACTCCCAACTGGAGATCCCCCTTTGTTGAGTATCTTCAGAATGGTAATATCCCAGTAGATTGGGTCGGGCGTGAGAGAATCTGATGCCGCACATTTCAGTTAACCCTCCAGGACAGACCTGGACATGAGAAGATCCTCTACAAGTGCATGTTTGATGGGTTTCTCCTCCATTGCATTCAAGGAGTCTAGATTTCTCAGTTCATGCAAGAGGTTCACACCGGTTCCTGCGGGGCTCACCGGGCTAGGCTAAAACTATCTCACCATACCCAGAGACTATGGTACTTTTGGCCCTCTATGATCCATTATTACATCAAGTTTTCCAAGATATGACATGCATTACAAATTCATGCTAACTTTATGCATCGGCCACCAGAGCCTCTCCACTCCACCAAGTACTCTTGGCCATTTTCGATATGGGGACTCGATGTTGTGGGACCATATCCACTGATGACAGCTCACCACTGCGGATTCATCCTTACGGCTACATATTTCTTCTCCAAGTGGGTAGAGGGAGTTCCACTCAAGGAGGTCAAGGCCCATTCCATCATTGACTTTGTGAGTTCCAACATCATCTATCAATTTGGATTCCATCACGCCGTCCCCAATAATAATGACATAAACTTCCAAGCAGCTGAGCTCAAGAAATTGTACACTAAGTACTACACCTATTATAACCATATATCCCACTATCATGCAAAAGAAAATGGACAGATCAAGGAATTCAACAAAACCCTCTCTAACATTCTATAGAAAATGGTTGGTCAGAATCATAAGAGTTGTCCGAAAAAGCTCCTCAATGCCCTCTTGTCTTATCAGACGACGAATCGTAATTCCACCTGGGTGACCCCATATTCCCTGTTGTACGGAACGAAGGCCATCCTACCCATATAGATTCAAATACACTCACTGTGCACAACTGTCTATGATCAGAAAGTGCTAGATAAAGTTTCTGAAATCCGTCTAGCTGAGTTGGAAGCACTTGACAAGAACATGCTTCCTGCCCTGTACAATCTGGAAAGGCATCAAAATAAGATAGCTAGAGAATTAAACAAAGAATTTCACCTACGCTCCTTCTTGCAAGGTGACTTGGTATTGTCCTTGAGGGCACCAATGATACCTGTTAGGAAACCACCAACATTGGAACCCAAATGGGAAGAACCTTTCATAATTCACAAGGTTTACTCTAATGGCACGTACTCGCTGGTTACAATGGATGGTGAGCGTATAACTCCTCCCACCAACGACAAGTTCCTCAAGAAATAATTTTCAAAATACATAGGGTCCCACATGACCATAAACTATATGCTCCTGCATGACCATAAATTGGTTGGTCCTGCATGACCCTAAACTACATGATGATCCTGCATGACCTTAAACTGTATGGTCCTACATGACCTTAAACTGTGTGTCATCCTGCACGACATTAAACTGTATCTCCAGAACTACATATGGATTGATTCCAATCCTTATGGGATACATAGGAATGCTCAGATGCCTCATCTTAAGTCCAACCTTAGTTTCCTCTTTGACTATGCCCTCCTGGGTATAGTTCTTTTCGGGGATCTCACAGGGCATATTGTAGACTTCTTTGGCCTCACCCATGATAGGGTTACGATGATTGCACCATGTGCCCTCCTTCATTCTTCTAATCCTCCCACGTCCTTAAAGAATTATGCTAAAATGCATGGTCTTTTCAGAACTACGTGTGGCTTGATTCCCATCCTCATGGGATATGTAAGACCACCCATACATTTCATCCGTAGGCCCAGCCCCAAACTTTGGGACCTCCCATTGGGATGAAACACATGGTGTGGTGCTTTCTTTTTCCATAATTCATGTCAAGCTCATCATAATCATACCATGTATCCCTCTCTCATAAAGATCTCTATTTCTTCTATTGTGTAACTTGATTTGAAATTACATAGGCGCATTTATGCTCCAAAAACCACATCGTTTTGGTTCCCATTATCTTTCACATCTGAATGGGTCCCCTAATGATAATTATACTTAGCCTAAGGGTTCTCCGATAATTTCGGGACAACACCCTCAAGGGTTTTAGACAACAAATAGATACGAGTCCCGCGTTGTGAATATGGTCAGCGGTCGACACTCATTTGTTATTCCCATTTCTGGTCACATGATATAGATGTTGTGTTTTGAATCTAGTCAAATACTATTCTTTGTCATTGTCACAACCCCCATATGTCCAAAAAATGGAGTGTAGTGGTTCATTTCCCCCCACAATCTCTCCAAATCTGAGTCTTCTTCAAGAGGGGGTGTAATTTTAGTTGTCAAACCCTTATGTGATGGGGAGAGCCTAATACAGCTCCTTGTTTCCCACACAGAGCACTGTTAACATGGGCTTAGAATTTATGAAGGCAATGCCCGCATGAGAGGTCATATGGATACAATTGGCTGGGATGCTCAGCCTTAGGTCCTTCGACCCCTTCGGGCCCCTGGCCCAAGTTTTTATTTAGGATTGTGTGGTGCTGTACAGACTCACATCATCTTTCACATCATGCTATTTCTCCATGCCACACATATCCCCTTTAGACATCCCTCGCTTCATTTATCATCTGTCCTATGAGAACAAGCCTTCTCATGATTCTCAAGTCCAATCATTTGGGCTTCCATCACCTTTAATATCCAAAATGGCCCCCGAATGACATGGATGCTCGACCGAAGGGCTCTCCCACTGTTACGGGCTAACGCCCTTGAGGATTGCGAGCAACAAATTGATACAAGTCCCATGTTGTGAATAAAATCAATGGTCTAAGCTCATTTGTTCACCCCCTTATGGTCACACAAGAGTGGATACTGTGTAGCGAACCTGGTCAACAGTTGTCCTCTATCATCATTGCCACTTTGTGGACCCCCATAAGTGTGATGATTCACCCTCTCTCTCCCATGCATATGACATTAAACTAGGAATATATGGTCTGATATCTATGACCCTAAACTAAGATTAAATTCGTCCTCACTGCAAGATGTTAAATGGAAAGCTTACCATGATATTATATCCATGGCCTAGCCTCAGGCCCCTCGGCCTTTTCGGTCCCTAGGCCCAAGTTATCACTTAGGGTTGTACGGTGTGGTGCGGGATTATGTCCTCATTCATGTCAGGTTACTCGCCATGCCATACACATCCCCAGATGAGATAACATGACCCTACCTTCATCCTCACTATAAGACATTAAACTGAAAGATGGCTATGATATTCTGTCCATGACCCAGCCTCAGACACCTCATCCTTTTTGGCCCTCTGGCCCAAGTTCTCACTTAGGGTTTTATGGGGTGGTGTGGGATTATGTCCTTATTTACGTCGTGTTACTCGCCGTGCTGTACACACCCCTAGTTGTGGTATCTTTCCCATATTTTAATCATCCTTACCTTTTTAACTATGTATTGATTGATTCCCATCCTCATGGGATATGTAGGTGACGAAGCATTGTCGTGCATGCTCTCAAAAATATTTATAGCTAAGTGCAGCATAGGGGCTGACCTGGGTCGATCTCTTGAGGAGATGTCGCGGTCAATCGCTCACTACATCAAATTCAATTTGTTTATCTATTTTTTATTTATCAAATAAAACTAAAAGAAATGTATGTTTGATAAATTATAATTCAAGATAATGAAATGTATACATGCAATGCATAATGCATATAGAATGAATGCAGAAAAAATGATGTTGGACATAAAGGAGACATTCCCGAGAAAATCACCCAGGTTGAACCTTCATCGTCTCATTATTAGTATCATATTTAATTAATAAACACACACCATCGTATGTGTGAATATACTCTTCTATATTTGGTTGTGAATATACAGTGCTCTCAATGATCGCTGAGAGACCGCACATCCACCTCCTCGATCGAGGGAAAATATTACAAAAGAGAAATTTAAGCCTCGGGTGGCAGAGTGAAGACACAAAGGCATGTTACCCAATACGACCCCCCTTGACCTAACTCTAATAAAATATGAAACAATAAACATTAATATGCAATGATTTGGATTCAACACTGGATTGATCCCCTGGGAAGTTTCACAGGTTAGCTACTCATGATCACCAGTAGAAGAGATCACGGTGGAGAAGAATGGGGTGGAAGAACAGAAGATAAAAAAATGAGAATGAGATGAATAAGAGAAAAATATATAAAAAATGCATAATAATATTAAAATTGAATTAATCTAAAAAACAATTGAAAATGGTTACACCGAAGTGACAATTCTTCGAGAAGAGGTGATGATACATATTTATAGGGAGAGGAGGTGAAATAATTCTCTCCAAAATCATCCTCCAAATTATTCCACGTGGATGTCCCATTAAATGACCTAATTTGTAACATGTTTATTCATAAAAGATGTTATATAATGTCTCCTACATTCACCCTACAAATATGAGATTTATTATCCCTCAGATGTAGGAGTGATTACCGATTCAATCTGAGACATTTAATCTGTCCATTTGACTAGGAAAACTCAAATTCTTCAAATTCATTGGACATTATGACCCTCCATCCTGTCGGTTCATGCCTTTGTGCCTTAATAAAAGTTGTTCCCCACTATAAATCCCGTCCCTTCACAACATATGGGACATTTTGGACGTGGTATTAAGATGTTATGAATTTATTACCCAATAGAACCATTTCTTCCTGGTGAGACGTTTCGTCTTCCATATGTTGTGAGCATTCCCATAATGTCTTAATGAGGGTATATTGAATGTGAATTCATCTTGGAGTCTCATTATTGAATATTATTTTCTTTTAAATCTGGAAACAATGCATTTGGGGGTGTTTTCACTGATTTATTCATCTGTTACATCGGTGGGGACCATTCTGTCTGCCCGAAAAACTCTTCAAATTCATTGAATTTTTACGGCCACTAGATGATCTATTCAGCCCCTGGTCCAGCAGGCAAAAATTAAGGAAATTAAATAATGATTCAAAAAAAAATCATAAAATTTGGACATATATTTAATGATAAATGACCAAAATACCCCTGTGATAACAATATGTTAAAATTACAGAATTAGGCCATTTTTGCATTTAAGCTCCAAATAACACTAAAACCTAAAAATGTGATAGTTACCCATACAATAACACTACGGTGGGATTATAAACAATTATTTATGGTATAAAATATATGAAAATGTGAGATTCATCACTCTCCCACACTTAAACATTGCACTCCTGGGAAATCCTTTTATATCCAAATCAAAATCCACAAAACAATCAAAAATGAGAAAATATCAATGATCTTATCCAAAATAGAATTACATCATGTATCATATATGAAAACAAATCCTCTCTCATTTCAATTTAAATAATTAAAATATGTTCGACCTCGTAAATCAATCCATGTCCCAATAACAACCTACCTCACATTGAATTTTATGTCACTCTTCACTCAAGAGAAATTGAATGTAGAGTTATACTCATACTTAAAAATCACATTTATCACCATAGGTTTGTGAAAATTATCATTTATCCACAGAGTGAAACATGAAAATGAATTTAATCAAGAGGGATTCCAGTTGGTAGGATATAGATGTTAAAAATTCAGAGGCCGAAAAAGGAGGGCTTGGCTCTTTTTGAAGCAAAATTGCAAGATTATAATTTTCACTCAAATATGGTCTCATTCTCTTCCCCTTTATAGAAAATAGGTTCCATCATCATTCAATCAGCTCTGGATTTCAGCAGAAAAAATTTCAATCTTTTCAAATATGATTTTTTTGAAAGCTCCAGATAGGCACAACTTTCTTTTTTACATCAGAAGCTCCAGAAAGGCACAACTTCTCTTATCATGAAAGCTTCAGAAAAGGAACAACTTTTAAAAAAATGAAATATTCAGTAGAAACATCAGTTCTTCAACATTTTGTATTCCACCAAAAGTATCACCAAATGAGGTAGTACACCACAATACATCTTCCCCCACACTTAAGTTCAACTAGATCGTGCAATTTCACTTCAAGATTAGGTTGGATAAAGAAAATTGGCTTGTAATGTGGCTAACATAATAGGATATTCATGGCTACTAGGGGCTACAATGATTAATATATAAGGTAGGCCATAATGAAAAGAACTATTTTGAAAAGGGGGATTCAAACCAAATAAATGCCTCAATCATTTAAAACACACGTACCCCAAACCCTCAAGTGTTGAAAGGAATAAATCAAATTATGGTTAAAGAAAGCATGGTTTGGTTCTCTCATGAAATTAGGTGAATGAAAAGAATATGAAGAAAATAGTTTAGAAGCCTCACAAGAAATTTATTTCAAAGATATAGACAGTGAAATATATCATGTGTTTCAAAAATGAGTGTACTTTTCATGAAATTCCAAAAGATTTGAACATGAAACAAAGTCATTTAAGCATTAATTTAAGCTCAGTTTAGTGGAATATATTGGTTTACTCATTAACATGGATTTCAAAAATGGAAATGATAATAATTTCATCTCAAAAGTTTCAAAAAAAAAACACACCAAAAATTGAAAAATAATCACACAAAAATTTGAAAACCTGATTTTTTTGAAAAATACACAACAAATGAAAATCCTAAACTAAAAATGTTCCCTCCCCCACACTTAAATGATATAGTGTCTTCAATGAATTCAAGTGGATTTAACCTGTAAGATAATTTTAAAATGAATCACAACATCAAGAAAGTGTGAAGGAGATGTACAACCTGATTTATTCACCGTGCAACATTGAGTTTGGCTCTTAAGTGTTGCTCTTTGAAAACCTAAAAAAAAGAAAAAACATAAAATAAGAAATTTATTAAAAGAAATGAAAAAAATTGAATGATAAAAAAGGGTAAATCTTGGTTTAAGATCCCAAGTGGGCCCTGAGTTTTGACTACCTCCAGAGGGGCAGTTCTAATCGGTTATCCCCAATCTTATGGTGGGCGAAGTTTCTTGCTCATGAACAAACAAAAAATCTTCTTTCCAACATGAACGCCTTATTTTTTGTTGAGGACTCCATGTATATATCACAAAAAATCCAACCCTATGAGAATTACATAATACTTGAAAGGTGGGGACTGAATAATGAATGAGTCCTCTTCCTTCTTGGTTTCCATTTTCACAACATCTTCTTTATTCTCTAGTGGTTGTTGAAGGTATTCTACATCAATATAAAAATCAATGGGAATGTTAGAATGTAATTAAATTTGAACAAGATTAAAGCATGAAGTGTTAATATCAAATTCATCCCTTTCAATGTCTATGTATTTTGTCTCTATTTCCTCATTAAAATCCACCTAGATCTCCTCTTGAACACCCTCCAATAAATGTTCAAAATGTCCGGGGAGCTACAGATGTTCTTCATCCAGTGCATCTTATTTTTCATCATCTTCCTCCATGGAAATACATGTATTGTATGTGTCTGAAAAATTAAAACAATGGGAGGTATTACTCAATTTAGTTTCAACAAAATCAAAATATAATGAGTTCATGAAAAGAGTATCTCCCAGAGTTTGTTCATCATCAATCTCTTATTCAATGGAAAACAACTCTTGGAGTTGAGTAATACTAGGTTGAGGCAGGTAGTTAGTCTCCACTATATCTTGGATCTCCATAGAAAAATCAGGGATGACTAATGGGGGGTCTTCTTGGACCTTGAAAACTTCATAAAATTCTATAAAGTATTGGGAGAACTCAGTTAGCTTTCGGGCCATCACTTCAAAAACTTCTTCATTCATGTCCTCCATTTGTCCATATATGAATTATTTGAATGTTTTCTCATCATTATTTATCTTCCAAAATAACCTCACCTATCTAACAATAGATGAAACACCATCCTCTACTGAAAAGGTTGAGTCTATAATTGGTTCATTTATCGGTGGGTAATTATTCCATGAATTAAAGAAATAATCATTTGAAAACAACATGGAAAAATATTTTTTTGTTTTTTTAATTTGAAAAGAGTAAAATATTTACAAATAAATTATGGAACTACCTCTATGACAACAACACCATGTTTATGAAGCGCTGTAGTTCATGCTCTAAAAAATATTTATAGCTAAGTGCAGCACAGGGGCTGACCTAGGTCGATCTCTTGAGGAGCTGTCACGGTCAATCACTCACTACATCAAATTAACTTTTTATATATATTTTTTATTTATCAAGTAAAACTAAAATAAATTTATTTTTTATAAATTATAATTCAAGATAATGAAATTTAAACATGCAATGCATAATGCAGATAGAATGAATGCAAAAAAATGATGTAGGACAGAAAGCGGACATTCTCGAGAGAATCACCCAGGTTGAACCTTCATCATCTCATTATTAGTTTCATATTGAATTAATAAACACACTCCATAGTATGTGTGAATATCCACTTTTATACGTGGTTGTGAATATACAATGCTCTCAACGATCGCCGAGAGACCGCACATCCACCTCCTCGATCGAGGGAAAATATTATAAAAGAGAAAGTTAAGCCTCAGGTGGGTAGTGGAGACACAAAGGCATATTACCAAATAAGACCCCCCTTGACCTAACTCTAATAAAAATAAGAAACAATAAACTTTAATATGCAATGACTTGGGTTCAACACTGGATTGATCTCCTGGGAAGTTTCATGGGTTAGGTACTCATGATCACAAGTAGAAGAGATCACGGTGGAGAAGAATGAGGTGGAAGAACAAAGGATAAAAAATGAGAAAGAGATGAATAAGATAAAAATATACTAAAAATTGATAAAACTATTACAATTTAAAGACACCAATTGAAAATGGCAACACCGAAGTGACAATGCTTTGAGAAGAGGTGATGATACATATTTATAGGTAGAGGAGGTGAAAGAATTCTATCCAAAATCATCTTCCAAATTATTCAGCGTGGATGTACAATTAAATGACCGAATTTGTAACATGTTTCTTCATAAAAGATGTTCCATAATGTCTCCTCTATTCAGCAGAAAAATATTATATTTATTATCCCTTGGAAGTAGGAGTTATGGTCGATTCAATCTGAGAAATTTAATCTGTCCATTTGACTAGGCAAATTCAAATTCTTCAACTTCCTTGGCCATTATTTCCCTCAATCCTATCGGTTCACGCATTTTTGCATTAATAAAAGTTGTTCCCCACTGGTATTTCCGTCCCTCCACAAAATATGGGACATTTGGGATGCGGTCTTCAGATGTTATGAATTTATTACCCAATAGAACCATTTCTGCCAGGTGAGATGTTTCGTCTTCCACATGTTGTGAGCGTTCCCATAATGTCTTAATGAGAGTATTTTGACATGAAATTCATCTTGGAGGCGCATTATTGAATATTATTTCCTTTATATCTAGAATCAATGCATTTGGAGGTGTTTTCACTGATTTATTCATCCATTATGTCAGTCAGGCCCATTCTGTCCGCCCGGAAAACTCTTCAACTTCATTGAATTTTTACGGCCACTAAATGATCGATTCAGCCCCTGGTCCATAACACACAAATTAAGGAAATTAAATAATTATTATAACAAAATTTTAATCATAAAATTTTGACATATATTAAAAGAGAAATGATCAAAATACCCCTATGATAAAAATCTGTTAAAATTACAGAATTAGGCCATTTTTGCATTTAGGCTCAAAATAACACTAAAACCTAAAAATGTGACAATTACCCATACAATAACACTATGTTGGAATTATAAACAATGATTTATAGTATAAAATATATGAAAATGAGAGATTCATCAGTAGGACCACCCAAATGTCTGGTCTTCGGGTCCAGCCCCATCTCTTAGAAACCTACCTATCATTTTGGCCCCTTAGCCCGCGTTCTTCCAGATGAGGGTTATACAATGTGGTATGTAATAAAATCCCCATTCACATTGGGTTTATAAAAACCATGTCATATACCCCTCTCTCTCCTGAGCGTCCTTCACTCCCTTTCCTTGATTTCATATCTTTGAGTCAGCTACCCTTTAATTAGATCCCTCTGTCCTCTTAGGTGATTCACCAATTGTCCCATGAGTATTGTGGTCTAGAACATGGAGTGTCAAATTCTACGTGGACATGCTTTCACTAACTTTTCAGGCTTTGTGTTCCCCTTCATTTGGGATTTCATTATCTTTCACTCTCGAAGAGACCCCAAATGGCATGTATGCTAGGCCTAAGGGATCTCCTACCATTACGAGCCAACATCCTCGAGGGTTTCAGACAAGAAATGTAACACCCAAATCCCAATTACCCAGAATCGGTGCATTATTACATAACATTGGAATGGTATCAAAATATCAAGTCTGAAACGACCAATTAGTTTAGTAGCCTTGGAAACACTAGATACATCCATGAGTCTTACATTACATGATAAAGTGAAAAACTACAACACCATAGTCTCCATAGTCCACACTCATATCTCCTCAGACTCTCCCTACAAGTTAGTTATAAAATACTTTTTTCACATGCTGGAAAAAATAAAACATAGAAAGGGGTGAGCTCAGATACTCAGCAAGGATAACAATATTACAGAAACTTTTATAAATAAGCATAAACATTTAAGGAAATGTATAACTAAAAGAAAAGTCTTTTAAACTTGATCTTCAGCATAATATGGAACAAATAAAATGAAATAATTCCATTTACTTATTCACATGGATATTATAGTAGTCTAATAATCAAATGAAATATCAATAACCACTTTCATAATGATGGAATGCATATTGCCAGACTTTCATAACCACATAGTGAAGGCCTTGTGACAACACTACAAATAAGATTTTTTCAAGGCCTTGTTCCAAGACACTAGTTTGTCTCATGAGACCTACCGATGCATCGAGGAGCTATAGCAGGCTCCACCCGTCACTTACTAAGTCCAATGCATTCCTCATATGAACAAGTTTAAACATAACATAAACATTCATATTAAAACTAGTATTAGAAATGTCAATACCTTATCCATAAACCATGAATGGTATAAATATAACACATCCACAATCAAATATATCCCAAAACCTTCAATACAATATGGTAGTTTTGTATCATAATAAATCTACTTCAAATAAGCTTAAAATCCATAAAAGGATGTTGACATAGATGAAATCAAAACATTTTTTATAGAAATATCTCTTTCTATTTTAAAATATTTTAAAAGTCATGTAATTATAAATGAAAACATTTATTTTTGGAAATATTCTTATAATATTGTAATGGAATCTTTGATGACTTTATAATGGCGGAAAATATCCGCACACTCCATATAAGAAAAAAAAAAATTCTTACCTTACTTTTAAAAAAAAAGGTTATAAAGGACCTCATTTGAAAAAAGATGGAAAGATTCCTTTATAAAATCTTATAAAAATCAAAAAATGGTATAAATGAATTTAACCCATAGTCTAGTAAATAGTAACAATGTTTTGAAATGCATTTTTAAGAAACATGGATGTGGATGATAAAGAAATCCTAGTAGATAATTACGTATAAACAACCTCGGTTAATGAAGAGATTGTAGAATTAACCCTTACCTTGTACTTTTCATTGGTTGAGGGTAGGTTAACCTCCTGTATAATGGTAAAATAGATGTTATTAAAATATACAAGAATCATATACATTAATATGATATCATATATGATCTTTTAACATTATTTGTTAATAATATCTTAGTATTATCGTCGTTTCGGGTGTTAACGGATTCAGTTTCCTTTATATTATTTGTTATGTGAGTTGTATTTGTTATGGATGGGAAGTATCTTATTCATATCCATAATTATATCAAGTCATTAAACATTATTTTTAATCATAAAATGATAATTAGTCTTGAATGGATACGATTGGGAATGAATCTCATCACGTTCGTGAAGACGGTAATCCGTACGTACGCACTAGCGACAATATCATTCTTTTGATATTAAAATAATATATAATTGGATTTTATATAATATATACAGAATAATTATCATGTTATATATATTATTTAAATCAATTAAGTATCATTATTATATCCATCTAAATAATTATATATTGAAAAACAATTACACCATGATGTGGAGACGGTAAGCCGTACGTACGCACGTATGGTGACATTTCATTCTAAGGATGGATAGAATAATGAATTTGGTTGTTCCATATTTATAATAAAATCATAGTATATAGAAGATACTAGATTTATTATTTTAGAATGGAAACAACAAAGAAAAAGGAAGTGGAAGTAGAAACGAACTTGAAATAGGTGATGAGATATTTATCTCTTCTTCGGGTTCTTCCTTTTGATTTGATCAAAAGGGCTCCTTAGGTTGGATTTATGACTAAAGGAAGGAATATGGGATTAAAGGAGGATTGTTTAGAGGGTATTGGGGTATATTTTTTCCAATACAAATGGCTTTGATGGTGTGAATTAGAGAGAAGGGGGAGTGCCCTTTTATAAGAGGGGTGAGGGGCACCTTAGGAAAAGCTAGAAATATTATTATATAATAAAATCATTTTTGGTTTCTAATTGCTCAAAAATGGATTATTTAAAGGATAATCTGGGGATGGGTCTAAAACCACTAAACCAATAGATTTTAGACATGTTTGGGTCACTGTATTAACTTTATCTTTTAGATTTAATTCTTAGTTAAATAGTTTGACATTTACCACGTGTCTTTGTATTTTTATATTATATGGTTAATAAACTTACTATATACTTCCAAGAGAACCCCAAATGGTTCATTAATGATATACCTATCATTATATAAGTCTTTTGGACTAACCACATATTTTTAGGAATATAATATCAATTAATAATATAATATTTGTTTTAAAAACTCTTTTATGTCAATTTTGACACTATTTGGTATTTTGTATTTTCTAAATTCATAACAGCATTATTACTTCAAAAAAAATTCATATAACCAACCCTAATATGTCATATTGACCTATAAATTATTTAAATTTATATAAAGTTTCAAATTACATTTATTTGGATATTTATAATATAAGTTATTTTAATATTTCATTAATTAGGTAATTACTGCATCATCATTGTGTCATAAATAAATTAAATTATTTAATGTCTAAAAAATATAAATAAAATGATTTTATGTTGGAAATAATTTTATATTTATAATGAATATTTATAGTCTAATTTATCTTATGTATAACCCTATATTAAAAATTATTTAGTTATTAATCTTTGATTTAACTCTTTTACCTCTTCTTTAAATAAAATAATAATAAGTGTCCTAATCTAATTCAGGTGGACCAAAGAGGTTCATATTTTATTCCTAATGTTTTTTTGGTCTAATTATACTTATCCAATAGAATTTGGACATGTGTTAGGGTAATAATATTATTATTTTTACCCTTAATTACCCTAATTACTTTCAACTGTGGTAAATAAAAGTAAAAGTTACTATTCACCAAAAATTATTTTTATCTTATTGAACCACATTTTACTCCTTGATATTAACCTTGTCTCTCGTATTTTCAAAATTCAACTCATAGAAGTGGTAAAATTAAGTTTTATGTGAATTTTCAAATTCTCCTAGGAGGTGGGTAAAAGACGGTGAAAAGTTCAATAAAATTTTTATATATCTAAAGTTATTATAAAATGAATCCAATGAATTAAATTGAAATTATATAGGTATTATGTATCTATTTTGACCAAAAATAAATTTAAATAAGATAAACAATTATTTAAAAAAAATTCAGTTTTAAACTATAACCCAGTGTTTTTCACTATTCATCAAAAATTAAAAGTTTTCAGAAAAATAACAAAAATTCACCCTAAGCTAATTTTTATATTCCGAATCAAAAAATGAATTCCATTTTGAAAGATAAAATTTACCAAATATTAAAAAGCGTGTATTACTATTCATAACGGCTAGTTTGATTGGTTGTGGTGTGTTAGAACTCGAAGTTGCGTACAACAGACACTACTGTATTATTCAAAGAGAAGCGTACCATGGAAGCTTGGGGTGTTACATTCACCCCTCATTCAAATAATTTCATCCTCGATATTTCTAGAGTATTGCGGCATAAAAAGACTCAGGTGGTTCTTCATCATATGTTCCTCGGGTTCCAACGTTGCCTCTTCCATCTTATGGTTTCTCCATAGAACTTTTACCAGATGAGTCGTCCAGTTTATCAGCACTTGTTCTCTTGTATCAAGAACCTTGACAGGATCTTCTCAATAAGACAGATCAGGTTCTAGTTGTAATTCTTCATAGGTGAGTACATGCGTTGGGTCTGGAATGTCTTTTCTCAACTGTGATATGTGGAACACATCGTGGACTTTGGAGAGACTTGGCGGCATTGCAAAACGGTAAGCTACAACCCCAATTCTTCTATAATTTCAAAAGTTCTGATGTACTTGGGACTCAATTTACCCTTCTTACTAAAATGTATAACACCCTTCCCTAGAGATACCTTCAAGAAAACTTGGTCTCCTACCTAAAATTTCAAATCCTTCCTTCAGTTATTAGCATATCTCTTGTGCCTACTTTGAGATGCTTTGATGTGGGTTTGGATTACCTTCACCTTTTCCATCGTTTCCTCAACAAGTTCTAGGCCTACAAGTTTTCTTTCACCAACATCATCCCAACAAGTTGGTATGCGACATCGCTTTCCATATAACACCTCATATGGTGCCATATGAATACTTGAATGGAAGCTATTGTTATAGGAAAATTCTACCAAAGATAAATATTGATCCCACATACCTTGAAAGTCAAGTGAGCATGATCTCAACATGTCTTCTAAGGTTTGAATATTCCATTCTGATTGTCCATCAGTTTGGGGGCGGTAGGTAGTTCTCAAATGAAGTTCATTATCTAGGGATTTCTTAATACTTTTCTAGAATCTTGATGTAAAACATGGATCGCGACTAGAAACAATCGATAGGGGTACTCCATGAAGTCTCAAAACATCCTTAATATATAGTCTTTCTAGACGTTCAAGTGGTAAATATTTTCTTATAGCAAGAAAATGTGCTGACTTGGTAAGACTATCAACAATGACCCATATTTCATCGTTCATTCTAGGAGTATTTGGTAGTCCCATCGAAAAGTTCATCATAATATTATCCCATTTCCACTTCGGTATGGGAAGAGGTTGCATGACTCCTCCAGGATATTTCCTTCCTGCTTTCACTTGTTGACAAACCATACATCTTGACACAAAATCAGCAATCTCCCTCTTCATGTTGTCCCACCAAAAATGTTCCTTCAAATCTATATAAATTTTGCTGCTCCCGGGTGTATAGAGAAATTGGAACTATGAGCATCATCAAACAACTATCTTTTTAGTTTAGGTGTACTTGGATCACAAAGACTCTTCCCAAATTTCAAAATTCCATCTTCATATACAAAGTCACTCAATCTCCCATCATTCATAGCTTTAATCTTCTTTTGAAACTCTTTATCATTGGTCTAAGAACTCTTTATCCTTTCTAGTAAATATGGTTTGGAAACCATTTGAATAAGTATTGATGTTTCAAGTTCCATGGTGATTCTTATATCCATCTTTACTAGATACCTGAAAATAAGATCCCTTTCTACTCTCATCTTTTTCAAAACCCCATGATCCTTTCTAATCAAATAATCTACCACCTTATTTGCCTTCCTGGGGTGGTAGTGTATTGTGAAATCATAATCCTTGAGTAGTTCAAGCCATCTCCATTTCCTCGTGTTGAGTTTTTTCTATGAGAAAATATACTTCATGCTCTTGTGATTAGTATAAATCTCACATTTTTCACCATAGAGATAGTGTCTCCAAATCTTCAAATCAAAGAATACAACTGCTAACTGAAGATCCTAAGTAGGATAGTTTTTCTCGTGAATTTTCAGTTGTCGTGATGCATAGGCAATAACCCTATCATTCTGCATAAGGACGCAACCGAGTCCTTTATTTGATTCATCACTATAAATAATGAACCCACCATTCCCTGATGGTAGAGTCAATATAGGATCATTGACTAATCATCTCTTCAGTTCTTCAAAACATTATTCACACTCTTTTTTCCAAACTAATTTAACACATTTTCGTGTGAGCTTTGTTAATGGGTTATCCAACTGGAAAAAATTCTGGACGAAATGTCGATAATAACCTGCTAAACCAATAAAACTGTGTACCTCTGTTACACTTTTTGGTGTTGGACATTCTTGTATTGCTCATGTCTTAGAAGGATCAATGGAGATTCCATCCTTAGAGACAATATGCACAAGAAAAGAATTTTCCTAAATCCAGAATTCACACTTGCTAAACTTCCCATATAATTCATGTCTTCTAAGAGTCTTCAAGATAATGCATAAGTGATTTTCATGATCTTCGTAGCTTTTGGACTATACCAAGATATCATCAATAAATACCACTACAAAGTCATCAATATATTCCTTTAAAACTCTATTCATTAGATCCATAAAGACTGTGTGTGCATTAGTCAATCCAAAAGGCATTATTGTAAACTCATAATGCTCATACCTGGTTGAAATGATATCTTCGAAATGTCTTCCTTATTCACACACAACTAATTGTATCCAGATCTATGGTCAATATTTGAAAATTATTAAGCTCCATGCAGTTGGTCAAATAAATCATCAATGTATGGTAGGGGATACTTGTTCTTTATTGTTATAGCATTGATCTCCCTGTAGTCGATACATAACCTCATAGATCCATCTTTCTTATTAACAAAAAGGACAGAGGATCCCCATGGAGAAACACTAGGGAGAATAAATCCCTTATTACTCAATTCCTATAGTTGTTTCTTTAATTCCACTAATTACACAGTGGCCATTCTATAAGGGGTCTTCGATATGGGCCTTGAACCAGGAATTAAGTCAATGAAAAACTCAATTTTTCATTCTGGAGGATGTCCAGGTAAATCTTCTGTAAACACATAAAAATATTCTTTCACAATAGGTACATCCTCTATTTCAACATTCCTTTCCTCACCCATATTTATTTCATTCTCTTCCTCCCCAATAATTGAATTTAGTTGAGCTACTAGGGGTGGATCTAGATAAGAATTGGGTGGTGACGATTCTACTTTAAAGATAAGGTGTTCTTTATCATCATCATAAAAAATCATAACCTCATTCTTATTATAATAAATATTTGAATCATGGTATGAAAACCAATCCATACTGAGGATTATATCAAATTCAATCATAGGAATGAAGATGAGATCAGCAGATAAAGAACATTTATATGATCTAATGGGAACAGATTCACAAAACATTATTGCGATGATACTTCCCTTAGGAGTTTTAACTGACATCTCCCTTGTTAAATAAAATTGGAAATATCTAATTTTCTTAACAAACTTGAAAGATATGAAACAATGCGATGATCCAGAATCAAATAAAGCATTTTCTAAACTTGAGGAAACCATTAAATTACCTGCCACCACGTCTTTAAGAGCTTTTACCTTAGCAGTAGAGATAACATAAGATTTTCCTTGATCCCTAGGCCTTTTCGGAGGTTAGTTAACCTAACTCTTAGGACATTCATTTGCATAATGTCCCATCTCCCTACGATTGTATCATTGAACATCAGTAGACTATTTCTTCCCCTTTCAATCACGAGCTTGGTGGCCTTTTTCACCACACTTGTAACAGACTCCCATTCCCTTCAAGCAAATACATGGGTGTTTCTTCCCACATTTACTACAGGATGGATATTCAACTTTTCCATTCTCCCCCTTATTTCCATTTCTAGAGTGATCAGCAGATCTATTCTTCTCTTGCTTTACATTAAAGTCATAAGACTTAGAGAATTATTTTTCTATCTTGATAGCACATGAGACAATATCTTCGTACGACGAGAAAGATTGTGAGACTAATGCTCGATGGAGAAACAGTTTTAACCCATTAAAGAAATGATCAATATTACTTCTTGGGTTATGTATATAATCTGCATCATGCCTCACTAACCTTGTAAAGTTAGCTTCATACTTTGCGACATTTTCATCCTCCTTTTGCCTCAGAATCGGAAATTTCTTTTCCATATCTGCTCGATGGACACGAGAAAAGTATTTTTATAAGAAAATATATTTAAACTCCATCCATTCCATATTTGATACTTGATCATCTTCCTTTGTGTTTTGAATCAATGACCACCATTGATCAGCATGTCCAGTGAGGCGGTAAACCGCCATGATAAATTTCCCCTTTCACTACTCCCCAAGTCATGAAATATTTTATCTAAGTAATTTATCCATTTCTTAGCTACTAATGGATTTGTACTCCCATTTAGTGTTGGTGGTTGTTGCATCATGAAGCGATCTAACATTGATCCACCACGCTGCGGATCAGGGTGCTCCATACAGGTAAGGTTATTATTCAAACCTGAGTGAGTTGTCCCATTATGGTGATAAGCTGATCAGCACCAATTGTATCACTAGCCCCACTATAATTATCTTGAGAAGGAGGGAAATCCCTACATGGAGTTCGTGCATTGATATGTTTTTCATTCCATCCAGTAGACACCATTTCTAAACAATGGCATAAACTAGATTAGTTTATGAATTGAAATACATAATTCCAAACTTCTAAAATACTTAACATAAATTGAATAGTTTATGGATATAATCCATAATCATAAAAAAAAATTTCTTTGAGGAAATATATAGTCATAAACCATTCATAATGGTTTGTATAGAAAATGAGAATTATCCTAAGCATATCCCTCGGAGTGTTGTAACCAAGAGTGTAGCAAGGCCCGTTTTTGTGCACTAGTTCCAGTTTGAGTCTAGCTCAAAGCTGTGTTTTCGGGTTTTACCACTAGGTACATCTATGCCAGAGCCTCCTCTACCTAATCATATCCAGAAAGGGATGTATTTCTTGGGAAACTCACAAAAATCTACAATACCAAAATTCTAGGAAGCTCTTCTATACTAATCCTCACAGTCTATCTTAGGGCAATGTGCTCTAATTAGAGTTTATCTAAATCTAGTTTCAAAGGTTTGTACTAAACTTCCTCTGATACCAACTGTAACACCCCGACACCAATTATCCAGAATCAGTGCATTATTACATAACATTGGCATGATCACAAAAGATCATGTCTCGAAAGACCGATTAGTTTAGTATCCTTGGAAACACTAGATACATCCATAAGTCTTACATTAAATGATAAAGTGAAAAACTACAATAACATAGTCTCCATAGTCCACACTCATATCCCCTTAGACTATCCATGCAGGTCAGTCATAAAATATTTTTTCACATCCTGGAAAAAATAAAACATAGAAAGGGGTGAGCTCAGATGCTCAGTAAGGATAACAATATAGCGAAAACTTTCATAAATAAGTATAAACATTTAAGGCAATGTATAACTAAAACAATATCCTTTTAAACTTGAACATAAGCATAATATGTCAAAAATAAAATGAAATAGTTCCATTTAATTATTCACATGGATATTCTATTAGTCGAATAATCACATGCAATATCAATAACCACTTTCATAATGATGGAATGCATAATGTCATACTTTCATAACCACATAGTAAAGGTCTTGTTCCAAGACTAAAAATAATATTTTGTCAAGGCCTTGTTCCAAGACACTAGTTTGTCTCATGAGACTAACCGATGCATCAAGGAGCTATAGCAGGCTCCACCCGTCACTTACTAAGTCCAATGCATTCCTCATATGAAAAGGTTTAAACATAACATAAAAATTTGTATTAAAAATAGCATATTAAATGTCAATACCTTATCCATAAACCATGAATGGTATAAAAATAACACATCCACAATCAAAAATATCACAAAACCTTCAATATAATATGGAATTTTTGTATTATAATAAATCAAATTCAAATAATCTTAAATTCCATCAAAGGATGTTGACATAGATGAAATCAAAACATTTTTTAGAGAAATATCTCTTTCTATTTTGAAATCATTTAAAAGTAATGTAATTATAAAAGAAAAAAATTTTGTTTGTAAATATTTTTATAATCTTGTAAGGAAAACTTTTATGATGATATAATGGCGTAAAATAGCCGCACCCGCCGTATAAGTAAAAAACATTCTTACCTTAATTTTGTCGAAAATTTCATAAAGGACCTTGTTTGGAAAACGATGGAAAGATTCATTTATAAACATCTTATAAAAGTCAAAAAAGGGTATAAATGGCTTTAACCCACAGTCTAGTAAGTAGTAAGAATGTTTTGAAATACATTTTTAAGAAATATGGATGTGGATGATAAAGAGGTTCCAGTAGATAATTACGTATAAACAACCCCGGATAATGAAGAGATTGTAGAATTAACCCTTAATTTTTACTTTTCCTTGGTTGAGGGTATGTTAAACTCCTGTATAATGGTGATATACTTGTTATTATATTATAAAATAATCATAAACAATAATATGATATCATATATGATCTTTTAACATTGCTTTGTTAATAATATCTTAGTATTATCCTCGTTTCGGGTGTTATAGGATTTGTTTTCCTTTATATTATTTATTATGTGAGTCATATTTTTTATGGATGAGATGTATATTATTCATATCCAGAATGATATCAACTCTTTAAACATTATTTTTAACCATGAAATGAAAGTTAGTCTTGAAGGGATACGATGGGGAATGAATATCATCGCATTCGTGGAGACGGTAATCTGTACGTACGTATGAGTGAAAATATCATTATTTTGATATTAAAATAAAATATAATTGGATTTTATATCATATATACATAATCATTATCATGTTATATATATTATTTACATCAATTAAACATCATTATTATACCCATCCAAATAATAATGTATTGAATAAAAATTACACCACGACGTGGAGACGGTAAGCCGTATGTACACACGTATGGTGACATGTCATTCAAAGGATGGATAGAATAATGAATTTGGTTGTACCATATTTATAATAATATCACAGTATATATAAGATACTAGTGTTATTATTTTATAATGGAAACAACAAATAAAAAGGAATTGGAAGAAGAAAGGAACTTGAAGGAGGTGGTGAGATATTTACCTCTTCTTCGGGTTCTTCATTTTGATTTGATCAAAATGGCTCCTTAAATTGGATTTATGACTAAAGGAATGCCTCTAAGATGAAAGTATGATAGTTGAGATAGTATTTGGGTAGAGGTTAGTCGATCCAAATGTCTTTGAAGGTTTTAATTAGAGAGAAGGGGGAGTTCCCTTTTATAATAAAGGTGATCAGAACCTTAGGAAAAGCTAGAAATATTATTTTATAATAAAATAATTTTCAGTTTCTAATGGCTTAAAAATAGATAATTTAAAGGATAAGGTGGGGATGGGTCGAAAACCACTCAAACAATAGGTTTTATACAGGTTTGAGTCACTATATTAACTTTATCTTTTAGATTTAATTCTTAGTTAAATAGTTTGACATTTACCACGTGTCTTTGTATTTTTATATTATATGGTTAATAAACTTACTATATAATTCCAAGAGAACCAAAAATGGTTCATTAATGATACACCTATCATTATATAAGTCTTTTTTTCAAGCCTTATATTTTTAAGAATATAATATCAATTAATAATATAATATTTGTTTAAAAACTCTTTTATGTCAATTTTGACACTATTTGGTATTTTGTATTTTCTAAATTCATAACAACATTATTACTTCGAAAAAAATTCATCTAACCAACCCTAATATGTCATGTTAACCTATAAAATTATTTTAATTCATAAAAATTCTCAAATTACATTTATTTGGATACTAATAATATAAATTATTTTAATATTTCATTAATTAGGTAATTATTGCATCATCATTGTGTCATAAATAAATTAAATTATTTAAATTATAAAAAATAGAAATAAAATAAAATTATGTAGTAAATATTTTTAGATTACTAATGAATATTTATAGTCTAATTAATCTTATGTTTAAAGCTGTATTAAAAATGATTTAGTTATTAAACATTGATTTTAACTCTTTTAACTCTTCTTTAAATAAAATAATAATAAGTGTCCTAATCTAATCCAAGTGGACCAAAGAGGTTCATATTTTATTCATAAGGTAGTTTTTTGTCGAATTATACTTATCCAATAGAATTAGGACATGTGTTAGGGTAATAATAATATCATTTTTACCCTTAATTACCCTATTTACTTTTAACCATGGTAAATAAAAGTAAAAAGTAACTATTCACCAAAAATTATTTTTATCTTTTTGAACCAAATTTTACTCCTTGATATTAACCCTGTCTCTTTTATTTTCAAAATTCAACTCACAGAAGCAGTAAAATTATGTTTTATGTGAATTTTTAAATTCTCATAAGAGGAAGGTAAAAGACAGTGAAAAGTTCAATAAAATTTTTATATATCTAAAATTATTATAAACTAACTCTAATGAATTAAATTGAACTTATATAGGTATTATGTATCTATTTTTACCTAAAATAAAATTAAATAAAATAAATAATTATTTATATAAAAATTCGTTTTTAAACTATAACTCAATGTTTTTTCACTATTCATCAAAAATTGAATGTTTTCAGAAAAATACCAAAAATTCACCCTAAGCTAATTTTGATATTCAAAATCCAAAAATGAAGTCCATTTTGAATGATAAAATTTATAAAATTTCAGAAATTGGGTATTACTATTCATAACGGGTTGTTTGATTGGTTGTGGTGTGTTAGAACTCGAAGTTGCATACAACACACACTACTGTATTATTAAAAGAGAAGCATACCATGGAAGTTTGGGGTGTTACAACAAATTGATACAAGTCCCACATTATGAATATGGTCAGCGGTCGATGCTCATTTGTTGTTCCCATTCCAAGCAACATGATATGGATGCTGTGTTTCGAACATGGTCAACAGTTATCCTCCATCGTCACGCTAGCCCCTTCAAGCCTTGAATGTTGGTTACATGATTCAAATTATTTTCCAGAACATCAAATCCAAATGGAATTTCGACACTCCTAGCACTATCCATCAGTGTGAATTTGCATGTTAGGAGGACAAAATCCATGGTAAAGGCATCATTCGGGGCTCTGCACTGACTTCCCTTTGGCGTGCATTCTAGGTATTGCAAAATCGTCTTCCTCCATTTTTTTCCACACCGAGTATGACTCATGTGGAATTAGGGATCGGGTTGAGGTCCACACTTACTTGGAAGGATTCCTTTAATCCTTGGTCTGAGCTCTAAGACCTTAAACTAAGATCTCTTTTCGAACTATGCTGCCCAGTCCCACATGACATTAAACTATAACTTCTATACCACATAAATTTAAAGGGAATGGTTGGTCCCATCACATGACCCTAAACTGTGAAATTATCATCCTGGCTACACGATGAAAAACGACACTGCATCATGGTGTCCCCATTCGAGGGGACATCATGTTTTGTATCAGTCACACACCATACCATTTTTCAATGCTTGCACATGGCTTGATTCTTGTGGTGATACCTAGACATACTATCCCAGGTCCATTGCTTCACAAAAAAAAACAACACACATTCATTCTAAACGACAAAAAAATCTATCAAATACCACTTCTTTTGGTGCATGGGATAGACCCACACAACCTTATTATTTTTGGAACAGGTATCTTACTGTGCCTCCCTCAAGAAATATGTATGTCTTGATTCCCATCCTCATGGGATACGTAGGAACACCCAGACACATTGTCTCTGGGTCCAGCCCTAGGATTCTAAAATCTTGTCCTCTCTTTTGGACCCTTGGTTTGAGATCTCTGAGGAACATGTGGTGTAGTGATTAACTCATGGGTCCTCATTCATGTCGGGTTTTTAAAAATCTACATCATGTGACTCTCATGTCATTTCCCTACTTGGTCCAATCTCTATGACCCTAAACTACGATCTACCTATGGGAATGTCTCGTCATGTTTGGCCACCTCACCACCTTGCACACAGTCCATTAAATCAATCTCCCCTTAATAGCCCATCCTATGACCATTAATTTGAGAAGCGTGAAACCTCATGACCCTTGTCCTTGTAGGGGGACTCGACTCCCTCTATCTGATACATCTTTTTGTCGTACTCACATGCATTATGGTAGCATCTAAAGTGTGGAATTTCCACAGGGTCATTCCCCCATTCCATGTACAAACTTCGTGAGCCCATTATTTGTATCCTCATCCTCCACCACATCTGGAGGGACCCCCTTTATGGCCTGGTCTCTTGCCACATTGGCTTACCTACCGACTTGGGCCAATGCCCCCGGGGACCCAAGACGACATTTGCAATAGGTCCCGTGTTTCGAACATGGTCAGCGACCAACCCTCATTTGTCTGTCCCCATTCAAGGCTAACATGATATGGATACTATGTTTCAAATGTGGTCAATAGTTATCCCCTATCGTCATGCCACCATCATTGTAGTCCAGATCTCGAGCATCATGATTCACATATTTTCACTTCCTTAGGTTCGAGTGGAATTCTAACATACTTGTATTTACTTCTTCATGTATCAAGGTGTGTTATATAGGAAGATCAACATCAGTGGGAAGTCATTCACCTAGTGTCCCATCGCCCCTAACATGTGCCTTCTTGTGCTAGGAAAGTCCCATCACTACTCCTTGTTTCCCACATTGAGCACGACTCATTTGGGCATAGTAGTTCTGGTAGAATGTGTTCTAGCGTAGCCATGCCACACATTCCTTTCATCGTCCCACATGATGTTAAACTGTGCTTTCAGAACTATGTATGGCTTGATTCCTATCCTAATGGGGTATGTAGGAACGTCCAAGAACCTTATTTTGGGCCCAGCCTAATTTTCACTTTTTTTACCTTGACTTAAAAAAACGTTCTTCGGGGATACATGGTGTGGTGTGGACTCCTTATATCCTCATTCACATCAGGTTTATAGCTACCTAACCACATAATCCCTTCTTGGGATCTCCCCTTTCACCCTTCATCATATCTTATGACGTTAAACTGAACGAGTCCTTATGTCCTCAGTGCATGACACTAAACTGTAATTATACACTGAACAAGTTTAGGATGCCCCATGTTAATCATGGGAGGAACCAGAACACTTTCCAAAGATATCCTGCTCAGATGTACGTTTGATCCATGATCATACAGATACGCCCACCTAATGTTCCTTCATCACAGTAGCGTGATTTCAATAGTGTAGGACTCCATTTGAACAACCCATCAGTCAAACTCCATGCTTTTCATGCCCTTAATTTGGACCCTCATCCACTTCCACACCCAAAGAACCCCATAATAGTATGGATTCTCAGCCTATGGCTCACCTACTATCCTGGTCCAATGTTTGGGAAGGCTAATGGATGACATTTTGAGTTAAGCCCCATGTTTCGAACATGGTCAGTGGTCAGACTTCATTTGTTAACCCCATTTCAATCTAACACAATAAGGATACTATGTTTTGAGCACGGTCAGTAGTTATCCTTCATTATCACTCTATCCCTATAGTGTTTTTAATTTTGGGTATCATGAGTCACACTTCCCTCTCCCCTATGTTCGAATCGATTCTAACACCCATGGAGTTACCCAGCTCATGCACTAGAGAATGTCGGGAAAGTGACAGTTCCGCTATTCCAAGGACTTTATTCTCTACTCAGGTCTCCCCCCTTTCTTTTTGGAAGATCGGAGGAGTTGTTTCTACCTCAGGTGTCCGAAGTATGATTTTCACTCCCACATTCAAATGGGGTAATAGTGCGAGCATCCCTTGTTTCTCACATAGGGCCTGACCCACGTTGTCTTAGGAATGGATCTCTATTTACTTCAGAATTGTGGTTGATGTGCATTAAAATAAACAAGAAAGTTGTCCATTCATGCATACAATTTAGAGCTGGAAGTAATAAATAAGGATGAGTTTAATGGGGTCGGCTAAAACAGGCCCCTTAAGGATTAACATTTTGGATGGAATGCTCCAATACTTCCACCTTCCAACCTGTAGCCTCCAACATCGCTACCCATCCCTTGAGATCCTTCTCTTCGACGACAGCAGTGGGGCGCAATTCGTTATCCCTGGCCTGTGGCTGTGATTGTTTAGTCTAAAGCCCAATCATTTGTAGACACTCCTGCGCTATTTTCTTCTGAGCATCTGTGAGCTGGGCCTTCAATCCTTCAATGAGCTCAGATTGGTTTGAAATGAATTCCTCTCTTTCATTAGTTTTCTCCTCAAGGAATTGGACCTCCCGTTCCTCTTTTAGGAGGGCCAGAGTATTATTTGAATCCTCCCAGTGATGGGAAACGTTTGAACGTTGGCTATCTTCCTATATCTTCTCCACCATGTAATGATGGATCATTACATGATAATGGAAAGCATCTACCCCTCCAGTGTAGAGAAAGCATATCCAGGTGCAGAGTGGCCCCTTCCGGCTTAGCCATTCTACCTGGGGTTAGGTGAGAAAGTGTCTGATTCACTTCCATGACTTGCGCTGTGTCATATGGATCTCCTCCACAACATCTGAGTTGGAATCGTCAATTTCTTCTGGGTCCGTGATCCTGTATTCTGGGAAATTGGGGAAGAGTTCAGTAGCAGGGTCTTCTTCGGGAACCTCCTATTCGTCAGCCACTTCACTCTCGTCGGGATGGAACTCCACCCTGGAAGCATTACCATCCCTCATTGAAATCTCCAGCTCGTCGAGTACCTGGGTAGGGCCACCTCGAATGGTTGCTTCTCTAAAGGCTGACGTAGCTGCTGCCCATCTATCTCCCACAGATGTCCCAGAGTCAACAGTTTTTCGTGCCTCCAAACATGCGATCATTCATCTAGAATCAGTATCTTGATTTGCTGAATTCTCCAACAAAGTGGAAAACCAATGAGAAAGGACTAACGAGAGCCAAGTGTGGTGGGGTCCAATGCCTGTGTCATGGCAGGGGCCACCACCATAGTGGAGATTTCATCACTTATCAACTCGATCACTAGCGTCAGCTCCTCTTGAAAAATGGGGCTGGTAGGCGAATCTTCTTATGGCTCATTGTCGCCTAATCCAGCTGAAATCATCACCCCACAATGCTCAGTTCTGAGGCTGGCCCCCAAGTTTTCTCCCCGGTCTCCATAAGTATACCTGTGCCCCCTGTGGGGAAGGCTTCCTGGGGACCATCGCCCATGTGTTCCTGAATAGGATAGGGTTTGGTTGAAGAATCATGATTATGAAAAGATAAAGGTCGGTATAAGGTTTAAACCATACCTCAAGGTTCTCTTCTAGTTCTGCATCAGATCCGACAATTTTTCCACTCTCCTGGGAACTCTGCTGGTGAGTGGAAGCTTCTAAAGGACCCTCTCCACCAAGACCTTCAACTTGGTCCTCTTCTTCATTTCCTCCTCCTCCTCCTTATTATTATTATTATTGTTATTGTTATTATTATTATTATTATTCTTATACACTTTCATCCTCAGATGGAAGTTTCTCTAGGTCATGCTCCTGACCAAGCATTACTTTCCCCAAGAGATGTGGTTCTTCATCCCACCCCTGCTGGCATGCGTGCATATCCATGGCAGTTAGGTATGCCTGCTGATGATGAAATTTTACCCTATCTGATATCCAGATGCGCCATATGTCTGGAAGATCGAGCCCGGTGCATATCAACCTCCTTCACAACCCTTCGACAGACATGGACTATCGCAGTGTTCTCCAAGAAGACCATAAATAAGGTAATATAACATCAGAAGACGACATCAGGAGGTACCTAATTTGCTTCCTCGGGAGTTCCTTAGTCAGACCACAAGGCCGTACATGAGACCACCCTTCCCCGAAGGGTGGAGGCACATTCTCGGCCTGCTCTACCCCTATTGATAAAGGTTCGGCCTGCTCCATGCTACCTGCTTGACCTGTTCTTTGCCTCACTTCCCCCATCGAACCTCATATAGCTTCCTGCTCTTCAGGATCTTCACTAGCTGCCTTGATCTAATGGATGCGTTTCCAAAGAATTACCTCGGGATACGTTCTCGTCCAGTGTTTGACATACTCTGTTGACAGTCCTGAACTGTCATTGGTAGGGGAAGAGTGATGATTTTTCCCAAGCCTTCCATTGTGAACATAAGACACAGCTAGTGGAGACTGTAGGGATTCCACCCTTCCTGAACCTCAGTGTATACTTTATTAGGCATCCGCTACATGCACCCGAACTACCTGTTAAACCTAGTCGGCACATATGATTCGCATAAGATTTTTCCTTCAATTCAGGCCACCAACACAATGCTCCAGATGCTCTGTAGGTACTCCATTTGCTCTAGTGGACCCCACCAATCATCTACCATTTGGCCGACTAGGGTTCATAATGGGTGGAAGTCGAAGTGGGTGTGGCTACTGATATTGAGCTTGATTCCTTCATCCCTGAGCATCAATAGGCAGATTCCAACGATGTTCAAGAGGGATGGCCACATACCGTTACTAGGGGGAGAATGGAATTTGGGAAGTCATACCCACCATAGTGGGCTGCGATGTAGCTGCGAAGAATCTAGAATGACCCACATATCCTTATGGGCGTACTTCTCTTCGAGATGCGCCCTAGAATACTGTATAGCCTAGCCAACACTGGCACCCCTAGGTTAACCTTATTCATTGCCTCCATAATCCCAACAATCACTAACTTCCTTGGACGAACTCCCATCCTCGTGTCCCGCACAGGAAACATCCTTCCACTCAAGAATGCGATAAGGAACCCGGTATATCACACATTCGGGTCTCGACCTTCATTAATGCTAAATCCTCATGATCGATACTCTCCTATCTTTAAAATCTTCCAATATGATCCCACTTTTCCCCTATGATATGTGTTTGGGAATTAATTCCCTCGGTCTGGCATCTTCACAGCCATGTCCTGGGTCAGGAAGAGACAAAACCACCCTAAATAATATATGTCCATCAAAATATATTTTATTTTGAGTGCTACTATAGCCAACTCCAGCAGGTTCCATGATAGGATTGGGGTGTGTGTCCTATCCCCCCAAACATTCTCCGTCAGAAGGAACTCGTAATACTAATATCTCTCAAAGGGGATTCCCCCGATACATTGGACATCCCCTAGGATGATTACCACCTCCCCACGGTGGACGTGAAAAGTGTTGGTATCAGGTGACCAGTGACTGAACAACTCTGCTACCAAGTCATACTGTCGGTAGAAGTGGAAATGGGAAATTCAAACAGCCTCAAAAATCCTAATGGAACAAAAATACGGCCCGAATTCCTCGCATGTCTGACATACCCAGTACTACCATGCCCATTCAATGGTAAAGTCACCCCCGGATCTGAAATCCCACTCCATCCAGCCCTTCGTTTCATCAGTAATGCTGCTTCTAAAAGTACTCATATAAATATCGGGAGATTCCCTGGGGACAAGATTGCTTCCCACAATCGTGCTGGTCTTCAGATTTAGGACATAGATGGTTGTGTTCAGAGTTTCCCTAGAAGGAGGGTCATTGTTGGTAAAATGGAATTTTGGAAGACAATCCTCACACGTCACCCACGACCGCGGTGTTTCCACCTCAAAACCTGGCATTAACACCTCTTCTAGAAGACCCAAGTTCCATAGCAGCAGGCTATCTCTCAGGATATAATCCTTTTGAGCATGCGTATGCATGATTAAAAGAATTTTTTTATCATATGCAACCCTCCCCTCATGAAGAATCTGAGGGTTTGTGATCATTTTAGTTCTTCTTGCAATAGTGGAAACCTCCATGTTTATATCGGTCTATTGTGCGGCTATTTAGGAAATCTGAAGGGATCGACATGAAATAATGAAGATCCGGCATGTAAAAGCAGTGGTGGTGACAAAGAAAGATTACATGCGTGGAAGAAATTTTGATGGCGTGAAAAACTCAAAGTTGGTCGTGGAATCCTACGCACAGATCATGACCATTTTCACACACGAGAGAAAAATGCCTGTCACATGGAAAAAGTCAAAGTAGGGACTTGGGGGGACCTCAGCTTATTTATAATGTGCTGACATGCCTTCCACATGCATGCAACAATATTGCATGTGCAAAATGCATTTTGGTGTGTCGCCAAAGATGTTTTTCCTATTTTTTTGGGGTACCCCTAGAATCTGACCTTTGGGGTCTCTTTCAGCTCCGATTCTAAAGGGGGCATTTATTGACAACGAAATTCGGAGAAGGGCCATGTAGGGTGCATGAAAGGGATACGAATGAATCCAGGATGGAAAGAGGAGATTTCAGGTCCTGGAAGGTGGGCACATGCAAGATTAGGGGGACGTGGGTAAGGTGCCTTTCAGCGTGTAAAATCTTGTACACCGCCCCCCTTTCCGTGCCCAAGGAGACATGCACCGCAGCTTTCTATGCCTGGTACTGTTTCTGCGTACTAGGTGACGTCAAATGTGCGTTTGCATGCCCATACTAGTTTCTGTGTACAAGGAGACGTCAAACGGGCATTTGCGCACCCAACCCTGTTTCCGCGCACAAGATGACGTCAAATGGGCATTTGCGCACTCGACCCGATTTCCATGCACAAGGCGACATCAAACGGCCGTTTGCACGCCCAACCCCGTTTCTGTGCACAAGGCCACGTAAAACAGGCATTTGTGTGCCTGACCCTGTTTCCACACACAAGCCAACTTCAAATGGGCGTTTGTGTGCCCGACCCTCTTTGCGCGCCCAAATCGACGTCAGAAGAGAGTTAGCGCACCCGAACCTTGCACACCTCATTGAGGACTCCAGCTATAAATTGAACCATATCCCCACCATTCAAGGATGGTAACAAAAGATGAAGTGATGCTCTACTGCATGAAATCCACATATTCTACGAATGTGGGAAAAACCCCATGGTCTTCAGGTATTGGATTTTACACGATAGGTCTCCCGAGGGGGCTCCTTCAGGTGGGCCCTCTTGGGCCTGATATTTGTGAATCCTTTTTCTCCCCAAGTCATTTTCACACAAGGGATCCCCTTTTGCGCGCAATTTCCCTCTACGTCAGGTGCTCTTTCAAGACACCAGTCCTTCTTGCGCGCAACCAATCCTTCTTGCACGCAACCCATACTTCCTGCACGGAAACCTTCCATCTTACATGCAACCAGTCCATATTTTGTGAATCATTTCCCTCTTGCGCGCAACCCCTTCTTCTTGTGTGAAATCCTTGCATCTTGTGCGTAGACCTTCCATCTTGCCCCATATAATTCTCCTACCCACACTCACTGTGTTTCCCTCAACTTAAGGAAACCTGTCTGAGCCCCTCTTATGCGCAATGCACTTGCATCCTAGGGGTGCGGAGGAAACCCACCTCGTTCGAGCTGTAGTACATTAAACTTCCATGCACCATTTTCCCCAGCACATGACGTTAAACTGTGGCCTCACCCCATTCATTATACACGGGGTACCCCACCTTGGTCATTCTGGACTTCCACTAGTCTCCAAAAGAGTGAGATCATGACTCACATGGAATGATATCCTCTTCATCAAAGCAGAGTCTATCCCCGGGTAAAGGGAATCCACCCTAGTGTAAGCCCCTATCTTTTCTCATAGGAGGTACCATCCATACTCCTCCTCTCTTTCGGGGTGCCAAATCCCTCTCCCGCTGGGCTTTGTCACCACTCGGGCTTCCATCCTAGATTAAGTCACAATCTCCATCACCCTTGGGATGCAAACCACACGTAAACCCCAGTTTCCTTTTTGGGCCACCAACTACGTGTAAGCATCATTCCACTTCCCAAGGATTCACCTTGTCCGACGTGATTGTTAGAAATTTTCTGCCTCTTGTTTCTCACACCGAGCATGACTCACGTGGGCATAGAGCAAGTGTCGACCATGAAATCTTCTCTAGGTAGCCTAGAGTGTAAGTTCCACACACACTACCTAAACTATGTGGTCTTTGATCCTTGCCAAGGCAAGGTACATAAGAAGCCTCCCTGAGGTTTAGGGCCAACAACCATTGGTCCCGACCATCTTCAAATCGGTTCACCAAAATTTTTCCGAACTATGCAGACTTTGATCCTTGGAAGGGAAAGGGACGTAGAAAGACTCCCTGAGGTTCAATACCCACAACCATTGGTTCTTACCCCCTACATATCGGACCACCTTTGTCCTACATGACGTTAAGCTACATGCCCTCTTTTTTGTCCTACACGATATTAAACTGCATCCACCTTCCGAACTACATGGGTTTTGATCCTTATCTCTTGGATAAGGTACATAGGAATCCTCCCTGAGGTTCAAACCCATCCAGCGGTAATCCATTTTGACCCCATCCAGTGGTAAGCCATTGTGACCCCATCAAGTGGTAAGCCGTTGTGATCCCACCCAGCAGTAAGCCATTTGGACCCACCCAGCAGTAAGCCGTTGTGGCCCCACGCAGCGGTAAGCCGTTGTGGCCCCACCCAACGGTAAACCGTTGTGGCCCCACCTAGTGGTAAGCCATTGTGGTCCCATCCAGCGGTAAGATGTTGTGACCCCATACAGCCGTAAGCTGTTGTGATCCCATCCAGCTGTAAGCTGTTGTGACCCCTTCTAGTGGTAAGTCGTTGTGGCCCCATCCAGTGGTAAGCCGTTGTGCCCCATCCAGCGGTAAGCCTTTGTGCCCCATCCAGCGGTAAGCCATTGTGACCCCATCCATTGATAAGTCGTTGGGACCCCATCCTATAGTAATCCGTTGTGACCCCTATTCAAGGGTAATCCATTGCCAACCCCATTCGGTGGTAAGCCGTTGAAGTCCCCAAGCGACAGTAAGTCATTGTCAGGGGAACTACAAGGACTTTGATTCCCTGCCACAGGGATACATAGAAGGTCTCTTAGAAACTCAAGCCCAACATCACTATCATCCTTGAGTCGAATCCATCTCATTATACACCCACTTCACTAAACCATCCATTATCCATTTTGGTTCTTACTGGGGCCACCACATCCTAATGGGATCATGCCACCTCATTACCTATTCACTTTAACAACAATCAGGTATCTAACCATGCGTTAGCCCCAACATCAGTGTTCCCTTCTGGGGTTACACTCACCTGATCCACTCTAGTCAGTGTTTCGATCAGTCCGATCCATCTTCACTAGACATTAAACCTGCGGAATACCCTGTTCTAAACATAGGAAGCTGAGGAAAACCTCAGATACATTCCTATGACATATAATTATCCACATTCAGCGTGGGATGCCTCGGGATTTCACGCCCTCAAGAAGCCCTATAATAACGAGAAGAAACCCAGATGCACCAGTGTTCCAGCACCCAGACACGTTAGGGATGTCCAACGTGACTACTCCCCCGACCGAAGGTTGCTACCCTGACCGAACCCCTTGGAGTGTCCTGACAGAAGCAGTGTAATTAACTGGTGTTCATAAAGATATGGCACTTGGAAGAGTTTCACGAACAATGTCTTAAATCTTTATGGGAGACTCGGACTAGGTAACGAGTTCCAAGGAGGAATCCATGGAAGGAAAAACTGACATCCCATCATCCGATTTTGATCAAGGATAAAACATCCCTAAATAGGTGATAGATGCCACCTGCCTTGGGAAATCGGGAATGCGGAGAAATAAATAGTTGTGCATCCTCCACAGATGGATGCGCGCGCCCTGGTGAAAGCATCAAAAACAATACCAGAAACCACTGGTGCTAAATTCTACCCACAATTGGTCTTTCCATCCTAAAAAATTATAAAACCATCGGTGTATTGAAAGATTTCTAGCCATTTCTCTTTCATATCCTTCACACATTCTGAAGCCTCTACCTGAACTTGACCATGTTTCTACCAAACCTACACTATGCTGATGCTTTTACCATGTTATAATTTCTCTTGACTAACCAAAATCCATACTGGGATATGGACCAATGATGCATCCAAATCTAAGTCAATGTGATCCCATATGATCGCATGGTCAGGATCAGGCTGATACTTTTTCATCTATGATACGTGGAAGACATTATGCACTTCACTGAACCATGGTGGTAATGACAACTGATATGCCACTTCACCAACCCATTATTGTATCTTAAAAGGTCATGTGTATCTAGATTATATCTTGACCTTATTTCCAAAATGTGTATGTCCAGGCCTTGGAGAGATCCTTAAGAACACATGTTCACTCACTGTAAATGACAAGGACCCTTAACAATGATCCGCAAATGATTTCTGACAGCTCTGATCCATCTCTATCATTTTTGATCAACTGATTCTTCTATATTGTCTCTTGAAGAAGGCTCAATACAACTTGAAAATTCTTACATGTTTCCACATAACAAAGTGGAGAAAAACAAGGTCACTCATACAATGATTCAAAAGAATCCAGATTTATTGAGGCCTAAAAGCTATTGTTATATAAGAATTCCACCAATGGCACATCATCTTCCCAAGAGCCACCAAATTCTATTAAACAATCAATTATCATATCCTCTAAAATTTTTATCATCCTTTCATATTGCCTGTCCATATAAGGATGGTACGCCCCACTCATAGTCAACTGAGTTCCATGTTATTTTTTAAGGATTTACAGAAACGAGATGTGAACATTACATCTTTGTTTAATATGATCGAACTAGTATGCCATGACTCTTTACCACTTCTCAGATATATATTTTGGACAGATACTCCACTCTATGAGTTTCATGAATAGGGATGAAATGAGACCACTTGTTGAGCCAATCCACAATCAACCACGTGTCATCATATTTCTGAACTATTCTTGGGACACCTGTAACAAAATCCATAACTATCAACTCCCATTTCCTCACTGAATTAAGTAAATAATATAACATACATACTAGTCATTGACTATATTCCTTAAATTTCGGTCAAGTTATTCATCTAGAAACAAACTCAACTACCTTCTTTTTCATGATGAAAAACCAAAATTGTTCTTTCAACGCCTTATACATCTTATGTATCCTAGGCTGGACAACCCATCTCGAATGGTGGTAATCATGAAGGAGTTATTCCTAAGATGTCATATGTAAATCCATATGATCTCCAAACCACAAAACTAAACTCTCATTTATCCTGTATCC
Source organism: Viscum album (assembly GCA_963277665.1). Lineage (NCBI taxonomy): Eukaryota > Viridiplantae > Streptophyta > Magnoliopsida > Santalales > Viscaceae > Viscum > Viscum album. The sequence goes on from OY728147.1 coordinate 30,905,225, forward strand.
CTCAATGGTCTCCCAACTATTGATTTTTGAACTCATTGAAACACATTATAGATCAGATTTGGGTGCCTCCTTTACTATATTTACCAAATTAGGAACCCTCAAAACTGAAAATAAAACTACAAAATCACCCTGGTCTTCAAATTACACACATATATCAGCTAGACCAACATCATCTTCCACTCATCTAAAGCTTCGTTTTCTAATTGATCATATAACTTTCTCATTAATTCATCAGCCACCAAATTTCAATTACTCAGTGTATACATCAAGTCAAGGATGAAAATTTGCAGATAATATATCTATCCTATTTTAGAAAAATTCAAATATCTTTTTTAGAAAATATTATTCAAGATATTATGATCCATGAAATCAATAAATTTCTCACCAAAGAGATATTGACACCATGTTTTTAAGGAATGTACGATTGCAGCTAACTCAAAATCATTTGTTGGGTTGTTATTCTAATACAATATCAACTGCCTCAATCCGTAAGAAACAATAAGGTCTTCTTGAATGAGCAGACACCCCAACCCAGATCCTAAAGCATCACAATACACCACATACCCTTGTCCAGATTCTAGAGAAATAACGATTTTTGTGGATGTAAGGAAAACCTTTAGCTCTTGAAAATATTTCCAACATTCTTCACACCATTGGAATGAAAAATTATTCTTCGTCAAAGCTGTCATAGGTGAGGCTATCCATGAAACTTCACACACAAATTATGATAATAACTAGATAGGCTAAGAAAACTATACATCTCAAAGAAATTATTTGGCAGTTACCAAGAGATAATAGTGTCTATCTTTTATGGATCCACTAGAACACCTCTTTTAGAAATTTCATAGCTGAGAAAGAATAATTCTTGTATCCAAAAATATGAATTTGATTATTTGGCATAAAAACAATGTTCTCTCATGTTTTCCAACATTCCCACCAAGTGTTTCTCATAATCATCCCCTATCCTTGAATACACCAGTATGTCATCCAAAAATAAAAAAAATGAATACAAATATCACTGAAATATAAAATTAATAAATTCCACACTTACTACTTGTCTATTCATAAGGCCTGAAGGTATTACTATGTATTCATAATGGACATGTCTTCTTTTGAAATATGTCCTCCGAATATCCCCCCTCTGAACTCTCAATTTGTGATATCCTGATCAAAAGTTAATCTTAGAAAACCATTAGGCTACCCTCAATTTATCATAAAAATCATCAATTCATGGGAGTGGATACTAGTTCTTTATAATAACTTGGTTAAGATTATTATAATCCACACATATCTTTAAAGTTCCATCTACTTTATTCTTGAAAAAAATTGTGGCTGCCATCGGAGACGTGATCAACCAAATGAAACCTTTTCTTTTTAGCTCCTCCAAATACACTTTAAATTCCCTTAATTATGTTGGTTCTATTTGATAGGAAAGAAGTGAGATATACCTCATCCCTTGAAGGATATCGATCATAAAATCTACTTCTCTCATTGGTAGAAAATTTGAGAATTATTAAGGAAAGAAATCGAGAAATTGATAGAAAATTGACAAAAAAGAACTTCTCCCAACCTCTTTCATTGATGTAAAGGAAAAATCCACTAACTGGTAGGATATTCTTCCCATAACTGGTGGAAATAATCCCATTGAACATGTATTTATATCACTTTCTCCTCTAAATAGATGTTCAACACCATCCTCAGTCATGAAACTAAATGTTCTTTTATAGCAGTCAATGTGATCCTCAATTTTTTTCAACCAATCCATACCTAGGATTACATCATAGACATCTATCTCTATCATAGAGAAATATCATTTTAGCTCAGCTACGTGAACAGTTATAAAACATTCTATATACATAAAGGCTCAAAATTCACTTCCCCCAATAGGATTTTGAAGTTTTACTACACATGGAATCATCTAAAGTTTTAAACTCAACAAATAAACAACACAAGAATCAATAAAGTAATGTGATTCATCAGTATAAAAAAAACTTTTATAAGGGTAGAATTCAAAAGAATTGCACCTCTCACTATAGATGGTCCCACCTGATCACCCACAATCACCTTCTCTTCTTCATATAATTGATTCATCACTTCACTTTTTCTATGTTTCCCTATTGATATTTCCCTTCCAGAGGAGTCATGGTATTCCTATAATCACTATGACTAGCTATGTTCTGTTGACAAGATTAGTTCTACTATCCTCATCCTGTCGAAGCATATGATGTCTGAAACACATAAAAAGTGTCCCAAGCACCTGACCTAGGAGAACTATAACAATAGTGCTAAAGATTCCCTATCGGGTTAAAAATGTTGAATGATCTAGGTTGTTTTGTAAACACTCTCTTTTTTTTTGGTAAATTTAACCACATTGGAAACAACCTACTTTGCTCTTGGGTCATGGAGGAAGATTTACTGATCCAACCATCTGATTCTGATTAACACTCCCACCTTGGAAGTAGGTTTCCTTCTTTTTCTTTTTCCCAACATTAGATTTACAATGATTTCACATGGGTATCAACATAATTTCTACTCCCACAGTTCTTGATATGTCTCTTTTAACCACCGTTGCTCTATTCACCATTTCCATATGGTCTGCAATACATAGCAGAACTAATTTTTGAAAAATTCTCATTCCTTATCTCTGATCCAAATATGCATGCCTTCAAGGATGCACTAGATACATCCTTTGGTGGAAAGAATAATAAATTCATGAATTTAGAAGCACAATCAGTGAAAGAGATATTTTACCACTTTAGGATGAAAAATTCCATCGTTCTCTGAATCTTGAACATGTGATGATAGAATTGTTTGTTGAAAAATTCATCAAAATTAACCCAACTAAGACCTTGATCTTATTTATCCTACACCGATAGATCCATCCACTAACATTAACAATCCTTAAAAATATACATCACTAGTTTGTCTTTCAGATCCACAGGTCTGCTGATGAAATTGAAGATAAGATTCACAATATTTAGCCAAACCTTTTCCGTTTTTAGTTCATAATCAGCCCAGAATATTGGTGGATTATGCTTTTGGAACTAGATAAAATTTTCCACTTGTCTTTGATCATCCCTCTAGTCCATTGTTTCTATAGCTTTAAACCCTTTAATGATACTTTTAACCATCTGTTGGTTCACATGTGGCTTAGGTGTAGCCACATTCTTCGCAGCTTCTTCCAGCTAGTTTCTACGATACTTACCAGATTCCATTTTCTAATCATCAACCAACTCAGTTAGTCTCACTCTATACTAACTAAAGGCTTAAAAATTTAAAATTGTACCACATCAACTATCACAACATTTCATTCCAAAAATAAACCTTTTCCACTTTGATTTTTTTTAAATTTTAACTTATTTTTTGAAAATCAAACCATTTTTAAAATACCACCATCATGATCCTTTTCAAAATATTTCATTTGAAAATAATTTGAAAATTTCTTTAAAAAATATTCACTTTTTGATAAAACATAAATCAAAAATCAAAATTATGTATGCACTCTAAGTGGGAAGTCATCCCTCTAATGCATGTCATGATCTTATCATTTGATAAACCCATGATAATGAGATTTCAAAATCATAAAATTTCCCCAATACACTTATGTACCCAAATCCCTAGTAACATGATTTTCAATATAAAAAGGTTTTCTACACCATTTTATGCTCTACATTTCTAGTCTCAATAGTCATACTCCTTTCTATGATCCCAACCCAAATAATAGACAAGAATAAAATTCAAATCTATGATCAAAAGAAGGGATGGAGACTTGATACACTAGAAAAAAGAAAAATTTTATACCATTTATCTCAAACTTACTTTTGGACCAAACGGAAATGATACTATTTGAAACATCCCACCCCTTCTCATTGGATTGAGAGGGTGGAAGGGAATTACAAGGGCTTAGGAAATATCCCCAGGATGACAAAGTCTGGAAATAAATTCCAAAGGGTTTCAATACACATGAAGGACAATTTACCCAATAATAATAAACCACTAACCAAACAATCCATAACCAACCAACCACTGTATGATGCATTATAACAATTAAGGAAAACTGAATATTTCATTTATCAAAATCATTGAAGAATCATGTACCGTAGTGGAATACTACAATATCAAAGTAAACAGTGGATGAAAAACTAATAAATATCCAAAAACAACACAATACTCTATGCTCCACATGCTCCATGTTCTAACTTCATCAAACAACACATGTATCATGAGGTAGTGCTAATGATGGGTGACTATTTACCTTTTCCCATGAGTTGGAAGATGACATTGGCAAAAGCACCAAATTTATGAAGCATGGATGAGTACTAAAACTTAGTAGTTTTTCCCCAATGACTTACCTACTCATGGTACAAGGATAGAAAATGTTAGCAACCTTTATATAAAACAATTTTTATAAAGAAAATTATAAAAAAATTTATATCAAAATATAAACAAAATCCATTGTAAATAGTTTCCAAAGGAAAGAACATAAGCAGTTCTTTAAATAATTTCAAATTCTATTTTGGCATAACCTGTCCATTTTCAAACAACCATACATCCAAACATGCATAAAAACAATATAACTTCCTATACTTGTGAGTGGTGAGTCATCCTTCCACTAAACCGTCACATAGTGGACCCCTTTGACAGGGGTACTTTAAATCCATATCCATCTCAACCTTTTGATAGGGGTACATCATGTCCTTATCCATCCCAATTCATATGAACACACACCACATAACCATTCAAACTCTTACCAAATCCAAGTGTGATCAAACAATTCAATAAAAAATAACTAATTTTATTGAAACCATTTTTCATCCATGTAGAAAAACCAAAAATTATTCTAAAATCCTCATTTTAAAACCATGTTATAAAAACACTTTCTAATTACCCACCAATTTATAGTTTCCAAAAACCATCACTCAAGAGGGTTTAAAAAATTATTTCACAACAAATAAACAATGAATTTCAATCAATGTAATAAATTTGAAAATAATCCTTCGTGTTATAAAATAGCATAGCCATGAGTAAATCCATTGACCTCAATATTTTTGGAGAACTAGATAAATTACATGAAAAACATCACAGAACTGGGTTGAATCTCCTTGAACCCACATTGGATATCTTCCCCTATCAAAAGAAGAAAAAAAAATATGCATATCTTGAACCCAAAAACATAGATATACCCTCAACGAGCATAGATATACGAAACCAAAAGAGTGGGGCAAGTAGACATAAGAAACACATTATGAACGACCAAGAACAATGACTTACCACAAGATTCTGGCTTCAACACCACAAGGAAAGGATCCCGAGTGATTCAACTTCAATTGGGAGAGGTTCTCCAACCATTGAGAGACCAAAATTCGATGTTAGGGATGTTTTGGGGAAAAAAAGAGGCACCTAGAGGTTAAAACGAGTTATATCTACAATTTAAGGATCTAACATTGACCGTCACACAATTTAGTCGCACAATTAGGAAAACCATGCACTAACCATGCATTAGCCATTGCCTTAAGGATGACCATCACATGGTCATCTCATATGGCTTTAAAACTATGTTCACACCATACTAAATCCACTAACTCAAAACAACCAAATCCATTTTTCAATGTTCATGATTTCTTTTTAGTGGATTCATGGTCATGAAAAACCCTGCGCTACTTGGGAACCATCCCTTCCCCCTCCTGTATAACTATGAATAGTTTCCACAAACCTTGCACCACCAGGGAACCTATATCAAAAACCCCAAACACTCTTAAAAAGTTCTCCAAACTCTCCAAAACATCAAACTTATACTTTATATACACAAAAAAAAAATAAATAAAGGGTTACATACGTGAAACTGAGGGTGATACACATGCACTCTATTAATTTTCAGTCATATTTAAATTGGGGAAAAGTCAAACATTTCATAGAGAAATCAATAATATATTTCTTTATTCCTTTCCATAAGAAATTTTCCTGATGGTATCTATAAGTTTTTATGATCCCAAAATGATTTGAAAATGGAAGAGATATGAGCCTCACTCAATAGTTATTTCTTCAACAATGGGTATAATGAAATACATATTTTTTTGAATCTCAAAACCCCTTCCTTTCCAATATTAAATTTAGGAAACATACCCATATTAATAAATTCTACATTTTCCTATAAAACACTATCTTCAATAGGATATTTCCTAATTATTAATAGAAAATAATATTGTATCAACACCTGAAAAAAAAAAGTAGTTCCTGCATGAAAAATTTATAATTAAATATTAATGAAATCATTAAACAAAGGATCATGGTCTAGATGTAGCATAGTTACTAAAGCACTATTTTTCAGACTCAAAAAATTTTCTACTCTATTTTCTTTACCTGGATGGTAATGAATTAAGAAGTCATAATCCATTATCAATTCCATCAGTCTCCTTTGTCTCTTATTCAACTATTTATTATTGAATATATACATCAAGATTTTATGATCAGTATATATTTCATAATTTAATTAATATTAATTATGTCTCTAAATTTTTAAATCAAACACTAAAAACTTCCAATTCATGATCACATGTAGGAAAATATTTCTCCTGAGGTTTTAATTGGAATTAAGAATAAGTGACTACCTAATCATTCTACATTAATACACAACCTAGTACCTTCAATGAAATGTAACTATAAACAAAAAAGTCACCATTTTTGGATGATATATCCAAATTTGAATCACTCACCAATATCCTTTTCAATTCATGGAATCATTAATCAAATTAATTTATCTAGATGAACCTAAATCATTTTTTTGTTAAATTATTTAGTAGTCAAGATAATCCTGAAAATATTTCAACAAAATGCCTACAATATTTTTCTAATCCAATAAAACAATGAATCTTTATCACATTTGTAGGTCTTTTCCATTCATAAATCACTTTTGTTTTAGAAGGGTAAATAGTTATTCAATATTTATTTAGAATACGTTTATGAAACAAAATCTACTGTAACCAAAAATCACATTAATTAAATTTTCCACATAGATTCTTTTCTTTAGTGTTTTCAAAATATTCATTAGATCTTTTTCATGATCCTCATAACCATTATAATAAATAAACATATCATAAAAAAACTTAAAAATTATCCAAATATTCATGGAAAAATATATTCATAAGATCTATGAAAAAATATGGAACATTCATAAAAAAAACCACATAACAAAAAATCTCATAATGCCCATATCTAGAAAGAAATTTTATTTTAGGGATGCCATCCTACTTTAGATTTAGCTGATAGTACATAGACCTGAAATCAACCATTAAAGAATACTGAGATACCATGATTTGATCAGACAAATTATCAATATGAGGGAATGTATAAATATTATTAAAAATAAGTTTATTAAATAATCTATAATAAATGAAAATACTCATGAAGACATATTCATTTTTCATTAATAAATTTGGGGAATCCCATGTTAAAGTGATTTGAAAAAATGAATCTTTTATCAAGAAACTACTTTAACTACTTTTTCAATTCTAGAAGTTCTACTTCATCCATTCGATAAGGTGGTTTTAAATTATATTTTCACCAGGGACCAAGTCCAAAATAAAACCAACTTATCAAATATATATAATAACATGTTACTCATTAGAAAAAACTTCTATATATTCATATAATATTTGAACATAATCAAACTAAATAATTCTCTTATTTTTAGTAATATGAGAATGCTAATATTATTTTTTATCTCTTAATAGTTTCTTATGTTATAATAAGTTGTTAATGTTATGAATCGACTCTTATATACAAACAAAAACTCATTTTAGAAAATAAATTCTTTGGATCTATAATTTATCTTAGCATGATAAAATGAAATCCATTCCAAACATAGAGTAACATCAAATTATACAATTGGAAATATAAAAAGGCTAGTAGGGAAAATTATTCCATATATGATAACAATAATATCATTGTAAATTCTTGTTTCCTTTATAATACCCCCATGTGTTTTTATTCAATGTTTTAAAATCATTTCTTGAGGTGAATTCTTTATTTTACAAGAAAATTTTGTAGAAATGAATGAATTTGTAGACCCTGAATCCAATAAGTCATCATAGTAATTTGAATAAATAATTAATGTACCATTACCACTTCATTCAAAGGTCCCACATATAATGAAGTAGTTATAAAATATTTCACCACATTATTATTATTATAGTATTGTTGTTTCCCATCATTTACGTTCTTATTCAGACACACATCCACATAATGACCCATCTAATTACATTTAAAATGACTTATTGTGTTTATTGGATTTGGTCTTAACACTACCAATATATTTTATTTGTAATAATGAGGAATATTCCCAAACTTGCCACATAAAATTCACTTCCTAATTTTCATAAGACATTCCCCAAGAGTTTTTATGACACCTATCTAAAATATAAAACTTGATTCTCTTAACACCAGATTTATTTGATGTATTCTTCCCATTTACCTTCAACCTAGATCTATTTTTATCCTTATTTTCCTAGAATAAAAAGATATCAACAAACTCAATTTCTATCTTCTTGGTATAGAAAACAAGTTTCATAGAATTTAAAATTCATGAGAGGCCAAAGATCTTTAGGTTCTTGGATTTAATCTTGAGTAAAACTGATTAATTTTATATTAAGATCCCGAATGAAATTTTTTATGAACCCTTCCAATTAGGTGATGTTTTGTTCATACATAACCATTGAATCTTACTCCTTCTACCTCAATTACAATAATTTATTTTCAATCCCAAGTTGAACAATATTAGGAAAATAATTTTCAAGGAAAGTATTCTTATATTTATCCCATTACATTGAATAAATCTCTGTTATTTCTCTAGTATTATTAACAAATAAATACCATTGATTGAATTCAACATTAAAATGGTTCATAGAAAGAGTTAACTTTTGATGATCTGAAAAATTCACGACTTAAAATATACTTTTAGAGCTTCAATTCATCCCTATTATATCATTGAGGTAGAAGATCCACTGAATGATGGAGAGTGTTGTCTCATAAAATGATCTACTATTTACATACTCCTCTATGGTAGATTTAGTTACCCTCTAGAATGGATTACACCACCATTTATATCCTTTATCGAATGATCCATCACAACAACAAATCACTGAGTTCCAATTCCAACCATTCCAGGTTGATGATTTGGAAAGATATTATCCTCTTCGTGCCTTCCTACACCAGTTTCCCTATTTCATTACTGTAAAACCATTCTGAACAGTCATAGTTTGGAAAAATCAATACAACAAAATTCAAATGATATATCATGATAATGATAAATTTTAATCTATTAAGGGTATTTACCTATATTAACTAAAAATTTTATATGATAAAAAATATATGAGATCAGCTATAAAGAATACAGAAAATTGATTCTTGAGAAAAAAATCATTCAATTTCATTCTCAGAAATATTTTAGGTTTAGAATTTTATATAATTTGGTCATCACCCTTATATAAATAAAAATTACATCACAAGGTGGAAACTACCACTCAGTGTAAATTTCTTCCACAATAATTTTTTATAAATAATTTTTTTATATATTCATGACATATCTTCAAAATTTTCATCTTTACCTCATCCTTGTCCTTACTCATCTTTAAAAACATGTGAAAAACATTTGAAAATGTAGGATGAGCACAAAAAAATCATAAGGGACATATAAAATGTAACACCCTAGATTCAATTATAGAAATTGAAAACTCTATCTTAATAAAACTATATTATAATGTATATTTTAATATTTCATGTAAAAAAAATCCAATTTTATAAGAATAATATTAATTTTTAACTTTTTCAAAATAATCCTAGAACGAGATTAGAAAATTTTCCTTAGAAAGAATCTTTTATGAATAATTGAAAATTTATTATTTAAATATTTATCCATTTATTTATAAAAATGTGTCATAATATGTATAATTTAACATGAATTGACTAAAAATTCAATAAAAATATAGATAAGATCATTTGGAGGTAAAAATTGATATTTTTCTAAAAATGTTTTTTTAAATCATAATACCTTTCCATTTTAATTAATTAAAATAATAATTAATTATAAATGATTTAAATGAAATTTATAGATTATATATATAACAATATGAATTTAAATCTACTTAATTATTATCACCAATCATATATTTAATGTAATATAATCTTATTCCTGAAAAATGCATTTCTTTAAAAGCATTTATTTACACATTTTCTGTGTTTATTTGTAAATGAAATTTTAAAAATGTGGTGAATTTAATTTTATAAAATGAATTCCATATTTGGAATCCTAATTTACAAATTTTTGAATAATTACACTTTATTTTTTGGTGATAATGAATATTAAAAGTAATAAAAATTTGTCACCACAATTAAGGTTAAAAAATGTTTACTAGAGGGTTAATCTAAAAATATAACAGTTAAAATGACCAAAATAATTGATTAAAATGAATTATTTAGTTTCTTTATCACCATATAATATAGAAAATTTTGGATCCATTTTATAAGAATGTTACTTGACATTAATTTAAAATATTGAAAAATTACAAGTGTTCCACACACAATAATTATAAAAGGAAACCACCTCGCCTCACTTAATCACACCTATTAATCCATTTAGCTTATTTTTTTAACACCCCCAAAATCCTTATCTATGTTATAGTGTCTCTTATCATCCTAAAATAACACCCATATGGTCCTTAATAAGAGACCCAAAGGTAGTTTTTATAAGAAAAGGTAATTATCTTCACCAAGCTCTTTCTTTTTTATGTATTTTACCAGCTTCAATTATATCTTAATAATAATAAAATAATAATAAAGGTATCTTAAAATATACTGAAATTTTATTATGTTTATGTAATTATATTTATTAATCTCCTTCTCCATCAAATATAAAATAATATTGTCACTCATGTGTGCAGAAAACAACTGCCTTGCGAACTGATGTAATTTATTTTTCATCACCGAATCACATGGATAGTCATAATCATGGAAATAATGAATATATAAGATACATATTACATCATATTAATTAAATAAAATAAACACATCATCCAATTAATTACCCTCTCATCCATTAAGAAAATGATAATGTCCCTCATGCATAAGTACAACCCACCATCTCCAAGAAGCAATATGATTCATTTTCATTGTACAAAATTTCAAGAATGATTCCCAAAATGAATATAATTATTAAATATTTTATTTATAACATTAATATAATTCTAGATATTATTTAACTATATCCTATACACAGTAAGTAGAACTTATATGATAAAACATGTATGAAAAAATGAAGTAGTTGACACTTGAAAGAATGGTAATAATGAAATATTATTAATGAACGTGTGATAAAATGTTATAAAAGGATCATATATGATATTATAAAAATGAATATGGTTATTATATAAATTAATTATACATTTAAATCCATTATATATGAAGTTAAATCACATTTAACTAATGGTAAGCATGAGGTAAGGGGTTTCGAAACTCAATTTCCATTCATTGGGTTATACCACTACTTCATTGATTATGTTTTTCCAAGATTATGTTTGAAGTGAAATTTTATTTATTTATGTTTTATTTAATTATTTATATATTTTTTTCACATAATATCTCCATTTGTTAATTCCTTATTAAATAATGTGATATTTGTAATGGATTCCATCTAAATTTTCACTTTATTGAGACATGTTTGGTATTATGCACTTATTAACATTTATGTGGTGTATATACCACCGATTTTTTATATTTAAAATGAATGAATATTTATCCATTATGATAAAATTTTCAATTAATGTTTATTCTTTCAAGGGTTTACAATTTAAAAGTCACCAAATAGGCAATAATTTATTTTACAATATCATTTTTTGGGTTGCCTTAATTTTCATTGATAGAATATTATAAACCATCATTCATAAAATCCATAAATTTTCTTATAATATATATATTTAATGATTTTCAACATTTTATTCCAAATGTTACTCTCTTTGTTACTTGAATCAATAAAATAATTGTGTAAAAGAAACACTGATTTTATTTGTCTTTTTAATCGGAAATATTTGTATTCCATACCCATATTTATCAAGATTGTTTTAAAAAAGTAATTTTATTAAATAAATGATTTATTATTTGATTTTAAAATTGTTTGAAAGGAAAATTTCTTTTATTTCCCATATGTTTTTCTAACCTTCTTTACAAAAAATGAAAAAGGAACGTGTTTAACACATATAGAGTTAAAGAAATTTCTCACCACTATAACCATTTTACAATATTTATATTCTTCTACAGGTTTTCAATTGTATCACACAAAAATTTAGTGAAATATTATTTTAATATTTGACTTCTATTTTATTTATTTTTCCAAAGGGCATGATTTTATTACAAAATCTATATTTTTGATGAAATGATGGTCATATCTTCTATATTATTAATTTTGAGGTCATTATCTTTCTCTTAAAAAATTATCCTTATTAGGTTCATGAGACATTACATTTCTATTAAATATATATATATAATTTTTATCATATATTTTATCATTTCCAAAACTATATACCATTTTTACATACGGTTTTTTACTATGAATGTTATTTGATTGATTGGGGGAAAATATTGAAAAATACAAATTCTTTACTCAATATAAATATTTATTGTTAAGAACTATTATTTATAAATTTAATTAATTATTAAACATATGAGGAATACAAAAAAAATTAATTTAGGGGTGGGACATTATTATTGATATCCCCTCAATGCATTGATATGTCTGATGAGACAAATCATTGGCCAAATTCAATAAGTTTTTACTTCATACCAACCCATCGATTAAAATGTTTTCGAACAAAGATTTGATGATAAAGATATAATGATGTCTGAGATCATGACATCTAATATTATAAATTTACATCATTGAGAATTTAATATTTATTATCTATGAGATTATTACATTGACATTATCCATGGGTTCATTTAATGCTCATGTTATTGATTAAATGGAATGTATTTTAAGTTATCAACCTTTCCATATTTATTATTCCTTATTAACTCATGGTAGCTTTCATTGATCATAGCCCTTACAGATCATTTGAGTTCACCCATATCTTGTTTCCTTTACCTAGGATATAAAGAACAATTATTTAAATGTGTTCAAGGATAAGAAATGTTTTCTATTACTATTTTTTGTATTTTATTATAATGTAAAAATAGGAATCATGTATGTATATAGTTATTAAATACTACTAAATTGATTGATACATTGAGTTTATATTCACTGTATCTTTTCTAATGTAATAAAGTAGACACTTACTTTGAGTTATTAGAGTTGATTTTGTTATAGTTGATATCATATGAAGGTTTGTAGAATCATTTGTATCTAGATTAGAAAACATAGATTAGGGAACTTAATCCTATAAAAAAATTTGAGTTATTAATTATTTCTGGAAAATATCATAAATGTTTTTGGTATGGTAGATATATTGAGTTTTCATTAGAAATATATCCCTTTATGGGTAATAAAAGTTGATGTGGTTTTTTTATAGATGTATCTATAGGTAGTAACCTCAAGAAGAGTTGGTTGAGTATATCTCAGCCATCATTTACTTCACGATGACTGTTCCCTTACTGCACACCTGGTATAAAAACCTATGCAAATATGATATCTTTAATTCACATTTTATTTACAAACCATTATAGAGTATTTGAAATTACTTTTATGATATATAGAAATTCCCAAGGAAACGATGTTTATGATTTCGATGTTAAAAATGAATAAATTTTCAATTTATGATAAGTGTTACATTAGGTTTAGAATTATATATCATGATTTAGAACTCATAATGTTATAAGATAATATAGTTTATTACATTGTCTAGAAATGGTGCATGGAAAGAATAATGGTATCAATACTCGGGGATAATATAGAATTTTACCAGTTGATCAATCCAATAAAATTGGTGTTAGAGCTGGGTAGATCATTGACACATTAAGACAACTAACCTAGGTTATAAATAATAACTTTGAAAACATGGAGAAACATCATGTTCCTTGACATGATACACCTATATCAAAACATTTAAAGCAATAAAATCCCCCATCATTTCATCGAACTAATATTCAACAAGTAGCTAAGCTATGTATTATGTCTCTTGAAATGATATTTCTAGAATTAGGATGGGATAAAAGGGAAAAAATATACCTATAGTATATTATATCAAAGGATATGTTGATCAACGGTGGTCAATGATCCAAAATACCAGGGATGAAGAAGAAATAAAACACACGAAATGGGGATATTTTAATGTAATATTATTTGATAAATATTTCCCTCATGATCAGCAAAGTAAAATAAAGGGAAATTTATTTATCTTAATGAAAAAGGAATAATAATGTTTTGTGAAGTATGAGTAATACTTTACAATACTATAACGGTATTCTTTGGATTAAATATGTAATATGGAAAGAAAAATTGACACTTTATTTGATTTTCTTAAGCCAGTTCTCTAAAGGGTATTATTTTCTCAAAATTAATCATTGTACAATAAAACAATTTTATGTGGAATACAAAAAGAGATGGGATTTTATATATCCTATATATTCAAGAGAAAAAATGTGAATAATAGGTGTAATGAAAACCAAGAATAAGGGATCATGTAAAAGAATCATAAGAATAAAATTAATCAGTTTCCATCTAGTGAAACTTGTGGAAAAAACATCCTAGAAAATTCTTGAAGTGAATGTGAGTTGGTTACAAGTGTAAAGATAATGGTCATCTGGATAATAACTATAAGGAAAATAAAAAAATAATTATTTTCAAGTGTTTAAACATTAATTAAATGGGGATTTAATCAAACCAATGTCCCACGTATCAAGGGAACTTACCACAGAATAGGTTAAGTAGAGAAGTACAATCTTATTCTATCACTATAATCGAGGTTGAAGTTATTAAAGATGCGGTGACTTGTAATTTAATAATATCTTCAAAATTTATCCAATGCTCTATTTGATTTTGTATCCTCACATTATTTTATTTATTCTATGTTTTACATAAAAATTTGATATTTCTCTAGCACCTTAAGATGTGAGTTGTAAGTCAAAACTCTTAGTGGAAATATCACAACAACAAAAAACATTCCTTGTAGTTCCCCTTATGGATTATAAAGAATCAATATTTATAGAATTTTTAATTATAATATTATTGAATATGATATAGTCCTTGGTCTATAATTAATTTTAAAATATTTCAAAAATTTGTTATAATGGGAAGGAAATTACAATTCGTGGTAATGATTTGGAATTCTATATCATTGGAGAGAAGAATTAATCATAAGGTTCATATCCAGATCAACCCCCATTAGTTCTTATGAATGATATTTTTGGGGGAAGAAGAGAAATAAAAATCTACAGATGAAAAAATTTAATCTTTAGATTTAGGATGTACCCATTATATTGAAATAGAGTGATGTATTTCTATAGGAATTACTTAGACATCCACCATTGCATGAAGTTTATTTTTCATTGATTTAATCCCTGATGTAGGACCAATATCAATGACTCCATATTGAATAACCACTATGCATTTTTTGTAATTGAAGAAACTACTAGAGGATTTTTGTAATAAGGGATTTATATGCCCAAGTGTTTCACCAGGGGAGACCCTATTATTTTCATTAAAAGAATATAATTTTATGAGTTTTTTGTTGATTGTAATGAAATCAATGATATTAATATAAAGATCAAGTATACTCTATTGCACATTGATGACTTATTTGATCAACTTCATGGGGATCCTCATTTTTGAAAGATTGACCTTCATTTTTGGTATCATCAATTTTGAGTAAAGTAGGAAGATATTGGAAGGATATCATTTGTTTAAGGCATAGAAATTATGAGTTTACATTAATTCTATTTGTATTGAATAATGAAACCTATGTTTTTATAGATATAATGAATAGTGTATTTAGAGAATATCTTGATAATTGTATTGTGGTATTTATTGATAATATTTTAGTGTATTCTAAATACTCTGTGTACCATGAGAATCAATTTTGGATCATTTTCAGACTCTTAGAATAACAGATTTATATGGGAAATCTAGAAAGTTTGAATTCTATATTTAGAAAGTTTATTTTCATGGGAATATTTTATCTAAGGATCAAATCCCATTTGATCCTGTGAAGAAAAAGGCAGTAAAAAAATGGACTACACCAATGAACATAAATGGGGTATGTAGTTTCATTGGTTTGGCAGGTTACTATTAGTGACTTTTTTTTTAAATTTCTCCTGATTAGCTAACCCATTAACCATGATTACTTATAAATGGGTTAAATTTACATGGATAAAGGAATGTGAATAACATTTTATATAATTGAAATAATAATGGTCAATTATTTTATTTTTACTCTACCATTATGAAATGATAGACTATTGATATATAGTGATGTATCAAAGAATATACTTTGTTGTTTACTTATATAGAATGATGAAATTATGGATTATGTATTAAAGAAGTTAACGACTCATGAACAGAACTATACAACTCAAGATATTGAGTTGAAAACTGTAATCATTACATTGAAGATATTAGAAATTATCTCCATAGTTAACTATATGAGATATAAAAAGATCATAAGAGTATGAAATATAGATTTTCATAGAACGATATCAGTATGAGAAAAAAATAGTGTCTTGAGCTATATAAGGATTATTATTTCCCAATACACTGCCACCTAGGTAAGGAAAAGAAGGTAAAAAATACATTATGCAAAAAATATCATGGAGTTTTTACTAGAATAAGGATTTATTGGGATCCCATGTTCATGGATATACTAAATATGGATATGGGAATTATTAAGGAAGGAGAAACATCACTCCTTTTAAAATGATCACAAAACCACATTTATTATAAAATATAAAAATTTCTCAACCGGATGATGATTATTTTCTAAAGAGAATTAATGTCATAAATTATAGTAAATTTGAAGACTTCATATATGAATATGGCATTCTCAAATTTAGAAAGAGGCTATGTTTTCCATCTATAACTGAGCTATAAATGAAATTATTGGATGATTCTCATAGCTTGAATTTCTCTATACACTATAGTAGATCCAAGATGTATTAGGATTTGGAGGAAACATAAATGTGGGATAATACGAAGCAATAAATTGATGATTATGTATCAAGATGATATATTTGTCAATAGGTGAAGGATTAGAGATAATACCCTTGATAATTCATACAACCTATAACTATTACTATGTATAAATGGTATGAAATTACTGTGGAATTTATCACTAGATTACTAGATACTCCTAGAAAGAATGATTCAATATGGGATATTATAGATTATCTTAAAAATATAAACATTACCTTTATATATGAAAAGATTTACCACTTGAGTGCCTTGAATGACTTTATATAAATAAAGTTTTAAAAATTCATGGAACACCTCATTCAATTGTGTCCGATTGTGATCCACAATTTACATTCAAATTCTAGAAATTTATTTTGAAGGATCTTGATATCAAACATCATTTGAGCACAAAATATCATCGTTAGACTGATGGATAGTTTTAAAGGAATTTTAACACATTATAAGACATGTTTATATATTGTTAACTTGAATTTTAATGTATGTGGGATCAATATTTACCGTTTTTAGAGATTTTCTGTAACAATATGTTTCTTCTAAGTATTCAAATGGAAGCATATAAAACATTATATTCCAAGTGATGTCTTACTCTAACTTATTGGGATGATGTTGGTGGAAGGAAGCTTATAAAACAAAAACATGTTGAGGAGACAATGAAAAAGTTAAAGACTATTTAGATTTATATTAAAAAATCTCAAAATCAGAAAAAATATTTATACTGATAACCATAGGAAAGATTTGTAATTTCAAGTGGGAGTTCACATTTTCATGATAGTATATCCATATAAGGGTGTTATAAGGTCCAGTAAGAAAGGAAAACTGACACCCAAGTACATTAGACCTTTTGAAATTCTATAAATACATGAATATGTGCAGTACTATTTGGAAATTTCACCAAGAATATATAAATTTCACGATGTTTTCCTTATCTCATTATTAAGTAAGTATTTGCTAGACCCAAAACATATGCTCACCTTTGATGGAATATAATTAGAACCTAATCTATATTACTGTGAAGATCTAATCCAGATTCATAAGACTAGAGAAAAGGTGTTAAAAAATTATCAAACTCAACTAGTAAAGGTACCTTGGATAAATCATAAAAAGGACGAAGCAATAGGTAACCAGATGTTGTTATGAAGAATAACCACCCTCATTTATTTAAAAAGTAATATCCATGATAATTTTGAGGTTGAAATTTATGTAAAAGGAAAAAATGTAACACCCAAGATTCAATTACAATAAATAAAAATTTTAAATCAATAAAACTATAATATAATGAACATTTTAATATTTAATGTAAAAAAATTCTAATATTATAGGATGAATATAAATTTTAAATTTACTAGGTCAAAATAAATATAAAATGTTTTCTTGAATTTCTCACATAGAAATAACCTTTTGTGAATAATTAAAAATGTGATATTTAAATATTAATAATTTTATTTGTAAAAAATGTTATTATATGTATAATTAACCATGTATTGACTATCAATTTGATATAAATAAGGATAAGATCATTTGCAGGTAAAAATGTTTATTTTTCAAGAAACTATTTAAAAAAGCATAATGTATTTCATTATAATTAATAAAAATAATATTTAATTATGGATGATTTAAATTAAAAGTATATATTATATATTTAAATATATATATTTAAATCCATATAATGATGATTAATTTTTATATAGTTAATATAAGACCATCTTATTATTGGAAAACACTTTTCTTGAAAAACAAAATTTCAATACATTTTGTAGGATTATTTTTGAATTAAATTATGAAAATGTTTTGAATTTAATTTAATTAAAAGGATTCATTATTTTTAATAATAATTTACACATTTTGAAAAAAAGGCCAGTTTCATTTATTTTCATAACGAGTAGTAAAAATATTAAAACATTGTCACATTAGTTAAAGTTAAAATGGGGTTTAAAGTAAAGGTTAAAATGAACTCAAAACATACTAATACACAATTGGTTGGTTGGATTTTGATCTTACCCTTAAAAAATTTAAACATGATCCATTTTGGATCCATTTTTCTCAAAAATTGACTTGATATTATTTTAATTCATTAAAAAAATTAGAGGTGTGCCACTCACCTCAATTATAAAAGGGTACCTCCTCCCCTCACTTATTCATACCTCTGGATCCCTTTAGTTTGAATAAAATGTACCAAAATCTCTCCCAAAATCATTATCCATGATCTATATCTTATTTTATTCCTAAAATACCAACCCAAGGGCTTTTAATAAGAGAACCAATGGAGGTTTTTCTAAGAGAAGGTAATCATCTTCACCAAGTTATTTATTTTTTACTTCTTCTTTTTACACCTTAAATTTTGTATTAATAATACCAATATAATAAACAGATATATAATATACAGTTATATGTTATTATAATATTTAAATAATATTTATCCATCTCATTCTCCATCCAATGAGAAATAATAGTGTTGCTCGTGTATACAACAGACTACCATCTCACGAATCGATGTGATTTTTTACATCACCGAATCAAATGGATAGTCATAATGAAGGAACTAAAGAATATATATTTTACCTAGAAAAAAATATTTATTTTTTAAAATAAATATATCATCCAATTATTTAACTATTCACCCATTAAGAAAATGATAATGTTGCCCATGTGTGCGTACGACCTACCATCTCCACGAAGCGATGTGATTCATTTTCCTTGTAAAAAATTTCAAGATTGATTGGAAAAATTTATCAAATGAATAAATATGATATTTATGAAATTAATATTATTTTGTTAATAATAGAAACATATCCTATGAAAAAGAACTATAACATCCATGATAAAAAAAATCATGAAAAAACGAAGCAATTAACACGCAAAAACAATGGTAATAATGAAATATTATTAATGAACGGGAGATATGATGTTATAATAGTATCATATATGATATTATAAATAATAATATAGTGCTGATATAAATTAATAATTTTTTTAAAACAATTATACATGAGGTTAAATCAAATTCAACTAAAGGGAAGTATGATGTAAGGGATTTCCTAACTCAATGTTCATTCATTAGGTTATACCACTAATTCATTGATCATGTTAAGCCAATATTACATTTGAAATGAATATTGATTGATTGATTTTTTATTTTATGTTTTTTGGGTTATAAATATATTACACATAATCTCTTCATTTATTAATTTCACTTCCATAATGTTATCTTTGTAAGGCATTTTGTCTAAATTTCCACTCCATTGAAACATATTTAGTATTATGAACCAATTTACTGTTATGTGGCTTATATAATAACCCTTTGGTATATTTAACATGAATATATATTTATTTATTATGATTAATTTTTCTATTAAATTTTATTATTTCATGGTTCTGCAATCTAAAAGGTATAAAATAGGTAAGGATTTATTTTACCATCTAATTTTATGGGCCTACCTTAAATTTAGTTAAAAGAATATTATATGAAATCATTTATAAATTATATATATTTTATTATCATTTATATATTTAAGTGGTTTCCATATTTTCTTAAATATTTTCCAATCTTTTTCACTTTAATCTATCAAATAAATGTTTAAAAGAAACACAAATTTTATTTCTCTTATAATCGTATATATTTTTCTTCAATATCCATATTTTTCAAAATTGGTTTACAAAAGTAATATTATTACTAAAAGGATTTATGAAGAAAATTTTATGTTATCCTTGAATTTTTTAAAGGTTTGAAATGAATAATTCTAATGATTTTTTAAAGTTTTTTTCAAATTTATTTAAAAAAAGTCAAATGGAATTTTTTTAATGAATAAATATTTAATGAACTTCCTTGTCATTATTACCATTTTATAGTATTTATATTCTTCTACACATTTTAAGTTATTTTAAAAATAAAAAAATTTAATTAAATGTTATTTTAATATTTCACATCCATTTTATTTATTTTTAAAAAGGTCATCATTTTATTATAATACCTATATTTTCAATGAACCTATGGTCATCTCTTATCTCTTATTAATTTTTTTCATTATATTTCTATTTAAACATTCACTTTATTATGATCATTGTGCATTATGTTTCTCTAAGCTATAAATGTGATATGTATCAGGTATATGATTTTTTCCTAAACCACATACCATTTTATATATGGTTTTTTTACTTTGAAAGTAATTTTATTGACTGGGGAAAGTCATGATAAATATGTATTATTTACTCAATGCAAATAATTATTGATAAGTAATATTTTTTATTAATTTAGTTGATCATTAAACATTGGAGTAATTAATTGAAAATGAAATTATGGGTGGGGACCGATTATATATTTCCCCTTGATTCATCGACAAGTCTGTTGAGACAAATTAGTTGGCCAAATTAAATGGGTTTTTGGTATATGCTTACCCATCGATTAAACAATTTTGGCACAAAGATTTTATATTAAAGATATGACACTGTCTGCGATCATGATGTACAATATTATTCATTTCCTTCATTTAGAATTTAATTATTATTATCCATGACATTATTTCTTTAATATTAACCATGGATTCATTTTATCATTAAGTTACAGATTAAATGACATGTGTTATCAGTTCTCTACCTTTATATATTTCTTACTACATATTTAGTCATGGTAAATTCTATTGTACTTTACCCTAAATGAGAATTTGATATCACCCATATTTGTTTTCCTTTCCGTAGGATATGAAGACTAATTCTTTTAATAAGTTTAAGGATGCTGAATGTTTTCCATTAATACATTGTATATTTTATTCCAATGTAAAAATTAAAATGATGTATGTATCTAGTTCTCTAATACTGCTAAACTGATCCTTTCTTTAGGATTATATCTATTGTATCTATTTCAATTGAATAAATTATAAAATTAATCTTGGTCATTGGAGTTGGAATTCCAACATAAAAAACTCATTATTCCATGAATACTATTAAAAATTTTCCTTTTTTAAAATATAATTTGTTCTCAAAAAAATCCTTTTTACCAAAAAAATAAACTTCACCACCCCTATATTGTCATAAAATATTTTATAAGGATTATAAAAGGAAAAATAAAAACAATATAGGTTTCTTGAAAATAATTTAAAACTCAAGGAAATCTATACATTTCACCCTTAAGAAGTTTCATAAACTTCCATTTCAACTTAATATCCTTAGCTTTACTTGTGAAATCATAAAATTTCCACAAATATTTATAGAAAGAATAGATAAATCATACAGAGAACTTTGAAATACAATATAATATTACTCTCATAATCACTATTATAAATAGAATAACTTACTTGGTAAATTCGAATAATCTATTGAGAGAAACCTAAAAAGTTAACTCTATCCCTTTTACCAATCCATTGGAGAGCTATATTAGGCACAACCATCATAATGAGATATATCAGGCACACCCATCATCATTAGCTATACCAGGGTTATCAATAATCATAAAAAAATCCCTAGAAACATAAAATAATGATAATTCATGAAATATTTAATTCCATTATCATACTCATAAAAATATTCTTTTCACCCATAAGAAAACATTTTCAAATATTGATATATCCATTAAATTTAAAAAACTTTTTTAAAATACCAAAACCAAAGGGAAGGAAGGTATTTCTTAGAAGAAAGCATGAAATATTTTAAAATAATCCAAACAAAAAATAATGGTTGTTATTGTGGGATGAATTTTTGAAAACTTATACATTAAATTAAAATAATCCCTTTTTCATTTTTGTCAAAACATTACATATAAAATACATAAAAAGATTACTTTTTAAAAACATTAAAAAAAAGTATATAGAGACATAAAATTTAGCTTATAATTAATTTGTTTCTATATACATATATCTATAAAATAGTTTTAAGAACATGGACATGGAAGAAAAATATTTAGAAAATAAATCTCTAAAGTATTTAAAATGAGGTTTTAAAGTTAAGTGTTCCTTACCACAAGTCAGAATCATCACATATGTTATATATTTTCCAAAATAATAAACTTATATTAATTATTTACTTAGTTATTTTTTTTAGATTTTATTATGCCTTTTATTTTATTTATGACCTTATTATATATAATTATTTAATCAATTAAGTTCACATCAGATATTCTGATGATATTCAGTATAAATGTCCAAAATCACTTTGGTAAGATGACTATGGTCAAAGAGGTCATTATTTCATCCTATCTATAATAATAATAATGAAATAATTATCATTTTTATACATTAATTAAATTTTAAAACCAACCATGAAATATGGTCATGAAAAATGAATTACGTCATAATCATGGAGATGGTAGGCCATATAGACACATGAGTAGCATTTTTATTTTTGAAAGAGCATGAGTAAAAGAAGATAAATATCATTTAATCTTTTAAGAATTATTATTATATCATAAATATCATATTATCTATTTAAATACACTTATATATATCATCTATGTGATGTGATCATGAAAAATGAATTACATTTCTTTGTGGAGGTGGAAATCTAGATGTAAGCACCAACGACGTTATCATTTCTCAATGTATGGAATGGTAAGAAATAATATGATATATTATCTTTAAAAAATGATAAATATGTCATGAATATCACATATATACATTAAATGAATCATTATAACCATCCATGCTATAAATTTATGAAAAATGAATTACATCAATTCGTGAGGCGGTAGTCCACTGTACACATGAATGATGGTTTCGTTTCCCATTCTACGGAAGAAGGAGAAGAATATATGTTATTAATTTAGTATAAAAACATCTCAATATATGGAATATACCAATGTTAATATTTTATTTTGTTTCAAAAATATTTAAGGTGGTATAAGAATAAATAAAATGAAAATTATTAGCTAAGAACAATAACTCTTCTACAGAAAACCTCTTTAGGATTTTATATAAGGAATTCCTAGGGTGGTTTAATGATCCAAATAGGGACTCTATAACACATAGAGATATTTAAGGAATATATTTTTTAGGTATTTGACAAAAAAAATTCTCTTGAACTGGATATGGGAAGAGATGGGGTGTCATTTCACTACTACAGTTTTGGGTTTATTCAGCATTAGTGAAAAGAATTGATAAAGGTTTCCTTTTTTAGTTCTTTTTTAGCACCAATAAAGGGCACTATTATCAGTGATATATTTGTAGTGCTGATAAAGTATTACCTTTGTTAATTCATTTTATAGTGGTGATATAGGTCTTGATCGTGCACACGATTACCATATCAAACTTGCAGATGTTCGACCACTTATTTTTATATGATTCTATGACATCACCACTCCAAAATTTTATTATAAGGATGGGATCCAGCGTACAATATTCACACAACTAAATAGGTCCATGTTCCTTCATGGGACTTGGCCTAACCTATGCTATCTGCAGGCTTTATCCCACACTCTTCTCAATAGGCCTTCCTTGTTGAACTACTAAAATTGATGGCTCTTCATATTGAAGGATAACTGACTTCCTAATATAAATATAATTAAATTTTAATTGGATATATATATATATATATTGAAATATATGAATATATTAAATATTAATACATATATATATATATATATTTTATTTGATTAATATTTGATAAAATTTCTTAATTTTTAATAATAATTTTTATTTATTCATTTTTTATAATTAAATTTATATTTCTAATATAAAAATATATATTGATATATATTAAAATATATATTGAGGGATGGAGTATTTATAAATTTTTTTTATAATTAAATTTCTATTTTATATAGAAAATATATATCGATATATACAAATATATTAATATTAATATTATAACAAACAAGCTTGGGTACTCTAGTAACCTGAAAACTGAGCTATCCCGGACCTAGGTCGAAGGGTTTTCTCAATCCCCACAGGTTTTTGACAAGAACTTGACATCATACAAAATGAATGTGGGAATGAATTTTCCACAAACATTGTAGAATCAAGATAAAAAAGTTATTATGTATACAAAAGAAACTCTACAGGGACATGTGTACCATAAGTCAAATAGGTTAACAACCTAAAGTACTATAGAAAAGTATAAGAAAATAGGATGAAATCCCAAGTCCAAGTGGATACAACACTCCAAGCCCAATGATAAATATCTACTAGCTCCTCCAAGTGGTTCCCTACCCTTTCTCAGATCTAGAAGAAGATAATCTAAAAACACCCAAAGGCACATGTAGGGTGTGAGATAAAAGCCCAGTAGGGTCTCACCAAGGATTATATAATATATTATAATATATAGTTAACAAAATAAATCATTAAATTTCAAATAAGTAGGTTTGGAATTTGAAATTAATATTTAGACAAATCATGATTTATAGTTTAAATGATTCACATAATTTAAAAAAAATTGAATATTTTTTTTATAAAATAGTTTATATCAATTAGAAGGCTTTAAAAATAGTTACAACGATTGAATATATTATTTTCAAAAAAAAAACAAGTGAGAAACATGGTCATACACCTAAAGGTATTATAGTTATATGAAAAGGGACTCTTCACAGAAAAAAGTAGTCAGAAAATTATGTGTACATACATTCCCATCGATATTGAACAAGGAGTACTAATCACCATCCCATCAGGGATGTTACTATTGAATATATATTGTTAGAGTGGTAAATAATTGAGTGATATTTGAATTACTAAATGAACAACTAAGGCTTTCATGTGATCTAATACAAATCAATGATGGGTAATTTACTTTAAGAATGTTTAAAATAAAATTCATCTTGTTCTCCATTTCAAATATACCAATTTTCATTTAAAAACCAAAATGGGTTTTTAGTAAGAAACAATAATTTTCAAGATAAAAAATAGCGGGTTTCTATCAAAATCACTTTAAGCCATTTTTCTCATATAAGAATTTTAAATCAATTCACAATTCAATTTTACAATTATATTTTAAAATTTAAATTCAAAAATTTAATTCCACAAATTTAATTCAACAATTTCTATCAATTTCCATAAACACACCAAAATTCAATGGAATTGGGGGTTTTCCACAAATTCCTACCAAAATCCAATTTCAAAAACATAACTCCAAATTTAATGGAATAGAGTTTTTAATAATTCAATTGAATGAAATTTCTAGAAATTTAATTTAAATCAAACAATTGAATTTAAATCAATCAATGTAGGGTTAATAAAATTTTACCATCATAAAGGAACCACCTACCTCAGGATCACAAGATCTCGAAATGAAAATCCCTAATAATGATTCACCAATAAAGGATGATGAAAATGGGATCCAGGAACCACACCTATATTTAAGATCCTAAACAATGGTTATTAGATCCTCCAATAACCTAGAGATCTAAAAAACCTTAGGGAGGGAAGGATAAGAAGATAGAGAAAGACATCGAGAAGAGGAAACCTACCAGATAGGGATTGAACATTATTCTCTATGCTTAGATCTTCTTCTAGAATGGTGTATAGGGTCCAAAATACTCCCTTGGGAAACCCTCTGGAAGAAGAAAATGTTTGGAGTCAAATTAGGTCTATAGGTCACCTTAATAGGGGGTTTTTGGGATGTTTAAAATAAAATTTCAGATTAAAAAATATAGTACACATGGTTAGATATGTAGAGATGAATGGTTAGAACAAATAGGGTGCCTATTAAATGGGTTTCTTGGTTTCTACTAATTTAGTGCATGGTTTTTTAAAACATGTTCCAACCATGAAAAACCCCAGTGTCTGATTTTTCATGGTTTTCCTTGAAAGGGTGCACGGTTTGGGAAAACCCTGCCCCAACCATTCACAACCCAGAAATTTAAAAAAATTATAAAATTTTAAACTAAAAACCCCAAATAAAACAAAATAAAATTATTGTAAAATGTGGGGTGTAGGAACATCTGAAAACAGTAATAGGATGTTACAACATCCACACCAAAAAAACTTTTTGACCCCAGAAATCCTACTTAAAAGCTTCCATGACAATAAGATTAGGTAATTTCTATCTCATAAGTTTCTCTATCTCCCATGTCTCATGAGAATAAGAACTGTTCTACCATAGTACTCAAACCAAAGGTATTATCCTCCCATAAAGTACCTTAGTTTTAGAATCAACTATCTTTACTAGATGTTCAGTCATGGATAAATCAGGTTCGAACTCAAGATCACTCTAGCTCAAAACATGTTGTGGATCAGATAGATAATTTCAAAGTTGAGATAAATAGAACACATTATGTATTGACACTATATGCAGTGGAAGTGATAAATGATAATAAAATTTACCGATATACTCAATTAACCAAAAAGGACCAACAAAACTGGGAGCAATCTTTCATTGACTCTCAAGAAACCAATGAACCAAATAGGGTGAAACTTTTAAGAACACCTAGTAACCAATTGATAAATCTAATAGTCTATGATGATGATATGGATAAGAATTATACTAGTTCTATTCCATCAACATTATATGATGAATGAAATGAATATTTTCCACCATCTCTTTAACCAAATATGGTATAACCAAGGAACTTTCACCCATCTCCGATGAACAAAATGGGGATCTATAAGGCTAACCATTCCATTACTCAAAAAGATCCATTCTAATCATGGACTTGTAACTATATTTTTAAGTATACACAAAAATACATAGATTTTCATCCCAATATCCACTAATGGTGAGAGCATAATCATGAAGCATATCCTCAAGAATCTGTATAGATCTTTCTGTCTCGCCTTCTGACTATGGAGGGTATTCCATAATCAAATAGACCCGAGATCCCAATGCCTCTTCTAGGCCTCTCCAAAAGTGACAAGTAAACCATGGATCCTTTTCAGAGACTATAGCATATGAAAATATGTGAAAACTAATAATATATTTCACATATATATTTCCCAACTCCTCAACTTTGGTTGTATCACAATTGGGTATAAAGTAATCCGACTTGGTCAACCTGTTGATCACAACCCATATCACATTCTTCTTTCTCTGGGTATGAAAAAACTCAGCCCCAAAGTCCATAGAGATCTCATCCCACTTATAAGTAGAAACTATAAGTGGATGGTTCTAATCCTTGACCTACTAAAACATATAATAATGAGAGAGAAATTATGTAATTCCCTGTCTTATACATAGACACCAAAATCATTTCCACATGTCATAGAACATCTTCATGGTTCCTCAGTGCACTTCTCATTGGGAGTTATGAAAATAACCCATCACAACTTTTCTTTACACTAACATAAAAACAAAATGATTCCTAAATCATATAATTCCCTCTTTGGAGAATGACCACTTAGAAATGGTCACCCCACTATAAATACTATTTATAATTCTATGGATATCATCATCAAGATTCTATTCTTGATGAATCATCTTGAGGGGAGAGAATGTCATCTGAACACTGGCCAAAGTAACTTCATCCCATGATTCCTAAATTCCAACATGCAACTATGCCAAGAGAGCTATCAAGTTCAACTCTTCCGATGATTCCTTCCCTGCCTGGGTTAGAATATTCATTCTTAATGCATCTGTAATGACATTCCCATTCCCCAGGGCATAGGCAATGTCAAAGTTGAAATATTACAGCTTTTAAACCCAAATCCTCTAGTAGGGATATAAATATTTTTGAGATAATATATAACTCAATCTCTTGTGGTTTGAAATCATGGTAAACCTTTCTCCAAAAATTTATTTCCACCAAATATTAAGTGCGTGCATTACATCTTCAAGTTCAAGTTCATGGGTTGGATAATTATTACCATGTGGCCAAAATTGATGAGAGCCATACACAATGACATGATCACCCAACATAAGGAAAAAGCTAAACCTGAAAACGATGCATCACAGAAGGATACATAGCTGCACCCTTCCTTTGATGAGTCAACAATAGAACTCCAGTCAAAAGAAGTTTCAATTCAACAAAAGAATTCTGACATTTTTTATAATAATAAAAATTTATTTTCTTCTGATTTAGAGAAGTCATTAAAGAATCCAACTTGGATAAGTCCTTTACAAACTGATGATAAAACCCAGCTAGACCCAAGAATCTCCAAATCTCAAAATCATTTCATGGTTATTCCCCTGTCATAATAGCCTTTAAATTTTCAGGATCAACTAGAATACCATGTTCTAACACTATGTTCTCTAAGAACTTCAATTCATGAATCTAGAAATCAAATTTCAAAATCACGTCATAAATTCAGTGATTTCTGAACAATTCCATAACTTCTCTTAGATGACACACATAATCCTCCTAAAACATAGAGTAAATAAGGATTTAATCCACAAAAAAACCTTACAATTATTGAGATACTCAGGGAATATCTTTTTTATTAAATAAATAAAGTCTATATGAAAATTGTTTAAACCAAATTTCATGGAAATGTACTTATAATGGTCATACCTGCTTTGAATGGTGGTTTTATAAACATCAATATATTTTATCCTCAACTGGTAGTAAAAAGTTCAAATATCAATCTTCAAGAACCACTTCACTACTTTTTAACTAATCAAACACATCACCAATCCATGAAAACAAATAATTTTCCTTTATTGAGAATCTATTCAGTTTTTTATAATCAATTTAAAGGAAAATGGAACAATCAACATTTTTAGAAAAGAGAAATGGTTCCTCCCAATGGGAAACACTCAAGAATATAAAGAATATATCTAGAATATCATATAACTAAGTCTTAAAATATTTTATTTTTTTGGTTCCATGTGGTAAGAAGCAATAGATTCTACTTGAGCACATGGGAAAAAATCAATAGAAAATTATTCCTCCTATATCAGTGGAAAACTAGATAAATCAGAAGGAAAAATGTCGGGAAAAACTGTAAAATTGGAGGGAGATCACCGCTCAAATATTCCCTCTCCAAATCCATAGAAACATAAATATCACTTCCCCAAAATCTAGATATGAAGGATGTTCTCTACTCAACCTCATTTTTCATTATCCTTGAAAGATATTAAACACCCCATTGGGTGTATTGAAGGAGACTCATCTAGGATAACAATAAATACAAGATTTATTGCAAATTGATCTAGTCTATCCCGAATATCATGTTAAGAGAATTCATGCTGAGAATAATAAAAATCCAAGTAATCTCAAAATATGATAAATAGAAAACACAAGCAAGACTATGGAGACCCTGCTCTCTCTTCATTATAAGGGGTTTAATAATATCCATCATGTAAGTTATAAGTTTATTAAGAAGATTTAGTAGATTAAAAATAAGTTTTTAAATAAAATAATTCAATGCACCAGTATCAAATAAAGTAGTCACTAATGATGAAGATATAGCGATGATACATCTCACAGTCACTGGACCTATATTTTCTTTCTCTGGAGACTATATCAGTACATAAAGAGGCTTCATTATGAATGTATATGGATGGAACCCCTTTGTACATGTAGTAACTGATTGCAACATAGTTTTATATGGTTATGATGATCCTGTGCCACAACATGAAGTATAATAGTAATGTAATAACATCTTTAGGTGACCCGAGCATCTATAGGAGCCACATATTTTGGGAACCTCAGTGAGAACCTATCTAGAATTCACATGATTTTCACACTAGTATAAAATAAAAGTTCCTCTTACAAACAATGTAGGAGGTTTATAAAAACACTAATATCTAGAACCACTATGAGAATAATCATGCTTCCTCTTTCCCTTAGGGGAATTCAGACTGCCATGGGGAGAGAAAGAAACTCCTAACAACCTTGACTTTCCTTCCTTGTCCATTTAAACCATTAGAGCTCTATCTAAAACATCAGAATAAGAGGGAAGATTTAGCAAGAAATCCTATGAAAAAGTATCTAATCGAATCCCCAAATAATATCATTGAGTCTCTATCTTCTCATTTGATACTATCTTAGGGGACAACTACACTAGCTTTGCATATAAGGACTCGACCTTAAACATTACATAATCTTGAATTAAATGAAAAATTCACTTTGAGGATATTTTTAGGTTTAGAGTTTTTAAAAATTAGGCATAAAAATTACATTACATCTCAAAAATTACATGGTAGATACTTCTACTCAATTTCCATTTTTTTTCAGAAAATAAAAACTATTGAATAAATGAGACATGTCTAGTTCCATGTTTTAGACAGCATGAATTTTCCTTGATCCCATCCTTGACCCTATTCCACTTTATTTCCTATGAAAAACATTTCAAAAACTTGGGATGAGCATAAAAATATTAGTAAGGGATAAAAAAATAAGGAAAACTATTATATTTTCAAAAAAACAAGTAAGTCATGAATACTTTATCATAAGTAATATTTTCCCCCTTTATGAAGTAGTAAATACTCTTCACTGAATAAAAGATAGTTTCTTACCCTTTTGTAACTAAAATATTTCCATAAAACCTATATAAAGAACATATAAAACATAAAGGCAACTTGGGACATAAAAATTATTAAGTGGAATAGCCATACATTCAACTTCCACAAATATCACTAAATAGAATAGCTATATTGCCAACTTCCATATGCAATGCATTGGAGGTTATAACGTAACCACCCATCCTGGTTTATCACGACACCACCCATCATATGGATTATCACGTAACCACCCGTCAAATATCCAAGTACCATAATAAGACAAACAATATTTCAAATATAAACATTTTACTAATAACATTTCATTTGAAATTACAAGAAGTAATTTCAAGATATTTAATTAAGCATTCCATTTTCATAAACCATTTAAAAAGAGATTTTTGAATCAATGTGTCCCATACCACTTTGAAGATTTTAATGGAATTGTAATTTTCAAAAATTAATGTCCATATAAATAAATACTCTAAAACATTTTGAAAACATGGAAATAAAAGATAATTATTTAGAAGAATAAATCTTTAAAACATTTATAATGATATTTTAGTTAAAGAGTTTTTAACAAAATGAGATACTCTTTAATACAAATAATTGAGGAATAACATTTAATCTGAACTTTATAATATCATTATAATAAAGATATTCATTATTTAATATGACAAAGGATAGTATATACACCACATAAGAGTGAATTGGTTCATAACAACAATGAAGTCTTAATGGAAATGTAAATTTAGATGAAATCCCTTATAAAGACGGTATCCTTAAATTAAGGACAAATCAATCACATAATTATGTGTGACAAATATAAATACACCCAATATAAGTGGATATTAAGTATAACAAAATTATATTTCATTCACACATATTCATAGGATTACATATTCAAGAAGTACAAGTTTAACCCAAAGAATTGAAATTGGGTTAAGAAGTTCCCTTGCGAAAATTCGAAAGCCTAACGGCGTCACTTTAAGATTCAGAAAATTTGTTGATGAGATAAAAAGGGTATATCATCACATGGAAATAAAAGTTACATCAAAATAGATATAAAATAACATATCCCAACATAATATGATGTAAATTAAAAGACATAACAAAAAGAAGTCTTCTAAAAAGAGGAGGGTGAAAGGTTGCCTTACCGATTTGGTAACTTACAAAACATAAGCCACATGATAGAAGGACCATAAAATTTAGATATAAATACCCATAAATTAAATTATATTACACAAATATTATAATCATGGGCATTACATACACCACTCTTAGGAAATAGTGACAAATAGAGCATGAATCTCATGGGAATAAAAAGTGATATAAAAACCCTTTACCTCGTTGAAATCAATCAAGTCGTATGACCAAAAGATAATAACCAAAAAATTATTCATATAGTAAAATTAATATAAATAGAGTAATAATAATATATACCAATGTCAGTATACATTACACCACATGTAATAAATAAGTGGTGAACAATGGAAATCTCACGAAATTAAAAGTTACATAAGAAATCCCCTTACATCGTGTCCTACTTGACTCGTTTGTTCCTTGTTCTTCCTGAATAATAAACTAAAGTTAATTTATACTTTATTAAGAACATTTATCAAGTTTATTATACTTTTTTATATCACTTATTACCATGTTATAAACATTATTAAATCATTTAATTTAATAATGATCGTTTGGTCGATATTTGGTACTTGAGTAAAAAATGAACACTTTATAATTACAAGTGGTCCATGTGGTCAATAGTCCATTATATATAGAATGGTATTAATGATTTATATATCATATAAATCATATATATCAAGTACTATATGTATTTATAATAGTACATAACATTTTGGGGATAAGAAATGAAATGCACCATTCATGGAGACGGTAAGTCGTACGTACACATGAACGCTACTTCCATTTATATTTCATATTTCAATGGAATTAAAACATAATTATACAAAGGTATATTATAATTCCAGTATAATATCATATATAATATCATTAACTATATATTTTATACATCTCACATATGGCATTAACGAGTCATATCACTTTATGGGGGCAGTAGTCCGTACTTCCTCAAATGAAATTATCGTGTTTAACCATTATGGAAACCATAAAGGTAGGATAGTAATGTAAAATACATAAGCATAAAGAAAATATAAACATAATATATATCATATAAAAATACATTTCCATCTTAATGGCCACCATTAGAGGCGGTAGGAGATAATCGAATAGTCATCGTTTTGTGAGGTGTTAGTTTTCCATCCAAAGAAATAGTATGTTATTCAACCATTAGATGGAGGTGTGTGAAAGTGTAGTTAAAATAATTCTCATAACAAAATCCTAGTATATTGAGGATATATTTTTTGTTATAAAATAAAGTAATAAAAAGAGTTTGGGTGTTGGAGAAGTAAAATAAAAGAAAAGAAGCTAAGAGGAAACATTACCTTTAATTTGGGTATCTTCCTTTGGTTTGAACCAAAAACACTTCTTGAAGTGTCTTATTCCTATAGTAAGGCTTATAAGAGGAGTATAGTGATGTAGGTAGCTTAATTTTTCAGATTTTGGTCAATACAAAAGGCTTTAGAGGTGTGAGGAATTTTATAGAAGTGGTTTCCTTTTATAAGTGGGAAGAGGGGCTCTTTAGGAAAGTGTGAAATATTATTTTATTATATAATGATATTTGGTTTATAGAGGTCCAAAACTAATTAAAGTTGAATATAAGATGACTCATGGTCGAAATATAATCATAAAATAATAATTTGAAAGGTTTTGTATGTTATTTTAATATTTATAATCTTATTTCTTTAAATCATTTATGAATGAGGTATATACTGCATCATTATTGTGTCATAAATAATTTAATTTATTTATTGTCTAAAACTTATAAAAAACTACCATGATGTAGGAAATCATTTTATCTTTCCAATGAATATTTATATTAGAAACTATAACTTATATAACTTCAAGTAAAAAATAATTTACGAAAAGATATTTGTTTGTGTCATTTTTGCCTTTACATTAAATTAATTAATCTAAAGTGTCATTATCACTCTTAAGTGGCTCCATGGGGTCCCCAAATCGACCCAAAGATGCCCATGGTCGACCATGACTCGTCCAATAAGGTTAGGACGAGTGTTAAGGTAACTGAGTATTATTATCATACTCTTTTTACCTTGAATTACCCTATTTACCTTTAACTGCGGTAAATAAAAGTCAAAAGTTACTATTCACCAAAAATTATTTTCATATTATTGTACCAAATTTTACTTAATAATAACAACCATGTTTGTTGGATTTTTGAAATTGAATTCACATAAGTGGTAAATTTTCTTTTAAATGAATAAGTCATTTTTTTAAACTACTACTAAGAGGTTTCACTATTGATCAAAAATTGATGCTTTTTGGAAGAATACCAAAAATTCACCCTAAGATCTATTTGATATTCCAAATTCAAAAATGATTTCTATTTTACCAAATTAAAAACATAGAAGTTTCATTAATTAATTTAAAATTAATTCCCATTTTCAAAACAAATAGTGTGTTTTTAAGAAACAATAACTATCAAAAGATTGACACTTGTTTATGTCTAATTTCAAAGTGAAACTAATTCAAATTAAAACCATTTGATTAAATGGTAAAAATATAATCTAATTAATATTTAAAACCAATTAAAAAGATAATATAACCATATAAATAAATTATATTAAAAGGCATTTTTGAATAAAAATACAGTATTTTCATTATTCATCAAAAATTGGATTTTATCAGAAAAATACCAAAATTTTACCCAAAGTGAATTTTGATGTCCTAGTTCTAAATAAGAATTTTATTTTATCAAAAAGAACATATAAAAGTGACTAAAACTAGATTTGAAGAGGGTTCTCCATCAAAAGGAAGTAAATCAACCTTTTATTTAATATTAGAGTATTCAGGCTTAAAATTAGATTCATTCATATTTTAAGCCCCTAAAAATTATCGGATAAATGTATAAACATTTAAAAACATATATAATCATTATGTAGTTATTTCTGTTCATTTTAGTCATTATAACGGCTAGGCGTTAACTACCATTTAAAATAATAATATTATATTATTATTTTTCTGTATGACTCAGCATTGTGTGCAACATAAGATTTCAAAGAAACCCATTATTGTGTATCAGGTATTCCATCAAATCATAGCATACCCTTTAAAGTAAAATTAATATTTAATTCATAAATATTAATAAATATGAAAATTTCTTAATCATTATTTACCTGGGATGTTACATCCTTCCCCCATTTTTGGAAATTTCGTCCTCGCAATTTTAAAACTGGGCTTGGGAACTTAATTGAAAGTCCCACATCGAAAAAAGAGTCAATAAATATATCACTTTAAAATAAATAAATAGAAGTATAGAGGTCACCCGAGATAATCCCATACTAGGATTCCATGTCGGAAAACATGGATATGGAAGAGAAAAAAACCCATCAAGTTCTGATGGAGTGTGATAGAAAACATGGTTAGGATAAAGTTAACCACTAGAAAATCACAAACTTGTGATGGGTTAAATAGTCTTTGATTCCCCAGTAGGAAAATTTAACGGTGAATGGTTTTGTTTTAAATTAATTTTCATAAAGTAGACAAATTTATTTATGAGCTTAACTAAAAACATAAGGAGACATACATACTTTTCATGTAGACTTTCATCCTTTATTAGCTTTCTAACACAAACTCATATTTTCTCCAAATGATGAGTATTCAAGATTTATTTTTTCAAATTAAAAGCACTATAATCAACTTCGAGAGAATCACATAATCCAAAAAAATGAACTATATGCTTCCCATATATTTAAACATTAACCAAAACCAAAAAGGTTAGTACAAGATCAGATAATCCCCAAAAAGGATAATTCTTTATAAAAATAAATACTATTCCTAATCTCCAAAATTCAAGAAGCAGTACCCTAATTTCAACAAAGACCATTCAATAAACAACATTCCTTAAAATTATTCAATATTATCCAAACTAACATTGAAAACCAAAACTCAAAAAAAAAATCCCATAGTCTTCCACAATAAATCTTAACATTTATCTCCAAAAAACATAGACTGCTTTTAAAGTATCATACTAAAGTGTAATTAACCTAATCACATATTCTCTATGATAAGTTAATAATTTCCATAAATAACCTAGAATAAAATTATTCATAAGATCATCTAACTAAAAATAATTACTCATACTAACCATGGAATTCACATAGTCCAGTGGTAGGCGATAAATCCTAGTCGCACTTTGGTTGTGGGTTCAATTCTCACAGCTTTGTCCGACGAGAAGGGTTGTCAATCAGTCTGTGTGTGACCCTTTTTTCAAAAACTATATAATTTTATAACATTCCCAAAAAGAGATAAATTCATCAAAAATAACCATAACATATTTTAACCACAATGTTTATCTAATAACTTTCATTTTTTCATCCCAAAATGTATTAACCTTTAATTGCCTCAAATTCAAGGATCATATAAACCCAAATGGTTCTTTATAACTATATCCACAAAAGAAAAGATAATTATTCCATGAAATTTTTTTTCATATATCAAATTTCAGGGTTACACATACTATAAAAAGTCTTTTAATGAAATCCTATCATCAGAAGAGCCTTAATACTTTTAAGCATTTCACCATCCTAAAATCTACCATAAATATTTAATCCCTTATATGTTGACTTCTTACTCATTAAACATTCTTCACGATCCATTAAAAATTCTTTATCAACTTATTCTGAAATACTTCTTTCCAACAAACAAAATCCTGAATCATATCCTAAGATTCAATAATGTCAATACATATGTTAAGAAATAATCTATACCTTTCATTGGTCATTGTCAGTTTCTTCATCATCAATTGGAATGGAATTAGGTATTGGTAAACATATATTTGTATGATCCTGGTGATCCCATCCACAAAACATCTTCATAGGACATCTGTTTTTATAATGACCATGCACACCACATTTAAAACATTCAATTGATCCCTCAGAAATAACTTCTTTCCCTTTCCTAGAGTCAGCTGGATGCTTCATTTTTCCATGGCAGGTTCTTGCTTTAAGACCTTCATTCCCACATATATAGCATATTCCCATCCCTTTGAAGCATTTTACAAGGTGTTTATTTCCACATTCTTGACACATAGGGTTTTGAACATACTTACCTTTATGATTATTACCTAAAATTCCGTATGGATTTGTTTCTCGCATATAGGATGCCTTATAAAAATCACCAAGGTTTAGGTTGTCAATCATGACTCTGGATAGTTAAATGATAATAACCACGAGATTTCTCATTGGGGATCTCATTTCATTCAGTTTCTCATTCAGAAAACCATCATAGTTGTTTTCACATCCACTGTTACTTTGGTGGCTGCTAGATCCATCCATTTACTAAAACCAAAACGGTCAGTGTGAGTATATCAGTAAAATCATCATACAATATTTTTTGAGGATGTTAAATACTTATTCATGTTATCTTAATGTCATTCAAATTAACTATGAATATTTCTAATATGATAACTATTATAGTTACGTCAGTTATACTTAGATAACACCCCAACCTCTAAAGTTATCTAAACCGACCTTTGATAGAATCTATAAGGATTTGGCCTTAAAAATTACATAATATTAAATTAAATGAATAATTCACATTGAGTATCTTTTCAGGTTTAGAGTTTTAGAGAATTAGGCATAAAAATTACATTAAATCTCAAAAATTAAAAAGTTGACACTTCTACTCAGTTTCTATTTTTTTCATAAAATAAAAACTCTTAAATAAATGAGACATGTATAGTTCCATGTTTTAGACGGCATGAATTTTCCTTGATCCCATCCTTGACCCTATTCCACTTTATGTCCTGTGAAAAACATTTCAAAAAATTGGGATGAGAATAAAAATCTCAGTAAGGGATACACAAAGAAGGAAAACTATTAGATTTTCAAAACAACAAGTAAGGCATGAATACTTTATCATAAGTAATATTCTTCCCCTTTATGAAGTTATAAATACTATTCACTGAATAAAAGACCATTGCTTACCCTTTTATAACCAAAATATATCCTTAAAACCTATATAAAGAACATATAACATATAAAGGTAACTTGGCACATTAACATTCTTAAGTGGAATAACCATACCGTCGATTTTCACAAATATCACTAAACGGAATATCCATACGGACGACTTCCATAACCAATGCATTAGAGGTTATAATGTTACCACCCATCCTGGTTTATCACGACACCACCCGTCATATGTTTTATCATGACACCACCCTTAAAATGTCCAAGTACCATCATAAAACATAAAATATTGAAAATATATACATTTCACTAATAACATTTCATTTGAAATCACAAGAAGTAATTCAAGATATTGATTTAATCATTCCATTCTCATAAACCATTTAAAAAGTTATTTTTGAATCAAAGTGTCCCATACCAGTTTCAAGATTTTAATGGAATTATAATTTTAAAACATTCATTTCCATAAACATAAATACTCAAAACCATTTTTAAAACATATACATTAAAGATAATTATTTAGAACAATAAATCTTTAAAATATTTAAAACAATATTTTAGTTAAAGAGTTTTTAACAAAATTAGAGACTATTAAATACAAATAAATGAGGAATAAAATTTAATCTAAAATTTATAATATCATGAGAATAAAGGGATTCATTATATAATATGACAAAGGATAGTATATACACCAAATAAGAGTGAATTGGTGCATAACAACAATGAAGTCTCAATGGAAATGTACATTGAGATGAAATCCCTTATCAAGACGGTATCCTTAAATTAAGGATAAATCAATCACATAATTATGTGTGAAAAATATAAATACACCCAATATAAGTGGATATTAAGTGTAAAATAATTATAGGTCATTCAAATATATTCATAGGATGACATATTCAAGAAGTACAAGTTTAACCCAAAGAATTGAAATTGGGTTAAGAAGTTTCTTTGCAAAAATTTGAAAGCCTAACAGTGTCAGTTTAAAATTAATAAAATGTGTTGATGAGATAAAAAGGGTATATCATCACTTGGACAAAAAATTTACATAAATAAGGATATAGAAGAACATATCCCAACATAATATGATGTAAATTAAAATACATAACAAAAATAAGTCTTTTAAAAAGTGAAGGGTGAAAGGTTCCCTTACTGATTTGGTAACTTACAAAACATAGGCCATATGAACGAAAAACCATAAAATTTATATTTAAATACCCTTAAATGAAATTATATTACACAAAGAGTAGAATCATTGACATTGCACACACCACTCAAAGGAAATAGTGTCAAACATAGCTTGAATCTCACGGGAATAAAAAGTGAGATAAAAACCCCTTACCTCATTGAAATCAATCGAGTCGTATGACCAAAAGATAATAAAAACCAAATGAATAAAAAATACCATGAATATAAATATAATCATGATAATATATATCAATGGAAGTATACATTATAACACATGAAATAAATAAGTGGCGGATAATGGAAATCTCAGAGAATTAAAAGTGAGATAAGAAATCCCCTTACCTCATGTCCTACTTGACTCGTTAGTTCCTTGTTTTTCCTGAATAATAAACTAAAGTTAATTTATACTTGATTAAGAACATTTTTCAAGTTTTTTATACTTTTTATATCACTTATTTCCATGTTATAAATATTATGCAATCATTTATGTTAATAATGTTCGTTTGGTCGATATTTGGTACTTTAGTCAAAAATGAACACCTTATAATTACAAGTTGTCCATGTGGTCAATAGTCCATTATCTCTAGAATGATATTAATGATTTAGATATCATATAAATCATATATGTCCAGTAAATATATGTATTTATAATAGTACATAACATTTTGGGGATAAGAAATGAAATGCAATGTTCATGGAGACGGTAAGCCGTGCATACGCATGAATGCTAATTTCATTATATTTTGTATTTTAATGGAATTAAAACATAATTATACATAGGTATATTATAATTACAGTATAATATAATATATAATACCATTAAATATATCCTTTATACATCCCACATATGGAATTAACGAGTCATATCACTTTGAGGGGGTGGTAGTCCGCACTTCCTCAAATGAAATTATCGTGTTTATCCATTATGGAACCCATAAAGGTATGCTATAAATGTAAAATACAGAAGAATAAATAAAATATAAACATAATATATATCATATAAAATATAGTTTCATCTTAATGGCCACCATGATAGGTGGTAGGATATAATCAAACAATCATAGTTTTGTGAGGTGTTAGTTTTCCACCCACATAAATAGTATGTTCTTCACCCAGTAGATAGAGGTGTGTGTAAATGTAGTTATAATACTTCACATAAAAACATCCTAGTATATTTATTATAAAAATTTTGTTATAAAAGAAATGAATAAAAAGAGTTTAGGGGATGGAGAAGTAAAATAAAATAAAAGAAGTCAAGAGGAACCGTTACCTTTAATTTGGATAACTTCCTTTGGTTTGAAACAAAAGGACTTCTTGAAGTGTATTCTGCC
Organism: Viscum album; assembly: GCA_963277665.1. NCBI lineage: Eukaryota > Viridiplantae > Streptophyta > Magnoliopsida > Santalales > Viscaceae > Viscum > Viscum album. The sequence continues at coordinate 30,946,273 of OY728147.1, forward strand.
TAAGGTAAGGATTCTAAGAGGAGGAGAGGGATGTAGGGAGATTAATTGGGTATAGTTTGGAAGAGCCAAAAGGCTTGAGAGGTGTGAGTAATTTGATAGAAGTGTTGTCTTTTTATAAGGGGGAGGAGGGACTCTTTAGGAAAATGTGAAAATGTTATTTTATTATATAATGATATTCGGTTTCTAAAGGTCTAAAACTAAATATAGTAGAATATATGATGACTAATGGTCGAAATAAAATCATCCAATAATAATTGGATAGGTATTGTATGTTATTTTAATATTTATAATCTTATTTATTTAAATTATTTATTAATGAGATATATACTGCATCAATATTGTGTCCTAAATAATTTAATTTATTTGTAGTCTAAAAATTATAAAAAAATAACATGATCTAGGACATATTTTTATCTTTCAAATTAATTTTTATAGTCGAAATGATATCTTATATAACCCCATGGAAAAATTAATTTACTAAAAGATATTTGTTTCTGTCATTTTTGCCTTTACATTAAATTAATTAATCTGAAGTGTCATTATCACTCTAAAGTAGCTCCATGGGGTCCGAAAATCAACCCCAATATGCCCATGGTCGGTTATGACTCATAAAATAAGGTTAGGACAAGTGTTAATGTAATTGGGTATTATTATCATATTCTTTTTACCTTGAATTACCAAATTTACCTTTAACTGTGGTCAATAAAAGTCAAAAGTTACTATTCACCAATAATTATTTTCTTCTTATTGACCAAAATTTTACTTACTAATAACAACCATGTATGTTGGATTTTCAAAATTCAATTCACAGAAGTGGTAAAATATCATTTAAATGAAAAAGTCAGTTTTTTAACTACTACTATGTGGTTTCACTATTCATAAGAAATTGAAGCTTTTTAGAAAAAAAACAAAAAATTCATCCTAAGATATATTTGATATTTCAAATTTTAAAATTATGTCTATTTTACGAAATTAAAAACAAATAATTTGCATTAATTGATTTAAAATTAATTCCCGTTGTCAAAACAAATGGCGTGTTTTTAAGAAATAATAACTATCAAAAGATTGACACTTGTTTATGTCCAATTTCAATGTGAAATTAATTCCAATGACCACCATTAGATTAAATAGTAAAAATATTATCTAATTACACTTTAAAACCAATTAAACATATAATCTAACCATATAAATAAATTTGATTAAATGACAGTTTTGAATTAAAATACAGTATTTTCACTATTCATCAAAAATTGACTTTTATCAGAAAAATACCAAATATTTACACAAAGTGGATTTTGATGTCCCAATTCTAAAGAAGAATTTTATTTTATCAAAAATAACATATACAAGTGACCAAAACTATATTTAAAGAGGGTTCTCCATCAAAAGGTAGTAAATTGACCTTTTAAGGAATATTAGAATATTTATGTTTAAGATTAGATTCATTCATATTTTAAGCCCCTAAAATTTGTTGTTTAAATGTAGAAACATTTAACAAACATGTATAATAATTTTTTAGTTAGTTCTATTCATTCCCTTCATTACAATGGCTAGGCGTTAACTACCATTTAAAATAATAATATTGTATTATTATATTTCGGTATGACTCAGCATTGTGTGCAACATAAGATTTCAAAGAAACTCATTGTTTCGTATCAGGTATACCATCAAATCACAGAATCCCCTTTAGAGTAAAATTAATATTTAATTCATAAATATTAATAAATATGAAAATTTATTACTCATTATTTACATAGGATGTTACACTGCAAAACAGTTTTCAAACTCTATCATGATTCTGTGAGCCTACTCAAGTTTGAAAAACTCAATAGCTTATGGAAACACCATCAAATCTGGATATAATTGGCCGGTGAAAATATCCTTGAATTATTTCCACTTTAATCCCTCAGGCTTTTTCACTGTCACCATTGTGTCCATCATCTTCTGCTCAGTCCTCCCAACACAGAGTTGTCACACTTCACCTTTATTTTATTTGGTGTCTCGAAATATTCTAACAAGTTACCAATCCTACTCAATAATTTCTCAGCCATTTTTGATCATTATATCCTTGAAACACAAGTGGATTGTAGTGAAGTAAATCTTGGGAATGATCCCAAAGAACATCCCTCTGAGGTTCCATAGCTGGAGCCTAAGTATGAACTGGTTGTAGTGCATTTCCCAGATCTTAGACAATCCACACAATCACCTCAACTAGTCCCAGGTCCACAAGATGATTCTCCCCTTGAGGCTCATAAAAAACTTCTTCTTGGATCCGATTTACACATCTTCTCAAAGGCATGATGATATACAACAACAATAGACAACATATAAGGCATTATATTTACACTCAAATAAAGAAACAATGGAAACTAATCTTAACATATTAGAATAATAATATTTTTATTTGAAAATAAGGTTTTTTATGGAGAGAGTGAGCCAAACACTCAATCGTAACTACCTCCGAAGTCCTTAAAAGAAAACACAACTACATACAGACATAAAAGAGAAGCTCAACCTAGAGCACATATACCGCTTTTTCATGAAGGATCCATAATAACATGATAACCCTATAATCAAGGCATCCATGATATATCCCTAAGGGTGTTCCCAATATCCATGGGTTGGATACTAGCACATGGAATCATACAAAATGAAAGTGGGAAAAAAATTTCTATACAAATACTGCTTTTATCAGCGCTAAAAACGGCCTTTAATAGAATTATAAAAGCGCTATTAAAGCTGATGAAGATAAGGGGGGGGGGGGGGGTCCCCTTTATTAGTGCTCCAAAAAGTGCTGATAAAGACCCCTTTTATCAGCACTAACAAAAGCACTGATAAATGTGGTCTTTTATCAGCGCTAAAAAGAAGCGCTGATAAAAGGGTTATTTATCAGTGCTTTCTTTTTAGCACTGATAAAAGACCCCATTTATCAGCGCTTTTTTAGCACTGATAAAAGTAAAAAAGAATTAAAAAAATTTAAAAAAATTTAAAAAAATTAAAAAAATCCTACCAATCATGGGGGGCTTTTATAGCACTGGGCCCCCCTTTTACAGTGCTTTCCAGCCCCACCAGCGCCCACACGCACCCCCTCCACCCTTTATCAGTGCTATCCCCCCCAAACCTATCCCCATGTGTGCGCCCCTGACTCCACTAGGTTTTGAAATCGAGACCTCCCCCTTGCGTGCCTAAGCCCTTTCCACTCCTCTATTTTGATTTGTTTTCCATTTAATGATATCACTATTCATATATATATATATATAGTTATATTTATTCGAATAGTAATATATATTTATATTAATATATATATATATATTAATATATATATATTTATATAAATATATATATTTATAGTGATATTAATATATATATTTATAGTTATATTAGTATATATATGTAGTTATATTAATATATATATTTAGTTGGATTAATATATAGGTATATAAATATTCCTATATTTTTATTTTAAATAAAATGGATATTAGTTATTAATTAGATAATGCTAATATATTTTATATGTAAATATATTTTATTATTTATATTTATAATTAAATTTTTATATGTGAATATATAAAAAATATGTATATATTGTTATATATTTGATTATAAATAGCAGTGAATTATAAAAAATGATAAAATTTTAAAGACATAATATCAATATGAATGTAATACCTTGGGATAAATTCAGTCCCCACCAAAAAAATCCAATAATACCCCCTTAAACAAGGCTGAAAATCCACAAAATGTTAAAAAATCGGGGTATCCAGACTAAAAACTTAGTATTGGAGGCCTTCTAAGCCTTTTCTAGCCTCGAAAAATGTGACAGAGGATTCGTCTAGGTTACTAGCATGTAGAGCTCGTCGCAAGATGCTATTTGATATGCTGTAGAGCTCAAACGGACACCCGGATCAAAAGGTATGGCCGTTTGAAGTTCGAGTTGTGTTTTCAACATATTTTGGATCATTTTTTAATTTTTTTTAATTTTTTAGTCTTAAAATTGTTATTAAATATCTATTAATCCATAATAATTATCAAATTAATAATTAAAAATATTTTTTTTTAATTTTTTTATAAGCCATTTTCACTAAATATCTTATATATTTAGTATATTAAGTGTAAATTTATATTTATACTTATCTAAAATATCTTTAAAAATTATATATTATATTTATATCAATATAACTATATCTATATATTTAAATATTAATATATTTTTTAATGATTTTTTTAGAAGTAGACACTTTATCAGCACTTTTAAAAAAAGCGCTGATAAAGACCCCACTTTATCGGAGCTACTAAAAAAATACTGATAAAGGGGAACCCTTTAACAGTGCTAAAAAAATTACTGCTAAAGGGGGTACCTTTATCAGGGCTAAAAAAATCACAAATAAAGGGGTACTTTTATCAGCACTAAAAAAGCGCTGATAAAGGTACCCTTTATCAGATCTTTTTTTAGCATTGATAACAGTACCCCCCATTATCAGCCCTTTTCGTTAGCACTGATAAAGGCTGGCGCTGGCCTTGCCTAGTTTTGTGGTAGTGGATCATTTCATATGCAAGATAAATTAGTCAGTACACATACAAAAGAAACCCCATAGGGAGAGGTGTATCAGAATTCAAATAGGTAAACAACCCAAAGTACTAAATAAAAGTATCATAAAACATGATAAAATCCCATGTCCTAGTAGATGGAACACTCCAAGAGAAAGGATAAATAGCTACTACCACCTCTATGTGGTTCCTTACCCTTGCTCCAACATGGAATAAGATAATCTACAACACCCGATGGCACATGTAGGGTGTGAGATAAAATCCCATTAGGGTCTCACCAAGGATTAAATAATAGATTCCAACATTTAATTAACCAAATAAATATTTCAATTTTAAATAAACATGTTTGAAATTTCAATTTCATATTTAGACAAATCATGCTTTACAGTTCAAATGATGGAAAATACATTAAACAAATGGATTGATTTTTTATATAAAAGAATTTGAATAAATCAGAAGGCATTCTAAAAAGTTTAAAATAATGGAATATATTCATTTCAAATACAAACAATTGAGAAACTTGGTCATATGCATAAAGGTAAAATAGTTTCAGGCCAAGGGACTCCACACACTGAAAAGTTTTCACAGAATTATTTCTAATTGTGTTTCCCTCGATAAAGACAAAGGACTACAAATCACCATCCTATCGGGGATGTTACCATCACATATATATTTTTAGTTTTTTAAATCATGGAGTACTATTTGAAAAACTCAATAAGTACCTAAGGCTTGCATGTGATATAATACAAACTAGTTATGGGAAATTTACTTGAAGAATGCATAAAATTCAATACATACCATTCTGTATTTAAAATACTCCATTTTTCCATTTAAAAACCAAAACAAGTTTTTAATAAAAAAACACCTTTCTAAGATAAAACCAATGTGTTTATATCAAAATCAAATCAAACAATTTTTCTTATACATGTATTTGAAATCAATTTAAAATTCAATTTCAGTATTCAATTTCACAATTTAAATTCAAAAATTTAAATTCCTCAATATAATTCTACAAATTAAATTCCAAAAATTCTATCAATTTCTCTACAGACACCCCTATTCAATAGAATTTGGTGTTTTCCCAAAAATTCATGCTAAAATGCAATTTCAAAACCAAAAACCACAATTCAATGGAATTGAGTTCTTAATAAATCAATTGAAAGTAATTTCAAGAAATTAGATTTGATTCAAATAGTGGTATTTGAATTAGGAAATTTTGGGTTAATAAAAATTTCCCATTATAATAAAATCACCTTCCTCAAGATCATGAGATCTCAACACTCAAAGCCCTAATATGGATTTTCCAATGAAGAATGATGACTACGGGATATAGGAATCACAACTAGATTGAAGATCTAAAATAAAGGTTATTGGATCCTACAATAACCTATAGATCAAAAGAACACTAGGGAGGAAAGGAGGGAAAGAGAGATAACAAACATCTGAAAGAGGAATCCTACCAGTTTGGGATCGAATGTCATTATACAATTTTCGATCCACTTCCGGATGGTTTTAGTGGGGCCAAAATCCTCTCATAGAAGATAATATAAAAGAAGAAAAGGTTTGTTGTAAAATTAGGTCCATTGTGCACCTTAAATGGAGGTTTCATTATGTTTAAAGTAAAATTTCAGATTAAAAAAATATCATATGCATAGTTAGCTAGGAAGGGTTCCATGGTTAGACGAAACTCTATGCCCTAGTCGTGCACCACTTAAATGGGTTGCACAGTTTCTCCTCAGTGGGAACAAAACCTGTCAAACTGTACACCATCTATGAAAAACCCCACTGTCTGGGTGTTTAGGGTTTTTTATGAGAGGTTGCATGTTTTGCTAAAACCTAGCGCCAACCATGTACAACCCCAAAATTTTCAAAATTTCAAAAAATTCACCTGAAACAAACCCAAATGAAACCCATCCAAAGCATGGTAAAAAGTGGGGTTTTGGAATACCTGAAAATAGTAAGTGGATGTTATATATATATATATAAATTAAATTTTTCATTTTTTAATTTTTAATTTTTTTAAATATTTATTCATTTTTAATATTCATTTATATTTATTCATTATTTATAATTAAATTTGAATTCCTTATATAAAAATATATATTGATATATATAATAATATATTAATATATATTAAATATTGATATTTGTTAATATATATTAATATACATTAAATATTGATATATGTTAATATATATTAATATATATATATATATATATTAATTTTTTTTATTTTGAATTTTTATTTGTGTAGATTTTTCTAAATTATTATTTTTAATATTTATTTTAATTTATTCATGTTTTTATAACTAAACTCTTATTTCATATATAAAAATATATATATTGATATGTATAGAAATGAAATGATATATATTAATTAAATATTGATATATATTGACATATATTCATAAATAGTATATTAGTTATTGAATTATATATATATATATATATATATAATTTATTAAAAATAATATATACTAATAAATAATATTATTTAATTAAAAATTGATAAAATAAATAAATATTAAATAAATAAATATATAAGTAATATTTATTTATACATTCTTATTCATAGACATTTAATATTTCTAATATGGTATAATTTATATAATTAATATATATTCATTTATATTTTAACACATATAAATTCTTATTTTTATGTTTTTTAATTATCTATATAATTAATTACAGTTATTCATTTTTTACATTCATTCATCATCGTTATTATTTATTTCATTAATATACGTTTCATATTATATAATGTCACTGTTCAATTTAATATATATCATCCTTATATATATACATTAATTTCACACGAACAAATATTTATAAATTTAATGAAATCTTATATAGAAACACACACATAATATTTATGTAATTTATTCAGATAGGGATGTATTTGCTTGATAAACCACTTACTCAATACTCACCAAAATACTAGGAAGATTTCCTATTTTTAAACTTTTCTATAGGGTTATTCCTAAAGTTTTCATATCCTAATTTCCATAAATAACTAAACAATCCTTTGATACCAACTATAGCATCCCGCCTTTTTAATACATAACTTTTCATTACATTTTACAAACAGAGGATCTTTAAAGTCCAGTGTCTTGGAAATCAGGAACGTAATACATGAAAACAACATTAAAAAAAATTCTTCTAAACCACTTTTAAGGATTCATCATAGTTTCATACTATGTTCAATTACTACATCTCATATCTTGGAGACATACATCAAAGGATAGAGTGAGCAGAAGGCCCTGTAAGGGTAAACAAGGGAATCAATGTACTTGTGATATTAGTAAGAACTTGAATAAAAACATAAAGACATGAAAAATGGAAGTATTGGAAAATCATAATGAAAATAACATGGAACATAAATTGAATATGTGGATAAAAAATTTCATTTAGACATTCATGATCATATAGCCAAGGTCCATACCCAAGGTTTCATAAAATTTACCAAGGTTATTCACCAAGGTATCGTGAAACTTGTCATCTCTAGAGATTAATTCTTTACCTAATGCATTCGAGAACTATTAGGGCACACCCTTAATATATCGTTAATTTCATGTGAGCCACATAGATCATAATCAATCATTTCATATATAACCCAAATAGATTCAATGAAATGGGTTTCATGTCAAAATCATGACGTTTAAAAAAGAGCTTAAAAATAAGATCATTATGTCATTTATATCCCATGGAAGGGGAGTGAGGGTTATATGTATGTCAATTATAGAATCAAATAGATCATCATTATATATTTAGGAAAACCCAATGAAATTAAATAGGTATGGGTATTCACATAAATAAATCCAGAATATTTCAGGAGAGAAAGAGATAGAAATTTTGAGGCAAAATTTACGCAGCACAACGACTATATAATAAGGTTTTAGAAAACATTGAAAAGAGAGGGTACTAGAGTAACCCACTCATAAATAACTTATAATAATGTATAAATATATAATTACATGGAGATAAGAACATGGTATGGAAATTTGAATGGCATACCACATGAAAAGAAAACATGAATGGAAAGAGAAGATGCGGCTCCTTTTACGAAAAATTCGGCATCATAACGGAATCCCATAAAAATTCAGAAAACAAATTGATGAGAGCGGAAAGGGTATCTCAAAAATTAGACATGAATTAGACAGTAATAAGAACATATAATAACATACCCTCAATATAAAGAGATGGAAAATATAAGACACAACATAAAGGAAGTCATGACTTAAAAGAGGAGGGTGAAAGAATCCCTTTCCTTGAAGAGTAATTTCAAAAGCTTGAAGGTCGAGACCTTGGGAGGATTGAGAGATCCTTGGGTGGACTTCTTGTAAGGTAAAGAGACAAGAAATTTGTTGTGTACAATTTGGAAATGAAATGAATGAGGGAATGGCTTGGTATTTATAGGAGAAGTGAGGGGACAAGTCATTAATGGCCAAGGGACACCTCGTCGGTGGTATTGGAAAAACTAAGGGCTTGCCCATGGTATTTTCCCATGGTATTGGCCACTTGGGACACCTCATACCTTATCTTACTATTAATAAGTTGACCAGAATTATTGCATAATTATTACATCCATAATGATGTCATTAAACACCCGAAACTCAAAACCGTATTTTCACTATTCACCGATAATTCAACTTTCTCAGAAAAATCCAAAAAATTCACCTTAACCAAATATCAATGATTTGATTTAAAAAATGGGCTCCATTTTATGAAATAATTTTCTCAATATTTCTAATTTAATTTTTAAATAAAAACACTATTCACTAAAAATTAAACTGTTTCAGAAAAATCCCAAAAATTCACCTTAACCAAATATTGATGTTATGATTTCCAAAATGAGCTCCATTTTATGAAAATAATTTCTAAAATAATTTTTAAAAAAAACACTATTCAATTGAAAAAACTAATACTTAACCAATAATTTCTGAAATAGTTATTTACCTATTTTTTTAAATAAAATTTCTTAATCAAGGTGCCTAAATTATATTAATACATTTTTATGTGAGGTTACTTAATCCATTTGGTCACATTACTAATCAGAAGCGTAAAATCACTATTCATAACATACTATTCACCAAAACATTATGTTGATCTTATTAGACTATAAATTTCATACTGATCACAGCTGTAGAAGACCATTTTTGGAAAATCATTACACATTTTTAATTATTTATGGTTTACATAAATATTATAAAATATCCCTTTTCCAAAATTCATCAATAATATACATCCTATATTTATCCAGACATTTGAAAATTCTCAAACTTCACCATAAGAAGAAATCACAATTTTTCATTATATAAAAGGATTACATAAAGCAACTAAGGTCTCGTTAAATTGCCCCTTATAACACCAACATAGGACCTAAGTGTAAGGTGTGTTAAATTGATATAATCTTGGGGCGGCTTGACCAACATTGCCTGAGTGGTGATTTCTATCAGCTTGTACTTCTCATGAAGGTGATTCTGTTCCAACTTCACACAATGAAGTTCATCTTGGGTTTGGTCCAGAGCAAAGCTTAGTGGTGATACCTCCTTCCCATGTTCCGTTATACATGCGTCGATCGGCCCGAGACTACTGGATGAGGCCATCGAATCTTCTTTCTATATTAATTAACCAAGATCACTTGTATTTATATAAAATATTCACAACATTTAGTTTCCAACGGTCATACTAACCATCGGTCATATAATGACCGAAACCCAACTGTCCCATTTTAATTATACCCCTTTTATTAAATGAAATAGTTTTGTTGAGTATAAAATAAAATAACACAGAAAACTAGGAGACAAAATTTATTCAAAATTTCATGTCATTACATTATATATTTGAATATAAATATTAATTTTAAAGTTAAAATATTAATTTTTTTTCATGGTAATTTATATATAATTTTTATTGATAAAATAATTACCCGAAATGGTGAAACAACGATGATGGAGTAATTGTTTAATTAATGGAAAAATAAAATAAATGATACTAAAAATATTAAAATAAACATAATGTTGTATAATTAATGTCATACATAAATATTATATATTACTTTGACATGTTAGTGATGTTTTAGAAGAGTTTTTTGATGATATCATCCTTATTGATATTTTTTAAAAAACATAACTAATGAATAGTGTCAAAATTGACATGAATGATATTTTAAAATAAATAATATTTTATTAAAATATATAAAAATCATATAAATATATATTTTGGACAAATATTTGGGATAAGGTTCAAAATTTCATAAATGATACATTTTTGGTTCCTTTGAAAATTTATAGTAACAACGTTAACCATTAAAGAGTAGTGACAATTATTGTCATGGTAATAATTAAAAGCATAAAATAAGGGTTAAAACAAAATGATAAGTATTAAAAAATAGTCAATGCTTTTCTAATTTTAATTATATGAATTTATTTAGACCCAAAATCATTATATATTATAAATAAATCAAATTTTATGACCTTTTTATTATAAAATTATTTTATATCAATTTAATATTTTGAGAAATTCCAAGAGTACCCATCTTCTCTCTATAAAAGGAATCCCATTCTTATTTTTTATTCACACCTTAAAACATAAAAAATTTAGGAAATATATTCCTAAATACCTTACTATGATCACTACCCTTATTATAAATATCTAATTTTAGTTATAACACCTCCCTTAGTGCTCTTAAGGTGTTAAGAAATGGAGATCTTCCGAAGAAGAGTTATTGGTTAAAACAAGTGTTTCTGTTTTATTTATTCTTTCAATTACTTCAAATATTTAGAAAATATGAAGAAATAAAAACTATAGTATAAAAAATATACATAGATGTTATTATTTTAATATCATCACCTAAATTCATCTCTAATTTCATCAATTGGGAAATTAATTAATCATTTGTGCTTACGATGGACTACCACCCTACAAACCATTATAATTCATTTTCCATCACTATCTCTCAAGAATTGTTATAGTGATGGAATGATTTTGTTATATATGATATTAATGACATATTTATTATTATTAAATAAAAATATATTTTTTTTACTACCCCTCCATTCACAAAAAAATTATAACCTTGTTCATGCGTACGTGTGAACTATCACCTCCACAAAGCGATTGATATGTTTTTCCTCAACACATTACAAAAATGAAATATATAATTATATTTAAATTATTAATATGATATTAATAATATTATTATAATTATTTAAATATAATTTAATAATTAACTTCTTTCAAAAAATTTCATTGAAAAATTGAAACCTTACTAATGTGTACATACAGCCTTCCATGTCAACGATAGTAATGTATATAATTTTTCAAATCAATTTTTAATGGATGGATTTAAAATTATAATTGATGTAAAAAATTTATTATTATTTCATTAATATTATTATTGAAATGATTTACTTATATCTACATTGTCTATTGAAATCATACCAATTCCATTTTGGACTCAAGTACTGAATATTGGAAAAACATCCGACATGAACTTAAATAATTAAGTAATTCTTATAACATGATAAAAATTGATATAAAAGGAATAATATGAATTTAATAAGGATATAAATCATGTTGATAATTAAAATAATTTTAATATTAAGGAAGATAAATATTGTATCTGATGATTCAGACTCAAGGAAAGAGATTTCACCTCAATTTCTTTTCATTGATGAAATTATAGATATTATGAAATTTTATTAATTTTTGAGGTTTATATAAAGCCCCTTTGGAAAAGGATTTTGTTAATTTATTTAATATGATCGTATTTAATGTTTTTTAATTTTTATTCTTTCATTGGTCTTATAATATAAATGTTTAAAGTGGAATAAGGTACTTTGATTCTTTAAAGACCTAATTTCAAAATATTTTTCTCCATATCGATATTCTTGACATATTTATTTATATTAATATGTAAGGATTATAAAGGAAATTTTATGACTATTTTAAATTTCACTCATATGTTTTAAAAAGGTATATTTTTACGTGTTTTATATCAATTTTTTTTTCAAACGAAAGACAGAATATTCTATTCTTAATGCACATGATGAAAACTGATTTTTTTGCCATTGTGACTATTATTTAACTTATTATTTCCTCTATAAGATTACATATATTTTTAAATGAATAACCAATTCATTTATTTTTGGGATTTTTTCTATTGTTGCTGGGGTTTCAATGAAAATAATGCTTTGGTATTGGCATTTCTTATAAAGATAGGGGTATTATTATTATCTAAAAGTGTTTTTCATTCAAGAATACATGATTTTTTCAAAGATTTTTATATTAATTTTACTTTATTAATGATATGGTACATTATAGATTTATGAAATGGGTGATACCAATATAAATTATTCATGGGGTGGCCCAAATAGTGTTGGGAAAGCCTGTTTCAACTTAACATTGTGTGGCCAAGATACTGTTGATTAAGCCCATTACAACATAACATGGGGTAGACTAGATAACATTAGGTATGCCCATTAAAAATTTACATGGGGTGGAATAGATAGCATTGGGTATGAATGTAATTTATTAATTAGGTGTTGACCGTATAATTATTCCAATAGAAAGGGGTTTAAGAATGTTTTATATTTATGATGTTGTAAGTAAACTAAAAGAGTTTTAACTAAATTCTTTGAGTATTATTGTTTTTTTAAAAATATGTCTGTGTTTTTTCATATGAAAATGTTCTATTTCATATTTTCAATGAAATTTTAAAATAAAGGTAAATGTTATATAATTTTCCATATTTTTACTAAACTGATAGTTTTCTTTATTTTTACATCTCTTACAGAGAATTATGTGCTTATCCCAAGTATTAAAATGTTATTATAGGATTTAAGGGAGAGTAGATAAAAGGATGAGATCAGTGGAAAATTGTGTGGATAGATAATGAAAATAAGTTATGTTTTATTTTATATAGTTTTATATTGTGGAAAAAATGTATACTGACTATATGTGTCCACTTGTAATATATGGGTTTACTGGGTATAAATTTTTCCTAATTCTCTAAAACTATAAACCTATAAACTATTTGGGAAAACAATGTGTTTTCAATTTTTATAATAACTAGAATAAATAATTTTTATAGTTGGGTCCTTATATAAAGATTAAAAATTATAACATAGACTTAGATTATAAAGTATAACATACAAACATGATCTAAAAGTAGATAAAATTAATTTATTTGGTAAAACAAAAATAATAAAAATTTACACAACAATTGGTTATTATAAATAATTAAATTTTAAATTAAAAAATTATTCAAATCCTAGTACTATTATTCTAGATTACAATATAGAAATTTTGGATTATACAATTCTCGTTATCATGTGTGACTTGATATTAGACTGATTATAATTCCAATAATATATAATACTATCTTATATTGTAATAAAAAAATTATAACTACATGAATAATTTATAATAATTCACAAATAGATTATCAATGTTATCAAACACATACTATAGGTTATATAACGATTAATACACAAACATATTACATATTATAATTGAAAGTGAACCACTAGATAACTAGAGGAGAATGGAAACAACGATTTGAAAAAGGAATCAAGATTCTGAAGGTGGTTCCTAAATACAACTAAGAGTGGATGACAATGGATTAGGGTAGATGAAGGATATTTTAGGATAATAGATCAAATAAATATTGGTTAGGTTTTTCTTTAGGATAAAAAATTATTCATTTTTGTTTGGTAAAAAATAACAGGTTCCTAAAATTTAATTTTTTAATGGTTTTCCACTTTAATTATTTAATAATTGATGTAAAAAAACTTGTTTTTGATGTTGGTTATTGAATATAATATTGCCTGTGGACAATTAGAAATGAGAAAAATCCATGTTTAAACCTCTTTAAAAAATGATGAATCCACTGAAAGTTTAGTTCTACTAGACATTTCACATAGAGGCATGCCACACCTCCTTGACAAAGTTCTTTGAAACATAATAAGATAGAATGGACCCTAAATAACCATGGATAGTGTAATTTTTAGAAACGTACATGAATGTATACAAACAAGAAAACAAAATAAACATAGAAAATAACACTTAGGTTTTCTTTGGAATCCACCGGAGAACACTACAATAGTTTCATATCTTCAAAATTAAAAATATTACACCGAGTGATTTTTTTCCATGTGTATCACTTTGGAAAATAATCATGTTAGAACTCAGTTACAAGTCATAAAGTGGCCACACCCCTATTTATAGTGGGATCCAGCTGGTATTTCCATTTTATCAACCTCTTACAATCACATGCCTCCATCCACTCAAAACAGTAACCATCAATATCCTATAGCATTCCTTAACATAACTAGCTATATTCTATAATATGAGTGCATCACCATTCTCCCAGATTATTATCTACACTATGATCCAAATTCCAATGAACTCATCATCAATACCTAGGGACCAATTTGTCACAAGTTGAAGTCTTGTTTCTATATATGTTTGTTAATGAATTGAAACCCATAATTCTGGTGAACTGAATTCAGTGACATGAAGAGGCTTAAAAATCTAAAAATTCTTCCACTTAAAGATTCTTTAATGGGTTTCTA
The DNA here is from genome assembly GCA_963277665.1 of Viscum album. Taxonomy (NCBI): domain Eukaryota; kingdom Viridiplantae; phylum Streptophyta; class Magnoliopsida; order Santalales; family Viscaceae; genus Viscum; species Viscum album. Next base: position 30,961,398 of record OY728147.1, read on the forward strand.
GGAAACCATTAGCACTAAAATATATTGGAATCTCCCATATTCCTTTGACATAATTTTAGTGTTTTCTCTCCACCTTTTTCTCACCCTAATCTCACAGAGGTATAATACTAACTCAGACTTTCATGGAGCAGAAACTTTTTACAAATGCCATTTAAAATTTTCCTTCTAGTCTTATTTCGTTACTCTAGTTATCTATATTAATGTAAATTTTGAATCTAATGGTATTTTAGGTCAATATGTTTAGTCTTATAGTGGAACAACAATGTTTTTCCAAGTGAATCACACTTTGGCTATCATAGTAATGAAAAATACTATTTTGATCCCTCCTATGTTCCACTAATTAATGTGTTAACCAAACTATGTCATTTTATAAGTTATTTATAGTTATATATTACACCTCCATAGTACAGAGTGATAGTACTGACTATAACTTCAATATCAAGATGATTTTTAATCCGCCAAATGTAAACACAAAATCTGTTGTACTCTTGTGAGTATCAAAATGACCCCAAATTTCCATTTTAACACACCCTTGAAATTGTTCAAATAGATTGAAACATAATTCAATATATTTCATTTATTATAGATATCTAATAATAAATTTTATTAATTCCTAGTTTTCTTTACTTCGATTTACCATATACCAACTAACGCGCCACAATGAAAAGGCAATGTAAGGGCGAGTGCATATCATATAAAACATAAAACTTATCTATGATGAAGAAAATATAACATTAACCATGTATCGAGACACATATTCCATTCAAGTTTCTTTTTCACTTGACAATTTAATGTTCCCAACCATAGGATTTGAAACTAATTTAAATGGAGTCATTGAAAACCAACTAAAAACATTCCCGATGAACTCTCTATAATACGAAACTATACTCCCATTAATTCTATCAATTTCAATCCTCATTCTAAATATCTTCTTTTCAAAATCATACTTCATTTAAAAATTTATGGACAACTCACTCTTCAAATCCTGGATCTGTTGAATGAAATGACCCACCGTAATCCTATCCTCAACATATAAGAGAGAAAGGAAAAAAATAATAATCCTCAAACACCTTTTTATTGAAAAAATTCTTTGAATTGATTTTCATAAAAACGTTTTTCTACCATAAATATTTCAAATTTATAGTTCCATTGATGTCGTACTTGTTTCAATCCATAGAGATCATGTTTAAGATTATATACCAATTCCTTCTTGTGATAAGCCTCTAAACTAGTTGGTTAATTCACAAACATTTATTCCAAAAAATATCTATAAATAATAACAATATATATATATATATATATTCTAAGGAAGAAACAACAGTAAATACAAAAATCAATACCTCTTGGATGATAGTATGGTTTGCTTCTCGTGAAAATATATTGGAAATACCCACTTCCCCTTCCCTTGAAAGGATTTTACCACTAGCCTTGCATTATACCTCTTACTTCCATCAATTTCGTCCTTAAATAAAAAAAATTCATTTATTGTCCAATAATTTATTTCAGCATAATAAATTAATTGGCTTATAGGTCTTATTAGAATACATTAAATATATTTCCACTTCTATGGATAACTTCCACTTACCAAAATTTCTAAGTGATAACACTTATTATGGAATTTTGGTGTCTCTTAAATCCATTATATATAAGTAATGAATGTAATGAAAATTTATATTTAGCACTCATATGTATCTATAAGATCATCATAATTCAATGTATGATTTTTCTTCTTTTGGTACTATATATATTGGTGCCCAAAATATCTATATTAGAATATTTAATGATCTGTTTCATTTCTCTATATCCCTTGATCATTCAATTATATCTTCTACTAGACTAACTTATTTAAAAATTATTCTATAATCATAATTCAACTTAATAGGTGTAAATAGGATGACCCCATATATATCTAATTTAATTTTACCTTTTGATAATTTAGGTTTAACTCCATCCTCTTCCAAGTTATAGTATTTGTACAATACCCTCTCATTAAAGGGAACTTTTCCATGTATAATGATCTTAAAAATATTGTCATCCCTGAGTTGATATCGAAAGTTATCATCTCCATATCCCAGAAAGAAACATATTGGGTAATTTTACTCAAGCTTATCCATCTTCCTAGAATAAATGTGAATATATTCACATCTTCTAAAAATATTTAGACAATAAATTTCCATTAGTTTGACAGACTGGAACTATTGAGGAATTTCTTACCCAAAAGGTGTTAAAGGTCTTATGTTGACTAAGTATACATCCCAATTTGGTTCTTCTAGCCAAATTTGTTTAGACATACCATTATATAACCTCATGTAACTTGTATTCACACTCAGAATTTTGTTCATTCACTCATCCATACCATTTTATCTCTATGTAATAGGAAAATATTTCTCAATACTAATCCCATTCTCCTATCAGTACCCCATAAATTATATTCTAGTATATTCAACACTATTATCTAACTAAAGACAATTCATCCTTATTCTTATATCCATTTAAAATATGGATCTCCACTGAGTGAAAATACCAAACACTTCTAACATATTCTTTAGTAAATTCACCCACATATTTATTGTTGAATCATTAATGAATGTGATAATGTATAAAGAACCTTCATAATATTATACTAAATATTTTCCCAACACATATGTATGAAAAATTTAAAGATTCCATATGTATAACTTCCTTCAATTCAAATTTTAAAAAACTTTCATCAATTTCTTGATACAAAAACACTTACAATGGTCCAAACCTTTCATATATAGATATTACTTTTAAATAAATTAATATTAATAAAGAAACAAAACTATATATGCTAGAACCAAAAAAAATTATTTAATTTGGAGACTATAAATACAATATTTATAATTTATGAAAGATATTCAACATATCGCATGAATATTTTCTCACATAATACCCCATATATGTAAACCCTACCTAAACCTTTCTTCATCACTTGTAGAAGGAAATTTAAGAAAGGGTGAGATCAGGTGATTAGTAAGGGTAAACATTAGAGATATCATTCCATGATCATATTAAATACCCAAGTGGTACATGATCCTACTTGGCAACCAAAAGACCCAAGATCAAATCTGGCTAGGGACAATGTTCTGGGGGACTATAGCAGCACTGTAGCAGTGGAGGAACTGTAGCGGCAGAGGCACTATAGTAGTAACTATAGCAGCGAAGGTACTATAGAAGGTGCTGTAGAATCCTAGGTATTGTATTAGTACTATTCACGAAAGTGTCCTTTGGGTCAAAATATGGGCTTTCACACCTTGTATTCAGTCCACATGGCATTAGGCCTTTGGGCTGTGTAGTGGGTCTCCCTCTACCCAGTCAAAAAGAGGTCTTTTATTTAACAATAAAATAAGGCTTCGACCCACAACTTTAAAAAAAATTAAATCATAAGATAAGAATATGTTTATGAGGGCATAGACATAACTTACAAAGTTTATATCCAACCTATCATAGATAAAAAAATTACTCTAAGCATAAACATTACCATTTTAAAAGAAATGAATCATAAGAATTAGAATTCATAATTACTCAATAATGAACCATAATTTCATGTCATAAATGTGTGTGGAATAATAATAATTATAAAAACCATTACATATGTTGTGGTTAATTACCAAGACCATCAGTTTATGATATAACATAAGTCTCCCAAAGTGGATCAAGAATATGGGCTTATTTCCCATAATAGATCCTGCACTTCAACTTGTTTCCAATAACCATATAATGACATCGAATTCATTACCCAATTAATTATATGGATAAATAGTTACCACCAATAACATAATGAAATCCATACATATGGGTGACACATGAACATAAATCATTCATCATATCATAATCGATGAAAAAATGGGTTTCATAAACATTTCATCATAATATAACCCATGGAAATGAAATTGGTTTCATAAATATTTTTCAATCCTAAACATAAAAAATATAGAGAAATAATAAGGATAATTTCCTTGAATGATAACCATAATAAAGTAAAATTAACATCAAATAATTTTATCTTATATGAAAAATTATTAAGGAATATCACTTATAATAATTCTAGAGTAAATTAACCTTTCCATTTTTTTAAGTAAAATAATTTTAAAAGAAAACATTTTCATTGAAAATAACTTTGTAAGATTATAAAATAATATTCAATAAAATAATGAATCATGAAATCATGAAAATAAACAAATTACATATAAGATAAGAAAATATTCCTTCCATATTTTTGTTGGTAAAGTCACAAAGTACCTTGTTTGGGAAGAAGCATTTATTTTAAATAATTTTGTAAAACGATTAAACAAGGGTAAAATTGATTTAAAAAAATATAAAATATATTTTTTGTTAAAATTTATGAAATAATGGACAGGGAATAAAAATTTTCCCAAAAAAACACTTTAAACATAAAAAATCACAAATAGTGATGAAATTTTGAAATAATCCCTTACAAATATCACATCGTTGAAGGGAAAAGTGATCAAAGGAATTTATAATCTATATTTTATATAAATGAAAATTTAAAAAGATTAAATAAAACTTAATATAAAAAAATTAATTTCATACGTAATCATAAAATGAGAAAATAAATGAAATTGTAGTTTAACCCTATGAATGAAAACTATGTTAAGAATTTCCTTACATTAGGTATTTTAAATCGTTGTTCACATTCAAACCTAATTTACAATAAATAGGAATTTTATTATTCACTTATTATATAAAATTAATTCATTCATACCATGTATTATTTATTTATTACATCTTATCTCTTGTATATTAATAATTTGTTATTAAAAATTAATGTTCAGGACAATAACTGCTTCTTTTTTCCAGCATATATTGATTTGGTTGTCCAAGTCTTTATACATTGATCATGGTACCATAACTTCTAGAATTTTAATCATGGTTTAAACATCATATATATTAATTATATAAATATTTATAATCATTCATAATATATAGATATAGAAAAATGAATTACACCTTTCATAGAGATGGTAAGTCTTACGTAGACATGAATGTTGTTTCCATTTTTCATCTTTTGGAAAGAAAGAAAGGTTAATAATAATAAAAATTTAAAAAAAAATTATTATGTTATATATATATATCATATATATTAACAAAAATAATCATTATTACTATTCATGTGAAATATAATTGAAAAATGAATCACATCGCATAATTGTGATGATAGTGCATACGTATGCACGAGTGATGTTATCAGTTCTCAAAAGATTAGATGATGATATTTTAGACATAATATTATCATTAAAGAAGTATAATTATGTCATATATATCATATATAATCATTAAACACATTATAATTCCCATCCCAAAATGATGATAATTAAAAATCAATTGTATCGCTATATGGAGATGGTAAGCCAAACGTACACACTAGAGATACTTTCACATCCTTTTTGATGGGAAAGGGGGTGTATAATGGTGATTTAATAATTATAATAATATTTAAACATTTTTATGATACTTAATTTATTATATTATGAAAAAATATTATATTTAGAGGTTGTAAGAATAGATGAAAAATAAGGTGATCGGTTAGAGTGATTACCTCTTCTTTAAAACGTCACTATTGGGTCTCATCTAAATGGATACAGGGTTGGTCTTTTGAGAATTAAAAAACCTATAGAATGTGTCTAAAAAAGTTTAGAATAAAAATATGGAGGGTGTGAATTGTATAGAAGGCTCAATGTGATGTAAATGAGTGAGGGAAAATATTACCTTTTATAATTTAGGTGAGGGGAACTTTTAGAACATCTGAAAATATTAAATTATCATAATTTTATTTTTCTCAAAATGACACAAAATTGAAAATTATTAGAATATAATATACAATAAGGTTGTGATTTCGTCATCTAGTAGATTTTATAAAAGTATGGTTATTATTTTATTCCTTATCATTTTTATTAAGCATTAATTAACCTATTCTAATGTTTACTATAACAAAAACTTTTTCAATATTATTAGCTTGTAATTTTTAATTATTTTTTTGTGAATTGGACCATAAATGAAATAGGTATGAAAATTTTTACCATATCATAATCAATTTTTATTTTTAAATATGTTTAAATAATTTAATAAAATGTTATTTTTAGAAAATATTATTAGTATCAATTTTTTCTCTATTCATTACATTGACATTATGAAAATCAAGAAATCAAGATAAATTTTAAGAAAATAATTTAATAAACCCATAATATGTTATAATTTTCTCGAAAATATGTTTAGTAAATTAATTAATTCAAATTACATTTATTCTGTTTTTTTAATATCATTTATTTAGTATTTTTATTATGTGAATAATTCCAACATCATCATTGTATACCAATTAAAAGTAATTATATCTTAATTGAAAATTAAAAATAAATTTTCATGATGTAGATATTCTTTAAATATTTTAGAAGGATTTTTATAGTTTAAAATATCCTGTGAATAACCCTATTTTAAAAATACTATATTATTTAAATCATGAGTGTGACATTATTGATTGTTTATTTAATTCAATATTATTAACATCATAATCTCATCCAAGTGGCCCCAAAAGCCAAATTTTTTTTACCATTAAAATAATTTTGTTAATTTAAGAATGGTTAATTATATTTATTCATAACCTACCTTTTCCCCATGTAGACATATAAAATATATTTAAGGTAAATAATGGAAGTTTGTTTTTGACATTATTTCATTTAAATAATATAAAAGTCATTTTCAAGAAAAAGGGTATAAAAAAATAAATGTAGATCATTTTGTGTTATTGATATTATTATATCATCCTAAAAATTTGGGAATGTTTTTGGGTCATTTTATAGTCTTTATGATTTTATTTTTAACCAAAATTCCCTATTTAACTCTTCACCATTGTAAACAAATTTACCAAGGTTACTATTAATATTGTCCATAAATAAAAGAAAACTATTTACTAAATTTAGACCTTGAAAATAAAAATATTGCATAAAATTTTCAAATTTCAAAACACAGATGATGCACAAATTAATTTAAATTAAAACTGAAAAAAACGACAAGAAGAACAATATTTTTTAAAAAATTGCATTTTAAAATATAATATTTATATAAAATTAATGTATAAAATCCACATAAAAAACACAATTTGGATATTTTATATCATAAATGAAATAGTGAAAAATTATCAATATACCACAGCATAACTTTTCCTTGTAATTTCTTTAATAGAAACTACGACTTTCAATAAAAAATGAGTATTTTTTACTATTCCTTGAAAAATAAAAGTTTTCAAAAAAATTATCAGAAAAATAACTTTAAGATAATTTTAAAATTATAAATTAAAAATGAAATATATTTTCTAGAACATATATATATATAAATTGACTCGTAAAAATAAGAAAAACTCAATTTTGAAGAAAGAGTATTTTTAAAGAAAAAAGCGACTTTACTAAAAATTGCTTCATAATTTTTATAATCAATTAAAAATTCATTCATATTTATTTATACATTCATATTTATTTCATAATTTATTTATTCATATTTATTCTCATTAATTTTATGTATAGGTTTTAATGAACATATATTATTTCACCGGTTTTCTAAGCATGCTATTGCGTGCAACACAGGCTATTAAAGAAATCAATTTTTTTAAACATATATTTTATAAAAACATTAAAATATTGATTTGTAAGGGAAAAATAATAACCAAGAACTAATAAATGGTTATAGATAACGTGGTCAAGATAAGGTTAATAAATAGAAAACCATAGTCAATATACGTCTGAAAAAGATTATTGATATCATAAAAAATGATGATAGTAAGAAATCATTTTATTTTAGAATACATTGAGAAGATATAATTTTTTTGATTTAATTTCATAACTATAATATCACTCTTTGGTTGTACAGGGATCAATTTATGATTCATATCATACTCTATTATGTGAAGTTGAAATTATAATGCTTGAAGGACAAGGGGTTCATAAGATTTATAATGGGTTAAAAAGTAATTCTTAATTAATATGGTTAACAACCTAGAAAAATGGTTAACACATGAAATACAATGCACATAAATATTCTTATGGTGAATTAATACATTATTATCGAAAAATTCATCCAAAATTCAAATTAAATAACGGTATAAATGGTTACCCTTATTAACCTCCCAAAAGATTAAAATCCAAAACATTTGAAAGAAGGTAACTAAATTACCAAAATAAACTTATAAAATTTCCCCCAAAAATCTTAACAAAGCTATTAATTTTCACACAACAAACTTGGTAAAACCAATATAATATCTTCTCTTAAAACATGTAAATAATCTTAATTACCATAAATCCTTAGTGACAACATGCATACTTTCAAAAATAAAATCCTTCCCCATACCATAAATCCCAAAATCAATAAACTCAATACAAGATATAATAAACCAACTTATCATCATATTACTAATAAGTTCCAAGGTCATCAATACTATCCTATTTATTTTATCTCAATTAGAAATTCATTTTTCTCATTATCCCATTACCATGCACATATTAAGGGTTATCCTTCCTTTAATCATGTTTTATCCAAGAAAACCACATCAATCACTTTTCATGGTTACTAATACCATTCAACATATGATTTCAAATCATTAAGGAAAAACGGTAGTGGACCAATCGTTTGACATTTCATTATTTCATAATACCATACAAGTACTTCTATATCATTATTCTTGAATTATAATACATAAAACTCCATAAATTCACTACTTCATTATCAAACTCCACATCATAAATAGTGACTGTGTGAGGTTTCTCTTTTTCTTTGAATTTAACTGGTTTTCTAACATTATTCGTCATTGTTAACCATTGTATTTGAGCACTGATTAGAATTATTCCCCTTTTCCTTATACTTAAAGCATTGAAGTGTGAGGAACACGTTTAGTAAATCCTTCTCTCTATGTACATCATTAGGAAATTTTTTCCCATAACTTTGATAGTCAATTTTATGATGACCTTATTTTGTAAACATACAATATTTACTAATCAACTTAAGAAAATTTCCTCCTTGTTTCTTTCCACACTTTGATCATAATGGAAATATCATCTTATTTTCTCTATAGTTTTTATATTTTACCTTAAACAACATATTCTATTTCTTTTCAAAACCATGATATTTTTACGTAACTCAAACCTCAATTTACACCTTGATGGAACATCAGACAATTCCTTAAATAGTACAAAATTCTATTATGGAAAACCCCCTTTGATGACATGGTTTTTAGCCATTGAATAATAGATCAGCCATAAATTTAGGTTGGATTATAATGTGAGAAGTGTTCCATTAAAATATTGTAAAATTAAATTTATAGGTTCCAATAGATTCAATACTATTTTTCTTTAACACAAGGAATTAATTGCCGATTTTTTATGAAGAATATGGGGAATGATCTTATTGGAGACAAGTTCTTAAACATATTCTGTTTAATGGATTCAATATCATCATATTTCTTTATATTCTTGATAAGATTACACCATTGATCCTATTTACATTCCAAATTATAGAAAACAAAAATAAATTTCTCATGTTATGAACATTGGAGAACTGAAAATATCTTTTTAGTGGTACTGATCCATTTATTATCCTCTAGAGTATCATAAGACCCACTAAATTAAGGTGGAAATTTTCTCATGAAGAAATGAAAAATAATTTATTCCTTCTTTTAATAATTTTTTGGTCCACTAGGATTCCTAGGTTGATAATGTTGTGGGAGAATAACATGGAATTTTTTATTCCTGCTCCTATAACATTTAGTTGTGTAGGAGGATAATCATTGCATTACCCGTCACATTTAATACTAACATGATTCCTTCAAGTTTCACCCATTTAATAAAACCAAAAATTAAGGTGGGAGAAACACTAATAATAGTGGTTAAAATAAATAATCATGAGAGATGGTGTGTAAATTAAGACACATTCTTTTTAATAAATAACCATTTAGGTTTAACAAGGTCATTAAAAATCAATATTAATGTATTAGGATTTGATCATATACTTAGTAATATCCCTAGGGTTTTTATAATTTTTTTAACCCTAATCTTGAAATATGTTCTAAACCCTAATCAGATAAGAACTATAATGGAATAAGCTATTAATACAAAGATATTACATCTTTTTATATGAGTAAAAATATAATCCATGACAAAACTACAATGTTTTAGAGTTTTTTTAAATTAGATATAAAATATTATTATTGTATTAAATATCATCAACAACTCTCTTAAAGATATTATCACATAATAATCCTATTAGGAATACCCTACCTAAACCTTTCATCACCATCAGGTGAAAGAAACATAAGAAAGTGTAAGATCATATTCTTTGTAAGGGTAAACACAGAAGATTTAATTCCATTATCATAAGAAATAATAATATAACAATAAGGATATATTATTATGAACCTAACTTATGAAGTTCATACCCAACCTATCCTAGATCATAAACAAGATTCTAGGTATAAAAATCATTATTTCAAAAGACATGAATCATAAAAATTAGAATTCATAATAACTCAATCATGAAACTGAAGTTTATATCATAAATACGTATAACATAATGATAAGTATGAAAACCATTTCATATGTCATGGTTAATTACCAATATAATCAGATCATCTTGTAACACCTGTTTCCTATAATAGATCAATCATATCAGCTTGTTTCCAATAACATATTAATAACATTGACTTGTTTCTGATTACCATCTCATGATATATAATCAGTTAACCATTGTATTGGATGGGGTTATAGGACTCACCCATAACAAAAGTAAAACCATAGATATGTTTTCCACATGAACCTAAACCATTCATCATATTATTACCCACTAAAATAAATGGATTTCATAAACATTTCATCATAACATAACCCATGGAAAATAAATGGGTTTTATAAGAATAATTACATCATAAAAATAAAAAAATATAAGGAATAAGAATAATATACTTGAATAATAACCCCAATAATGAATAATTAACATCAAATAATGTTTTCATTGATAGAAAATTATTTTTAAATATCACTGAAATAATTCTTTTGGAAAATATCCTTTCCATTTTTGATATTTTTCAAACTAAAAAATTACAAAGGAAAAAAATTTATTTGAAAAGAGTCATGTTATATTTTAAAAGAATCTTCAAGAAGTTAATGTGTCATAAAAGTGGGAAAATTTTCTCATGATGTATAAGTTAAAAATAATTCCTTCTATATTTTTGACGGAAATGTCACAAAGAAACTTGTTTTGAAAACGACAAAAATATTCTTCTGAAATAATTTTAAAAAAAGATCCAACATGGGTAGAAATTATTTTAAACAATAGAAAAACCCTATTTTTAAACATTTCTAGAAATCATTTACATGGAATATAATTTTTCCCAAATAGAGATATTAAACATAATAAATATTGAATAATGACGAAACTATGAAATATACCATTAAAATATCATATCATTGAAGTGAGAATTAATAAAATAAATTGATTATGTGTATTCAATATAAATTTATAAAAACACTTGGAAATAAAATAGAAGTTACCAGAATTCATTACAAACATAATCATGTCATGACACAATCAATAAAATGGTGGTTTAATTAAATGAATGGAAATTGAGTTATGAATTACCTTACCTCAATAATTTTCTTTATTTTTTCAAATTCAACCCTCCTATATAATAAATATGAATTTATTATTAATTTATTCCATAAATATAATTAAAAAATACCATATATTATTTATTTATAACATCTTATCATCCTTTTATTAATAACTTTTTATTAAAATCACTATTCTAGGCAATAACTCCTTTATTTTCCAAGATTGTTTCTGTTTGGTAGTCCCAATACTTATACATTGGACATGATCCCATAATTTTCCAAATTTTAATCTTGTTTTAAACATAATTTATATGAATTATATATATATATTTATAATCATTCATAAAAAGTAAAGGTAGAAAAATGAAATACACCATTAATGGAGATGGCAGGTCATACATATGCATGGATGCTGCTTCCATTTTTCATATAATGGAATGAAAGAAAGATAAATAATAATAAAAAAATAATAATCATTTTTATTATATATATATATCTTATATTTTCATAAAAATCATCTATATTACCAGTTATGTGAAATATTAGTGAAAAAAAATCACATCACATCATGGAGATGATAGTCTATACTTACACACATGAAACATTATCTTTAAAAAAATATTGTATGATGATAACAAGTTAGAAATAATATTATCATTAAATAAGCACAATTATTTCACATATATCATATATAATCATTAAACCCATCAAAACTTCCATCCATAAAAGACAGTGATGAAAAATTAATTGTATCAATACGTAGAGATAGTAATCCACATGTAAGTTTAAGAACCTAGGTTTTAAAATGAGATAAATATCCCATATTTTTCATTTTTAATACTTAAAAAGACTCTGTGGTAATTAAATTTGATTTCATTGAGGGGTTTTGGGTTTTGGGGCTTTCTTAGAGCTTGTAACCCATGTTTTTGGGTGATTTAAGCCCGACACATGGTTTATGTAAACCATGACAAGAAATCCACACAGTCTTAAAAAATCATGTGAAGCTAGAAATAGGGGAGACATAGGCCAAATAGTTCGGCCAAAACATTTAGAATGGACTACATGACTATGCATACAGGTCTATAATTTTAGCAGATTTAGACAAATGGTTTTTATACAGTTTCTGCACTGTTAGTGAAACTGTGTGAGGAAACTGTGAGGGTTCCCCTCCTCTTATAGGTAACCATTTAGTTTGGTACATGGGTTGTCAAACCATGAACAAAAACCCTATGAACCCCTTTATTGGGAAATTTTACCAAAATTTCCCTCCTAAATCTATTAAAAATCAAACATATTTCTTTCTCATCATCATACGCAACAGCCCATTTGAACCCTTCGTTGGTTACTAATCTAGGAAGTGATGGATCTATTCCACTTGGTACCAGATTTCTGTACTTTCTATCTCATTAGATCCACATTGGCATGATCTTAATTACTTTTTATCCATTCCTCATTCTGCTGGATATCAGTTATGCTATTGGATGCAAGTTGATTTTCCCTATTATTAGGTTCTTTTTCTCTTCTTCAGATTTATCTTGATCTGGGTTGGATTTGGGGACAATACTGGATGATGTTTCCACTACTGAGCTATGTTAGATGTTATATACTTTTACGATTGGTTTCAATGCTTTATATATTGAGCTTATATTGTTCCTCCATTCAGAATTTCCAGCGCGACCCCAAAATTAGTTTGATAAAATGAATTAAATGATATATGACATGTTAGGGATTCCCTTAGGATCCTATGTGGTGAATTGGTAGTGGTGGACTCACCCAAGGCCTCCCATTAGGTGTGATATATGACATTTTTCTATTTATGCATTCTTAATCCATATAAGGGATGTGTTATCAGGATTTTGTAGTTATAGGGAGCCTAATTACTGTTAAATTGAATTCAATGGATTGTTAGGATATGTATTGCCTCGCTTTCATTTTAAATCTCTTGAATTAAAATGGTAATAGTGATGTTAAATTTATTAAAGGGTTATTTGGGAAAATTTGGAACTCAATGGGTAGACTCTTATGATGTGATTAATTGAGGATTATGATCATTGGGTGGGTATACTCATTGGTTTCCCATGTATATGAATTGTGACTTATGAGTGGGTATACTCATAAGATGGAATTGAATGTGAATGATTATATGACTCCGTAGACTCATAAGGTATGAATTGATTAGTCATATGAAATGGTAATTGTGACACCCCATGACTCTACAATTTTTTGGGCACTCCTTATACAAAAATTTAATCTTACACTACACAGAACAATGAATTAACTTGAGTTACATGCAGGACAAAGTTTTACAACCTTTTATTGTTGAAACTATTTTAAAACTATTTTTTTTTCAATTTGATGAATTTTATTTTAAAAAATGAACTTCATTTTGGAATTCAAAATATCAAAATTATCTTAAGGTGATTTTTTGTGTATTTTTATGAGAGACTTCATTTTTTTGAGAATGTTGAAAATTGATGAAATTTAGTTAAAAAATAGTGTTTTCATTTAACAAATTATTAATGTTAAATTATATTTTAGATTTGTTTTAGAGTCACATTATATCAATTATACAATAATTTATACAATCATGTTCTTTATAATTAATTTTATTTTTAAATTGAACATAAAAACTTAACAAACTTTTGAATGTTTTCCAACTATAAAAACTCGTTATTTCACCCCATTTGTGGGATTAGAGAAAATCTTAATTTTCCCACATCTATGATTTTAATTTGGAAAATACAACCAATATAGAATTATTTAGTATGATATTTGTGTTCTAATAATTTCAACTTAATTTTTTGACCAAAATGATTAGTCAATGTGATTAAGATTTATTATGTTGATTAAGGTGTGATTAAGCTTAATAAGGGACTAAATATTAATATTAAGGACCCAAATGACTTGGAAACTTGTCCAAAATGCATTGGATACTAATAATTTTACCATTTCCCACTTAGTTCGAAATATATGGTTATTGGGATATTATTAAATGGAATTCCCTATATAAAAGGTCATGTATGGAAAGTGACTAAAAGGGAACTTTCCATACCTTTAACATTTATAAAATTTTGAGATATGTAGAAAATGACATATTTTCTAATATACATATCATTTTTAATATATATGAGTAATTTGTATCACAATAAATTATCAATAGTTTTTATATATGGCTTAGGTAATTAATATTCTCAAGAAACGTTAATATATTGATTATTTAGTTAATAATTAACTAAAATATATTATACTGTAAATATTAAAAGTGATGTTAATAGATTGAATTATTGTCTTTATTTTTTCTATTTAAATATATCATGTCAAACATATTTTAACCTAATATATTTTAATTCCAATATATTATTTATATTTAAAAATTACATTAAATAAATAATGTAAAAATTGACATTATTTCCATTTTACAATAATTGAATTTTATTAAATGATTTTAAATTAATAAAAATCTTTTTATTATTCCAAGTTATTTTTAAGTGATACTAAATATTTAATATTTTCTATTAATGGACCAATTAATCTTTTATAATTAACATATTTAAGCATATACTATAAAAACGTTGTTAATAGGGTCTGGGTTTAAACAATGTTTTAGAGAATCACATGCGCTTGTTGTTGAATTAATTTCCAATACAAATAGAAATTTTATTTTATAAATTATATATAATATTAAAAATTTAGTGGATCTATATTTTCTAATAAATTTTACTTTAATTTAGTCTTAATGGTTAAATTAATTATATTAGAAAACTAGATGCTTTAATAAAAATGAAAACGATAAAATTTGGGAATCATAGATGTTAAGGAACCAAATTATTAAAATGAACATATTTTTGTGTGGATGAGGTTTTTATAGACCATTATTCTACTTAATACATTATTTTTCCATTTTAGGAGAACTTTAGGTAAGATAGACCACCCATTATTGAATATTATTTAGTATTTACAAAAGTGCCACTCCCCTTCCCTATAAAAGGCCACCACCTCTTCCCATTCTGAAAACATTTAAACCACATAAGTTCATCCAATATATTCCCAAATAGTCTCCCAAAATCCCTCCACTATACCTAGAAGGAACCCCTTGGGATGAAATCAATTAAAGGATTCTTTTGGTACAAACCAAAAGAGGTTACCCGATTAATAGGTAACGCCTTTTCTCAAACTCTATAGTTTCATTACCCATATCCAATCCCTATATAGTTATTATTATATGATTTCATAGACATTAAAATATAATAAATATAATATGATGTTGTTATGTTATGATTTTTACCTACCATACACAAACCTCTATCTAATGGGAAACGAACATACAGTTTCTATGCACAGACAACTATTGCCTCACAAAATGACGATTGTTCAAATTTCACTACCACCTCTCATGGTGAACATTTTTATGAAAAATATATATACATAAAATATTAATTTCATTAATAATGTATTTATAAATCTATAATTTTTATTTTTAACAATCCTTTATTCTTCCATCATATGTAAATATGATAATTTCATTTGAGGATGTGTGGATTACCGCCCTCTAAAAGTGAAATGACCCATTAATTCCATACATGGAATGTATAAAGGTTGGTTATAATAAAAATATGAAACATATATAACATTAATATTATTCTAGAAATTATAAAATATATATGTATCATTTAGTTTTAATTATTTTAACTCAATAAAGAAATGGAAGTATTGCCCATGTGTGTGTACAACCTACCATCTCCATGAACGGTGCACTTATTTTATAATATCAAAATGTTATGGACTATTATAAATAAATATTTACTGAATATATATGATAATTTAGTCATGGTATTATTTTTTTAGATGATGAAACCATGATATATTTAATAATAATAGCAAATAACAAGTCAAAAAAACACATTAGAAAACTAGGCAATTAACACCCAAAACAGTTGAAATAATGAAGGAGTGTTAACAAATGGGTAATAAAATATTGTAATAAGTTAATATATTATATTATAAAAAAGATTTTGGTTTTTTTATTAGTTAATATCATACTTTAAACCACTGTATAGGAGGTTAAATTCCACACCACAAAAAGGAAGGATAAAGTAAGGGATTTCCATCTCAGTTTTCAAATCAGTGAAATAATGTCATATTCACTACTTACTTATTTTGTGTTCCATAACTACTAAAATTTTTAATATATTATATCTTGAATAATCTTATTCTAATTATATTATATGATTCATTTAATTTCATATATTTATGGTGATTATGATTTAAATGTTTCAATGTGGAATGGGGCACTTTAGAATGTTTAAAGATTATTCTCCTCAGATGTTCGTAATCTCTCTTCATTTTTTGATTGTTAACTTACATAAACAAAATCAAATTATTGTAATCATTATTCATTTTAAATTTTATTTAACATCCATATTCTCATACAATAGATATTATTATTGCCTAAACCATATACAATTTTTCATACGGTGGTTACTTTGACAATTATTTGTTTATTTGGGGAATTATTGCTAAATCCATATTTCTCATTCAATACAGTTACTTGATAAGGAATATTAGTAATTTTTATTATTCAATATGTGTAATTATTTGGATTGGAAATGATGGGTGGATCCCAGAATTTATATTTCTCCTCGATGCATTGATAGGTTCTCATGAGACAAATAAGTTGGCCAAATTAAATAGGTTTCTATCTGCATTATAAATCGTCTTGTGAAAGGTCTTGATAGGAATAGGTTTTTATGTGCCTGAGACATGAAATCTGATAAGAAATAAATTTCCCTAATTTATTATTATTTATTTTTTCTATGATATTTTGTGTCGAAAAATCTATGGAGGTTGTATATTATCAGTTTATTGATTTATTGAATCTGCTTCAGTTTCTTACTTAACACATTATTTATGCCTTATCTAGTTATTTTTATGGAAAGTGTATATAGTTATTTAACTTTTAATATAGATTGGTAAATTATTTATTCCATTTTACTTACCCTTACTGAGCATTTGAGATAACCCTTATTATGTTTCTTTCCCTAGGTTATGAAGAAGAGACTTTTGAATAAGATTTCAAGGATGCATCTTATTTTAGTTATTGTGTAGAATGTTTTATTTTGTTTTACAAATGTATTATGGGTATCATTTATATAATTTGGTTTTCTAATACTTCTAAATATAATGTTCCTTTGGGATTCACTTCTTGTAAAAATGCTAATTTAATGTAATAATGCATCGACTTCAATCTTATGGATCAGGGAGTTACAATAATTGTTTACATATATGCCTTGGATGTTATTCCATTGATATTGAATTTGGTAGTGGGTAACTTGGATTGAGTATGCTACATGGGTCTTGATTCTGTGGGAATCCTTGTGCCCCACTACCCCTTGGATCTGGCATGCTTGGACTCGTGTAGGTCATGTTTGGTATGACATGTTAATATGACTCTAACTAGTGCCTAACCAAGTTTCCATAGAGATACTCATAGGACTAGAGGAGGATGACTTGGTCCTAGACACCTTGGATCTGTCCCTTTTTGGCCTAAAACTTCTATTATATGGAACCATAAAGGTAAATGTGATATACATGTTTATAAGGATTGACCATGGTCGTTATGATTCTTATAGTAGTATGGAAAGGTCATGGATGACATGATACATATGAATATATGGCATGCCTTGTGGGTTACTATTGTCTCTATTATATCTTCCATGTTAGGACCTAACACTATTTTGAATGGATCCATGAGTGGCTATGTTTGTATCACTTGGTTGATATGTCACTTAGGGATATACAACAAGGTTGTGGTGGTATGACATGTTTGTTGAATGACAAAGCGATGGGGTAATTAATGAATAATTTATAGATGCCATGTTAGATAATCCTGAACTTATTTAGTAGGGATCCTTGATAAGATATTAAAATATAACTCATTTTATAGTTTATATTCCATGGACATCATTGAATTCTTTTACCTCTTACTTATTTACCTGCATAGTGTTTATCTTCTCATATTGCAAATCCTATATTTGTATAGAACATTGGGTGATTACCTATTGGTATTTTATCTCACACATTGTTCGGGATTCCATTGGGTACCTGAGAAGAATTTTGGGATGCAGTTTGAGATAGAGTAATGCACCCATATTTTGAGGGTTGATTTTATGACATGATTAACAAAGAAATATTATAGGATCATATTATTAACAAAGAAATATTATAGGATCATATATGATATAATATTTATGTATGTGGATTCTTGTATAATTTAATAACAATTATTTCACCATTATACCAGAGGTTAGTGTAGCACCCGATAATTTTATGAGAAATATTTTGTTTTTATATAAATCATAAAAGGATTCATTCACTATACACAACACTAGCTGGGCTTTCTTTACACGCAACCGCGACCTTCCTCGATAGCTTGCGTCGTACGCAATACCGAGTTTCACTAAACAATGATATGTTACTAAAATATTATTATAACTAGCCGTTATGAATAGTAATAACCAATTTTTGAACTTTTTTAAATTTTAAATTTCAAAATGGACTTCATTTTTGGATACGGAATATTGAAATTAGCTTAGGATGAAATTTTGGTACTTTTCGGATAACTTTCATATTCTGATGAATAGTGAAAATTACTAAATTTTAATTAAAAACAACTTTTTTAATCTAAATAATTAATAGTGACAAATTATTCATTTGAGTGGTTTTAATGTATATTTATAATATATTTTTACCATTTAATACAATGTTGGTCATTGGATGTAATTTCACATTTAAACCAAACATAAACAAGTGTCAATCTTTTGATAGTTATTATCTCTTAAAAACACGCTATTTGTTTTGACGAAGATAATTAATTTTTAAATTAATTAATGCAACTGATGTGTTTTGAATTTGTTAAAATAGACATCATTTTTTAATTCATAATATCAAATATAGCTTAGGCCTAATTTTTGGTATTTTTCTGGAAACATTCATTTTTTTGATGAATAGTGAAACCACTAAGTGGTAGTTAAAAAAACTGAATATTTCATAAAACTTAATTTTACCACTTCTGTGAGTGGAATTTCAAAAATCCGAGAGACACGGTTAATATCAAAGACTAAAATGTTGTTCAAGCAGATGAAAATAATTTTTGGTGAATAGTAACTTTTTACTTTTTTTTACCACGGTTAAAAGTAAATAGGGTAATTAAGGGTAAACATGATATTATTATTAGCCTAACACATGTCCTAATTCTATTGGATAAGTGTAATTCGACCAAAAACGACCTTAGGAATAAAATATGATCATTTAGGCCAACATGGTTTAGATTAGGACATTTATTATTAATTTATTTAAAGAAGGGTTAAAATAGTTAAAATCAAAGTTTGATAACTAAATCATTTTTAATAAAGTGTTATACATAAGATAAAATCGACTATAAATATTAATTAGAAAGATAAAAATATTTCCTACATAATGAAATTTTATTTATATTTTTTAGACATTAAATAATTTAATTTATTTATGACACAATGATGATGAAGTAATTATCTTATTAATGAAATATTAACATAATTGATGTTATAAATACCCAAATAAATGTCATTTGAGACTTTTTATGAATTAAAATAATTTTATATGTTAATATGACATGTTATTATTGATTTAATTAACTTTTCTCGAATTAATATTTTTGTTATGATTTTCACAAAAATCAATTACCAAATAGTGTCCAAATTGACATAAAATTGTTTTTAAAACAAATATTATATTATTAATTGATATTTTATTCTTAAAAATCTAAGGATCGGGAAAATGACTAAGATAAGGTTATATATATTAATAAAAAACAACTTGGGCTTATTTTGGCTTGTTATAGTATGTTTATTAACCTTATAGTGTAAGAAAACAAGAAGACGCGGTAAAAGTTAAATTATTTAACTTAAAGTTAAATCTAAATGATAAGGTTAAAATAGAACCCTAAACTTGTCTAAATTCTATTGTATGAGAGGATTTAGACCCATCCCCACCTTAGATTCTAAATAAATCAATTTTGAGCTATAAAAAACCGAATATGACTTTATAATAAAATAATAGTTTTAGTTTTTCCAAAGGTGCCCCTCTCCTCCCTTATAAAAGGGCACCTCCTCCCTCTATTCCTCACACCACTTTGAGACTTCAAGATTGGCCAAACCCTACCAATTTATCTTCTCCAATACCCTAGAAACATCCTATAGGTCCTGGTCTTTTTCAAAGACCAATTTTAGTGCCCTAAGAGGAGGTCTCAAAGAGGCGCTTCAAAGAAGAGGTAATGTCCGTTACCGATTCTTTCAAGTTTATTTCTTCTTCCACTTCTTTTTCATTAGTTGTTTAATTATGAAGTAATAACATAAGTATAAATCATATACTGATATGTTATTATAAGTATGAAACAACCCTATTTCACCATCTATCCATCCTATGGAAAATGAAATCACCGCGCGTGCGTACGTACGAAATACCGTCTCCACGCCGTGGTGTAATCTATTTTCCACCACCACCTTACTTGGATGAGTATAATGGTGTAAATAATAACTATATATGAATATTTTAAATTTATATTGATTCTGAAATAGTATACATACACTCCAACACAATTACACGATCATGGGAACGATGTCGTCGCTCTTGCGTACGTACGGAATACCGTCTCCACAATGTGATGCGACTCGTTATACATGATATTAATTGCATAATAATTATATAAATGAATTTAATGAATGAATATGATATATATTAAACTAATAAAATTATGTAAATGTGGTATCTATAACCTAAAAAATAAGAATAAGAATTTATTCGACAAAACACGCATAAGAACAAAAAGCAATAAACACCTGAATAACAAGTAACAATGAAATATTACAAATAAGAAGCTAATAATATGACCATATATGATAAGTATGATTCTGGAATAAGTCAATGACATTATTTAAATCATTATTCAGGAGGTTCGGACACTTATGATGCAAATCAGACCTAAGGTAAGGGAAAATATCACAATCTCATTTTTATACGAGATTGTTTATACTTTGGTATTTACTGGGGTGTATTTTATCATCCACATCCATGTTTCCTCAATATTTAAAATTATTTCCATCCACCTATAATTTTTTAAATCCAATTTTACCCTTCGGAAAGTTTTTAGTAAAATATATTAAAGGAATCTTTTCTCATTTTTCGTACGAGGTACTTTTTGACTTTTCTGACAAAGGTACGAGAAGAATGTTTTTTTAACTTATACGACATGGATGGATTTTTAAAACATTATTTCCAAGATTCTTCCTTTACAAGTTTTCATGTTTATTTTAAATCAAATTATTTTTGTTTAAAATTGTATGTTAAGAAAGGAAAATGTTTTTGAAGTAGAAAGGATATTTTCCTCAAGAATGGAGTTCAAGTGATTTATCAAAATTATTTTCCATCTAAGATAATATAGGGTTCTGTTTCTATCCATATTATTACATTGATTTGATTATGTTGTGATGGAATTATTTTTATGAATTCCTTTATCTTATATGAATTGTTTTATGATGTCATGATGTTTAAGAATCCTATCTTTATTACATGGGTTATGCAATGATGTATGATTTATGATTTTGTGGCACACATAAGAATGGTATAATTATGAGATGGGTGGGACCTATATATCCCTACAATTCATTGGGTAATTATTTATATCTCATGAGATAGAAATGGCTGGAACGGTAGGTTAAACCGGTTCAATGAAATAGGACTGAAACGAGGAGTGAACTCGGTTCAGAAATGGACTTTCTCCACTAAGATAGTCTTGGCAATGAGTCTTGACTACTATGAAATGATTCTCTATGATTATGTGTGTATGCCAAAAAGTTTAATGTTTTATGTTATGATTATTGGGATTATATTTCACTACTATGATTTATCCCATGTTATGAAATTATGATCTCTTTTGCAGGTTAAGATTTCCAAAATGTTATGTTCTTATGAATATGATGTGATTGATATTTCTTTTGTATACCTTTACTGAGCATTTGAGATCACCCTTTTGTATGTTTTCTTTTCCCAGACCAAGAAGAAGGTTATTAAGTTGGATATGCCAAAAGGGACTCTAGATATGATGAAATAAATGGGAGACAATGTAAATGCTTTATGAAACAGTTGTTTATGTTTCCCAGTTTCTAAAGACACTATACCTATACGGTCCTTTCCTAGTTTTGTTATATGTTATAATAAGTGTGCTTCAATTTTGAAGTATTAACAATGTATGTAAATTATGGGTTGTTATAGTTAGCATACCCTCAACTAAGGAAAAGTACAAGGTAAGGGTTAATTTTACAATCTCTTTATTATCCTAGGTTGTTTATACGTGAGTATATACTGGGACCACTTTATCATCCACATTTGTGTTTCTTAAAAATTTATTTCAAAACATTTTTACTATTTAATATATTGTGGGTTAAAGTAATTTATACCTTTGTTTGACTTTTTATAAATTTTTTTAAATGGAATCTTTCTGTCGCCTTCCAAACAAGGTACTTTGTGGCCTTTTTGACCAATTAAGGAATGCATGTTTTTTAACTTATAGGTAGATGTGGCTATTTTCCACCATCATAACACCTTTGAAGCTTACCTTACAAGAATATAAGAATTTTTTCAAAATAAATTTTTTCTTTTATAATTACATGAATTTTAAATGAATACAAAGAGATATTTCACTCAAATAATTTTTGGATTGATTTCATCTATGTCAACATCCTTCATGAGATTTTACGTTTTTTGGAAGTTGAATTATTATGCTAAATCTTCTATATTGTATTGAATGTTTTGGGATATGTTTGACTATGGATGTTCTATTTTTATACCATTCATGATTTATGGTTAAAGTGTTGACATTGTTTATGCTAGTTTTAATATGAATGTTTATTTTATGTTTCAAACTTTTCATATGAGGAATGCATTGGACATAGTAAGTGACGGGCGAGGCCTACTATAGCCTCTCGATGCATCGGTAGGTATCATTAGTCAAACTTGTGTATCGACACAAGGCCTTGAACAAATATTATTTGTAGTATTTCCACGTGTCCTAGACTATTTGGTTATGATGTCCAACATTATGCACTTCATCATTATGAAGTTTGCTATTGATATTAAATGTGATTATTCGACAAGTAGAATATCCATGTGAATATGTAAATGGAATTATTTAATATAACTTTTCCATATTATGCTGATGTTTATGTTTAAAATGTTTATGTTTTAGTCTTATACAATTCCTTAAATGTTCATTATTATTTATAAACAGTTTTGCAATATTGATATCCTTACTAAGCATCTGATCTCACCCCTTTCTTGTGTTTTATTTTTCCCAGAATGTGAAAAAGTATACTATGATTGACATGCAGAAATAGGATATAAGATTTTAGTGTGTTCAAAGGAGACACAATATTGTTTTTTTATTTCATAATGTAATGTAAAAATTATGTATGTATCTAGTACTTCCAAGGCTACTAAACTGATTGGTCTTTTGGGACATGATCCCTTGTGATCATGCCAATATTATGTAATAATTCACCGACATTGGGTAACTGGGTTTGGGGAGTTACATCTTAGGTATTCCTGTAGCCTTCTTTGAGGTGATATGGTTGTGGTTTCCCCATACAAGGCCACCCATGGGGTGCACCATATATATTTACCATATTCATGACTTAGTAAACAATCTAAAAGATTTTATGTCATGATTTCCTAGTTAGAGAAATCTTAATTATGATTAAATACAAATAAATGTATTTTTAGGATATGTACTGACTCCCTTGGGGTTTTATTCTCTTGAATTAAAAATTGAATAGTGACCTTGAATTTCAGAAATGGTTATTTTGAAAAATGTGGAAATGAGTGGGTGGACTCATGTGATATGATTAATTGTGGATTATGAATGATGGGGGGAGTATACTCACTAATTTCCTATGTATGTGAATCATGATATATTTGTGGGTATAATCATGATATATAATTGAATGTGAATGGTTATATGAGTGGGTAGACTCATAATGTGTAAATGGATTAATGATATGAAATGTTAATTTTTACTATAGATTCCTGGGACATTTATCATTGGGTCTTGAACGTAGTAGTATACACCTTGGATAGAGTATGATCCTTGGGTGTGGATTCTATGGGATGCCTTGGGTCATGAAACCCCGTGGATATGGATTTATTAGAATCACATATGTCAAGATCAGTATGACATTTACCTAGGACTCCAATTAGTTCCTAACCAAGTTTCCATCAAGATGCTCCTAGCACACGATGAGGATGAATTTTTCTTCAAAACATTGGATATATCCCTTCATGGTCTTAAAATTTTATTATACGGAACAACTATGGAAAATGTGACATAGGAGATTATATGGCTACAACCTGGCCATTATGACTCTTCTAGTTGTATGGTATGTTCGTGGATGACCTGATTTGTGTGGATGTACGATGAAGTCTTACTAGTTAATCTTGTATATATTATATCTTCCTTGTTAGGAGATGATACTATTTTTCATGGATCTGTTCTTTGATACATGGTATCACTTGGTTGATACAGAACTTAAGGATATACAATAAGGCCGTGGTGGTATGACATGTTGGTTGAACAGTCAGGACGTGTTGGTTATTATTGCATTGTTTGTAGCTATCTTGTTAAAGGATCTTGAAATTATTTTGTATAGTGCCTTGAGAGGATATTATAGTACTACTAGTTTATTATTTTACATTCCATGTAAATATTTACTTTTTTTATTCCTTACCTATTTACCTACACACTATTTAGCTAGTTATATTACACAACCTAAATTTGTATAGAACTTTTGGTGATCACCTTTTTGGATTGTATCTCGCACCCTATTCGATCAACCATTTGGTACACGAATGGAACTTTTTGATGTAGTTAGAGATAAGGGAAATCACCAACAATTATAGGGTTTATTTTGTTCCATGCTTAGGAGCACGGGTGTACGAGACCAAGATGGGGCTTGTGATGCTATTCAGAGATATCAATTTTGGTATTTTTGGTATTTTGGATACATGTACTGTAATGTAATTTTTTTAATCATATTTGGCTATTTTCATAGAAATGTGAAATTTATCTTCATAGTATACCTGATATTCCTTTGATAATTTTTATATGTTTCTACTATTTACCTATTTTCTGGATAGCTTAACTACTTCCTCTACTTATATGTTATTGTTATTCCATTGTGCTACACTCTGGTGATGAGGGAATAATCTCCCATCACAAACACCTAGTCCCTCACTACTAGTTAGTGGCATATGGAATTAGGGTAGATGTGATTGAGGCCTTGTGACCCACTTGGTTCAGGGCACTGTGGAGTGGCTTCCGGTTCCGGGACATTATATTACGCATGAGCGATAATTTCACTTCTTATTCGATGGGAAATTGGATGTATAATAGTTTTTTTATAATCATAATAATAGTTAAGAATATTGATGATACTAAATTTATTATTTTATAAAAAAACATATTTGATTTATATGAGGAAAGGAAGAGCATAAAATAAAAGTGATTAGTTAGAGTGATTACCTCTTCTTCCAAATGTCTCCTTTGGATCTCCACTAAACAGATCTAGGGTTGGCCTTTTGAGAAAAAAAAAATCCTTTATAAGGTGTTTATAGATGTTGAGAAGAAACATTTTCAGGGTATTGTCGACATAGAAAGCTCAAAGTGATGTATATAAGTGATGGAGGAGATTTCCTTTAATAATTGAGGTGTGGTGAACTTTTGAAATTTCTCAAAAGATTATATTATAATAAATTAATATTCAATTCAAATTCCACCAAATACACTTGTGTTTGAATATAAGATAAGAAAACATTGAAATATAATCAAAAAATATATTTTAGAGATGTTTTGGAATTATCTTAAACCATATCATTTTGATTAACCATTAGTCAATATATTCTAATCAAAACTACGATAAAAACTATTTCAGTATTAAGAGACTGTAATTTTTACTGATGTGATGTAAATTGGACCATAAATGAACAATTTATTACATTTTAGACCATATAGTAATAAACTTTTATTTTTAAATATTTTTTATGATTTCAAAATATTTTAATAAAATATTATTTTTATAAGATATCATTTGTGTCAATTTTGAAAGTATTCATTACATTGAAATTAAGATAATAAAAAAATAATAATATACCATTGAATAAAATCATCAAATACATCAATAATATGTAATAATTATCAATAAAATTAGTCTTGTATATTAATTAATTGAAATTATTTCTATTTTAATTTTTTTAATATAATTTATTTTGATATTATCATAAATTGATTAATTACAACATCATCATTGTGTAATTATTTAAGGTAATTATTTAATAAATAAAAATTTTAAAAAAATTACATGATTTATATAAATCTATTATATTTAAGAATAATTTTTATAGTAAAAAATATTCTTTGAATAAATATATTTTAAAAATGTTAAAGTATTTAAAACATGAATGTGACATCTCTGACTTTTTATTACATAAAATATTATAACCATGATAATCTCATCCAAGTTGCCCAAAAAGTCATAAATAAATTTATATAATGAAAATAACTTTATTATTTTAAAAATGGATACTTATATTCATTATTAACGTACCTTTCCCCCAGTGGTCATATAAGATATTATTAATATTAGAAAAGTGACATTTTGTGAAATTATTTGATTTAAATAATATATAAGTTGTTTTCTAGGATAAGTGTCCATTAAAAACTCAATTTATATCCTTAGGTGTTAAGGGTATGATTATATTCATCCAATTAAACAAGGGAATGTATTAGGGTCATTTTATAGTCCTTATCATTTTATTTTTAACCAAATCACCCAATTTACCCATTACCGTGTTAACAAAATTTAACAAGGTTACTATTCATGTTAGAAAAAAATAAAAGGGACCTATAATCTAAATTTTACCTTATGAATCCAAATATGGAATCTATTTTTCAAAATTAAAAATAAAAAATGTGTAGAATTTAATTAAAAATAAAATTGGAAAGAGGAATAAAAACAATTTTTTTTTTCAAAAACCTCATTTTTAAATTTAAAATGACCCTATAGTAAATTAAATTATAAAATATACTAAAAAACTGTTATTTGGTTATTTTGAAAAAAAAATAAACTTATAAAAATTATAATTAATCTAAAACACAATTTTACCTTGTAAATACTTTAATAAAAACACAAATTTCAATAAAAATAATCATGACTTGTTTCTTAGTCCTTTAAAAACTAATAAAGTTTCCATTTAGAAATTGGATATTCACATCACCCTTTGAAAAAACATCAAGAGCCTCATCATTTAAAAAGTGTACCTTTTCAAATCTTGAAATACATAATTCTACAGGTATAATTTCTCTAATGTGGAATACATTGATGTTATATAATCAATAACCTGTGATTCTTCCATAGCATTAACACTCAAAAAAAATCACTATTATCTTCCTCTTTATTCAAGGAACAAAAACATCCAGAAGAAGTTCTTATAATAAGAAATTTTTATTTTTTTAATATTTTTTTGATTCATTATATTACAGTAGTTCTATATAGAATGTCCATTTATTATATATTTTCCACTAATATCATATATTAATTTATTTTCTTTCATAAAACTCGGATTTTAATTGTGTGATTGTCCCCTAACTTCTACATTCAATGTATTTATAGTTGGGACCTAGAATTCCCTCTACTATAGTTATCCTTTAAATATTAAATTCATAAAATCCTCAATTACTAGGTTGGATTTTTCAATATAATTACTAACAACAATGACCATCACCTCCCAACTCTTTGGAAGTGACAATACACAAAACATTTCCCATACATAATCACTTAATGAAACTTTACCAGACTAAAGAAAAATTCATATCTTTTTAAAGACATTAACAAGGTTAGAAAATGGTATTCTATTAAAAAATCTCATAAAAAACAAATTAAGAATCTATAAAACATTATTTAATGTTGATGATTTTCCACACATGTCTCGAATAATAGTAATTAGTTCAGTTATTGTTTTCTTTTCATGGATATTAAAAGTAACAATCTCTGATAACAATATCCAAACCATCCTAAGTGATTTATGATCCATCAGTTCCCATCCATATTTTTTCATATTAATTATATTTATCGCACATAATAGAACATTTAGTCCCTATTGGATGAGGTAATATTCTTCCGACATCCTCCCGAATCTATAGTCATTTCCATAAAACATGTCTATCCTCATACTCCTGTATTTTGATGCAATTAAACTAATGCAATAACTCATACTAAATAAAATAACATCAAATAAAAAAATAAATCAAATATACCTAAGTCTGATGAGTATAGTACCATATCTTGAACTAAGATCACATACAACGTTTTGTGAGTATATAGGTGAAAATTTAAAACAACTATATTTAAACCACCCCGGCACAGGATCACGAATCCCCAAATTGTCCAGCTTCACTATACTTCACACACAACAACATTCCACACTACACCAACAAAGTTCTCCAGAACTCAGGAAGATTTAATAAACCCTAGATCACAATGTTCAAAGTCTTTTTCAAATAATTACAGACATGTATACAAATAATAAAATGAAATCAGAAAAGAAAAATAACACCTTTTCATTATATGTTAAGGATTTTCATCTTACGCCTATTGGAGAACACTAAAATTTCTATATATCTTTAGAAGTAAAAATATTACACTGCATGAATTTACAGCCATATAGATCAATTTGGAAAATGATTATGTTACAAATTATTTAAAAGTTGATAAGTTATACCACCCCAATTTCTAATGTGTTTTACTGGTCTTCTAGTTGAACCAACCTTTTAAAATCATGGGCCTCCATCTATTCACAATATTAACTAATGATCACCCATAAGAATACTCAACATGACTATTTACTTTCAGTAAACCAAATTCATCATTATTCTACAAGATAATCATATTCACTAGGATCCAAATTGCAATGAACTCATCAAAACTTCCTCCTGATCAGTCTATTATTAGTTTAAGTCTTTATAACATAACCATATTATAATGAAATAAAATCCACAATTTCAATGAAATGAATGAATTGACATGAAGTGGATTTAAAATCCTAACATAACCAATGTAATTTTTTTATCTTATGATTTTTTACATCGATAATTCTATTACCAATGTAAAAACCCATTTATAACATTGGTTTTAAATTACTAATGTTATAAAAGCATTGATTTAAATTTTTTTGGAACTAGTGTAACCTGAATAATTATTATTCCTTGGTATTGAGAATAATATTTATTCTACATATTTATTTAAAATATAATTTAATATGAGAATCTGGATACACATAGTTTTTGACCCTCTAGGCCTATTTTTCAGTGGAATTAGGTGGTCTTGTCAAAATTACAAGATCAACATCTAACAATACTTCAATTAACTCATAGGAAATTTCATTAATGTTTCAATGAAAATAGTCTCATATGAACATTTATGGTTTAATATAATCACTTTATATTGATATATCTTCAGTAAGGTTTCATATTTGTGTACTAAAACTATATAATTAATATATATTTCATTGAATACCTAAAATAAAATTGTTAATAAAACACCATAACCATGAACATAATCAGATAGATCCAATTCAAATCAGAGGCCCCAAGATGTAATCTTCTAGTATTGGAAGAGAAAAATCCATTTTTATGTTATTCAATAAATTTAATATCAATTATGATGTGCCCAACGTATCCTAACTCACCATGAGTATATTCCATCATGGTTTTCATCAATACATCAAAGTACACAATTCATGATATATATTAAAAAAAATTCAAGTCAAATGAAAAATATCCACATCCATTGATAAGAATATATAGTCACATATATAACATGTGGAATTCCATTTAGTGGGACTATCCTCATAACCACACTTCTTGTATATTGTCGAATGATAACTTCATGAGAAGAAGTCCCAATGTATTATAAGACTCCATCACCTAATATTCAAATTTCATTTGTGTCCTGTCTAATATATGTAATCTAACTACATGACATATATTTAAGAATAGTTTCATAACACTTCATGGTAATAATTATAGTGTGGAAATTATATACCCTTCAATGTGACAATATTACAAGGATACTATCAAATAAATGTTATATAGAAGAAAACACATCATGTTACATGATATTTATTAATATTTAGGTATTTAAATATATAGGTAATAAAATTACAAAGTTACTTGGTTATAGGGAATTAACTCTACCATAGAAAGTGCCATGTTATTTCAATGGGAGTTCATCAGTTCACTAATATAAAACATTTGAAAAGTTATGTTTTAGATAAATTTTAATTCTAGTGGTCTCCTAGTAGTATGATACACAAGAGAAATACAATTTGGGAGATCAATATTATTGTTTTGGTTGTTTCACTTCATAAGAGGAGGGAATATATCCACAATATAGGTTTTAGCTTTTTGATGATATATTAAATAACTTATATGGTGGTCAGGACTATTCCCTTAATAGAAATGCCATGGAGGAATTTAGTCTGTTTTATAGAAATGGAATTTATGATTCTTCTCTTTATAAATGCCATAATTTTTATCTTAGTGGGGGTCTTGGATGATCATGACCATGGTGGGGAACCATTGTGACCCTATAAAGGGAGAAAGAATAGATCATGCTAGGTATAAGTTGGTTGATAGACTTTGGTGGAGCCCTTGATAATGGTATTTGAGTGTGATTTTGTTAGGTCTAATTTGTAAATAAGATTCTCAACTGTGACAATGTTCGGTTTTGATGTGATAACTTGTTTTAGAATAAATATGGGGAATTCATGAATTTATTTTTCTAGAATTACAAATAGTGAAACTATATGGATTCAAGTTCATATTAACCATGGATATCCAAATTTATGTAAAAGAAATGAGATAAATGAATGATGCTGCGTAATTAGTGGTGAGCAATTGTGGGAATGAAAAAAGAAGGAATATATGGAAACATGAACTTTGAGAGAGACTACATTTACAAGGTCAAATTTTATAAGAAGTGGAATTTTACACTACTCTTTGCAGATAAAGTGAAATTATAAATATTCAATAGAATTGTGCAAGGGTCACTATTGATGTTATGTAATGATTATAGGAATTATTGAAGGATACATAAGGATTATTTAGAAGTATATGTTAAGGTAAAATCATATATATTGGGAAGTGTGCCTTGACTGAAAAAATGACGAGTTGAGGTGGCAGAGCTCATTCTTTTGGCCTGAAAAATTGGATTATCATCAATGAAGTTAAAAAGATAGAGAAAATAGAATGATTGACTCACATTTTTAGTGAACTTTTATTAAATGAATTTTTTTGGATTACATTGAAAATATAATGGAGGCAAGATCGAGTGAATGATGTTCTAAAAGGAATATGATAGGACAAATTTTTCCCTGTTTGGGGGGGTATATTCCCAATTGAGCACTTGTAACTATAAAGAGTTCATTGTAGGTGGTTTTATGGTTCATTGAGTAGGGAGTCTAGAAAGTGTCCCTTTTAACTCAATATGGGTAGGGTTTTGGAATAGAGTTCCCCTTGTAAATTATTTTTATTCCTAATAAAAAGTAGTGTATTCAACCATGGAGTAGGACTAAGATCCAATTCACATTATTTTCTTTTGTTTCTATTCTTTTGTTTATGTCATATGCTTATTATTACTTTCTCATTGAATTAGAAGTTATTTTAAAATACTAAAAAGTTAATAGAATAAATCAGTATGAAGAGTGGATCAATTTTGTGTCCTGGGATCCTGGTATTCCTAGTTTTAGATGTTGATTCCACTAGGATGTGTTGTATTGTATCAGAAACTTCTACAAGAATTTTTCTTCAATATGTGTTTTAGAATATTAAATATTGTAATATAATTTTTATGGTACTGATTTTCTAGTCTTGAAACCTAGATTTTGTATATGATACATGGGTTATAGAGGTTGTAAGTGATAGGTCAAAATCCCTATGGAATTAAGCTGGGGCTAGAAATAGTGCAATCCTATATTGGTCCTACTATTTACCAAAAAAATATAAAATAATTCATTGGGTTATGTAACATTACAAGCTATTGAAGATAAATTATGAATATAACTATTTTTTATCCTAGATGTAAAAATAGTTCTGATATTGTTACATCAATAATAAATTTTCAATTCAATTAAGGACCAATGAAATTTTTTATAATCTATGATGTGTATTTTTTTATAAAATAGCGAAAAAGTATATATAATTAAATAAATATTTAATAACCTTTCATCAAATAGTTTCATTTCTTTTCTATTATTTTTTCAAATATATATAATGATATATTCATGAGGATGTTAAATAAAATATTAAAAAATACTGAATGAATATAAATATGAATTTAAAACAAAATAAGAAAAGTTATATAACATTATGGTAATATGATCATTGAGGAAAAATGATAACACATTAAACAAATAAAAAATCATACAACAATATCAAAATACACTAAATTTATATAACAATGTACACACAAATAACTAATAACACAATTCTTATTCTCTTATAGGATCACAAAACATAATTATTATTTCCAAGAATCAAGAAAAAATATAGTTCATTAAAACATTCAATGAATTGATATTACAATACATGTATTAAGTATTCATCTTTCAAATTAAAAAATACATTATTAAAAATAAATTTAGAAAATTTGTATATGAATAATTTTTTATTAATATATATGGACTATTTTATATATATAGAGGTGAAAAATAAGCATAATTAATACATATCCATGGAAAATTTTTGAAATTTACACATATAACCGAAATGAATATTACATAATTCTATACATATATATAACTAAATTAAATAATATATAAAAATTACTTAATATCAAATTGAATTTGTGAAATGTTTTATAAGATTGAATAACTCTTATTCAAGAAGAGGAAGGAATTATAAAATCAAAAAAAATTATAATTCTTACTTTAAAATAGAATCCATGAAAAAATATAAATAAACAAATTATACACCAAAAATTTCCAGGATTCATTTTTTTCAATCACTTTCTTTGAAAAAAATAACAAGGAAATACCTAATGGAATCCTCTCTCCTATGATGTGTATGAGTTAATGGATCACCCAAAATTTGGGTAGGATTCTCTTTTCTACCACAGTATGTTAATACCTTAGGTGTAAAGGAGAAATGATAATAGTGCTTATATATATGGAAAATAACTATTACACACATTGACCAGCATTATAATTATATTTTTCTACTTTATATTGGACCTAATTACACTCCATCGGGGATTTAAATATTTACTTAAACATATCATAATGTTTAGGAAATTCTATGACTAGAAGCCATTTGTAACCTCTAAACTAAAACATTTAATAGGTAAATTATTTACTTCAACCTCCTATACATCTAATTATATGAGACACATATAATAAATGATATTTATTCTTATAAGAACCCAGAATATTAATTTTTATCATTCAACTACCTCAATAATCAAACCATATTATTAATACATATCACAATATTGTGATATAACCATATTGTACCCAACAATATGGTTATGAAAGTGTTCTGATATAATTATATTAAACCTTATTATATACCATTCCTAGGAATATAATTTACATTGGCTATATGTATGTCATATAATACTATAAAATATAGACCAGTTGTACGTCACATGAAAATTTGACATTAGAGAAAATCTCTTTCAATATCCCACATCCACTAAACCCTATTAGATGTAATATAATATCTTATTATATTGGTGTAATGTTTCTATGGATCAATTAACACTTAATCAACATTGTGAAAAAATATTATAAATAAAAAAATCCAAAGAATACTATGTGTGATACCTAAACAATTTAAACTGTAAACAATGAATGTATACCTAATATCAGCGATCACTACTATTGTAGCATTCAATATATGTTTGAAAAAGATTACAAGGAATAACTAAAAGGATTTTAACTTTAAGGTGTATCCATGAGATAAACATAATTACACAAACAATGTGTGAAAAATCCTGTTTTATTCTATGATATGATATTATCTAATATTACTAAGGAGAAATAAGGAAAAGAGCCCAGAGAAGGAGAGTATCAACATGATGGATTTTTAGATGATCCACCACACCAATTATCATGGATAATCATTATTTATATAGTCCTTATAGACACTCTCTAGGACTCCCAAGAGTTTAATCATACTTTATAAAACTTATAATTAAATATCATTGGATATTCATGCATTCATCATATGAATGATTTATCCATTTTTTCATCATATGAATCATATATATTAATTATATCCATCATGTAAGATAAGTAATATATTAACATTTAAAATTATGTTTCTTAATTTAATCATAACATTTCTAGATGCATTATATGATTCATGACATTTCTATTTAATTGATTCATGGAATACGATTGGAGTATGTAGCTTTGATAGGGTATTTAAAAATTGTATAATGATATATGCAATGGAATGAAACATAATTTTTTTCAAAATTATTTTATAACCTATGACACAGTCATTTCATACTATATAATATTGTATAAAACATATAACATATACTTAGGAATTTAGGTCATATCTCCATCAATCTACCACTTATACCATAGTAATATAGACTTTGTGTCATTTCACATTATATTATATCACATTCAATAACATGTGAGACCATATAATTTTTTTTAATATTTTCTATAACACTTTTGAAAATCTTTCATATAATTCACCATGTATAATATCATATGTTATAACCTATAAATCTCCATCCAAAATTCTTTTTGGATAAACTATAAAACACTTTTAGAGTTTCTATATGTGTTTTGTAAAACTCAATACTCGATCAACCAAAAGTGTAATCCATGGGCCTTTTTAATGTATAAAGAAACTAAATTCCTGAATTCATAGATGTATTTATAGAGAGACATCTGATGAATTAGCAGTGGTACTCAATCTATAATGGGATATGGCATGATATTAATCAATAAATATATATTTGTGCCCATGTCCACCAAACAAATTATATGAAATTATTCATTTTCATATTATACCATTGTGAAAGACACCATGTAAACATGGGACATAGAGTGTGTAATCCCCATATAACCAACTCATATATTCTTGATTCTCTGATTATATACTAAATAGGTCGATTAATACATCAGATGTCATTTAACCTTATCTATGGGGTCATCACATTCCACATATGTAATAGAATAGAACACCACATGTATTATCTAGGTATGAACATAGAATTTAAGAGTCTATCTAGGTTGAGAGCCTAGATTTCAAACTCCCCACCTAAGAAGATAATTCCCCTATTGGTTTACCCATAATCTAAGCCTCGATCATCAACATACCCAACCACCACATATTATCTCATTCTCAAGTATTGTGTAATAATGGTAAAACAATTATAAATATTATAATTGTTGGTTGGTTTGTAACCTTTGGTATAAGAAAATACCAATAAGTAACAAGAAAATAAAGTATACCAAAGTGGTTGTATTTGAAATTACATGTTGTATACCTGGGGGTCCATCCAATGCACAAAAACAGTATGTTCCTTAGGAAAACATTTCATATGTCTTCTTGAAATCATACCTATTATAACATTTTTTGGATTTATTAGGGTAGTTTAATGACTAAACAAACCAGAAATGAAATATTAGAAACCCAAATATAGGAAAAACCATACGTTATATAAGAAACCATGTGTAAACTATAAATGAAGAACCATATGTGTACATTAAACTGATGCAACCTCTAGTCCATCTTAATTCTTCGTACTTGATGAAGATAACTAAAGAGGTATCTGAATATTGATCCTTTTATTTGGTATATACATAAGTTTTCTTGATTCACTTTAGATTTAGTGGAGAGTCACTTTCATCACCATAATATTATAGTGCCTTGGGTGTTAAAGGGAGGAGGAGATAAGCGCTTTGATAGAGGGAGGGAATCAACTAGTGTCATTAAATTAAAATGACAAACCCATCACAAAGGGTTTATCCTTTTTATATAAATATAAAAACCCTATAAATACAACCATTAATTTACTCATGGATTACAAAACACATGATTAAAGCTCCAACCTTATTTATTTATATAAACATTAATATTTTAAATGTAACTTTTAAACTCTAATATATTTCATTATGTGAAACATATTTAATAATGATAGCTATTTAGGGGAATAAATATGAATGCTGAACTCAACATTTAATTTCCCTAAAAAGGAAGTGGCTATAACAAATCACATCGAATTATATCTATCAATCATAGCCTATTATTCGATGAAGGTAAGGGAATGTTAATTTACAAATTTCCTTATAATATACCAATACCGTCTCATATGATATATCTTTGAATAATTATATAAATGTTGGATTTAAGTCATATATCCATAAATCTCCCACATTAACTAAATAACTATAGACTTGGTTTCATTTCACCTTATACTATATCATACACAATATATTTCGAATCAATATCAAAATCTTCTTTTGCAGATCTTCCAAAACACTTTTGGAAAGCTATCAAAAACATAAAATTGTATCATATCATATAAAATACCTAGTGAATACCCATCCAAAACTCATTTTATTTTAACTCTAAAAACATTTAGAGTAGCTCTTTGGGTCAAACATAATCCATATTCAATTAACCAGAAAGTGTGACCCCATGGACCTTTATAGCATTGAAATATGAATTTTAGAATTCATAAATGTAAGAAAAGACAACCCTATAGAAAAACATTAGTGGTACTCAATATAAAGATTTATTTGTTATGATCTCAATCAAACACATGTATCTATATACTAGTTTTGAACAGCCACATCATATGTAAGCATGCATTAACATGTGATCCATTTGTCCATGACATCATTTAAACATGGGACATAAATTATGTAAATCCCATATTTCCAACTCATATGATCACAATTATTTGAGTATATATTGATTGGGTTGGTAAATACAACCCATTTGTTTAAAAATTATAGATAATCACATCACATCCCACTCACCAGAATAGATAATCAAATCATATGTGTTATCTAGGTATAACTATAGTCTTCTTCAATCAATCTCAACTGAGGGGACGGATGTTATAATTATCATATGAGAGGAAAAATATCATCATTGATGAGATCCAAATGATGGCATGATAAAAAACATACCAATCAATCCCTGATTAGATAAGCCTCAAGGTTTATGTAAGAACAATTTAAATGTGTGATGTTTCTCTTGCTAGGTATCTCTCAAATATTTGGTATTATATACCCCAAATATAAACCATACCATCTTGTATGACAAATAAAAAGAGTATGAAACTCATTGTGGTATATAATGAAAAACCCTGAGATTTTATGGTATATTTCTCTTCAAATAAATTTAATTACTTCAAATTATTTTGATACACACAACCCCATGTCTAAATGAACCATAATATTGTATATCATTATAACCTATCCATTATGTTATCAGAGTGAATATTAATGATTTTTTTAAATATGTATAAAGGTTTTGGATAGAATAAATATATTGATAAACACATACTCACCTTTTAGTAAATTCTATATATGCTTCAAAATACATTTCTTCCTAAAAAATGGGTTTTATTTATTTTGGTGAGAAAAATAATAAAATTTATTTGTACCAAAATTATAAAATTTGTTTTACAAAATTAAATTAATTTTTAAATAACCGTGTCAAAGTTATCTAACAATTTTTTTATAATTTCTTAAAAAGATTTATTTTTCAATGAATAGTAAAAACTATATATTTTTTATTGAAAACTATCTTTTAATTTAAAGAATTTAAAATGTTCCATTTTATTTAAAAAATATTTCAAAAATAAAATTATTTCATTGACATTATGAATAATCAAATTACAGTCATTTAAATTTCTTTTATGCCAATTTTAGTATTTTTTGTACTTTAGAAACCATTTTTCAGAAAACTACTTATCATTGCATTTTACATGTTTATATTTGAAAATAAAATTTCCAAATTATATGAGTTGAATCTTGAAAAAATGCTTCCCCATTTTTGGGAAGTAGGATCACAATTTTTAAATAGTTCCCTTTTATTTTTGGTCATTTGAATAATAACCATGGTAAATATGTGTCACCTCAGTAAGGTTAAAGTGGGAAAGATAGGGATAAAATTTTGGGATAAGGATTTAAAATTACTATAACACTTGTCTTTATCCTGTTGGATGTATGGTGATTGACTAAACTCATATAAGTTTCTGAAATATTTCCACTTGTTTCTGTTTTTTTATCATGACCATTATATTAATTTTCAAAAAGAATAAATTGAAAATACAACTCACTTGGATTTATCATCTCTAAAATTTTATCATAAGAATTAAAAGATGTTAAGTTAAATTATAAATGTGTATTTTAAATATAAATTAATTTTTTTATCATGATTTTTTTAAATTTTATGTGGTTGAATGATTAATTGAAATTATTACACTACACTGACTCAATAGTTATTTAATTAATATAAACATAAAATAAATGAAATTAAAAATATTAAATGTGATACAATCTTGATGTAACTTTTTTTTCAAGAATTTTTATACAAAAATAAAATATTCTAGATGAGTGAATGATTTATATTAAAATTCCATTACAATGTTGATGATGTTAAATTCATAGTTAATGAATAGTGTCAAAAAGAGATTAATGATATTTTTTGGAAAAAATATTTTATTAAATTATTTAGATAACATAAAAATATTTAACATGGAAATGTATGGTGAAAATAATCTAATATTTCATTAAATTTCCATTTATAATCTTATTTTAACTATATAAGTAAAATATAAATCCTTTAATATTAAAAAAATTATTATTGAAGTTATGGTAAAAATTGTTTGATGAAGTGGTTAAATGAAAAGATAAGGTCTAAAATAACACCAAAAAATTTGTAAATTTCATTATATGATTTTATTTTGACAATATTCAATTTTTCTTAAAATTCATGTCTATTTGGAAACATTATATTTCATAAAAACATTAATTAAATTTATATGATTTATGTAATTCCAAATGTGTCTTTCCCCTTATTTATAAAAGGAAATCCATTATCTATTTTTGTTACACATCCTTGAGACATATATATAAACAAAAACCAAAAACATTATCAATTAAAACCCACTATAAATTAATTATTGTTTTTGATCTTCTTAAAATACCATACCAAAGGTCCTTAAGAAAGGATATAATTATGGCCCCCAAAGAAGAGGTAATTGTCTTACCCAACCACCATCAATTTATTTATTCTTCTACACACAGACTAAATAAATGATATTCATCCTACCAATACAATTCATTTTCCATAACCATATTTAATGGTATGTTATTATGATGTGTTAAAGTTCATATATGATATTTATGAAATATTAATTCTTCTATAATTATAATATTTTATCTATCATATTATCTTCTAATCTATTGGAAAATGATAATTCCTCTAGTGCGTATGTGTGGACTACCACCTCTATGAAGCGATGCAATTTTTTTCATTAGAACATTAAATAGATGATAATAAGAATATATTTAATTAATATACATGAAAAATATTTTATAATAATGATTTTTGAATTGTGAATTATTATAAACCATTTTTTTGATCAATCTGTCGAAAAGTGAAAACAATGTTAATGCATATGTACGACCTACCATCTCCATAAATAGTTTAATTCATTTTTCTAGTTACACTGTTTATGAATGAATCTCTATCTCTATCTATATATATATAATTAATATATATTATATTAATATCATTTTCATCCTTATAGATATTATGTTACCATGACAAATGTATAAGGATAAGAGCTATATAACTGATATTCTCCTGAAACAAACCCATGAAAACCTAAAAAAATGATTTTAATAAAGAATTATAAATAAATGGTTGTCAAATTTTATATATGGAATAATTATGATACTATAATTATGAAAAAAATTGTATGTAATTATAAAAAATTTAAATTTATAATACATGAGGTTAGAGTGATTTCAAAGCAAATCAATCTTGAGGTATTATAATTTAAACTCACTCTTATTTATGTGAGACACATGAAATATTCACCACCTACTTATTTTATTCTATGATTATTCCCATGAAAATATTTAGGATTTAAATACACATATAAGTTTATCTCTATCACGGGTCATAAAATTCAATAGTTACCAAAGTAGTAGGATATTTAGGATTCATTCCCATTTCTAATCAAGATTGTATATGCTTGAATTTATATTAAGGAAATTTTATGATACTTATATGATAAATCAATTTAATTTTATTATCATATGATTATTCAGGTAATTTCAAATTAATCATAGCATTTCCTCTCCATGTTACTTAAAATTATTTAGAAAATGGTTTTAAAAAAATTGACTATATTTTGTTAATGGTCAAGAATATTCTTCTTCCATGTATATGTTCTCATTAAAATTATTTCAATAATGTTTTAATATTATTATATGAATGTTTAAAGTAATTTTTAAACTCGTTTTTATTTTTATATAAAAGTTTATAAGGAATATTATATTCATATTATGAATTAGTTACTTAATAATTTTTATCGAAAATGGGATAAGAATCTTTGTCTAAACGTACATGGAATGAATAAAATTCACACCATAAAGACCACTTATTGTTTCGAAGATTCCTATTAATTACCCCAAATTTCATTTAAATAAAATGAAATATAAAATAAAATTTATTTTCTTATATTTTAAATATTTTATTTTTAAATGA
This sequence comes from Viscum album, assembly GCA_963277665.1. Classification (NCBI taxonomy): domain Eukaryota; kingdom Viridiplantae; phylum Streptophyta; class Magnoliopsida; order Santalales; family Viscaceae; genus Viscum; species Viscum album. The sequence continues at coordinate 31,002,927 of OY728147.1, forward strand.
AAAGGGTATTTTCCTCAAGAAATATTTTAGAGAACTTTTAAAGTAATTTTCATCTAAGATGACATCCTTTGATGATACATATGTTTTATTGAGGATATGATGTAGTGATATAATACTTATTATTTATTATGATTTTTTATTATTATAATTATTAAATTTTTATGAAAATAATCTACTTTACTATGGTTTTGTTATAATTAAATAGTGAATTGTTCATGAAACATATTTCCCTTCCATAGGTTATGAAATACGAGGAATGTTTTATGATCATGTGGAACATATATGTATAGTTTTTATTTCATGATTGGAGGGACATGAATTATATATCCCTATAATGCATTGGGTAAAAATGAATATCTCATTAGATTATAAGTATTGGAATGGAGAGTGAACCGAATTTAGTAAGGGACTATGACATCCCACCTTTTTATAACATAACTCTACAAAGAATTTTACAAACATATGATATTTTAATGTTAAGTGTCTTAGAAAAAAGGTACATAATACATTAAAACATAAATTGTTATTATATTCCACTTGAATGTATTATTTAAGTTTCATCATAATTAAATTTATTAGTTCTCATAACCGAGGATAATACATCAATCGAATGGGTGAGAAGAAGGCCCAATAAGGTAAAACTAGTGAAACAATTGACATATGATCTTGATAAATATTGATAACAACTTGAAGAATATCAATATAGTATAAAAAATAGGTAATTTGGAATACGATAAATAAAATAACATGAATTTTTACATAGAAATATGACTACAACATTTAATTGAGTCATTCATAAGTATACCACCATGGTTTATCATCAAGGTGTCATAAAAATTATGAAGGTAATTCACCAAGTTATCATAAAACTTGTCATCTCAAGAGTTTGAATTATTTATCCAAGTCATTATATCACTATCAAGATTTACCCAAAATATGTATTAATTAATTTTATATACATAGATCATAATAAAAAATCTCATAAATAACCTGTGGAGAAAAAAAGAAACATGTTTCATTTCAAAATCATGGATTTTTAGAATGTGCTTCAAAATAAGATCATTTTATTATTCTAATCCCATAAAAAAGGAAATTAGGTTTCATGTATGTTAATAACATAATCAAAATATTTCAATTTTTACATCTATTTGAATACCCAAGAGAATACAGATTTTTGGGTATTCACAAAAGAAAATAGACAATTTATTGATAAAAAGAGAGAAATTTGGAGATGAAAATTTGGTAGCATAACATGTCTTAAACATATTTAAGTAAAAATTAAAAAGATATGGGACTAGTTTATCCCATTAATAAATTACTATTAATATATTAAAGGTATCCAATAAAATGGATAGAAGAAAAAGGTATGGAAATTTTAAATACATTCCACATAAAAAGGAAACATGGAAGGAAAAGAGAAGTTGAGAGTTCCCTTAACTTAGAGAGTGACTCCTAAAACTAAAAGGTTTGGACCTTGGGGGACAGAGGAAACATTTGGAGGAATAATTGAGTGGTAATACACTAATAAAATCAATTTTTATTCATTATTAATGAATGAAAATTAATAAATCAATTGGTATTTATTGAAAAACGTGTGAGTTGTTTTATTAATTTCTAAGGACACCACGGTAGTGCTATTTGAAAAAAAACTTGGGATATCCCATTATATTTTCCCATGGTATTGGAAACATGGAAAACCTATTAATTTAATTTTATAAATAAGAGTCGACCATCATTTCAAATTAACCATTACATCATTATGAAATAGCTATGATGTCATTAAAGATACTGAAAAACTCAAATTGTATTTTTATTATTCACATAAAAGTACTGTATTTTATAAAATTATAAAAAAAAATAAACTAATGTAATATCAATTTTATAAATTATAAAAAGACATTTATTTTGGGATAATAAATTTCTAAATATGGTAAATTTTACATTTAAATATAAAAAATATTATTTCTTAAAAATAATAGACGACAGAAAATGCAGAGTGAAATTTTCTACACTAAATAAAATAAAATTATTTTATCATTATTAATTAATTTAAAGTGGTTTTATAAAAATATTTAAATATAATAAAGATTTTTAATAAAACCTCTGTTTAATATAGTCATTTATATCTCTTGTAAAAGTACAATATTTTTCTGAAAAATAAATTTATCAAATTCCATTTCAAATTTTAAGAAAAAATATTCTTAAAATGGAAATGATGAAATAAAATTGTTATTAAAATAAGGGATTAAAACTTTGGTGACTAATGCTATGAAACATTACCACTTATAACACCTGAATAATACCTAAGGGTAAGGAGTTCAATGCGGATAGTCTCTTGGGATGGCTTGGATAACATCTCCCATGTGGTAATCGCTACTAACTTTAACTTCTCCCATGGGTGATTTCATTCAAGCTTAAATGTTTAAGCTATGTTTAGGCTTGGTCATGATCAAATCCAAATGTTTATACCTCCTTCCCAATCTCTGGAAAATGTGCTTTGAATGACACCATTATACTAGAAGAGGCCATCAACTCTTCTTTCTATATTAATTAACCAATATCATTCCTATTTATCATACTAGTTATAATGTTAAAATTATTATTAATAGTATTGTCTCCAATAGTCATATTGACCAACAGTCATATAATGGTCGAAACCCAAAGGTCACAGTTCAATTATACTCACTTCATTAATAAAGGGTAATATTTATGTTGTTTCATAATATAATAATCATTTTTAGGAAAAAAATTCATTTAAAAAGTTCGAGTCATTACATTATCCCCCCTTAAGAAATTTCATCCAAAAAATTCAACTCATTCTATCTGTTGAGAAATGGATAGGGTACTTCTACCACATTGTTTCCTCTAGTTCCCATGTTGCCTCTTTATAAATGTGGTTCCTCCATAACACTTATAGAATGTGGGTAATCTTTTTGTGTAGAACATTTTCCCCATGTTCCAAGATATCCACTGGATCATCCTCATAAGAGAGATCATGTTCAAGTTGTGCCACCTTCGAATTCAGTACATTTGAAGGGCCAATTATCTACCTCTTTAAAGGAGATACGTGGAAAACATCATAAACGTGAGATAGATTTGGTGGAAGTGATATCTAGTAGGCCCCTACTCCTATGCGGTAAAGGATTTAATAGTGGCCAATGTACTTGGGGATATGATTTCCATTCTTTAAAAATATCATGACTCTCTTCCATGGTGAAATTTGAAGGAGGAATTTTTCACCAAAATCAAACTCCATGTCCATTTTATGGTTTCTATCACAACTATTTTCATTACAATGAGTAGCCTTATTGTGTTTTTGGATGGTGTAAACCATTTCTGTCATCTCTTGCACAAGATCAGGCCAAAGAATCTTTTTCTCACCATCTTCATCCCTTCATGTAAGAATTGTACATCACTTCCTATATAGAGATTCATATGGATTCATTTGAATACTCGAATGAATGATTTTTTTGTATGATCACACAACTAATGGGATATGTTGATACGATCCTCCTTTAAATTACATTAATCATATTATCAGCATACCTCCAAGTATATAAATAGTCCTTTCATATTTTCCATCTGTCTACGAGTGATGGGGCATATTGAAGTTAAATTTGGTACCAATATAATGTTGAATAATTCTCTGTAATTTTTTTGTAAACCATAGATCATGATCAGATATGATATAAAGTGGAACTCATTACAACCTTACTGCTTCCTTCATGTATATATTAGCGAGTTGTTCAAGATATAAATGTTACCAAATAGATATAAAATGGGCAGTCTTTGTGAGATGGTCCACTATAACCAATATCTTCCTGAATAGAGATAAAATGGGCAGTCTTGGTGAGATATTCCAATATAACCCATATATTCCCACTTCTATGATGGTATGGGTAGTGGTTGTAATACCCCTTTAGGATGTTTTTACTCTGCCTTTACCTTTTAACACACAAGCCACATTGTAGTATAGTCAGAAATCTCCATTATCATGTTATCACACCAATAATGATCATGAAGGTCCCAGTTCATTTTAGTGCTTCCAAGATGTATAGACAATGTAGATATATGAGCTTCATCAATCATCACCATATTTATATCTTTAATAGATAAAACACATAGCCTTGTATGAAATTTCAATACATTTTATTGATCAATATTGAACTCAAGAAAATTCCCATCAATCACACCTCAATTTTTTTTTCAACAAAGGATCATCTCTTTGTTATTTCATGATGATATCTTATAATGATGGTTAATAAATAATTTGGGATAGGGTTGATGATGAAACTTCCCTTAAAATTACCATGTCTAGTTTTACTTGGTCTTTAATCAAATGATCTCCTTGAACCCTCATAGTTGATAGAACAACATGTTCCTTCTTACTTAATCCATCAACAAATTTGTTTTCCCTTTTTGGATGATAATGAATTGAACAATCATAGTATTTAAGAAGTTCCATCCATCTCCTATGTATCATGTTCAATTCTTTTTTGTGTGTGTGAAAACATTCTTTAATCTTTAGTGTCATGTGTATATATCAAATTTCTTCCCATAAAGATAGTGCCTCCATATCTTTAGATAAAAAAACAATAGCTAGCTCCAGATCATGCATAGGATAATTCTTCTAATGATAATTAAACTATCGATATACTTAAGAAATAAACATTTCATTTTTTTGGTGGATGTACCCAAGAACTTTCATAGATGCATTTCTAAAAACAAAAAATTCATATCCCATATAGGATAGAGTTAACACGGGTTCAGTAACTTATCTATTCTTAAAATCTTGGAAACATTCCTATCACTAATTTTTCTAGATGATCTAAACCCCTTTTCAAGTTAAATATATTAGTGGATTAGAATTTAGTGAATTATTTTTTCACACAAATCCTATAATATCCTGTAAAACCAAGGAAACTAAGAATCATAATTACTATTATAATATAAGGACACTCCTCTACAACATTTGTCTTTATAGGGTCAATTGATATTACTTCACTGGCCACAATGGTCCATAAAGAATCAACTTGTTGTAATGAAAATTCACACTTGATGAACATTCCAAATAACCTCTCCTTCCTCATATTTCTTTGTATCACTCTTATATGATCCTCATACTCATCGCAAATTCTAGATAATATTAGAATATCATTAATAAAGTCTACCACAATGTTATCAAAGTAGTCCTTAATGACTCTATTTATCTAATCAATAAAAATAGCAGTTATAAAAACACATATTCCCATATATTGATCTTAAGGTGGTATTTAGAATAACTTATTTCTTCAACCTCAATAGATGATAACTAGATCAAAGATCAATCATGGTGAATAATTGATCCCCACAAAGCTGGTCAAATAAACAATCAATTCTTGGAAGAGGGTATTTATTCTTCACTATGATACCATTAAGTTCCCCATAATCAATGCATAACCACGTTTATCCATAATTATTCTTCACAAATAGAATAGGTAATCTCCAAGGAGACACAATTTTTCTAATAAAACACTTCTCCAAAATTTCTTGTAGTTCCTTCTTTAATTCCTCCATACGTCAATTTTATATTCTAGACATGATTTTTAATATTGGCTTGGAACTAATCATGAGTTCAATGGATAATTCTATCTCTATTTCTATGGGAGGTCTATATAAATCCATAAGAAATATGTAAATTTATTCATGAATTATGGGGACATTATCTATTCATAAAAATTCACATCTTTCTTTATCATCATCAATCATATTCATAAATAAGGTTATAGGAGATTCTTTTAGACAAAACACAGCTTGAGATATCTCTCCTTAGAAAAAAATAGTATTTTTTCCATTAACGAATACTGAGATATCCTCGCTTCTGAATTTCATCATATAATTTTACATTGAGTGAAATTCCATCCCTAGTATAATTTTGAATTCCAACATGATAGTGAAAAATATATTTGAGATGAGATTAATCTCGGCAAAGTAAATACTAGTGTTTCTAAACACTATTTATGTTTAGATAATCTTTCCAGGAGTCTATATTGATAAATACACCTCTAGTAGTTCAAGGATTGATTCTATGTTATTTTCAATGATTGAATAAATAAAGTAATGTGGAAAGCTATAATAAACAAATGTACCTTCTACCTTTGAGAGAATAATGATTGTACCTTCCACCACATAATTTATAGCTTCAACTTATACTATAATGATAGAAAAAGAACAACCTTTCCCCCTTATCCTATACTATTGTTGATGGTGACTCCTTTATAATTACTTTAGATTTATATATTAATCATAAAAGTTCTCGAGTTGTCTACACTAGAAACATTGGAATTTAGGTAGGTCCTGCACCATCTTCCCCTTGTTGTTTGTGTTTAAAAGTTGAGTATTCCCTTCACTACAATAATTCTGAGAAATATGGACATCTCTTTGACACATGTAACACTTCCCTTTCCTAATCAGGAAATTCTAGGAATGATTTTTCCAACATTTATTGGATGTGGATAGTTTCACTTGCTTTCCTCATCTTCCTTGATCAAATATCCTCACTAGGTTTAGCTGTAGATATCTCTTCATCTCATTCAATTTATGAGACCTCTATGTCTAACCAATCTCCAGTTCAACATTAATAGAACTCCGTATGATTTACTCATAACTTTCATAGTATTGGTTGTGTAAATTCTTCCGTAGACGAGGTCTTAGTCCTTCGAAAAATCTATCACACTTACTGTTAAGATCCATGAAAAAGATACAGATATAAAGGGAAGGTCTTGTTAATTTCATCTCATAACTACCAATAGATTCATTCTCCATCTACTTTAGGTTAATTATTTCCTTCTCCATTTTTGTACTCATCGAACAAGGGAAAATCTTATTGAAGAAGACTCCCCTAAACTATTCCCATTCCAAAGATTCAATATCCCCTATTGGCCTCATGTTTATATTAGTACCCACCACTGCATAGATTATCTCTCAAAATAGTACACATCCAGAGTGACTTTCTATTAATACAAACAGTGAAGTACCAAAAGAATCTTTTGTATAGATCTTATCCACTATTTTGCAATCAATGGGTCCGTAGATCCACTGAATGTTGGTGGTTGTTGACGCATAATATACTAAATGGAAATTTGTTCTATTTGTGGTAAAAGTGGTCTCCTATATTGATTCAAGTTATTTCTAATAACTTGAGTTAGTTGATTCATCATTTTCATTAAGGTTTTAATTCCGTCTTCTATCATTGGGTTATCAGCGCATGGTCTGTTGTGCTTACCATATACATAGTTCCTCCTATTTCTCACCATTTTATAAAAGAATAGAAACTTAGTGAGAAACTCATATATTTTATAATATTGAAACTCAAAAAAATATGCCTTAAAACACCATTCTTAAAATTTTTAATCATTAAAAGAAGTTACACATTCTATAAATCCTTCATAATAATTCATAAAAAACATTTTATTGACAAAACATATCCCCCAAGAGTGTCAAACAAGGAGTGCTGTAAGGCCCATTGTCATGTACCCATTCCCATTCAAGCCTAGCTCAAAGTTTTGTTTTCGGGTTTTACCCCTAGATACATCTTTTCCAGAGCCACATCCACGTGTCCATATCTAGACATGGTTTTCTTTGTTCGAAAACCACTTATATAATATTTCACTAAAATACCAAGATTTTTTCCAATATTTAAACTTTTCTCTAAGGTTCTTCATAAATTTTTTAAATCCTAATTTACAAAAAAAAAACAAAAAATCATTTGATGCCAACTATGGCATCCCACATTTTTATTACATAATTTTACATATCATTTTACAAACCTATGATCTTTTAATGTTTAGTGTCTTGAAAAAAAAAGGTACATAATACCTGAAAAATAGAGCATTATTCTATTACAATTGAAAATATTCATCAAGGTTCATACTAATTAAATTTAATGAATCTCATAACCTGGGAACATACATCAATGGAAATAGTGAGAAGAAGTCTCTGTAAGTGAAAACAAGTGATACAGTTCACATGTGATCTTGAGAAGTATTGATAAGAACATGAAGAATATCAATATGGAAAAAACTGAAATTGGGAAATATCATAAATAAAATAACATGAAACATTACTTGTAATTGTTTCTGACAAATTTAATTGAGTCATTAATAAGAACATCACTAATTTTTATCACCCTGGTGTCCTAAATAATACCAAGGTTATTCACCAAGGTATCGTAAAACAAGTCACAACTAGAGATTAAATTCTTTACCCAATGCATTAGAGTTATATCTGTGTGAAAAAATTATATGTATTAATTAATTCGAACCACATAGATCATTATAAAACATCTCATAAATAAAATGTGGATAATAAAAGAAATGGGTTTCATTTCACAATCATGGGGTTTTAGGAAGTGCTTAAAAACAAGATCATTTTGTCATGTTAAACCGAGAGAAAATAAATGTAGGTTTAATATTTGTTAATACCAGAATTAAAATATATCATTTTGAAATATATGTGAAAACCCCTGGTGAATTTAGATTTTAGGGTATTATAAAAAGAAAGTAAAGACTTTTTTGATAAAAAGAGATAAATTTAGAGATAAAAATCCAGCCGTATAACAGGTATGAAACATGGTTTTAGTAAACATTTAAAAGACAGGGGACAAGGGAATCCTTTTAATCAGTGAATATTAATACAGTGAAGGGATGAACTAAAATGTATATAATAAAATGGTAGGTAAATTTGAAACACATACTACATAAATAAGAAACATGAATGGAAAAGAGAAGTTGAGAGTTCCCTTATCATGAAGAGTGACTAGTAAAACATGAATGTTGGGACCTTTGGGGATTGAAGACACTTTGAGAGGACTCATTGGGTGTAAAACTACTATAAATTCATGTAAAATTAATATATAATGAAAGGAAGCAAATAAATTGGTGGGTATTTATTGAATAAGTGAGGGAGTTTTTTATTAATTTCTTAGGACACATCAGTAGTCTTATTTGAAAAAAACATGGGCTTCACCATGGATTATCCATGGTATTGGACAATTAGAACACCTATTAAGTTACATAAACACAAAATAATCTAACATAATATTTAATTAATCATTAAATCATTATGGAAAAGCTATGGTGTCATTAAACTTACTGAAAAACTCAAATTGTATTTGTAATATTAACGAAAAACTATAGTATTTTATTAAACTATAATAAATTCAACCAAACCTAATATCAATACGCATAATTAAAAAATTTAATTTATTTTTTCATTATAAATCTCAAAATATGATAAATTTAACATTTAAATATAGAATTTCTAATTTATTAATAATAACAGCGGATAGAAAATGCATTGTAAATGCATAGTAAAATTTTGGACTCTAAAAAAATGAATTTATTTTATCAATTTTAATTATATTATAATGTTTTTATAATAAAAATTCATTATAATAAAAATTATCAATAGAACATTAGTTTAATATAGTCATTTATATCTCTCATAAAATTAAAATTTTAATCCAAAAAATCAATTTATCAAATTCCATTTTCAATTTTAAGGAAAACTATTCTTAAAATGGAAATAATGAAACAAAGATTTTATTAAAACAAATTTATTTCATTTTAAGTTACTAAGAAATTGACCCATAACCCCTTATAAAACACGTATATGGCCTTAGGGTAAGTTGTGCATTGGTGATAGACTCTGGGGGTGCCTCGGGTAACATCGCCCAAGTGGTAATCTCCATTAACTTGAACTTATATCATAAGGATTTTTTTTCAAGCTTAAAATATTGATGATCGGATTGGAATTCGTCAAGAGTGAAGCCCAGTGATGCTAACTCCATCCCAATATTTGAAAAATGGGCTTCCTACGACTCGATTTTACTATAAAAGGCCATCAAATTTTCATTCTTCATTAATTAACCATTATAATTTCTTTTTTTATAATACTAATTATAATGTTATAATTATTATTAAGATTATTGTCTCCAATGGGAATATTATCCAATAGTCAAAATTGACCAACAATCATATAACCATAAAAACCCAAAGGTCACAGTTCAATTTTACTCACTTCATTAATAAAGGGGGATATTTTTGTTGTTTAATAATTTAACACATATTTTTATGAATCAAATATCATTTAAAAAGTATAGGTTTTTACATAGACTTTGTCCACTGTGATAGTATTGGGAGTTCACCATGATTATGGATATTATGGAATGTTAGTTGAACCCAATCCATTTTGACAGTCTTGAAAATGAGCCTTGATTAAGGAAATTGTTTTCTATTCTTATTTTTATAGCACAAACTGAAGCCTTATGATAATATTATGATCTCATGGATTATATTATTTTAGTCCCTTATGATTTATGTCTTCTGAACTGCCAAGATTTATAAAATTAACCATGATTGTGATCTATGATATACATAGTATGGTTTTAAAATTTAATTTTCATATTCCCATACACCTATGATTATATCATATTTATGTTATCATTAACATCTCCCCTTTTTACCATTACTATGCATTTTATCTCACCTTTTTTTATGGTTCCTTCCCCAATGTTATGAAGAACGGTTTTAAGTATGATATGTGTAAGTAGGGTTCTAGTTATAAAGAACTTAGTGGGAGATAATGTATATATCTTATAAACTAGTTGTTTAGGTATCCAATTTTTCAAATACATTAAAATTATACATTGTTCAGATGGATTTTAATGTTTTGTAATTAATACCTATATATATATATATTAAGATGTAATATCTATTTATGAAATTATGGGTAGCTATTGTTTGTATAAGTGAACGGTTTAGTTCCCATATGAAACTTGGATGAGATATATTTATTGAGAACAATTAGGATAATCCTATTTATATGATAAATTCATAAGTTATAGTAAAAAAAGGAGTGTGGTTTTTCTATAAAAACATCCATGTATGAATACAAAAAGTAGAAGTTGTTTGGGTAAATATTTATCTAGGCGTAATAACCCCAAAAATAGTTGTTTAAGAATATTTTTACCATCATTATAGTGCATGGAGACTATGTCCTTACTATGTGCATTGTTTGAAATTCCAATGGGATATTTTTGGGTTCATTCATGTTTTTTATAATCCAATAAAAATAATTTTAATAGATGATGAACACGAATAACCTAGGTTAATCCTAAGTTGTCATAAATTGAAAATAAGGTGTCAATATTTAGAAATGATATGAATTATTTTTCATGATTGATCATTCTCATCAAAGATGCTTGATGATCATGCTAACCAGTTTGATTTTACTAAATAATTTTAAGATAGAATGACAATTTTGAGATGGTAATAGGTATTCTAAAATATTTATGTACCCTATTTGAGTATTGTTCTATGAATTCATATATATCTGGGAACGTATCAAAAAATATCAATTTATAACCTCAGATATTAGTTTTTCAATTAGTAGTGAAAACTCTCAATGGTATGATGGTCACACCTTAGGTTTATGATTCTTATCCAATTGAAGTTTTTGGTAATGTGATTCCTCAAAATATTTTATTATCATTATAGTTGATATTTAATATTATGTTAGGCATGTATTATATTTCGTAACATATATCCCACATCAATTTTTGAGTAAGGGAAGTCAAATTTTTTATTCTGAACCAACCTATGATCATCTCAGATGGTTAAGGAGAAACTCAACATCTAAGATATGCCTATTTTATGGGAGTTTAGTAATGATTTTTAGGAATAATTTCCTAGTATTCCTCTAAATCATGATGCTTAGTTTTTAATAGAACTCATACTTGGTGCTACACCTATTTCAATGACTCCATATAGAATAGATCCTGTTGAGATGTAGGGATTAAAGAAGAACCTCTAGAATAATATTGATAAGGGATTTTTTTGTCCAACTTCATCACTTTTGGGTTCACATTTTCTTTTTGTTAAGATGAAAAATGGATCAATCTTACAATACCTAGATTATGAAGAGCTTAACAAGATCACTATCATGAAAAAGCATCCTCCACCCTGTAATGATTTTTTTCAATCAATTATGAGGAGATCTATATATTTCAACGACTAATCTTTGACCTAGATAAAATTGGTTGATGGTCAAAAGTGATGACATAACTATGAAATCATTTTGTATGAGTTATGAATGATATGAATTCATAGTTATTCCATTTGTTCTTACTGATTACCCCACTATATTCAAGGATATAATTAATTGATATTTTTTAGATTACCTTGATTAGTTTGTGGTTGTCTTTATAGATGACATTCATTTATATTCCAAGAGTAAGGGAGAACATAAAGATAGTATCACCAATTTTTCTGGTATATCACCCTTTATTAATGTATTTTGAGGCTATGAAACAATTGGGTTATGTTTTTTGGATGTGCTGAGGGTTTTGGGACGTTTTGGAGGCCTTTATAGAGGTGCATAGTTTTTGCACAGTTAATAGAAACCATTAAATATCTCTAGAAAACGGTGTAAGGGAAGAAAATAGTAACTGGGTCGGTTCACATTTGTAGAGTCATTTGGAAAAAACTATAAAATTGAATAGGAGAAATCTTACTTCATGAAATAGAGTGAAATTCATGTTTGGCACATGATTTTTCTAACCATGCGATCCAAACATGTAAGGTATGTCCTTAATAAAATAACACCACAAGGTTCATGCATGGATTTCAAAAAATTGTAGGCTAACCATGTGGCATATTGGTATCCCTATATTAAACCTGGATCTAATTTGAATTATCATATTAATCCATATCTTTCCCATGATATTCATATATCTTTAAATTTTTTTATCCCAAGGCATGAGAGATTATCCCCCTCAATCCGGGAGGGATCCGTATGTGAGTCAAAGTGAAATAGAGGCCTATATTCAATGGTAAGTGGCTATTCATCCAAATTATTCTCAGATTCATGGTTTATATATATCTCAAAATCATAGATGTAGTACATTATGAATAGATCTATGGGTTATTAATGGTTTTACATGGAAATCTAGTTAGATTTTTTGAAGGGAATGGGGGTTGTGATCAGATCTTGATGTTTCATTGTTCCATTATTTATTTTTACCAACATTTGAGAGGTTGGTATAACATCTCACAACTAAACATGATTTAAAACTCTATTTCTTAGTTTTAATTGAATGTTTATTTTTAAATGGTTGTGAAATCATTATGTTATTTTTGTTACAATTTTTTTAGTATTGGATGGGAAATTATGGAAAGTGATTGGGGTTTTTATAAAACCTCATTGTTTATAATTTTAAATTGATGATTTTAATATTATTTTTTGTTTTTATGCATGGAAAGTATTTTTTAAAATTATTTAATATAAATAATTAGATTTATTTGAAATGGTTGTAATTGAAATTAGTTAGTGGTTAATTTCTTGGCATGATTTTGGCACAAAAAATTGGGCATAATTTGATAGGATAGAAAATTGATTTGATGTACCACCATCAAAGTGATAAAGTATAGATGTGATGTTTCACCATAAATAGTAACACCAAGCCTGAGTGTTTTTTTGTGTGATAATGGAAATGGATATGAAAAATTAAATGATAAATATATTTTAAATTATTTTTTAATGATTTCTTTTGGAGACTTGCTTATAGTTTTGATATAGATTTTTTTACTACTTAATAATATTTTTATAAAATGTGATAACAATTTTTGAGCTTTTGGAGTGAGTTGGGAAATCATTGGTGGAAATTCTAATGAGTTTAGAAACACATCCTTATTGGACATTATTATATGTTTTAGATGCCATCTATCAATAAAAAGGTAAAGGTAATGAATCTAAATTATTTAATAATTCTTCTTTATACCTTGTATTGGAATTTAGTGTTAGTTATTGGTGTGTGTTGGCTGTCTCCAGTAGATTATATCTTGGATGCTTGAGTTGTAGTATTTTTGGTTTTCTTTGATTATGTATTTTGGTTTTTTCTAGTAAAATGATATGGTATTTTGGTTTGATTATTTTTTGAGTTTTATTTTTTAGTCATGCTTCACATTGTGTCTTGTTTTGTTATTGTAAAATTTTGGGTTGGATGTTTTATCTTCCCATGGAAAAATAATCCCCCAAATTTTCTAAAGGCCCATGGCATATATTGTTAGCCTTTGGTATCTTGGGGTAGTCACCTAAAGCCATAAAGACCACCACCTCTTCCCATGCCAATGGGTGAGAGGATGAATGTTAAAAATAGTATCATTCCCTGTTAGACCAAATATCATTTTAGACAAATAATATCATCTTGTTCAATTCTAGACATAAAATTTGGTTTATTTTTTTAGAAAAATGGTATCACCATTATTCGGTTATTGATATAGGGAATGGTGTTAGATTTATTTAATCTTAGAGTTTGAAATAGTGTCATTATGTCTCTTGGGATGGTAGTAGGGAGTAGCATCATCAGAAAATGAAATGTAGGGAATAAAAATACATCATTAACCTTGTTATGTTGAACTTCATGTTAATAGGGAGTTTTTGTATATGAGTGTTTTAAGAATTTTCTAGGTGAGTTCTCTCCTCATCAACATGGGTTTGGGCAAAGAGTGTTTCAGAGAATGCATTGATAATATGACTTTTCAATAGGGATGAATTATTCATTTTGTGTAAAAAATATGAAATGGGTAAAAAGTATAATTTTCTAAAATGAGAAAATGGTTGTTTTGAAATACATGGTTGAAATTTTTCAAAAAATGGTTAAAATTTTGATTATAGTTCAATTATGGAAATCTATGTTATCATATGTTTTGATATAGTAAATTGAAAATGATTTCCCCTCAGTTTCTAATGTGTGATAGAAAACAGAGTTTTGTCCTAGTTATAGTGAATTTCACTGGGAAGACATTATATAAACCAACTAAGAGAGGTTTATAAAAACGTTTCTATAACTAAGCCACATGTGAACAAATAACTTGTTCGAATCATTGTCTAGGACTTTCAAGCCATGGATATGGGTAATTCGAAGGATGAACTATAGAAATTGGTCCATTCAATTCAGTTCCAAAAGTACAATATACACATCTTTCAGTGGGGATTTCAATATAGAAAAAGTTAAAGTTTGGTTGAATAGGTTGAATCAAATATTCAATTTCCTTGAGAAAATAGTAGAGATAAAAGTGAAGTTTTCAGTGTATATGTAAGAGGATTTGGAATTCCAATGGTGGGAATTAGTAGTTTATGAAATATTGGACCAAGGCAGGATATATGGGGATTTTTTATAATTGTTTAACAAAAAATTATAATCCCACAACTTTCATATTTCTATAATAGTGGTCTTCTTCAGTTGGAAGTAATATAATCTCATGGTGATAGAGTATTCAGCTAAATATATATATTTATTCTACTTTTCCTCTGAAGATATTGTAAGTAAATCCTTGATGGAATGGATTTTTGATTGGAGATCATGGCCAAATATTTTATTAAATATTTATGTGATTTGTGTAATCTATTATACAGATATGTTCAATAGATAATATATAGTATAAAATGATATCTTGAAAAATACACCTTCAGGGATCATTTTTATTCCTTTGGGAATAACTGGGAACTCTAATACTTGGAATAAGTGGAATAGAGACACCTAATTCAAGTATAGTGGTTCACCATAAAACCATACCTTGTGATTTTTAAATATTCATCTTCGATCTAGAAGTGTGTGTTTCACTAGATCACATCAAGTGAAATTGTGGGGCACCACCTATATCATTACACTACTACAAAAATATGGGGAACCTTCTATGTTGTTGTCATATTTATCCAATTTTGGGTGTTAGAAATGTATCTCATGCTTCCCATGAATCATATACTTCAATGGGATGAGTGTAGTAGAATAATTCTTGTCATTAGAATATATCAAGCTAAGGTCATTCTAGGAACACCATGACTTCTCAACCAGTGAAATCTAAACTTGGTAATAAAGAGAAAAGTGCAGTGGGTAATCAACTGTATGTTGCCCAGAAAATGATTATGGATAATCAATATTATCCTTATATGGTGAGTGCTAAAATTATTTTGGATTATATGATTATGAAATATTTGTTTGATATGTCTAAATCCCACTCATTTATTCCTTCTCGTGTTGTTGATAATATGGGTTTTTCTGTTTAGATGATGCCTTGTGTTTTAAAACTACAAAAAAAATTTGGTCAAAATAGAGTTTTTAACATTTATGTGTAATGTTATTTTCTATAACTATTCATGAGGATAGGTTTCATTGGTATTTCACTATGTTTTATATGAATTTCTATTACTTTATTTTGCATATGGATTTGTCGACATCGTTCAAGTCGTACATTAACTATTACTCCTAGAAGTTTAGTTTGAAATCTTTGGATGGTGTCAAGCATCTATTTATGGGAGTTTAGGGTGTAACATCTAGTAAAGAAGTACTTTTTTCACCAATGGTTGGAACCATATCTTATCCCATATAATTGATTATCTTGTAATCTATGGATGATATTTGGAAGAGATATTTTCCAAAAATTGTAGATAATTTTCATAATTTAATCCATGATAATTTCTCAGAGTTAATTCCCAAAAGAGAAGTGGATTTTAAAATCAATCTCCTACTAGGGATTCATCCCATATCAATTACTTATTATGAAAAGGAATCTATATAATTAAAGGAATTTAGTGTTTAGTTTGAGTAGTTAGAAAGTAAAGGATTCTTTTGATCGAGTACATCTTCAGGGGAATCATTAGTTCTGTTTGTGAAGAAGCTATATGGAACTCTTATAGATTATGTGGATTAATGTAAGCCTAAAAATGTTATGATAATGAATTGGTATCCTCATATTCATATTTAAGAAATTTTTGATCAATTTATGGGAACCCATTGGTTCTAAAACTGTGACGTATGTTCGAGATATCATCAATTGTGATATTGGAATTGAGATATTCAAAAAATAGCTTTCAAATACAGATATTATGAATATGATGTCATATAATTCAGTCCTAAAAATTCACCAGTTTCCGTTATGTAATTGATTAATTTATTTTTTGATAAATATCTGGATTCCTTTATGTTGGAGTTTTTTTGTTAATTTACTGGTGTATTTTTGAAAAAACGTAGATCATGAGAAACACTTTGCAATGATGTTGGGTAACTTGTGAGAAAATTTTCTATATTCCATGTTATAAAATTGTGATTTACAGATACAAGAGGTACACTTCCTTGTCCATGTCATTTCTGAAAGAGGTGTTTCTATATATCCAAAAAATATAGAATTTGTTATCTCTTGGAAACCACTGAATAATTTTCTTGTGAAACAATGTTTCCTTGGATAGTTTTTATACTATATATGGTTTGTATGTGATTTTTTCATTCTTGTAATAACTAATGATATATTTGATGATAAATTGAATTTATTTTCAATGGATAAATTGATGTCTAGAATACTTACAAGAATATTAAATTAGACTTCCATCAATACCTATCCACTTATTTATAGATTCTAGAATAGGATTTGTTGTCTAATATGATGTATCAGGATCTAGGTTGGGATGTGTTCTCATGCAAGGATATCATTTTGTTTCTTTTGTATCACAATAGTTATTGTTACAAGTGAGGAACAACTAATTTTTTTTAGAATAAACTATTATCGTTTATGGTTTAAATATAGGGAATCATTACCTCTTTGGTGAGAAATTCAATGTTTCTAGGAATAATTAGAGTTTGAAACCCATTTTCTCCCAAAGATATTTGAATTTAAGAAAAATATAGAGGGATTGTGTATCTATAGAAGTTGGAATTTGAATTTATGTAGACATCGGGTAAAGGGAACCTTCTGGAAGACAGGTTGAGTAGGAAGTCATATGATCAGTTGGATAAGGAGGATTCATACTAACAGAGACCAATATCTGTTATAATGAATATAAATCTATATTTATCGAATCAAGGTGATGTGGCTATTTTTTCTAGTTTTTATGGTCATTGATTAGGTTGAGAAAGTAATAAAGGGTTAGAAATCTAATCATGAATGTGTTTTAATGAGCTCCAAACACAATGTTGGGAAAGACATTAGTAGTAACAAGCTAGAGGGGAATTCAATGTTCTGGTTTAGTGATCAGATGATCATAACCATGGATTTTCTAGAACAACCCATTAGCGACTACCACAATTTGTGATGATTTATTCACCTAGGGATTCATAAAATGTATAAATAATTAAAATCATAGTTTTTTGGGGCTACAGAAGAATATATATAGGGGATTATTTCTCAAGGTACCTATCAGTAGTTCAGTGAATAACATCATTGACTAGATGGTATATTGTAGTCATTACTGATTCGTATGTTTAAATGGGGGGAAATAGGCATGGATTTAATAACTGCTCAACCAATGATGGTTAAGAAACATGATTACATATGGGTGATTTTGGATTATCTCACAAATTCAGTTCAATTCATCCATATTCATGAAACTAATTCAGTGGAAGATTTGTCAAAAATATACATTTGATAGATTTTAAAGATGCAAGAAGTTCCAGTCGTGATTTTATAAGTCAAATACCCTTGGTTTATGTCTTATTTTTTTGAATTTCATATATTAATAATATGGAACATATTTTTCTATGAGTACAACTTATCATCCAAAAGTGGATCGATATTCTGAATAGATAATCAAAACATTGGAAGACATGCTTAGGGATTTTATGATGATTGTTTATGGGTATTTAGAGGAGAATATACATTTATTAGAGTTATCATACAATTAAAATTATTTGGCCTCCATATATATGGATCCCTTTGAATCATTATATGAGATTCCTTGTTTTCTCCACTATTTTTGGGTTGAAATAGGTGAGGATTAACTAATTGGATGTAGCCTTGTAAAAGAGATAATTGAAAAGATTTAGTTGACCTGAAAGAGAATAGATATGGCTTAGAGTCATCATAAATTTTATTCTAATCATCATGGATGATCTTTGATGTTTGAGTTGAGTGATCATGTGTTCTTGAGAATCTCTAGAAGGTTTGGGCATTGTCATTTTGGTAAGCAGTGAAAGTTGTTGACTTAGTACATTGGACCACTTTAAATACATGAATTTGTTGGAAAGGTGTCATATCATTTTCATTTCCCACTATAGATTAGTTTAGTTCACAATGTGTTTCATATATCTAAATTAAATAGATATCTACCTGATCCTGAAGATGTGATTTGATGGGATCATGGAAACTTAGAGTCAGATGCTACATTAATTCATATGAAAATATGGATTGTGTATTGGAATGAAAATATCTTATATGAGAAAATCATTGGTCTAGTGTGGTTTTTATGGCATCATAGTCAGATTCATGAAGAAACATGGGAGCATGAGAAGGAAATGGTGGAGCAATGGCTTGAAATCCTTCAGGAAAACAAGGGTTTTCTACTTTATAAATACAAAAAGGATAATGGTGGGGAGAATGTAACACCAATATTATCAACTCCATAAACCTTTATTATTGTATTTTGATTCTATATAATGTTTGGATTATGTTTTAGGAGGTTATGATGGGTTTTATATGTTTTAGAGGAATTTACAAAGGTGAATGTTTAGTAGAAACCATGCAACATATCTAAGAAACTATGTGTGGGAAGAGAACACGCACTGGGTAGGCACATGGTTTCTATATAGCATGAAAAAATCATACAAGTTCCCATTATAAACCATTCTTCTTTAAATTGAGGTAAATTCATGGTTGGCACATGGGTTTTCTAATTGTGTGATCCAACCATGTGAGATATGTCCTTAAGATAGTAGAACCACATTGTTGGTGCATTATTTTCCATACAATGTGACATAACAATGTAGCATACGTGTGAGCCTCCTTAAAAAGTGGATATAATTTGAATTAATCCCTTAACCACTTTTCCCTTGATCTTCCCATAACATGAATTGATTTTTATCTTATGTCATGAGAGATTATCCCCTTCGATCCTAGAGTGATTCATACAGAAATTAAAGTGTGTTGGAGGCCCAAATTCATTATTAAGTGTATGTTCTTCCTCATTATTTTTAAATATAATGTTCTTCTCTCTATTATGACCATAGACCGAGTCCACTATGGATAAATATATACTGCATGAATGATTTTATGATGTAATATTAATATATCTAGTTCAGGGAACATGGGTTGTGATCGGATCATGATGTTTTGTTTTTCTATTCTTCATTTTCACCATTATTTTAGAGGTTTTTGGATTCTCTATCAACTATTCATGACATAGAACATGAAGTTCTAGTTTTAATTTAATGAATTTCTTGAAATTATTGGGATGTTTTTTGTGATTCTTGATTGAAATATTATTCCGGTATTGGCTTGGAAATTAGGGAAAGTGATTGGTTTTATAGAAAACGCCTTTGTTTATTATTTTGAAATGATGATTTTAAAAGTATCATTTAGTTTTGAAAATGGAAATTATTTTTTAAAATTATTTTAAACAAGGAAATGGTTTCATGTGATATGGTTGAATGGAAATTAGTTTTTGGAAAATTAATTTTCATGATGTTGGCATAAATGGTTGGGATTGAATTGAATGGGACGGATATGAGTTGTGACGTACCACCATGAAATGGATGACGTATGTATGTGAAGTTCCACCATCAATGGTTAAAACAAGATTGAGTGTGTGTGTGTGTGTACATGGAAAAGGATATGAAAAATAAAATAAGAAATGTATTTCAAAGGATTTTTTAATTCTTTCTTTCTAAAAATATTTTACAGTTTTGATAGGAAATGGTTTTATTACTTAAAACAATTTCTATAAAATTTTATAACATGTTTTGCTTAGTTTCTGGAGTTTGGAAGTCATTGGGGGAAAACCTACTATGTCTATACTCACTTCCTTATTTGGAAAAGTTTTTCTTTTGTAGAATTAATCTATCAAGACAGAGGTAAAGGAAAGGTATCTATGTTCATTAATTATTCTTCTTAAAACAATTTCTTGGCATAAATTTTTAGAGTTTAGAGTATTCTGGCAATTTTTGTTTGATTGACTTTTGGAATTTTGAGATTTTGTCTATTGGTTTTCATTGAGTATGTATTTTGGTTTCCTATTTTACTATGATATGGTATTTTGGTTTGGTTATGTTTGGAGTTGTATTTTGTACTCTTCCATCATATAGAGTTTCACTTGTCTACAATAAAATTTCGGTCTTGATGTTTTATCTTTCATAGGTAGAAACATCCAATAAATTTTAAGGCCCTTATAATTTTTTTCAAGACTTTATTGTCTTGGGGATGTCACCTAAGGGTAGTAACAACACAAACTCTTCCCAAAACAATGGTTAAGGGGTAAGATGTTACAAATACCACTTGATGATTTTACTGAAGACCCTAAGGAATGAGAAACTATATAAAAAATATAAAAATAGTAAATTTTTGATAGATGAATTTTTATTCTTGGGTTATATAATATCAATAAAGGCTATATTAGTGGATCATTCAATGATAGAAGTTATTATGAAACAGACTAAACCAACCACAATAACTGAAATATGTTACATTATTTGTTCATAAGGTTATTTTTTTAACTTTTGAGAGAATTTATCTTGACTATTTAATAAAATCACCATGTTATATTAGAAGGGATTCATGTTACTTTATATAAATTATTGTGAAGAAATTTTCAAGGAGCATAAGATAAGTTTATTCATTATACCTGTACTTACACTATTTTTAAGTGGTAAAGGGTTTGTACTTTGTAGTGATGAATGAAAGAAGGTATTAGGATGTTTTCTCATATAGATTGATACTGTTAAAGTTTCTATCTAATAAGAATAGATTGTTCATGAGAAAAATTTAAAAACTCATTATTTGGAGTTAGAAATGTTAAATTTTCCTTAAAGATATAGAGGAATTGTATTTATAGATATTGATTTGATATAGATTATGATCCTAAAAGTTTAAAGTATATATTAATTAAAATGATGAACTTATATACCATAGAATATGGTTGGAGTTGATTAAAGATTATGACCAGTCAATATATTACCTCTTCTGGAAAACGAATTAGGTGAAATTTTCCCTGAGTTGAAATGATCATGTAGGATTATCTATGATGAAGATAAAAAAGATATAATATTTCTATATTTTCAAAGGATAGATCTCAGAATCCTGAAGGAAGGGGATAATTCCTTTGTTTTTTATATAAGTGTTCAACCATTTATCCATGTGAGGATTTAAAATGCACACAAAGAATATGAAGATCTATAAAAAAAATACAAAAAATATTCTCGACTTCCACATTTTTTGTGGTAGAATAATATGGGTTATCAACCATTGATGTGTTCCATACACACTAGATTTTAAGAAGTAACTATGGTATAAATCCCATATTTTAACACTCTATACTAATCCAAGAAGTATGAAGATGTATAGAGACCTGGAAGAGAATTTCCTATAAGACAACATAATGTGAGATATTTTAGAGTGTGTGTCTCAGAGATTGGTAAATCAGAATGTTATGGTTGGTACATATATGTATAAAATAATTTCAAACTCATTACCCATACTAGATTGGAAATTGTAAAACATCACAATTTGTTTTATCATCAAGATCCCCAAGACATTTAAAAGGAACAATGCTATTTGGGTTGTATCTAAACACCTTACAAATGCAGCATCGTTCAATGGAAACAAAAAAAATATTTATATCTCAATCATCATGCCAGGTTATATATTAATGATGTGTAAATATTTTTTAGAGAATCACATTCTATTGTATCTGATTGGGATACGAGCTTTGCCTCTATGTTTTGGTGAAGTATTTAGCATGATCTGAAAAACGAGTTGAGTTTCTATACTAGTTTTCATCCTTAGATAGATGGTAAATCTGAGATAACCATTAAAACCATGGAGGATATGTTGAGGTAATTTTTATGTTATTTCAGTGGTTGTTGGGATAAACACCTTCCTATAATCATGTTTTTTCACAAAACAACTACCAATCAAGGATTCAGATAAATCCTTATAAAGTTCTATATTGAAAAACTATAGAACTCCATCATTGTGGGATGATTCTTAAGAAACAATGATAATGTGACTTGAGTTATCTAAGGGAGTGATAGATAAGGTTATATCCATACAACAACATATTAAGGAAGCTCATATCTGACCTAAAAATTATATTGAAAATCATTAGTGAAATTAGGTATTTAAAATTGGTGAGAAGGTATTCTGATATATTTACCACTAGAAAAAGGTTATTAGATTTGGAAATTCGGTAATACCCTGATCTATATATATTGGACACTTCATGATTCTTTATCTAGTAGGGATGATAGATTATTACATGGTCCTCCCATAAAACCACTCTAAATTTCATGATGTGTTCCATGTATATCTCCTGAAGAAGTACATACAAGATCCTTGACATGTACTGAAATTAGATATTGTTCCGTTAGATAATTATATTTATTATTAAGAAAAAATTCCAGAAATATTTTATTATATAGATAAAGAGTTATTGAAAAAACTACTCACCTTGTTAAAGTTCTCTGGAGGAACCAGAAATTCTAAAAAGCTACATGGGATCCTAAGGATGTAATAGAAAATATATATCCTCATTGTTGTTATATAAGTGATACAATTTCAGTGGAAAAATACATTTTAGTGGGGTATAATGTAACACCCTAAGAGTTTATGAAATATTTATTTTTAAATTAATTTAATTGCATTGTAAGCATTCAATACACACAACCTTGCATCAAAATGAACCGTAATATAATATACCATTATAACATAGCCATTACGATGATGGAGGGGATATGAACAATTTTTTTTGAAAAATATGTTTAAATGATTTAGATATTTATAATATATTTATAAGTAACAAATTTTTTTTACAAATGCCATTATATGCTTCAAAAATACATTTTCCTTCAGAAATGGATTTTATTATTTCTTATGATAGAATAATATAAATATTTTCTTCTAATTTTTTAAAATTTATTTAGAAAAATTATCTTTATATTTTAAATCATCATATAAAAATTATGTTTGATATAATTTGTGAGATTTTTTATTAAACAAATATTTACTTTTCAATGAATATTGAAAAATACTAATTTTTATTGAAAAATATATTTTCACTTAAGCATTTAATAAGTTCAATTTTATTTTAAAAATATTTTAAAATTAAATTTAGTTAATTTATATTATTATTAATGTAATTAAGGTCATTTTAATTGATTTTTTACTGGATTTTTTTTGTAATAACTTTTTATACATTAGAAACAAAATCTTGAAAACTACCTATCATTGCATTTTGTGGGTTTTATTTTAAATTAAAATATTATACTTATGTGAATTGAATCATGGAAAATTGATTTCATACTTCAAATCATGATTATCATATTTGGTAAAAAGGAATCTTTTTTTTCTCATTATAAATAGTAACCTTGATGAATATTTCTCGCCTCAGTAAGGGTAAAATGTGTGAAATCCAGTTGAATCTTCGGAATAAGGATTTACAATTTCTCAAAAACATTAATTTATCTAATTGGATTAGTGTAGTTAGACCAATTTCATAAAATTATAGAAAATATAGTCACGTTTTTCCATTTTTATTGGATTATGACCATTTCATTAATTTAAGAAAGGAATAAATAAAAAATATCAAACTCTTTAATTTAAAATCACTAATAGTTCTTCATAAGGATATAAGATGTCATGTTCAATTATAAATGTTTATTTTAAAGATAAATTAAAGTTTTTATCATGGTAGTCTATTTTTTATTTTAATTATTGGATAATTACATTAAATTCTTACACAACACCTTCAAAATATTTAATCAAATAACAATAAAAATAAAATAAATGATTTGAAAAATATTAAATGTAGTAAAAGTTTGGTTAATTGTTTTGTTTCATGAATTTAATAGATAAAAGTATAATATTATGGATGTGTGAAAGTATTATATTCTAGTACCATAACTATCTTTATCACATTAAAATTAAATAAAAACAATTGTTATAAAAATGACAATAAATATATTTTATTGAAAGTAATATTTTTTAAATTATTAAAATATAATAAAAATATTTAATGAAGAATGTTATTATGAGAAAATATTTAAAAGTTAATTCATTTTCCATTAATTATACAATTTTACATTATAAATAAAATTATAATATAGAATTATTAAAAAATGTCATAATTTCATTTAAGATAAAACATTTTCAATGAAGGGGTTAAACAAAAATATAAGGCTTCAAATGACACCAAAACCTAAATAAATTTTTGTTGAATATTATATTTAGAC
Organism: Viscum album; assembly: GCA_963277665.1. Lineage (NCBI taxonomy): Eukaryota > Viridiplantae > Streptophyta > Magnoliopsida > Santalales > Viscaceae > Viscum > Viscum album. The sequence goes on from OY728147.1 coordinate 31,028,176, forward strand.
AAAAAAATACATGTATTCGAATTCATGGATATTTGGAAGCTTTATACATTAAAAATAATTTAATTATAGTTAAATGTTTTAAGTAATTCCATGTGTATCCTTTCCCTTGATTACAAAAAGGCAGATACTATATCTTTTCTTTACACATCCTCAATCCATATTGTAAGAACCCGGTTCTAATTTTTGAGGTATGTGATTCTTCTTTTCTATTTTACTTAAGTTTTTTTGGGAAAATATGGAAAATGAAAAAAAAATCCTTAATTTTGGAACCACACGCCGTGTACTTTTCCACATGTCATGTACTTTTGGCTGTGTGGGATGGGTACATGGGGCGTGTAGCCATGCCAGCGAATAAGGGTGTGGGAATCGACTAAACGCCATGTAGTGGTCCTTTACACGTCGTGTAGTCAGTCGGCAGGCCAAAACAGTAAGGCGATGGAGTAGCCATCAGCTGGGTGACAGTACACGCCGTGTACTCATGATTACATGTCGTGTACTCATGTCAACGGATGAACAGTGTGGTGGTGCCTCCAGAGGAACATTTAAATGAAGGAAGTACACTTCATGTACTTGGAAGTACACATCGTGTACTTTGTTTTTTTCGCTTAAATGGGCAGTAGCCTCCCATGTTCATAGGGAAGGCTTAGAACGAGAAGAGAGCTTTGGAGAGGACGACCGAACCTTCAGAGATCCATCGGGCGCACGTCTGGAATCAGATTTCGCTTCGGACGATCTCGTTGGAACCGCACGGGTAAGCCCTCTCTTATCCTGGTGTGGTTCTTACCAATTATTTCCCTAAAGGGATTTATTTGAGGTTTAATGATAGTTTTTTTACCTCAGATCTACGCTGTTCTTGGGCGTTTTTGGAATCGGTGTACGTGTATAGCACTCGTTGGCGTATAAGGAAGGTGGCTTGGGGTTTGTTTTTCCAACTGCTGTGTATTTTGTGCATTTTTGTGTCACGAAGCCATGTTGGGGTGTCATGTGGCTGAGGCCGTTGCTATATTAAACACCTAGAAATGAATAGGTGACTTAAATATGATATTAAAATGCTGGTTGGGATCGTTGCTTGGATCCAGAACCACCCCGGGGGTGTGTTCCACTGTTTAGCCGTTTGGCCAGGATACCCAAGGGTACAAATTTAAAGTAGTACTTGTAGAATTTCCTTGAGAGGAATTTATTGTTTACTGCTTGTTTATATGATGGGCATGGCCCGGTTACCTGTTTAGCCTAGGGGAATTGTTGTGATTAGCCTGTGGGCACTGCACTATTTAGCCTGAGGGATGTAGTTATTTCACCTGAGGGAAACCTTTCATGCCTGAGGGCTCGAATTTTGTGCCTGAGGGCGACACTTTCTATGCCTAAGGGCAATTTCTGTTACATCCGAGGACTATACCTATGGGTCGGATTCTAATTACCAGAGGGTAATGTTTTGATTGTATGAGGAAGCTGAAAACTTACTTAGAAATTCACTGTGGTTCTCTTCATAATATTAAATGATAAAATGAATAATAAAATGGAAATATAACTATTAGTTAGTTACTTTTGAGTACTTATTTCTTTATTGCATTTTACTACTGCACACTGTTGTTGCATGCTTACACGCAGTTGGGCACGAGCCTTTGGTGGGTGCCTACTGAGATATATTTCTCACACCCTGTTTAGGTCATGCTTTTCAGCCAAAACAGATTACGTTTCTACAGGTGTGGATAGGGGGAAAAGTCCATATACAGGTACTTGACTATTTCTGTGGAGTAGAAGGGCATGGGACCGAGCCTAGGCTCGCGATGCCGCTGCCAGCTGTTTTGTTTTGTTTTGTTGTACTCTGTATTTTGTTTTATTGTATTGATGTATATCATGTTCTGGCTATTTTCATAGAACTTCAGTCATGTAGCATCAATATTTATATACTATTGGTTATATCCACTGTAGTTGTTTATTTCAGTTGTGTATGGTTTACTGCTTCCGCTGTTTGTTCTATGTTTTATTTGAATTCTGTTGCGCTACACTTTGAAAAATGAGGGCATAGTTTCCCCACTATCAGACCTGGGCCCTCGCTGCTAGTCGGAAGCCTCTGGCGTTTGGGGAAATTCACTTGAGTTCATGTGGAGAACCGGGTTCGGGTCACCCGTTGAGTGGCACCCGGATCTGGGACGTTACAAAGTGGTATCAGAGGAGTTCTTTTCTTTGACTTACTATTTGGAGTCGTAGTCAGGGATAGGACGAACGGTAGTTTGTAATAAGCTGTGCCTGGGCGTAGCTAACCCGTGTACCGGGAAAAGCTAGTCTACCTCGTATTTTTATTTTCAATTCTTTTGATTTTGAAAATTTTTACAGTTGATTTGATTTCACCATTGGGTGACTCACTTGAGATTGTGCTGTTTATATTTTATTAAGGGGTTCTATTTAGTTGCAACCTGATGAGATGAGGGTATTCCGTCTCATGCATTATATAGGCACATACTAGATATCACATGTCATGCATAGATTCCTTTCCATGTAGGTGCATTAGAAATTTCATGTTGTTGTGATAGTTGTTGTGCTAGAAAATCATGTTGTTGTGATAGCTTCTCTGATAAAATACATGTTGTGTGATATGGTAATTTTATGTGAGCCTTTCATGGAATGGATGCCAAACTTTGGTTTTTGGGGAGTATGGGCCCCCATTGACCTGAATTTGGTGCATCATTGACTGTTTATTTTGTTATAACACATATAAGATGTCAAACGTTGATTCCTTGGGAGTATGGGCCCTCACGGATCGAAATTTGGAACTTAGGTGTTAGTTTTCAGTATTTTCTGGGTTCTGGGGAAGTTTATGAGGTATACTGTCTAGAAACCCAGTATACACACCACGTAGTACTTTAAACACGCCGTTTAGTACTTTAAACATGTCGTTTATGGCCTTCTGTTCGATAAAGAAAAATGAACTTTTAGAGTACACGCCGAGTAATCTCTTCCCGTGTCACAATCCGTGTGGGCAGTGACATGGGGAACAGACGATCCTGGGTAAAACACGCTGTGTACCGAATGTACACACCGTGTAGTATCGACCCGGAGTCCGGTCGTGTCACTAACAACACGGTTCAGTGAACTCATTTACAGAACACACCGTGTCAATGAAGAACATGCCGTGTAGTGTGACCTGGGGACTCTGTCATGTAACTAACAACACAGGCCATTGTTACCTCTCCCTGAACACGTCGTGTACCTGTGGGACACGTCGTGTAGTCTTGTCTGAGGAAAGAATGTGTGGTGTTAGCCGTGTGGCTAGGAAAATGGGGTGATGTACATGCCGTGTGCAGGTGTAACACGCCGTGTAGTTGGAAGCCGAGTAGTCAGCCGTGTCACAGACAACATGGGTAGTGGGAAGATAACTCCACACATGCCGTGTAGATTATATACACACCATGTAGTTTTGTGCAATAGGAGCCGTGTGTCTTAGCCGTGTCGAAGGACCCGGGCAGGGGAAGGGAAGTCATGTATATGCCGTGTAGTCAGTATGCACGTCGTGTAGTCTTGTTTTGAACATTTTGAAATTCCTTCTTCCTCTTGTTCCCTTTTCGGTTCCTTCATTTTTAGACTTTGATAAATATTGAATCTAAGGCGTTCTTTTGACCATGTAGTGTCATGATGCCTAGACGACCGCGTGTTGTCTGACAGGTGAGCGGTGACGACTATACTCCAGAGATGGTGGCCTATGGGCTACCAATGGATCCTCTAGCAGAGCCAGATGCGGCGCCAGCTATTATACCAGACATAGGCGTGGAGACACAGTTCTGTGAATGCTTTATGCGGTTTATGCAGACCTTTCGGGGAGCATCGTAGGCTGCCACATCAATGGCTGAGATGACTCGTATCTTCCAGTATCAGCATTCAGCTACTTTTTCAAGGGATTTCAGACCACATGCTGTGGAGTTTTGGTTGGGGTCGATGCAGACTATTTTTGAGCATCTTGATATGCCTCCAAGGCAGAGGGTCAAGCTCGTGACTTACATGCTGCGTGATTTCACCAAGAGGTGGTGGCATGTTACCACCCAGAGAGATCATTACAGAGACATGGAGTGGGAAGATTTGCAGGCAGTATTCTATGATTTTTTCTTCCCAGAGACGCTGAGATTAGATAGAGCTCGAGAGTTCATGAATCTACAGCAGGGCGCTATGTCGGTGATGGATTATTCTGCTCGTTTTACAGAGCTTCAGCATTTTTCACCCGTGCGGGTGGGTGCCGAGACGTTGAGAGACATACGTTTTAAGGATGGTCTTCATTATGACATCCGAGTGCTGGTGAATGTTTTCAGGTTTCCATTAGTGCACACTATTGTGAACCAGGAACTGATTATAGAGAGAAACCTGCATGAATCTAGTGGTGTGGGCCAGGGAGGTTCAACACCAGTTACTGGTACTGTTTCTGCTAGCAAGAGGAAGAGACATACGGACTTCTCTCAGGGTGGTAGTACCAGCAAGACAGCTTCTTCAGGAGGCCCGATTAGGTGCTACCAGTGTGGTAGAGAGGGGCACAAGAGACCGCAGTTTCAACGAGACCTAGTGGAGTACCGAGCTTGCAGAAAGATGGGTCATCAGTAGCACTTTTGTAGGGCGTTTGTACCTGTGGCTAGTGAGAGGGGTTCTGTGCAGACTCTGCATGTGGGAGAAGAACCGACAACTTTTTACCAATCGGGGAACTAGAATATGTCGGAGCGTACAGGCAGAGATGTTGGTCGTGGACGTGGTAGCCAGACTCCAGGATCTCAGAGGCAGAAGGGTGGGACAGCTTAGGGTAGTCAGGCTCTGTCATAGGATCGTGGCACTGGGTAGGCATATGTAGTGCAGAAGACCCATCAGGAGTAGGATCCCAGAACTTCTACAATCAGAGATACTATTCTAATAGCTTCTGTCTTATCTTCAGTACTTTTCGATATGGGTGCTACACATAGTTTCATATATGTGCCTGTTTTGGAGAGCCTTGGGATAAATGTTTCTTCTTCTTCTTCTTCTTCTGATTTCATGATTCTAGACACTCCGTTGGGAACTATAACGGCTAGTGTGTGTCTGTGCAAGGAGTTCCCCCTTGAGGTTGGTGGATGTCACTTTCTTTGGGACCTCTATGTCTTAGTGATGAAGAGCTATGATTTCATTCTCAGGATGGACTGGTTGGTTCCCTTTCGAGCCTTTGTAGACTGCTATCGTCGCAGGGTGTGTTTCACGTCACCAGAGGGTGGAGAGTTTCTATACAAGGGTGAGTGGGATGTTAAGGCGAGTCGAGCTGGACCAGAGCATCATGGGCAAGGTGGAGTCACAGCCCAGATTACGAGCTTATAACTGGATGATCAGGGGATTATTCAGACAGATTTCCCTCTAGTCATTGAAAGTTTCAGGGAAGTCTTCCTAGAAAACTTTTTGGGTCTACCTCCAGAGCAAGAGGTGGATTTCCTTATCGAGCTTGTGTCAGGAGCAGCACCGGTGTCCATTCCTCCTTATAGGATGGCTAAACCTGAGTTGAAGGAGCTCAAGAGGCAGTTGGAGGAGTTGCAGGCGAAGGGTTTTATCCAACCCAGTACTTCTCCATAGGGTTCCCTGGTCCTTTTTGCAAAAAAGTCGGACGGTACCCTAAGACTTTGCGTGGATCATCGGAAGTTGAATCAGTTGACAGTTAAGAAATGATATCCCTTGTCGAGTATTGATGACCTGTTTGATCAGATTCGTGGAGTATGAGTGTTCTCGAAGATTGATTTGAGATCAGAATATCATCAGCTGCACGTGAGACCATAAGATATACCTCTTATAGCTTTTTGGAGCAGATATGGTCTGTACAAGTACTTGGTTATGCTGTTCGGACTCACGAATGCACCAGCAGTTTTCATGGCTCTGAGGAATTGTGTTTTTCATCCGTATCTTGATTATTTTGTGGTAGTATTCGTGGACGACATCTTGGTGTACTCTCGCAATCGACACAACCATGCCACCCATCTTGATATCGTATTGAGTACACTGAGAGAGAATCGACTATATACTAAGCTCTCAATGTGCCACTTTTGGATGGACCAGATTCACTTCCTGGGTCATATTATCTCAATGGCAGGAGATGCAGTAGACCCAGAGAAGGTTAGAGTAGTAGTTTCCTGGGAGAATCCTAAGAACGTGTTTGAGATACGAAGTTTATTAGGGCCGGTTGGTTACTAAAAATGCTTCATACTGGACTTCTCCCACTTAGAAGCACCGTTGACAGTTCTGACTAAAAAGGGTGTGAAGATTGTTTGGTCAGAAGCTTGCGAGGCAGCTTTTCAGGATTTGAAAGGAAGCTTGACATCAGCACTGATCCTGATACTCCCAAAGTAGAGAAAGAGCTATACAGTTTACTGTGATGCATCAGGTATTGGGCTAAGATCAGTGTTGATGTAGGGCGATTAAGTTGTTGCATATGGGTCTCGGCAGTTGAGGCCACATGAGAGGAATTACCCAACGCATGATCTCGAGTTAGCTGCAGTTGTTCATGCATTACATTGTTGGAGACACTATCTGTTCGGAGAGCATTTTGTGGTTTTCACCAACCACAAAAGACTCAAGTATATCTTTATCCAGCGTCACCTGAATATGAGGCAGAGGAGGTGGGTCGAGTACTTACAGTCCTTCGATTTTGAGCTTGCCTATGCACCTGGTAAAGGTAATGCAGTTGCTGATGTACTGAGAAGGAAGACTCAGATACAGGTAGTGCATGAGGCTAGTGGTGAGTGGAAGCTCATGGATTTGTTCTCTGAGATGCATCTAGAGGTGCATGATAGTCAGGGGCAGAATTATCTTTTATCTCTACCTGTGACATCTACCCTCCTGGACAGAGTGAGGATGAAACAACTATCAGATTCAGAAGTCCTTGTTCTATGGGAGTTGGTGGCAAGTGGGGACCCTTCTCCTGGGTGGACGATAGGAGATGATGAGGCTTTTCGTTTCCATGGATGAGTATGGGTTTCTGGGGATACATGCGAGGAGACGATACATGAGTTTCATGCTTCAGCTTGGGCAGTTCATCCCGGGGTTACCAAGATGTACTATGACTTGAGACGTCAGTACCAGTGGCTGGGCATGAAGAGAGATATAGCTAGTTTTGTTAGGAGGTGTTCCACCTGTCAGCAGGTGAAGGAGGAGCACCAGAGACCAGCTGGACTATTACAGCAGTTACCCATTCAGGAGTGGAACTGGGATGATGTCGCGATGGAATTCATGACAGGGTTTCCGTGGTCACCTCGAGGCAATGATGCCATGTGGGTTGTTGTGGACAGACTCATGAAGGTGGATCACTTCTTTCCGATTAAGGAGCCCTTCGGTGTAGACGAGCTCAAAAGGATGTATATTCGAGAGATCATACATCTTCATGGGGTCCCTCATTCTGTCATTTCTGATAGGGACATCCGCTTTATGTCACGTTTTTTGTATTGTTTTCATAGGGCAATGAGTACACATGTGCTTCTGAGTACAACTTACCACCCTCAGACAGATGGCCAGTCAGAGCGGATGATACGGGTGCTGGAGGACATGATACGTGCATGTGTCCAAGACTTCAGGGGATCTTGGGAGAAGCATATACCGTTAGTCGAGTTTGCCTACAACAATAGCTTCTAGGTGACTACTGGGATGGTACCATACGAGGATTTATATGGTAGGCCACGCCAATCACCTTTGTGCTGGTTAGAGGCAGGTGAGGCAACTTTACTAGGACCACGTCTCATGCAGGAGACTTTTGAGCAGGTCCAGTTGATGTAGAAGTGGATGGATACCACGCAGTCTCGTCAGAAGTCTTATGCTGATCACCGCAGACGACCTTTGGAGTTCGTGGTCAGGGATCAGGTTTTCCTTCGTGTTTCGCCGAGGCTGGGACACAAGCGGATCATGAGACAGGGTTAGAATTCACCGAGGTATGTGGGGCTATTAAATATTATGGAGAGAGTCGGTCTGGTTTCCTATTGGTTGCATTTATCGCAGTGGTACCAAGCCTTGCACGACATCTTCCACGTGTCTCAGTTGCATCGCTATCATTCAGACCCGTGTCACATCTTTCATTCTGAGGAGGTTGAGCTGGAGGCAGATGCATCCTTAAAGGAGCACCCAATCCATATCGTGGACAAGAGCACAATGGTTCTCTGAGTCCGGTAAGTTCCTCTCGTACGGGTGCTATGGCAGCATGGCCGAGTGTAGGAAAATATCTGGGAGCGAAAAACTGATGTATGTGCTTAGTGGCCAGAGCTGTTCTAAGCTATATCTTCTCCACCCTTGGAAGGGAAATTCCGGGAAGAATTGCTATAAGGGGGAAGTTTGTAAGAATCCGGTTCTTATTTTTGAGGTATGGGCTTCTTCTTTTCTCTTTTCCTAAAGTGTTTTTTTAGAAAATATGGGAAATGTGAAAAAATCCTAAAATTTTGGAACTACACATTGTGTACTTTTCCACACGCCGTGTACTTTTGGACGTGTGGGATGGGTACACGGGGAGTGTAGCCATGATGGTGATGAAGGGTGTGGGAACCAACTACACGCCGTGTAGTGGTCCTTTACACGTCGGGTAGTCAGTCGGCAGGCCAAAACAGTAAGGCGGTGGAGCAGCCTCCAGCTGGGCGACAGTACACGCCATGTACTCATGAGTACATGTCGTGTACTAATGTCGATGGATGAAAAGTGTGGTGATGCTGCCAGAGGAACAATTAAATGAAGGGAGTACACACCGTGTACTTGGAAGTACAGGCCGTGTACATTGTTTTTTTTCTTAAATGGGAATTAGCCTCCCATGTTCACAAGGAAGGATTAGAACAGGAAGAGACCTCGGGAGAGGACGGCCGAACATTTGGAGATCCACCGGGCGCGCGTCTGGAATCCAATTTCGCTTCGGATGATCTCGTTGGAACCGCATGGGTAAACCCTCTCTTCTCCTAGTGTAGTTATTACCAATTATTTCCCAAACGGCGTATATTTGAGGTTGAATGATAGTTTTCTTACCTCAGATATACATCATTCTTGGGTGTTTCTAGAATCGATGTTCGTGTATAGCGCTCCTTGGTATATAAGGTAGGTGGCTTGGTGTTTTTTTTCCATGTAATGTGTATTTTGTGCGTTTTTGTGTCATGAACCCATGTTGGGGTGTCGTGTGGCTGAGGACATTGCTATATTAAACACCTAGAAATGAATAGGTGATTTAAATATGATATTAAAATGATGGTTGAGATCGTTGCTTGGATCCAGAACCACCCCGGGAGTGTGTTCTACTGTTTAGCCATTTGTCTAGGATACCCAAGGGTATGCCTTTAAAGTAGTACTTGTAGAATTTCCTTGAGAGGAATTGCTTGTTTACTACTTGTTTATATATTGGGCATGACCTGGTTACCTATTTAGCCTGAGGGCGTTGTTGTGATTAGCCTGTGGACACTACACTATTTAGCCCGAGAGCTGTTGTTATTTCGCCTAAGGGAAACCTTTCGTGCCAGAGGGATTGACTTCTATGCCTGAGGGCGACACATCTTATGCCTGAGGGAAATCTCTGTTACGCCTGAGGGCTATACCTGTCGGTTGGATTTTGATTACCTGAGGGTAAAGTTTTGTTTGTCTTAGGATGCTGACTGCTTACTTAGAAATTCACTGTGGTTCTTTTCTTAATATTAAATGATAAAATGAATAATAAAATGGAAATATAACTGGTAGTTAGTTACTTTTTAGTACTTCTTACTTTATTTCATCTTACTACTTCACAATGTTGTTTCATGCTTACACGTAGTTGGGCACATGCCTTTGGTGGGTGCCTATTGAGATATATTTTTCACACCTTGTTTGGGTCATGATTTTCAGCCCAAACAGATTATGTTTCTGTAGTTGTGGATAGGGGAAAGAGTCCCTATACAGGCACTTGACTGTTGCTGTGGAGTATGAGGGCATGGGACCGAGCCTAGGCTCGCGATGCTGCTGCTAGCTTTTCTGCTTTGTTTTGCTGTACTCTATATTTTTTTTGTATTGTATTGATGTATAACATATTCTGGTTGTTTTCTTAGAACATGAGACATGTAGCATCATTATTTATATATTGTTGGTTATATCCACTGTAGTTGTTTATTTCAGTTGTGTATGGTTTACTACTTCCATTATTTGTTGTATGTTTTATTTAAATTCTGCTGCGCTGCACTTTGACATATGAGGGCATAGTTTCCCCACTATCAGACCTAATCCCTCACTGTTAGTCGGCAGCCTCTGGAATTTGCGGAAATGCGCTTGAGGTCACGTGGAGAAACAGGTATGGGGCACTCGTTGAGTGGCACCCGGAGCCGGGACATTACACATATAGTTGTAAAATGCCCAAAAATATCTCTTATAAACTCCCTTATAAATGTATTATATTTTCTATTTTTTTTAAAATACCATTATTGGGATAATTAATAAATGATCTAAAGGAGGTATACCTAAGAAGAGGTAGTCATCTTACCCGAACCATTTCGATTTATTTATTCCCATACATACTCTAAATCTATGCTACTTATCATAAAATAATATCTTAATTATAATAAATATTATTAAATATTATTATGATTATGGAACCACAATTATTCACTCTCTTTTCCATTAAATGAGAAGTGAAAGTATCGCTCATGCATATGTGTGAACTACCACCTCCATGCAGTGATACAATTAATTTTACATAACCATCATCCATGGATGGCTATTACAATGGGTTTAGATTATATATATTATTTTTATGTTATAATTCTGTTTCATTAATTTTAATATTATATCTATATTCTTACATTCCAATCTATTGGAAAACAATAATGCTGCTTGTGCGAACATGTGGACTACCACCTCCACGAAATGATGATAGTCATTTTTCATTTTTAAATTAAATGGATGGAAATAAGTATATATTTAATGATTATATATAATAATATAATTATTATACAAAGGTTAATTATTAATAACTTTCTTTTATACCATCTATTTACATGAAAAATCAATGTTTATGTGTATGGGTAGTCTACCATCTCCTTGAAATATGTGATTCATTTTTATATATCCACATTTATTGGATGAATATATATATATATAGAATATATATGATAATTATATCATGATTAAAATTTTGGACATTATGCAACCATGATTAATGTTCAAGGACAGAAACTACTGAATGAAAATTCTCATGAAAAACAAAATTGTTAACACCTAAAAACAATGAGTTTAATAAATAATTATTATATAAGAATATTGAAATGTTATAAGTGGATCATTTTTAATATTATAAGTATTTAAATTATTCATTTTTATAATCATAATAAATATAAATTTATTATATCAGTGGATTGAGATATTTATAAGTAACTCAAACATGAGGTAAAAGATTTTTGTCTCACATTTCTTCAAATGAGACACATTCCATATTCAAAACTTTTTTTAGGTGATGTATATAAAAAAATGAAGGAATTTTTTGATTTTTGTAATAAAAAATACAAGTATTCACATATCTATATAAGTTTCTCCATTTTATGGGTAATATAATTCAGTAGTTAACAAAACAATAAGCGATTTATGCATCAATCCCATTTTAATTTGGATTTTTTATTCATGAATTTCAATTGAAGAAATTTTATGATATTTATCTAATAAATCCATCTCGTTTTCTTATATAATGTCCACTCATGTAATTTTTATGTAATAGTAGCACTTACCTCTCAGTGGAAATTAAAATGATTTGAAAATATTTTTTTGATAAAAAATAGATTTTATTTCTACTATGGCCAAGAATCCTTTTTTCCATGTCTATGTTTTTGGTTATATTCCTTAATATAGGTTTTATAAATCTAGTTTCAGGGTTTCAACTAAAATCTCTCTAATTCTAACTATAAAGACCTCTACCCCAATTGCTTAGAGATGATATCTTTATTTATTACATTGGTACCATGAAAAAGTATTCTCATTCAAAGGATTAAAAAATTTATTATATTTTGGAAACCATATACAAACATAATTTTTACATTACAAGTTTAGAGTAAAAAACACAGAAAATCCATTGAAAAACCCATAAACTCTTATATTATCCATGCAAGTAATTCGTTATATACATATATGTATCCTAGGGAATATTAAAACAAAATAATGGCCTGGTATCAGGTTCTTATTAATTTAAAGAAATAAGAAGAAATATATAAATATAAATAATAAAGAAAACTGAATATCTAACAACACACGTCATTAAAAAATGAACATGAACATAATATGGAAGGAATAATAGACTATTGAATAATGACATTTAAATAACCGCATACGAAAGAAAATTATACATGGTTACTTTACTAATTGAATAATCACATGGACTATAAATTAATAATATAATAATTATGGAATGAATAATTATAGACATATGAAACAAACCTTTGAATCCTCGACCAAGACATCTGAAAAATAAATTGTCAAGGCCTCAGCAAAATTTGTGTCTGCCTTGTCTCATGAGTCCTACCGATTCATCGATGGGATATAGGGGGCCATGATGATCACTTACTAAGTAAAATTAATTACTAATATTACTGGGGTAAAACATAAAATATATATATATATGAAATATAAATAAATTTCCTTAATCAGTGAACATAATGACTAACGATTATAAGTAATACGGTGAATGGTATCAATATATCACATCCACTATCAAATTAATCATAAACCATTTAATAACATATTTTAGAAGATATCATAAATGTTAAATACTAATTAATCATATTATTCAATAGAGTGTGTTGAAATATTTGAAAATACTATAATAAAATCATCAAGGAATTATTGAGAGAAATGCCAGTTTTACTTTGAAAAGAAGTGTTATTTAAAAAAAACATTTTCATTTGTCATAAAATCAGATTTTAAGTATGTATATCCCATAAAAAATGGTAAGGACAATGAAATTTTTATTGAGGATAAATTTATGTCCAAATGATGTGAAAAAATGTAAAAGGAGTTTTTAAGAAACTTTATAAATGGGAAACTTCGGTGAGATTTAAGAGAAAAATGTAATAATATTTAAATATGAAAGAAGATTCATTGTTTTCATAAAACAATTAAAGAGATAATATAGTGGTTCATGATAAAAATTTTGAGTACTAAAAACAATTGGTGTCGTAAAACTAATTATGGAGTGTACATGAAAATGGGTAATAAATGGGGAAGTGCCCTTTATCTTGTCTTGTTTATCAGGAGGAACAAAAAAGGGAATCTTATAAAATAAGTTTTATCCCATAAAAGATAGATTAAATGGATTTAATAAATTCATTTGGAGAATATGAGTAGATTATAGAATAAGTTTTTAAAAATAAAGAATAATTACATTGGGGTAAAGAGAGATAAAGTATAACCTGAATGAAAAATAGATGTTCAGGGAGAGTCTCTTACCTTAGGTACAAATGTGTTCAATACCTACATTTAATGTCCTTGATAATGAAATTAGATTCATTAAAATATATATTTAAAAACCAATTAAAAATATATTTTATTTATTATAATTATATTAAGTTCATTTCTGGTCGTTTTTATAAGTTATAAGACTCAATTTCTTCATTCAGGAGTGTTTGTTTCGTTGGTTTTTATGATTGGTTCATTTTTTATATGTAAAAAAATCATATAAAAAAATAGTAAACCATAATTGAAATTATCTGTTATCAGTTAAATTATAGTAGATATAATAGACTTATATATCATTTTTTGAATATATGAGAATGATTAATTAGGTAAAATGTTAATGACAACAATTTAGACTATTTGGGAATTTTTTCGACCATCAAGGACATCTTTTGTATTATAAATTAATTTTATGTATATTTACTAGTTCCAAAAAACTAAATAATTATTATAACATTTATTAAATCTTGTTTTATAAAAAAAATATTTTTATGATCATCCTTGAAGGTGTTATTGAATAATGAAAACTCATCATCCACGAAGGTTGTAAATCGACTCCTCACAGGAGATGTTTTCATTTTTAGAATCAAAATGGGAGGAGAAAAGAATTGATGGTGAATATCTCATTAACATAATAATTTATCTATATATAATATAATGGAATTATAATTAATGTATGGACATAATAGGTAAGTAAGGGATAATAAAACAAAATAAAATGAAAGCAAAATAGAAGAATGAAAGGGGATTTTACCTCTTGAATTCCCCTCCTTAAGATCCTTCATAAGGCACATTGAAATAGTCTTTCAGTAAGAACATAAAGACTAGAATGTAGGGAGATGTTTAAGATAGTTGATGGAAAAAATATAGGAAATATTTAAAGCGGTATTGGTTTGAGGAGAAGGGGTGGTGAGGGGAGGTATTTATAGTGAAGTTAAGGGGTATTTTTTGATTATTTAATTCATATTTTATTATTATGGATCAAGAATATGAATAATTCTATTTTTTGTTACTAGATACAATATCTACTACATGTGATTTAGAAAAAATGGGTTCCTACCTCTTCCATGAGTCATCCATGACTCAATAAACCATTTATTTACTTATATTATTAAATACTATAAATTAACATATTACATAATTCATCCAAATTTCAACTATTTTAGAAATATGCAAAACATTCACCCCAAAAATTTATCAATATATTGAATTAAAAAATGGAATTTATATTATGAAAAGAATTTGCTAAATATAATTAATTAATTTTGTAATTAAAAAATTTATTTATTCAAACAACATAGATTTATAATTATAAACAATTTTATGACACTTTTAAAAAATAAATAATGTATAATAAAATTATCTAAGAATCATAAGACTAAAAAATATTAATGTATCACTCTATTTCTTGAAAATGAAATTTCTTTTTAAGATTCATTTTAAATATAAAATTGTGAATAAATATTTACATTTCAAATAAAATACCAATTCTTAATTTATCATTTTTAAATCATTCATTCACTTATTCCATGATATAAATATTTTATATTTTCATTCATATGATAACTAAATTTTATGCATAATTGCATAGGTCCAATTACTATTCTATTATCAAGTTTACTATTTCTAATGTTTACATTACTTTTACAATGGTCAAGATACTATTCTATTGGTATAAGTTCTTTAATTTCTTAAAATACCTCTTATATAATTGATTACTCATTTATAAAGTTTGTATTGTGTTCTATAAGTGATTTTATGTGATTTATAATATATAGAATAGTAATATGAAGTGAAATTTAATTGATAAAATTCTAGGTCATTGCATAAACTATTGAAAGAAGTAATAAGAAAAGTATCCATGGTTCATAAACCCAGAAATGAGTAAAGTACATAAAAGTATTTCATCTTAATAGGAAAATGATTTGGAAATATCATATAGAACCTTTATTGAGAAAAATGTCATTTCTTTGAAAATCATTTTTTAGAATAAAATATTAATAAAAAATCTGACAATAATTTCTTTTGGGAAATAACCTTGAAAACCTATAAAGTAAGATTCAAATAAAATAATTCTCATGATGGTGAAAATTTATATTAATTTCGGACACATTAAAAAAATGATCTCTTTTACATTTTTAGTAAATGGAAAAGATGCATTTTTTGGAAAAAGACACGAAGATTCAATTAGAATAATATTAAAATCTAAAATATGTATAAAAATTTCTCTAATAAATAATTTCTCATATTATAAAAATATATTTTATTGAATTTTTAGAATCTATGATTTTGGAAGAAGAATAGTTTTTGACTGAATAGAGAAATTTAGAAATTTTTTCTTAAAATCATATTTTCCATTATTTTATGTACCAAATAGTGTAAAAATTATATTATAACATTAAAATATCAGTTATAACTAGAATAGATGTAAATTAATAAGAATACATTAGAGGTAGATAAAAATATTTCATTACTCGATACTTAATCATAAACAATCTTGATAAATGATGAGTCTGTAACATAAATCAAATACCACTTTGGAAATATTTGAAATATAATCAACATGAATGATATATATTGAAATGGATATTTAATCCCAATAATTTAAATTATTATTATAATAAGATAAATTCCTGAGGTGTATATACTCCACATAAAATAAATATGTGGTGATTTTTTCATGTGTCTCATAGAAGTAAAAAATGTGACATAAATCCCATACCGTTGGTATAAACGTCATTTATACATTCTCAAAAATCATAAAATATATATTATATGCTTATTATAAATTTATTATAGAAAAATAATAATATATATTATCCCATATATTATTTAATTGTGACTATTCATTACCATTTTATTACCAATTACATGTTAAAATAATGTTTGGGTATTCAGTTCTCTCTTTCTCATATATGTTATGATTTTTTTCTATCCAATTTATTCGATCTGGAAATCATCATATCCAAAATAAAAACTATGAAATATTTATCATTTTTATTCATAAATTATACCTTTATGACCATTCATGATTTATGGTTTTTATAAATAAAGAATGTCACAATCATGGATATGGTATGTCGTACATACACTTGATTTACATTTCAATTTTTTGATGATACTTTTTGAAAAAAATAATGAGTATTTTATCAATAAATAATGATAAAAATATCATAAATAACATATTATTCCTTAAAATATACTTTTAAATATTTTCCATGTGGTGTAGTGATGAAAAGAGGGAGTCACATCACTAAGTGAAGGTAGTTGTCTACACGTACAATAATGACATTATTATTTTTATAGAGTGAGAAGGTAAAAAATAAAATTATATATTAACTTTTAATAATGATATTTATGTCATTAATATAAAATTAATTCATTTTTATAACATATAATCATAAAAATTTTACATAGTTTCGTCCATGTAATATTTTATTTTAAAAAAAAAAATACACCACTCTGTGAGGCTGTAATACACCATACGCGTGTGTGACGTCATCATATCCTATACATAATAGAATTTAAAAGGTTATATGTGATGAAAATTTTCCATAGGAATTATTAAGTTATAAATATTATATATATAATTTAGATCCATTATCATACCCCATTGTAAGAGGTGGTAATGAAAAAATGAATGACATTGGTTCTCAAGGAGGTAGTTCGTAGTACAGACTAATGATAAATTCATATCGCATTTGTTGGACGTGGAGATGTTTTAAGATCATAAACATAAAATAAAAAAACACACACACATATATATACATAATATACTTAATCTATTATATCATACTGGTTTAATAAAAATTTAAAGAGGTCACGAATGAAATATTATTAAAACAGTTGTTGAAGAACATTACATATTCTTCAGGCTCCCTCCTTATGTTGGCACAAAAACCATTCTTAGGTTCGTTTTATACCTAAAATAATGCCTATAGGATTATATTGAGGAATTTGAGAAGATATTTGTTTTGGGATGTACTTAACGAAGAGGGTTGTATGGTGTAAAGAGGCTATGAGAGGGGGTGTCCTTTTATATGTGACTTGAGTGTCACTCTTGTATTTTTTTTGAAAATAAAAAGGCATACCTGAATTTTTCATATTTAAAATGAGTAAAAAATAGATTATTTCATATAATTAAAAAATAGAGTGTATAAATTTGACCAAAAAATTAATTTTATACCTATTTTGCAGTTATTTTAGCCGTTATATCTTTAATTTAACCCCAGATAAACCAATTCTAACCTTAACCCGGGCTGTTAATTTTTACTATTCTCAATATAAATTTTGGTCATAATTTAAGATGAAATTATCATATAATATAGATAATAATTACTAAAACTATGGAATCCATTTTTTCAAATTCAATTCAAATATGTTATAAATAATAATTTGAAATTAACCCCGCAGACACGACGAGAAACATGTGTTCAAAGAGAAAATGATCAAAAGTATACATGGTTATTATTTCATCATTAAATATGAATTGTAATAAAGTGACCTAAATTAAATTAATAGTAATATAACTAATATAATGTAAATTTAAACAAAATTTAAAATATAATTTTAAATTATAAATAATTTTAACTAAATGGTGGGTTACAATTTAAATTTAGTATTGTTCAGTAATCACCAAAAAAATAATATTTTCATTTTTTTCCAAAAATTAAATCATAGATTGTTTTGAAATTGTGATTTCCAAATTGAAAATAAATTTTCTAAATAAATTTTCTAAAAGTGTTAAAAATTATTTGTAATATATGTCAACTAAAAGGCGACAAAACCACTTTTTATAAAAAAATAAAGCTTTTTCATAAAAATTGATTTATTGTTATCTTTTGACAATAAAAAAACATTAGATGATTGTTAAATAGTTTATTGAGAAAATATTATATAAATTCAAATAAAATCATTCTCCCAGCATGATTATTGTAATCTATTGAGTTAAAATGATTTTTTGTGTAATTTGTTTTATCAAAATATTTCATCTAATACCAAATAGTTTTTATTTTCATTCATTTGGTCACTATTGAATTCCTTTTATATAAATGTGTAGAAATTTTATATTAATAAGTTTTTAAATCAAATTCATATTCAATATTCAAATGGCATTTTGATAACTATCTGAGTATATAATAATTTTTTAGTAGTATGTTACATTTTTTAAACATGGTGTAGCATGTAACACAAGTTACACATATTGGTTCATGTAATAGAAGCTAAATTCAATGTTTTGAATAATTAAAGATTAACTAAGTGTTTCTTGTAACATAAAATATCAAAAATTTATATTTATTTGAAAAAAAATTCACAATATCTCATAGTGATTCTATTTTCCTATGAAAATTCCATAGAGAAATGTAAAATTTATAGAAATAACTATAACTGAATTTGTAGTTAATAATGTATTAGTTATAGGTATATTGATCATAGAATTTATTTAGATGATGATTTATTTGATTTTTTATCATTGAACTCCTTTTTATCATAAAAAATTTCAAATAAATTTTAATATTTCAATAGAACCATATGATGTGACTTATCAATCAAGAATCCTTGTCATTATATTTTTGAAAAAGGATATGTTAGTCAGTCCCCATTATGTCATATTGTAATTCTCGATTATTGAACAAGTTTATGATAGCCATTTTTAATATCTATATAATCCTTTGTATTTATAGAAATAAATATTATAATGGGAAATGTGTTTATTAGATAATGTGGTAATTATTTTTTGATTGACATAAGGAATCCCATGATTTCATAGGGGATATTATATAATATTAATCATTTATTAATCATCCACCATTTTTTCTCCTTATTTATATTATTATATTAGAATATCATATAGGACCTATGAATGTGGAATTTATCTTTTTAATATATTGTTATCCTATTTTATAGAAATACATTGATATTATTCCAAAATAACAATGTTATGAGATCCCAGTTTTTCACTCAAGTATGGACATTCTTAAATTTGGTATAATTCTTAATTTTGATATAATATGAATGCCTAATGGTTAGAAAAATTGTCATTGGTGTTCAGAGCTAGTTTGGAGATCGAAACCTTGAATGGTATGAAAAATATACTATCTTCATGGTTAGTATAAACTATGAAATATAGGACATGTAGTTTCACCTCAAGATGTGTGGATGGACAAGGGGTTTATAGAGGCTACATAGTTTGAGGAAACCATGCACAGAGGACCACATGATTGTGTGGATGGTCTGTAGTTTTTAGTAGATCAATTTCACAAGGTTGGTGCATGGTCAAGCCCCTTATTAAAGAAGTGAGCCTTGCACAGGTGGTCCATAGTTTCTCTAACTATATGCACTAACTAGGAAATTTTACTCTTTGGTATAGGGAAGGGAACAATGTTGGTGCATGTTTTTTCCAACTCTTCATCTAAATCATGCGACGCTCTTTTTTGGTGAATTTAGTTAATTTACTTTAAATTATATAAATAATCTCTCCATTATTAGAATTTTTTCTCCAATATTTAACACCATAAATTTTATCAATTTTTAGATAATTCTAAGGATAATCTTGTAATTGATTCCAAACTTTGACTTGGTGTCTGTTTTGATCATCTTCTGTCAGTTTGGGTGCGTATTGGTAAGTACTCGATTCATTTTTAGGCTTTCTTCTTTGTTCTATCTCTCGACGACAATATTTATATATAGGTTCATATGACCTATTTCCAAAGAGTTGATTTGTTCTTCAGATCTATTGAAATTTAGTGGAAATTTTAGTTTTATACTAAACAAGGAGATTTGTATGAGTATGAGGTAGGTGGTCTATAACCAATCCATCATGTTTCGTTCCTTAATAAATTATCTTTCATGCATGCCTATTTCATCGAGTATGACATTATAAATTAATGTACCTTGATTATAGTCATTAAAACCATGTTCTTCGACCATTGATAAATATTCTATCCATAGATAGTGGTTACGTCCACAACAATAACCACCCTATGTTGGATGCTTCACTATTTAGGGTTCTATTAAACAGGTTTGCACCACCGTCTGTGTCAGATGTGACACAAACATGTTAAAGGTAAGTTTTTTAATTAAATTAATTAATTTTAAATGGTTGTTTCATGTATGATTATCACTTTACCCACCTTAGTTATGTGATTTACTTAGTAAAAAATATTAATTAAAATTTGAAATTATACTATGTATATGACATGGACCAATTAAATGTAGAAACTGTAACTATAAATTATATTATTGATATTAGGTTTCTAATCTAATATTAAAAGAATTTCACATGTTTTCTCATCCTTATCCTACATTATCTTGTATATGAATGGTGAAATAGATAACCAAGTTATTCATTTTGAAAATAATTACATGGTTAGTTTCCCCTTGTCCTTTTCACACAAATGAGAAGAAAAGGCTTGAAACAAATGTGCTTATTAAATGGCATGAATATTACATGGAATTAGTAATTAAATGAATTAATTTAAAGGTGACTTATATACATACCATGAAACTATTATAAGAGTGGTCAGACTTGATTTATCTTCTAGATTCCCAAGGGAATTCCTTGACCACTCATGAATGCCATTCTAATTCAGAGAAGCCAGTTTCTAGGGTTAAAACTCACCTTAGAACCATTTATTTTTATATTAGTTTATTCCTAGTATGAAATTGTTGTATCCATATTTTACTATTACCAGATCCCATGGATACACTCATTTGAACCATTGTTTCTTCTACATAGATGAGATATGTTGGTTATGTCCATGGATCTGTCAATTTATTATCCCATTTATTCATGGATATTTTCCTTGGAATCAGAAAGATTCATTTTTGTTGAATATGTTGGAGGGAAGCACATATAATACACTATTACCCCAATAGAAAATATACAATAATTACCTGATTTGGCTTGACCTCTACAGTCTAGGTTTCCTTGGTAATCCCCTTGGAACCTCTTCGTTATTATTATCATTAGGATTCCATTTTTTTATTAATCATTAGGATTCCTTGTTATATCTTGGATCCTTCACTATTACTATTATCATGTTTGGATTTATGTGATGGTATTACCTAACATAACCTATTTATATATAGTTCAACTTAATTAATTAATGAAATCATTTCACTTTGAGACACTAGCCGAGGGCTAAAGTAGGTACTTGGGTATTTATGTTACACAACTGATTTAATTTTATATATGCGTACTTTTAGAATTTTTTAGTTTATAATGCATTTAAATGATGTAATACACGCCATTGATGGTGGAATACTGAGATTTATCTCATAACCTATTTGGGAACCATTGTTACTCGGGAAATCAACATGTATGCTGGTGTTGACAAAAGGGAAGCATACCAATTCAGACACATGATTACTTGTATACCTAGGATGGAGCTAATAGAAGATGAACGAGCAGGAGATCAGGATGTTGGGGGTATTTTTTTATTCCTTTTTTCTAATTTTCTATAGAATTTATTATTGACTACTTTTATCCATGATTTCAAACTTATTAGATACATTACATATCATCATCATATTTTTTATATCATTATATGTTGTTCATATTGAATATTATTTTGACATATTATGTTGTAACATCTATTTACAGTTACTAATTCCTCCATTTACCTAAAATAAATCTTATCTATGGTGCTAGACTATGGTAATGAGGGCAATTTTTCCCCAAAGACACACTCTACGCCCACTTTATGAGTCACCAACCTCTTTTATTGGGCGAGATGTGCTTGAGTCCATGTGGATAACTAGGCTTAGGGCACCTATGAGTTGAATTCAGGTCTGGGACACCACAACGTGGTATCAGAGTAGTTCCTTTCTTCATTAAATATTTAGAGACAATATTTATGAGATTAGTAATAATATGGAACATTTATATATGCTTTTCTTGGGCGTAGCTAACCCTTGTTCAGGGTAAATGATGAGTTTCCTGAATTATGATTTTTTTTCTATTTTTCTTATTACAGTTGATGTCATTTCACCATTGGGTGACACACATTCCATTTTGTGGTTATGATTTTTTTTAATTCACATTGAGGAGTTTTTATATTATCCATGAACCGATTATATTTGGGAAAGGGTTAGTGTTTCATGTATCATCATAAACACATAAAGCTAATCTGTCAAGCATATTCCCATGCCATATAGGTGAATTTCACTTCTTTTACTACTTGATATGTTGGTGATGGTTTAGTTATCCTTTTTTATAATATTTTTGTTCTAATATTTGAATATGATTGAGTGATTTCATGGTCCAATTCATGATGGGTATGGGCCCTCTTGGTTTGTAAAGAGTAATTTACAAAGTCAGGTGTTTAATTAGAATTTAAATGGGTGTTTATCTTAGTGATAAGGAGTATGGGATCTGATTCATAGTGAAAAAACTCATTTTAAATCGATCTTGATATATATAAATAATAAAATTCAAATTAAATATGTAAAACATGAATTATAATATGAAATTATTTCCATTAAATGATAAGGAAATGTATATTTGAACATTCATCTACTAAAACCCCTATTATTTATTCTTGAGAACTTACCAATACCTGGATACCTAAGTGAGTATTTTTTGTAGTGTACCATGGGTAGTGATACTTTTCCTATCTTTTAAATTATACTATTTCTTTCTATTTTCATTAATCTAGTTCTGAGGTGTGTACTTTGAATTTTTAGACCAATGTATCCACAACATCCTCAAGGCATGTGCCAATATGGTGGAAATAACCATACTCTAGACTTGGTGGGCCCCAAGGGTCTAGTATTACCACCACCAACTTGAGGAACCACCAGTTGTAACAAGTATATGCACTGAATCTAAGGTCAAAGATAGTTTCTTAAATATGATGTAGTCCATGAAAGGTACTCCATGACCTGTACATATGTTGGATGATCTGACTCGTGAGTTTCAATAGAAGAGTCATCCTACCATCTTATGGAATGGCGGTCCACATGCCATTAAATCTTGGGAAGAGGCCACCTTGCCTATCATTTATCATATGGAGAAACCTACATAGTAGAGGGTCAAGCTTGATGCTTACATGTTGCGTAATTCAGCCAAGAACTGGTAAACTTTGATTACCCAGATTGTTCATCATTAGGGCATGGTATGTAAATATTTCAAGACTACCTTCTATGATAAGTTCTTTCCTCCAATGCTAAGAGCTGACCAACCGAGTGAGTTCATGAATCTGAAACAATGTTCTATATCAGTTATGGAATATTCAGAATAGTTCACATAGTTACAAATCTTGGCACCACTTATAGCTAGTGATGATCTTTTTCATTCTAGATGCTTGAAGGATGGGCTTGTGTATTCCCTTTAGAATCATGTAATTTTTCCCCTACTTACTTTTTCCAATATAGTTAATAAGGGTCTCATCACCGAGTGAAATATGGTGAATGGTGATAGCACTAGGATAAAGTATCAGTGCCGAGGTAGGATTATAGTTTTTCCGTAAGCATAAATTTGTCCCTCATGGTCTATGTTCAGGGTGGAGGAAACCAGAGTACCAATATAGGCATCTCTATTGTGTTCTATCAGTACGGATGATAGGGGGTCCTAAAGCCTCAATGTGATAGAGACCGTCTAGAGTTTCGGGGTTGCAGTCATATGGGGAATCTTCAAAGATTATATCAAACAATTCCACCATATTCTATATGATGATCTGCACTAAATACATATTCAAGGGAATAAGTTATCATCTCATACAAGGAATTATGGATTTATTATTTCAATTTATATATGAGATCGGGTAAATCATTGAATCCTTCAACCCTAAATGGGAGCATTTGTTTAACATAATTCTTTGGAAATGAAGGATGAGAAATCCCTAAGGAAGCTAATCCTAATAATGCTACAATCGATAAATCCAAAGTAATTTCTTTTCTTGAGGTGTTCAATGGACAAGATCTTCTCAATATTTTATCTACGAAACCTCCTTTGTAAAAAATCTTGGTGATAGAATATTTTTAGTTGTGGCCAATCCTAATGCACTTCAACAAAGAACCCAACTGTGTAAGTTCTCGGTTATAGGATTCGTCTCTTACATAAAAGGTGATAAACCCCTTTCGTACTCTGATGATAAACATTGAATTTCTCATTGTTTGGGTTTTCCTAATTAGAAGCTTGTACCTATAGGGATGGGATATTTTTAAATACCTCTTACCTCTATAGATGAATTAGATATAGTCTGGAAGATAAGAAATACTAAACTCAAACATAGTATTCTTTGTATTTCGGGTTTGGATTATGCTTTCAATACACACACCGATAGGAACACTACTACCCTAATATGGGTTAGATTGAATGCTCTAAATTGGTACTTTTGGAACCTAAAGATTTTAAATGACATATCCTCTTTCATAGGCACACCCCTTAATATTGAATAGTGAACATTAAATGGTAATCTAGGCCTCTGTTCTAGAGTTATTATTGATGTGAATTTAAAATCTATGATCCCACAAATTATCACCTTTAATGAGAATGATTATAGAACAGATGTTATAATTGAATATGAGTGTAAGGCCCCATTTTTCGATCAATGTAATATAATAGGGAATTCTATTTTAAACTGTATAGTGGTGAATAAAAAAGTCCCCCAACCAGTTGAATCCTAATGGACTGAAATTAGAAAACAAAAGAAGGAAAAATGTCCTTACCTTGATAAACTTGATCCCTCCAAGAATAAAAAAGAAAAATGGGTGTAGAATTCAAATAATTTGGATCCCAATGGGGATAATTTGGGTAAATCTTGGATAGAATAAGTCGATGAGAATGATCAAATAGTTGAAGAACACTATTTAGTTGAGGAAAGTGAATATGTTATTATGGAGATCATTAAAAAGACTCAAATTGATCCAGAAAATGTGTTGACTAAGTCACGCATGAAGGTTACCTCCACCAAGAAGTACCCTGACTCCCCAAACAAGAATTTTGACAATAAGGACAAAACTGCCATATATGTTCTCCCTACTAGTGATTTAGGTGAACAGTGTGCTGGTATCCCACTTCGCATAGCTAATGGGAGAGGATACCTTAGTCATTCCCATGCCCAAATCACCCATTATGACTTGCAAGTAAAGAATGATATCACTATAAATGCTGGTGTTTTGGAGCTTCAACCCACTAGTCTTACTGAACAGGACAATATTCCTGATACTCCTAAGGCTACGTGCTACCCGATTATTTCAGTTTTAGGTGTAGGTAGTGACACACAAACCACATATTCTAATGAATTCACCCACTATACTTCAAACTCAAGAAATTTCCCCACCATGAATGGACTTTCCTACAATTCATGTTGAGTTCTGTTTGACTGTTTTAAATGATAGACAATTGACTTCTCCAATAGATCCTATATTGAATTATTATTTTAATGATAAGGAAAATTCAGAGATTACTAACATTTCTCTTATTTATATTAGGATTAATAAGGGAAATAGGTCCGATAAGAGCTCGAGAATAACCCCTAGAAGATCTTCCAGGAGGAAGGGTTCAGGGAGTAAGAGAAAGGGGGGTTCCAACCGAAACAAAGGTTCTAATAAATAATTTTTCAGAATTGTTAGGGAATTGAGAACTATGAAATTGTTATAGTTTTTAAAATATTTATTAATATTAATCATCCTAGTGTTTTGGAAATTTCTGTACCTAAGATCGTTTTCTCCTCATGTTTTTCTCATCTTTTTCGTCCTGGTTACAACTTCTTAGGTGCCTGTAAAAATTGTTCTTCCATTGAAACCCTTTGGTTCATTACTCACTAAACTCTCCAGAATGATAATATTTTCCATTCTTCAGAGTAATAGTTCATCTTTCATTTTACTATTTAGCACTCACATATTTATTGTTCTTTTATCTATGTTAAGAATAGATACAAAGACTGGAGGAAACTTTGGAATGACCTTACATTTTTAGGAAACCGTTTTCATGAATTTTGGTTGTGGTTGGTGACTTTAATGCTATTCTTGACACTAGTGAGAAAATGGGACCAACTCACTCCACTATTTCATTAAAAGAGTTTTTAATATTCTATTGAGACTAATAATATTTTTGAAATTAATTATACCGGTGCCAATTATATGTGGTATAGAAGACACTATAATAGGGTGGTGGCTAGAAAATTAGACATAGTTTTCACAAATGTTATTGCTCTGGATACGTGGAAAACCATTTCTAGCCCAACCCTTCCTACAATCAATTCTTCCCACCATATTATTCTTGTAAATATTTTTATCAAACACCAGAAGCTTCTTCTTCCGTTAATATTTAACAACACTTGGTCTTCTAACCCAGATTTTGTTAACATTATTAATCATTCTTGGTATTCCATGAAACACTGTAATTATGCTTTTTCTTGTACCACTAAATTAAAAAATCTCAAATGGATCCTTATAGGTTGGTGTAGTACCAAATCCAAAAAAATTGATAACGACATTCTTTATTTTGAATAATAACTTACCCAACTTCAAAACAACACTACTGGCACCAATTTTGTCACTAATCTCCAACATGAAATCAATTTTACTACAAAAATTGTTTCCTATATCACCATTAAAGATATCATGTGGAAAAAATTTCAAAACCAAATGGATCACAGATGGTGATAGAAACACTAATGTTTATAAATCCCTTCAAATAGTCAGGAAAGATAATAGACCTCTTGCCCTACTGAGAGATGGAGAAACCTCTTCGATACTCAAAATAGAATTTTCAATAATGCAATCTATTATTTTGAAAATATATTCATTAGACCTTCCACTAACAAGGACTTTCGATATGATTTCATCCCAATTGCAGTCACTGATGAGGACAACACTTTTCTTACTAGTATCCCACTTGATCTTGAGATCAGAGACACTATCTTTAGTTTAAATCCTAATACTGCTCTGAACCTTGATGGTTTCAATAACTGATTCGATTAGAAACTTTGGGATGTCATTAAAACTAATGTTTGTAGGCTAGTTAGTAATTTATTTTCATGTGGTATGCTCCCTCATCGGTGGAATTCCCAGTTTCTCTCCTTGATCCCCAAAGTGAATAATTCCATAGAAATTCACCAATTCTGACCCATTTATTTAATCAATACCCTTTATAAAATTATTTCCAAACTTCTCACCAATAAAATTTATTCTATTGTTAATAATATAGTTTCATGGAACCAATTTTGATTTGTTAAAGGCAGGTCCATTCCAGATTGAATTTTTCTTGGATGTGGATGTACTAACTAATTAAATAGAACTAAGAGGGGCATAAATATTTCCATTAATCTTGATATCGGGAAGGCCTTTGATACCCAAAATTGAAGTTTTATATTTATGGTCCTTCTGAACTTTTGGTTTATGATTCCTTAATTAGTATATTAAAAAAAAAATTCAACTAGGCCAACATATCTATCCTTGTTAATGGATCTCGTTTGGGTTATTTTAAATACACCAAAGGTTTCAGAAAAGGTGAACCTCTCTCTACCATTCTTTTCACAATTGCAGGAGATTACCAAAGAAGATGGATCAATTTCCTGGTCAAGACAAACAAGCTTAAACCAATTATGGAATCTAGGAATTTAATTTTATAATGTACCTTTTATATGCATATGATATTATTCTTTTTTTACAAGGGGTTAATCAAAATGTCCAAAATGTCAAATTTTCCCTCACACTATGAAGATATTTCTGGTCAAATAATTAATTGGAAAAAATCCGTTACTTTTTTTGGGAAATTGTTTCCTGCTAATAGAAAATCCAATATTATTACTAATTTAGGTATTAAAGAGGGATCACTTCCCTTCACCTTTCTTGGTGTTACCATTTTCTAGTATAGACCAAAATCCTGCTACTTTTCTAAAACTATTGACCACATCCTCCACTAACTTTCAAATTGGAATGGAAAATCCCTCTCTATGGCTAGAAGTATTTTTATTGTCAAATATACGATTGTTTCTAAAATGGTCTATTATTTGATGATTTATAAATGGACTACTAGTCTTCTTAAAAGAATTAACATAGCCATAAGAAAATATGTTTGGAGCAGAAGCATGCTAGAAATGAAACAGGTGCCTATTCCTTGGCCTACTTGTTGCAAACCATTAGAGAAGGGTGGTCTGAGTATAAATAATCTCAAACTATTTAATGATTCCTTACATGCCACACTCACATGGAACATATTTCACAAAAACTCTGACACCATTTATTTCCTTAAAAATAGATTTATAGACAAACTGAATAAGGGAAATTAAAATTACATGACCTATTCCATTTTGACTTCCATTAAGAATTATTTTTCCAAAAATCATGTCAAACTCTAGATAAATGCTTACCAGAGACTCTTAGACAATTTTCGTTCTTGAAAAATGGGTTGGGGATCTTCTCATATCTATTATTTACCCTAATCAACTTCCCGATCACACTAATTATAAAATCGATGAGGTTTTTAGCCCTCAAAACCTTAATTTTTCCGACAATGTCAATTATTTCATTAACAGATACCGTTTTTCCACCACTAGTGATTTTTTAATTCGGGAAACTTCTCATATTTGCATTCTTGACTCAAAAACGTTTTACAACCATGGATTTATTAACTCTAAAAATACATTCATTTGGATTAAAAATTTTATTAAATAACAGTTAAAAACATTAAGATTCAATCTGATTTGGAGTATTAATTAAAAGAGGATTCCCACTGACACATGTATTTAGTATTTTGGGATCCATATTTGTTCCAAAAGTTTCCTTTGAAACGAACATCACAAATAAATTAATCATCTTTTTCTTTCTTGTGTTACTGCTACCGATATGTGGAATTATCTGGTAGATCATTTTTGGGGAAAATGGTTACAAAATGACTCAACCAACTGTCGACTTCAACATTGTGTAGATATTGAAGCCACTTAGAAAATCAAAAGCCTTTTCTTAAATGCTATTGCATAACTTCTTCATGTACTCTAGTCTGATAGGAATGCTATTATACAAAAAACTACAATCATAGTTTACATCCTAGTCGGATGCGGATACTCATAGCCATTCAAGAAGATTCTTCGATTCAAACGGGATTTTTCAACAACACAGCGAATGACTTTTGGATTCCCAATCGTCTTGGGGTTAATGATATTTATCATCATTTTAGATGCAATTTTGAAGTGTTCTAGAAACCTCTACCCCCCGATTGGATTAAAGTGAATGTTGATGGTGCATCAAAAGGCCACCCGGTCCCTTGGGTTGTATATCTATTTTTAAAATTTACTCCAGGAAGATTCTGGGATATTTTTATTGAACTTGTGTCATCTCCATGGCATTGGAGGCTGAAATGATGAGCATGATCAATGATATCTAATTCTCCAAGAAACATGGTCAGACCAACATTTTTATTGAAAGTGACTCAACTACTATCGTTCAAGCTATTTGGAATGGCGTGATGCACCTCACGTGGCCTCCAACAACACACTAGATATACTGTCTTCATTATCTAATGGACTTCAAATACATTATTACACTTGCCTTTCATGAAGAAAACATAGTGGAAGATGGTCTTGAAAATATGGGGGTCAACTAGGTCACCACATGGTTGTATGGCCTCCCTGTTGATTTATTACCCCATTATGATAAAGATTGTAAAAGAATACCATCTTTTAGACGCATGAAATTCCTTGTTTTAATAATATATTTTGTTCTTTGGTCTTTGACCATGGCACCAACTTCTTAAAAAAATATTGTAAGGAAGTTTATTTTATGCCACGTGAGGTGGGGAGTTGGATAATTACTATACTAAATTTCTATTAAGGAGTTCAGGGATATAATATCCATTGTCCAGACTATCACCATCACTAGTAGAGTGATCATGATTGTGGTAGACTAACTGTAGTATGTGGTCATTGATTAGGTCTGTTTCATGCACTACATATGATACCCAAGTATTGGGTTGTCGAGATTTCTATATTTTGAGGTACTATTCTAATATCCTCCACAATAGCATTTTATTTTTTTGATACTGGTTCTTCACATTCCTTCTCCATATGTAATGTGGAAATTCTTGAGCTATAAATAAAATATTACAATTGTGTAATGAACCTAGATACACCCTTGGGAGTATGGTCAGAGGGAATATGAAAATGTAGAGCCTATCCCCTTGAGGTAGACAATTACCCTTTCTTACCAGAACCCTTTGTTCCTGAGATTATGGACTTTGATGTCATTCTCTGGATGGATTGGTTGGATTTGTATCCATCCATTGTAGAATTATATCAAAAATGGGTGTCATTTACATCACCAGAGGGTAGTAGTTATCAAGATATGGGTGAGTGGGATTTCCAGGCTATTATAGATGGGACATATCATCATGGTAAACGTTTAGTGACTGCCTAAATTGATAATCTCTTCTTCGTGGAACATGATTTACATAAGGATGAATTCCCACCACTAGTATATCATTTCATAGATGTATTTCTAAATGATTCTTGGGTTACCTATTAAGAGATATGTAGAGCTTATGATTGATCTCATTCTAAGAGTATCTGTAGTGTCTATTTCTCCATAAAAGATGAAACCCACTGAGCTCCAAGAGCTCATGCCACATTTTAAGGATTTTTGTTCCAAAGGATGTATACAGATCAACACTTCTTCTTGGAGTTTTCCATAAATTTTTCCAATAAGTTAGATGAGTCCATAACCAATCCATATATTATATATGGTTAGACCATATTATACTACATAATCAGTATACACTCCCTCTAATAGATGAACTCTGACACCATCTCTAAGGATATTGAGTGTTTTCTAAGATCAAAATGAGATCAGGATATCATTAGGTGCAAGTCATGCCATCAAAAAATACCTCATACAAAATTCTATAGAAGATATAGTCTCTTGTGTACATTTTCATTCCATTAAATCTTATGAATTTGGTTTATATTTTAATGGATAGGATGAATATGATTTTCCACCCCTATCTAGATTATATTTTATTAATATTTGTGAAATAAATTATGGTGTATAGTTTCCATCTTAGTGAAAATTTTAGCACCTTGAGATCATTTTCAGTACACTGAAACACCATAATTATTTTACCAAGAATGATATGTTCTACTTATATATTAAAAAATATCACTTATTATGTCATATTATCTCTGAATCGGGACTCTAGGTTGACCGAGAGAAGGTGAATGATGTGGTGTCTTCAGAGCATCCCAATAACATGTTCGATTAATGGAGGTTTGTGGGGATGTATAGGTAATAGAGGAATTTTATACAATACTTTCCATGCCTTTATTCACATAATATTGGTGTTAAAAATAATTTCGTCAAGTTCTTATGGTCAGAAGAGTGCGAAAAATCTTTTTAGGAGATGAACTGAAGGCTTGTCTCGACACCTATTATGATTCTGCAAGAGCTTGGAAAAGGATATATAGTGTTTTGTGATGCATCTGACATCGGCCTATACGCAATGCTAATGAAGGTGGATAGATTAATTGAAAAGAAAATCTCATAATTTGAGGCCTCGTTAGGGAAACTACCTAACACACAACCTTGAGCTAGAAGCAGAGGACAATGCCTTATGTTACTAGAGTCATTATATGATGGGTGAGCACTTTGTGGTGTAAATGGACCACAAGAACCTCAAATAAGTCTTTAAATTTAATCAGTTTAATATAAAACAATGAATATTGGTCGAATATATTATATACTTGGATTTTGAGATTGTCTATATACATGGAAAAGGCAATACGGTAGTTGAAACACTATATTGGAAAACATAGGAACATGAAACATAGGAAGCTAGTGATGAAATGAAACTGATGGGCCTCTTTTCTGAGTTATATTTGGAGTTTCATGAATTTCACAAGTATTCCTATATCTCAACCTGGTTAGTTACCTCTTTCCTCCTTGAGGAGGTTAAGAGTTGGTAATTTTTAGGTCTTAAAATCCTGGTTCTCCATAAGATTATTTTAGGATAGGAATCAGCTTCAGATTAGTATGTGGATGGGGTTGACGTCCTGAGTATACATTGAAATGTATAGGTTTTTATAAATATGAGAGAGGAGGTGATTCTATAGTCCCATTCTTTACAGTGGAAAGTTCATCCAGGAATCTCTAAGACATATTGAGATATGTGATACTAGTATTGGTGGCCTATTATTAAATATCAGATATATTGCTTTATGACTAGGTGTTTCACCCATTAGCAAGTGAAGGCAGAGCACCAGAGACATGAATGATTATTAAAACTACTTCTATTACAAGAATGGAATTTGTAAGATGTAACCATTAATTTTTTAGTCAGTTTTACTTGTTCACAAAGAGGTGGCGATGTTGTATGTATTTCATTGATTGAATAACTAAATTATAAAACTTCCTTCGCATCTGGTATACATTCCATGTTTTTGAGTTGTAAAGTGAATCTATCCATGAGACCATCCAACTACACACATTCCTGCATGCTATTATACCAGATAGTAGCACTTGTTTTAGCTCATGGTTCAATAAGGGGTCACAAGGTGCTATGGGAACCCAGGTATTTGTAAGCACAACCTTCCACCATCAGGATGATGGATAGTCATAAAAGATGATAGAGGTTCTAGAGGACATGCTCTGAGCATGCATCCTTGAATTCAACGGTAATTGGGACAATCATAACACTATCATCATGTTAAACCAATAAAAATATATTAGGGGTGATGATTCAGATGTATCTTTTTTATGCGTTGTAATATAAGTCGTGTCGTTCAAAACTATGTTGGCTAGTGGTTGATGAGGTGGTGCTACTAGGTCCTCGTCTCATTCATGGGACTTCGAGTAAGTTTATCTTATCAGGAAGCAAATTTTATTTCTCAGTATATAAATAAATCAAATGATGATCTTCATCGATGAACTCTAGAGTTCATGGTCATGGATCATGTTTTCTTATAGGTATCTCCCATGATAGGGAACAGATGGATATAGGTGGAGGTGATTCTCTCTCCATGCTTTTTTGGGACATTTGATATTCTAGATAAGGTCAGGATTGTATCCTATCAGAATCAATTAATTCATAGGTATCAGGCCATGAATGAAATCATCCATGTTTCACATCATTACTGGTATCATGACGACTCATATCAGACTTTTGATCCTGAGGAAGTTGAACTAGATGTTTATGCTTCCTTTGAGGAGTACTATATACACATCATTGAGTAGAGCCCAAAGACACTCCTAGGTTGATCTATCCATCTAGTATGGGTTATATGGAAGTACGATCATTTACTGAATGAGACTTGGAAAAAAGAGGACAATGTACACACCAAGTGGCCAAATTTGTCCTCAAATAGTTCTTCTCTACCCTTGGAAGGTGAATTCAGGGATGAGTTACTTTAATGGGGGTGGACAATAAGATCTTAGTTTTTTACTTAGGTATAGATCCATTTAAATTTTATCTAACACATTATTTTGACCTAATATGGATGTATAATGAGTTAATGAAGTATTCATGGGTGTTCAGAGGTTATTCAGAGCTTGAAACCATGGCCAAAAAGAAAAATACACTGGCCATACAGTTAGTATAAAAAACATGAGGCATGAATAATGGTTTCCCTTAACCACAAAGGGATGAATAGGAGGCATAATGAGGATTCATTGTTTTAGGAAACCATTCAATGAGGACTGCATGACTACGAGGATGTCATATAGATATTAGATGATTGATTTGTCATGGTTAGTGCATGGGTTCTCCGACCATGCGACCTAACTATGTGTTTCCCTTCTTAAAGCGGTGAGACATTCACAGGTGTTGAATAGTTTCTCTAATTGGTTGGCCTAACCATTAATACTTTACCATTGTTATAGGAAAGGGAACATAAATGGTGAATGTTTTGTCTAACTATTTGACCAAACCATGCGATGCTCATTTTTTGTTGAATTTACTATAGTGCCCTTAAATGATCTATTTAAACTCTCCCCTACTATCATTTGTTTCTACAAGTTAATACACATTATCCTTTCTACCTTGTGAGATCCCTTAAATTTATAATGTTGTAATTGATCCCAAGCTATGATATGGTTCCTATTTCAATCATCATACATCACGTTGGATGCGTATCGATATATACTCGATTCATTTTTAGATGTTCTTCATTTGTATTTATCTCGATGATGCTATTTGGATGTGGAATCATGTTCCCTATTTTCATAGAATTGATCGATTCTTAATATATCTTCCAATACATACCAATTTAGTGGCAAATACCAAATGAATAGAGTAGTACGAGTACATGGTAGGTGTTCTATAACCCATCCCTCAAGTTTATTCATTTTACAGATATTCATGCATGCATGATGATTTCATCAGCCATGTTTTGATAAATATATGTGTATTGATTATAGCTATTAGAACCATGTTTTAATACCATTATTAAATATATTTTCCATCATTGGTGTTTACATCCACATTACTGACAACCCCAAGTAGGGAATTTTCAATACTTATGCTTTTAGTGGAATGTTAAACTAGTTTGTTCCACTGTTCAAGTGAGGTGTGAGTTGACATTGTTAAAGGTAAGTGTTTTAATTAAATTAATGAATTGTAAATGGTTTTTTACATGTATTATTATCACTTAGAAAAACTAAGGAATGTGTTACTCTTATTGAATAAATCATAATTTGAATTGGAAAGTATGCCGTGTATATTCCTTGACACAATTGAATGTTGAAATATTAATTGGAATATATAGTATTGATATCAGTTAACCTATATTAAATTAAATTAATTTCAAATGGTCACTCTTACATATCTCTACTTTGGATGTTTATGAAATGTAAATAAGAGAACCAGTTAATTAATTATGAAATCCCTTACATGGTTGCATGCCCCTTGGCCTTATCGCACTAATAAAGTTAAGGATTGAATGAAAATGAGCTTATCAAATGGAATAAATATTACATGTACATAGTTATTAAATAAATCAATTATAAGGTTCCATGTATAAGGAACTTGGCACTATTATAGGAGTTGTAAGAATTGAGTTTGATTTTGGATTCCCAGGGGAATGCCTTAATCACTCATGGGTGTCATTCCAATTAAGATATTATAGTTTCAAAGGGTAAGACCAACCATGGAACCCAATCTTTCTCTATTAATAGATAGCCAATATGACAGTATAGGATCCCTCTATTACTGTAATAATATTCCTTGGATTCACTCCTTAGATCCATCAGGGATTCTAAGGACACCAGACCACTTGGTTATATCATTTGGTTTGGCCATTGTATATCATGTCTTACCTTGGATGATTTCCTTGGACTTAGTTAGATTCATTATTGTGGAATTACTTAGATGAAACTCCTTATATTATACTCTTAACCAAATATCTACGCTAAATATTTTACCTGAGTTGGCTCTACCATTGAGGTCATGGTTTCATTGTTTAGTACTTTGGTACCTATTCATTATTATTATCATCAGGATGCCTTATAATATCTAGGAACCGTAAATATAACTATTATCATGTCTGGATTTAAATGATAGTATTACCTCACAAATACTATTTATATAAACTAGAACCGAATTAATTGATATACAAGTTATATTTTCAAACACCGGCTGGGGGATAAACAGGTACTTGGGTATTTATATTATTATACTCATTTACTTTTATATATTTATTATAGCACATTATTTTAGTTTATATTACATGGATAGTATGTTATAAACACCATTGGTGCTAGAATATTGATATTTATCTCACACTCTATCTAGAAGCCATTGGTACCTGAGCAGACAACATGTATACATGTGTTGACAAAGGGAAGGTTACCGCTTTAGACACTTGATCACTTGGTTGCTTATATGAATCCGGTATCAGAAGACCGAGATGGATCATGGGATTATAGTGTTGTTTTTTTATTCTCTTTTTCTAATTTTATATATCATGTATTTTATGCTTGTTTTGTCCATATTTCCCACATTTTTATACCCATGAAATATCATTGTCATATTTTTTAAATAATTATATGTTGTTCCTATTTTTTATTATTATGGTTGGTTCTATTGTGACTTCTAATTACTATTAACACTTCTTCTATTTAAATTTTATCATACTTATCCACTATTCTAAACACTGGTAATGAGGTAACAATATCCCCAAAGGCACACCATATGCCCTTGCTACTAGTCAAAATCCTCAAGTGTTAGGTGAGACGTGGTTTAGGGTGTGTGGCCAACCAGGATTAGGGAACCCTTGAGTGGCATATGGGATTGGGACACCACATACGTAGACAAACACCAAATATAGATATTAGTATTCTATTAATCTCATTCATTATAAAAAAATACATCTATTACTCTCTATATTATGGTTATAATAAAGTCAATTTGACTAAAAAATGAATAAATGAGTTGGATGATAAGGGATATATAATCCCTATGGTATCTCTATAAAGATTCAATTTTTATTTGTGTTATATGGATTATGGTTTTAGGAATTTGGTTATTGATTATAAGTAAATAAATGATACTATTTTTATGAAAAAGTAACATCTTTAAAAAAATAATGACTTTTTTATCAACATCAAGGTGATTAATTTTTCCATCGATTTATCTTACTTTATGGCATCCTCAATTTCACAGAATGAAGTAACATATTCCAAATATTACATTTCATATGAGGTATAGACATCATGAATTTATAGTATTTCCATTAGGAATGATGAATTCTTCCTCTAATTTTTAGATAATATTATTTTTTAAAATATTATATTGAGAAATTAATTTTAATATTTATTATTGAAATTATGATATAATCTGAAAGAAATGATGAGAATTAGAGTCATATAAAAATAATTATTAAATCACATTGTGAAAATGAGTTATATATAAAATTAATTAAATGAAAATTCTATCATCATTAGGATATATTTAATGGATATATTTTCAATATGCGTGAAATATTAGTTGATCCTTTAAAGATAATGATAATGAGGGAATGAAAATGTTTAGTAAATATAAGAGGGGTTCACAGTTTCTTTAGATTAATAGGATACTGACAACATTTTTAAGAAAATATTTATTTATTATCCAACCCATTAACCATATTAAAACATAATGGGGATATTTTAATATGTCTAGAAAAATTTAAAAATATCCAATGAAAAAAAATTAATTTACTATTAAAAATAGATAGGTTAGGGATATTTAGTGATACATCACAAAATTCAATTGGATACGAACATATATAAAATGATACAGTCGTAACTATGAATCAATGAAGTTATTAATTTATGAATATAAGTAACAAGCTCATGATCTTGAGTTGGCAGTAATAATATTATCATTAAATGTAATGTCGAATGATATTTAGGGTAAATAATGTTTATTATAAAACAAATCACATAATATAGAAATACATCTTCTCAAAGAATGATCTCAACATGATGAAAATTTTATATTTTGAACTACAAAGAGATTTCTAGTAAAAATAAACAATAAAATAGGAAGGAAAATGAGGTTACCAATGCATTGAGTAGGAATGATCATGGTGTTTTGAAAGAGATAATGATGATGAAATATCATATATTAATATTTTTAGATAATGTATATGGTAATTATTTAGCAAGGTTAAACATGACATAAATTCCATAAGTATTTCCATTCCATAATTATTATTGAAATTAAAACATTATCATCATGATGATGAGAATATTAAAAATATAATGAAATCCCCAGATGATGGGAAGCTAGTTAAATTTATATCTAATGTGTTTAATTTGAAATTGTGAAAAAAGTTATATGTTCGATGCATTCATGGGATGAAAAAATACTTATTAGATTAATAAAAAAGCACTAATTTTTATTTAAAACATTGTATAACCAAAAAATATCAAAATATAAAGGAATACGTATGGTGGGATAATTTGAAGTAGTATATCTGTAAATATGTTTCATGATTCCGGGTTTATCTATTGATAATTTATTATTGTAAACATCATAAAGGAGTCATGAAACCTAAAACTATTAATGTGTTGATATGGGAATATAATACTATATAAATTATTACTTGATTGAAAATAAATCTTGGAACGAATGAATCCATACATGTTATTATTTATAACCATACCATATCCACACTTTTCTTCTTTATAAATGAAAATATACTTCTAGAGTGACTTGTGTGACCCGATATTTGTTAATTTATTAGTCTTTTTGGTGAAACCATTTGAATTATTTCTGATATTGATATGATATTAAATTTAATTACTAGAAGAGAATTCTAAGGTTTATCAAAACTGAGATATGTTTGAGATCCATATGTCATCCTAAAACTAAGGGGTAATTATAATGGGATGTATAGATATTAGAGGATATTTATAGTTCATGATATATTGATATTTATAGAATTTGGGTTTAGTATTTACCTTTGTGGAAAATTATTTTATAATAATTTCTTCTATTAAATAATTCATACAGAAAAATATGTGGAAATTTATATAAATAAGACAAGTACCCAAAATTTTTAGGTTGCTTTTGTTGAAATAATTCCATCATGCTCAGATCTCTTAGATGAGACAATAATGAATGTGAATATTATTTAGAATATTATTAAGTATTCTAAATTAATATTAAAATGTTAAGTTTTTAATGGAAGGAATGATTTATAATTTCATTTGGGAGATCATTTTTTAAGGAATCTATATGTAACTGTGTTATAAGATTTTAAATTAATTGGGAATTAACTTCTATGTAAATCACGACTTTCAAATTTAAGGAATGAATTAGGTTTGTGGCTTAGCATTTGGAAATGCAACATACCCTCTCTAATGTTCATGATGTGTTATATATATCTTATTAAGGAATTAAATTATAAACCAATCAAATGTGTCTAAATTAATATAAATATAATTTTTACTAGATTTAACATAATTTAAATAGCCTACCCGGATTCTAGAAACTGGATAAAAAGTGTTGATGAATTGGATGCATCATCTTTTAAAGGTACTTTAGATAAATCCTAAGATATAGAATGATATGTGGGAGATAGATTAATCTATAATGATGAAATTTTAACATATATTAGTTACATGAATTTATGAACATTTTTGGGATAATATTTTTATTAGGGGGGAGAATATAACACCGAAGCATCAATTATATAATTATTATTTATCTAGAGAAATAACAACAAAATGAACTTTTAATTATTAAATATTTTGATTAAAAAATAATTTTTATATTGAATTTTATAAAATTATTTACATATAATAATTCAAAATGTAAAAATTAAAATAGGGTGAATTTTTGAGATTTTACAGAAAGTGTTTTTTTGGGGAATAGTTAAAAATACTAATTTTTAAAAAAATTATCACTTTTATGAAATCTTTATGATATAAGAATAACAAAAAATTACTTTTAACATTCATATAATTATATATATATATATTAATTTATTTCTTAATTTTTTTTGGAACTTATTAACATATTTTTAACATTTTGGACATATATCTGTTATTTTTTCTCAAATAAAAAAGGTTTTTGGAACCTCCCTCTTAATCATGTAAATCAATGGTTCCTTTATGTTCTGTTTTTTTAATTCCAAATAATTGACATTTATTTATTTTAAACGAGTTAATTCCACTAGAATCATCATTACACATTGTTTTGTTGTCAAATCATTGTAATACATTCAAAAAATATAATTCAATTTTTTTCGTAGTATCTTTCATGCATGTATTGAAGTTAGTTTCTAAGAATTAAAAAAAATGAATCTTGAAAGACATAATATATATTCCTAATTAGACTATTTAATATTTTTTAATATTATTGATGTAATTTTTGGACCTAAATTAGATTAAAAATAATAAAAATTTCTTCACACTCCTAGGTCTAAAGACATACTACCATTGGATAAACTATGATATTGGGGTTTAAATTAAACATAAAAATTTCTAAATATTAAATTTTCAATAAAATTTTGACCATATATTCCCTTAATATAAATTTATATGTTTTTATGAGAGTATTTAATTTTAAAATGACTTAATAATATATAAATATTTTAAGTAATTCCATGTGTGTCCCTCCCTTGACATATAAAAGGGTACCCATTCTCCGCCATTATTTAAATACATCAAGACCTATAGCTCCCAAAAGAACATCTAAAAACCATCCTATATAACTTCTATTCATTATTGATCATTTTTCCCTCTTTTAATACCATTCTATGAAGGCATAAGTTGTATGCCCAAGGGGGTCTACCAAAGGATAAATATTCGGCCTTACCGACTCATTCAATGTTATGTTCTTGTTTGAATTCTTCTAAATATCTTTCATCCATCTAAAATTATTAATATAGTACAATAAATATTTTGAGATGTTATTATTATTATGGTAGAACCATTTTCAATCAATCTTACAGCCTATGTAAAATGAAAACGTCACAAGTGCATACCCATGGACTACCATATCCACATAGGATTGTAACTAATTTTTATAACCAAATTAAAAGGATGGTTATAAAAATTAAACTAATGAAGATACTTGATATTAATTATATTATTATGATTCTATAATTATAAGATATTATTTACCTTTTTTACCATTCAACCAATAAAAAAATACTATTGTTCAAGATAACTTCTAGACAAGAAACTATACGAAGTGATGTGAGTAATATTTATCAACACATTT
Source organism: Viscum album (assembly GCA_963277665.1). Classification (NCBI taxonomy): domain Eukaryota; kingdom Viridiplantae; phylum Streptophyta; class Magnoliopsida; order Santalales; family Viscaceae; genus Viscum; species Viscum album. Next base: position 31,069,232 of record OY728147.1, read on the forward strand.
CATAAATGATTATAAATATTTATAAGGTATATTATAAATAAATATTAAGGTAAAAAATAATAGATACTATAGGACCATCATCATGATTAAAATACATTAACTTCACAATTGAAACATACAAACAAACAAATCCATTAACACCAAAAATGATGATGATAATGAGATATTGTCAATGAATGATCGATACGATGTTATATGTAAACTATATATTGTTTTATAAGTTTAAATATGACTCAGTTTTGGATTTATAATAATTATAATTTTATTTTAAAAGTGGTTAAAGTAACTTAATAAGAAATTCTGACATGAGATAAGTTGTTATTTAATAATCTCACCCTTATTCTAGTTTATTAATGATTAGGTTTATATTTTATTATTTATATGATATTTACCTATTAAAACACGTATATATTCATGTTATTTGTTTTTAGAAATAAATTCCATGTTTTACTTTCATTTTTATTCAATAAGTTGTATATGTTTGAAAGGTTGTTTTTAAGGAAAAACTAAAATTGTTTTTCAATTCATATGGGCTTTTTTTTCTTCCATGTTAATATTTTTGATTTTTTTTAATGTTTTAATTATTCTGAAATTATTTATTGAAATAATTTTTCCCATGTGTGGTATTATTCAAAATCCATTAAATGGAATTTTCAATTCATTTTTTGAATGATGTACTTTTACCACTGTTGTGATCAGTTTTTGTTTTTGTTTTTACAGATATCAATTGAACGTAATTTACCACGGTCATTACAATTATTTTATTTAATAAACCACTTATTGCTACAATATTCTCTTCAATTATAATTTTAATCCTTTTATATGGAGACATTATAGATTTTAAAATGATGTTTCAGATGTAAATTTACATTTTAATTTTCATTTATTTCTGTTTAATTTGATAAATTTAATATTTCATTAAGGATATATCCTAATGATATAATCTTTTATATTATTTTGTATTTATTACTATCATATTGTTCTATTTAATGACTAGAGAAAATATTAACACTTCAAATACAATTTTTTTCAAATGTAGGATAATAATTATAATTTATTCAGTTGATATTCATTTAATTCATATGATAATTTAAACTGACATTGTATGTGATGGGATAAGATCGTTATATCCTAAAGAATCATCAGTAGATATCATGAGAAAAATTATTTTTGGAATCTAGAATACACCATACCTATTTATGTATGATTTCTAGGAACAAACCATTTTCTATAATATTATGATGTCTCAGAATATTAATTTTATCAATTACACAGAAAATTTTTGATTCCTGTGTTATTATTGATGTATCTATGTCATCAATGTATTTAGTCCCCTTTTATGATATCAGTATAATAAAATATTTTATTTTTTATCTATTCATTATAATTAAAACATAATTTACCATGTAATGGAGAATGTTAATCACTTTCCACTACTGATCATATGAGGCTACTCTTCATTATGTTTTCCATTCCCAATGACACTATTAATGGATCCATGAATGATTTCACATATTTAATTGAAAAAATCATAAAGTTATTACTATAATATTAATTTTTTATTTATGGTTCCCTAATGTAATATGAGATCCATATATTTATCAAGTTTACAAGATAACTAAATTATTTCATCATTTGGGATATAATCCCTTATATATTATGATAATGTAGTAAACTGACCACCATATTCAACTTTTTCGAGTCGGGGTGTATGAATTTACCCTCACTATTGTTAATGATGAACACATTTTCACATTAGGAGAACATTTGAAATAAACCAATGTTCACCTAAAAAATATTGGGCATGGGTATTTTTACATATGTTTCTCATGATTTTATAGATTTTAGGAAAAATAATCATTCATTAGATTTTCATATAATTTTTATTCATAAAACCCATGTGTTTTCATATACTAGAAAATATTATTATCCAATAATAATTTGTGTGATTGATATAATTTTTATTTTCCAAAAGAAACAACTAGGAAGTTCATTTTCATCATCACCACATTTATTTCATTCTCAAATAGAATAAATTTATACACTTTAGAAAGATTTAATTTTTGTATATTGTTTAAATTTCGAAATATAAAATTATTACTAGATAATTTATTCCTAAATTTATTATCAGGTATAATAGTAAATCATTCAATGATTTTTAATTTAAGAATATTAAATAGATGTACAATATCTTATCTAATAAATAAAAATATTATAATAAAGTAGTCAATTGATTAATGTTGTTAAATAGAATGTCTTAATAAAATAACATATGGATGATAGTGAAAAAAAATATGTTATCATGACTTGATGAATTACGTAATACTTTATGAAATTACTTTACTTATAAGAACACTCCTATATAAGATAGAAAATATTATCTTTTGTATGGTATTAAGGCACCATTTCCTATTGTAGTTTAGATTATATCACGTAAAATTAGTTTTTATTATCATGTTATCTGTTTAGAATATCATAAAATTAAAAGTATAAACTAGGAGAAATTAATGAAAATAGGATAAAAAAAAATATGACATTGAGTTTGACTGTTTTTGTGTATCCCATGAATTAAAATATATTTCTCAACTCTATATGTTTTGTAATGATAATAGCTTATTTTTTGAGAACATAAATGACACCAATATTAAATCCTTTATAATTTGTTTCAAAATGTGATGGTACATACATTATAAGAAAATTAAACACTAATGATATTTATTCCATAACCAGTAATGATTGAGAACACTTCATTTTACCAAATAATATGTGGATTAATTATTAGTATATTATATTTGAAATTAATCTTAAATTCACTAAGTCCTTATCATGAATCCCTAACTGATATGACCTGTCTTATTTACCACATAACCATAAACTCTATTCTCATGGTCCTACCCACATTACCATAAATATTATATTTTATGTATCACACCACACAGATTTAAAATACATTATAAATGGTATATCCCAAATAAACATAATCATCCAAGACTGGTACAATTTGTATAATATTAATTTACTCAACAAAAATTATGAAACATCCCAATATATATTATCGTATCATTTCATAGGATATAATAAATGTTATAATTAATTTATTCTTTAATAATTTTATCATTGACATAAACTATCTTTAAAACTATGATTGGATTGATTTATATTACTAGAGGATACAATGTGGTGACCAAATCTATTATACATGACCCAAAAATAAATACCCTCTCTAATCCATTATCCTTACAAAATACCAAATTTTACAGGACAAGTAATTTATTACAACTTTATTATTATTCATACATAATACTCAATTCATAATACAATATATATATTCTCCTAGGACTTACTACATACTATAAATTATATGAAGATTCATCATATCAACATGAAAAATGAATGAATAAAAATTCTTGTAATGCATATTTTCGTTTGTATTTTAAATAATTCATATCAGTTCTATACTACATCAGTTTGTACATATAATTATAATTTTTATAACTATGTATGGGTGGATTTATTTAACCAAAATATATTTAATGATGTATTAATGTCACTTTCTAGGATAATTAATATATTTCTTACTTATACCACCATATATCCAAACCATCCTAGTGTATGAGAAAACTTATTCATGTCCAATTCTACAAACCTATCTATAAATAGATGCCACATATATTTTTTCATAGATGTAATATACTATGATAATATTTTAATTCACCATTAAAACCATACCATATTTCAAACCTCCTATTTAATGATAAAGATGAATAAAATATGGTTTCATTCCACTAGTATTATGATAGGATAAATTTATTCAATCCAAAATAATTTATTGATTTTTTATTAATCACAATTGATATATATGGATTCATATATATTCTATTCAAATCCCAACTATTTACATTCATCCACATTTATCCCATATCAATAAATAACTCCATGTTATATTTATTTTATTCAAATGGATCATTATATCTATTTTTGAAATGCATAATTAATATATACCTTATATTATGACTATCATATATTAATTACCTAAATTCTTTTGTGGTTTTTGATAATGAAAATTTCTAATCTAAAGGACCCGCTTAGTAATTTTGATGATGTATGCACCATATATAATGATAAAAAACACATCCATTGGGATATATTTGTCTAAATTGAATTTTTGTATAACCTAATAAATAATTAATATAGTGAATCCCATCATCCAAAAATAGTTACCATCCAACCTTGATTTATCTATTTATTTCATTATCAACATACCCATCATTAAAACATGGTATGATATTTTCCTACCATATCCATTATCATGTTTTCATATATAATTGGAATATCTCATGTATTAGTTACATTATTCCTAAAAAACTTTTTTAGTGAGTTTAATTATTTCCTCATTTTCATGCCTTCATTATAATTTTACAATAATCACCATTAAAAACTACGTTTTCTCGCATAATTTTATGTTTAGAAATTCTTGTATGCTTAGTTATACTCATCTTTTAAAATTAACTTCGGTATAGTGGTCTATGATATAAGATATATGCTGTTAATATTTTAGTTAGATACTATTATTAATATATTTCTACAAAAATCATCATTAAACCAATATGGTGCAAGTGTAATGAACAGTATCTATATACATATTTCCCTCTCCAATGATTCCACTAGTAATTTTGGGTTCATAATTAAAATCAATTTGGTTTTATGCCATTTAATTGAATATGATATCTCATTATCTTTTCACGGATATATAACAATATACTTCATCCAACATTTTTTGGATGTTTCTTCAAATTAAAAATTTTACATTTTACCAAGGTCTAATTAATAAAAACATTTAATTAAATTGGATGAAAGTTTTAAACAACTCATATGATTGATTGTAACATCCCCAACAAAATGGTATGTAATAGTTCCTCGAGATGGTTCCCAAAATGACTTCAGGCACACCTCCTTATACACAAGTTATTGTTGACTAGAAACTAGTGTATATGGTGGTACTGTGAGAATTTTAGACCAATATATCTGAAATCCCATTAGAAATTTAATCAAATAAGAATCATACACATCATAGTATGAGTAAGGAATAACTAAATATTAACATATATTATAAGTTGGGAAGATGAGTGGAAAATTAAAAAATTACAGTATATATACTGAAATTTTGAATGGGTCCAAATTATATAACTCCTATAAAACATACTTCCCACTAGAAAAGTTAAAAAACATCCCGAGATAAAATAAAAAATATAATGTTCTATATTTCATTTCCAAGCCAAATATAATATAGTATTCAGATACCATATGATCTATATTTCTGAATTATGCAGTACTTGACAGGGGCCTCAACCCAAAACCTTTACTAAAATGGTAACATCATAGACTCTCTTGTACTAATTTGTATTGGAAGCTCATGTAATTTGTGAATACGACTTAGTATTCCACCACCAATGACATCTGATGAAAACACTAGTAAGATAAACCAGATATGGAGAAAAATAGAAGAGTATATAAATAGTGTAGAAGAAAAGATACATATCAGAATAAAGATATTTTTATCTATAAATATGTAAGAGCTCTATTTTTAGGTGGATCCTAATCTCACCATGGTATATTTACCTAAGCTGTTAATCTATGTCATGATTAAAAAGGTCAAACATACTTTAATATAATGGGGTACTTATACTGTCACGAACCAGCCCGGGTACCCTGGTAACCCGATAACTGAGCCGACCCTGACATAGCCCGAAGGGCGTTCCTGATCCCCACGGGTCGGTGACTAGCACCTGGCGTCACATAACATGCAAGTGGAAACGATTTTCCACCAAAAATGTGGAAGAAAAGAAACAAGACTGTATGTATAACAAAAAGAAACTCCACTGTGAGTAATGTACCAGAATACAAGAGGAATAAAAATCCCAGAGTACTACAACCCAAGTACTAAAAATGGGAAAACAGTCCCAAGGTCCCTAAGGACACAACTTACCAAGACCAAAGAGCAACAGCTGGATCCACCTCCAAGAGATCTTTTCCCGTCGCTCGAACCTGGATTAAGAAAGTCTACAAACACCTAAAGGAAAAAGTAGCGTGTGAGCCTAAGCCCAGTAGGATACCACCAAAGATTCCATAACAGATTCCAAATATAGATTATCCAAATAAAAACTTTCAATTTTCAAATAAAAGGGTTTGGAAATTCAAAATCATATTTAAACAAATCATGCTATACATTTTCAAATGATCGAAGTAAATAAGTTAAACAAAGGATTTACAAGGGATGGAATATTTCTAAAACAATGGTTTATGTAAAAAATTTATATAAATCAGTTTATATAAATTCAATAGGCATGTAAAGCAGTTCAAAAGCATTGAAATACATTCATATCTCAAATATTAATAAAAAAGCAAGCAACATGGTCATCTTCCAAAAGGTACAATAGTATTATCCAGTTATAGGATTCCGCACTCTCTATGTGAACTCAGAAAAATGTGTATACACACGTCCCTATGACACTGGCCAAAGGAGACTCGTCACCAACCCATCGGGGATGTGACCCGTTGTAAGTATGTTTTAGAATGTTGTCGTAGCGTAGAGTGTATCCAAATAACTCACTAACTACCCAAGGCTTTCATGTGCTCTCACATGATGGGTGAACTATTTTAAGACTACTTAAAATACAATCAATCCCATTATTCCATTTCAAAAATGTCAATTTCATTCCATTTAAAACCAAAACAGGTTTTATTCAAAAAAAAAATGCCTTTCCACAAGATAAAATCATTGGGCTTCTATCAAATCATTTTAAGACATTTTCAGGAGTTTGAAATTCATTCAAAACCAATTCCATCGTTACAAAATTTATTTCCACAAATAAATTAAACAATTTAATTAAAATAATTTCCATCAAATCTAAAATTTAAATTAAATAATTTAAATCAAAAAATTTCCATAAACACATCCAATTCAATGGAATTGGGGTTTACCAAATTTCCATGCCAAAACCATTTCAAATATCTCGATTTAATGGAATCGAGGTTTTATCAATTTAATTGAAAGAAAATTTGAGCAATTGAATTTAAATCAACAATTGAAATAAATCAAGCAATACAAGGATAATCAAATTGGAAAGTCGGGATGAAACCACCTACCTCATAGGTTGTCGATATCAGCGGAAAGATAAAACACTATGTGTGGTTCAATATACCTCCTCACAACCTTGTTATCGTAAGAGTAGACACATCAATGCTCGACGTTCATCACAGGTTCCTAGAACCAGAACCATATATTTTATTTCAAAAGGAAATAAAATATCAGATGCGATGATAGTTTCTCTCTCTTGGATAATTCTCAAATTATCATTTTGATTTTCACATGTGATGTTAGTTCCAATCCCCTTTATAAAATTCCAAATTATCATTTCATGTCAAAGGATATGTTCACAATATTTTCCTCAGAAAAATTATAAACCACATTTGATATTATAATATCTTCAAAATAAAAAGATAACACATGTGGTAGTCCTTTATAATTATTCATATATATTTTAAATAATTATCCTTCGATAAATTCATTTATTAATTATCATTTTGTAATCCCACAATTATTCATTGTAATTATTATTTGATAATTATTTATAATTATCCTTTGATAATTTTTTATAAATTACCCACAATAATTTAATGAAATTATTATTTGATTAAACTTTACAATTATCAAGGAAAATTTCCTGAAAATATTGATTTATTAAACCTTATAATTATCTTTAATAATACCTCATAATTGTACTTTACTAAATTTAGTGCAATTATCCTTTAAGAATTCAAAACAATTATCATATGACAAGTTTAAAAATTATCATTAGATAAAACCATGTTATTATCTTTTATAATTATTTGTGACAATTAGTGTCATTGTCTATTGATAATTCAAATCAATTTATCGTTTACTTAAACATTGCATTTAATTAGTAATTAATTTTTCAATAACAGCACAATTATAATTTCATAGAAATTATCATTATATAATCCTATATAATTATCAAAGATAATTTCACAAAATTATTCTTAGCTAATTTATTTTAACTATCTTTTGATAATACACGAAATTATTTATTTAAAATAACCAATTTTAAATGTGAAAATTCAGATTAATCAAAACCTTGATGCCTTCTAAATAAATGTATCGTTTTGATTATGCTTGTCGATACGAATTCAATGGTACCAATGGCGCACAATTCCGATCAATAACAAAAAAGTTATTGAAATTAGAAGATGGGAAGAAATAATGAAATAAAATTAAAATAAATAAAAGAGGAACAAAAATGAACAAAATGAAAACAAAAGATGAAATAAGACCTCATGCATCGCCTTATTCCAGGAGAATGACTAAGGGTCCGCCTCCACCCCTGGAACTAAAGAGGAATGCCCTAGCGATTTTTTGGAGGTTCTCAAAACACTCACAAAGGGTTTTAGGGTTGATTTAACTCGAATGGATTCACCCACCCTGACACACCATGTTGTCTATCCATTTATAACCCCAAAAAGGGCTTATATTCTGGTCAAATTCCAATCACCCAATTATTCCACCGTTTCAATCAAAAATTTATGACGGAGTTAAAGATTTTACCCATTTAATAGGTTTTTAAATTTTAAATGGTCAAAAATGGTTGAAATCCAAGATTTTCAAAGGTCCTACTCATTACAAATGGAGGTGTCTGTGTGTTTTTTCATTCTTGGGAGAGAAGATTGACATTACACCATTTTTTTAATTAAATTATGTTAATATAATTAGTTATTTGATGTAAAAATTAAATGACACCCAAGACTTGTTGCGAATAAAAGTAATACCCCATATAGGTTAAACACCATATTCCAGACCCAACAGTGGTCTCAAATTTCTCAAATGATGAGCGGTTTGAGAGATATTATTGATTTATTAATGAAAACTCGGAATAATTAATTAATTAATATAAAAATTGGTATTCTTGCGAGGGAGGCATCCAAACACCCGATGTGAACAAATGTCATCATTTGTCTAGGGTAAACCCCTCATTCTGGACCCATCAATGGTCTCAGATTTTTCATATAATGCACCGTTTGGGAGATATTTAATTTTTAATAAATAATATATTAAATATTAGTTAAAAACATTATCTCACTAGCGAGACATCTAAATGTCCAGAGCCTTTGAATGTTATACCCTTCCTAGGGTAAACACTATATTTTGAACATAACTGAGCCCTCAAATTTCTCATATGACAGACCGTTTTTGAGTTATTCAATTATTTTGAATAAAGTGATCATGCATAAAAATAATATTTTGAATATTTTTATTCGATACTCTTTGAGACTTTGAAGAACTCAAAAACTCATACTAATATAGTGATTAACTTAGAAAATATTTAATTGATTATTACGGAGCATTAATTGGGTGTTTTACCATTCAACGACGTGTTTTAACAAAAACATGACTTTTTACTGATAAACTATTTTTTTTCTAATTAACATAATAATAAATTAACCCATGAAGGATTAAGAATACCTAAAATAGTAACGGGATGTTACATCTACCCATCATCAAACTATAGAAAAAAATAACACCAAATATTCCCCATGGACTCTGATGTGGAACAATATGTTGGACTATTAGAATCATTCTAGTGTAGTGTCATGTCTTGCACACAAAAACTCTAGTGTGAATAACTATGTTAGACATCTGGAAACATGCCTATAAAGAATCATGAATAAATCTTTAAACCTCATATGTGGAGAACCATGTTAGAAAAATGGATCCTTACCTATGAATTTCATTTCTAACAGTCTAATCTATAGATTTACAGTACCATGTAAAACATAAAAAACCATACTTATAAAGTGTCATGTCCAATTCATTAATAATAAAACGTGGAGTCCAATTTATAACATCATGAACTATACCTATGGAGAGTTATATATAAATTTCTAATCCATGTAGCTTGATTTCCTTAAGATAGATTTGAATTTGTAACTATCAAGTGTCATATCCTACTCTATAAACCCTAGATGTGGTGAAAAAAGTCATAAATGTAGAAATATATATCATCACTATAGATACCAAAGCATAAGTCAAACACACAATTCCATCCATCCTCAAATACTATTAATCAACATATTAATCCTTTAAAAAACTGATATGGGACACACACATCCACCTTTGGAACCATAAAAATATAAAAAGTTCCCAATGGCCCATTCTCACCACACTTGGCTTATACCAACAATCATTTTCTCCATGAAATCATCATTGAAATATTATTTAAAAAGTGGTGTATTTTCACTTGTCCATTTAAAACATCTTATATCCAACCATAAAACATGTGTATTTCTATTTAATATTAAAAATAATTAGAAAGCTTACATTGACATAAAAACCATTAAAATTAATCATCAAAACATTTTCACCATGGGGGAAACCACCCAATAATTTAATTGTTTTGAAAAAAAATTCCTAAAATTCATTTAAAAAATACATGGGGTTTAATACCTCACATGGAAACGAAATCCACAATAAAACATTACATTATTATATTTAAACCTAAATTTTTTTCCAAACCAGACAAATATGGTTAGAACTATCTCAAGAACCTGAGAGGAATTTCACAAAAACCCTATAACTAATGAATTCCATTTTCAATGGTTGGAATACCCCATTTGTGCATGTAGGTTTGGGATTATAACCAGTAATAGTTCTAGTGATTTTTGTGGAGGGAATTTGAAATCAATTTAACACGAAAATCTTATAACATAACCATGGGTAAAAAAACTAAAAAATTGTGTTTATGGTACACACCTCACACACATGTAAATAATATAACAAGACCATGGGTAATTCCCTATGGCCACAAACACATAAATTATGTTTTAGATAAAATTTTAATGGCTAAATGGCTACTCCATTTCCCATAAAATACTTGTAAAAACTCTTTAACATCAAAATGTGTTGGTGTAGACTACAAAATCTATAACCACATTTAACTAAAAAAATAATTAATTATAAAAATTGTAATTAATGATCTAATTAAACCACAACTAGAAATAATAAAGGAAAAATAACCAATTGATCACATCTTATGGATAATCTATAAAAGGTCCATGGATGGCCCATATTGGACTCCCAACACCATTCCTGTAAAAATCTTAGAGAGTGTATACTATATCAATTTTTAATAAAAACCATTTTTATTGAAAGAATTTAAAAAATAACCATAAAATAATACCATACTGAAACAAATTTCAACAATATTAGGATGTGACCTCAGGTTCTCCTCTACAAAATTTGCCAAAATACTAATGATAAATTTATTATTCCACCATGATCTATTGGAAACATCAAATAAATTTGAGCCCGAAACAGGGAAATTAGAAAGTAGGAAGAGTGAATAGAGATGAGGGTGTCATGGAGTGAGGTTGTGTTAAAAAATGGCTAAATATTTCCATAAATAGAAAAAAATGATTTTTTTTAGAATCAAGAAGGGTTTGGAGAACTTTGGGTCCATAGACACCAAATAAGGGAGGAAGAGGAGGGTGTGGATATTATAAACAAGGGTGTATTTTTTCATATTCACTCATTTAATGAAAGTTGTGCCAGTTATAGTTTTATGTCACATGGTTTTCTAAAACACATAACAAATTTCACCCATCATTATGAATTTTGAATTTTCTGTAATATATAGGATGCATTGTTAGGACACCCATGTTTCATCTATCATGTTAGTACTACATCCCCTCTATGTCAAGGAACAAGGTTTGTTTTAAACCACGGGAAGACTATACATTATGCCTCATGATCTATAAAACCATGGGAAATTTTACCTTTTTCTCATATAAAGGATCCCATATAGTGATCTATCCATGATCCAACTATAATAAAAAACAGTCTACTTGAAAAAAGGTTCCACACCATTTGTACAAAAATATGCTCACAAACCGTTCACCATGACCAGAAAACTACATGACACCCAAAACCCAATACAAAGAACCGAATACTCACTCAAAATCTCAATCTACGTTATGGGACTTAATATTCATCTAAAAAAATTAATTTAAAGCATTACAACTCGTTGAGTCCAATTCGGGGCCTTTTTTATTATATTGACATATTTAGAAATGATAAATTAAAATTCCATCAAGAATTTTCAACTTGTATGGACATGAGATATTACAACCACTAGACCACAGTATGTCTCTTCCCTGAGAATTATCAATGGTAATCCATACACACCACAAAACCTATTTTATTTACTAGTTATGGAAAATGGCATTGTTCAGTTTTTGAATTACAAAAAACATAATGAATGAAAAATCCCAAACTCAAGGATCAAAATCATGTAGAAAATAACCCATCTTCCATTTTCAAAATAGAAACACCAATAAAAACCCAACATAATAACATTCTATAAAATAAAACATCATTACACTGCAGATTCTCTCACTAAAGATATTATTATTCCAACAATAAGCGAGATCATACAACCCCCAACTTCTAATTATCGGTATGTATTCCATATGAAAATCCAAAAAGATCCTCAATCTCATCCTTCCACAACATTATCGGCATTTCCCCCAACATTAAACAACCATCATCCAGTAGAATTTCATTGAAAATTGACATCTATCATCATAATAAAATAAATATAGTGGAAATATACTCCCTAACTATGAAAAATATAGAAAAACTAGGATTTATTCAATAGTAGGTATTACTTTCCAAAACAAACTCTTCATTGAATTATTACCATCTTGGTGCGGTTTGTGAGTTAAAACACATTTTATATAAACTCAACCATGTGGGACTATACTAATCCAACATTCCTTGAAAACCCCTAACTATTATTTCCAAAAAGTCACTACCATACCTAACTATGATTCTATAATTCTTAGACGCATTCCACAATTTCCCAAATTCCCATTAGAGTCTATACTTAAATCTTAGTGAGAACACATAATAAGATACAATATGTAATTAAAATTGTCATTGTGCCCTACTACACCATCGATGAACCTCCAATAGAGTCATATAATTTTACATTATAAAATATCCTTGAGAAGGAAGTCGCTGCTTGATTCAATCACCCCTAAAACTGATTCTCTATTTTAAAACCCTATCAAATTCAAGAAAACACCTTAGCAATACCTTACAAGATTCACAATGACGCCACTACAAATCAATGACTAGTCTTATAAAATTTTATTCTCCACGCATTAGGTTTAAACCTCTATGAAAAACACATCCATCCCCATTGAATGTGTGTCATTTCCTCCACCATAGTTAAATAAGTCCAATCGACATGTCATACACTCTAACTAATACTATCAAATAAAATTAGTTGGGGCTATCTCTTTCTCAATATAAAAATAATAATGGGAAATTTATTATCACTGCTTCTATGACCTCAAGAATCGTACCCATGGAATTATTTGATATTTGATCCATTAGAGGGACTATAAACACTTATGGCTAAGGGTGTACTTCACATCATAGGGAATTAACACCACCACAACCCGAGTGAAATCTCCGTTGAAGAAATTTATCAAACCTATAATGAAAACCAAATAGAATGTCTTATAAATGATTTTTTCTTGGGACACTCATGATTACGTTATGAAATTTTCCATGATAAAATTTTTTATAAGAGTACTCCATGATGTTGTTGATGAACACCCCTATATATTTATATAAATTTGATTTCACCTCAAACTTATGAGAAATTACAATCCCATTCCGAGGGCTCATACATCCATGACTACAATATATCACCCCAAAAACATTAGTTTTATATATAACCACAACTACCCAACTCACACATTAATATTGGGAATACACTCATGAAACATCCAATACATATGAGAAAACTACTACACATCACCAATGGACAAGTCCCAATGATCCCATTAATACATAACTGATAGAGAATCCTCTTTAGCCAAACCACATAACATTTTTATGATTGTATCAAGTAATATCTAAAATAAACTCAACTCATAATCTCTAGATACTTGCTACACATATCATATAAGACCATCACACCCAATGAAGAGAACCATTGGTGCTTTCGATGAATAAATCAGACTCTCTAAGAAAATGCTACTTTCACAACAACTTAATCCCTAATTATTGTTTAAATGTGATTCTAAGGAAACTTATGTCCTCACTAAATTATTGAAGATTCATACAAAGATAACTGGACCACTCACCCAAATAGTATTACCCTTAGAAGCCACACATTCTTCTAAATAAATGATATTAAATGTTCTTTTAAAATAATGTAAAAATAATATCTTCATATGCCTCAGAATTTAAATATACTTGTTTAACATCACCAAAAATAAATCCAACTAATGAACGATTGGACACCTAGAAAAACATTCCGTATAGAACCTCATATACCCTCAGAATACTCCTAACCACTAGGAACATCCGGGATGCATTTATTTTTCGTAGTCTAGGAATTAAAAAATGAATTCACCTATATAGATTAACAACAAGGATGATTCACCCACATGTAATTTCTATTTCTAAAAGGATACATCCAAGGAACCTACAACAAAACTGTTTTACCCATCACGAGCCATTATCAAATGGAAGAGTCATACACCCTTTCCCCAAACACAAAAGGGAACACATAATGTGGTATACCACAAAAAAATGTCACCCTAAAATTCCGAACATTTAAAACCCCCTAAAATAGAGTCCCATCATAAAGATCACTTGGATATATCACCTACCCCCACCTATTACATCACAAAAAAATTCACTGGATCCAACCACCTAGATCTATACCAAATAATAATGTTCCAAATCTCATGGGCATTAAACATGATTCCATTCTAATGCCACAAAAAATCAACTTGTTAAATCCTAGATCTCTTTATAGTGATATATAAAATTTTTCAGAGGACAAAAAAATTACCCAAAACTAGGGAAAATGTACTCTATGTTTATATTCACACTATAATAATCACTTGATGACCATGCCATAGAAAAAACCTTGAACAAAAACAAACACAAGGGGCCCATCTGTCACATATTTTTATTGTTATAACCCACTGGGAAACATCTCATGATGATCAAAGGACTGGACCACCAACCTGAACATCGATCATCTCATTGCAGATCCATATAACCTATCATAAGAAGAATATCAATATTACTGTTAACCCAGATGAGTAAAATACCACCATATTCTTATATGGGAGAACATAGTATGATTTTTTCTCTATACAAAAAATTCATATCCTCTATGGAAAGACAAATCATACATTAGCAGGCTTATAAAATGTGGATCATGCATTTATTCGAAGTTGAATGAGATGCCTCTTGCCTATATATGACAAGAGACAAAACATATTTATAGGATTCTTTCCCGAGGTACAAGAGAGGAAAATATTTCATAAACTAAAACATACTTAACACATGTGAGTTTCCAAAGGGGTAAATGATATACAACTATAACACCACATGCCATGAAAATCAATCATTACATCTGGTAACTTCGAATTATTACCAAAAAAGGTGTTCATGACACAACATAATGAAATCCATCATAGGGTTTGACACATTCCTATAACTCCATCTTACAATATCCTAAAGATAAAAACAAATGGAAATTAACCCCTATAATACCAGTTTTTAACAATAACACATCGATTCCACTAAACAGTTCCCCTATCCAATTTTTGAAATGTCCTTAGACACTCATACTAATACAAAAAATGGTTCCTTCTAGAATTTAGTGTCTAAGGTATAATTGTGAGGAGACTATACTCCAATATTAGAGTTCACAATAGAATTTTAAATAAACTTGTATCACACACATCAGTGTATATAGAATAAATAACTAAATATCAATATAATAAATTAATTGGAAACCTGAGTGGACATGAAAAACAAGATAGTGTAACTATTTAAATGAAGTAAGGCTCAAATATCCACAACACCCATACAACTGACTAACTGCTTTCTCAATTACATAATATTCAAGAATAATATAAAAAAAGTATCCATATATTCTCAATGATGAACCTCTTATAGTTTCTAGATACCATCTAATATTTCCATCCTAATTTTATCAAGTCAACGTGGGACTCAGATCAAACCTATGCCTCCATTAATAATACATAATATTCTCATGTAAAATATTTTAGTGGAATCCATAGTAGGGTATGATTAAAACACACTATTCCATAACCAATGGGGTCAAAATAAAATACCTATCATAGTAAAATTGTATGCAGATGAATTGTATGGTAAAATAATAGTACAGAAGATAAGTTATGTCTCCAAAAAAGAAAATTTTAATAAAGTGATATATTATTCTCTGGTTTATAAACATACAATCCATCCAAAAAAACATACGTTTATCTAGGGTAGTATTTTGATTAAAAAATAAGCTGAAATATATGTTAAAATAAATGGTGCTTGTAGTAAAACATTAAAATAAAAAATCAATAAATTTTCAACTGATCTCTCTATTCCTATGATGTGGAACATTGTGTCAGATATACAAAATAATGAATATGGTGAATCATAACAAAGTATCTCCTCAAGTAGTGTGGATAAAAATTTCATTCATATATAATCATATCAGTGGAGTGTCTTGTCCAACTCCGTAGACCTCGAATGTGGAGAATCATTTCATAATTCTGTAAATATACTTGTGGAGCATCTTATCATATTATTAAAACCATGAATGGGATAAGCCATGCCATTTATCTAGGAATATACCAATTAGTTATATTTTTTTAACTCTATAATCCTCATATGTAGAGTTCCGTATCAATCATCATGAACCACACATGTGGAGAATCATGTCCAACTATCTAAACCTCAGATGTGGAGTTCCATGTTAAAGAAATTGAACCATACCTATGGATTTTTATGTCAAATTCTATAATTAATGAATGTGGAGTTCCATATAATAACTAATATATAATAAATCATAAAATTAAGGCTTTTATCCCCATCTAGACAAATAAAACGTCCCAAAAATCCTAAAATAATATTTTAAACATAATATCCATTCAAATCATGCAATGAGACTCAAAAAAAAATCTATACAACCAAAATCATTTACAAGGGCCCCAAAATACATTTTTACACCACACATGGATAATAATACTAAGATATGTTTACACATTAAAACATTATTCTTATATTATTTAAAAATATATGGAATCTCACCAGTCCATTTTAATATTTTCAAAGCCTCCCTCAAAATATGTGTCTTCCTTTTTGACATCCAAAAAGTTTCCAATGCCTTTATTTCCATAAAAAACACTAAAAAATTCATTATTAAATTTTAATCACAAGGTGAAACCAATCACTATTTTAAAAATTATATTTGAAAACTAACCTAAAACCCTTAACAACACCTACAGGTAATTTCTTTGCATTAAGATGATATCCATTATAAAACATAGATTTTACCCATTTAAACCTAAATCCATGTTAAAAGCGAATGAACATCGATAAATCCATCTCAAGATCATCATAGTAATTTCATAAAAAATAAATTAATTAAAATTTCTATTTTCAAATATTGTCACACACCATTAGTTCCCATAGGATGTGTAAAATAATATCTAATGGATCAAAAAATGTTCATGGATGGTCTTAATCATCAATATATGACTGCAATCTACAAACACAAACCATGTGAACACATAGTCCCTGGATTGTATTTAATATGCATAACTCATACATATGTACAAAAATTAAATGAATTAACTTTATTGATCTTATAAAACTTTCCTCTTTAATGATTACTTCTATAACATTTCCAATGATTGGTAGCATGGCTAAGGCATATCCAAGCCTCGTGAGATGTCTTTAGAGTCCATATATGCTAATAATGACCACTTAATCACTAACATGATTCCAAGAGACAACAATTTTTTAAAAATAACTAATATTTATATTTTATAAGAAGGTGATATTATTTTAAAAAAAATAATAGGAAAAATAGTTGTCATTTATTACCACATTTAAAGTTAAAATGGGGTTTAAATGAGGTCAAACTAAGAGGATAAGTGTTAGATTGACCTACCATCTTGTAAAAAAACATATTAGATTTAAATTATTAGTCTTTATTATATCACAACCAAAAAGGTTATTTTCTGATTTTTTAAAATGAATTAATTTATCATTTTGGATTTTTCATGGAAATTTCAAATTAATTCCCACAGGGGATTCCCTTCCCATCTTATATAAGGGAACTCCTTCCCTTAATATATTCAAACTCCTAAAACCGTTTGTCTCTAAATAATATGACCAAAACATCTCCCATATTTTTTTATCTAGATTCTAAATCATATTTTATGCCCAAAACACCAACCATTTTTTCCTTAAGAGGAGATCCAAATATATTTTCTCTTAGAGAATGTTATAATCATAAAAATTCACATTAATTTTAAATAAACCTTTTCCACTAAAAATTATGTAATACAAAAATTAATAACTATAGTACCTCTAATATATAGAGTTTTTATTACATAAATGGAATAATATTTATCCATCTCCACTTCCAAAAATTGGGAAATGTAGTCATAAATCTTGTGTATTGAAGAATATTGCCTCGTGAATTGAAGTAGTTTATTTTACATCACCATCACTCAAGGATGGATATAACTATTTATTCAAAACATGTATATGATATTAGTGGTATTATTTAAATTCTTTAATTTTAATATAAAATACACCCCTTTATCTTCCATTTTATTTCAAATAGGATAACGTCGCTCGTATGTACAGTGGAAAACCTACTCACGAAATTCTATGATTCATTTTTCACATTAAATTTACATGTAGTGAAGTAAGGATAATATTATTGAAAATATTTTACATATATGAGAGTATATTGATCTTTTAAATTTAATATATCACCCAATTCCTTACCAATTCACTCTTTAATGGAATGATATCGTCTCTTGTGCATACGTACGACCTACCATTTCCACAAATCGATTTGATTCATTTTCCATGTCCAACATTACAAAATGGTTATAAAAATGTATCTTAAAAGTATATGTAATATTTATAACATTATTATTAATATAAATATTGTATATAACTATATCTATTCAAATGAACCTGAACTTTTAGGGAAAAAAGCATTTGAGAAAACAAGGAAATTAACACCATGAACAATGAAAATAATGAAATATTAATAAAAAACTGGATGTAAAATTTTATAATGGGTTAATATATGATATTATAAATGTGAATATTTTTCTAGGATAAATTAATAACATGATTATAACAATTTAACTGATTTATGTACATGAACTATGAAAATATGACCTCAGGTTGGAGTTTTTCTTCTCAGTTTTACATCCATGAAACATATGTTATATTCCCCACTTATTTCCTTTTTGTGGTGTAAATAATACCCCTTAAATATTTTATATTATTAATATATTTAACTAAATTTTTTTAATGATTCATTTTTTTTATTTCATTAATTGGATTTACAATTTAGAAATAACAAATATGGTAATTGTTTATTTAAATAACACCTCATTATTCATGACTGTTTACATTTACATCTCCCATTGATGAATTATTTGACATTTATATCATAAAATAAATATATTTTATTCAAATAGAGTTATTCAGGAAAATATCTTGGTTATAGTACCTTTTTTATTTTTTTTCTATATTAGAATATTGAGAACTCTTTTAAGAAAATATGACTTTATTTCTCTCTTCGATCGGAATTTATTTATCATAAAAACCTATTTTGCCTCAAAAAAAATCTAAAAATGAGTTTATAATTTTCAAAATGATTTATTAAATAAAATTTTAACCATTTTTTATTTTCTAATTTTCTATTTCAATAAATATTCATTTGTTTTTAAAATAATACCCAGATGAATTTTATCAAAAATGTGAAAAGAAAAATTATTTTAACATTTATATAACGAATTTAATTTTCCACCATAATGAAACATAAATATTTTAAATACTTATTTTATAAGTTTCTAAAAAAACTTTCATGGAAAAAAATTTAAAATTTTTTGATAAATTTTTTATTGTGGTTTTTAAAAACACAAATGTTAATTTTCTCATAAATGTTATTAAATATATATTAGGGGTCTTTATATACATCAACATCATAAACCATCTATTTTAATTATGGTTCAGGGAATATTTTTTCTATTTATTCCATCCATATTATTTATTTGGATAATTTATGATCATTTTGATTGGGGATGTATATTTTCATTATCCATCACCATTTTACATTGGATGGTTTATGTGTATATTTATATATTGGGGTATGTTTTAAGATTTAACATGTTAAATTTTTAATAAAAATGTATACTTTTATTATGTTTCACCCCATTAATGTTTGTAATTCATTATAATTACTATGTTATGGGAGTGTCCTGATATAGCCCCTCAATGCATCAGTAGGTCTCATGAGACAGAATAGGGTTGGTTTTGGCTGAGGCCTTACAAATTTATTTGGATGTCTTGGAACAAGGAATCAGAGTTCAGTTTTATATGTCTAGTATTTATCATTCCATAATTATTAGTTCATTTATTAATATCCCATCTGATTCTTCAAGTAGATATAATATCCAATGTTGAGTTTCAAGCTCATGTGATATTTTTATGGCATTATTTGATCATCAATTATTCTTTCAATATTATGCTCATGTTACTAATTAAATGGAAAGTGTTTTATTTGTTTACCTTTCCATATGGATTATGACTTATTTATTCATCACATTCAATGTATTATTACCATTTAAAATAATCTGGCCTCACCATTTTCTTATGTTTTATTTTACCAAGGATACCAAGAAGGGTTTTTTTATTTATATGTAGTGATATTATAAGAGAAATAATGGTGTTCAATATGAATATAATTTTTTGGGTATTATTTATTAAAATATAATATTAATTATAATTTTTATCTACATTACCAAGGCTAATAATGTATTTATATAATGACCTAGTTCCCACACACCCATATTCGGTGCTAAAATCCTAAAATTTACATTGTTGGATTTTATGTCAATAAGTAAGATCCCGTATATTTCCATCAAAACCTACCAACATCAAAAGGAAAAATTGGGTCACTTAAATTATTTAGGACCTTTTAGTTTTATAGATTTATAATAACTGGAAAAAATCCTACAAAAAAAAAATATCCATGTTTTCACATGATCATTTCAACCACTTAATCCATATCTTCTTATTTCAAAGTAATTTATTATCAACATCTATATGAAATCAAAAAATAAATTATTCATTCAACCAATTCATTTATAACATGTTGGAAAATAAAAATTATAAGGGTGAGGTAAAATTATTTTTTTGAGAAAACGCGATCATTAACAAATGAATGTCCTCAGGGAACCTAATGAAAAAATAATGGTACGATGCAATAATCAATCTGCAAGAGTGCAACATATGAATATTCTGATACATAAATACATAGATCATCAAACATGAAAAAATTGAATAAGGAATTAACAAAGGAAATATCTATAAGTATCAGTAATCATATTCCACGTAATGTTAATATAGATCAAATGAAATATCATAAACCCATAACATGAAGAATCAAAACAAGTGGTTTTCTTAGTTCATCATTTCATATAACCCATATATAAAACTTATAATACCATAAAATATTGGACTAAACATACCGAAAACATCCAATAAAATTATCCATGAAATATAATCACTACTAAATGTAGTGAAGTTCTATTTTGTACACCCATCCCTTGATATTTAATAGGCTCGCGTCGTGTAACTTCCTGACCTGGGAGCCGCACACTTGTGCCCCAAGCCTGTTGGTCAAATAAAATAAAAAACCCATCCCCATATGCATGATGCTACAGACTTGTAGTGATAGTTAAATATCAATTAATGCGAGACTATACCCTCATTATCAGAGTAATACACCAGTTAAAATAAATAAAAATAACTAATTGATATAACCATAAACATATTAATAACAATATCACATTATAATCAAAATAAGAATTAAAATATCAATCTTGAATAGTGGATATTCCATTCCAATGTGTGTATAAAGTGTCAATAAGAAAATCCCAAAATAAATAACGACATTGACCACTCCCAAAAGGGCACTAATACTAACGTTGTTTCCTTCATCCATGATCCATCCAAAATCAAACGTCTAATATAGGACCACTACCATTAACCTGTCTTACAAACATGATGTCTATTCAGGTATTGATCAAAAAACCTGAGTATGGTATGGGTACAACTTAGTAGGCCACCACTAGTAGCTTCTAAAATAATATCCTATTAATAATATTGCATGTAGTTTTAGAATTAATAAATTACAAGAAATAAAGTATATATATTGTGTTTATTCAATTACTATTTTTTTAACCACCAAAATCTAAGGTTCCTAAGGACAACCGAACTCTTAAAACATGCTTCAGCCCATGTAAGAGTTTTAACTATCTGTAAGGGAAATAATATATCAGAATTTCATGGTGAACAATAACCACATCAATTCATAACATCATCTATTATAACCATAGTTCAATGCCATATAATGGGTTTAGAAATCCATGTCTAACACCCTCTGGGTATTTAGATCCTTTTTCCTACCCCACACATCAATAATCACTATGGTCTTTTGAGGCATCAGTCTATGTCCCAAAATCATTTATCAATTTTTATCTCTATAGGATATTTATCTTGTATTACTTCTCCCACACATGAATTTCAATATTTATCACTGTGGGATTTTGATTGGGCAGACCATGTCTCGCACATGGATACCACCAATATGAAAATTTCACAAGTATCACAATAATAGTTTGTACCTTAATAAAACACTAATTAATTGACTAATTAATTAATCCAACCTATCAATTTAATATTCACTTTATTCAATTAATTAATTAAATAATTATTTAATCATATCAACACTATTAATTAGGTCAAAAAAAATTAATCACATAAATTCCATTAATTACTTCCACAATTAATTAATCACATCAATTTCGTTAATTAATTCAATAAAATTAACTCAATTGTTAATTATAAAATATCAATTTTACAAATACAAATACTAAATTAAAATCAATACGTTAAGATATAATAACAAACAACATACCTCAAAATCTATATTGAAAGCACACCAACAGAAATCCCCAATTTGAGAAGAGTAAAGAAAATAATTACATAGAATGAGATCTTGATTTAAATCCGAGATCCAATAAAAAAAGACTACATATAATAACCCTAGATCTAGAACCATAAAAATATTGGACAACCTCCCTCCGAATAATGAGGGAATAATAATAGAGAGTCCTGAAACCAATTGGGAATAAACCATATACCTGTTGAGGAGAAGATCTAAAGAATGAGATTTGAATCACCAAGAATGGAGGTTGGAGGGCCTTTAATTCCATCTAGGAACCTCCAAATATGATAGAAAATGTTTAGGTTTGAGATACGGCCAATTAAGGGTTAATAAGGGGGGTTGAAGAATTTTTTTAAAAAAATTTATTTAATTAAAAAGCTATGAACTATTTCTAGGGAAAGGGTGCATGATTTGACAAACCCAGAACCTCTTCAAGGGGGTGGGGTTCATGGTTACTTGTAAGAGGGAAATTTTTTTGATAATCCATGAACCAGTTGTACAATCCCTCTCAGTGAGGTATTGCACAGTTTACTAGGCCAGGGTTCATGGTTTAAGAAAACTGTGTGCCAACCACATACTCCCCTTCATCCTCCCAATGTTTCTCAGGTTTTTATCCAAACACACCAAAGTTAAAACCCAATAAATAACTCAAAAAGGGAAAGTAATTCCTGAAACTAATCGTGAGACATCTCTAGAAATAGTTGGGATCTTATAATATCCTCACCTTATAATATCTTGTCCTAGAGATGTACACTAAAGCTTCTCTAAGATTCAGAGTCAAAAATGATCAACCCATTGAGCCAACGTATTCGTTTCTCTTTCAAAATATTCCTCCCAACCATGGACATGATTATATAACATGAAAACAATCAGCACAATATTTCCCCACAACACTTCCTTAATAGGATCAAACACATGTATCAGATTCTCTAAAAAGGATGAATCTATCTTACTCTATACACCATCCACATCGATAACATGAGAATGGTCACAGTGATACTTCTAAAGTTGTGACAAATAGAAATATAGTAAATAGAACTATACTTATGTTTAAAGGGAAAATTGGTATACCTCCAACACGATTCTCTCCCTAACTAAAAACAATGAAATAATCATGGGAGAAAACATTCTTTTCCCCTATATCATGTGGTGACACAATCTTGGAGACACATTAATGAATACATGACCACCCACTTTTACATCTATGTTTCTTAGATGTCTATCGGTATATGACTTCTCTCTACTATGAGTCATATTCAGACACATTCTAATACACGAAAACTTCTCTAACGTATCCTAGATGATATTTTTTCCCAAAAAATCTGACTCACCTCCCTTGATCCATCATACAGGGGATCATAATTTCCTACCATAAAGAGTCTCATATGATTCCATATTTATAGTTTCTAGATAATTTTTTTATTAGAGAACACCACCAAAGCTCAGTTCTTCTCCCAAGATTCACTGTTGTCTAGGACACATGATCATAGAATAACCTCAAGCACCTATATAGTATTCTCTGACTTTCCATCTATCTGTGGGTGGAAATTATTACATAATAAAACCTTTGTTCAAAGTGCCTCATACATTCCATGCCCGAAGTGTGAAGTAAAATTCATTTCATGGTCTGAAATAATATTCCACAGAACCCAGTACCAATAGACTACCTAAAAATACACATATCATATAACTGCCCCATTTAAAAACTCTACCTTACTAGAAATAAATGAGATACCTTTTCAAACATTCTACAATTACCCAAATAGGGGCATTCTTATGAGGTATCATTGAGAGAGAAACAAAAAAATCCATTGTAACATTATCCCACTTACAATTTGGAATGGGTAAGGGCTTTAATAAACCACTAGGTCATTGATACTTGACATTCACTTGTTGATAGGTGTATCACCACATCTCAAAACATGATATCTCTTTTTTCATGACTGGCCACCAAAACTATAATCATATGTCACCATTCATTTTGGTTACATTTGGATGAAATTTACACTTCGAGGATTGAAATTCTTGGTTAAGATCCTCCCACATACTCTTAGAAACAACAACCTGATTCTTGACATATATAATCTCATCCTCATGTATAGTTTATTATGAAGGTTTATACAAACCTTCAATACAATACCTCAAGGTAAAACATTTCGAATTAACATACTACATATCCACGATCCGTGTCAAAAGTTTAGAATCCACTAAAAATAAAACTAGATTCATATGACATTGGCTCTCTTGAACCATAATATGCATCTCAGCTGGTAAAGTCGTCATCTTCCACTTATAACTACACTCTTAAGGAGAGTGAGATTGAGTTTTTTAACATAACTCTTAAGAATCATTCATTCACTTCCAAGGAATATATTCTATCTCAATATCGAATGACTACATATACTCAAACCACCTCCAATACCAATGAAAAAAATACCATTGTGAAAAGATGCACATTAACATTTTTCTATCAGTATACACTGAAATCATTTCACCCAATAGATAATGCTGTCAACAATTTGAATCCTAAAACACTATATCCCAATCAATTTCACATATAGTGTAATTATGTTAATGTGTCTTGAACTACAAAGACATGTACACCACAACATGATCTACTTGTGTCAACACTACTCCAAGACATATCCCAAAAGTAATAAAAAAAACTATGTATACTCATCACATTACTAGTGTATGATCAAAATTCATTCCATTTTCAAAAAAATATACAACTTTTAGAATGAATTATGACATTATCATGACCACTAAAACACTTATCCCATTTTGGTCATGCTTGAAAGACGTTCTTGAAAACAAGAAATGTCCTAAAGGAACCTCACAAAATATCCTAGTAGCACCATAAAAATACAGATATCAAAAATATTACTGGGTTTCTACAAATATACAATTTCATAATCACTACTTATGTCCACTAAAAATCCTTCCTCTAAGATGATGTTACCCAATAAGTGTACCCGATCAATCCAAAATTGACACTTAGATAGCTTGGAATATAGCCAATTATCTATAGGTGTACTATGAATGATAGAAAGATGTTGGGTATGATCATCATGAGTCTTAGAGTACCCCAAGAAGTCATCCAAATACACAACCAAAAAATATTCCAACTATGGATGAATGACTCCATTCATCATGTCTACAAACACCACTGGAGATTTTGTTATCCAGAACAACATCACAAGATACTCAAAAAGGAAATGTTTTCTTCTAAAAGTAGTCTTTTATATATTAGAAGGTCTTCCTCCTAATTGATGATAACCTTATCTCAAGTTGGTCTTGGAAAAAAACAAGCTCCCCAAAAATGGTCAAATTGGCCATCTATATGTGGAATAGGGTACCAGTTCATCATTTTCATCTGGTTCTACATCCGTTAATCAACAAATAATTGTAGACTCCTTCAAGCCTTATTAAAAAAATACTACAGAACCCCAAATACATGTACTCAAACAGATATTCCCCTTATCCATAAACTCTTCCAGATGAGTATTGATATCTTGAGGATATATTTTTTCCATTCTTTATAGTCGAAGTGAAATTGGCTCATCCTATAGCCTGAGATCGATTATGAAATCCATATATCAATTAGTAGTGAACTACCAAGATCTCTGTGAATCACTTAGAGGGGGAGGGGGTGAATCGGTGATCCATTTGAATATTTTTACTAATTGATTCTTTTTAATTAAACCTATATAGATGGTTAAATCCTTGATCCACTCTTCTTTTGTCTCTCAGCCATACATCTAATGATGCTTTAATGTAAAGGAACTGGACACAAGGTTTTTCAAGGTTTGGTTCAAAGACCTACTCCTTTCTGTGTAGGGTATTCACCCCAACACTGATTCTCCACTATAATTCAGTGAGTAATTATAGTGGTCGATTAAGAGTTTCACTATATCTCTACTGAGTCTCACATGAGGTTCTTTATAATGCTTCCCACTAGGTTACCAGAGCCCCACTGTCTTTCTTTAGAGTCCCACTGAAGACTTATTCTCTGCCCAAAATCTTACAAGGTTCTTCAAGATCTCGAGTCACATTAGTAGCTTCTTTCTTTAAGTTCTTTATTGATTCACTATATATGATATTATACTCTCTCCCCAAAGGCTTGATAAATCACACTTTCCTCTGAATCTCTTCAAGTATATTAAACTACCTTTGGTATGGTCTATTGGCCCTGATCAATATTTCTGATCACTTGAGTTGATGAGTTCTCAGTCTCAACAATGCTCGGGCAATTCCTTCTTCTTCTGATGAAGACCTAGCCTCACTAAGATGTGTTCAAGTGGTGCACCCAACTTCTCCAAGAATATTAATTTGAAATAATTATCTTTCACAATATCCGCACTATCTTTATTCTTGGATTCTAAATTACTAAAAACTCAGATAAAAGAGCTTATTTAATTCTGTCTGGCTTCAGTCTCAGTTCTCATTCACTTCATGCATGGATTCTAGGGGATCCAATACCTATTATATTTGGGTATCTAAATTTCTTCTTCTTTTGTGCAATAAATTAATGCAGTAAAACTTCTCCTTGTTTTCTCAAAAAGAATCACATACACTTATATGATTATTTAAACACTGAGGATCAGCTCACTTAGCATCATCTGAATTTATTATGCTTCACACATGAGTTTCATGTCATTGCTTCTTCTTCATTACACATGTGCACTAACAATATTGATTCTTATTTTATGTGTCTTCTCATGTGAATGTTCATGCATGGGCAATCATTTTATTATTTGTGTGATAACCTCTAAGGATAAAATACTTTGAGCACACACAAAATCTCTTCTCTTTCTCCTTTCTTCTATATCTTCTTTTGGGTCTTACCACTAACAGACCTGTTATTTTTATTTTGGGTACAAAGGGTGTGTTTCTTTTTTATTCCATACACCTTCACATGTTCCCACACACTTTGTTCTTATGTTTTCATGCACATGAACTCCACTATGCAAGCCCCTTCCTTATTCTTTTAGTAAAGCATGCACACCACATGAATGGGTGTGATCCACCCTTTATCTTGTTTGGGTATTTCAAATCATGCATATGCATGCATGAGAATAATGAAATCACTTTGATTCTTCTTTTTGTGAGAAAACCTGAATGGATAAGGAATGTGTGTTGGTTTTTCTTCTCCAAGGGTAGTTTATGCATACACCGTATTTTTCTTCTTCTCCTGAAATGGGTGTGGATGGGTTCCCTTTGTGATACATGATGGTTCACAGTACTTCTCTCTATAAACTGTAAATGGTGTGAGACATCTTTCGTGAACACATGGGTTCACTCTTCTCCTCCTCGAATGGGATGCGTAGGACACCTTTGTACAAGAGATTCCCGGAAATATCTTCTTCGCGTTACAAGGCTGCACAGAAACCTCTGCCTTTTGCGAACTAGAGGGGTTCATGGTTTCTCTGTTTCTATAAAGAAACATGATCTACTTTCTTTGATAATTGCATCACCTTGCTTGGGCTCTAGGGTCCTCTATTTATAAGCGAGGTTTCTGCGTCGATTCTTCTTCAAACCCCAAGATATACATTTCATATCATTATATGAATAAGATGAGATCCTCAGATTTAATATTTTCAAATCTATGAAAATAATTTTCACATATCATGGGATCATCCATCTTGACTTATTCTTCTTATTCTCGGTGAGTAGATCACGTGTATGTGATGTGGATCATAGGAAAATTATTTTCTCAGAGCTTCGATCTCCATGATGTGGCCTCGCACCTTCAGTTTCTTCAGCCTTTGTGGATTTCTCATTTCAGTCACATGAATGCATATTTTAATGCATGCATGTGTTCGGTTCTTCTAAATGATCATAATACACTAATTTTGAGCTTAAATGGTGTATGGAGTGATAATATCATCATTCGGCTTCATCGCTAGTTTGTGGGTGGTGCTTAGGTGTCCAGAGGTTGAAGAAAACCTCGGTGGAGATATCAGACGACCATAGTTTAAACACCACATGGCGTTGATACTTGTGTGGTGGCGATTAGATCCCAAGTTGTGGGATGCATCGTGCGGCCATGATTTCCACTACATTTTTGAAACCCATCCAACATCGAAACGAAGACACATGTGCAAATCATTTATAATACAAGCCACGACAACTGATGATTAGAATTTTCCTCTCTACCTCCACGGTATCACCCCATTCCGTGTTCACCCTGCAGGCGTGCTGTTAGCACCCATTCGGCTCCTAAGGCGCACACCTAGTGCCCATAGTGCACAGTTTCATCACCGTGCAGCACTTGTGGGCTTATACACAGCCCTGGTACACCCTTCCTCATGCAGGTCCATCCTTGAGGGCTTCCCTCAAGCACGGTTTACCCACAACTCCCGCATGTGATTGGGGTGAGGACCTCGACTTGCCTCCTTGGATGGCCTAATTATTTTGTATAAAGGCACAACACCATAACTAATTAGTATAAACTATGTATTCCAAAATATAATATTTCAAACCACAATTCCACTTGTCTTCTTCTTTTATTATCATTGGAATGAGAATTCCAAAGATATTCTCCAAAACATCATCTTCTTTTTCTTCATAGATCATGAATCCAAAAGAGATTTTATATGTTGTTTTTATCCAACCATCGATGATTCATGGACTATATCTCTATTTCCCATACATTAAAGCTTAATGCATAGAATCACTATTGTAAATGATATGTTCTCTTTTAAACACATGTCTTTTTCTTTGGGGATCAACACAATCAATCGTTTGATTTTGAAAACAACCTTCATCCAATTAGAAGTGATTGGATGGATATTATTACTCCTCATGCAATTGAGTATTGTATGGTATTATTTAGGTGTGGTAACAATTTATCACCTTGATATAAGTCTTGGAACATAAGTTCAATTCTACAATAATCAGATTTTTATTCTCTTGGAGAATTTATCAAGTGTAGTATTCAATGATTTGAATCAACAACAATTCTCCAAGGCTTCACCAACTTCTTCTTCAATAACTTTCATTCACATAATGACTTCTCATTGAAATCAAATTCAACTCTTATGTATTTCAATCTATATTGAAAACAAATGAAATTATTATGCTCTTTAATCTCTCCCTTTGTATTTAGTTTTCAATATCACCAAACAACACTTTTTATGGGTCAATATGTGTGCCAATATTTTCTTCACCTTATTGGAAACCAAATGCAAAGGTATTAGTGGAGTCTCTTCAAAAACATTTCAAACTCCCTTTAAATAATATCTTTCAGAATATTTATGGAGAGAGGGATGATTTCACATGGTTCACATATAATAGAGCCTTTAGTTAATAAACTATAATTCTACATGGGTTATCCCAGTATAGAAGACAAGAGAGATATGACCAAGGTTTCCCTTGATGTCCATAAACAACCATACATTTGATATCATGCTCAGAATGGTTCAATTCTTGACCATGGAATTGGAGATAATATAGTCTATCAATGAATTGCTAAATCCAACACATACTTCACCAAACATATTAAAAAGTTCATGTGAAAACATAAGGATACTTCTTTCATCTTACCTTGTCATCAATCAAGCACTCCCCCTTATTTGAAATGATAAATAATATTAACAACAAGTAATGAATGTGTGATTGGAATACCTTAGTTTCATCTTCATGAGATGATATGAATTTCAAGGTTTTTGTTAACAAAATCCTTGATATCATCCCTTTCATGTTTTCTACCCCTCAAGGAGTGAAATCCCTTTGATTCATCATGGTGGAAAATATCATCACATATTCTTCAAGATATTCATGTTGATAATCTTCCACCATGGAACCTTTCATGTTATTATCAAATCATGAATAATGATTCCAACTTGTAGTTATCCACTTTTCTTATTCAACTATTAACATTGGAATGACCATAATATTTAATTCCCTGAAATGAAAGAACACATATACAGAAAAAATATAAGGTAATAATATGGAACACTTGTGAGCTTTTTAATAGAATTACTGCGGCTGGGAATTTTCTCTCAACCCAAGAACTCCTTTACTTATAGCTCTAAAGTGTCTAGTACTATTCATGCTGATGAATCCTCTCCATTTTTCATTTTGATATTTCTTTGCTAGCATGGACCATTTACATTCACTCAACTTCATCTTGTGTGGATTTTTGACCTTTACTTCTTCTAGTTGTGATGTAGTTTCCACAAGTGTATGTTCATCAATTTTTAGCATCTCTATTTGGCCTGATAAAATAGTTAAACATTTGTTTTCATGATTTCTAACCTTCTTAAAAATTATATAAAGTAGTTTTGAGACACTTGGTTTATCATGTGCTAAAACAATTTCATGAAATTATACTTCTTCTTCATGTGTAATGACATGTTACCCCTTTTCCTTAGCTTTAGAATGTGCTTCATTTTCATCTCTTTGTAGTTCTCTAGAAATTTTCAATTGATTAGTCCATATGAATAAACATTCCATATTGAAATTTTTTGGCCTGGAGCATCCATATGTCTTCTTCAATGCTTTCAAGTTACCTTTGTTAGAAAACATATCAAAATTATCTTTAGGAAGGTCTTCAATAAACCATATCTTCTTCTGGATTGATTCTCCTTTTATTTTAACCTTGCTTCCATTCATTTCCATGGATTGTTTGAAATGATCCATGGTATGACCTTTCTTTACACAATAGAATAATATTTTCTTGGTTGAGATGACATTCTTGGAATTTGGCTTAAACAAATTCATGGAAATAATTTCTTTCACTATTTTATTGACTTCAGTGTTTTGATTATTCCCAATGGATGACTTTACTACACTTTTTCCTTTCTCCTACATTTGTTGTGGTCTATGATTATTATAAACATATTCACGAGGCATGGTAGGACTAAACCATCACTCATCATAACTATGACCACTTCTGATGCAATTATCACAGAAGTGTTCAAGACATTCAAATCTACTCTTGATAGACAAATTCTTCTCCATCATTGTTTTTCCTTTTCTTTGTAGGATGCTTCATTTCTATACATCTAATTTCCCTAAATGTTGGCTTTAAATAATTTTTATATGATGAAATATTATTTTAGAAATCATTGGCCTAAAGTCCAAACATCCAACAACACCAAAAATAGACAACAAATCTACTTTTTTTAATTGTAGTATCAGTCTGGATAGATTTAGTGAATTTTTTATTCTGGAATTGACTTTCTTTATTTGGAGAATCCATTTGGGAGTTTCAATTCTTAATCATTCTAGTATCCATCCTTTATGTTTTGATGGATTTATAGACATTTTTATCAATACACATCTTCCTATATTTTATCTTTGAACATGTACTTGCAGAGGCAACTGCATTTGTAGAGACATGAATAACTGGGTTATGGGATACCTTAATCATTGAGGATGTTACCATTGTATTTGAGGATGATTTTATGTTTCTCTTGGAACCATATTCCTTAATAAAAACTTGAGTGACAACATCTCTTCTTTCAGCTGTTTCAGTAGTTCCATCTTGGAGTGATTTTTGATTCTTCAGTTTCACCTCCAGCTCCAAAAACATCATGTTGAGGGAGTTCCTCTAATCTGCAACTGATCTCATATTACCTTCCCAACTCTCCTTCAGCTTTAACATTTTATATTCATGCATATTTATTAATTCTTTCAATGTGATATCAGTCTCCTTTAACATGTTAGGTTTGCCTTCCAATTGAGCATCTTTGACAACCATAGAAACATTGTGAAACTTTTCAAATGCATGGAAAGCTTATGAAAATATCATCTCAATGATTTATTTCTACCAACTGAAATTAATTAGTAACTTGTGCATGTCATTCATTGAAAAGAGTAATTTCTTCTTTCTTTTCCTTTAATACTTTTGTAAGAGTGTTGGATATGCCAACCCTTCTAGCCAATGCTTCTTCCATGGTATTAACATCTTCTTCTAGTTGTAATTTTTCATCTTGAAGAGCACTAATGTTTACAGAAATGTGTATTTCCACTTCTATAAGGACTTTCTTATAAGAACCCAGATCTTCTTTTAAGGTATGTTTTCGTTTTTCTAGAATTTTTGAGAAAAGTGGAGTTTTTGGGAATTTTTGAAGTACCCACCATGTACTTTATGAGTACACGCCATGTACTTTGATGTCGTTCGAGGTCGTGTGCTGGTCGTGTCATGACCAAGCACAAAACCATGTAGGGGTGATCTGGAGACCGCCTAATGTGGAGTACAAGAAAGGAGATTACACGCCGTGTACTTCAAAATTATAAGCCATATACTTGTTTTTTCATTAAACACACCGGGGTCACATCTTAACCACAGAACTGTCTTCTTCTAGGAATTATTTGACCGGGAGAGACTGTATGGCCACGAATATTCTCCAAGCCCCTGAGCCTCCGTCTGTTCTCTGAATCGACTGCCATCGATTGCGTTGGAATCACAACGTTAAGATCTTCCTTCTCTTAGAGCATTATTTTCCAATTCCTTATCTTTTCCATGTTTTCGTGGGTTGAATGTTTTATCTGTTTCTATAGATCTACGACGTTCTAATGAGATTCAAGCCTCATGGTTCAATTATATCAATCTCCTAGAATCAAAGTAGGTGGTTTGTGCCTTTCTATAGAAAGTCTTTGAGTATTTTGTGAAAATTCCACCAATACCATTGAATGGGGTATTGCGTGTTTCCTGTTTTTCCCTTGTTTTTTTTCTAATTTGATTATATGTCTGAGTAGAGGTTGTTGTTTGTGAATAGAGTAATTTACTGTGCTTTGGATGTTTTTCCCAGGCATGTTTTTTCTTGTTTATGACCATTGGTCTGGTTTTCCAGTTAGTCTATTTCCAGTTCCTTGCCTAGATTGTAGGATGGTGTGACTGTTCTTCCATGCTAAGATGTTTTAGAATGCTAGCCAAGTAGATATTTAGGTTACTTTGGCCATTAAGCGATGCGATACTTGCTGACTTTATATAGGGCTATGGGAAACTAGTGTAGTAGACCATAGGGAGAATGGATGTAAGGGATTCTTCAGAGTGTCTTTATAATACGATGCGAGACCATAGTGGGAATTGACGTTGAGTGCTTCCTCGGGGTGTCTGTAGTTCCTCGATGTGGGCCACTGGGGGAATGAAACGTTGAATGCTTCCCCAGAGCGCCTTTAGAACAATACGAGACTATAGGTGGATTGATGGTGATTGCTTCCCCAGAGAGCCTATTATTTAGCTGAACTAGAGGGGTGAGACTCTATGTGCCTCCTAGAGGGTTGCTAGTACTTGTAGGTTGAACCATAGGTGTTAGGTTGTGAGAACTACCCAGAGGGTTACCAGTATGTTCTACTTGCTTGTGTGGATGCTTCTTTGTTTGTAAATTTATATTCTAGGAACTGTGGATGGTTGCTGCTGTGGACTTTCCCATTTACTACTTTATGTACTTTTACCTGCCATATATTCACTGACTGTTAGGCTCATATATTCGGGTGGTTTCCTACAGGGTTTTTTTGTCTCAAACCTTATTTGGGTCATGCTTTTAGGCCCAAACAGATTATATTATTGCAGGTATAGATAAGGGAAAGCAGCCTTCTACTTCAGGTTCTTTATTTCATTGGTGTTTGAGAGAATGGGACCAAGCTAGGGCTTGTGATGCTGTGGTGTTGTTTATCTGCTTTCTTTTGTACTTGGGTTTAGTATTGTATCTCAGTATTGTGACTTGTTTGGTTGTTTTCCTAGAAGCATTTTTATCATTCATCATTTATATATCTTTCTCTAGTTGGTTAATTATCAGTATTCTTCTATTTACTATTGTTGGATATTTACTGCTTCCTCTATTATATGATTGTTTATCTTCTGCTGTGTTACTCTGACAATGAGGGAATAGTTTCCCCACTATCACACCCAAGGCCCTCATTGCTAGTCAGTAGCCTCTAGCATTTGGGGAACTGCGCTTGAGGGCATGTGACCAACCGTGTATGGGGCGCCTCAGGGAGGCTTCCAGACCAGGGCGTTACAAAGTGGTATCGGAGGAATTATTTTCTTTCAATTGACTTACTGTTTGGAGCCTATAGCCAGGGATAGAATAGAATAGGTACTTGGTAATAAGCTGTGCCCGGGAGTAGCTAACCCATGTACAGAGAAATTCTATAATACCTCACTTATTGCAATTTTATTGGTTTGAAAATTTTAGAGTTTATTTGATTTCACCATTAGGTGATTCACATTCTTTGTGTTATTACTATTTTTGTTATTGTGGTTCTATTTCTGTCACAACCCGATGAGATGAGGGTATGCCATATCATGCATCATATAGGCACTTGTTAGAAATCACATTCCATGTATTCTTTCCATTCCATATCAGATTCATTAGTGATTGCATGTTGTTTTGATAGATGTTGTGTAGATTATGCATGTTATTGGGATAGATGCTTTGATATAATCCTTATTGTATGATAGGGAATTTGTTTGTATAGTTCTTTTCTTAGATGTATTCCAAACATTGGTTCTGGAGGTGTTATGGGCCCTCATGGACCAGAATTTGGTGGATCATTGACATGTTTACTTTGTTTGTAACTTGTATAAGATGCCAAAAATTGATTCACGAGGACTATGGCCCCTCACGGATCAGAATTTGGAAACTTAATGCTGGTTTTTTGTGTTTTCTGGGCTCTAGAACAGTTTCTGAGGCTACTGTCTGGAAAAACACAGAATACACAGCATGTACATTATGGTTACACACGGTGTAGTCTATAGCCATGTCACTAACCGTGCGAAGAGGGACACAAGGTTGTGAAAAATCTTGTAGGAACACACCGTTTACTAGTTTATCTCACTGTATAGTATGAAATAGGTACCCCAACAGTGTCACGAACAACATGTGTCGTGTTATCTTTTCACATGCATACCGTGTCTGAATTTTACATGCAGTGCTGTCTGATCTAGGTACCCGGCCATGTCACGAACAAAACGGGTCGGTGTTACCCTTTCTCGTACACATTGTGCCTGTCTGGAACACACCATGTAGTATCAGCCATGGGTCAGGCCGTGTCGCTAACAACACAGGCAAGGTAAGGTATTTCTAGTACACACCGTCTCTGTCTTGAGCACACTATGTAGTTTTGTCTTAGAGGAGCCGTGTGTCTTAACTGTGTATAAGTACTCATGCTGGGAAGAGGATTCAAGTACACACAGTGTGTTAGGACAACACTCCGTGTATTTGGGTTGTCACATGAAAGGTTTAGGTAGAAGTACACACCCAAGTGAATGACCTAAGGAAAAACGCCATGAGGGAAATAATACATCGTGTAGTCATGTTTTTCATAACTTAAATTCCTTTTTTTCTCTATTCCTTCTTGTGGATTAAGTTTTTTTAGTCCTTGTTAATCCTCAATCTAAGGTGTGCGTTTGAATTTGCAGAATCATGCCACCTAGACGTCTTCCGATTGACCGTCAGTCGCAGGGGAGTGATTAGACGCCCGATATAGCTGATCAATAGATTTCCTATAGATCCTACAGTTGTGCTAGTCTATGCACCAGCGGTTATACCAGTTGCAGGGACCGATGCACAGTTTAGGGATGACTTTCTGAGGATGATGCAGAACTTCCAGGGAGCTTTGCCTTCTGCCACGTCTATGGCAGACTTCACGTGGGTATTCCAGCAGCAGTATCATCCCACCTTATTAGGGGATGGATGACCATAGGCTGCAGAGTCATGGCTAGAATCCATGATGATGATCTTCGAGCATCTGGAGACGTCTCTAGAGAGGCAGGTCAAGCTCTCTAACTAAATGGTACGAGACTCCACCAAGAGGTGGTGGGATGTGATCTCACAAGTGGGTCATCAGCTATTTATGGCGGGGGAGGAGTTTCAACACATGTTTTATGACTACTTCTATCCAGATACACTGACGGCTGACCGAGCTCAGGAGTTCATGAGCCTAGAGTAGTGTAACCTTTCCGTTATGGATTATTCCTCTCGTTTCATAGAGCTTCAACATTTCACACCCCTCCAGGATGGAGATGGATTGTTCATGGAAAGGAAGTTTGAGGATGGTCTCAGATGGGAGATCTGCTCGCAGGTGAATATCTTCTGGTTGACTTCCATCACTTCCATCGTCAACCAGGCACCGATTGTAGAGTGCAATCTGAGAGATTCTGGAGCTGAGAGCCAGGACGGTTCTGCTTCCAGGGTTAGTGCTTCACCAGATGACAGAAGGAAGTGCTGTAGTAAGTCTACATGCGGTGATTTTAGATAGTGAGACACATATTCAGGTAGCCTGGTGGTATTCTACCAGTGTGGATGAGCTGGGCATACGAGGCCACAGTGCCAGAGCTACCTCGTGGAGTGCTGATCTTGTGGTAGGCTGGGTCACCTTCTGCGAATCTGTCAGGTTTACTCACCATTAGCTGGTGACATGGGTTCATCCACGACACCTAGTTCAGGAGCAGCATCGCCAATTTGTCACTAGTCTGGGAACTAGAGTTCTTCTAGCCGTTAGGGACGAGGTGGAGGTCTAGGTCGTGGTGGTCAATCACCTCTCATTCAACGACAGTAGGGTAGATCAGCTCAGAGCGGTTGGGCAGGGCCATAGGGCCGTGGTACAGGTCATGCTTTTGCTGTGGAGTAGACCCAGCAGGAGAAAGATCTCGGACCCTCTACAGTTCGAGGTACAATCTTAATAGCCTCAGTTTTATCTTCTTCTCTTTTCGATACTGGTGCTATGCATAGCTTTATCTCTATTGTTTTTGTGGTGAGCCATGGAATCTGTATCTTTTCGTCTGCCTACATAGTGACACTAGACACACTGTCTTGTACTAGGATGACTAGTGTATGTCAGTGCAAGGAGTTACCTCTAGAGTTGGCTGGGTATCACTTTCTATGGGACCTATATGTCCTAGAGATGACAGGCTATTATGTCATTCTCAGAATGAATTGGCTAGTTCCTTTCCAGGCAGTTGTCGACTGTTATCGCCGCAGGGTGAGTTTCTTATCACTAGAGGGTGAATTTTTTCTTCATCGAGGTGAGTGGGATGTCCAGGCAAATAGACCAGGACCCGAGCATCATGGGCTAGGTAGAGTTACAGATCAGATTGCCAGTCTGTATCTAGATGACTATGGGACTTCAAAATTAGACCTTCCTCCAATGGTAGATCGTTTCAGGGATTTCTTTAAAGAGGACTTTTCATGTTTTCCCCCAGAGCGTTAGGTAGACTTCTCAATTGAGATCATGCCAGAAGCAGCACCAGTGTCTATTCCTCCTTATAGGATGAATACACCGGAGTTACATGAGATCAAGAAGCAGTTGGTGGAGTTGTAGGAAAAGGGATTCATCTGACCCAGTAATTCTCCTTGGGGTTCACTTGTCCTGTTTGCGAAGAAAGAAGATGACTCCCTTAGGCTTTGTGTGGATTATTGGAAGCTGAACTAGTTGACGGTCAAGAACCGATATCCCTTACCTAGAATTGATGATCACTTTGATCAGCTTCGAGGATCCCGAGTGTTCTTGAAGATTGACTTGAGATCCTTTTATCATCAATTTCATGTTAGACCATCTGATATACCTCTTACAGCTTTCTAGAGTAGGTATGGTCTATAAAAGTATATGGTTATGCTGTTCGGTCTCACGAACGCGCCTGCAGTTTTCATGGCACTGATGAACTGAGTATTCTATCTGTACTTGGAATCTTTCATGGTGGTCTTCATGGATGATATCTTGGTGTAAACTAACACTCTACATGACCGTGCTACCCATTATAAGATCATTCTGAGTACACTGAGAGAGCATCAGTTATATGTTATGCTCTCAAAGTTCCACTTTGGGAAGGATCATGTTATCTCATAGATAGGTGTATCAGTGGACCCAGAGAAAGTGAGAGTAGTAGTTTCCTGGGAGCAGGCTAAGAACTTCTTTGAGGTTCAGAGTTTTCTAGGGCTGGATGGATACTACATATGCTTCAGATAAGACTTTTCCCACTTAGAAGCACTGCTGACGGGTCTGACCAAGAAGGGTGAGAAGTTCTTATGGTCAAATTCTTGTGAGATAGCCTCTCAGGAGCTTAAAGTGAGGTTTAATTTAGCACCTATACTAGTCTTTCTAGAGCTGATCAAGAGCTACACTATCTACTATGATGCCGTAGGTATCGGGATGGGATCTATGCTTATGTAGGGAGATGGAGTCATTGCATATGGGTCTTGGCAGTTGAGGCCACATGAGAGGAACTACCCGATCCACAATCTCGAGCTGGAAGCAGTTGTTCATGCCTTACGCTATTGGAGAAATTATCTTCTAGGAGAGCATTTTGTGGGTTTCACCGACTACAAGAGTCTCAAGTACATCTTCACTCAGTGTGATCTGAATTTGAGACAGCGCAGGTTGGTTGAGTAACTACAGTCCTTTAACTTTGAGCTTGCCTATATGCCAGGAAAGGGAAATGTAGTTACTGATACGTTGAGAAGGAGAACTTAGATATAGGAATTTCAGGAGGCCATCAATGAGTGGCAACTTAATGATCTATTATTTGAGATGCATCTGGAGGTGCACAACACACAGGGTTAGAATATTTTTTCTTCTGTAGTAGTTACCTCTACTCATCTTTATCGGGTATGGATGAGGCATCTATCAGGCTCCGAAGGATGAGTCCAACTGGAGAGTGTGTCAGGATAGGAACCTCTTCCTGAATGGACAGTAGGAGAGGATGAGATCTTGCATTTTCAAGGAGCGTGTGGGTGGTAGAAGACATACGCGAGGAGCTGATGTTGGATTTTCATTCCTCAGTTTGGGCAGTTCATCCTGTTGTCACCAAGATGTGTCCTAATCTACACCGCCAGTATTGGTGTCCAGGTATGAAGAGAGATTTTTCTGGATTTTTTCATGAGTTGTTCCACTTCTCAGCAAGTGAAAGAGAAGCATCAGGGACCATATGTTCTTTTACAGTAGTTACTCATTTAATAGTAGAAGTTGAATGATGTCGTGATAGAATTCATGACCAGTTTTCCGAGATCACCTCAGGGGAATGATGTTGTTCGTGTTGTCATCAGCAGGCTTACAAAGGTTGATCACTTCTTGATGATCAAGGAGACCTTCAGTGTTGACAAGCTGGGACGGTTGTATATCCGTGAGATTTTACATCTACATGGAGTTCCACACTCCATTGTTTCAGACAGGGATGCATGTTTTACTTATCGGGTCTGGAAGGGGCTACAAAAAACTTTGGGTACACAGGTGTTTCTGAGTATAGCCTTTCATCCTTAGACAGATGGCCAGTCCGAGCGTACGATTCAAGTTTTTGAGGATATGGTCTGAGCTTGTATTCTGGACTTTGGAGTTTCTTGGGAGAAGCATATACAACTTGTGGTGTTTTCCTACAATAATAGTTTTCAAAAAACTATTCAGATGGAACCTTATGAGGTTGTGTACGGTAGGTCATGCCGATCACCGTTATGTTGGCTGGAGGTAGGAGAGGCAGCTTTTCCAAGACCTCGTCTTGTCCAAGAGACCACATAGAAGATAGATTTGATTCGAAAGAGGATGGATACTGCATAGTCTCGATAGAAGTCGTATGAAGATCAG
Organism: Viscum album; assembly: GCA_963277665.1. Lineage (NCBI taxonomy): Eukaryota > Viridiplantae > Streptophyta > Magnoliopsida > Santalales > Viscaceae > Viscum > Viscum album. Next base: position 31,109,938 of record OY728147.1, read on the forward strand.
CGGATATGACCTTTGGAGTTTGAGGTCAGGGGTCAGGTTTTTCTCCATGTCACAAAGAGGTTAGGACACAAGTGGACCAGGAGACAGGGTAAGCTTTCACCGATGTACATTGGGCCGTTTGAGGTATTGGAGAGAGTTGGGCCAGTTGTCTATTGGTTGCAGTTACCTCATAGGTACCAAGCTATGCATGTCATCTTCCACGTTTCTCAGCTCCGACATTACTTTTCAGACCCGCCTCATGTATTTCAACCCGAGGAGGTTGAGCTCGAAGTGGATGCACTGTTTGAGGAGAAACCTATTTGGATCATCGATTGTAGTATGAAGGTTCTCTATGGTCGGTCTGTTCCTATGGTATGGGTTCTATGACGGCACATGCAAGTACAAGACGAGACTTGGGAGAGGGAGGTCGATGTACGATCGCAGTGGCCAGAGCTATTCAGGGTTTCTTCTTCTACCCCTCGCTAGGGAAATTCGGAGATGAATTTCTTTAAGGGGAGAAGTTTGTAAGAACCCCAATATTTTTTTCCGGTATGTTTTTCCTTTTTCTGTGGTTTTTAAGAAAAGTGGAGTTTCTGGAAAATTTTGATGTACATGTCGTGTACTTTATGTGTACACGTTGTGTACTTGGATGCCCCTCGAGGTCGTGTGTTGGTCGTGTCATGACCATGCACACAGACATGTAGGGGTGATGTGGAGGCTACCGAAAGCAGAGTACAGAAAAGGAGAGTACATGCCATGTACTTCAAAATTACATGCTATGTACTTTTTTTCATTAAACGCACAGGGGTCACGTCTTAAACCCAAAACTATCTTATTTGAGGCATTCTTCGACCAAGAGAGACTGTACAACCAAGAATCTTCTCTGAGCCCTAGATCCTCTGTCTGTACTCCGAATCGACCGCCATCGATTGCGTTGGAATCATAGCGGTAATATCTTCCTTCTCCTAGAGCTTCGTTTTCCAATTCATTATCTTTTCCAAGTTATCATGGGTTAAAAGTTTTATGAATTTCTGTAGATATACGATGTTCTAAAGGGATTCTAGCCTCGTGGTTCAAGTATATCCATCTCCGAGCATCAAGGTAGGTGGATTGTTCCTTTATGTATAAATTCTTTGATTATTTTGTGAAAATTCCACCAATACCATTGAAAGGGGTATTGTGTGTTTCTTATTTTTCCCTTGTCGTTTACATGCATTGATAATATGTATGAGTAGAGTTTGTTGTTTTTGAATAGGGTAATTTAATATTCCTTGGATTTTTTTCCCATGCATGTTTTTCCGGTTTATAACCTTTGGTCTAGTTTACCTGTTAGACTATTTCCAGTTCCATGCCTAGTTTGTAGGATGGTGTGACTGTTCTCCCATGATGAGATGTGGTAGAATGTTATCCAAGTAGTTATTTAGGTTACTTTGGCCGTTACACAATGTGATACTTTCTGACTTTACACAGGGTTGTGGGAAACTATTGTAGTAGACCATAGGGAGAATGGACGCAAAGGCTTCTCCAAAGTGTCTTTATAATACGATGCGAGACCATAGGGGGAATTGACATTGAGTGTTTCCTCAGAGTGTCTGTAGTACCTCGACGTAGGCCATAGGGGGAATGAGATATTGAGTGCTTCCCCAGAGTGCCTTTAGTAAGATATGAGACTATAGGGGGAATTGACGGTGAGTGCTACCCTAGAGAGTTTATTCATTTGGTTAACCATAGGGGTGAGACTGTGTGTGCCTCCCAGAGGGTTGCTAGTACTTGTAAGTTGAACCATAGAGGTTAGGCTGTGAGAACTACCCAGAGGGTTACCTATTTGTTCTACTTGCTTGGGTTCCTACTTCCTTGTTTGTAAATTTAGATGCTAGGAACTGTGTATGGTTGCTGCTGTGTACATTCCCTTTTACTACTTTCTGTACTTTTTATCTACCATATATTCACTGATTGTTAGGAACATATCTTAGAGTGGTTGCCTACTGGGATTTTTGTCTCACACCCTATTTGGTTCATGCTTTTGGGCCCAAACAGATTATATTGTTGCAGGTATAGATAAGAGAAAGTGCCCTTCTACTTCAGGTTCTTGATTTCATTGGAGTTGAAGAGCATGAAACCAAGATGAGGCTTGTGATGGTGAGGAGTTGTTTATCTTCTTTATTTTGTACTTGGGTTTAGTATAGTATCTCAAAATTGTGACATGTTTAGCTATTTTCTTAGACACAATTATATCATGAATCATTTATATATCTTGCTCCAGTTGGTTAATTATCATTCTTCTACTATTTACTGTTGTTGTATATTTACTACATCCACTATTGTATGATTGTTTATCTTCTACTGTGTTACTCTGCCAATGAGGTCATAGTTTCCCCACTATCATACCCAAGGCACTCACTACAAGTCGGAAGAATCTGTTGTCCGAGGAAATGCGCTTGAGGCCATGTGACCAACCGGGTATGGGGAACCTCTGGGAGGCTTCCCGAACCGGGGTGTTACATTTCATCAGATGATCTTTTAGTGTAGTCTATTGATCACTGATTGATCTATTATCATAAAATCTTGAACATGACTCATCAAAATAATCATAATAATAAAAGGAATTATCACATGTTATACCTTTCAGATAACCTTCAGTAGAACGTGTCTCCCAATTAGCAGTCATCATCTTCTTCATCTTCCATTCATGTTTCGTCTGTCTATTTTTTGGAGTCATGGAAGAAATCTCTATTTGAGTTTGTTCACTCATATCCTCAAATCTACACTTCATAAAGCCTCCCTTGGATCTTTTAAAGCTGACCTCCCTCTGATACTAATTGAAGTACTTATATTGGTGTGAATCACTGAGAGGGGGAGGGGTTGAATTAGTTATCCCTTTGAATATTTTTACTAATTGATTCTTTTCAATTAATCCTCTATGGATGGTTAACTCCTCGATCCACTATTCTTGTGTCTCATAGCCTTACCTCTAATGAAACTGTAAATGTAAAGGCACTAAACACAAGGATTTACAAGGATCGGTTCAAAGACCCACTCCAGGTTGTGTTGGTTATTCACCCCAACACAGATTCTCTACTATAATTTGGTTATTAATTACAATGGTTGATAAAGAGTCCCACTCTATCAATCCCAATTCCCACAAGAGGTTCTTTTTAATGATTCCCACAGGGTTACCAAAGTCTCACTGGCCTGCTTTAAAGTCCCATTGAAGACTTCTTCTCCTCCTTGAATATCGCTGGGGTCATCTAGCTCTCGAGTCAAACGAGCATCTTCTTTCTTTAAGTTATTTCTTGATTAATTGTAGATGATATTATACTATCTCCACACAGGCTTACTAAATTAAACTTTCTTGTGAATCTCTTCATGGATCTTCAAAAACCTTTGGTAAGGTCTATTGGCCTTGCTCAATATTTCTTATCACATGAGTTGATCAGTTCTCAGTCCCAACAATGATCGAGAAATTACTTCTTCTTCTGATGAGGACCAAGCCTCACTAAATTGTGTGTAAGTGGCACACCCATATTCTTCAAAAATATCAATATTCAAGAATGACCTATCACAATATCACCAATTTCTTTCATCTTGGATTCTGAATAAATGAAAACTCAAATATAAGTGCTTATTTAATTCAATCTAGCTTCAATCTCAGTTCTCATTCACTTTATTCATGGATTTCATGGGATCCAATACCTCTTATATGTGGGTATCTCAATTTATTTTTATTCAGTGAAACATATGAATTCACTAAAACTTATCCTTGTTTTTTTTTCAATGAATTCCATACACTTATGTGATTATTCAAACATTGAGGATCAACTCACTTGGCATCATCTGGATTGATTATTCTTCATGCATGAGTTTCATGCAATTTCTTATTCTTATTTACACATGTACACTAAGAATCTTGATACTTCTTTTATGCGTCTTCATGTGTAAATATTCATGCATGAACAATCCTTTTCTTCTTTGTGTGAAAACCTCTGAGGATAAAAAATTTTAATCACACACACAATCTATGCTTCTTCTCCTTTTATCATTCTTTTATTTTGGGTCTTAGCACACACACACTTGTTCTTTTTAATTAGGGTTCAAAGGGTGTGTTTTATTTTTATTCCTTACTCCTTCTTCACAAGTGCACACACAATTTGTTCTTATGTTTTCATGAATATGAAGTCCACCATGGATGAACCTTCCTTATTCTTCAAGTAAAGTGCACACACAACATAAATGTGTGTGATCCACCCTTTGGTTTGTTTGGGTACTTAAAATCATGCATATGCATGAATGAGAATCATGCATGCACTTTCCTTCTTCTTTTGGTGAACAAACTTGAATGGATAGGGAATGTGTGTGGGTTCTTCTTATTCTCCAAGGACAGTGTATGTGTGTACTTTACTTTTCTTATTCTCATGAAAAGGGTGTAAGAGGGTTCCCTTTGTGAACTAGGATGTTTCACAATACTTCTCTTTGTGAACTGCAAATGATGTGTGAGTTATTTCATGAACAAAGGGGTACACTCTTCTCCTCCTTGAAAGGGATGCGTGTGACTCCTCCATGCAAGAGATGCAAGGAAATACCTTCTTCATGTATCATGGTTGAATAGAATCCTCTAACTTTCACAAACCATAGGGGTTCACAATTTTTCTCTTTCGTTGGAGAAATATGATCTCCTTTCTTCAAGAATGGAATCACCTTGCTTTGGATCGGGGGTCCTCCGTTTATAACTGAGGGATATGCCTAGATTCTTCCTTATACCCCCAAGATATACACTTCAAATCTTTATAAGATTAAGCCTAGATCATCATTTTTAATATTTTTAACCCTGCGAAAAGATATTCAGCATATCGTGGGATCTTCCTTCATGAATTATTATTTTTTTCTCAGTGTGCAGATCACATGAATGTGATGTGGATCACATGTAACTTGTTTTATTTAAGGTTTAGGATCTATGATGTGGCCTTGAACCTTTGGTTGATTCGGACTTCATGGGTTTCTCATTTCAGTTTCATACATACAACATTTAATGAAAGCACGTGTTCGGTTCATTCATACGACCATCATGCACTAATTTTGTGGTTCAACGGTGGCCGGAATGAAGAGATCGTCAGTTGGATTTATCACTGGTACACGGGTAGAGCTCGGGTGTCCGGAGGTTGAATAAATCCTCGGTGGATAGATCAGAAAAACACAGTTTAAACACCATGCAACACGGATATATGTGCGGTGGAGATTAGATCCCAAGACGTGGGATGCATCTTGCGGTTGAGATCTCACACGAGATAAGATGAGGGCAAGAATTTACTCCACATTTTTAAAACCTGTCCCGCATAAAAATGGAGACACATACACAACTCATTTATAATATAATCCATGGTATCCAATGCTCAGAATTCTCCTCTCTCCCTCTACGATACTGCCCTGTACCATTTTTACCCTGCGATCGCACTCTTAGTGACCACTCTTCACTTCCAGCGTGCACCTAGTTCCCATGCTGCACGTGTTCATCATTGTGATTCACTTTCAAGCTTATACATGACCCGCACACACTCTTCCTCAAGAGGGTCTAGTATTGAGGGCTTCCCTCAAGCGCGGATAACCCACGGGTCCCGCATGTGCTTGAGGTAAGGTCCTCTACTGGCCTCCTTGGATGGCCTAATTTTTTGGTATAAAGGCAGAAAACAATAAAAACATATTTTAATCTATGTGTTCACAAATATAAATTTCCAAACCACAATTCCACTTTTCTTATTCTTCTATTATCTTTGAAATGAGAATTCCAAAGATATTATAAAAAACATTATCTTCTTTTTGTTCTTAGATCATTGAATCCAAAAGAGCTTCTATATGTTGTTTTGATCCTACCAAGGATGATGCATGGACCATTTATTTTTTCCTCATACATTAAAGATTGATGCATGGAATCATTATTGTGGGTGATGTAATCTCTTTTAAAAACATGTACTATTCTTTGAGGATTACCACAATCAACCAGGTGATTTTGTAAACAACCTTCATCCAATTAGAAGCCATTGGATGGATCCTCTTACTCCTCATTAAATTGAGTGTTTCATGGTCTTCATTAGGTGTTGTAACAATTTATCACCATGATAAATGTCTTGGAACAAAAGATCAGTTCTAAAATCAATAGATTTGAATCCTCTTGAAGAATTTATCATGTGTAGTATTCTATGAATTGAATCAACAACAATTCTCCAAGGCTTTACCAACTTCTATATCAATTCCTTTTATTCACATATTGACATGTCATTGACCATAAATGAATCACTTTTTATCTTCAATCCATATTGAAAACAAATGAAATTCTTATTCACTTCAAATTGGATGATCAGAGAAGTATTTAGGAAACACATCTTAAAAAGTATCCAATACTACTGTAAATTCATCTAACTATACACCTACACCATTTAGAATCAAACATGAAACCTAGGCGGTATGTTTTTCTAGATGATGGTGAATTTCCCCTGCGTGGATCACCATGATATCCCACTCTCCATAATGAATATAATTGTCACACTTAGTAGATGTAATGGTAATTATCGTATGGTAATAATATATGTTTTATAAGTACTCTAATACCTACCCCATACCCATTATTTGGTCAAAACCTAACATATCAAGAGCGTAAAGATACCAAGGAAGAAGATACTCCTTAGCCTCGAGAGAACACCCCTTTCACAACCAGAAGTCTCTCAACCGTACACCCAAGGCAGTAACAAATTTCATCACTCCACTCACAAACTCTAACATTATTTTCAACCATTTCACAAGATGTGTATACATAAAAATGAGAAAAACTAGTATCAAATAAAAAAATACCTAGCGTATAATTTACATGAATATTAACTCTAACAGTCGATGGTACAACCTCTCTACCCACCAGTGTAGGCTAAATTACATGAAACTATCCCAACCTCATTCACTGTGATATAGTGATAGTCCCCTAAGTTTCACCACTCTATTGATATGGGTGTTCTTCATTAGAAGAACCAATCCCACTTCCTCTACCTCAAAGACCAGTAGAACTACAACTGCCATTCTGATATGGTATAGAAGATCCCATTCACACACATTGACTCTACCTAGATTATCCATCATTACATGGCTATTGTGGGTTACAAAAGATCCTATGTAGATATACCATCCTGATAAAACATTATCACTCTACTATTGGTTCCGGAAAATGTTTATATAAGTTGTCTGGACTACCTCATTGGTGTAAAATCATTTAGGTAAGATGTTGTATAATTAATACTTATTGATGGAAAGTCTTCCATCCACCCCTGGATAGAATTCTCATAGCGATGATTCCTGCCCTCAGATGTCATTCCTCAGGACCTTCCAGAAGAAACCACCTTTACTCCCCTAGAAGCTTCCTTTCAGTTCCACTCAGATATGAGAGCCTGATCCACCACTTCAAAAAACATATTCTTCCAAATTATATTAACTTGTCACTGTATTTCATATTTGATTACACCCAAAAATTATTTTCCCATAATACCGTCAACTTCTTCCAATGATGAAACGAAGCAGTAAAAATATATAAAACTTACAATATCTTCTATTAATTATATGATTCCTTGAGTTAGTCTCATGAACTAATGTAGTCACTTTTACCTGAGTGTCTCTGGGAAAAAGTGATCCTATAAATTCTCCTAATATTCCTTTAATTACGTAGTATCCATCTTTCCATCCTACTTCAAGATGTCCTAAATATGATTTTATTAAACACATATGATGGAGGCATCAAATTTTACTCTCTTCCCAATAGGAGTATTTATGTGGTCATGATTTATCTAGATAGACACAATCCCGAACTCTTCTACTTGAGGTTCACCCACTCATGTAAATATTAGAGGGTGCTGCAACTGGATATCTAATGTTGGTTGAAATATATTCTTTGCTACCAACCATGGGAATCTTCCCATAAACTAAATTGATTAAGAAAAGTTGTAACACCCTGAGGTTTTGTGAATTTTTTTTTCAAATTAATTTAATCTTTTCGATTTTTTTATTTCACACAATAATGAATATAGATTTTGTTATATGAAATATAATAGGTTTTTATTGCATTATGCGCAACAAAAAGATAAAATAGTGATAAATAAAACACCATATTTTATTTTGGTATTTTTAATACTATTTTTTTCTTATTTTACACCCAATTTTGAGTTCCTTCATTAGCTTTAATTACAAACAGAACTAAATTTTATAGAAAAATAGCATATTATTAAAATATTTCTATTTAAAATATTGTAAGATATAACATATACATTAAATTAGAGGTTTTAAATAGTAATAAATAACTTATAAAAATTTAATATTATAATTTGAATTCATTGGTAACCAGTTAATTAGAAATGAAAATATGATCCAATTGATTATAAAGGAAATAGTTTTATTTTTATGCTCCAATAGTCATTTTATCTTAATAAATTAAATTAATTACAATTAATTAATGATATTAATGGAATATATATGTTTTAAATTCAATAAAATATTTATTATATTAATCCAATATATTTTATAGGGTTAAAATAATAACAAACCTAATTTTACCCATAAAACCCTATATTTTTCAAAAGTGTATTATACTGTCTTTTAATTAAGAGCCAACATTAAATAAATTTTTTGAAACTTTTAGATCATTTTTATGACAAAATAAACTTCTTATTTTAAATAGGGATATAAAAAATTACTTTTGATGAATTTTCGATAATTTTCTGAGGAACTTTACTTTTGGATTAATATTGAAAAATACTGTAATTTAGTTCAACAATGCATTTTTGTATAGATTATTTATGTAGTAAAATTATATTTTAAATTATTTTTAAATTATAATTAGTTCAATTATACATAAATAAAAACAATATATGTCATTTAAATCAATTTCACATTGAAATTAGTCCTTAAACCATTTCAGAAATTTGAGATTTTCACTTTAAAAGACCAATTTTTATTGTGTATGCTAGATTAACTTTAATTTTTTTTACAATTTTGGGAATTTAATTAGATAAAATGGATAATATATTTTTAATAAAAGTTTTAAAATTTGATTTTAATGTCAATTTTATTTTTATGTATAAAAAATTTACCATGGTAAAAAATTATTTACCACTATATAAGTAAAAAAATGAAACATATTAATGTTAAAATGTTAAAGCATTAAAATACATAAAACTAAAAAATTTAAAGGTTCTTTGGGGTATTAATCTTCCCTATATATCCTAAAATATTTTCATGTCCATCCTATGTTTTTAAATTTAACGCCACCTCAAAATGGTGGGATTTAAATATAAAATATTCCTTATTTAATGACTTAAACCCACCTCTCCTCAAGTATAAATACCAAACCTCACCACCCCATTTTGACCCAAAATCCATTTATATCCTAAAATATCCACCCCAAACTCTCATACTATATATTCCCACATCCAATAGATTCCTATTTCACCAAAATACTAAATCCTAGGTCCTCAAGGGTCTCTCAAGTAGGTGATATTTAGGATGTGATTTTCCAAAACTATCTATCTTAATTTCTTTTATTTATCAACTTTTCCCCACCCCATTCATCTATCAACGCATGAAAACTAAAAATATTTTTATATAATAGAGTGTTATTTTTATAATTGAATAACTCATACCCATTTCATTTCTAATCTCCTCTTATTCAAAGAAACAAAATTATTATCCAAGTTATGCCGGTTTTTCACCTTTGTGAATAATGTTTTTATTCTATTTCTATTAACACCATCACAGATTGTATAAAACTATTTTTATGGTTAAATAATATTTCAATATTTATATTTAACCTATTTAATATTATAAATTTTTTATATTAAATATAACTTCTTTCATTCCATATTGTGGATATAAGATAAATTTGTTTGTGTACGTGTGGACTACAACCTCCTCAAAGTGACGTGAATTGTTCACACTTCACATGGAATATATTAATAATTTATTTAGTAAAAATATATTACATGAATGAAATATTAATGCTAATTTAATTATATAATATAAATATATATGTAGTTACTTATATTTCATTTACTTTCTTTCTTTCAATACGACAAGAAAAAAAATAATGTTCATCTATACGTATGACCTACCAAATCCCTGAAAAATGTTTTTCTTTTATCATTAATGATTATTAAATATAATTATTTATTGAATATATAAGTTATTTATGAAATTTTTTTATTCGTCACAAAATTAATCCTTTATAATCAAGAATACAAAAGTCAAAACATGTACGATTAACAGAAAAATATCACCTAAAACGTAAATTAAACATGGGGTTAATAATAAACAGGTAATATAATGTATTATGTAAATCATATATTGTATTATATATATGAATATGGTTCTATGATATAGGAATAATAAACTTAAACTTATTATACATGATGTTTTGACATGTTTGAAGGAAGTCGAATGTGAGGTAAGGGAATATCGTCTAACTTTTTATTTCAGTGATATACTTGCCTTATTCAATAATAATTTCATTTATATGGTGTGAATACATCCCATAAATGTATTACATGTCTATTATAATCTAATTTATCGTTATTTACATATCAATATGATTATCCTTATTTCATTGGGTTTTATGGTTCAAAAGTTACGAAATGAGTAAGGTAGTTTTGTCTCAATTTACTTTCTATAAGACACATGTTTTTTTTACCTATGTTATTTTATAAGGTGTATATGATTTCATTGGACATTATATGTATATATATTATCCTTATTTTCATGAGATTTTAATATTATTATTTCACTGTATCTATGATATAATTGCTTCAATGTGGTATAGGTCACTTTTAAATATTTTAACATTATTTTCCTCAAGAAATGTTTTCTAAAGATATCTTATGATAATATTAAAATAAATGGATTATAATGAAATTTTTATGATAATGTGTTTTTTTTAAATAATCATTTATATGTTTCCAAATCAATTTTAAAAAATAGTTAATTTCATAATCTCATTTCTTCCTGATATTTTTTATGCAAGAGTATTTAATGGGTTAATTCCTAGAAATTTTTTTATATTCTTATACAATCATCTAAATTTATTTTTAATAATATATTAGTTTTTATTAAGTGTATTTAAAGTATTATTTAGTTTTTTTGAGAAGGTAATTTTTTACATTTTCAGCAAAATTATGAGAATAACATTTTTTACATATACAGCATGAACAAACTTTAAATCTTTCAAGAAAAATTAATGCCTTTAAGCCTCCCTTATAGTCTTACAATTTTATTTTTAAAAACAAATTCTTTTTGAAATTTCATGGTATTTTAAGTAATTAAAATGTTTTTAAGCACGATAATATATTTTCATTATGATTTTTTTTCAATAGTTCTCTCAAAATTATTTACCATCTAAGATAACATTTTTTGATGTTACTTATGTTTTATTAGGTATATGATCAATGTTTTTATTCTTATTCATTCTATGAATGGAAATTATTATAATATAATTATATTTATGAAACCCATTTATTTTCTATAGGATATGATTTCATTATGTTTATAAAACCCATTTAATACCATGGGTTTAGATATGAGAAATGATTATTTTCATGTGGTATACATATTTATTATTTCATTATGATATGGGTAGGGCCTATATCTCATTCCAATTAATTTGGTAATGATAAATGTTTTATGAGCTCAATAAGGTACACAAGAGGGAATAATATTCCCAAAATAGTAGGGTAAAAAGGTGGACATCTCAAGCCCAAGACAAGAGGGTACACATGAGGTCATACCAAACCCAAAGCTGGTACACAAGTTATTATCCCAAACCTAACAAGTTGGGTAGATATTGGTAGGTATAATTTACATACGATTTTATTTTCTTATGTCTCTACCACATATTCCATGTATTATTTATTTGTTATTATTTCATGGATTATTTTATTTATTTCATTATGATTTGGTTCTTAGAAACTTCCATGATTAATGTTTATGATATTTGATATGTGTGGTTTGATATTATAATGTCATGATCATATTTTTCCAACCACTACGATCATGTTTATTCTAACATATCTTCCTTGTTTACCCTTATTGAGCATCTAATATCTCCCTTTTTATTTTTCCTTCCTTGGGTTATGAGGATATATTTCATGTTTGATATGTTTATGTGGGTTTCAAGTAATGGAGAACCAAGTTAAATATAATGTTGATCACTCTTATACTAGTGTTTATGTTTCAATATTTCCAAAGGCACTAAACTAATACAGTCTTTGAGCATCCGTTTGTATGATTTTTTCATGTATTCTGCCGATGTTATGTAATTTCAATGTTTGTTAATACTAGGTCATTATAATGGTTTTCCCAAAACTGCTCTCATACTTCCTTAACTGACACTATTGGTGCCTCAGGTCCCACTATTGGAGGTTCATCTATAACCATTTCCTCATGTCATCCTCTAAACAAGTCTCATCAGTGGTGATTATATATAAAATTCCAAACACATGTATTACGACACACAACACAACATTAACTCATTTACATGGAATCACATAATTTCATAACAATAGATTTCCCCTAAACCCCACCACACGGTAACAATTGAGGCTCTATCTCAACCCTTAACCATCCTATATCTTGAACATGGTTAACAAAGGGTAAAATTATTTTAATTTTCAAGTTTCTCATTAGACACTCATTTATTCACATCTTTCGTCAATTTATAACTTTTAATTAATATTAGGAACATTTTCCAATTAAATTACACAAGAACGGAAAAACATATCAGGTTCAATAGCTTAACAAAAACTTGTTTTCCTATGCATGCCTAAAATGATGCATTTCAAGAAATAATCCATAATTCTGAAAATGATGCATGCATACTCAACTCTCGTTACACACCAATACACGAGTAAAACCCTAGAAAATTTTAGAAAGAATAATCACATCATAAAAAAGTACATCAATCTTGGTGAAAATAAGATCAACTGTAACATAAAACATCATTACAACAATCCCATAATGTGTTCTTGGGTTTCCCCTATACATGGGTTAGATACTCCGATGCATGAGCTTGTGTCCAATGCTTGACTCTTCCTAGTCTCCTGTATTCATTTCCTATTATAATACTGGGTTCCCAACACCCACCTTGATTAGTAATTTTTATCTACGTATTGTGTGTACAGTTAGATATAGATGATGTATTCATACCATTATGGTGTAGATATTATTGTGCCAACTATTCAATGTTAATTTATATAGATTAATTGTCATATCAATATGTTGTAGAAAATTTCTTACTATAATTTGATCCTCAAGATAATATGAAATTAATATTAAAAAATGGCCGTATGGTCTAGATATATCTTATTGACTAGAAATAATTGATGTTTTATGATTAGGTATTGGTAGTTCATAAACATTGATACTTTTTCTCATGATGTTCTTAGATGGTGATCTTTAGTAGTTGGACCATGAGGAAAAGCCCTCCCATTGTATTCTCACATGTCTTCGGTGTCATTGGATGTTCCTATCTATATAAATTTGTAATAGTCTCATGAATTTAGATCATTAACAATGTGTGTCATTTAATCACATACCTTAATGCAAGTAAAAATTAAATTATAATGAAATTGGGGTGAGTTATCTTGTGTTGGTTGCATCATTGGTATTATGGCATTAGGTGAATGGTCAAGAAAGGATTTGTCCCATACATGTTAAGGAAGTAAGATATCTGGACCCTGATTGACTAGTATGGTTGTACATTGATTAATCCATGCCTATAGTATTCCATGTTAAATCCATCCATTCAGATCAGGAAATACTAAAGCATCACAATGATGAGGACAAGGGTGTGCATCCTACATTATGATATATTTAAAGACAAAGAGATTATATTACACAGTGTATGTTTGTAGGGTTTTTGTCATTTCTATAACAATACTTGTCTCTTTAGGGGCCTTTATGGGCTTTTAGACTCCTCTCACGGTCTATGAATATTATTAACTGGTATCGAGAAAAGTGCCTTAAGGGTCACACACAATATCATATATAAATGTCTTCCCTATTTTGGTGGATGTTTTGGATATGGTGGACCCCAAAACCGGGGTTTGGGTTTTGTCCAATGATGTATAATCAATGACGGAATAAATACAATCATATTTTTCAAGTTTAGAAAAAATGGTATTGAATTTATTTATTATGAAAAATGTTATTTGAATTAATATTAGTTTGAAATATTCAAGGATCATTTAATAATTTCCAGAATGAAGAGTCAATTTAGTGGCTTGGGTTTTATCACATTATATATTTATTATATTATAAGAAAGCGATAAAAATACGAATGATATTTATAACTTTGTAAAATAGTCATAATATTTGATTTATTTAGTGAGAAATAAATATTAGGGTAATGAGTGTTTATTTAGGATATTTTTTAATTCACTATAAATAGAGGATAGAGCTCTAATGACAACTAATATTCACTAATAAATGGTGAGGAATTCTTTCTCATATTCATTATCTGGGATCCTAAAGAAAGATGCTCCAGTTTTAAGAGCTTGATCACAGTTTTAATGTGGATCAATAAGACAGACCAGAAGTGATGGTTAAGATGTCAATGGATTCATCATAACTATACTCTAGCACCTTGATTCTGATGGTCGATATTCTTGATGGCATTCGATGTACATGTGGAATATGCAGTGGTATTAGACCTCAAATCCTCTGAAAAATTATCAATCATGGTGAGAAGATATCGAGAAAAGCTTTAGAATGAACTATATATTTATGATTTAATTATATTGTTCTTAAAAGACTTCATATGAGGTCCTATGGAAGTAATCATGCAACCTTCCACCATCACCGATGAATCTGTGTCGAACATTAGTGGAAAAAATTCAAATTATTATGTTTCAGAGCTTCTATAGAATGTACAATACCTTTAATTGGTATCATAGTGATGTGTGATCATTTATGATTACAAAAAAAATATAAATTTTTATTTTATTTAATAAAGGGAATTATTCTAGTCCTAACACCATAGACGAAGAGTAAATCCAACATCAGATTCCCAAGATATGGTCATTAGAAGATTTAATTTGAATTAAAATTTTTGTTGTGGGAATTATTTTTCAAGAACATACATACATATATATATATATATATATATATTGTGTGTTTGATGAATTACTCCAAGTTGTTGGAAATACTGGATTCCGGTGAACCCATGTGTTCGGACCACACTCCAATGGCTAGAATAAGGTTATCTGGAAATTCATTACCTCCTTCGAGTTGGGGATTTTTTCTATGAAAATTATTTTATTTGAATTTTTCTAAAGGATATTTTTTGGAGGAGACTGTTTTTACATAAAATGGTTCACGAGTCAAGGTATTAAAAATGTTAAAATAGGGAATTTTAGAAATAAGGGGATGATTTTTCATGTGTATCCCAATCTTATCTCCCTCCTTCATTGCCTCACCAAATTTATTCCCAGTCAACCTCTTTAAAAATATATAGGGATACCCCATTCCCCAACTAGAATTGATTATGATCCCTTACGGTGTGCCCCGCCACAAATTAGTCTGATTGCACCAGCCATCACATTGTATAGTCACCACTCTCAGTCCAAAAGTTCCACATTCCACCTCCACCACTGGGCGAACCACACCCTTTTTTCACCGATGTTCACAGATCCTCCTCGGTAGATCATGACTTAGTAGTGAGACACTCTGTTGAGATCTAATACTATTCAATCCCTCAACCTATAGTGACTCTTTCCAGTCCAGCATCCTCATATGTCTTCCTAACTGGTTTATGTTTTTGGAGCCACATCGACCTCCTACTCAGTAGACATAGGCCACATCACCCGCCGACAAGAAATTATTGGCCTCACCTGGAGTATCCTATAGGCTTCAAAACCCCCCTTCGGCATTTTCTGACCTTCCTCTTATACATAGGTTTTCCCATTCATGATGATCCCCTCAGGCCATCGTCTCCCTTTTTCCAAGAACCCATGTGTTGTACCTTTTCAGTGGTGTGCCTCCAATTTGGTCAGATCTACCAAGACATTAGTTCACAACCATCAGACCACTCATGAGACACCTAACTATAGAGATGTAACACCTTCTATGGATGGATTTGTCCTAAAATGGAATCGAGCAGGTCATCCCAGGAGATATGGGTCTGGGTGGACCCGCCTAGCCCATAATATTTTTATGGGTTTTCAAAGATCTTGAATGGGCATATGCAGGTTCGGCCTGACCTACATAGACCATGATCGGTGTTTTATGGGACCAAGTAATTTAAATAATCAAAAATTATTTTAATTAATTATTTAATTTTTTAAAATCAACTTAATTAAATAGTAATTTTTGGTTTTAAGAATATAATTTTAATAGATCTACTTAAATTAATTAAATTTTTGTGATAATTTATATTAATTTATTAATTAATTTTTTAATTTTTTAATTAAATTTATTACTTTGACTGAAGTTATGTAAATTGTTAAATTAAAAATAACAGGTAATTTTAAATTCAATAAAAAAACCTCAAAAAATAATTTAATGTAAGTGTAATTTTTAATTTTGAATTTATTTTATATATGTGAGTTTAATGTGTATTGACTTATCATGATCATATGGACTACAAATTCATGTTTGGTGAATGCCTAATTTATTTATTTAATTATTTCCATGTGTAGTTTGATAAAATCAGTTTATTTTATGATGGTCTATGAATCATTTGTGTCATTATAGGTATAAGTTCCTTCATGTCCATCTATTGAGTTTTATTTTATACTCTTGATACCCTTTCTCCTATGAGAGAGTATTATTGTATAATAATTTAAATGATCAGTGACATACATCATGATGAGTTATAAAAACGCACTAGATAGGAGATTGACATGTTTGATGGGTGAACGTTACAGCTTGAGTCGCTAGAGACATAACTCAAGGTATTACCTCTTGGTTCTAGGATGATCCATTATTCACTCAATGGACCAGCCATTAGTATCATCTCATGATCACATATTCAATTTATTTTTTATTAGTTTACAATTTTTTGAATGTTTAGTTTATACGTGATGACATATAATAATAAACAAGCATGCATATATTAAATGAACATGTTATGCGATGGATTTATATATTTATTGCATATTAAGTTACTAGTGATATTAAATAGAACATGGTCATAAAATAAAATATTATTTCCATTCATCACATAAAACAACACAATACCCTCAATGAAATATTTTGTTATAACCACCTTCCATCATTCAAATTTTTACCAAACCGAGTGTTCGGGGTGCTCAGTAATCCCTAGCTGAAGGTGCTTCTTACTACCAAAGAGTTCATATGAGTGTTTTGGGATGATATAACTAAAGTTGTTGTAATGATTCTCCAAATATAACAAGCTATAATTTTATAGGCTAGCATTGAGTAAATCATGTTATGATTTTAAAATCTTGGACTTCACTCAACATATCAAGGAACTATAAGTTAATGTGGGTGGACAATCAAATTACTTCCTTGAAACCTCTGAGTAGTGGCATAGCCATATCTTGTAAATTATGAGTGGAGGATTATGGATACATTCCACTAGAAAACTCAAGTGACAAAGTATTCTGAGTATAGTATAGAGGTTTCCTAGAATTTTATAAAATTGTTGCATAGATTTAAATATTTAATTAAATAATTATCAAAATGCCTAAATTTAAAATCAAGATTAAAAATACAAATCTGCTATAATTTTATTTTTATAGTAAATGGAAAATTATACCCCAAGAAAAAATGTGGTAAATAATGGACAATGGAAATTTCCACACTGGAATGAGTTTCGAAGTGTACTAAAGGCACTTGCGCATAATACTATGATACAAGAAATTCAAGATGCTAGAGTCCCTAATACGTATTAGGTTACCTCTAGAAGGGTGTGTTGTAAAATACATATAGGATACTCATACATGTTGCATATAATGGTTATGTCATAATTCTATCATCAACTGCTGATTCTTGTTGTCATCACTACATCAGGAAATATATTATATAACATGAAGTCTCATGTCGGATAAGATTTCAAAGAGAATGTGAAGCAAGATATGAATGTTATACATTGAGTAGCTATGTGTAAATTGGGAGTCATATAATGATCATTCAATATATCCCTTTATCATATCATCTTCACCCACCTACTCAAGTCACATTTTATCCTATAATAAGAATAATATTGAGTAAAATGTTTATTACCAATTTAGTTTAGGTTCACCAATAATGAATTATATTAATGATAGATTAATATTTAATTAATTTAGAGAACAAATTGAAAGATAAGGTGAAAAGGCCACTGTAAATTAGAATGCCAAGGAAATATTCACAATTTCATTTAGTGAAAAAGGTATTAATAGGAGGTTATTTTCATTGTATAACAATTAATAAATTCTAAAGAAGTTAAATGCAATGAACAAGAATTGAATAAGAAAGTACTTGTTTCTTTTTCAGTGAAAATTATTCATCTAAATTTATCTTTCAATCTTACTTCTTGGGTATGAAAAACAATATTCTAATCACATGTGTGTATTTAAATATGGTAAGCATGTGAGTATAGAAACATTAAAATAAGTAAGGTTTATTCTCCAAGCATCTTAGAAAGGGTGATTCTTAAGTAAACGGTGAGAATTACATGAATTCTATATTTCCAAGTGAATGGCTATTGTAAAATTAGTATTGAGTTTTACAAAAAAATTATCCCATGTGCCTTGTTAAAACTATGAGAAATTATTTCAGGTTTTAGAATGAATATCGTATCTAGTGATTAATTATCATCCAATAGTCCAGTGATACATGAGTCAAAGGAAATATATGATGAATATAAATGTAATACATTTTTATCTAGTTATGGAAAGATACTATTTTTTCTTAAAATCCATAAGTACACATCTAGGATATACCTAGTAAGTTATTTAGAATTATCTGAGAAAAAATCCGTAGCTATTATCAACTTATATAAATAGTTTTGGACAAATAAACGATTAGAAATAAACATAAGACACAAATCATTCAGAGTTTGTTCAATAAGTGAAAATTTAATATTCCAAGAGTAATCTAGTGTTAGATAAACTTCATTAGATTCCTTTATATGATAAAGGAATAGGAACGTGAAGTATTTCATATGCATGGTAAGAGTAAATGAGTTTCTTCAAGCTAGTGTGTTGAAGAATATACTGAACAACATTTTATCGATCAATATTATGTAGCATGGATTAATTCTTAAACGCATATTAACTTATCATAATGACCTTATTGTTAATGAGGAGGATTGATGATGAAGTCTTACATGTTAACATTGATAAAAAAAATGTAGCATGGACCAATCACTAATCACAAATTTTATACATCATACTTATGAGATATGGAGTTTCAATGTTTCAACGTGTAGAAACATCCATTATATTTAATGATGTTATTCACAAACAGTGGATATATTCCATAATCACATGCCTATTAAAATGATTAATGGATATCATAACTATTTTATTAGGATAGAAATCAATTATATTATAAAGAAATTTGTTTTTGAGGGAAAGAGTTTGTTAGGATATAAAAAACATGAATAAATAAAAACATAAATTGAATCTAAAGTAATTATCCTAACCATTTCATAGTATATTAAATAAATAAAAAATATAAAAAAGTTGTATTCAAGTGATAGACTACATTTCTATATAAGGGTATATATCTCTACTTGAGATAAGGGAATCCAAATTGATTTTGGTTCAAACAGTTCCCAAGAAAAACATGTAGTTAGAATGGGAACAAGTTACACAAGTTTATGTGGAAGAGGAATGTTCTAGTGAAACATTATATGTTGGAAGGTTAAAACCATAGTGATGGTTTTGAATTCTGAAAAATATATGAAAAATTATTCATTATGAATAATAATTTCTACAATTATGTAATATAAGAAAATTAGATATGATTTGAAAGACCAATTTAAATTAAATTATGGATTTCATGTATCAATATTAAAAGGCTTTTAATATTTTTAATTAATTGGTGGGTATTCTTGTGACATGATACATCGATGGAATAAGTGTGGTAATAATAATGATAATTTGGTTATAAAAAATCATTGTTCCTAAATCCTTTTGAATTTAACATGTCATAGATAATATCAATTATCATTATATTTAGTTTTTAATGTCATGACCACCAATTTTGAAATGTGTCTACATGACACAACCAAAATAGGATAGTCACATCATATAAAACTTGTAATGTTTTCAAGTTTAATAATTATAGTTTAGGATTGGAGTATGAAATGGGATCATAGAATTTTCATTTGGAATGAATGTTTTCTATGTGTCTACTAGTGGTTAGTGGGAGAGCCCATGTTTTTCAAGTAAAATATTTAAAAAAACATATGGAAAAGAACTATTGTCCTTGAAGTTAGTTATGTTCAAAATTAAACAATCTATTTATATAGTTATTTAATTAATGTAGAAACCTATGTTATAGGGAACGTGATCTAGTGTGGTAAATCTAATGGTTTCTTAGACCTAGTCAATCATATATATAGTGACACGGTATGGAAAAATACATGTTTCAATATTTCAATCTAGAATTGTTGCTAGTGTCACGTGGAATATATCTCTTTAGGTTGACATGTCTGGGATATAGGCGGAGATTAACATGGTGAGATTAATTTCATAGGCTTTACCAATGGGTCAATCATGCATTCCATGATATGTATAATAATGATATTTTTATGATACACGTTATTGTAGAAAAATTTCAATTAAGGCTTAGGTGATGAGAGAGACAAGATAATATAAGACAGTGCTAGACATAACTACTGTCATTAACCCCTCCACACAAAGTGTACCACTCCTTGGCTAGAAATGTGAGAAGAGAGATAATGAAAGTTGAGTCTGGCCCCCATTAAGCACTGAGATGGTGACTATCACTGAGGGTATAATATACACATAGATGGGAGAACATATCCTCTATAAGAACATATATGTAAGAGAGGGATAAGAAATACACCAATAATGAACTTCTCAGACTCCAATAGAAATGACAAAACAATCAAACATATGTAATGACATGCAGTAACTATTAAAATTGAAATAAAACTACAAGTACCAAAAGAAAAAAAGAAAAGGCAGTGATGACCATGAAGCCCAAACAGATCTTGAAAATCACAAGCTTTTAGTAACCTTCCTGATCTAAAACCTACTCCCAATAACCTAAAAGAAGATATTTCTGATACATAAGGTGAGAATAATAGTATACTCATTAGGATCCTACCCATAGAAACTAATGAAAAAGATAAATAAATCGAGATAATGTATGGTAAACAACATGCGAAATAGAATCATTATCAAAAAATTTAAACTAAGTAACCATCCTCACTATGGATAATCTCACCAGGTAACATATATAAGATCATATAATTTTATAAATAATATCAAGGGTACCCAGCTACTACTTCCCCACTAGTTTGACCCTCTTCCCAAATGTTTCACATCATGAGTGTAGCACCCCAAACATTTTATGGTATGTTTCTCTTAAATACATTCAATACATAAATGTGTTCCTTTGAAAACACACTAGTTTATTTAGGATATAGTCAAAACCTATCTTTTAAATTTTAATTTTCCACTTCTATGTTTTTAATTTTGAAAAATGGTCATCTAGAGTTGTGATCAGTAAGTCATTTGGAGTCTAATAGAACAAACTTGATTTTTGGTGAATAGTAACATACCCTTATGAATAGTAAAATGAATAGTATTATGACCCTTATAAATAGTAACAAATAATTTTATTTTATTTTCTTAAGGAAATATGATTATGAGATCTTAATTAGTTTTTCAATGAGAAATAAAATTAATTGCACTTTAGGATTGTTATTTTTCGAATTAACTATGACTTTATTTAAATATGAAATTCATAATATATAGAAACTTAATTTTGAAAAATGGAGGTCATTTTTCAATTCTACACGTCGAAAAATGTTTGGGGTAAATTTTTGGGATTTTTATGAAATTCTAGAATTTTTTTATGAATAGTGAAATACGATAAAATACCGTATATACAAATTATCAATTAAATACACTATTCATGACATCACAAGTGATGAAAGGACACTTGGTTCGAACTCACATGCACTTATTACTATTATGGGTCACATGAAACAACACTATTTGTTTTCTTGTGGGAAATAATAAAATAATGAATTAAATATTCAAAATTTACCCCTCTCCTCCAGTATAAAAACCCTTCACCACTCCCTCTTCTCTTCACTCATCTAAGCCTTAAATCTCTTCAATGTTCTGCCCAATTAACCTTCCCCAATCTATCCCCACGACCAAGAAGCTTCTGGTCTTTCCAAAAGACCAAAACCCCTTCCCTTAACGAGTTTCTAAAAGAGGTTATTTCAAGAGGTAAAACACCCTTCTTTTTTATTTGGTTTCATTTCAATTTATCTTCTATTTCTATCCTCTACTCAAATCCTATTTCCAAATGATCATGATAACTGCAGTATCATCTATTTAATGGAATTATATCATGTTAATGGAAGAACCATCATAAATATTCTTACTCCCTCCCTTTTATTTTTATAAATGAAATCAACGTCCATGAGGTTTCAATTTATAGCCTTCGTGGATGATGAAGTTTCATTCTTGAATTTCTTCTTCATTACTGGTCTTGAAACCATATTTATGGTTGAACAAGAGTATAATATAATTATTATAACCTAATTATTTTTAATTAACCATTATATGTACATATAATTAAGTTATATGACAAAACTAGTTCATAATAATCCAAATATCACCGAATAATCGAAGTGGTTGTCATCAAATGATTCATACACATTCCATGTAACCAAATGAAAGAAATAAACATTATCAATTATTTATGTTCATAAATAATATATAATTTCATTTCATGAGATTTATAACCATTACATATCAACTCCATTACATAAAAACAAGTGAACCGATTATGAAAATAAAGAAAACGAACACCCCAGAACAACAAAATTCAATATAATAACTTAGAAATAAGGGTATAAATTAACTAAAAAGAATTATGATAAACTAAATACATGTAAAATATGTTCTAAAATAAGTTATTAATAAGTATAATTTCATATTCCAGTATATTAAGTTCAAGAGCGGACCACGTTTGTAGTTAAGGTAAGGGTTTTTCAACCCGAACTTCCACTTTCATTCGGGTTACTTTTATTGTCTAATTTACTCAATAAAATTATTATGTATTGTTATTTACTCCTCATAAATTATTTTTGATTATTATATATATGTTCACCAACCAGAATCCTTCCCTATTTTAAGGATAGTTACATTTTTTAAAAGAAGCTCTCAAAACTGTTTCCAAAAATACAAGCCCGATACAAGGGAATTTCTCAAATTCATATCTATTTTCAAGGGGAAGCTATAATATATTTTTGGAAACCATTATCCTTCTAAATACACACATTTTATAATGAAATAATATCTTACTTTACTTATGGTTTTATTCAAATATTTTTCAAAAAGAACTCTTCTTTTCAAAATAAAAGAGTATTTATCATAAGAATTGCTTAATGATTTTAGAAGATTATTCTCGTTTGATTCAAAACTCTTGTTGATTATTATGTATTGGTGGGGTTAAAAATTTATGATGTCATATAACATATTTTATTGAATTTTTATGATTAAATTTATTGTGGATGATCTATCCTAAAACCATCCACCATATTATTCTGAATGGTTAGTATTTATGTTCAATAATTGGGGAAAGATAGTTACATTTCATATGATAGTTTCAATAAGAATGTATATTTTTTTTATGTTTATGGGAGCTACCAAAACACATATAACATGTATCATACATCAGGTATTGTACCTCAATCCATCATAACCCACAAACTGAGTAAAGATCCTCAAGACATCACAACATATACATGTTATACCTATATAAGTCCTTAAGAAATATTTCCAGAATAAAAGTGTGTGAAATAATCAAAACTCATTACATACCTCCACAAAAATATATGGGTAAAACTAACTATCATTAATACCATCACAATTAAAAACCCAAAGAAGATATTGGATCCAAAAGGGGGTAGTCAGGCTTCAATCAACACATAGGGATATTGGAAAAAACACCCCTAGGGATGAAAATCACGGGGTTATTAGTCACCCTAACCGATAGGGTGGTGTATCATTTGAAAACAAAAACCATACATGATATAATATATCTCAAAACCACACTATGGGTATAATACATTCCAATAATCAAAAGAAGCTACAATATTATGGACTCCACAGCGCCACTACTAATATAAGATATCCTATAAGCACAGAACCATTTAAAGAGCTATATTAACTTAATTATTCATTTCATTAGTTGTAAATCATGATAATTAATTCATTAGGAATTAATTAACCATTAACATTTTCAACATTACATTAAATTAGATTCAAAAAAAATTACCATTCCCTGTAGGAATAAGAAAACTAAGTCCATGACTTCTCCAAATTATAACCTCAGTATTGTATCCCAATAAGCTCAAACCCCAAGGGATAAAACTTTATTAATTTAAAAAAATTACAACTTTCCATATTTCCATGTATTCTATGAAAAAATTCCAACATACCAGAAAATTTATACAACCAATCACATCCATCTTCCTCAAGCTATGGGGAAAGGAAGGAAGATAATCAAACAATATGACCATCAGCCAAGCAACAGATTCACAAAAGAATCCATTATTCATATCAACTGGTAAGCATCACTTCAACCCATTATGTCATCTATGGTGTCATATCTGGCACCAAAATGCATATCCTAATAAATCCCTCCTCTCCATACATTAACAAATTCCATAACATCTAGGCCCTCATACCTCACATAGCAAAAAATCCCTCTAAACTCATCCATCCCATGATGACATCAAATCATGGCCTCCTCTCCAAATATCACATGGTCTGTATCCGGAAAACATCAAAAGAAGAATGAAACCAACATAACAATTGGTCTCTTGACCCTAATGCAAAGCATTCATGATTCACACAAAATGATCCCTCACAGATCTAAAGCATAAGACAATCATCCTTTATAAGAAAACAAGATACCCAAAACCTAGAAAGGCATTACCTTTTATCATAAAACCAATTCTTATTCCCTATTTAATTAAGCGAGTTCTTATTCATAGGTTCCAACTATGATCAAACTATGAATAAATATTGAATATGATGTCACAAATTAATAAAATAATTAATTTTAGAATCGTTTAGATATTTTATCAAAAAGAATCACTATGATTCATATCTTTATTCAACTCCATTAACACATGTAAGGTCAATTTATTTAGACATTATTTCAGCATTAAGATTACAACACAAAATATTTATTAAACATGCCTCATTAATATTTTTTCATATAAATTATTAATTAATTATGGATTTATTTTGTTTACCAAATCAACATGGAAATCCACAAAAAAATATATCATAGATATAACAATATGTAGGAAAATAGTGGGAAATCTTTTATCATGGTAAAAAATAGCAACATCACCATGTGATCAATACCAATTCATTTATCTAGTTCAATTAATTATTAGGCTAATTTCATTTGCATCCAAGTGGATAAATTATAAACAATTTTTGATCACACATAAACAAAAGAGATGAAAAAAATCCACTACCTCAAAAGGGTGTCAAAATTATTCCCACAAGAATTGACCAACACTACAGATCCTAATCATCTCTCCTATTAGAAGTACATCCACCTGAGGAATTCATACCCCAACCACACTAACAAACATCCAAAAAACTCTATTAGAAACATAGAGATAATTATACATCACATGGAAGAGATGAACAATAGGAAAAAGATTGATGAAACCTCAAGAACAGAGGTACAATATAACTTGTATAGATGAAAAATTGATGGAGGGGATATATAGATTGATTTTTGGAAAAAGAATCAATAAAATGTTGAAGAGGGGGTTTCTGGGTCACCTAGAATGAGGGGAAGCTGTTGCAGGAAAAAGGGTTTGAGAAAACCATGGTGTTACATCATTTAAATATATATAGTATCAGGTATTTACATGACGTGTAATCCCATTTCATGTTATATAATCCTCAGGGTATTGTTTCCATTGAAAAACACATCTCCTTTTTATTTTTTAAACCCCGATTGATTACACACTATTATTTGATCAAAAAAGTCATCAAACCCACATTCAAGTCCTGTAAATTTTTACATGGTGTAAAATATCCTTTCATACATATTTTAGCAACCGAACTCCTCTAGGCTTCCTTTGAGCCTCCTCCGAGCACCTCTGTCATTAGAAACATTAATATGGTCGATCTATTTGGATTTAATACCTTACATTAGATAACTCTCAAAACATTATAATCCTTAAGAAACCAAAACAAACCCATTTAGGACAACCAAAAAGGGGTCATCTAAACATCCACCACGTGAGATAACTCCTAATGTTCTTACCACCACATGAGCTCATCCACCCCATTAGAGGGACAACACAAAACCATGTAACAACCACAACCAGCTCCAGAGAACTCTCTCAGGTAAGATACCATTGAAAATATAGCAATAAAAACTATAATAAATATAAATCCATCACTCAATCTATAAATTTTATAAAAACATAGAGAAAACAACATTATAAGAAAATAGATAAACATCAAACAATTAAGGGTAATGAATGTGTATCTGTGACTCCCATTCCCAAGTACTCTCCTCGAAGCCACTGTTCCAATAAAAGGAAAGAACCAAGGGGATATAATTCCTACATAAAACCTTCTCCTAGAGGTATTGGATTTATTAGGGCAATCCTTGAAGGTTTCATAATCATCAAAATTGATCTGACCCTAATCATTTATTTTATATTGATCATTAAGATGATGATAGATCAACAACATAGGAAAAAAATTGTTTATCTGGATCATCTATGGGGGAAGTTTAATCTGATACACCATGAATCCAACAAGAGATAACACCTCAAAAAGACTAATAAATTGGAGATAAACCTTACTCCCATGACCTAACCTTTTCTTCCCATGATAGGGACTCACCTTCAAGAACCCATGATCCCAAATGTCAAATTGTCGAGGTCTCCTCATATGATCAACATTGGATTTATGATGATCATTCACTCTATTAATCCTCTCCTAAATCACTTGAACCGTCTCTATCATATTCTCTACAAGTTATGGCCAAAGAATTATGGACTCTCCAACCCCTATCTTTCATAATAGAGAATGTCAAGTTCAACGATAAAAGGTGTCCAATGGAATAATACCGATGGTGGAGTGAATAATATTGTTTTAAGAGAAATCCAACTAGGGAAGGTGCCTCATCCACAAAACTAAAAAATCCAATA
The DNA here is from genome assembly GCA_963277665.1 of Viscum album. Classification (NCBI taxonomy): domain Eukaryota; kingdom Viridiplantae; phylum Streptophyta; class Magnoliopsida; order Santalales; family Viscaceae; genus Viscum; species Viscum album. The sequence continues at coordinate 31,137,347 of OY728147.1, forward strand.
CACTAGAGTGAAACTTGTCTTCAATAGTTTGGATGGTCTACTCAGTTTCACCACCTGTCTATAGATGAAGAGCAGTTCTATCGTATAGTTGAGAACAAAATTCATGATATAGTCCTATTCACACTAAGAAGGTAAAACAATGATCTCAACTAGAAATGACCATCCTTTAGAATTTGAGTCTCACCACTTCCACCAAATGTTTCTCGACAATACCTCCACTAAGGTCAAATCCATGATTGTTATAATGTGGGATGATTTTTTCAAACGATCCACTACCACCCATATAGAATCATATCCTTCCTAAGCTTGTGGTAAACTAGTAAAAAATTAAATCGAGATTTCCTCCCTCTTCCAATGTGGAAAATCTTAATACTGGATAAAACTACTAAGAAAACGGTGCTCAACCATAACCTTTTGGTAGACTAGACGTCAAGACATAAACTCCACAACTTCGTGCTTTTGCGCAAGACACCAAAACTAACCTCTCAAATCTCTACACATATTTTAAATAGCAGGATATACTGCCGATGGAGAACAATGAAAATATCTAATATCCATCTCATGCATCGAAAAAGGAATAAAAATAATTCCCTAAAACAACACTCAGTGTTCTTCATCCTCAGACCAACCATTAGAGGACTCAACACAATCAAATTGGTAACTCCAGACCTCTACCTCAAGATCCCCCAACTGGGATTCCTCTACCTATTGTAGAAGATATGACTACAACATCATTTGAAAAATAAAACCTCTTCTCCCAACCTCTCCAATATCTAGATGCAATGATTAATTATCTCCCATAACACTAGTAATCCTCTGATTCGTGCACTATATCACTACACAACTTCATTCTTAGTAAAAGAGCTACAAAATTCACCTTTCTAGGTGCATATGAAATCTCGAAGTCATAATCCTATAAGAACTCCATCCACTATTATTGATGAATTTTCATCTCATATTGGGAGAAAATATACATCAAAATCTCATGATTTGGGAAGAAAAAAACAATCACTTATGAGGCAATGTCTCCACAACATATTACAAAAAACCACCATTACCAACTCAAGATCATGCACATAATAGTTCTACTAATGGGGAGATAACTATTGTGACCCATAAGTAATGACTGATCTCTTTTACATCAGAGAACAACCCAACCCAATACATGAAGCATCACAAAAAATTTCAAACTGCAATCCTTCTATTGGAGGATAATGAATTGGATCACCTAAAAAATTCTCTTTCAGGTACTCAAAAGCTATCTAACACTGATCAAACACCATGAATGCTTGATCTATTCTATTTAGCGCTACCATAGGTGTGACGACTCATGAGAAGTTAGCTATGAACCTTCTATAATTTCTTTAAAGACCAAGAAAAATTCGCAACTGTTCCACAATCTTGGGGGATGCCTAAGAAAAACTACTTCTATATTTGATGGATCCATAACTAATCCCTACTGGGATATAATATTCCCCAAAAAAATGACTTCCCGATCAAAAAAATACCAATTTTTCAACTTCCAAAACAACTAATCATGATGAAGAACTCCCAAAATTATACGTAGATTCTCTACATGCTCATCCTCAGACCTAGAGTAAACAAGGATTTCATCAATGAAAACCACCATGAACTATCTAAGAAATCATGAAACAAAAATTCATTATACCCATCAATATTTATGATTAATTCTTCACACCAAATGGAATCTCAACAAACTAATAATTTTCATGATGACAATTGAATTCAGTATTTGGGATATTCTGGTCCTTTATATGAATTTGATGATATCCTAATCAAAAATAGATCTTTTAGAACCAACTTCCACCCTTCCTTTGAAAAAATAAACCATTAATATCTGGAAGAGTATACTATTTCTTCACCATCACTTGGTTCCAGTGATGATAATCAACACACAATTGAATGTTCCATAATAATTCTTCACAAACAAAATGGTCCACCCCATGTTAACACACACAACCAAACAAAACCACAATGTTACAGATCATCTAACATTATTCATAGCTATTGCAATGTAGTGGAAATCATCATATATTGACACATCGATATAGGTGACACGTCTGGATATAGTTCAATCTCAAATTTGATCTCTCATTAAGGGGGTAATCATACAAACTCATTTTGAATGACATAATAGCACTCTTCTATGCCCCCGAGAAACACTGACTACTAAACCTATGATGATATAAGCATCATCTCGGCCATCAAGAATGATAAGTATGGAACATGCATATAATCCATATAAGGGCCCCACTCAACAAAAAACACAAATGGATCTCCATCAGTATCGAAGAACACAACATGACTCCTAATGTAATCAATGATATCTAGGAATGAATAAAACCAATCCATTCCAAGGATTATATCAAATGGTTTTATCTAAAATCATAGGAAATCAATCCAGGAGTGGTGCTTCCCATACACTATCTCACTAAATCTACACACATAAAAAAAGTCAAATCAACTTAAAACTAACAGAGTCCCCACCAGGGGAACTGGAAGCCTCTCTACCTCAAGTACCAAATCATGGAAAATGAAATTTTATATGATGGATTTTGTCAATTATGGATCAAACAAGGCATACAACCAAGTAGAAAAAAATCAAAGGGTTCCTTGAACTACATCTGGCTCACCTAGAGCTAGCAGTGCTAAAGCCTGATGTTGACCATGACCTTCACCATTGAATCTCTAAGCATTCCAATGACCACCTTCATGGTCATAATTTTCTATATGAGAACATTAAGCATCATTAGTCTATTTTATTATTTCCATATCTACTCTCTGCTGATCCTAAACTAAAGAAACCTACAAAAACTTGCTCGACTAGAACTACATAAGCGGTGGAACCAGTAGTGGAATAGCTTTCACACACCAGCTTCTCAGAAATTTCGGCCACTCTCACTACTAATAACCTCATCCTCCATAGTAAAAACATTCATTGGATCATTTTTCATAGTAACGAGAGCCACTACACCAGATAAATGAGACACTGAGGGTTGAGAACTACTTAAGGATGATTGGAAAATATTCTTTCCAAACAAATAGAAACCCTATACTACATCATTGATTCTTGAGTAATCCTGGTGAATCCCCTTTATGGAAGATATGGTTCATGAAAACATCATATCAATGCCATATGCTCTGACCATCACCTCAAGATATGTCTTCAACAAAAATGAGTTGAACAAGTGATAGATCTCTAGAACAAAATCCTTCTTGTAATTCTTCACCCTATCCATATTTTATATAAATTTCTCTGAATCATATAACAAAAGATTCCGGAAAACGATCCCAAACTCTAGCACACTAGAGATCCCCTGTCGAAGGGTATGAAGCTCCCAGTTACTAGATTATTTAATGTTCAAAGAAATAAACATGAATCAGAACTATTCTTAGATCTTCTCTCATGAGACTTCTGACTCCTCGTGAACTCTATGGAATAAGAGCTAACACTACCTCACTTCCACACAAATCATTGTTATAACCAACATTTCATAGTGATCTTTGAAAGAATGAATCGAACTGAAGGCTATCTCAACCACCTTCTTGTAGTCCTCTATGACTATATGTAAAATAGATCTCTCATACCACAATAGACTCCAGTGGTGAAACCCTCAGCAGGACCTCCTCCAAGTTACATTGTCATAAACTTCTACTATATAGATATCTTCCGGCACAACCTACTTAATGTCGTCTAAGAGAACCTATAGAGGATGTTTACCCGGATCCATGCCTAAATAGAAAAAATAGTTGTAGCTACAAAACCTATAATATAGAACACCTTAACTTAAATTAATTGTTTTATTTTTTAAATTTTAGGTAACCCTCCCCCAAGGTCTATCCATTCAAACATAGGAGAAAAGAAGAATGGTACATTATAATTTTCTAGGTATCTACCCCTCAACAGGCATCAACATGTAAAATAGACACTGTAAGCCTAATGGTCCATGAGTCGGAACAAAGGGGTTAACAAATACTTGTTTCTAAGATGATATCCTATGTTTATTGTGCTTGTTAAACTTATCTAACACATATTCATACCATCCCACACAACATCACCTGTGTCTAAATCCAAACTCCATCTTATCCCTTAACCAATGCTATGATACAACACTATCTTTCACAAACCAGATCTCATCTCCACTATTACCGGCACCAAAACCGGATCGTGCCCAGGCCTGAAGGAATTTACATATCCCTAGACATTTCCACAAGTGTCTAGGTATCAAAAAAATATGGTTTGGGAACGATTTACCCGAGTATGAAAGCATAAAACATAGAAAAAAGAAATCAATAATAAGAATCTAAAATTTTCATGTGAAAAATTCTGAACAAAACTAGATAGGAATACATTTGTTTTAAGACACTAAAAGTTGTCCAAATAAAAATAATGACAATAAAAAGACATCCCCAAGGACTCCACATGACATGGGGGTCATCACCCGCAAGCCGTCTCCACAACTCCGCCCTAGAGATGAGGACCAACACCCTGAACCGCCATCACCCTTGGCCTTTAATTTACCTGAGTAAAACATAACAAAGTCTAAATACACCCAAGGGGTGTAATTAGTGTTTGATCCTAATAAAAATAGGATACCACCCAATTATTCCATATAGGATGCAATACAATGTGAACAATCAAGAAGTTTTAGTACGCAAAGAAAGACAGTGATAAAATCCAAGAAATGCAACTTTCAATTGAAAACAGTTTTAAAGCTAAAATTTTCAGAATGTTCACACATTTAAATAGACATTTTAGATACTATAAATTACTTCCAAAAACACCCAAATAAAAATGAAAATATCTCAAACACAATGATCAACAAAATCGGGAAAATCCCTAGGCACTAGATAGTCTCGGGCCCCATGTACCTCATACCTCGGTGTAAAGTAACCATAGTAAAATCTGTTCTCGTGTACGAGCCAATAGTAGGGAACATACCCATAACCTAGTGTTCCCTAATAATCATCCACATAGTATATTTATAGTTGTCTTTATCCAAATTCTAGGTGAAATAGGGACAAAACCCATCCAGTCCACTAGTCGTACTAGTACACATCCGCCCCACCTAGGTACCTGGGCTTCCCCATTTGTGCTCAAACAAATTCAGCATGCCACATTCATCCATTTTCAAATAAAAGCACCAATACTGGTAACTTAAAAACAATACAGTATCTATACACACTTTATACCAATTAAAACACACAACAAAACACTTGGATTTTTCATAAAACTATTTCTCAAAAACCCGCATTGTTTTGCACCCAACACTCCCTAAAAACCCCACATAGCACACTATATGCACACCTATAAGTTACAAAAACTGAATAAGAAGCCTTATAAATTTCAATTAAACCAAAAAATCAATTTTAGGTAAGCCCTATGTGAACCATGAAATGTAATCTTCGTATAACTTCCATTTTTAAACAAAGATGACACGTAAAGTTCACAAGTTCCACAATACCATTAGAACCAAGTTTCTCAGTAACAAAAAAGGGAAAAACATCAAAAAAAAGTATTTTCAGCCCTAGTACATCATAATAAAATAAAATAAAAAGTGATAGGGTATCCCCAAAAAAACCAACAAGAGAATTCTATGAAAAACCCCCAATTTCACCACAAATTGGCATTAATAATTCATTGGCATTACGAAAACCACCAAAACTATTTTTTTCTGCAACCATAAAATTAAATGAACATTAAAATTTCATAAAAATAGAAAGTAAATTCACATATATTTCATACATATGGAATCACCTACCAAATTAGTAAAAACCTTGAATCCTTTGTGCGAAAATCAAATCGCACCACTGCCGCACCAAGAGGGACCTAGATCAAACCTAAACCCACAAGAATTAGCAAAAAAAACCCAAGGATTAAAATTATGTTCGAAACCCTACCCCCCTGTTCATTTGGTACTTCAAGGAAGAGGGAATAAACCCTAATAAAAACAAATCAAAGCCTAAGAAATTTGAAAGAGGAAAGAAATGGACTCACCTGTTTGAAGTATCCTGTAGTAATCTCTCCAAAACAACAGTTTCTCAAATTGAAAACACCCAAAATTTAGGGGTTTTTAGAAAAATATGTAGGATGTAATTTAGGAACTAGAATGGAGGGAAAATAGTAATAATTGAGAGTGTTAAGAAGGGATGAAGGTACCTCTTCAATTTTTGACGATTTGAGACACCCTATGAAGTTCTTCCATAATTATCGATTTCCAAGAGCTCCAAGGAGGGGGGGGGGAAGGAAATGGGAGCGCACCTGGGATTATTAGGGTTGATAGGGAGGTGAAATCACCGAAAATTTATTATAATGAATAAGATATTAAAAGAGTAAAGAAACAATTTAAAACTGGAAAATGGGCTTTCGGGTTGGCCTAATTCTTAAATAAAAACCCAAATACCCCATTGTTATGGATTCCTAAGGGGTCCAAATTAGATTTTTGGTGTTAAAAGGTTAGGGGAGGATATTTTTTAAGTGGAATGGGTGGAAAATATTTAAAAATTAAATAGTTATAAAATAATCAAAATCGATTTTTAAATCTGGAAATGGGCTCTCGATTTGGCCCAAATCATGAAAACTCACCCTTTGCTCCAGAAATGAATGGGAAACCATTAAAACAAAGAATTAATGGAATTTAATTGAAATTTACATTTAAAAAAAGTTATGTATGTTACAATTCTTCCTACCATGAAAAATTTATATCCCGGAATGTCAACCTGAAGCTTGATCAAAGAATAGGAACAAATACTCTTTCTCAACCCATGACTTCCTCTCCCATGTCTCATGTGTATCATTAACATGATTCCAATGAACCTGAACGGTTAGAATAGACTTCCCTTGGAAAACCTTCTCTTGGGAGTCCACTATTTTCACTGGTCACTCAAAAACTAACAAGTCAGGCTCAATCTACAGTTCCTCACAACTCAGCACATGGGACGGATCCAGGTTGTATTTCTTAAACTGGGAGACATGGAAGATGTCATGGATGGATGTAAACTGAGAATTTAAGGCCAAACTATATGCCACCTTGACAATAGGCTCGGTGATCTCAAATGGGCCAATATACCACGGCGTCAGCTTCCCTTGCTTCCCCAATCGACGATGGCCCAGACAAGGGGCCACTTTCAAGAATACCCTATCACCCACAGAAAACCCTAGGTCTCGACACCTCCGGTAAACATATGATTTATGAAGACTCTGAGATATCAATAAATGTTTCCTGATTAATTTTACCTTCTCAGATGTCTCCTGCACCCGACTTGTCCCCATTAGTGAGGTCTCACCTACCTCATCCCAACACAGGGGGGACTGGAAAGGCCGACCATAGAGCACCTCAAAAGGAACCATTCAAATCGAGGATTGGTAACTGTTATTATAAGAAAACTCGACCAATCTAAAATTGGTATCCTAAGAACCTCCAAAGTGTAACGACCCAAAATTTTGAATAAATCTTGTTTCCTAATTTTGGGTGTTATTTTATTATTCATACTCAACAAAACTATTTCATTTGATAACATGAGTATAATAAAAATGAGACTGTTGGGTTTTGACTATTATATGACCGTTAGTCAGTATGACCGTTGAAAACTGAATGTTGCGACTTTTGTATCTAAATACAAGTGACCTTGGTTAATTAATATAGAAATGAGATTCAATGGCCCCATCCAGTATTCTCGGGCTTATCGAAGCCCATCTAACTGAACTTGAGAAGGAGGTAGCACCACTGGGCTTTGCTCCGGACCAAACCCAAGCTGAACTTCCTCATGTGAAGCTAGAATGGAATCTCCTTCGTGAGAAGTTCAAACTGATAGAAATCACTACTCGTTCAATGTTATCTGAGCCTCCCCTAGATTCTCTCACCTTAGCACACCTTACACTTAGGTCCTATGCTGGTGTGATAAGGGGATATGTAAGGAGACTGTAACTGCCTTTTGTAATCTTTTGTTTTAAATAAAAATTTTGATTTCTTCTTATGATGAAGTTTGTGAATTTTAAAATGTCTGGATAAATATAGGATGCATATTTTTGGTGAATTTTAGAGAAAGGATATTTAAAAAAAATGTTTATGTAAACCTTAAATAATTAAAAATTTGTAATGATTTTCAAAAAATGGTCCTCTACAATTATGTTCCGCACGAAATTTAGAGTCTAATAAGATCAACATAATTTTTGATGAATAGTAAAGTATGAATAGTGATTTTATGCTTAGGATTAGTAATGTAACCAAATGGATTAGTAATCTCACTTAAATAAAGCATTAATATAATCTAGGCACCTTGACTAAGTAATGTAATTCAATAAAATGGTTAAATAACGGTTTCATAAATTATTAGTACAGTATTAGTTTTTTTGACTAAATAGTGTTTTTTAATTAAAAATTTAATTGAAAATATTTAGAAAATTATTTTTATAAAATGGATTTCATTTTTGAACTCAGAGCATCGATATTATGTTAAGGTGATTTTTGGGGATTTTTCTGAAAAAAATGAATTTTTAGTGAATAGTGTATTTATTTAAAGATTAAATTACAAATATTTAGATAATTATTTTTATAAAATGGAGTTCATTTTTGAAATCATAACATCGATATTTGGTTAAGGTGAAATTTTGGTATTTTTCTGAGAAAGTAGAATTTTCGATGAATAGAGAAAATACAGTTTTTAAGTTACGGGTGTTTAATAACATCATTAAATGATGTATTAAGTATGTAATCAATATGGTCGACTTATGAATAGTAATATAAGGTATGAGGTGTCCGATGTGGCCAATACCATGGTAAGATACTGCGGGAAAGCCCATGGTTTTTCCAAAACCACTAATGAGGTGTCCCTTGGCCATTAATGCCCTGTCCCCTCACTTTCCCTATAAATACCCAGCCATCCTCTCATCCATTCGACTCACAAATCTCCCCCAATGAATATCTGGTCTCATTACCTCTCAAGTAGTCCTCCCAAGGTTCCCCCAAGCCCTCAAGGTCCAAATATTTTAGTTTTAAGAGTTACATTTTAAGGTAAGGGATCCTACCTCTCTCTTTCTTTTCAAGTAATCTCTTTTAAGTCATTTCTTTTATACTCCATGTTCTTATGTTGGAGGATGTTCTTTTATATTACTCTTACTACCCTTTTTATTTTCATATGATGAAAGACCCTATTTGATCTCTTCCATTCAGTATTTTGATGTTTTAAGTGGCGTCGTTAGGCTACCGAATTTTTAAGGGATTCTTTCACCCTTCTCGTTTCCAAGATCTATTTTCATGTCAAGTCTTTCATGTTCCTTTTTATTATGTTGGGGTATGATCTATATATCTATCATACTGATAGTTTATTTTCATATGATGAGAGTCCCTATTTTATCTCGTCAATTCATTTTTGTTGATGTTTAAGTGGCGCCATTAGGATACCAGATTTTTAAGGGATTCGTTCACCTTTATCATTTTTCAAAGTTCTACTTTCATGTCAAGTCTTTCAAGTTCCTTTTTATTATGTTTGGGTATGATATCTATATCTATCATACTGATATCTTATGTTCATATGATGAGAGACCCTATTTGATCTTTTCAATTAATTTTTTTCTAAGTTTAAGTGGCGCCGTTAGGCTGCCGTATTTTTAAGGGATTCGTTCACCTTTCACAATTTTCAAAATTCTACTTTCATGTCACGTATTTAAAGTTCCTTTTTATTATGTTGGGGTATTATCTCTATATCTATAATTCTTATCTTCTACATTCATATGACGAGAAACCATATTTGATCTCCTCAATTAATTTTGTTTAAGTTTAAGGGACGCTGTTAGGCTGCCGAATTTTCATAAGAGAAATCTTATTTTCGTCCTCCCTCCATGTTTTTCATTTCAAATGGTATTTCGTTAAAATTTCATTACCATGTTCATATATCCTTCATATTCTATCCCTATATTGTTTTATGGGTCATTTATGAATGTTTGACCCATGTCCTCTCTCTTTTCAATGTTTTCTAAAACCCCGAAACATAGTCGTTATGCTGCAAAATTTCTGTCTCAAAATGTCTCTCTCTTTTTCTAAAGATATTTTATTTTATTAAGTGAATACTCAAAGCTCTATCTTCTATATGGGTATTCACTTATATACCAAAATTTTCTATTTTAAATTCTGGGATTTACATACATGAGACCCACCTTCCTTTTTTGTGGGTTTTAAAGTGACACAAAGGTCGTGTCTTTAAAGTAGTTTTTAAAACGTTATGATTATGAAATAAAAACCATTTCCATTATGCTATATAGGTTTTTTATGAAATGATTTAAGATGATATATGTGTCTCACATGATAATAAATAAAAATTTAAGGGTGCACCCTAAGAGCGCTCCAATGCATTGGGTAAAGACTTAATCTCTAGAGACGACCATTTAGACTGATACATTGGTGAATAACCTTGGTAATTTTTATTGACACCTTGGGGATGGACCTTGGTGAAATGGAAATGATTGCCCTTGTTAAATGTTTTAGCCACATCTTCATGTTATGAAAAACTTTATTTTTATTATGATATGTCTCGTGATTTCATTCTCATACCTTAAATTTCTTTTCATTACTTTATTGATTTATCTCAATTTCACGTGTTAAATGTTTCCCTTGTTTCCATTACTGGGCCTTCTGCTCACCCTTTCTTTTGATGTATGTACCCAGGTTATGAGATGCAGTAATGAACCTAGGATGAACATAATGATAATACTTTCAAGTGTTTAAGAAGAATGTGTATTATGTTCCTGGTTTCCAAGACACTAAACCTTAAAGATCCTCAGTTTTGTAAAATGTAATGAGAAGTTATGTTATAAAAAGGCGGGATTCTATAGTTGGTATCAAAGGATGGTTCAGTTATTTGTGGAAATTAGGATATGAAAACTTTAGGAAGAACCCTATAGAAAAGTTTAAATATAGGAAATCTTCTTGGTATTTTGGTGAGTATTGAGTAAGGGGTTTCCAAGCAAATACATCTTTGTCTGGAGAAGAGCAGGTAGAGGTGTCTCTGGAACATATGTACATAGGGGTAAAACCTGAAAACACCTCTTTGAGCTATACTCGAACGAGAACTGGTACACGACAACGGGCCTTGCTTTACTCTTGGTTACGAAACTTCCGGGGGATATGCTTTGGTAAATTCATAAACTTAGTATGAACCATTATTAAAGGAACAAAGATAAAATAAAATAAAGATTCTCATAAGAATATATTATCATGGATAACCTAGATTGGGACCTAGGGGATCACAATTTATGGTATACGTTTCTTTTACAAGTTTATCTTTCTATGCTTTAAGTTTCCTTTTAATGATTTTTGGCTAAGTATTTAATCCCCTAATTTTACTTTCTTTTCATAGTTAATGGCAGGAAATGGAAGAACATGTCCCAACAACCAATGTGATAGGAAATGTGACGATTTCCATATTAATATGACAGAGATGATTAGGGGATTAAAAGATGATTATTATTTTGGAAGACGTTCACTATTTTGGGAACCCTATTTGATAAAGGTAAATAGATTACTACGGTATTTTCTTTGAGGAGTAAATGATGACTTATAATTTGAAGAATCGATGAATTTAAGGTGGACTTATAGAAATTTAGGGTACCAATGGAAATGATTAACATATCTTTGGGTAAATATGTTTAGGTTAGTTACTTTTTTTATAAGATGTTAGGAGTGGTTGATATTGTTTGGAGGTGAATGATAAAGTTTACCTTGGATGACTATGTTATCAAATACTTCTTGTATTTGGGTTTCAATCTTAGTTTGGTTTATTTTGAGGATTTTTAAGGACAGTTCTTTACGGAATAGTCTATGATGAACTTTGGGTAGTACCGTGGAGATTTGAATATTTAAAGTAGTTTCCCTTCCTCTGGGGTTCTTTATTTTGGAAGATTTGTTTTATCTTACCCTTTATGTTTTTGGGATAATGTTTAAAGATAGAAGAAACAGATAGTTAATATTTGGTGGATTATGTGATTCTCTATAAGATGATTCTTGTGCTTTGATGAGACCAAGTAGTTTTGAATGCTCATCTTTTGGAGAAAATATTAGTTTTGGTAGGAACTTATTAAAGGATGAAAATCTACTTGAAGGTAGGTATATTTCCTTATGTTTTTATTCTATGTAGTAAATTAATTCCTCAAAACTATGAAAAGAAACGTAAAACAAAAACATTTTCTGTTAACGTTTCCTACTGGGTAATCAAAGATCGTTTATACACATCATATGTTTGTGATTTTCTTATTGTTAACTTTATCCTAATCATGTTTTCTATCACTCTCCCTCAAAACTTGACCCTTTGTTTTGTCTTCCATATCCATGTTTTCCTTCATGGAATCCTAGTATGGGTTAACTCAAGTGGCCTTTGTACTTCCTTTATTTCCTGTAAAGTAATAGTGTTACTGACTCTTTTTCCGATGTGGTACATTCAATGAAATTTCAAAACCCAATTTTAAAAATTGTGCGGATGCAATTTCTTATGAGGGGAAGATTGTAATGACCTGAAATTTTGAATAAATCTTATTTCCTAATTTTGTGTGTTATTTTATTTTTCATAATCAACAAAACTATTTCGTTTGATAACATGAGTATAATAAAAATGAGACTGTTGGGTTTTGAATATTATATGACCGTTAGTCATTATGACCGTTGAAAACTGAATGTTGTGACTTTTGTCTCTAAATACAAGTGACCTTGGTTAATTAATATAGAAAGGTGATTTGATGGCCTCATCCAGTAGTCTCGGGCTAATCGAAGCCCATCTAACGGAACTTGGGAAGGAGGTAGCACCACTGGGATTTTCTCTGGACCAAACCCAATCCAAAATTCATCACGTGAAGATGGAACAGAATCTCCTTCGTTGGAAGTTCAAACTGAATGAAATTACTACTCGTGCAATGTTATCTGAGTCTCCCTCGGATTCTATCACCTTAGCACACCTTACACTTATGTCCTATGCTGGTGTGATAAGGGGTTACTTAAGGAGACCGTAACTGCCTTGTGTAATCCTTTGTTTTAAATAAAATATTTATTTCTTATTATGATGAAGTTTATGAATTTTCAAATGTCCGGATAAATATAGTATGCATATTTTTGGTGAATTTTAGAGAAATGATATTTTAAAAAAATGTTTATGTAATCCTTAAATATTTAAAAATGTGTAATGATTTTCAAAAAATGGTCTTCAACAATTATGTTCAGTATGAAATTTAGATTCTAATAAGATCAACTTAATTTTTGATGAATGGTAAATTATGAATAGTGATTTTATTCTTAAGATTAGTAATGTAACCAATTGGATTAGTAATCTCACTTAAATAAAGCATTAATATAATCTAGGCACCTTGATTAAGTAATGTGATTCAATAAAATGGTTAAATAATAGTTTCATAAATTATTAGTCAATTATTAGTTTTTTCAAGTGAATAGTGTTTTTTAATTAAAAATTTAATCAAAAATATTTATAAAAATATTTTTATAAAATTGATTTCATTTTTGAACTCAGAGCATCAGTATTATGTTAAGGTAATTTTTGGGGATTTTTCTGAAAAAAATGAATTTTTGGTGAATAGTGTATTTATTTAAAATTTAAATTAAAAATATTTCTAAAAATATTTTTATAAAATGGAGTTCATTTTTTAAATTAGATCATCGATATTTGGTTAAGGTGAAATTTTGGGATTTTTCTGAGAAAGTTGAATTTTCGATTAATAGTGAAAATGCAGTTTTTATGTTACGTGTGTTTAATGACATCATTAAATGATGTATTAAGTATGTAATCAATATGGTCGACTTATGAATAGTAATATAAGTTATGAGTTGTCCCAATTGGACAATACCATGGGCAAATACCATGGGCAAGCCCATGGTTTTTCCAAAACCACTAATGAGGTGTCCCTTGGCCATTAATGCCTTGTCCCCTCACTTTCCCTATAAATACCAAGCCATCCTCTCATCCATTCGACTACCAACTCCCCCCCAACGAAGCTCTGGTATCATTACCTCTCAATGAGTCCTCCCAAGGTGCCCCCAAGCTTTCAAGGTCCCAACCTTTGAGTTTTAAGAGTTACGTTTTAAGGTAAGGGATCCTACCTCTCTCTTTCTTTTCAAGTAATCTCTTTTAAGTCATTTCTTTTATGCTCCATGTTCTAATGTTGCAAGATGTTATTTTATATTCCTATTACTGACCTTTTCATTTTAATATTATGAGAGACCCTATTTTATCTCTTCTATTCAGTATTTTGAAGTTTTAAGTGGCGCCGTTAGGCTGCCGAATTTTTAAGGGATTCTTTCACCCTTCTCGTTTTCAAGATCTATTCTCATGTCAAGTATTTAATGTTCCTTTTTATTATGTTGGGGTATGATATATATATCCATCATACTGATATTTTATGTTCATATGATTAGAGACCCTATTTGATCTCTTCAATTCATTTTTTTATGTTTAAGTGGCGCCGTTAGGCTGCCAGATGTTTAAGGGATTCGTTCACCTTTCTCATTTTTCAAAGTTCCACTTTGATGTCAACTATTTCAAGTTCCTTTTTATTATGTTGTGGTATTATATCTATATCTATAATACTTATATTTTATTTTCATATGATTAGAGATCCTATTTTATCTCATCAATTCATTTTTGTTGAAGTTTAAGTGGCGTCGTTAGGCTGGTGTATTTTTAAGGGATTCATTCACCTTTCTCAATTTTCAAAGTTTTACTTTCATGTCAAGTCTTTCAAGTTCATTTTTATTATGTTGGGGTATTATATCTATATCTATCATACTTATCTTATACTTTCATATGACGAGATACCCTATTTGATCTCTTCAATTCATTTTGTTAAAGTTTAAGGGACGCCGTTAGGCTACCGAATTTTCATAAGAGAATCTGATTTTCATATTCCCTCCATGTTTTTAATTTCTAATGGTATGTCTTTAAAATTTCATTAACATGTTCATATATACATCATATTCTATCCCTATACTGTTTTATGGGTCATTTATGAATGTTTTACCCATGTCCCCTCTCTTTTCAATGTTTTCTAAAACCCCAAAACATAGTCGTTATGCTGCAAAATTTCGGTCGCAAAATGTCTCTCTCTTTTTATAAAGTTATTTTATTTTATTAAGTGAATAATAAAAGATCTCTATTATATATGGGTATTCAAATATATACCAAAATATTTTATTTTAAATTCTGGGGTTTACATACATGAGACCTACCTTCCTTTTCTATGGGTTTTAAAGTGACACAAAGATCATGTCTTTAAAGCAGTTTTTAAAACGTTATGATTACGAAATGAAACCCATTTATTCTATGCTATATGGGTTTTTTATGAAATGATTGATGATGATATATGTGTCTCACATGATAATAAAGACAAATTTAAGGGTGCACCCTGATAGCGCTCCAATTCATTGGGTAAAGACTTAATCTCTAGATATGGCCATTTAGACTGATACCTTGGTGAATAACCTTGGTAATTTTTATTGACACATTGGGGATGGACTGTGGTGAAACAGAAATGATTTTCCTTGTTAAATGTTGTAGGCCCATCTTCAAGTTATGAAAAATGTTATTTTTATTATGATATGCCTCGTGATTTCTTTCTCATACCTTAAAGTTCTTTTCATGAATTTATTGATGTATCTCAAGTTCACATGTTTAATGTTTCCCTTGTTTCCCTTACTGGGCCTTCTGCTCACCCTTTCTTTTGATGTATGTACCCAGGTTATGAGATGCAGTAATGAACCTAGGATGAACATAAGGATAAGCCTTTCAAGTATTTAAAAAGAATGTTTTTTTTCATGTATTATGTTCCTAGTTTCCAAGACACTAAACCTTAAAGATCCTCGATTTTGTAAAATGTAATGAGAAGTTATGTTATAAAAAGGCGGGATGCTATACAAAGTCTAGGAAATATGCACGGAGCATGTCCTCGACAATGTGATTTTCCCGCTCTTTCTGACCATCCTTCTGAGGATGGTATGTTGTGATCATCTTAATCTAGGACCCCAAGGCCTTCTAATGTCCTTCCCAAAATCGAGAAGTGAAGCGTGGGTCTCTTTCTGAGACAACTTCTGATGGTACGCCATGGAGTCTCACCACTTCCTAAAGATACAAATGGCCCAACTCATCCACTTTAGTTGTATCTTTTATTGGAATGAAGTGGGATGATTTTTTACAGACGATCAATCACCACCAAAATGGAATTCTTACACTGAGGTGTACGAGGTAAGACAACAATGAAGTCCATGGCGTCCTCTTCCCACATCCAGGTAGGAATGGGTAGTGGTTAGAGTAAAACGAAGGGCCTTTGGTGCTCCTCCTTCACCTGCTAACATGTGTAGCATCTTGAAAGAAAGTCCGCTATGTCCCGTCTCATACCAGGCGACCAAAACTGCTGACAGACATCATAATACATCTTAGTGGCACCCAAATGGACATCCCACTGAGACTGGTGGATATCCCGCATCACCACCTTACGCAAAGATAACGACACTACTGAACGGCCCTTAAAACACAAGATGCCCTCGAGAGATGACGACCAATCAGAGGATGTCTCCCCACCATGAAGAAACTGCTTTGACTGCTGGAAAAGCTATTCATTGGGCTTTTCCAGCTGAATCAACTCCCACAGAGAAGGATTCAACTAGACGCTCACCAAGAATGCCCCTCCAATGTGTTCCCTAGTCTCCACATGCATATGAGAAAAGAGCTCCATCAAAGTTCACTCATCACTGGACATACCTAAATCCTTCACTAGAACTCTTCTGCTCAATGCGTCGGTCACCAAATTACCCTTTCATGGGGTATAGACAATGTCAAAGTCAAACCCCTGCAGGTACTCTATCCAACGATGTTGCCTCAAGTTGAGGTCCTTATGCGAGAGGATATAGGGCAAGATTTTGTGATCAGAGTAGACCACAAACATCTCTCCAAAGAGGTAGTGATGCCATGAATTCAAAGCATGCATCACCGCTGCCAACTCCAAGTCATGGGTTGTGTAGTTCTTTTCGTGTGGTCGGAGATGGCGAGAGCCATACGCCCCCACGTGATCATCCTACATAATCACGCACCCAAGACCCATACCTGAAGCATCATAATTGACCACATATCCCTCTCCAGCCTCCGGAAAAATCACTAAGAGGGCAGTAGTCAACCGCCTCTTCATCTCCTTGAATGATGCCTCATATTCTAGACCCCATACAAACTTCACCCCTTTTCGGGTGAGCGCTGTCATCGGTGAAGCAAGCCGAGAGAAATCCCGAACGAATCACTGGTAATAACTAGCCAGGCCTAGGAAACTCCTGATCTCAAACACATTTTTTGGATGCTCCCATGACATAACCACACTAATCTTCTCGGGGTCCACTGAAACCCCCTGCACAGAGATCACATACCCAAGAAATTTCACCTTCAGGATCCATAATGTGCACTTTGAGAACTTTGCATAGAAGAAATGATCTCGTAAAGTGCCCAAAATGATCCTCAAGTGATGTTCATGTTCCTCCTCAGAGCCAGAGTATACTAGAATGTCAACCACTAACACCACAAAAAAGGAATCGAGGTACTAATGGAACACCCTATTCATAAGTTCCATAAAGACTGCTGGAGAATTAGTCAATCCGAAGGGCATGACCAAATACTCAAAGTGGTCATACCTACTTCGGAAGGCTATCTTTGGGATATCTGACTCCTTCACCCTAAGTTGATGATACCCTGAACACAAGTCTATCTTTGAGAAACATTTTTCCCCCTTCAACTGATCAAACAATTCATTTATTCTGGGAAAAGGGTATTTGTTTTTAATTGTTACCTTATTCAGCCTCCGGTAGTCAATGCAGAACCGGAGGGATCCATCATCCTTTTTCGTGAACAACACAGAAGCGGCTAGAGGAGAGATACTCAGGAAAATGAATCCTTTGGATTATAATTCATCTTGATATATCATTAATTCCTTCAGCTCGATGGGGGCCATGAGATAAGAGGGAATAGATATTAGCTGTCTTCCCGGCGCCAGATCAATCATAAACTCCACATCCCGCTCTGGGGGAAAACCTAAAAAATCATCCGAGAATACCTCCGAAAACTCATTCAATACATGAGGTAGTTCACCTTCTTGGGAAAGACCATCCTCTAGCATGAGATAAGATAACTGGAAGATAACACTTCCCTACTCTGGGAGTTGAGGCCCTGCGCGACCTGAATGAGGATCCCATTCTACATGAAAAAACTGTCGACTCCCATCAGGTGCCGTGAATTTCACACGCCTTCCGTAGCAATATATGTGTGCCTGGAAGTGTACTAGACAATATATGTCAGTTATTATGTCAAACAGTTCCATATCTAGAACCAGGAGGTCCCACTCAATCTAAACCCTTGACACGGAAAGCGCACATGAGGGGCACTTGAGGCCCTGCTCCTTCTTCTTTCCCAGCGGTGTCACCAAATCCATCGCAAATAAATCAACTCAGTTGGAAAACTCATCATGTCCACAAAATGGGCAGAAATAAATGAAATAGAGGTGCCAGTATCAAAAAGTGCAGTAGTTATAGAAGATGTGATCAAAACGGTACCTTGAACCATCGACAGTCTCGCCTCTGATCCTGCTGGTTCCTGATCCACTACATGGAGATATCCAATATTTTCCTGAGGAAGAAAACTAGTCTATGGATGTGCCCTGAACTGGATCTATGGATAAGATGATCCATCCCAACCACCATGACCGCCAAATCGAGATCCTCCAGTCCTTGACAGCTCGGACTATGCTGGCACTCCTCTTGAAGCCACTGACCCTGCCCCACTTGGGAGTGGACGTTCCAAACCACAGAAGTGATGAAAATGACCCATAACTCCACACTGGTAACAAGGCTTCGCAGGAAGTGGACATGCTAGTCGGATATGACCCTACTTCCCACATTGGTGGCACATGACCGATCTCGCATCAGAAGACATAGAAAGAAAACATCCTTGAAGAGTGTCCTGAACTTCCCCCTCCTTTCTTCACATGATCCTTCTGCTTCCTTTTCTTACCTGAGGAGCTTCTACTACCCACTACTGATACTAAACCAAAGAAACCAGCCCTGCCTTTCCTATCAATATCCACCATGCACGCTCGATCAACGACCTCAGCATAGGTCCTCAGCTTAAATAAGAACACCTGGGAGTATATCTCTGGTCGCAAGCCTTTCTCAAACCTCTTGGCCTTCGCCTGCTCATTGGAGACGATTTCTAGAGCATACCAAACCAACTCAGTGAAATGGTTGGTGTACTCCATCACAGATAGATTTTCCTGAATGAGGTCCATGAACTCTCTAGACCTAGCGCAAGACAACACCTCAGGTCAGTACTGTTCATTGAAGATAACCTTGAAATATCCTCAGTGAATCTACTCATTATTCCCAATATGAATCACTAACTCCCACCACTTACGGTTGGGATCCTCCAATAAAAAGAAAGCACACATCACCCTGATGTCCTTGGGTATTTCTAGGAACTCAAATATATGCTCGATCTTCTCGAGCCATTCCTCTTCATCTTGGGGTTCTGTGCTACCTCCAAAAAGTCGGAGGCTTGTTTTTCACAAACTCCTAAGCTTTATCTTTTCTAGTACCTATATCTTCTTCCGTAATATGAATAAGAGAATAATATGGTCCTTTTACCAAAGCTTGGATAGCCCGAACCATAGCCTCCATGAGCCTCTGATCAATTGGTGTGGGAGAACTCTCTCCAGCTTCCTCCTATGGGCGTGTGGTAGCTTTCTGGAGAGTCATGTTGCTACAAAATGAAACAGTTACAAAAAAATAGTCAATACCAAAATTATGAAAATTTTAATCAAATATAAATAAACTAAACACATTTCAGTAATAAAAGAAACAACTACTCTATATCCACCTGATGTCCATATGTGGTCTGCGGCCCACATGTCTCACCTGGAAGTGAATTCAATCCGTAAATTCCAAAATCTCCCGGTGAATCAAGGTCTGCCATGAGAGGTGCGGGGTAGGCACCCTACTCAAAACCAAAACCCTAAGCCCTGACAATCCTATCTCTTGTCTATTCCGACTCATCCCAAAATAGGAATATAACCTAAAAACATTAACCTCCTATGATACCATTTTTCACGAATTGGATCAGGTCACCCCTATTACTGACACCAAACTCGACTTGTGCCAAGACCCGAAGGGCATTCCCTATCCCCATTGGCTGGAACAAGTGACTGGGTATCAAAAAAATCTGGTTTGGGAATGATTTACCCAAGTATGAAAGCATAAAACATAAAAAATAAATCAATAATAAGAATATGAAATTTTCATGAAAAACAATTATTAACAAAACCAGATCAGAATACATTTGTTTAAAGAAACTGCAAGTGGTCAAAATAAAAATAATGAAAATAGAAATACATCCCCAAGGACTCCACCTGACAAGGGGGTCATCACCCACAAGCCGTCTCTACAACTCCACCCCAGCGATGAGGACTAATACCCTGAACCGCCATCACCCTTGGCATTTCCTTTACCTGAGTCAAACATAACAAAGTATAATTACACCCAAGAGGTGTAAGTAGGTTCTGAGCCTATGATCAATAGGATACCACCCAATGATTCCAAAGAGGATGCGATACAATGTGAAAAAGAAATCAGTTTTAGTACGCAAAGAAAGACAGTGATAAAATCCATGAAATGCAACTTTCAATTGAAAACAGTTTTCAAGCTAAAATTTTCAGAATGTTCACACATTTAAATATAAATGTTATCTACATTAAAGTACTTCCAAAAACACCCAAATAAAATGGAAAATATCACAAACAAAATGAGCAACAAAATCTGGAACACCCCTAGGCACTAGATAGTCCCGGGCCCCTTGTACCTCATATATCGGTGTAATGAAACCATAGTAAAATCCATTATCATGCATGAGACACTAGTAGGGAACATAAACATAACCTAGTGGCCCCCAATAATCATCCAAATAGTTTAGTTATAGTTGTCATTATCCAAATTCTAGGTGAAACATGGACAAAACCCATCTGGTCCACTAGCCGTACTATTACACATCCGCCCCACCTAGGTACCTGGGATTCCCCCTCTGTGCTCATAAAAATTCATCATTCCACATGAATCCATTTTCATATAAAAATACCAATACTGGTCACTTATAAACAATACAGTATCTATACACACTTTATACCATTTAAAACACACAACAAAACACTTTGATTTTCCATAAAACAATTTCACAAAAACCTGAATTGTTTTGCACCCAACACTCCCTGAAAACCCCACATTGCACACGATATGAACACCTATAAGTTACCAAAACTGAATAGGTAACCTTATAAATTTCAATTAAACCAAAAAATCAATTTTAGGGCATCCCCATGTGAACCAAGAAATGTAATCTCTGTAAAACTTCTATTTTTAAACAAACATGACACTTAAAGTTCACAAGTTCCACAACACCATTAAGACCAAATTTTGTAGAAACAAACAAAAGGGATAAAAATTAAAAACAATATTTCCAGACCTATTACATCTTAAAAAAAAAATAAATAGTGATAGGGAATCCCCAAAATAACCAACAAGAGACTTCCCTGAAAAACCCCCAATTTCACCATAAATTTGCATTAAAAAATCATTTGAATTACGAAAACCACTAAAACTATTTTTTTGCAGCAACCATAAAATTAAATGAACATGAAAATGTCATAAAAACAGGAATTAAATAAACATAGATTTCATACATATGGAATCACCTACCAAATTAGTTAAAACCTTGAATCCTTTGTGCGAAAATCAAATTGCACCACCGCCGCACCAAGATGGACCTAGATCAAACCTAAAACCACAGGAATTAGAAAATAAAACCCAAGGTTAAACCTTAGGTTCAAAACCCTACCCCTTAGTCATTTGGGACTTCATGGAAGAGGGAATAAACCCAAATAAGAACAAATGAAAACCTATGCAATTTGAAAGATAGAACAAATGAACTCACCTACTTGGAGTATCCTGAAGTAATCACTCCAAAAAATAGTAGATGAAATTGAAAATAGCCAAAATTCAGGGGTTGTTAGAAAAAGATTTAGGAGGTCATTTAGGAACTGGAATGGAGGAAAAATATTAATAATTGAGAGAGTTATTAAGGGATGAAATTACCTCTTCAATTATGGACGATTTGAGAGACCCTAAAATGTTAAGCCCTAATTAGAGATTTCAAAGAGCTCCAACGAGGGGGGAAATTAAATGGGAGAAGCACTAGGATTCTTAGGGTCAAGAGGGAGGTCGAATCACCAAAAATTTATTTATAACGAATACGATATTGAAAACTTAAAGAAACAATTTAAAACTTGAAAATGGGGTTTCGAGTTGGACCAATTCTTAAATAAAAATCCAAATACCCCATTGTCATGGATTCCTAAGGGGTCCAAATTGGATTTTTGGTGTTAAAAGGTTAGCAGAGGATATTTTTGAAGTGGAATAGATGACAAATATTTAAAAATGAAACTGTTATAAAATAATAAAAATCGGTTCTTAAATCTGGAAATGGGCTCTCGATTTGGCCCAAATCCTGAAAACTCACCCTTTGCTGCAAAAATCAATGGGAAACCCCTAACACAAAAAATTAAAGTAAATAAAATGAAATTAACCATTAAAATATGTTATGTATGTTAAAATATCAGAACCACATACCAAAAATGTGTACCCCTCCTAGGTTGGAAAAGGGAGAAGAGAGATAGTGACTCCCGAGTTCCACCCCAATAGGCCCTGAGATGGAGAAAATCACTATGGATATGATAAACACATACATGGGAGGAATTACCTTATAAGAGAACACATGAAAAATATTGGGATGAGAAAGACACTAATAAACCCCTAAAGGGGATATAATATATAATATAAACCAAGAACACATATGTAATGACATGTAATAACTACTATAACTGATGGAAAACTACATGTACTAAAAGGAAAAAAGTAATGTTGGGGGTGGCCATGAAGCCGAAATAGCTCCTTCAAACCATGATCTAGTACTAACCATCCTAATATCCAACCTTCTCCCAAAGACCTAAAATACGTGATTATAAATACCTAGGTTGAGTATAATTTTATACTCCTTAGGATCCCCCTCAAAGCCAATCATGAAAAACATTAATAAATCATTCTAAGGAACACTAAATAATAAGTTAAGATAACTCTTCACCTAAATAGGTATAAAATTTTCTCATCATCACCATGGATACTCACAACATGTAATGCATATAAGAGCATATAATATAACAAAAATTATCAAGGGCACCCCACTTCTACTTACCAATTATTTTTTCACCGTACCGTAATGTTTAATGTCCTTAGAATCTCTCTCCATGAAGGATAGCCCATAGAAACCTAGTATAGGAACCACAACATTCACCTCGTGTGACACAACACTACATCTATGAAGACAAAATTAAACCGGTACTTTTTTGGACTCACCACAACCCATATAACCTATATCTTATATCTGGTATTATTCCTCAATCCATAACAACCCTTACAACGAGAAAGGATCCTCAATCCAATACAGACTATACATGTTATACAAATAGTATTCCATTGGAAACTAAATCTAGAATACATATATGTGAAATAACAATAATCCATTACATCCCTCTAGACACATATATGGGAAAAAGTAACCTTCATGCATACAAGCACTAGTAAGTACCAAGTGAAGAGAGAATGTCCCGAAGGCGGTAGTCATCCATCCATCCTCCCAACGAAATATATAAGAAAACGCACCCTAGTTGGAATATTTGGGTGTCCAACCTCCCTAAACGATATGGTGGAGTAGTGTATAAAAACACAAAACATAATGGTATAATATATCTCACAACCACACTATAGTCAAAACATAGTCTTAGAATCAACTACAACTAACATCTCTCAGACTCCTGAGTCCTCCTACTAAGACCATATATCCTATAAGCACACAACCATTAAATAGATACATTTAATTACGTAATTAATTTCATCAGTTTCATTTTTGGTTAATTAATTCATTAGAAATTAATTAACCATTAAAAATTTACACATTACATTATAGAAGCATCATAAAAATGTTTCATAACCTCCAGGCATATGAAAATTGAGTCCATGACTTCTCAAAATTATAACCTCAACATTGTATTTGAGAAATATCCAACACCATGTTTTAATTTTTTTCATTTATTAACGTTATCACCTTCTATATTATCATGTATTCTAGGAATACATCCTAATCTACCCAAAATTTTATAGAACCAATAAAATACTTATACTTCAAGTAGTGGTGAAAGTAATGACGATAAATAAAAACCTATCCATCATCCAAACATCAGATTAAAAAAAGCATCCAAGTTTCATATCAATGGGTAATACCCGCATCAACATGTTCTATCAATTTTGATGTTCTCTCCAAAATCTACATTCATATCCCGATGAATATCACCACCACATGTATTAACTACTAAAAATATGGGACTCCCTACCCCATATACCACAACATCCCTCCAAGATCATCCATTATAGGCTCACGTCACATCTGGGACACCACTCCCCAAATCAAACATTGTTATCTTGTGTACATCACAAGTAACAAAAAACAAATATAACAACCAGGATCTTGAACCTGATGCAAGACATTTATCCTTCATACACAATAATCCCTCATTTCTCCAAAGCACAAAATTTATTTCATTTCAAGAGAATGAAAAACTGATATCCTTCAAAGGCATTATATTTTATCACCATACTGATTCAGATTTCATCTTGAATTAAACGATTTATTATTCATAGGTTACAAATATAGGATAACTAAGTAGAAATCTAGAAAAATCTGTCAAAAATTAATAACCAATTAATATTACATTAAATTAATTGTTTTATCAACAATTATCAACATGATTCACATCCATTAACACAAGGAAGGTAAATTGATTTAGACATGCTTTCAGTAATATGATTACAACACACCAGATTCATTAAACATTCCTATTTAATATTTCAACCAATTAATTATCAATTAATTCGTGATTTATTTTTTTTACCAGTTCGAAATTCTTATACAAGCATAAAAAGAACATCATTGATATCCAAAAATCTAGAAAAACAAGAGGCAAACCATTATCACATTACAAATGAACAACATTTCCAAGATATCAATACCAATTCTTTAATCCAATTCAAGTAATTATTAGGTTTATTTCATTAAAATATAAGGGGATTAATCATGATCAATTTAAAATCACATATAAATAAAAGAGAATAAAAAAATCCCCAACCTCAACATGGTGTCAACACTATTCACATGAGAATAGACCCATGATGCTGATCCTGATCCCATCTCCCATAAGAATTATATCCACCTCCTGAAGTTTCCCCACAATCATGCAAAAAACTATCAAAAAACTCCAGTAAAAACATATAGATCATGTGATTTCAAATTAAAATAAGGAAAGATAGGAAAAATATGGAATAAAACACAAAAATAGAAGTATAACATACCTCGTAATAAATAAAAATCAATAGAGGGAAGCTATATATCGATCGCTGACAAAGGAATCAAAAATACATTGAATAGGGGGCTTCAGGGTCGTATGGAATTACAGAAATCCACTACAGTCTATAGAGTTTTAGAATACCATTATTCCAAATCATTTAATAATATACAACATACAGGAATAACATGGCTTTAATCCAATTTCACATCATGTAATCCCTGGGGAATGGTTTCCACTAAAAAAATATCGCCTTTTTATTTTGTAAACCCTGATTCATTACATGTCATGATCTAATTATCACAAGCTATGAAACCCACTTTCACATCATGTAAATTTTTACACTACATGAAATCTTCATGCTTCCATATTTTAGCAGTTGAACTCTTTTATACTTCCTATGAGCCTCATTCAAGATCCTCAATCCTTTGAAACACACCATGGGTTGATCCATGTGGATCAAGTCCCTTAAACCAAAAAATGATGAGAATGTTGAAGATTTTGAGGTAGATAAGAAGTAGTTTAAAAAAATTGTTCATGTTCATGGAATCACACATATTGTTTAAATCAATATCATAATTTAAATAATTATATTCTTACTAGCAAAGATTTCATGTTTTGATAGTTGAAAAAAGGAATATAATTTGGGATACAATCTCTTGAGATGTTTTACTCAAGGATATGATATCATTTATAGTTGAATAACCTCATGGTGAAAATATGGTAGGCCCAAAAACTAATGTCGTGACTCATTAGAAAAGTGATATTTATCTTGTGGGAGCTAACAAGGTACATTATAAAATTGGATCTACTGCAAGTGGGAGTTTTTTAATAGTGGGTTTCTTAGACCCAACACGAAGAGTACATTTTATTACCATATCATGTATATAGTAATATATATATATGATGTATTCTTACCATATAGTGTATATATTTCTCCATCCATTACTTAATAGTAATTTCCAATGATTAATTGTCATATCAAAATGTTATAACAGACCTATGACTATAATGTGAACCTCAAGATACTATGTCAATAATCTAAAACAATGGAAATATGGGCTACATACAACTTACATAATGGAAATAGTTTTTTTGACAATCAATTGTTGGGGGATGATAAGAATGGATAATTATTCTCATGAAGTTCATGAATGGTGTTCTATAGTAGTGTGATCATAATGTTAAACCCACCAATATGAACACCACATGTTTTGGGTATCATTGGATTTTACTATCTATAGACATGTGTAATGGTCTCCTAACTTGAGATCATTTATAATATGTGTCATTTGATCACATAAATTGAAGCAACGAGAAAACATTGATATTTAAATTAGGGTGAGGTAACTTGTGTTGGGTGAATCATTTGTATTATGGAATGGGTTTATTTTTCAAAATAATATTTCTCACTTCTATATAAAGGATGTAATATTTCTCAAAATTCATTGATCAGGATGGTAGTGTCCTGATAAATCCATGGCCATGGTAGTGCAAGGAAAATCCATCCAGTTAGATCAAAAAATAATAAATCAAGAAAAGGACAATGACATAGATCTGTGTCATACATTATAATATATTTAAAGACAATGAGATTATATTACGTAGTTCCTATTAATAGGTTGGGTTTCATTGATATGACTATACTTACTTATTTAGGGGCCTTAATGGTAAGCTAGAATCTACTCTTGGCCTATGAATGTTATTCACTACTATCGAGATAAGGTCCGAGAAGGCCACACACAATAGCATATTCAAAAGTCTTCCCTATTCTACTGAATGGGGATTTTTGGAAATGGTGGGCCCTCCCACTAAGGTATGGGTTTTTTACAAGGATGTACGATCACAAAAGGAATAAATAAATTCATATTATTCAAGATAATAAAAATTGATATTGAATTTATTTATTTATTATATATATTATTTTAACAGATATTAATTTAAAATATTCAAGGTCCATTTAATATTTGCAGGAATAATGATTCAATTTAATCACTTGGGTTTTATCACGTAATATATTTATTATATTTAAATAACATGATAAATATATAAATGTTAATTATGAATTAGTACAATAGTAATTATATGTCACTTATTTAGCGATAAATAAATATTCAGGTAATGAGAGTATATTTTGGATAGTTTTTAATTCACTATAAAAAGAGGATAGAGACCTTATGATAAATATTTTTCACTTAACAATTGTGATAGTGTTTCTATCCGCTTCTATCTCCCGATTTCAAAAGATAAATTCTCTATTTTCATGATATCGGTCATAGTTATTTATCATGTATTGAAGGAATAGAGCAGTGGTGATTGTCAGGACATTGAAGGAGTATTCGAAACTCTGCGCTAGTACTGGGATTCTGATGATCGACATTCCTAAATGGTTTTGATGAATATGTGTACAATCGAGAGGGATTTAAATTTAGATCCATTAAGAACTGATCATAGATGATGAGAATATGTCTAGAGTAGCTTCAGATAAATACAGTTAAATATGGTTTTATTATTTTGTGATTAAAACTATTCACACAAGGTCCTTGGGATGTAATCAAGAAACATTTCACCACCGAACCCATAATCATGTTGATCATTAGTGGAAATATTTTAAAATAACATGTCTTGGGGATTAAATTCCATGACCAGTTCTTTTATTTACCTAATAGAATGAAAAATAAGAGAATAGAAAATTTTTCTCTGATTCCACTTTATGATGTGTCGACCCTAGTTTCACACAACAGTGTCCCATG
The DNA here is from genome assembly GCA_963277665.1 of Viscum album. Classification (NCBI taxonomy): domain Eukaryota; kingdom Viridiplantae; phylum Streptophyta; class Magnoliopsida; order Santalales; family Viscaceae; genus Viscum; species Viscum album. Next base: position 31,165,640 of record OY728147.1, read on the forward strand.
ATGGTCTGTCACATGACTTTGGCTTGTCTTAGCATATTATAGAGGATTCCAAATAGTAGAAAGTGTCAAATATAAATCATGGTGATACTATAACCTATTTACTAGAGTAATACCATAGTGGAAATAAATAAATAACATCCATGCAATATAGAAATATCCAGAATAATACCAATATCATATGCTGAACAAAACATGAAATACAATATCAAAAATGAATAGTAGATATGCAATGAAAATATACGTGTCAAGTGTCAATATGAAAATCTCAAAATAAATAATGAGACGAAAAACACCCAATCATGTCCTCATATGAATTATGGTTCTATAATCTATGCTTTATCCTGACTCATCTATCTAAAAGAGGTCATTTTCCTTTACCCTATCCTAAAAATGTCAATCTTATTTGGGCACTGATCAGGCATCTCACATAGGGTGTTACTACAACTTATTAGGCCACCACCATTGTATTATAAAACAATATACAATCAATAATATTTTATGTAGTTGTATAAAGAATATACTATAAGAAATAATATAAAGATATTATATTTATTCAACTAGTATTTATTTGACAACACGTCTCCGGGGTTCTTGTGGACACTCGAGCTCTCAATACCTACTTCAACACATTCTAGAGTCTAAAATATCCCAAATGGATTTAATAATTCAGAATTAAATTATTACCATTGACCATATAAATTCATATCATGGACCAATCAAACCGTACTCCAACTCCAACTCATGGGTGTATAACATGGTGTCTAACACCCTAATGGTATTTGGATACTCAGTCGCAATCCAACATCCCAATAATAACTATGGGACTTTGAAGAAGTATTCCATGTCCCACTCTAATTTATAAATATTTATCACTATGGTATATGTATGGAATGAAACATGTCCCACACAAAATGGTCAATATTTATCACTATGGGATTTTGATGCAGCAGACCATGTCTCACAAATGACAATTAGATATATCACAATATTATAATTCCACATGTATCACAATAATCACATGTTCCTAAAAAATAAATTAATTAATTCAATAATAAATTTATCCACATTAAAATTTTCATATTCAAATCATTACATTAATTAACTCAAAAATTAATTAATCACATCAACTCCATTAATTAATTAATTAATTAATCACATCAATTACATTAATTAAGAAAATAATTACTTAATGAAATTAATTCCAATAATTAATTTAATTTAATTTAATTTAATTTATAATAATCTAATAAAAATTATACAATTATGTACACAAAATTAAAATCTGGAATTTGGTATATGAATAATAGACCACCAACCACGAAATTAGTGATGAACACTCCACAATGAAAATCCCCAATTTGAGTAGAATTACTTTAATAACAATGAATAATGAGATCCTTATTAAAATCTTATATTAATTATAAAATAGATTAGATCTATTAAAAATAGATCTAGATTCATAATAAATACACGTACATCTTTCCAATGGATTAGAGAAGAACGATTGATAGATGGGAAACCAATCGGGTAGAAACCTCAAACATGTAGTGGTGATGATCTGACAATCGTGTAATGAATCACCCATAAAGGAGGCCGGTGGGCTTTGGATTCCATATAGGTGACCCAAAAAATGATATATAATTTTTAATTTCTATCTAGGGCCAATTAAAGGTTCATATGGGGGTTTTAGAAATTTAAAAAAATCAGGTTAATTAAAAACCCCAGCACTGTTTCCTGGGCAGGGGCGTATGGTTTTCCAAACCATGTGCCATAAATTTGATCCTCTTATAGGGGTTAATGTTTTCCTTTAATAGTTTACTTGTTTTAAAAAACCATGTCCTAACCTTTAAATCCCTCTCAATGATGGGTTACACAGTTTGTCGGGTCATGTTGCACGGTTTGGGAAAACTGTGCACCAACTGTGAAATTCACTTCATCCTCCCAATTTGTCTCAAATTTGAACCAAAACATAAAACATATTAAAAATAAACTAAATATAATCAAATAAAGAAAAATAATACCAAAACAAATCTGAAGTTCTATTTAGAACATTTTGGGATCTTACACTCGGTGCTCTCATGGTGCACCCATCGTATATAATGTCCATGAACCACTACATGAATTATATACATAGATATTCTATTTCATCATAAGACTCATTGAAACAATAATGATCCCATTTATAAAATTATTTTACAATTTAAAAGAAATTTACTCCATGTCAATATATTTTAAACATGATTTAATGGTGGGAAAAATGGGTTACATAATAATTTCATTAAAACAAGAATAACCCGTCGAAGATATACGAGTTTCATAAGATTCTATATGAAATAACATTATTATATCTGAAAAAATAATTTGGTTGATATTATTAAAAATTATCCCCAATAGAGGTTATGAAACAAAAAGGGTTGTTCATGTTGATGAGTGGTAAATCCATTAAAAGATCATTAAACATATTATTATAAAAAATATCATTTTCATTTTGTAAACCACCTTTTAATATATAATTTTTTTAAAACTTTATTCTTTGTAAATTATTTTTATTGTACAATAATTTATATAATATTTAAAAAATATTTTCATTAAAAATAATTTTTTCAACTTTTGAAGGATTCATTAATGAAATGATTTTCATGTTAGTAGGTTATTTCATACTTCTTGTAAAGAACATTCCTTTTTAGGGAAAAATGTTTAACAATTTCCTTGTTCGGAAACCTATAAGTGAAATATTTTTTAATTTTTTTAAAAGATAATTTTTCTAAAAATTTATTTTATTAATTATTTTAGAAATGATAAAATCACACTTGAAAATATTTTAATAATGATGGGTTTGTTGGATGACAGATTTCCGACCTGAGAGAAAAATGAAGTCAGATTATCTTAAAACATTATCTTAATTATTCTAAGTACTAAAGAGTTTAAAATGGTAATTTTACATGATGATATTGTGAATATTTATATGGTAAGTAAATTCATGAGTTTTTTGTGATATTGTTCATAAGGAATCGTCATTGGAATCATAAACATGAACTATCCCTATAAAGGATGATATTGTGACAATAGACTATTACCACAATGGTTACATTGGATCATAATCCCCATGAAAGAATATCATTAAATGAGACAAATATAATCAATAAAATAATTATATTCCTGATATTACATATGAAGTGGTTAGAATATAAACCTCATAAAATAATATTGTTGTATAATATAAAAAACATTTTAATGATGGTAACTGAGACAAAGAAATCCCTCAATACTTTTGTAACTTTGAAACTATAAAACCCATGAAAGTGAGATTCTAAACTGGATTATTAAATCCCCATAAATTTAAGTATAGTATCAATTGATCACATTAATGGGTTTTACATACACCACACACAAAAACTAAGTGGTGAATATGGCATATATCTCACAGAAATAAAAGTGATACGATAAAACCCTTATCTTTAGACCCACCCGTCACATCTACATTTATATTCTTGAATAATACACATGTTTTAATTATATAATTTATTTAGAAAAAATTTAAATTTTATTATTAATTTTATTTAAATTATTAACATGTTTTACATAATTAATTAATCAATTAATTTTCAGTCGAATGTCTAAACCATATTCGATGTGTATATCAAATACTACTTAGGTGGGTTGACTATGTTCTGAATGGTCATTCATTAAAGACATCCAAAATAAAATTCATGAAATATTTATCATATTTATACCGATATTATACTTTTAAAACCAATAACTAATTAGTTTTTTGAAAAATTAATTAATGTTATTATCATGGAGGTAGTAGGTCGTACGTATGCATGACTAACATTTCTATTATGCAATGAAAAATATGAAAAGAAGGTTTGTAACATTTATCATTACAGAATGTTAAATATATCAAAAATACAATATTTTATAATTATATATACTTATATATATCATTATTGTGATTATGCGAAGAAATAAATAATCATATCGCTTCAAGGACACAGTACTTCACACATCCATAAATGACGTTATAATCTTTTCAATTAGTGAAAGGGTAAAATTAGGTAGATATTTTATATCAAGAATGATAATTATTTCATTAATAGATTAAATATTTCTTGTAACCCTTATATATTTATATATTTACACTTATTTCCTACTATAAAATTCGTTATTCAAAAATGAATCACCTCGCTTTGTGAGTGAGTAATCCATTGTACACTCAAGCAACATTATCATATATAGTATGTGATGGAATATAAAAAGGTTATATTTGATATAATGACTCCAAAAGAATAATTGTGTCATTAATATGATATATAAACCTTAAATCCATCATCATACCCAACTGTGATAGGTTGTAATTGAAATAAAAATTTGCATGGTTTCTGGAGGTGGTAGTCATCCGTACAAATGATTGAGGATTTTGTAACCCGTTTAACGAGATATTATGTCCTTCTAGGCCATAACCTTATTATAAAAACTTATAAATATATACCTGATAATTTTTTTATATAATCATGGTATATGATAAATTTAAGGGTTTTTTATAAAGAAGTAAAATAAACATGGTCGTTGAAGAAAATTAACTCTTTTCAGGGTTCGTCATTAGGTTTGTACCAAAACCTAGAAAATTTGGATTTATTCCCAAATTATGTATTCTAAGTAGAGTGAATGGAAGCTGGAAAGTGATTCATTAATGTTTTTTTGAGTCATATGTCTTGAGAGTTGTGAATATGTTTGGGGAGTGGGTTCCATTTTATAGTTAAGGATGTGTGGAATTCTTGTAAATATTAAAAGTATTCACTTTTTGGAAGCCAATAATATCTAATGTGGCCTAGAAATTGATATTTTTTTATGGATGATATGGTTATGATAAACCTCCAAAAAAAATGAAAAACAGTTTTTAAAAATTTTGTTTCATAACTCGTAATATATTGGCCGATGTTTTTAAAAGAGAAGACTATGTTCGATAGCGTATGCGATACAAAACACCAATCCCAAACAAAAAAATAATTATTTAAATATAATAATTTTAAACCATTCCTTTACATTTTCTGATATTATAAGTATTTAATAATTTAATATATGTATATTTCCTAAATATATTGATAAATTTTAATAAAATAATTAATCAATTTTTGTCAATGAGTTTTTGTTGTTTAAAATATATTTTCTAAAAAATTGATTTTTATTTCTTTTTATGAAAAAAATATTATAATATTTTTCTAATTTTTTTTAAAATTAATTTGATAATAAAAAATAAATTTTTTATATGATCATAAAAAATTAAATTAGGCTAATTTTTTTTCCAGAAAATATAGATTTTTCAATTAATATTAAAAAATACAGTTTTTTTTGTAAAATTACCATTTCTTTTGATAAGTTAATTAATATAAAAGTAGAAATATTATTTCAATTTGATTTAAATTTATTAGACATATTATTTATTTGTATTTACTACAATTAATTTCATTTAAATCATCCTTATACCATATATTATGATAAGTTTATTTTCAGGCATAAAAACATATATTTCTAAAAAAAATTATTTTAAAATGAATAATGTTTCTCCATTATAAGTAATTAGAATTACATATATTGGGAATTTATTTTAATGAAAATTTTATATTACTTAACTTTACTTTTGAATTTAAATTCATCTAATAATGATTAATAGTTATTTAGTTAAAGAAAAATCATATTTTCCTTGAAAACTGTAGTTTTCATAAACCCACATTCCATAGTGCATGCAATTTTTATTTTAAATTAAATTATTCAAACTCTATGTATGGATTTTGATAAAATTGATTCCACATTTTGAATAATAATATTTAATATTAGGTAATGTGTTCAACTTAATTTCATAACAATATAATCAATAACTGTAGTAAATATTTATTACCGTAGTAAAAGTAAAATATTTTAATTAAAGGTATAATAATAATAATAATTTAAAAAGGACTAGAGAAAATTTAACCATAGTGGTATTAATTTTTATATTTTCATTTAATTATAATATTTTTAATATTTTTTTCTTAATTTATAAAGTATTAAATAATGATTTTTTTATAAATAGATAAAAAAAATCAATGTATTTTCGTGGAAAATAAAATTTCAACTAATAAAACCCATATTGGAGAATTAATGAAATTTTGAAATAAAAAAATATTTTCATAAATTGAAAATATATAATATTTTTTTAAAAAATATAACTGATAATATAAATTTTATGAAATCAAATGTAATTATTATATGGGCTCAATGGCATTCTATGTCAAAAAACCCATTATTTCTCAATAAATGTTGATTTTATTTTAAAAGTGAATGATCATATATTATAAAAACTATTATGATAAAATAATGTTTATTTATGAAATCAAAATTTCAAAATTATAAAATTTTGAATATTTCATAATTTTCTGAGACAGTAAAATTTTTGGGTAAAAAATAAATATGTTATAAATATACGATGTGTATTATGGAATTATAATGATACTAAATGATGTAATAAATTATATAATGAACAAATATATATTTACCCATTGAAATAATGTGATTTTAGGTTTATTTGATTAATTTTTTAATGACTTTATGAATCCTCCAAAATCTATAATAAATTTTAATGATTTAAAATCCTTTTTTCAAAGATATGAATCAATTACACACCAAAAAAGTAATTTTTTATATTTTTTACATTATAAATATAAGATTTTGATAACCCCTACCTTTAATAGAAACCATGGGAATAAAAAATGTCAATGTTGGTGGTTTTAATTATTTTATTATATAGAGTCCAAAACTTATTTTTGGACATTAATAAAGAAATTACCTATCTTTTCCAATATAAACACACAAAATATCCCATTAAACTTCAATTAAAAACCTTATATCATGTTATTTCTCTTACATCTTCAATCTATTATCCTCCTAATTTTCACCCAAGCTCACAAGAAGCTCATCCCATGATTTTCAAATCACCATCTCAGGGTAAGGAATTTTATCTCTTCTTTTTTATTCAAGAACCTGTTTTATGTTATGCTTCTTAGTTTCTAATTATGGTTGTTTGGGTACATTTTATTACAAAAAATATAACTTTCCATTTTTATTACCATGTGATTAGATATCCCTTTTTCATTCATGAATTCCACCCATGAACCTTTATCTACACCCACTACCATGTTGAAATTGAAGAAGATAGTTCTGCCTTCTCATTTTCAGTCAAGATCCTTATTTTTAATTTGCCTTTTGAATCACAATTGGTTAGTTTTCCAAATTTTTATAATTACCCCTTATACTATCCAAACCATTCTCTAATAATTAGATGCCATTTATTTCCTTTCATTATATAATTTTCTTAAGTCATAACCATGCCATAATTTAGTAATATATTTTCTCTCTTCTTTTTCCTAAAGAACCAATTTTATGTCAGGTTTCATAGTATCCATTTGTGGTTGTTTGGGCATGTTTTCATAAAACACAATTTGTATATTTTGGTTAAAACTTTATGAGATATCACTTTTAATCTCATTATGTCCTCTCATTAACCACTTTTTAAAACCATTACCATGCCGAAATATAGTAAGTGATTTTCTCCTCTCATTTCTATTAACCAAATTTGTAATTACCAGTTTAAATATCAGTTGGTTATGTTTTCATGTCATTAAAAAGATACCTTCACATTCCAATTTATTATTTAACAATTGGATTCCATTTATCACATGTTATAATATAATTTCCCGGATTCATTACCATGTTAAACTTTAGAAATGGATATTATATATTCATCTTATTAAAGAACTACCTTTATGTTATACTTACTAGTTTAATTTGTGGTTATTGGGGTATATTTATCCTATAAAATTATTTATGTACTTTTGATTATAATGTGATGAGATACCCCTTTCACTCTCATTAATCCCTCCTATGAACCATTATGTACACCTGTTCACATTCCAAAATTTATTAAGAGATTTATATCTTATCATTTACATTCAATAACCTTTTTTAGAATTAACCTTTTGGATCTCAATTGGTTATTTTTTCATGTTTCTATAACTAAAAATATATATAAAAGTTTATTTTCTAATAATGAGATACAATTTACACCCTATCAATATAGAATTTTTCAAATACATCACCATATCGAAATTTAGTAATGGAGTTTCTAATTTATTTTTATTCAAGCACCACTTTTATGTTATAGTTAATAGATATTTTTTTGGGTATGGTTACCTACAACCGACTTATATTAATTTTTATTACCATGTGATGAGATAACCCTTTCACCATTATTAATCCCTCCCTTGAACCTTTATGTACACCTATTACCATGATGAAAATTAAAAAGATATTTCCCTCTTCTAATTTCCATTCAATAATCTTCTTTGAAATTAGCCTTTGTAATCTCAATTGGTTATGTTATCATGTACTAATTTTGATCCCTTAATATCGAATTTATTAAATAATAATGTGATAATATTTATCCAATTTCATTTTCCCTTGAATGATCTTTTATGTACACAAGTTACCATTCCAAAATCTAGTAGGGATTCTATTCCTGTCATGTTTATTAAAATATCTTCATTATATTATTCCATTATTTTTTAATTCCTAATGATGGTACATATTATTTTATATCCACCTTAATTTCCTTGTGATTTATAAATTATAAAATACCACCTCCACTCTCATGAACCCCTCTCATGTGTATATGTATTCTCTTATTATGTTGTAGAAATTTCACCTCGATTTTCTATAAAAAATGTTATGTAGTGAATACTTGAATCCATTTAATATCAAGGATGTTCCCCTTTATGAAATTATAATTATTTTATTGGATAAATACATTTATTTAATCCACAAAAAAATTATATTTACAAAAATATGATGTTAAATGATTTGGTGTTTTATGATCTATGTACCAAAATTATGAATGTGAATGAAATGAATATGATGTGTGTCCGTAGAATTATATAATGCTTCACAGAAATGGGTAATTATTTAGTCTCAGGAGACATCATTCGTGGGATTGGGTAGTGAACCTAATTAATCATACTATGTTTTTGATCATGATGTATTGGAAGCAATCCTTGACCTATTTTTATGATTCCATGTTTTAAGTTGTTTATAAATTTGTTATGTTTCTTTTAAATTACCATGCTATTACATGCATTATTATTCTTGTATATTTTTTATCACACCTTTTATGTCCCATTTAAATAAATATTTTCAAACATTTAATTATTCCCTAATGTTTTTCTTTGTTCATTCCCTTACTAGGATTTATATCTCACATATTTCTTATTTATGTACCCATGTTATCTCATTTAGATGTAAAACAAATAAAAGTTTAGAAGAATGTTATGATATTTTTCAATAATTTTGTTGAATCCCATTTTGATGTTGTCATGTAATGTACATAATTTAGAAATACAACACTACTTGATCTACCAAGTTGTTTTATGTGCTATATATTCTTACAAATCATTAAATAAAGGGTAATAATGATTTGGGTTTTGATGGTTGGCATCAAAGTGATGTTTATTTATTTTTGGGATTAGTATTATAAAATTATAGAGAAATAATTAATGATAGTATTATATATAGAAATACACCCCTATGTTTTGATAATGTATAGTGATAGTTGTTTATAGGAAAATAAATCCATTTATTGATACTAAATGTGGATGTAAATCTAGTGCAGATGTACATAAGAGTAAAACATGAAAAAACACGTTGAGATAGACTTGACCAGGAACTGGTGAAAAAAAACAACCGTTGCTGCATAGCTGGTTTAAAAATCACACGGTACATTTTCTAGAAAATTCATAAGATCATTATGAACCATTATTCAAGATACATTAATTCCCAGAATTTCTTATGTTAGGAAATAGATCGTAGATAATATAGAATGAATCTTATAAATTCATATGTTAATGAAATAAATTTTCACTTTAATGTTATTGGATTCCCATTTATGTTTTTAATATTTTAAATGTAATCATCCATAAATATCCCTTTATTCTTACCATGGTTTAGAAATAATAGGAACTGAGTCAATTACCTAATATAAGTTTTAAAACCCAGACTAAGTAAGGACCTATGTAATTGAAATCATTGTCGTGTAAGTATTAAAGTTTTTATGTATTGGTATTAGAGAATTATACTAAATTTTTATATAAATTACATTTTAGATATAAGAAACATGAAACATATAAGGATTATTCGACAATATTTTTTATTTATTGTATTTGAAATATATGTTGAATGAAACAGATAACATATATAATTGATTTAGTTATAAGGATATATTTTGGAAATAAATTATAGAGGGATTGATAACCATTTATTTGTACTTGATGTTGGGTTATACTTAAATATTTTTTTGTGATATGTATAGGGACAATTTTATGCTTAAAATAATTGATACCATATTGAGAATTTATTTGATTGAGGTATAATATGATTATGTATATTTTGGGAAATTTATTACATGATGAAGAAATTATATTTTGAGGTGAATAAAAATATTTTGGGAGATGTTATATTTGGGTATTGGTTTTTATAAAAATTATGATTAATAAAATGATTTATTTGAGAAGAATACTATTATGTTTTTTAGGTATAATATGAAGGGAATGAGACCACCATTGAGGTTAAAACAACATTTAGTGTTGATGTAATTAGTGTTATTATTGATATAGGGATATTTAGTTAAGGAATAAGCTATGTTAAACTATTGGATTTTTTGTTGGATTTTAGAGATTAATGAATTACAGTTTGTTAATTTTAAATATTATCCAACATTATATATTTTTTAAAGACACGAGGAAAGTATTTTTATTCTTTAGGGGATTATGTGTTACGTTAGAAGTTTATTATAGTTATTGGGGCATAAAAAATGAAAAAATCCTCTTGAGTTCTCATCGTTGGGTGAAAAGATGAGATTATAGTGAAAATTGATTAATGTATTAAATTGTTTATGTTAACAATCATAATTTCATATGTCCCTATTATAAATGAAAATGTAACTCGTTAATGCAATTAAATAATTATCAAAACGAAAATGTTTTCATAATATGATAATTTCTGATGAAATGTTTGTCATTTTACCCATCACGTATTTATGGTCTTGCGTTCATCGATCATACCCTATTTTATTTTTCATTATTTTTCTCATCCATGTCTATTTTTTCACTTCCAACTAATGATATTATAATGGGAAATCTAGTTATGTGATTACCTTCATACTTCCCTTTATCTCTTTTCAAGTGGATGTTTCATTAACCCTTTTTTCCTATGTTGTTTTTCAATAAATATATTTTAATGTGTAAAAACGCTACTTAAAAAAAATTAAGTTCAAAATTAAATGTATTAATTTATTAAAGTGGGGATTAATGTAATGTCCTGATCTTTAAATATAGAAAACCATCTTTGATAGAGTATGTGATACCCAACACCAATCCTGGGAAAATAATTATTATTTAAATGTGGCCATTATAAATCATTCCATTAAATTTTTGGAAATTATTAGGGGTAAATAATATATGATATATATATATATATCATAAATATATTGATAAATTCATAGTAAAAAATTAATCAATTTTCAGAAATTCCCTTTTTATGTTTAAAATGTATTTTCTTATAAAAATATTGTTATTTCCACATATGATAATAAATATTATAAATAATATCTAGAATATTTATATATTTTAATTGAAAATATGGAATAATTCCTTTTGATATATGTATATAAAATATAAATTTGAGAGAATATTTGATATTTTTCAGAAAATACAAATTTTTCTTTTAATATTAAAAATACCATTTTAGGTTAAAGTTTCATTTACATTATAAAATTAAGTGATATAAATGCCCCAATATTATTTTAATTTTATTTTAAGGTAAAATATTTATTATTTATTTATATTTAATTCCAATAATTACTTTTAATCATATTTTTACAAAATTTAAATATATGTTTATTTTTATTCATAAAAATAATTATTTTTTAAAGAATAATTATTTGAAAATGCAGAATGTTTCTCTGTCATAATTAAATAAAATAACCATAAATGAGTTATTATTTTAAATAAATTTTTATATTATACATCAATATTTATTAATTTAAATTCATATAATTAATATTAATAATAATGTAGTTATAGAAAAATAATTTTTTACATGAAAAAGTCATTAATTAGAAATCCACTTTCTATTGTGCTTGTTGTTTTTATATTAAATTATAATCATTAACATATGAAAATTTATTTAAATAAAATGGATTCCATATTTGGAATAATAATAATTAATATTAGGTAATATGATCAACTTATTTTCATTTCAATTTGAATATTAATCATAGTAAATATTTATTGACATAGTATATGTAAAATAGGATAGTTAAGGGAATAATAATAATAATAATAATTTAACAAGGAATATAAAAAATTAACTATTAGGGTATGAATATTCATATTTTTATTCCATTATAAATGTTTTTATTTTTTTGTTACTTTATATGGGACTAAATAATGATATTTTGAAGGAATTTGGTAAAACACAAATTTTATTTTTGTATATTATGGAATTTCAATAAATAAATCCCTTTTTGATGAATTAATAAATTTTTAAAAATAAATACAATTTTATTATAATAAATATAAAAAAATTAGTAAATACAAATTATAATATAATTATTATAATTTCAAATATAATTGTTATAATTGTTAAAAAACCGCCATTGTCAAAAAAACAAAAAATTTCTCAATAAATGTAAATTATATATTAAAAGTGAAAATTCAGATATTTTGATGACTATTTTTATAAAATAAATACTATTTCATAATTATAAGGTTGAATTTATCCAATGATTAATTGTTCATTATTTTTTGAAACTTTCATATTTTCTGATAAAAAATATATATGATAAAAATATATAGTGCATATTAGGAAACAATAATGATCATATTGTGATGTATTAAATTTTATAAAAGGGTATCACGAACAAATTTTGGTTTACAAATTAAAATAATGTTGTATTATGTTTATTTGATTAATTTTATAAAGCCTTGATGATCCTCTAAACCCTAAAATATATTTTATTATATTCAAATCATATCATTAAGGACATAGATCACTTCATCATCATAGAGTGCACTATTATAATGTGTTTGGACATTGGCCTTTTAAAATAAGGAAAATAACCATAATTTTGTAGAAACCATGGGAAAACACTTGTAAAGGTTTGAGGTATTGATTTCTTTATTATATATAGTGTAAATTCAATGTTTGGAATTTAATAAAGAACTCTCCTATCATTGCATAATCCCCCCCATGATCCCATTTACCATCACTAAAATTACATGGATCACATACATAATTGATCCTACTCTCTATGGAGTCCTCCCAAGGTTCAAAAAATCCCTAAATAAGCTCCTCCAAATATTTTGGAATCACCCTCTCGAGGTGAGATATTTTCTCACATCTTTTTACTCAGGAACCTCTTTTATGCTTTTCTTCTTAGTTTCTTTTTTGGTTGTTTGGGTATTTTTTCAAGCAACCATAAAAACTGTCTTTTCAATTAATATATAATGAAAGAATCCTTTCACTCTCATTAATCCCTCTAATTTTTTTTACATTCATTACCATGCCAAAATCTAGTAAGATATTTTTCTCTTCTTGTTTCCATTATAGAACCTCCATTTAATCATCCTTCTGAAATAAATTGATTGTGTTTTCATGTATTTATAATTATCCATGTATTTTAATATTCATTCTAAAAAAATTATATTACATTTATCCCTGCTCATTATAGTATTTTACTAATCTATTACTATGTCAAAATTTAGTAATGGATTTTCTATCTTCTTTCTTTTTGGGGAACCTCTTCTATGTTTTTCTTATTATTTTTCATTTGTGTCAATTTGGGTATGTGTTCATACAACCCTATAACAAAAAATTTAATTACCATATACTACGATAAACTTTTGACTCTCATTAATCTATCCCATGATTCATTATGTATCCTCCTTTCGATTCCAAAATTGAGTAAGATAATTTTCTCTTCTCATTTCAATTTAAGAATCTTATTTTTAATTTGTATTTATAATATATATTTTTTATGTATTAATATCTCAATAATGATCACTCTAATGTTAAATTAATTATATAATAATGATATACCATTTATCCCCTCCCATTATATAATTTTCCTTTTTAGTTATACTGCTAATATTTAGTATGATATTTTCATTCTTCTTTTTTACTCAAGCACCCATTTTTTGGAATTCTTCTTAGTTTCAATTTTTGGATTTTTTGTGAATGCTTTCCTACAAGCCTCTTACTATTACTTTAATTACCATACTATTAGAGATCCCGATCACTCCCATGAATCCCTCTAAAGAATATTTATGTACATCTATTACCATACTGAAACATACTATGGAATTTCATTCTCATATCTATTCAAAACATTATTTTTTAATTTTTCTTTTTAATATTAATTGTTTATGTTTTAATGTATTTATAATGGTACCTATACTGTAAAATTTATTCTATAAAAATGAGATACCATTTATCTACTCTCATTATATAACTTTTATAAGTTGTTACAATGCCAGGATTTAGTAAAGGATTTTCTATATTGTTTTTATTAAAGATCCACTTTTAGGTTATGATTATTTGTTTCCATTTTAATTGTTTGGATAGGTTTTATTGAAAATACCTTAATATCATTTTTATTACCATGTTATTATAGACCCATTTCACTCTCATAAATCCCTCCCATGAACCTTTATGCACACCTGTTACTATAGGAAAATTTAGTAATTCATTTATCTCTTATCGTTCCCATTCAACAACCTCCTTTGTAATTAGCCTTTTGAATCTCAATTGGTTATTTTTTAAATTTATTAATAAAAATGCATACTATTTCTAGTTAATTCTATAATAATGTGATACCATTTAAACACTCTCATTATATCATTTTCATAATTTGTTACCATAACAATATTTAGTAAGTGAGTTTCTCTCTTTTTTTATTCGTGGACCTCTTTTATGTTAATGTTATTAGTTTTTATTTCTGGTTGTATGGGTATGTTTCCATAAAAATATATTACTACCCATTTTATTAACATGTGTTGAGAAACCAATTTTTTCTCATTAAACCATCCCATGATCTTTTATGAACACCTGTTACTATGACCTGATTTAGTAAGACGTCATAATCTAATTCTCTTTATTCAAACATCTTCATTATATTTGGCATTTATTATTTAATTCACAATGTTAGGATATGTTCTACTATATCCAAATTAATTACAATATAATTTATAAATGATTATATAACCTTTTAAATGTAATAAACCCCTCCTAGGGTCATTTAAATTACCTCATTATGCTTCTGAAATTAACACATGATTTTCCATGATAAACACTTTTGTAGTGAAGACACATTCCAATTTTCATTTATAGGTGTTCACCTTTATGCCAATATAAATTTTAATTGTGTAATTGAGTATATTTATTTCTAACTCCATGATAATTGAATATAATGTGTTGATAAATTAATCCATGTTTTATGATATATGTGCCACAAATATGCACGTTAATGAAATAAATGTGACAGATACACCCTAAATTATATAGCACTCTAATGAATTGGGTAATAGTTTTATATCATGATACATAATTAAAGGTATAAGTAAGTAAACCTAATCAATAATGGGCCTTTTTATATCATTATTTATTTAAATTTATCCCTGAACTATTTTTATGATTAAATATTTTAATATATTTCCACATTTCCCATATTTCCTTCATATGACCATGTTATATCATTCATTTTTATAAATTTCTATTTTTCTCAACCATTTTATATCCCATTGAAATTCCTTTTGTCTAAAATTTAATACTCCTTAATTTAATTCCTTGTATATATTTGTGTTGGGCTTTATATCTCACTCCCTTCTAATGTATGTCCTTAGGTTATCCCATGCAATTTTAAAATATATGGTATTTCAGAATACTGGTAAGGAATATTTTAATAATTTTGGTGTAAAATATGTTCAAGTTGTTTTTTAATGTACCTAATTCCTTATGAAAATAGACATCACTATTTTACTACTTGTTTTATGAGTATTATTTTCTAAAAAATAATAAAATAAGGGTAATAATGACCTGGGATGTTATAACTATGTTTTCTTATTTTTAAACTTTTGGATTCTCATTATGTTAAAATGTATTTTAGCATATGTAATTAATCAATTATGTAAATATTAATTTGATATTTATTATATATTTTTTCCCACAAATATTTTTAGTATCAATTCTAATTTATCATATTAAAATTTTATGTGTGTTGAAAATTAATTTTAATTTAAGTTTATGTAACACACACAAAAAACCTTTAATATTTTCCATGATAACAATGTTTTTTAATATTTAGTGGTCAATATAGTAATTATAAGATAATAATTGTTCATTAAATATAATATATTGGATATTTCGTAATTTTTACAATCACTTAGTAGAAGATAGGTTTTTGAGTTACATTAAATCCTTTAAAAAATTAATTTATTATAAAATAATATTAATTGAAATTTTGACATTATTCCTTTTCTTTTAATTTTAAAAATGTAAATAAAAATATTGAATTATAATCTATTATTCTCATAACTACATAACATAATATATTCATAAAAAATGTGAGATAATAATTCCTTCAATTTACTAAACAAATAATATTTTTTGTAACTTTATATTAGATAATTGTTAACAAAATAATTACTCCATCAACGTTTCTTAAGTATTTAAATCCATTAGTAAATCCATAATTTTTTTAAAAATATCATTATAGGAAATTACAATTCTTTTAAAAAAATAATATTTATAACTAAACCTAAATTTTTTAATAAATACCCCAAAGAATAGTTGATATTTTAATGAAGAAAATAATATATTTTGTGTTTTTATTTACCTAACTTATTATATAGTCCATATTTAATGGAAAATGAAAAATAATTTCCATATTTCATTGAATTTTATTTCCATGTTCAAAATGAATGCATTGAATAAATTTGGGATAATATGTTAGGTTATATATATTTTTATCGTTATTGTTTAACCCCATAATAAACTTATTTATACCTTAACTGCACTAATTAATTCTTACTCCATCTATTATTCATTTTAAAAAATTATAAAATATTTACTTATTAGACAAAATAAATTATTATTATTCTAAATATAAAATCAATTTTCCTAAATTGAATTCACAAAAGTGTAAAAATTAAATTTAATATTAATCTTGTTGATGCGGCAAGACAATAGATTTTTACAAAATATATTATTTAGAAAATGATTATCTTATATTTAAACAATGATTAATAATAAATTTTGTTTGATACATAGTTAATATTTAATGATATATATTCTACGATTTTTTTTAAAATATCCCACAATGGGGATTAATTAAATTAACTAAAAGGAGAAACATTATGCATTTTAAAATAGTTTAAAAACCCATTTCTAATTAAAAAAATAACTAAAAACAAATATAAAGTTGATTCAAATTAAATAATTTGATTGAAAACAAACAAATAATAGTTATTTTTTGTTAAAAAAAATATTTGAAACATTATGGAGCTTTTAAATTAATTAATTTATCCAAAATAAAATACACTCTACAGAAATCATTATTTTTACTATTCACTAAAAAATCAATGTTTTCTGAAAAGTAAAAATGTTTCACCCAATGAAAATTTTTATATTCTTAGTCAAAAAAATAAGTACATTTAATCTGATACATTTTCAAAATCTAACAAACATTTTTTTAATATTTTTCATTGAATACAATAAAATCCTTATTTAAGTGAAAATATTTTTGGCAAATTAAGTCACATTACAAAAAATTAATTGATTTTTAACTATAGATTTATCATTAATATAATGTAACTATGATATATATATATATATATATTTCAGAATTTATTTAAAATTATTCATACCCACCAATTTAAAGGTAAAGATAAAATTATATTATAAATCATTTATTTTTAAGTTTGGTGTAGCATGTTGCATATGCAATCAGTCATAAAAATATCTAGGTTGTGTGTGACAAAATATGAAATTATTTTTTGGTGAAAATAAAATAAATTTAGTTTTTCATTTCCTTTATGACATAGAATATGATTTTATTATATTAAAATCTTATGTTGTTTCAACCTCCCCCTTTTAATAATTTGAGTCCTCACAATTTGATATTTATCTCCACAAAAACGTTAGACATTTTTAAATTTGTTTTTGTAAAATTGGATCATTAAATGTGTTGATAAAATATCCTCATAATAATATATAAATAAATTTTCAATATACATATTTAATAACACATAACTAGGTTTCCAAATTTGACAATGTAGGTGGCAGTGGAGGAAAATGAAAATAATTATAGAGTGTGATTGAGGTCACTGATCACTAGTAATAGAATGATCAATGTAATGTTGTGGACCTCAAAACCATAAATTTTTTATCGTTTAATAGACTATATTATTCATCAGATATGAAGGTATTATAATAAAATTATCTTTTAATGATATTTTTTTATAGTGGATGAATTATTTCATCATCTAGACCAAAAACATTGTGAAATATACATACATGTCAAGTATAATTTCATCCATTTTCATATTTTCACAAGAATATCATCTTTTTCTCCAAAAAAAGAGTTTCTAATGAGAATTTTTTATTCCTAAAGAATAAAATATATATTTTATGACAATATAACCATAAAAGGGATAACAAGCTATTCTTCTACTCTTCTGTCATTATACATAACTAAAATGTTTAGCACAGGATAAGATAATTCCCAAAAATGAATAATTAGCCATACAATACATTACTATTAAAAATTAAATAGTAATACCAAAATTTCAATCTAAATCATTCCATAAATAACTATATATAAAATTCTTCAAAAATTTATTTAATGTGTTTGAAACCCAAGGATTTGAAGGTTTTGATCATATATTATTCCTTGATAAATAAACTATTATTTATCAAATAAAATAAGACATGATTCCAAAAATTATCATAATATTTATGTCATGACCCCCTCCCCACAAGGTGTACCCATCCTGGGCCAACAATCTGAGAAGGGAGATAGTGACCCCCTGAGTCCCACCTCTAGTAGGCCCCGGTTTGGCGACTAGCATCGAGGGTATAATAAACACACCAACGGGAGTCATTACCCTCTAAGAGAACACATGAAGAAGAGAGAGATAAGACATACACCAAATAATTCCAACTCATACTACAATATAAAATAAAACCCAAGTACACGTATATAATGTCATGCAATAACTACTATAATTGAAAGGAAAAACAACAAGTACCAAAAAACGAAAAAAACAACAGTGAACACGATGCCCTAACTGCTCCTGTAACTCTAATATAGGGGTAAAAAGCTTGATCTCCATCCTTCTCTAAGTGACCTATAAATAGATTATATACATTCATAGGGTGAGTATAACTATATACTCAATAGGATCCTTCCTAGAGCCTCTCGTGAAAATGTAATGAAATCTTGCTAAAGAATAATGAACAACAATTGAAACTAACTCTTCACCTTAATAGGTATTCTAAGTTCCCAGCCTCACCATGGATACTCTCACCATGTATCACATACAAGAGTATATAATATAATAAAGAATTTAAAGGTCACCCCAATACCACTTCCACAATGCTTTTCCCTTTTTAGCAACGTTGCACGTCCTAAGTGTCTCCCTCCAAAAAGGCTTACCCGCACACACTTGGGTGAAGCACCACAGTATGAAACTCATTAAACCCAACCACCTTGTCCACATAACCAAAGTAACCAGGTAGTCTCTAGGATCCACCACAGATCTCATAACATGTTTCATATTTCAGTCATTATACCTCATGCTATTAAAGCCCATTCACCAAGTACGGATCCTCAATCCATCACAGACTATACACATTACAACTATAGTTTTCCATAGGAAACTATATATAGAACATAAGTGCATGAATAACCACAATCCAATAGAGACCTCTACTCACACATATGGGAGAAAAGTATACACTGTGAATACCATAACAAGTAACTATAATGAGAAGATAGTGGGGCCAAAGGGGGTAGTCAGCAGTCCATCCTCCCATTGGAATGTTCAGAAAACACACTCGGGGACCAAAATCCATAGGGTGTCAGTTTCTCTAACCGACGGGGTGGAGTAGTGTATAGAATTAAAAAATATAGAATACACTATATCTCACAACCACTCTACAGGCATAACCTAGTCTTAGTCTCAACTATAGCTAATGTCTCTCAGAATCTCATCTTCCACTACAAAGACTAGGTATTTTATAAGCACACAACCATTTAAAGAGCTAAATTTGATTACCTTATACATTTTTATCAGTTTCAAATTACGTTAATTAAATCTTTAACCATTAATTCACTATTATTAATTACACATTACAATTCATTATCATCACACCAAAAGTCCACTATTCCATTAAATTGAAACCTCATCATTGCATCACAACAAGATCTAACCCCACTGGTTACATCATTTAGTCAATTATTTATCAATATAATTATTAGATTTCCATATTACCTAGATTTATAGAAAAACATTCTAAGCTACCAAACACAAGGGGTTCAACATGGTGAGTAGATGAACTACCTATCAAGACTTTTCCACATATAGAATAATTCTGGACCCATCATCCATCGAGAAAATAAACACAGAAATAACGTGGAATACCAATGCGTTGTCTTCACTTTTTGGAAGGAGGGTATGCAAGACTAGCTTCCATAAGCCATGGGGAAACTAAAATAGATAAACAACCAAAAATATTCCACACGAATTCAATCATCCACATCCAACCCATTTAATCATTTCTGTGTCCTCAATGAAACTCACATGCTTAAAATGATGCATCTCACCACACTAGGTGTCAACTACTACCATAAAAAAATGGGCCTCTCTGCCCCCACATATCACAACAGCCATCTAGGATCACATAAAAACACATTCCATAGGAAAAAAACATCATATCAACTGGGAGATTGGCCCTCAAAAAAGGAATCCAACCTCCATACATAATGAGAACTTGTGGCTCCAAACCACAAGGCACCCGACCTTAGAAGCAAGAGGGAAAATTATAACACTTCCAAGAAATACCTTTTTATCAAATAGATAGTTCTTTAATTCATCTGGAATTAACTAATTTATTATTTGTAGGTTCCAACAATGGGAAACCTAAATAGTAATATTTCACAAATTAACTAAATAGTTAAGTGAAATTCCTTTAATTCAGAATCAACAAGTATCAACATGCCTCTTTCTCATCAATTAAATCCAATTAAACATGTTTAATACAAAAAAACAGATTTATTTACATGCCTCTTTATCATTGAAAAATAATTAAAATTAGTCCCATTTTGTGGTCATTAACAATTACTATCAAGAACTACATGCTAAATAAGACAAGCATAGATACCATACTTTATAGAAAAATAAGAGGCAATGACATACAATTGATACCAACATATTTATCTGGTTCAATTATTTATTATGTTAATTCCATTGAGATCTAGTGGGCTAAAACAAGCTAATATACAAAGTTGCACCTAAAATAATAGAGAAGCCAAGAATCCCCTAACTAAAATGGTTCTTGGCATTCTGTTCCGCCTCTGAGGTGGTGTGTTTAGGGTGATGGTGAAATGGTTTGATGAGAATCCTCACCCACCCCTTTTTTTATAGAGACGAGGTCTCATCAAGTTCCCCATTTCTTTCATTTCAACCCATTCTGCATCATTATCTTTTAAGAGAGGGTTGGATTACCCTACAGGGACTCAATAGCTTATCCTTTCTGTATTATAAAAGAAATTCAATTTTTATATGGTCCTGGCTGGCGATTTTATTTGGTAATGTAATTGTGTAATCGGTCCTCCTTGGATAAAACTTCCTCAGAGGGTCTCTAACTAGTTTATTTTTGGATCCAGAAAAACCCAGTGAACTTGGTATCCATGATTCGTGGAACTGCTTTCAAAATGAAGGAATTCATTAGACGATTATTTGCCCAATGACACTTAAGGACTCAATTGGCCGAAATGATGGGAATTCAGTCTCACTACACCCATATGGGGGAGAATTATTGCATATTTTGGGACTCTATTATATATTTAAGTCATGTTTATATGTTCCTGAATCCATGGTTCATTCCCTAAGAGTGTGTCCACAAGATATCCATGGTTTATAGGATCATTATAGGCATGCATAAATTTGATGCTATAGAGGAACTTCTGACTTTAGACAACAAGGAGATCTAGATTTTATCATCATCCAGGGGGGATGAAAGGTGATTTGATGTTTGGATCAGACCCATAAGATGGGTTTCCTATATATCATTGGGAGGTGAATAAAAACCCACATAGTTTGGAATTATATGGGAATTATGCGTAGAAGTTATCCATTTGGGGGGACATGGTTGTGTGAACCCTTTTAGATGCGAACCCATTTGAGCTCAGGCCTTTAGGTAGACGTCCTACATATCCTGGTTTGATAAAAAATCATATTTCTCGTAGTTCAAATTGTGTGGATGTTGTAATCATCACAAACCTCTAATCCACATGATTCATGGTTGTTGTGATCAATAAGAGGATGCGATAGATCCAACCAAACACGTGATTCATCTCCAGTTTGTGGGAGAGGGGGATCCTATGGAGGAAGAGGACTGGGTGATGGTGGGAGAGGGTGTGAAGCAACAAACCCTTTATTGTGAGACTATATTAAATTTCATGTGGCTCAGTCTCCAAATATTGGGGACTTTATTCAGTTTGAGGGCCCCATAACGCATTTTGGGAAGATGATAATTGTCATCCCCATCAAAATTGGGAGCAAACATAACCCCTTTGACTGATCACCATTCCTCATTGAATGCAAAAGAAAGTGATCACCTATAATCCCTAGAATAGGGAGGTTCACATCGGCATCCCAAGGTTGGACTCTAGGTTACAATGGGAATATAGACCCATAGATATTCTTGAATCCCAAACTCTTGTGGGGATAGCCTTCATGACTCTATTTACCATGGGTATATAGACTCAAAGGGGTGCGCTGATGCACCAAATGGTCTGATCATATAGGTCTTATTGCTTCGGAGGAGGCATTGGCCTGATTCTAGGGGACTGGTTTGTAGAGGGATCATGAAGGACTGGATGGTAATGAAGGGGTGAGATTGGAACCCGAGGAAAGAGTACCTGAAAAACCCCCATTCCACATATTGTTTTCTTATATAGGATGGGGAATCTCTGCATGCCATACAGGTATGTGGGATGAGAGGCCATCCATGTACTGATGTGGTACGTGTACATGGGTATGGACTACCACACACCACAGTGGAATGTGGTAAATCTTGCTGATTTGGGTTCCGTCAATGTATTGATGTATTTCACGACCCCATATCAAATCCACATTGTGATATACTATACGGAACACCATATTGGAGGAAGGTCTGGGGGACTTCCATTCGTGGGGACCTCATACACGGGATGTATATGGTTCGCTGTTTCACGATTTAGGTTCGATGTTCTATTATTATTGTTACACTCCCCATTTAATGGTTCATGGTAGGATGTACATGTGGAGAATGTGGGTCAAAATTCAGACTTTTCCGATGATTCATGACTGAAGCTGGAATCTTCTCTGAGTTCATTATTCCAACCTCAGGGTTCCCTTCAAGCTTTCTTCATTTGTCCTTTATCAATTCCTTATATTTATTTTTATAGAGCATCGGGGAAATTGTATCTAATGGGCATGTAACACCATTTGCAGAGGCCCATACAGAGATATGTTGACCCAAAATAGACTCGGTCAATCCTTGGTTTGTGAAGGCTAAAGTTCACGATCATGGTTTGTGGAACCCTTCCAGTTTTCTTTGTTTTCGAATAGTTGAGTTCGCGAGACGGTACACAGATGACCTTCACACGCATGATTCCTTCAATCACATAGTTTGCAGTCCACTGGTTTCTCTGTCCATCACTACATAGGCTAGAACCACATGGATCATTCGGCGTACCTAGATGTTAATGATCTATGTGTTCCGCAAACCATTCCCAATGATGGTATGCGGGCTATTAAAAATCCTTTTTAAGCTTGAATTCCTTAATGTTTCTTCTAAAATTTGTAACTCAACATGAGTTTGTTCACCTTGCTAGACTTGTAAGAGTACATTATTCCTTCTGTAAATGGATTGTGGGATTTTTTATTCCCTTGTAAGAATATTGAATACCCTATAAATTCCCTCCATTGGAATGGGGTCTATTCGGAACAAAAAGGGGACTATTCCAATGTAGAAGCAATCTGAACTGAAATGGTTCACGGTAGAGAAGATATTCTCAGTAGAAGGGGACTAAACCTATTTATAGGTTCCCATTTCATTTTTCTTTTACCATTTCTCATGGTGAAAATTGATCTCGACTTCCCTAGACTTCCTTTACATTTTCGTATCGTGCTTCTTGTGTAAATATTGTTCGAGAACCTCTTAATACATGTTGCGAACTAAATATTTTTCCCATATCATTGTCTGAATACCGAATATTGGGTTTTGCGAATTGCACTTTGTAATTTTAAAAATAAAATACAGATTCCATGTTGGATAACTATACACGGTTTTCATGTCCACATACCTAGCTTGAACAAGCGAACTGAACTTTAAGACATGCGAATCCAAACATTAACATTCAACCGAAATATTTGAAAATAAATTTAGAAATGCCTAGGTTCACGATATGCACCTTCTGCGAACCCGTCCATTCTCCAACCAACTATTCATGGGCTAGTTCCTCATAGAGGTTTCACATACCAAGATTGTACGTGGTGTATGCTTCTGCATACTATAGCAGCATGCAGTGTGACACTTCCGCACATTATACAGTACGAAAGATGTGGCTTCCACATACCATTTATGAGGGTAGTACATGGAGCCTTATGTAGACATATTTCAATTATTTTTTCCAATCCTTTATAGTCTTTATCCAATCGATTCGTTATTGGACTTAATTTTAATGGCTTTTGGATCCGCCTGTGCTAGTTGCATTGGATGCTTTATAGGTTTTGATAAAATCAACGAAGGAAAGGTTGACCATGGTGGGGAATAGTGAGGATCTTCTTCAAGATTACATTATTCCTCGTGATAGCTTCTTTGAGAATTTCTTAGCTCCATAGATTCAATCTTACCATCTATATGTACAGCTGTAACTTTATAGCTTTGATCTCCTGGACGACATTCCTCTGCCATTGACTAACCCTGATACTCCTTCTATCCTCTTAGAGGCACTGCAAGGACATGATCGAGCCAACATTTCCATAGTAAGGGAAGTCATGGCCACTCCGATTCAAGAGAACATCTTCATACTATGAGGCTCGACATGGACTCAGGGAAACTGTAGGTTTCACGATTGTCCCTCGAGACTAGGAACCCGAGCGTACCCATCCACTACCAACATCTCCCAATAAAATACAAACAACATTTGGATCCAAAAGTGGGATATTTGGGCCAAATTATGTTTATACGATGAGTGGGTATGTGCATTCATGGTACATCAGACCTATTTGGAGTCCCCTGACCAGTTGGAGGTGGTGGTCTTGTATTAGGCAGCCTATGATTTTTGGTTTTCATTATTCTCCCCAGTTTAAATCCTTCTTGAGCTGCTGAGCTGGTGGTGTTCAAGCACCAATAAATTTCATTCATTGCATAGGAGAGTATGAATCAGGTTATGGGTATCCACTGTCTTAGAGGTCTCCCCATCCTTGGAGAGATGTATGATGAGTTTATCCTGTCGGTCGCTACATGGAGTGACATTTACCATGTCCATTTTTTAACAAGGAGTTTACTCGTTATGGCCAATAGATTACATGATCATCCCCTCCTAGATCACTCTCTTATCCCATTCTAGGCATGGATATGGTCATTATTGCAAGTGAAAAGACCCAAATCGAAGGCTCTCTATAGTCGAACTCATCCATCCCTTCAGTCCCGCCAGACTCTAGGGACATATTGTGCAACCCTTGAAGTGGGGAGATACACCACCTGAGGATACAAACATCAACCTGATGTATCACCAGTAATTAGACTGGTAGGTTTCTTTACCATGTTTTTGAGTGGATGGATTTTCCCACCCCTTAATGTGTATACTGGGATTTAGGCCTACACATTGATGATGGTGGCCACGCTGGTAAAGGTTCATCCCATTAATTTGGCCCATCCTACCCTTTCCTAGATTTATGAATTCTTAGGACATATACAAGAAGTTAGGGCCCCACATCGTCTCAGCAGACCATTTCAATTCCTATATGGGTGGATGTCAGAACACTTCCCCTGTTATGAATATCAACATACAGCCAATGTTCCTTATTCTGAATTTCAACCCCCCATTCTCAACATTTCCGATGTTCGTCCTAAGACCCTAAGTGTTTTTATATTGTTAAGCTGCTGAATGATGCTTCTTGTTTCTTGATTACACTGCATCTTACCACTCATAACTCATGAAGAGGTGACATGGGTGGTTCTTTGGAGGAATTATCATACCTCATCACACAATAGGATGAGATTATCACTAATCGTATATATAGAGTATTAATTTGTGAGCCATACCTCCCCTACCGGTTGGCAGGAAATTTGGGTGCCTTCCACAAGATACACTTATATCAGCTACTCAGTGAAGGGGAGAGTGTTATCACATAATTCTTCACCAATTATGGAATATGATGATTCATGAAGGTGCCTTTATAGATGTTATCCTCCCCAATATGACAAAATTTACTTTTCTATCATTGGAATAATCACAACTATGGGCAGACTGTTACCCCAAAGATATGCTAAGAGAACCAGTTCGGTGGGTGAAGAAACCTTTAAACATTCCTCTCCCCATCCTTACCCCAATGAAAATGCCACACATTTGTTCCACTATAAAGAGCGAAACAACTATGCCTTCTACTCCTACCCCTACAGCATCCAAAATAGATGATTCATGAAGGTGCCTTTATGGATGATATCATCCCCAATATGACAAAATTTACTTTTCTATCATTGGAATAATCACAACTGTTGGCAGAATATTACCCCAAAGAGATGCTGAGAGAACCAGTTCGGTGGGTGAAGAAACCTTTAACCATTACCCTCCCCATCCTTACCCCAATGAAAATGCCACACATTTGTTCCACTATATAGAGCGAAACAACTATGCCTTCTACTCCTACCCCTACAGCATCCAAAACAGATTCACCGCCTATTCTTACCCTTATGGTAAGAATATGCTCGGTTCATTGGTAGAGGTGTCTGCGAGGGGCTTCATCAATACAACCTATCTTAGTGGGGAGTGACTCAGACTTCTCCCCTCCCGATGGTACTTCCCATTACCTTAATGAGGCTAGCCCTAGCAGAGCATCACCAGAAATTCTAGATGATGTGGCTAGTTCTCCACATCTGGCTCCAGTAGTTGAACCATCTAAGGGAAAAAAGATCCCCCATAATGGTAGACAAATCTTAGGTCCCTCCCCACTCCTGTGATGAGGCTTCCTACTTATAGTATTATTGCGTAGGGGGAATATCAAGGTAATTGTGCTACGGGGAGGCACTGGGTTGTGTGAAAAGAGGCATGGCACCAGTTATGTTCTCTTTCAACAGAGACATATATGGAAAATTGTGCTGATGAGACTGACAATTTTCAGTGATTATTTACTGAGTTGGGTTCTGAAAACTTTTATTATTAGCACTTACACCTCCTCATCTTTCAAATCGTCAGATCCCGAGAAGACCATTCCTCCTGTGAGGAAAATCTTTCCATTTTCAATTATTCAAATCACTAGGTGAGGACCTTCCAAGATTTTTCAGAGGAATTTGATCACTTAAAGGCCAAAGAGGTGAAAGCTCATGATTTGGAGGACACCAAAGAGGAAGATATATGGGAGTGACAAGCTTTTGAAAAGAAGTATAGGGATGAATTGGCCTCTTCCCGTGCCAACTATGACGCTACCTAGAAGAAAGGGAGGGACCTAAAATCCATTCTGAGGCAGGTGCATCTGACAGTCAAGACGGAAATAGAGGAGAGAGATTCATTTGAAAAAACTATTGATGGCCCGTGACACTCACTTTCCATCCATCTGAAAAGGGAGAAACATGCCTTCTTGTAGCTCCATCCCATGTCATGATGTGTACTCTCCCCAATTCTTTTTCTACTTTGGAGGGACTCTGAATTGGGGGTGTGCCTCCATTTTTGTTGAATTCAATGAAACTAATTTGACTTTAAATCCTTCTTCTCTAGCTTTTACATGCTCCAACTTTTTCGTATTCGTGGGACTTAGTGGGCATAGTTCGACTATTGATGATGTTTTATGGAACACCACATGAACATTTATATCTTTCTCAATATTAACATATTTGTTTTTTAAACCTACATGGCATGGGATTAGGAGGCATAATTTTACATTCACTTAATATCATCATTTTTTAATGAACTGATACTCACCTTTTACCAAGAGGTTCCTTTTAAAGATATTCCATCTGGAAAGTGGAGTTTATTTTTCTTTATCTGGTAGTTCTCAGTTCTTCCAATCAAACTTATTACTAATGATTTATGTAAAACTGTTTGACCAAACATAACGGGGCAGAGTCCTAAATCATGATCGTCCACCAATAATGCTCTAATATACTTTAGACATGGATTATGGACTTATCTTGACCCTGAACATGTGAATTTGGGACACGCATGAGGCTCATGAGCCATTTTAGGCATACGACAGTCGGAAAGGACTCTCCTGGGGGTGAATTTTCCCTTGAGTGATATCTATTTTTTGTGCAACATATGAAGAGCCAATAGGGAAGCATGTGCATAGTTAATCAAAGGTGTATGCAGGACACTGGCATTCCATCTCTAATGGCCAAGTGGGCTTGTGCAACACTTTGAATTTATTTTGATTTTGGGAGCCATAGTGGGGGGCGGCCTGAGTAGTGGTGTCTGAAAACAACAAGGACATTCATATCAGCTTTGAGTGGGAAACCTTTCCCGCACAATTCTTAACAACATAAGAGATATATGGGAAATAGTCAGTTTAGTTAGAAGTATTTTTTATGTCAAGGGTATTTGGTAAGAAGAATGTAAGCAATCCATAATATAGGGGTGTTTAAAATATGGGGGTCTGACAAGGAATGAATGTCATCCAAGTGTATGAAAACTAGAAAGGACACTCATGGGGACAAATTTTGCCTTTAATTGAAGGCCATTTATTTCAGTAACATATGCAGAGCCACAAGGGCATGATGTGAATAGGTAATCAATGGTGTCTATAGAACATTGGCCTTCCATATCTGATGCCCTGGTGGGGTTATGCAACACATTGAATTTATTTTGATATTAGGAGCCATAGTGGGT
Source organism: Viscum album (assembly GCA_963277665.1). NCBI lineage: Eukaryota > Viridiplantae > Streptophyta > Magnoliopsida > Santalales > Viscaceae > Viscum > Viscum album. Next base: position 31,195,098 of record OY728147.1, read on the forward strand.
GGGTGGCCTGAGTAGTGTGTATGAAAACATTAGGGACATTCATAAGATCTTTGAGTAGGAAAATATTTCCACATGATTCTTACTTATGTAAGGGAGAGCTGGGTAACTATTAGATCAGTGAGAAGTATTTTTTATGTTAGTAGAATTTGGAAAGAGCAAGTTATGCAATTCATTTTCCAGGGGTATTCCAAATCTGGGGGTGTGATAGGACATTCATGTCATCCAAACTTAAGAAAACTGGAAATGAATCTCATGGGGATGAATTTCCTTCTGATTGATATCCATTTTTGTGAGAAACATATGTAGAGCTAGTGGGGCATGATGTGCATAGTCAAATAGAGGCATCTATAGGAATTTTCCTTCTATCTCCGATGGCTATGAAGGATTATGAATATTGGGGAATTTTTGAATACAGTATGGGACCTTGGAAAAGGGGTGCACCTGGTCACAATGGTGGGGAATTTTAACTAAAATTCTCTAGGGAATCCGGGAAATGAGTGGGGAACTCTTTTTTTGTATGTAGATTAACTTCACACATATGTATGGGGTATCATTAGAAACCTCAAAATAAATCTTAGATGAATCGATCCCGCATGTTCTGATATATCCAGGATGTGTGTAGGAAGGAAAATGAAAACCAGGACATTGAAATCCCTTGAATGAGGAAGGATGTTACAATGCTAGGGATCCATTGGGCATACTAAGATAGGAGAGGACACTCCTGCGGAAGAATTTTTCTTTTATTGATGGTCATTTTTATTGGAAACATATAAAGAGTCACTGGGGCATGATGTGCATAGTCAAACAAAGATGCCTGAAAGACATTGTCCTTCCATATCAGATGTCCATGGAGGATTATGAGGATTCAAGATCGCTTAGAGAATTGATTTTGAGGTATGGAAAGTGTTTATCCTGACATATTAGAAACATTTGGGCTACTATTTACTCATGAAATTAGGAATCTATTACGTAGATCTGGGCAACACGTAAGTTGATGCATTTTCTCTTCTTTTGGGTTACCCTATCATTTAATGTCGCAATGACGGGACATGGGGTTCCTCGTGAGGAAGAGAACTATGACATGCCTTTTAGGGTCATCTTGTTATGAACAAATTCGAGGACGATTTATTCACAATGTAATGGTGGTATCTCGCTAATATCCCTAATTTCACATGATCTATGGTCGGTGTGAGAAACAAGGGATTACGTGGATTTCGGGGCATTTCCTAGGAATAGAAAAATCAACATCAGAGGTCACATTAGGTATAAACCATTGCTTTGTAGTTAATATTCATATAGCAAGGATAATTTTGGCCTTGAAGTTTAATGTAATGCTATGAGGACATGATGTTGTGCAGTTTAGAGTCATGCAGTGGGGACAATTTTGCTGTTATGAAGATCATTGATAGATTTAAGTTAATATAAATCATGATGTTATGGCATTCCTTAAATGTTAGTGATGACAGAAGGTGTAAACCATAGTCATGGAGACATCATGAATCTAGAGGGATGACATCGGGCTTGGAATCCATTAGGTGTACTAAGATAAGAGAGGTCTCTCCTCAGGAAAAATTTGTCTTTGATTGATGACCATTTTTGTGGGAAACATATGTAGAGCCTCCAGGGCATGATGTACATAGTCAAACAAATGTGTATATAGGACATAATCCTTCCATCTCAAATGGCCATGAATGATTATAGAGATCCAAGATTTCCTGAGGTATGGAGTTTGAAAAATGGGAATTACATGTATGGGAATAGAATAAATATCCAAATCGTGATTACCTTTCAACTATTGGAACTTCCACATAGATCTAACTCATATGTGTTGTGGGAAGTAGGATCTTTTGACTTCTCATGTGTGGTGGGCATGTGTGAGATCTCGTAGTACTGAGGATTGGACCACACATAACTCTTGATGAATTTTGCTGTTTATTATCATGCGGTTTGGACCTTTCATGGAATCCTCTTACAAGTCCAAACTAAACACGGGGAAAGGGGAATTTTTTTACAACGGTAAGGTCGGGATGCCAAATAAGGGAATAAATACATATCCTAAAAGAACAGGAATCAAGTAATACATAATTATAAATGTTTTTTGTACGGATCTGTCTTGGTCCATGTGTAAGAAAATGTGAGGGAATTATTATTTTTAATGATGTTGGCTGGGCTGAGATTCCAAATCTAGGAGTCACTACTTGTCCTGCAAGGGTAGGAATTAAGCTATACATAGTTCTTAACATTCCTTGTACCAATATATAGATCAGATATGGGGATGGAAAAATTTTCATTTCATTTTCTATGGGGGACAGGTCTACCATATTTCTTTATAATTTGGTTTCATAAGAGAATCCTTACCATTGATCCTAAGATCACGTGGGTTATACTCGATGTGAATAATTGATGAAGGAAAAGGGTTTCTCAAGCCGGTGTTTGAAGGTAGAGGATATGATGGGGGCATTTGTTTTTGGTGGGGGATGGGTCAAGATTGAGGATCATGGATTTTCTATGTATCATAAAAGGGCATGAATCAATCCTCATGTAGCTCTAGGAGAGATCACACAATTTATCATCGTGCGATTAGGACAATTTGTGCTATGCAGTTTAACATCTTATAGCAAGGACATAAGTTCCAGTTTAATTTCATGTTTCAAGGATGAATTTCATATAGTTTAACATCATGAAGAACGGACTATGAATCATAGTTTAAGGTATTAGATAATGGATGATGACATTATTTTGTTTCTACTCATATTTTAAGGTCTTAGATCTTGGACTGTGACTAGATTGTATTACCACTCCTATTTTTTTGGCTTAGATATTAGACCATGACTACATGGTATTACTACTCATTGATTAGGGTCTTAGAGCTTGGACCAAGACTGAAAGATATTACTAATCAAAGTTTATGGTCTTTGAGCATGGACCATGACTGCAGTATTGCAATTACGCGAAGTACAGACTACTGGAAATACAGTCTTTTCCAACTGTTATAAACCGTTGGGAAAGGCTGTAGAACTGTTGGTATATGTTATACCAATGGTTCTACAAACCATAGGGAAGTAAGCCGTTGGGAAAGTTTTTCCCAATGGTTTACAGTGAACCGTTGGAATAAGGTGGGAAGAAATTAACCTATCCCAACGGTTCTGCCAAACCGTTTGGAAAGTTTTTCCAAACGGTTTGGCTTCAACCTTTGGGAAATCCCATGCACTATCCTCTTTACCAATGGTTTCTAAACCATTGGGAAAGGGTTTTTACCAATGATTCATAGAACCGTTGGTAAAAAAACTCAGGGATTTTATGCCAACGGATTGAAACCGTTGGCATAGCCTATGCTGTGCAAATTGCACAGCAGCCTGCAATTCGCACAGAAGCTCTACAATTTGACCAGAAGGTCTCATTTTGTGCATTCCCTCTCATTTTCAATCCAATTATTATAACTGCAATAAACTAACACATACATATAAAATTATTGTACCTACAATAACTGACTAACACATACATATAGAGAACAAATTAATACACATTTAACATATAATGCATCCTAGAACTATACACATCCTTAATTAAATTAATATTCATAATGTAATTATAAACATACATAATTCATTTAGAATTAAATTTAAAATTTAGGTGACAATTATATGTGGAATCCGGAATTCAATTCATAATTTGACCGATTTTTCGCATACCATATATTTTTACCTGAAATGATGTCCATTTTAAACAAAATACATACACTTGGAGTGATACCGGCCACACCGTGCCTCAAATTGAGGAGAGGTTAACTTTTTCACGCCACAAATAACCCATCGATCGTTGTCCAAAAGTATCAACATATTCTGAAAGTGTTTGATCGGTTTTTTGTATTCCAGTTGATGTTTTTCAGTTAAAATGACGTCCTTTTGAAACAAAAGACAGACACTTTGAGTGGTTCCAGCTACACCACATCTCAGATTGAGTCGGGGTTGAGTCTTACACGTCACATATGACCCATGTATCGTTCTCCTAAAGTTTCAACGGAAACCAAATGTGTTTGGTCAGTTTTCCCTATGTACTTAAAATGTTGTCTATTTTAAACAAAAGAGAGCCACTTAGAGTGATCCCAGCCACACCGTGGCTCGGATTAAAGCGGGGTTGACTCATACACGTCACATATGACCCATGGATCATTTTCCTAAAGCATCAACACATTTTGAATATGGTTTTTCAGTTTTCCGTATGTCAGTTTTTCTTTTCACTTATAATCTTGTCCATTTTAAACAAAAGAGAGACACTATGAATGTTGTCGACCACACCACACCTCAGATTGAGGCGAGGTTGACTCGTACATATCACATATTACCCATGGATCATTGTGCTAAAGTATCGACACAATCCGAATGCATTTGGTCAGTTTTCCGTATCCCATTTGATGTTTTTCACTTAAAATGACGTCCTTTTGAATCAAAACACAGACACTTTGAGTGGTTCCGGCCACACAACATCTCATATTGAGGCGGGGTTGATTCATACACGTCCCATATTACCCATGGATTGTTCTCCTAAAGTTTAAATGGAAATTCAATGCGTTTGGTCGGTTTTCTATATGTACTTAAAATGTTGTCCATTTTAAACAAAAGGGAGCCACTTAGAGTGATCCCAGACACACCATGCCTCTGATTGAGCCCAGTTTGACTCTTACAAGTCACATATGACCCATGGACCGTTTTTCTAAAGCATCAACACATTTCGAATGTGTTTGGTCAGTTTTTCGTATGTCAGTTGTTCTTTTCACTTATAATGCTGTCCATTTTAAACAAAAGAGAGACACTGTGAATGGTGTCGGCCACACCACACCTCAGATTGTGGCAGGGTTGACTCTTAAATGTCACATATGACCCATGGATCGTTGTGCTAAAGTATAGACACAATCTGAATGAATTTGGTTGGTTCTCCATATTCTAGTTGATATTTTTCACTTAAAATGACGTCCTTTTGAAACAAAAGACAGACACTTTGAGTTGTGTCAGCCACAACACATCTCAGATTGAGATTGAGTTGATTCATACATGTCACAAATGACCCATGGATCATTCTCCTAAAGTTTCAATAGAATCCGAATGCGTTTGGTCGGTTTTCCATATGTACTTAAAATGTTGTCCATTTTAAACAAAAGGGATCCACTTAGAGTGATCCCAGACACATCGTGCCTTGAATTGATCCCGGGTTTACTCGTAAACATCACATATGACCCATGTATCGTTTACCTAAATCATAAACACATTTCTAATGCGTTTGGTCCGTTTTTCGTATGTTAGTTGTTCTTTTCACTTATAATCCCATCCATTTTAAACAAAAGAGAGACACTGTGAATGGTGTTGGCCACACCGTACCTCAGATTGAGGCGGGGTTGACTAATACACTTCACATATGACCCATGGATCATTTTCCTAAAGCATCAATACATTTCGAATGCATTTGGTCTATTTTTCGTATGCTAGTTGATCTTTTTACTTATAATTCTGTCCATTTTAAACTAAAGAGAGACACTATGAATGGTGTCGGCCACACCGCGCCTCGGATTGAGGCGGTGTTGACTCATACACATCAAATATGACCCATGGATCGTTGGGCTAAATTATCAACACAATAAGAATCTGTTTGGTCGGTTTTCCAAATGTACTTAAAATGTTGTCCATTTTAAACAAAAGAGTGCCACTTAGAGTGATTTAGGCCACACCGTGCCTCAGATTAAGGTGGGGTTGACTCGTATACATCACATATGACCCATGGATCTTTGTCTAAAAGCATCAACACATTTCGAATGCGTTTGGTCGGTTTTCCATATGTCAATTGTTCTTTTCACTTATAATCCTGTCCATTTTAAACAAAAGAGAGACATTGTGAATGGTGTCGGCCACACCACACCTCGGATTGAGGCGGGGTTGACACGTACACGTCACATATGACCCATGGATCATTGTGATAAAGTATCAACATAGTCCTAATGCGTTTGGTCAGTTTTCCATATGCCAGTTGATGTTTTTCACTTAAAATGACATCCTTTTGAAACAAAAGACAGACACTTTGAGTGGTGTCAACCACACCACGTCTCAGATTGAGGCAGGGTTGATTCATACACGTCACATATGACCCATGGATCGTTCTCCTAATGTTTCAACATAAACAGAATGCATTTTTTTGGTTTTCCGTATGTACTTAAAATGTTGTCCATTTTAAACAAAAGAGAGCCACTTAGAGTGATCTCGGCCACACCGTGCCTCGGATTAACGTGATTTTAACTTGTACACATCACATATGACCCATGGATTGTTGTCTTAAAGCATCAACACATTTTGAATACATTTGGTCAGTTTTCGTTTGTCAATTGTTCTTTTCACTTATAATCCTGTCCATTTTAAACAAAAGATAGACACTATTAATGGTGTCGGCCACACTGCACCTTGAATTGAGGAGGGTTTAACTCGTACACGTCACATATAACCCATGGATCCTTGTGATAAAGTATCGACATAATCCGAATGCATTTTGTCGGTTTTCCGTATACCAGTTGATGTTTTTCACTTAAAATGACATCCTTTTGAAACAAAAGACAGACACTTTGAGTGGTTCCGGCCGCACCGCGTCTCGGATTGAGCCGGGGCTGATTCTTACATGTCACATATGACAAATGGATCATTATCCTAGAGTTTAAATGGAAACCGAATGCATTTGGTCGGTGTCTGTATGTACTTAAAATGTTGTCCATTTTAAACAAAAGCGAGCCACTTAGAGTGATCCTGGACACACTGTGCCACAGATTCAGCCCGGGTTCACTCATACACGTCACATATGACCCATGGATCATTTTCCTAAAGCATCAACACATTTTGAATGCATTTGGTCGGTTTGTCGTATGTCCGTTGTTCTTTTCACTTATAATCATGTCCATTTTAAACCAAAGAGAGACACTATGAATGGTGTCAGTCACACCGCGCCTCAGATTGAGGCGGGGTTGACTCTTACACGTCACATATGATCCGTAGATCATTTTTCTAAAGTATTGACACAATCCGAATGGATTTGGTCAGTTTTCCGTATGCCAGTTGATGTTTTTTATTTAAAATGATGTCCTTTTGAAATAAAAGACATAAACTTTGAGTGGTTCCAGCCACACCGCATATTATAAGGAGGCGGGGTTTAGTCGTACACGTCAAATATGACCATTGGATCATTCTCCTAAAGTTTTAATTGAAACAAAATGCGTTTGGTCAGTTTTCCGTATGTACTTAAAATGTTGTCCATTTTAAACAAAAGAGAGCCACTAAGAGTGATCCCGGCCACACCATGCCTCAGATTAAGGTGTGGTTGACTCTTACATGACACATATGACCCATGGATCGTTTTCCTAAAGCATCAACACATTTTGAATGTGTTTGGTCAGTTTTCAGTATGTCAGTTGTTCTTTTCACTTATAATCCTGTCCATTTTATACAAAAGAGAGACACTATGAATGGTGTCAGCCACACCACGCCTTGGATTGAGGCAGGGTTGACTCGTACATGTCACAGATTACCCATGGATCATTGTGATAAAGTATCGACACAATCTAAATGTGTTTGGTCAGTTTTCTGTATTCCAGTTGATGTTTTCCACTTAAAATGACGTCCTTTTGAAACAAAAGACAGACACGTTGAGTGGTGCTAGCCACACCGAATCTCAGATTGAGGATAGGTTGATTCGTACATGTCACATATGACCCATGGATCATTCTCCTAAAGTTTCAATGGAAACCGAATGCGTTTGGTCAGTTTTCCGTATGTACTTAAAATGTTGTCCATTTTAAACAAAAAGAGAGCCACTTAAAGTGATTCCGGCCACACCGTGCCTCAGGACAAGGCAGGGTTGACTCATGTACATCACATATGACCCATGGATCGTTTTTCTAGAGCATCAACACATTTAGAATGTGTTTGGTCAGTTTTTCGTATGTCAGTTGTTCTTTTCACTTATAATCCTGTCCATTTTAAACAAAAGAGAGACACTGTGAATGGTGTCATCCACACTGCACCTCGGACTGAGGCAGGGGTTGACTTGTACACATCACATATGACCCATGGATCATTGTGCTAAAGTATCGACACAATCCAAATGCGTTTGGTTGGTTTTCCGTATACCAATTGATGTTTTTCAATCAAAATGACGTCCTTTTGAAACAAAAGACAAACACATTGAGTTGTGCCAGCCACTCTGTGTCTCAGAGTGAGGTGGGGTTGATTCTTACACGTCACATATGACCCATGGATCGTTCTCCTAATGTTTCAATAGAAACTGAATGCGTTTGGTCAGTTTTCCATATGTACTTAAAATGTTGTCCATTTTAAACAAAAGGGAGCCACCTAGAGTGATCCCGACCACACCGTACCTCAGATTGAGCCCGAGTTGACCCGTACACATCACATATGACCCATGGATTGTTGTGATAAATTATCAACAGAATCTGAATGCGTTTGATTAGTTTTTCATATGTCAGTTGTTCTTTTTACTTATAATCCTGTCGATTTTAAACAAAAGAGACACAGTTAGAGTGGTATGTTAGTTGTTTATTCACATTATTCAAATACATTATTTGACTATGGGTCTTTAAATTAATTTATTTATGAAAAAATTATATTTAAAATTAGAATATCATAAAATTAATAGAAGATAAAACCTTTACTAAAAATCCTTGAGGAAATATTAAGGTAAACATGATTTATGAGAATCCTCATGTGTCTATTAGTGGAATGGTATTTACTTAAAATCATGTGGACATTCATATAGAATATTTTTATATCATTCTTAGTATGGATTATATTTTAGTTTATAATGCTATGAAACATTTCAGAGCTAACAATGTCATGCCCAATGAATACATCCCTTTTATAACATACCAAGAATCTATGATATTGATTAGATGTGTAAATGTGATTTACATTGATTATCATGATGAAAATAAATAAAATATATATTATATATTTTCTAGTAGTAAATGAAATCAAGGAGGGTGGGGGTGTCCGGGGGGCTATTCGGGGACCAAGGAGGAGGGTGGGGGGCTGTTGCGGGGGGCTTTCCGGGGGGTGTTTGGGGGGTTGTCTGGGGTTCAAGGATGAGGGTGGGGGGTCTGTATGGGGGGCTGTCCGAGGAGCTGTCTGGGGTCCAGGGAGAATGGTGGGGGGGCTTTCTGGGGGGCTGTTCGGGGGGCTGTCCGGGGGCTGTCTGGGGGGGGGGGGTGTCCGAGGTCCAAGGAGGATGGCGGGTGCTTGTCCAGGGTCCAGGAAGGAGGGGGGGGGGTTCCCAAACACACAACCACTAAAATACAACAACATCCATAAAAATAGATAATATATAATAATAACTCAACTCCAATACAATACTACAAGTCCAGATAAAACCAACAACTAGAATAGATTAAATATCAAATCTTAGTAATATTAGTCAAAAATGTAATGGATCAATTTGTCCCACATCACCATCACCATCATCACCATCATCATTACCCTCATCCTCGTCCCCATCATCATCCTCGCCCTCCTCCGGTCCCTCCTCCTCACCCTCTCCCTCCTGCTCACCCTCGCCACACGCCTTGGCCTCCTCTTATCCCTCCTCTTCCGTATCAGACTCCTCTCCATCATCATCATCAAGCTGGAAATCATCCTAACCAACACTAGAACTTCCACCTGGTGCACCATATATAGAACGTATTGATGAAATTAATTCATCAAAAGCTGGGCTGGGCTCTGCTAGAAGTGTTGGACATAGAACTTCAATAAATTTCATAAACGTACTGTTTGCCCTAGCAGACTGTTCTTCCGTCTCTCTGGCCCTTCTCTCAGCCTGTTCTGCATGTTCCCTAACTTTATGTAGATCAGTGTCACTACAGCTTGTACATGAGGAGGGCCAATACCTCGTCGGGGTTGTCCTAGGTCGGCAGCGTACTCTGCCAGGATGATCCTCTCCCAACACCTGATGTAAGTGATCTATTGGCCCAAAATTGTCTGGTTCTTGGGCATCGAGGGCATCTAAAGAAACCTGTTACAAATATAAATATATTATTAAGTTACAAAATAGATATTAAAATATAAAATCAACAGATTAAAACTTACAATCGGCTAATGAGTCGCTTCGTTAACGACACTTCCATCCTTTTTCTGTCTACTCGAGAAAAACAGTTTTGCTCGAGGCACACATCCTTCAATATTCTATATTTTCATCTGAAATGACATTGAAAACTAAATTTATATGAAAACTTTATCAACCGATTAAATAATTGAGAAAAAAATAAAATGTAAGTCGTAAAGAATACTTATAAAAAATTGGCATACCTGCTTCCTCTCATGATCCGGCATCGTCGTACGTCCTAGTGTGTGGAGGTATTTTTTTGCATCAATGTTTTTTTTATGTTTTCCAGATGATTACTAAATAAAATTCAATAATTAGAAGGATAATATTAATGAATACCATGGAAGGTATTATTTAAATACCTCAAATTTAATTCATACCTTAAATTGGGTACTCGTCCAATGAGTAATCATCTGACGATACAGCTCTATAGGACAATCATCCACGACTGGTACCACCTCTAACTCAGTGCCAACTCTAGCATGGTATCCAATATACATCTCATGCTTGTAGGCTCTCCAAAGCTCGCCTAAATCCTTTAGACTTTCCGCTCGAGCACCCTCACCATCGGGAAAATTAAATCAAAGCTGACATCAAAATATTAATTCATATAAATACAAATATAATTCATGGAATTAAATTCAATAGATTTATTTACCCATATATATTCCCAAGATCAATCCTGGACCACATGTGGCAAATTTCTCCACGACAGCGGGATGATGGGAATGATGTCGGAGTATTTGGCAAGCGTCGCAAAAAAACTCTGACATTGCTGCCCTGATTTCTCAACCATTTGGTTGTCTTTCTTGTAATCCACCAGAACCTGTGTGCGGCGGTTCCACACTGAATGCATGCGGCATGCGTGTATGCCCCAACCCCCACCTCTCGTTAGTAGATGTATCTGTCATGAATGAAAAACAAATATTTTATCAAAACATGTTATCATGAAAATAAATATTTCTATAAATATTTGTTAGGGTTTTATAAATATACCTGCGCCATTCTGATCGTTGAGCGCCGCCGGATCCACAGAAACGGATGGAACACCCTGTGGTGGAACAGGAGTCGAAGACGATGGAATATAGAAGCTCGGAGTGATAGAAGTAGAAGGAAAATAAGATTTGATAGCAGTATGACCAGATTCTGACTGGGGAGTGGGAATCATCATGGGATGTGAAAATGATGGGGCAGAAGATGCAGAAGGTAGAGAAAACATGGGAGGCCTAAATATCCCATGTGTCCCTAATGACACACTGGGATCATAATGTGGGAAGGATGACATGTCAGTGGGAGGGGCAGGGTCTAGTCGGGCACACGCAGCTGATCGTCCACCACTGGTACGAACCCTCCTCGTACAACCGACCTGAGTACTGGGACTAGTACTAGGCTCCTCGTCGAATAACTATCGACGTATAGGTGGATCCTACAAAAATGTTTACAAAAAAATTAATCCCATGACATTATATATTTTTAAAAATATATATTTGAAATAAAGTACTCACTTTAGGCATTAATGGTGGAATGCCCATCTCCGCCATCCGACGATTGTTTTCCATCATTTTTTTCCTTCATCTCTCTTCAATTGGCTGCATTTCCAACTTTTGAAAACAAATATGTAATTAATTAGAAAAAGGAAACTAATATGTAAACCAAAAAACTAAATATATAAGGGAATATGGGGATTCATATGTAATTTAGCTATTAATTGTTTTAGAAGAGCTTGAATGAATTTAATAAATCATTCAAGTTGTAATGTTCACCAAGTTAGAAATATTGTTTGACTAGGTTTGAATACAGTTCAATTCCAAATTAGAAAATGCAATTCAAATAAAATAGCAACCAATAAAAATTTAAAATTCACATAACGGTCAAGTCAGCTAAAACATATTTGTGATAAATACTAAATCAATTTGAATATTACCAATCATAACAACCCAACTTGAGGTAAACCAAAAGAATTCAGAACATGGATGAATGATTCTATATATTTTCAACCACAAATTCAAGTTCACAGTCAACTCTGACAATTGATCTATTGGATTCATCAAAAGAAATAAATAGATTGGTTCCAATGGTAATAGGGACAGTGTCAATTCCATCATCACCATCATCAAAAATATGTCTTGGAATTACTTCAACTATGACACCAAATTCAGGTCGAAGTTGGTCCTTGACATAAAAAACTTGTTTAGCCATTGATGCCAACACATATGGTTCTTTGGTAGCAAGAGTGTGAGCCATATTAATTACTCAAAATCTACAATCATCAATAAATGTGTCCTATCTCGTCATCAAATCAAACCAATGACATTTCATCATTGTGACTCATCCATGAGAGTAATAATCCAATATTATTATTTTCCAAACGAATCCATAATAACCCACATTTTCAAATCACGGTCTACTATCTAATGCACTGGTATAACAATATGTTGTGCCAGTAACCATAACCCCATCATGTTGTGTTCTCATGATCTTTGCTCATTCAGTGACAATAAATTTGTACCCATTGATAACAATTGATTTACAGTCACGAACCATGGTATTAGGACCAAAATCCAAATCTCTTATTTTCTAAGAGACAGAGTCATCAGACAAACTCAATACCTACAATATAAATGACTGTTAAACTTAATTAAATATTGAAATAATTAAATTAAATAGTAATATTTTTACCTTCAATTTTAACTAAGCAGAAAACTCTTTGCTATGCAAAGTCTCTGTCCTTCTCAAAGATAAAGAATGATGATTCCTATTTATCGTTGTTTTATGTTCCCTGTAGATAAAAAATATGAGTAGTTTAACAGATATATATGCAAGATATACATAATCAATTTAGTTACCTGATATAGTCATCGAACAAATCACAGTTGAACAAAACTGTGCAATGTTCCATCTTCCGCTCTTCATGGCTTAATGTATTCATTGTATATGATCTAGGAATTCCTCCTATTTGAGGAAGTGATGGAATACTGGGTTTAATTTTCTCATACTATTCTTCTTCATTTCTCATTAGTCTGTTCAATCTTGTAGTAATATCAGACAAATACATCGAGCAGAAATCCATACATTCTTGAGCCAGGTAACCATTCACGATAGAACCTTTGGGATGATTTCTCTTTCAGACATAAGACTTTAATGTGGACATATTTCTTTCAGTTGGATACATCCAACAAAAATAAATATGTCCTCCGAGAAGTATTTCACTTGGAATATGGAAAGTTAGATGCAACATGCATGTGAAAAATGATGGAGGAAATATTTTCTCCAACTCACAAAAAATTAATGGGGCATCTGTCAACATTTTTTTGCAAGAAATAATTTGAAAACTTCTTAGCACAAAGATCTCTAAACAAATGGCATGATCGAATAATAGCCACCCTTACATTATTGGACAAAAGATGATGGATTTCTATTGGAAGCAACTGATGCAGCAGAACGTGATAATCACGAGTATTCAAAGATTTTAGCTTCAAATATCTTCTATTGACCCATTTAGATATATTTCTTGAATAACATTCAAGAAATATATTTGTCTCTAATACTTCTAGAATTTTTTTTGTAGGTTTCATCACATAAGAAGCACATGGATGTTTCCATTTATTTTCACTGATATGCACAGGATGTAATTCTGGTATGAAGCCCCAATCCACCAAGTCACGTCGAGATCGTAAATCATTTTTTGTCTTCCCCTTGACATTTAGAAGAACCAAAAGCAACATTTTGAATATATTATTTTCAATATGCATGACGTCTAAGCAATGATGTAACAAATTGGTTGACCAGTCAGGAAAATAAAAAAAGATACTCCTCTTCCTCCAATTGTAACAGGTTTCAGTGGAAACATTCTTTCTCTTTCCAGATTTCATTTGACCCTTCCCGAATGAAAAACTGAAATCTTTCAATTCATTAAGCACATTAGTTCCAGACATATGCTGAGGTGGATCATCGGTCTCTATGGTATTATCAAATCTTCGACGATTCATTCTATATGGATGATCCTTTGGCAAGAATCGTCGATGTACCATAAAACTAAAACTACAATGATGTTTCAGTCTTCTAGATCATGTATTCTTCATACAAACGGGACATGACAGTTTTCCCTTCATGCTCCATATAGACATCATTGTATAAGCCGAAAAATCATTGATCATCCACATAAGCGCAACACGCATCTGAAATATGTCATTCAAACATTAATCGTATGTACGCACACCCACATCCCAAAGAGGTTCCAACTCTTTTATTAAAGGTTTCATGTATACATCAATATCAATGTCAGGATCAAAAGGACCAGATATGAGTATACTCATGAAAGTGAAATGTTTTTTCATACACAACCATGGGGGAAGGTTATAAATGTGTATAAAAAATTTCCATGTGTTGTGCGAAGTAAGCATCTTCTCAAATGGATTAAAACTATCGCATGAAAGACCCAGCCTCACATTACACATGTCAGCTGCAAAATCAGGATGTCATGCATCAAATCTCTTCCATGAAAATCCATCTCCAGGATGAACCAACTCATCATTAGTCTTCTTTCTCTCGGTATCATGCCATCTCATTTTTATTGATATGTCATCAAACAGAAAAATATTCTGGAGTCTGGGGATCAATGGAAAGTGTGACATTACTTTCTGTGGAATGCCGGATGGTATTCCATCATATTTTGACATCCAGCGGGATGTGCCACATTTTATACAATCATTTCATTCAGCAGTTTCCTCCCAGAATAAACTGCAATATTTCGGGAAAGCATGAATTTTGTTTCCTAAAAATCCAAGTTCCTAAACTAACATCCATGCCATATAGTGGTTTTAGGGAATATCTTCATCATCTAGAAGTAAATCCTTCAAGAGGGTAAAAATGTAATCAATTTTTGTATTAGAAATCCCATACATAGTTTTCCCATGAAACAATCAGATTAAAAATTCCACCTTTTTAATTTTATCACATTGTCAATATACTAGAGTCGTGGAAACATCATTCAATTTTTTCACCCTATCAATATCATCATTTTCACTAGATGCATCAGCTGCCCTCATATTGAAGTCTTCTTGAGTCAAAATCCTTTCTTTTTCATGATGGAGAATAAATGGAAACCGATCATATAACAAATTCTCCATTCCAGTCCTTTCATTTCAATCATCACCAATTTCAGATTTCATTTTCTACCCATTGTGATACCACACAACGTAGTTTGCTTGAAAACCATTTTTGGTTATGTTGTAGCTAAATTATTCATGGCTCAACCAAGGTCTACCTACACAATTGGAACATGGGTAGTGTATGGGACCACTATATGAAGCATTGTGAAATGAAAATCTATAAATCTCTCCAAATTGTTTTGAAAATCGCTTGAGATCCGATCAGTTTCATACATCCAACTTCTTTCCATTCTGTAAAAAGAATTTATGTAAGTCATTTTTTCATAAAAAAATCAATAGGGTTGAACTTTAATAGAAAATACATTTAGGGTAATGATAAAGGAAGAAGATTCTTGTCGATGTAGTGAACTATTAAAATAATGTAAAGAATAGGTACTCATTAATTAAATTAAAATTTATTTATATTCATTTTCATTAGGTCTATAAAAGTCACATGACTCAAGTCCCATAATGTGTTATAGGCATCCCAAATCATTCACTCATGTTTAATAACTCATTATTGACTCCTCTATGGCCATACCTTTCATTACCCAATTACTTCCCCAGGTCAAGCGCACCCCATGGTTGAATAAATTTTAGGCTTCCTCACTAATAGGTTGTTCATGGCTTGTAAAAAGATTTAATTTCATTAAGTATAGACAAAAACATTTATTTTTAAATTTTAAATTAATAATAAAGTATGTCAATGATAACAACATTACTGAATTAAACTTGTGACTTATCTAACATTTTTATGGCTGTCTAGACATGCCAGAATGGGTAGTGAAAAGCACCCCACCCTCATAAAAGTGAGTATTAGCCAAGAAAGACACATAATATACAATGTACAATGAGAACCATATTTAGTTGACCCTAAATTTATATTAGTACAGTCATCTTGGGGGAAATGGAATATATGATCCTGGTTAACTGATGAATTCAAAAGCTCGTATTCCATATGTTAGACACTATCTAAGGTAAAAAATCATGTGAGGATGGGTTTACATCATTAAATTTCTTACATGATAGTGAGAATGAAGGCTTAAATTAATGACTTGAGTTTATTGATACCATGTCAACCATTATACACACCATGTGAACCCTTATACACACCATATGAACCCTTATACCATATCGTCATTATTACAACCATTAATAACAACTTATTAAATAACATCACTTGTTAAAGATAATAAAATGGAACATAAATCAATAATAATATTTGATATATCAAGTAAAATGAAGTCATACTATCTTACATCCTAAATGAACACCCACAACCATGATTAAGGACCACAAAGCTCCTCTTTCGGTTAAATCAAAAGTGAAAACAAAAACACATAGTTGTAGAAAAAAACTTCATTTATGTGAAGAATAATAATCTTATGGTCCTCATGATATTTGAACCACACAGTCATGATTTTCTAGATGAACTTGTATCCATAAAACTATATGAGAAACACAATTCAATACATTCATTTTTCTGATTTTCCCAAGCATTTTGAGGAACCCCAAATCAGTGAAAATGGTCATTGTGTTTTAAAAAGGTGATTGAATAACACATGTATGATGTCAAAGGCAGAATGATTAATGGTTATATTAGAAAAACTAATATTCACTAATATTACAAATTTGAAATTCTGTGAATTTGTTTTATGAAGAAGGAGAAGTACTAATTACGGACCACATACTATTTTGCAAAGTTCAAGAAGATATTCCATATGTTCTATTGTGAAAAGGATAAGTGAACAGTGTGTCATTTTATATATATATGTATATATATATATATATATTGATATAAAAATCATAGATACCTGTTATGTAATACACATAGTGTACAAAAATTAAGATGAACAAGATCTTCATGTTTGGCATGATCTTAATGAAAGGAGTGATTTTCATGAAATAATATCAATAAATATTACAAACAATTTCTTATTAGTTCATATACATGAAGCTATAATATTTGAAGCATTGAGATTAAAAAAACTATGAATTTTTAAAATTAGAAAAAAATAAAGAGATACCATTCCCATATAAATGTAAATGTGGAATGAAAACATTAATTGGACATACACCGATATAGGGATTTGAGTACACAATTCATGTAACAATAATAAAATTTTACAAAAACCCTAAAAATTGGGAATAAAAAAATCGTTGAGAATATAAGGCTATGCTTGATAAGAGGTGGAACTATATCCTTGATAAAATATGGAAGGAGTCTAACATGGCAGCTTCTGATCTGATGGAAGAGGTGGGGCTTATGAAGTGCTTCTGCGAAGGAATCGATTCTAGAGACCAGCAGAAGGGTTCTGGAATCGTGGGGAGGTGGCTTCCTGGGTTGGGAGAATTTGGGGCTTTTTTCCCTATAGTTTTTAATTTTTTTTTGGAAAAATCAATCTTTCTCAACGGTTTTATGAAACCATTAGAAAAACTAAAATTTTCCCTATCTTTTCCAACAGTTTCATCAAACCATTGGGAAAAGTGATTTTCCCCCATCTTTCCCAACGAGTTTATCAAACCGTTTAAAAAAGTCACTTATTCCAGATCATTACCAATGTTTTATGCAAACTGTTGGTAAAGATAACATATTACAATAGTTCAAAGAACCGTTGGTATACAAGTGTTGGGAAAAGTCCGCTTTCCAGTAGTGACTTCTTCAGGAACTTTTCATTTGTGGGACCTGTGATGAGATGTCTATCCATTAATGTCAGGGAATATGCGCCATTGAAAATTACCCTATGTGTAACATGTGGTCCTTCCCACTTGGGATCAAGAATGGGTATATTCTTCCTGAGTATCATCTGGGATCTAAGGAAAAAACACCATTTCTCTTTCATGGAACAGTAAAATGTGAACATTTATGTTGAAAGCTCATGCGATCTAATTTTAGTAGATTTTGAAATGATGTAATGTGTGCAGCCTTTTTCCATATAACTACTCCAAGTCATCAAACATATCTGAGATTGTTCATCCATGGATATTTGATTTAATATGGCCACACGAAGTGATGTCACTTTGATTTCGATAGGAAAAATCTCATCTAACCAGTATATTAGCGAGTATGGGGTTGCCTTGGTGGAAGTGTGGGTCATGTTCTAGTAATCCCACTAAGCATGAAGGAGCATGTCTGCCCATGATTTATTATCCTTATCAACCATCTTTTGGAGTATGTTGGACAATTTCTTGTTGAAAACCTCTATCTTTCTATGGCCCGCCATGTGGTAGCGGGACGACCTATTTGCTTTGATTCCATAATTCGGGTAAAGCTTGTCCAATATTGCAATGGAAAAGTTGGTGCCATTGTCCATCAGTATTGTATGAGGGACACAAAATCTGGTAATGATGTCTGCCTTCACATTTATAACAATTTTTTTTCTCCCTGACTTATTTAAGGGGTATATCATCAGCCTATTTGGAAAAGTGGTTGGTTTCTGTGAGTATGAACATGAATTGCATGGATATGGAAAAAGGATATAGTCCCACAACATCCATCCCCCAACCAGTGAATGACCAGGAGTATGTATCTATATGAAGTAACTCGGGGGGTAGGGGTATAAAATTGGCAAGTAATTAATATGAAAGGAACATTTTTGTGAAAATGGAAAAATTCTATATCAAAGTGGGACTATAATACCCAAGACTTCAGATTTGGTGAGAGAGCATGGATACTGATTGGTTCACTTCACAACCTCCGGTGTGTACTTCCCTCATGAAGAAAGTGGTTTCTTTTCTATAAATTCACCTAATAAGGACTCCATCGAGGCCTCTTTTGAAGAA
Source organism: Viscum album (assembly GCA_963277665.1). Taxonomy (NCBI): domain Eukaryota; kingdom Viridiplantae; phylum Streptophyta; class Magnoliopsida; order Santalales; family Viscaceae; genus Viscum; species Viscum album. The sequence continues at coordinate 31,214,174 of OY728147.1, forward strand.
AACCTTCTCTTGGTTTACCCCATTATACATGAAAATTTTGATTTCCTGTCTTTGGACCTATTCCCTTCCATCCCAATCTAATGGGAGTTCTCTTTTCCAAAGGTAATTTGCAATGGGTGTCATTAAACAGGTGGTGTGACCATAAGGTCTAGAAATGGGGCTAATTTCATAAATCTCCTCCATACTTCTCTGGATGAATGGAAAGACCATCCACTGGAGGGAAATGATAATGACCATTTCTCTCGGTATGGATCAACTAAGGCTACAACTGCATCTTCCAAAGCATCAGCCTCAATATTTTGAGTCTAGGTGACATAAGTCAATGTTGTTTCTGATTGCAATTGTTTCATCAGTTCTCAAACATGGTTCATCAATGTAACCAATTCTTCTTTCTTAATGGTGTAGTCACTATTAACCTATTTGATGACTAACTCAGAATAACCATTTATTTTTAGGTGTTTGGATTGTACATGATGTGCCAGTTCCAGGCCAACATTGAGGTCCTTGTATTCTACTTCATTGCCTATACACCCTTAAAAATACAAGAAAGATTAAGGAAGGATGGAATTTTTTGGGGATATAAGAATAATTCCCAGCCCCACATATTTGACATTGGTATCATCCTTCCTTTTCCTTATCGGGCTTCTGGAATCATCGTCAAAGTAAATTGTCCATGTATGGGGATCCTCCTTGGTGGAAATACTTTTTCTTCAGGAATTTTGGCATCTAATAGTGTTGTTTCATCCGAGGGGTGCTTGTCTAGGAAGTCTGAAAATGCCTGGTCTTTGATGACCTTATAGGGTATGTACTGTATGTCAAACTATTTTAGGATGATCATCCATCATTATAGGCACCCATTTAGCATGGGATAGTAGAGGATATATTTGAGCGGGTTGCAGTGGGAGACTAGGTGGACCTTATGGTACTATTGGTAATTCCCGGGTTTTTGATCCGTAAAGATTTGGGCTAGGTAGTTCTTTTCAATTTTTGAATGCTGGGTTTCATCATCAATCATTGTTTAGCTGAGGTAATAGAGGCTTTTCTCTCTGGCAGCATCATTTTTCTGCACGAGGAAGGTGCCTAACGATCGTTCCATGGTGGTTATGTTCAAAATGGCTGGTTTCCCCTCAACTGGAAGCATCAGCACTGGTTGTATTAGGAGATATATTTTGAGATTGACAGATTCTCCTTGTAAATAATTATGCCACTAATACGTAACCTCTTTCTTCATTAACCTGGTTAAAGGTAAAAATTTACCTACTAGGTAGGATATGAAGTGCCGAATTTTGGCCATGTGCCTCTAGAGACCTCTCAACTCGGTGAGGTTGTGGGGTGGGGACATTCCAAGGATAAATTTTATCTTCTCAGGGTCGACTTCAATGCTTCCATGGCATATGATAAAACTGAGTAATTTTATAGAGGTAACGCCAATGATGCACTTTAGGGGATTTATCTTTAAACTTTGCTGCTATAATTTTTTTTGAAGATAGTCCCAAGATCTACCAGGTGTCTTGAGGGTTGTCGTGATTTAACCACCAAGTTTTCAATATAACAGTCAATGAACTTTCCCAATATGGGATTGAAGATGCGGTGCATGGCGCACTGGTAGTGTATCCTACATTCTTCAAACCAAAGGGAATCACCGTATAATATAACACTCGTTGAGGGGTCCTAACAGAAGTATCTTCTTCATCCCTCTAGGCTATTTAGACTTGATTGTTTCCAGAATTATTTTCCATGAAAGAGTGCGCCTCATATCCAGTGGTTTCATTGATAAAAAATTCCTTAATCGGGATAGGGAAGTCATCTTTCGGGCAATTCTGATTGATGTCCCTAAAGTCAAAGCACAATCTAATATGTACATTATTATTTTTGCTAGGGATTATGTTCTCCAGACAGATTGGATACTAGACCTCACCTATGAAGTTGTATTTTAACAGATTTTCAACTTCATCCTCTATTTTAGCAACATGTGTTGGGTGGGTTCTTCTAGCTTCCAGCTAATAGCCTCGGTGACCCTCTGGTAAGACAAAATGATGAGTTGAAACCTAGGATCATGTACTAGAATTACTGGGTAGTTATAAAAAAAACATCTCTATTATCCTTTATAAAGGAGGTGTATGCCTCCTTCTCCTTGACAGGCATAGCCACACTAATCAGAGTGGGCCACAGGTCGTCTTCAGTGTGCAGTTTTATCTCTTTAAGATCATCTATTTTTGTGGAGAAACATTATTTGAATAAAATAGGGGCATCTTTTAGGTCTTCTTCTTCTTCATCCTCTTTTATTCCTTCTTCCTCTACTTCCTCATCTGATAGAGATAGGATTCTAGAGCCGAACTCTCCAATGTTGGGAAAGGAATCATCTTTTTTCCTTTACGAGAAAGGCCAGAGTAGTTCGGGGTCCCTAGGATTGGTCAAGAATATCTCTATTATGGATTCCTCTTTCATCATGGGAGTCATCCTGCTATTCCATGTCTTTGGAGTCGGTGGCCGTAACAGAGACTATGCAGAAAATTGAGTCTACATCTGAACATGCGCATTTCCATACAACTTGGTTTATGGGTGATACATGCTCTTCTCCAAGTTGCTGGACGGGGTTGTAATGAGCGATATCCAATCTATTCGGGGAAGTAACCCAGTCAATTTCATTGGATGAATGATGTTTTTATTCCAACTCATAGAACCCTGCATCGATATTATGTGACTCACATGACGCAAATGTGGATTTATCAGCATGCACTGCCCTATTTTTTCCATTAGACCAATATTTGATGCATTAATGGTATGCTGATGGAATTTCATCATGATGATGTATCCAAGGCCTCCCTAACAAGATGTTGAAGGACATACTTTTCTGCAATATCAAGAACTTGGAGTCTGACAAGAGGTATCTAAGATGGGTTTTAATCTTGATTCATCCAAATGGGTTCTACTCACTTTTTTCATATCCCATCAGAGTTGTGGTGCAGGGTTTCAAGATGTCTTCATCAAATACCAACCGACGAAGTGTTAGCAGTGGGAGGAGGTTGACTCTAAAGATTTTATCAATGAAAATCCTTCAGACATCAATTCCATTTATCTTATCGAACATATATAAGGGTTTTATGTCCCATTAAATGATGGCGTCTTCATCCCTATCTGTGAAGAAGATGACATTGTGACATTATTCGGTACTATTCTCTATCTGATAGACTTCGACTACAGCTACTTCGGCCATGAACATTTGGGAACATAGTAATGCTTAAATGAGTGCCTCCCTAAGATCTGCAGTTAGGCTTAATGCATCCAGGATTGATAGTTTTTCATAAACTAATGTTAGCTGCATTAAAATATCATACTTCTACTCCAAATGTCAGCACTCCCTAGCTCAGGTTTGTTCTTTTAGAGGCACATTAGGTGTTTTGGATTTGGATTTAGATAGTTTGGCTTCCGTGATGGGAGCAAGTGGCGTTGGGGCCTTTTCAGGGTTTGGATGAACATGTCCACCTCTATTCATTGGGCGATTTGACATTTTCTCTTCCCCTGATGTGTATTCAAAGATAATTGGGCTTGGACTTATTCCAATGGGGGAGGAGGATCATTTTGGTTCTTGTTATGTCTACAGGAGGGTCCTTCCACGAGATTCCACGATGTCAATGGTTTGACTTATGCCATTTTCTAGAATTTGACTCCTTCCATGATCGTGCCTTCCAAGAAACCATTGGCCTCTACTACCTCTTCCTCAGACTCTATTTTTGGGTGAGAGGATCTCAGGTTTGTGGTCGTAGTCTCTATCTGAGAAGGGGTCCATCAAGTGAATGCCATTAATAAATTTGAAGATCAGTTCTCGATCTGAAAATGTTTCTCTCTGACTATCTCCTTCTGATGATTCCATTTGGAGGGGTGGTTCTCATTTTACCGTTTAGAGAGGCAGTTCCAGTTGTACCGTTTGGTGGGGTGGTACCTATTGTATCCAGTCTATTAGCATGAAGTCCGAAAGTGTATAAAATGATATCATCTTTGGTGCTACTCATCTTCATTCCCATTCTCTATGTCCTTCTGGACTTTAGAGGATTGCGGGGCTGAGGATGTTGGATGTGTTGTATTAGGAACTTTTGGGGGAACTATTGGTTGTTTCAACCGCACTTAGAGGATTTCATGAACTTGGTTGATTGTTTTCTATTACATACAATTGCCAAAAAATTTATCCTTCTTACTGGTGACTATTTTCCATTCCATTTCATCTCTTGGGTATTTTTTTGAAACATGTGCCAACTATGCTAGTGGGGGCCAACTTGACTTACCCATAATCGACTATCATTTGTAGAAGATCCTTGAAAAAAAGTATTCCAAGATTTTGTGTCCTGGTATATGGTGATAGGGAAAATAACATGGATGGTCTTTGAGACCCACTTCATCGGCTTTCTTTAGTTCTGATAGCTGGAGAAAGTTTCAATTCATTGCAGCTATGAAATAGACAGAGACCTGGTTATCTGAGAATTGATAGAATTTATTTCTTATTTCTTTGAACTGATTTCTTTTAGCACCCAGTCGCTCATCTTGTTGATGTGGGAGTGCGTGTTGGAATACAGGGGGTCCTGCACGGTTCAGTGGGGGCCTCACAACTGGAGCTGGTGTCAGGGGTGGTTTAAGCATGATAAAAACCACTTCATCTTTTTCTGATCTTTTCCCTAGGGCGGAATGAACCACTTGAGACTTGAGGTTGACCTCTAGTTAGGAGTCTTTTATCCTTTAGGGAATCGAAAAGAAATATCTCAACGCACTTGGGTACTTCACCATGATGAGCAGTGTTTGCAATTAATCAATGAGGTTATCGATTCACATGGCGAGAATCTCATCCTAGGGGAACAGTTGGTTTAGGGAATAAGTTAGGCCTTTCCATCTAGAAATGAAGTCTATGACTTTTTATTTCTCTATATACTTATAGTTCAAGGGGTCACATCCCATTATCTTAAGAATAATTGAACTAAATGGAAGAGAAAATGTCACCAGAGGTCCTCCTAGCCTGTTATTGAATTGGATGGAAAACTAGGATACCATACAAAGGCCGAGCCCTACAGGGTTTGTACGATGCACATGTGTTTTACTGCTTCTTTCTGCTCTGGAGTGCCCATCATGGGGTCAAAATAAAAGTCATAGTGCATTAAATTTTGTTCCAGGTCCCCAGATCCATTAAAAACTGTGAATACAGGGTTTTCAAAAGTTGGCGTTTGTGGAAAGTTGATTACCCAATCCATGTAGGGTTTGCACTCTGGGTCTATCCGAGCAAACCAACCCTCCATGGGTTCTAGTAAAGTTGTTATCTATTTGATAGTGTACAAAATCCCTTGATGAATATACTATCGAGCTTGATCATGGATTAGTGTGGTAGTGGCCATGATTGGGTGTGTCGGTGCTGCTAGAATTTGAGGTTGATACCTTTCTAGAGGTATCATTTGTGGGTTTACATGAATATATTCTGGATGTCTTCCCAGCGAGGGAAGTATTATTGTCCTTCTTGGTCCAGGTTTAACAAACCTATGATCTTAGATTCATTAGTTAGAATGAGTTTCTATGGCATGGGAACCTATTCTAGGAGAACCTGCTGATGTTTCACGGGGGGGGGGGGACACATCCGGTAAGGTATCTCCCTCGACACAGCTCAACAATAATTTTCCTAATCTCATTCATTTTTTCTCCAACATGGTGAGCCTTTCCTCTCGAGTGAGGGATTCCCTTCCAAAGGGAGGAGGAGGTGGGTCATAGATGACCTTGTTTTTATTCTTCTCCTTATTGGGATTTCGCGTAGGAGGTAATGATAGATTAATTGAGGGGGTGCCCAAATTTTGGACTGCCCTATGGTTTTGGGTATGCACACCATCAATCTCGGTGTAGGATGCATCGGGGATGGAACTATCTTCCTCTACTTCAAATCAATCATCTCCTTTCTCTGTACCATTTATTGTGAGATATATGGGGTTTAATGTTACCATGTTCACTGATACATAACACCTTGGGGGTTATTTACATGGTGTCGAATGGTAGGAAGGCTTTCTGTATCCTTTGTAGGATTTTTTTCCTTCTATTATATAGTATTGTTTAGGTTTCTTAGAGATAATTGACCCAAATAGAGCCCTGATCTGACTTTGTAATGAGCGTTTTTCTTGAAAGGTGTGAACCATGAGAGGGGTTGGAACAGTTGACTCCTCTATCCATCATTCTTCCTAGACAGGAGAAGATATACACCCATTGTGCGTGGACATGAGGTAAAAATTCCCATGTCCCTCTAGGAGAGGGTTGCTCCCATTATTCAATCGATGCGCTACATCCTGGATTTTATGGTTTTATGGGGGAATTTTGATTTAAAAATTCCACCAGCCATATGGCCTGGGGTTATTCTTACATTTCAGTGGAAGTTGTTCCTATTTCCACCATTTCAGTTTCATGTACTCCCGCACGGGTGTGCGCTGAGTAGGGCATTGGTCCTGCATGAAGTCTTTGGTCTTTTGATGAAATGATCACTGCTTGTTGGTTGGCCTTCCTTAAGCAGGAATCCAACTAGATGATCCTATTTTCCTGACACTAATGCTTTTTGATGGATTGATCCCTTCGGTCCTGACACTTTTGAGACTTACTTTAGGCCTATTTTTTCTGAGTATCCTGTTGGAGTTGGTGGTCTAGAACCAACTACTTTGTACATTATTCATTAAATAAAAGCCTTATCACATCTTGATTGTTATTCTGTGTGAAATGTCATGTGATAATGTCCTAAGGATAGTTGTTACATTAAAGGGTTGTAGAAGATCCCTGTTATGATGAGAACCTGGATGTACCATAACACTGTTCTTGAATATATGTTCTATGGCCGGATGATATTATTTGAGGGACCCAAATAATACAGGTCATTAGGGGTGAGGACTCATAAAACTTTGAGGCACCTTCTCATGGTGTGCACCCTTGGTAATATCCAGGAGGATATTAAGAGAACGAGACCCTCCAGTAGGAAATCCACATTTTATAGTGTCATTGGATGTTCCTATCTGCGGATGTGTGTATTGGTCCTTAGACTTTAAGATTATTATTAATGTGTATTACAACTCACGCACTTAGATGTATTGACGAAAACTGTGACGACACACTTTTTTCAGTGAGGTAGGATATGTTGGGTGCGTCACGAGTAATACCGCATTAATAGATAATGCGAGAAAGGATTTGTCCCTTCCGTTCCATAACAGAAGTAGATATCTCATGCCCTTTGATGGAATTGATATAGCCTAAATAAATCCATGGTCATGGTAAGGTATGGGCAAGTTCAATTTCGGGAAGTGAAAGAACGAATAATCAAGCACATGGGTCGATAGCACTAGCATGCAACCCGCTTGATTGGAGATATCGAGACAAAGGGATTATATTACACGGTAAGTGTTCGTAGAAGGTGACACGTAATTGCGGCGTTAACTTCTTTCTCTATGGGTGCCTTGACGTGTTGCTAGATGCTAACCTTGGACTTTAGGCAGGATAAGCCTAATTCCACTAAGAAAGAGGCCTAGAGGGTCACACACTAAGTGTGTCCATGTATCTCAGTTAAATACTAATTTAACAAGTTAAATAAATATTATTCCCGACTGTGGTTTAATAATTATTTAAGGATGTCTGATCGCATTTATTATGACACTAGTTATTTGATAGAATATATTGTGGAAGAAATAATATATTTATTAATGAGTAATGCAGTTACATTTATTTAAGAAATAAATATTCATTACTCAAGGTCTAATAAATGCGGTGGAGAAAAATGGAAAATAAAAGCACACGCCGTGTATATTAAATATACACGCCGTGTAGTTTAATGGAAAACAAGTACACGCCATGTATTAATTATTACACGCCTGTAATTTTTCCAGTTGGGATTTTGAGGATTTAATATTTTTTTATTAAATGATATTTATTATAATCAGTGTGGGCGCATGTCAAGGAATTAATAATTCGACATGGGGGTTTTCAATAAGAGTTAATGAAATAAATAAAACGCGTAATGCGTTTATTTATTGTCATAACTCTATTAACCTCATACCCGATTATAAATATCCTCGCAACCCCAACATTTTGAAGATCCATTGTTGTGCACAACGGATTTGGAAATACTCTCAAGCCAAGAGTGAATTCCCTTTCCACCGAGAACGCCCTCAAGTTACGAGAGAAAGATCCTCCACCGGATTAAGGCAGTCGAAGGCGAACATCGCAAGCAATAGTTCTTCTGCGCTAGCACCCGAAGATCCCTTCATCGACGTCCAGAGATACGTGACACACGTGTGGATCATCTCTAGAGGAATCCTACATTTGGATTCTATGATGCAACGACGGATCACCAAATCGTGACCGGACACATCAACGAAGAAATAATTCCCATGAGGTAATTCTTATGCATTAATTAAATTAATTATAATCAACATATGATGATCCTACTCAAGGGTTATGGGACTCTTCTTTTCTTTTCCTTCTTTCTTCTATTCTGATGATTCAGCATTTTATATCATGACGGATCTCGGATTGAACGTTGTTTAACATTAAAATCAAGTTGGGCAAACCCACCAATGTGCTCCCGCTGCGCCCGGAACCTACATATCCCGTATTTCTTGAGTAGGAGTTTCATTTGAATGCTACTTCTAGATGAAGATGCTACAGGATGTCATTTCCAATGAGGTTTTTTTGATGAGACATGGGGTGAAGTTTATATCTCCATGTTCTCCCCATCCCTGAATTTGAAATCCATTCAGGGCATTGCCAATGAGGTGAAACAACTTATGCATTGCATGGAGGATATCCAGTTCATTGTTTTTCTTATACCTTTCTGATTCTTGATAATATGAGGATGGGAGGGATTCCAAGTCAATTAGATAGTGATGCTTTCCAAACATGGTGACAAGGTCCACATACCATTCATAGGGTAGTAATTTTTCTTTCAACTAGTTAAGGGTCATCCATATATTGAGGCAAATGTTATGTATACATTCCCTGGACAACATAGCTGGTATTTTGAAGTGAGAAGTCATCATAGGAAAATACATTATGGGTATATTTTCCCTAGATAGCTGTTTTCTCACAAGAAACATATCATGTTGTTGTTCTTTTGAGGGCTCCTCTACTTGATATGACTAGTTCGACTACTTTTTAATTATTTCATTCCAAGCAGCTGAGCTTGTGGGAGCCTCATTGATATGTGAATTGTACGGGGTGTCTTAGAAGATAAGTGTGGCCCCAAGCCATCCCCTTGTTGAGAAATAATATCAAACATTATATTCGAAGGGTCTGATGTATCTGACTCCAAATTTTTTAGTGCCTTAGCATAGGAGGTCTTCCTTACAATTGTACCAGCAAGGGGAGAAGCTTCTGACCAGTATGATTTTTTTTGTGGGGAGGACCTTCACAAATGTTGCTGCAATGGTGAGGGATAATATTTCAACTTGATACTCGACCATGGGAAATCTATTAACAGTGTATACCATGGGGTGGACCTTTTGGGAGGGATATATCAAGGCGAGGACCTTCTTGTTTCTAGATGTCACCGAGGGGAGGACCTTCTTGATTAGTGCTTTGATGGCGAGGACAATTATCATGGCTTGATACCTTGCTATAGGGAGAATTAATACAGTTCACATCGTGGGGAGGGCCTTCAGGATTTACTGAAATATGGTGAGGACCTTCTTGTTGCTTGATGTTACTATGGGGAGGGACTTCACATAATCTACCATTGTAGGGAGGGCCTTTTCAAGGATGTCATCATGGTGAGGACTACCATCATAACTTTATTTTCAACTACAGGGAGAAGCATATCTACCGCATATACCATGGGGGCCATCAGGGTGGATTACCACAAGGGGAGGACCTTATTATTTCCTAATCATCTGTTCAAGGGGAGGGCTACCCTGATGAACATCAGAAGATAGGCTCTCATGATCGATCATTGATGTCCCATGGGGTGAGACCCTATGGGTGCTCTGGGGAGGATCTTCAGATCTACTAGTAGTGATATTGGGGGATGACATTATAAACTACTAATTCCACTCCCATAATTTTGTATTCGGGTGAAAAAGTCTTGATACTTCATTGATATGTGTTTTAGGGCATCCCGAACCATAGCTTCTAGTAGGCAAGGATCATGTTTGTGCTCTTCATTTTCCAGTTTCCTTTAGTGCATTTTATTTTTGAGAACTCTCTTTTTGGTAATTGGGGTCATCTTCTATTTGTAACAACCCTCATATACAATTTTCGGTCTTTTTGGGTCTCATTATTCTTCTAGGATACGTCGACAGACCTCTTGAATTTTGGAAGGGATATATGCCAGCCCTGGAGCAGCCACCATGTTGGACCGATGCCCCTAATTGGAATGGGTATTTGTTCCCAATATGGTTTCCCGTGTATCACATGATATTGTCGTCGACCCTCTAGAAATAGAATAGGGATAAATAACTTCTCCGAAGTGATTAACTCATTTTGCGAGTGAGTCATTTAGTTTGAGGAAACTGGATCGTGGGCCCGATTTATCACCTTTGCTACTGAACCAATAATGTCTTGTCATGATTGGATGATATATTCTAGGAGAGACATTTGATATTCTATCATTTAAAGGATGTTCTAAGATACATATTTGGATTGAATGGGTATGTAATCCAATTTCTAGGTCTGAGCAGGGGTTTGCACCTACTTCGGTCCTCCATGAGTTCCAGTATATACTGGTAGTTCTCCTCTATATGGAAATAGGAATGAGTATGCCAAGAGTTTTCTCCTATGGATGCCACTATATTTAATTGGTGGGCCTTATATTCATGAGAGAGTATTTTCATTGGCTCTCTTACTGCAATATTTGTCTAATGGGATTTTTATTCATCAGTAGGAATTTGACTCTACTAATATTTTCTTGCCGCCCTATTTGTATAACAGGCTTGAAATGAATCCGCAGGTATTTTTTCCTATGTATAGCTGGTTGCCACCTTATTTGGATGACAGACTTGTTGTGAATCTAAATGTATCTAAATCTACCTATAATTTTCCACATTTTCAACATGGCAAAACCAGTGAGCAATAATAGGTACGTTCATGTGCTCATATTGTGCCACCCTATTTTTGTGGCTGTCTTGAGTGGAGGGAGAAGAGTTTTATGTATGCCCATCGAATGCCACCACATTAGTATAGTGGAGTTTCTCCTCATGAACTAGGGTGATAGAGTGTTCCTGATTATATATTTTCTACCCTTAGCGGGTAGCCCGGGGCCCCCGAGTCGGCTAGAATTTAGCTAGTACCCTCAACATAAGGTCCTCTTTGGTGGGAGGTGGTTTGGTCGTCTGGTGTTGCCGAAGACATTCTCTGGTGGGGCCATGTGAGTAGGAACCTCATGTAGTTGAGTTGAAGTTGTCATAATAGAATTCATCTCCCTCCCTATGGTAAGGGTTGTAATCGATGTCATGTTCTGAGGACAGGCCCCTGAAACGGTTTCAGATGACCATCGAGGCCGCCTTGTGCTAGAGTGTCGTTTGTGGCTAAAGAGGTGGCTGGAAAGTCATCGCATATAAGAGGGCTTGTATCGTGGCCTCCACCATTGGGAGAGTACCATTTTTTGGTACTCCATGATCAACATGTTGGATAGACATCGTTGAAGATGTTGGTTATGCAAGGGAGGCCTGATATTCATTGGGGCCCCGACCGCCTACGGGATCACTGATGTGTGTGTCTGCATTGGTCGTTGGGATGTCATTTGGATTAGAGGTTTCTATATGGGAACCTTCAACATACATGTAGGACATACATGCCAAAAAACATCGTCAAAGTAGCATTTTTTTAAACATATGCATATTTGTAAATTCATCTTTTCCCCCTTCCCCTCTTCTATTTGTTGTGGGTGAAGGGGATTAAGTGGGGTAAGACTGCCACTATGGTTAAGGATTCACATCAGGTTCACCATTTTTGTTCCATCTCCAAGGTGGTGTTTTTGGCACTTATGGGGGTGAACAAAATGGTCTGACATGCATTATCATTTCATATAATATTTTGAGGTAGAACAGCCACCTCGGTTAAGGATTCATGTCGACTTTACCATTTTGGATCTGAATCATAGGTGGTGCATTTAGGGTGATGGTGAAATGGTCTGAAAAGAATCATCACCTGCCTATTTTCTATAGAGATGAGTTCTCTTCAAGCTCACCATTTCATTCATTTCAACCTGTTCTGCATCATTATCCTTTAAAGGGGAGTTGAATTACCCCACGAAGACATGATAGCATATCCATTATATATTTGGAAATAAATGCCACTATCTGATTGTCCTTGAAAGTTATTTCATTAGGTCAAGTAATTATGCAATCAGTCATCCTTGGATAAAACTTCCTCAGATGGTCTCTTATGGGTTTATTCATGGAGCCAGAAACTCCCAACGGCCCTAGTATCCTTGATTTATGGACTAGCTTTCCAAAGGCATACGTTCGTTGGACGATGATTTGGCCAACGAAACTAAAGGACTCCTTTGGTTGAGAGGATGGGAAGTAAGGCACAGTACACACTTCGAGGGGGGGGGGATTATTTTCTATTCAGGGACTCTCTTATAGATTTAAGTCATATTCATTTGTTGTTGAATCGTTGGTTCATTATTGAAGTGTGTGTCCACATGCTACTATTGGTTTCTAGGTTCATTATAGGCATGCATATATTTGATTCTATAGAGGTACTACTGACTTGATCTAACAAGGCACTTTAGAGTTTATTATCATTCAAGGGGGACAAGAGGTGATTTGATGTTGGGATCAGACCCATAAGATTGGTTTTCTATGTATCCTATGCAGAGGAATCATAACCCATGTAGTTCAGAATCATATGGGGCTTACAGATGGAAGTTTCCCATTTGGGGGAACACGGTTCAGTGTACCCTTTTAGATGGGAACCCTTTTGAGATTAGGGATTTAGGTAGACATTTTAGGTATCCTAGTTTGATTAGGAATCAGAGTTCTCATAGTTCATATTTTGAGGATGTCGTGATCTTCACAAATTACTAAGCCCACACGAGTCATGCTTGATTTGAGAAACATGAGTATATGAGAGATCCACCCAACCACATGCTTCCTCTCCTGTTGGTGGGAGAGGGAGAGCCTACGACGGAAGAGGTTTGGGTGATGGTGGGTGAGGACACAGAGCAACGAACCCTTTAATGTGAGATGGAATTAAAGGTCATCTATCCCAATCTTGAAATATTGGGGGCTTACCTCAGTGGGAGTGCCCCAGAACATGTTCTGGGAAGGGGAGAAGTGTTATCCTCATCAAAAGGGACAAAATACATAACCCCTTTGACTTATCACCAATAATAATTGAATGGAAAATAATGTGATCACCATTAATCTCTATAATAGGGAGGTTCACATCGGCACTTGAAGGTTGGACTCTGGGTTACCATGGGAATGTAGACCCCCAGACATTCCTGAAGCTTGAACTGTTGGGGGATAAAATGTGTGACTCTGCTAAACATGGGTATGTACATTCAAAGGGGTGCAATGAAGCATAAAATGGTCTGATCATATTGGTTTGGTGGATTTGGAGGAGGCTTTGGCCTGATGTTGGGGGACTGGTTTTGGAGGGATCATGGAGGAATGAATAGTAATGAAGGGGAGAGATTGACACCAAAGGAAAGAGTACCTGAAAGCACCCCATTACATGTACGATTATCTTATGCAGGATGTGGGAAGCTCTGAATACCATAGTGTTATGTGGAAAGAGAGGCTGTATGCATACTGATGCGGTACACGAGCATTGGTATGCACTACCACACATGATAGTGGTATGTGGTCTTTTATGCTGCTTTGGGTTCCCTCTACGTACTAATGATGTTCACGGTGCTGGATCAAATCCATGTACTGATACACTATACAGAACAACATATTGGGGGAGGGTCTAGGGGACTGTAATTCATAGGAAGCACATCCGTGAGAAGTATATGGCTCATAGTTTCTCCATTTAGGTTTGCGGTTCTATTATTATTGTTCGGTCCCCCCGTTTTATGTTTCATGGCTGGTTGTACCTACAGAGAATGTGGTTTGAAATTAGGGCTTCGTTGATGATTCAAGACTAAAGCTAGAATCTTCTCCAAGTTCTTTCTTCCAACCTATGGGTTCCCATCAAGAATTCATCATCCGCCATTTCTCAATTCTTTCTACGCTCCTTCTATTGAGAATCAGGGCAATTGTATCTATTGGACATGCAACACCATTTGAAGAGGCCCATGTAGAGATATTCTAACACGCAGAAGACCCGATCAATTTGGGGGTTTTAGAAGCTATAGATCAGGATCATGGTTTGTGGAACCCTACTAGTTTAGTTCATTATCTAACCGTTGTTTTCGTGATATGGTACGTGGATGGCCTTCGCACACACGATTCCTTCAGTGATGCGGTTCGTGGCGCACTGGGTTATTTGGTCACCACTATGTTGGATAACACCTCATGGATTGTTCTGCATACTTGGTGGTTCAGGATCTAGGTGGTCCATGAACCTTTCTTAGTGATGGTATGTGGGCCATTCAAAATCATTTGAAAACCTGAATTCCTTAAATTCTCTTCTCAAATTTTCAACTCATCTAGAGTCCATTCACCTTGATAGACATGTAGGATTACTTTTTTGATTTTGAAAAGTGAATGTGGGTGTATTTTCTTCCCTTTTTTGAATTATCCAAACCCTAGACATTCTTTACATGAGAATGAACCATGTAATGGATCACGATCTCCCCCTGTGACAACTGCATCCACACGAGAATGACGTGTCAAGACTACACCAACCGACACCCATGAAAACTCCAATAGAAACAAGGAGATAATAATACATAACATTTCAAGGAGAAGCAGTAGAGGAAGGATTGAAGAAAAAAGAAGAAAAGAGGAAGATCCTACCTTCTATCGATGATGGATCGACACTTTTTTCTTTCACCAAAACAGGCTGTGTGCATGCAGAGGTAAGAAACATCAAAGGGAAATGATCCAAGGATAAAGGTCAGATCTCACCACTCTTATGAAAATAATTTCTCGGGGAACCTCACATCAAGATAAAGGAGAAGGAATAAAATAAGGTAAGGTACCGAAATTAAATGATTTAATATGAGACTAACAGGATTTGAATCGATTTTGAATCTCCATTAATGCAGATCATATTAATCCACAAGTTTTGACCAAGTTAAGGCATCCTTATCCTTAGGAAAATTAAGATAAGAGTTATGGGATTTTAATCGGCCATAAATCCATTAAAACAAGGATTTGAATGAATTTTTCATCAAAAAAATGTTAAATGGGCGAAACTATAGGAAGCTGGAAACACTGTACACCCACCGATGTCTGGAAACACTATACACCTACTGACAGATGGACACATTGTACACATATTGACCACTGAAAACACTGTACACCTTCTAACATCTAGAAACATTGTACACCTACTGATGTTTGGAAACACTATACACCTACCAATGTCTACAAACACTATACTCCTACCAACATCTTGAAATACTGTACACCTACCGTCATCTGGAAACACTATACACCTACCGACATCTTGAAACACTATAGACCTACTGACGTCTAGAAATATTATACACCTATCAATATTTGGAAACACTATACACTTATCGACTGTTGGAAACACTATACCCATACCGAGGGCTAGAAACACTATACAACTACCAAGGTCTGAAAACATTGTAAACCTACCGATGTCAAGAAACATTGTACACCCACCGATGATTGGAAACCCTATACACCTACCGATGATTGGAAACACTATACAAGAAACCCGAAACACTAGTCTCATAAATAGAAATATGTAATAGTGTTGAGGATAGGTCACCTTCCCCTCCTAGAACACCAGAAATACTAGATTTTAGAAAAGGAATGGACCAAAGAATTCTGGGCCATTACATCAGATACCTCTAAAACATTCTCATCCTTGAGAATTCAAGACCGACCTAAAAGGAAACAAAAATGCGGTATGAACAACCACCCATCATGATAAATCTCAAAAGAGAGGATGCCATAAAAGCAACAAATGAAATCCATTTCATAAAAATTAATAGTCTCCGTTCACAAACAAACATAGTTATATGAAGAGAGTTAAACAACAAATAACTTGGGGTATTGAGCATGTACCTATGACTCACATTCCCATGTACTTTCCTCCACACCACTTTGTCTCCACAAGTCACAAACCATGGGGATAGAATGCATGCACAACAGCTTCTCCTTGCGGTCCTGGATCTCTATAGACTGCTCCTTGAAGGTTGTATCATCATCAACATCGATCTATCCCCAATCGATGACATGAGATTCATCTTCATGATAATGATGGAGCTGTGACACATGAAAAACAACATGTAACCTAGTCATCTATGGGGGAAGTGCTACCTAATACACCCCAACTCCAATACGAGCCAACACCTCGAAAGGCCAAAAAAACTAGGGAGAAACCTTACACCCATAACCAAACCTACACTACCCATGACGGAGAGTCCCCTTCAGAAACACAATATCTCCAACATCAAACTCTAATGGTCTCCTCCTTTGATTGTCATATTATTTCTGATGATCCTGCACTACCTTCATCCTTTGACAAATCACTTGAACCATCAATGTCGTCTTTTTTATCAGTTTTGGCCTGAGAATTACGTACTCTTAGACCCAGTACAACCCAATGGATAATGGTATGATCGGCCATAAAAGGATTCAAAGAGTTCCATACTGATGGTGGAATGAAATATATTGTTTAAGGAAACAACACCAAGTGTAGGTGCCCCATCCAACAACCTCCAAAACCCAGGACATAAGAGTGCAACATGTATTCAAGAGTCTGGATGGTCCACTCTATTTCACTATCCATCTGTGGATGAAAAGTCATTTTAAGTCATAGATGAGAACCGAAATCAAGATGGAGACCACTTTACACCTTAGAGGTAAAATGAGGATCTCGATCAGAAATTATTGTCCTCAAAACTCCAGGATGACTCACCATCACCTCCAGATTATGCCTCGACAAAACATACATTGAGATCATATCCTTAAATACTATAAAGTGGGATGATTTCATCAAATGATCCACTTCCAACCATAGAGCATCATATCCTCCCTCAGCTCGAGTTAAACCAGTAACAATGTACATTGAGATGTCCTCACACTTCCACTGATGAACATCCAGCAGCTGAAGCAAACCACTAGGAACATGTTGCTTAGCCTTCACCTTTTGGAAGAACAATCATTGAGACACAAACTCTGCAACTACACGCTTCAGCCCAGGCCACCAAAATTAACTCCTCAAGGATCAGTATATATTTTCCCTTTGAGGATGCACCACTAAAGTCAAACTATGGTACTATCTGGGAACCATCACTCGCAATGTCAAATAAACTAAAAGCCTTATCTAATACCCCACTCAATGTTGTTAATCCTTAGACTAACCATTAGGGGCCTCAACAAAAAAAACATGGTCTATCTAGACCACCACCTCTAGATCCCCCAACTGTGACTCTTCCACATGATGTACTCAAGATGACTAAACCATCATCTAAAAATGAAAAACTCTACCCCCAACTTCTCCCATATCGAGATATAATTCTAAATGTTCTTCCATCACTCTCTAAGAATCAATATAATTTTTAACTGCATCACTGTGTGACTTCCTACTTAGTGTATTAGCTATGAAATTCCCATTTTTATGTGTATATGAGATTTCGATGTCTTATTATTGTATGAACTCCATCCATCAACACTACTACAAGTTCATGTCATACTGGGAGAAAACATACATCTGGCTCTTTTAATTGGTGAAAACCATAAAGTGTTCGCCAATGAGGTAATGTCTCCACAACATCAGAGAAAAAAACCACGATCTCAAACTCAAGATCATGGGTGGTATAGTTACGATAATTGGGACGCCACTACTGAGACCCATAAAAAATGACTAATCTCTACTTCATCAGAACACAACCTAACCCCAGATGGAAATCATTGCCAAAAACATCAATGGAAAACACCTCTATTGACAGAAAGGGAACTAGAGAACTTAACAAATTCTCCTTTAGATACTCAAAATCATCTTGAAACTGATCAGCCCACATGAATGCCTGATCCTTCCAAGTCAATTCTATCAAAGGAGTCGAAAACAGAGGGAAATCATCCATGAACTTATTGTAGTAGCATGAGAGACCAAGTAAACTTCACTCCTCAGCCCCTATCTTGAGGGATAACCAATAAAAAACTACTTATTTCTTCGATGGATACATAGATACTCCCTAATGGGACACCACATGCACCAAGACACAAAATTCTCAAGACCGAAACTCACACTTTGACATCTTCCCAAACAGTTTTTGTTTATGAAGAAATCCAAAAAACGGAGTTAAGATACTCTATATCCTCCTCCATATACATGGAGTATACAAGGATGTATTCAATAAAAACCACCATGAACTTATCTAAGAACTCACAGAACAAAATGTTCATCAATCCCATGAACACAAATGTAGCATTCGTCAATCCGAAAAACTATAAAATGAATTCATATTTTCTATGATGACAACATAAATTAGTATTCAGGATATCCTCAAACTTCACATGAATATGATGATATCCTAACCACAATTTGATCTTTGATAACCAACTTCACCCTTTAGTTGATCGAATAATTCATCAATCTATAGAAGAGGATAGAGATTCTTCACTGTCACTTTGTTTATGCGATTATAATTGATACAAAACCGTAAAATAAGATAATCATTCATCACAAACAAAATTGTTGCACCCTATAGTGACACCCTTGGCCAAACAAAAACACATAGTAAGAGACCATTGAGCAATATACTCAACTCCCGTAACTCAGAAGGGTCCATCCTATATGGAGACATAGAGACAAGAGACGCTCCTGATTATAGCTCAATCCTAAACTCAACCTCTCGTTGATGGGGTAATGATACAACATCGTCTAGAAAGCCATAACGGTACCCTTCTTTGATCCTAGGAAATGCCAATAGACGAAACTCTGATAAACATATCACCAGCTCAACCATCATGGATAACAAGCACAACAAATTCCTATGACCCATCTAAGGGTCTTGTTCACCAACAAACAGTACCATATCTCCATCATCAACGAAGAATACCACCTTCCTTATAAATAAATTCATGATAGCATGCATCAAATTCAACCAATCCATTCTGAGGATGAAATAATATGGTTGTATCCATAAACATAAGATGTCTCTGTAAGAGTGGTTCTTCCCCAGCACTAGCTCACAGTCTCTACATACTTCAAACAAGTCAGCTAAACCTCTAACGGGTGTAGTCAACACCAAAGGCACTAGAGGAATCTCTATCTCATGTCCCAAATCATAGTCAAGGGAAGGTGATGTGAAGTATTGTGTTGATATTGAGTCAAACAAGGCATAAACACAAGTGGAAAACAAGAAAATGGTACCTCAAACGATGTCTGGCTCACCTGGTGCTGGCAACGAAAAAGCATGAATCTTACCACAACCTCCTACATGGCCTATATAACCCTGATGATGACCACCACCATGGTTTCAATCTTCTATCTGAGGATAGGGAGTGTCATCGTGCTATGCACTACTTTCCCCATCTGTTCTCTTCTGATCCAACATTGGTGCAACCTGTTGCTGCTACCTCGGCTGGAACTGCCTCAATGGTGGAACCTGGAGCAGACCACCATATGAACATAGACAGCTCTGAAAGGTTGGGAACTATCACTGCTAATGACCTTAGCCACCATAATAAAAACAAGCACATGATCCTTTGACATAGGCCTAAGAACCATTTCCCCTAGAGAAACGAGATGTTGAGGGATGGGACCAATGCCCGGACGAAAATGAACTCTTCTACCTAGAAAACTAGGAACCCTAGACCACATCTCTTCTTCATGAGGAATTCCTAGGACTCTCATCTTGTGACAATAATTTTTTTTCTAACATCCTCTCAATGACCTCTTCCCTCACTATCACCTCAAGATATGTCTTCAGTATAAATATGGTTACCTAGCACTAAATCTCTAGATGAAAAGCCTCCTCGAAATGCCTCTCCATAGCCTCCTCAGCTGGGAATAGGTCTGAAGAATATTTTCAATGGTTCTTGAAACAGATTCCAAACTATCACACGCTAGAGCTCCCCTATCAAAGGGTAAGTAGATCTTGGATACTAGTTTCCTTAATAGTGTTATAATGAAAATTGACTCTAAAATTTTCTCAGAACTCATCCTATCAGATCACTAACTCCTTATGATCCCGAAGGAACAAGAACCACCACTTACTCTCTTCCCCACACATAATTGTCACAACCAAAGATGCCCAATGCTTCTTCCGAGAACGAACTGAGATGAAGGCTATCTCAACCTCCTCCAACCAGTCTCCCGTGATAATATCTGAAATGGATCCCTCATACTTATGCAGACTCTAGTGCTAAAACTCTCATATTTTCCTCATCTATGTTTGGTCATCATCAATATATACCATGCGGTGATCTACTAGCATAGCCTGTAGGACATATTTTAGGTGAACCTGATGAGGACGTCGAACTGGAGCCATACCTAAAAAATAAAAAATAGTTAGATCCATAAACCTATAATATTGATGAATCAACATTAATAAATTAATTATTTATTTTTATTCATTTTAGGTTTACCTATCCCAAGGTCTACCAATTCAAACACATACACAAAGAATAATGATGCATGATCCTTTCCTATATCTCTACCCTGTAAGTAGTATCACCTCATTTAGTAGCCACTATAAACCTAGAGGTTTGTGCATCAGATAATTGGTGGCCCTAAAAGCCTTTGTCTTAACTGATCTCCAGGGTTTAAATCACATAATAAACATAAATTACAATGTTTACCTACCAACCCATCCAAACTCACCAGTACGTAACACCAAAAGCCATCATATCCCTTAACCTCTCCCTATAATATCAATTTTTAATGAACCTCTCACCACAATGTGTACCCCTCCTATGATGGTAATTTAAGAAAGGAGATAGTGACACCCCGAGTCCCACTTCCAATAGGCCCCGGGTAGACGACTAGCCCCGAGGGTATAATAAAAACACAAATGAGAGAAATTACCCTCTAAGAGAACACTTGCCAAAGACAGATGTAAGAAAGAAACCAACCAACTCGAACAGAGACTACAATATAAAAGAAAACCCATGTACACATATGTATTATCAGGCAAGAACTACTACAGCTGAAAGGGAAAACTACATGTACCAAAAGAATGTAAAAACATATGTGACCATGAAGCCCAAATAGTTCAAGTAACCCCAACATAGTAGTACCCATCTTGATCTCTAACTAGCACCATGTGACCTGAATTTTTTTTTATATATATACATAGGGTGATTATAACAATATTTTCAGTAGGATCCTCCTTAGAGCCTCTCATGCAAAAGTATTGAAAGCATTATAAAGTACAATGAATAAAAAGTGAAACTAACTAATCACCTTGATTGGTATAATATGTTCCCAGCCTCACCATGTCTACTCTCACCAAGTATCACAGACAAGAGTATATAATATAATAAAAAATATCAAGGTTACCCCACTACCACTTCCCCACTGGTTTTCCCCTTTTCCCCAACGTCACACATCCAAAGCATCTCTCTCCAAAAAGGATTTCCCCGTTGACACCTAGCTGAAGCACAAAAAAGTGATCCTCATGTAACACACACACTATGTCCACAAAACCAATGTAACCAAGTAGTTTCTAGGATCCACCACTACTTGCATAACATGCATCATACATCGAGAATTATACCTCAATACATTACATCTTATACAATGAGTAAGGATCCTCAATCCATCACAACCTACACAAGTTATACCTATAGTAGTCCATAGTAAACTATATCAAAAAAATATTTTTTTGAATAACCACAAGAATATATAGCCATTTTCACAAATATATGAAGAAAAACTAACTGATGTCCCTTCCATATCAATTAACTACCAAGAGAAGAGAGTGGGGCCAAAGGGGTTTTTCATCCATCCATCCTCCCACCGGAATGTTGGGGAAAACAACCCCCAGGGCTTAGAATCCCTAGGGTGTCATTTTCCCTAATTGACAAGATATGGTAGTGTATAGAAACAAAAAATTATGGAATATACTATAGCTAACAACCACACTATGGGCATAATCAATTCTTAGACCCAACTGTAGCTAATGTCTCTTAGAATCTTCGCTACCACTGCTAAGACTAGGAATCCTATAAGCACACAACCATTTAAGGAGATACATTAGATTACATTATCATTTTTTATCTATTTCAATTTACATTAATTAATTCATTAACCATTAATTAACTATTATTAATTACACAATACAATTCATTAACATCACACTCAATGTACACAGTTCCTTTAAATGTCAACCTCAGCCTTGCAACCTAGAAAGTTCCAACCCCATTGGTTAACATCATTTATTTAATCATTTATTAACAACATTACGACTTTCCAAAATTCCCAAGAATTCTAGAAAAAAAATTCCATGCTACTAAATGCAAGGGGATCAACATGGTGAGTAGATGAACTAAACATAAAGTCTTTTCCACATATAGTAGGATCATAGACCCATCCTCTTTATAGAAGCTAAACATAGAAAGCACTTGGAATACCCTGTATGTCTTCACCACTTTTTGGACGGAGGGTAAGTAATACCATCTTCCTTGAGCAGTGGGGAAAGTAAAGTAGATAAACAACCAAAAAGATTTAGAAAGCATCCAATCATTCACATCCAACCCATTTCATCATATTTGGTGCCCCCCCTGATATCCACATGCATAAACCAATGCATCTCTCCACTCTAGGTGTAAACTGTTGCCACAACCAATGGTCTTCCCTGCCCCCACATATCACAATATTCATCCAAGCTGATATCACAACACAAGATTTATGAATCGAACATCATATCAACAAGGCTGTTGGCCCTTAAAAAAGTGATCCAACCTTTATACATAATGATAACTCCTAGCACCAAAGCATAATGCACTCTACCTTAAAAGTATGAGGGTAACTTAGAACCCTTCCAAGTATTATCTTTTATATAATAGGTGGTTCTTTAATCCATCAATAATTAATCTATTTATTACTTGTAGGTGTTGGAACCTTGGACTTCTATGCATGATTTGGAGTATGGTTTGTGTTTTTTGTCAATCCTCAGTGTAAGTTCAGAATGTGTACCATCAAAGAGATCATACAGTTCAAGCAGACAACAGTATTGAAGGTGGCGCCGTTTCCCAGTGTTTGGCAAATTTTTGGGCCTGAAAATCAACAAATGGAGAAAAGTGTTTTTGGAAAAGAGACTTGCGTGCCGTGTGCTTGAAGGAGAGGAAACTTTTGCGCCATATGTTTTTCAAGAGCAGAACATGGGAAAATGGCAAAGGGATAACAGTTGCACATGTTTTGGGCTGGTCGCGCAAGTGACCTGCACGCCGCGAAGAGACTTGCGCGCTGATTCCTAGGAGGATTGGAAACTTGTGACTCTATTGTTTTTCAAGATTATAACTTCAAAATATGGAAAATGAAAGAAGGTCACACAAGTATTTGTGTGGTCGTGCAAGTGAGTAGCGCGACAGGGGATAGGGAGGATGAGCTGCGTGCCGAAACTTGCGCGTCGAGGGAAGACTTGCGCGGCAACGCACAAGGGGTCCAGTTTGCCTATAAATAGAGGACCACCACTCCTCATTTGTAACGAAATTCAAGACATAGATATTTTTAGATCTCTCATTGTTCATGTGGTTGAGTCGCGCAAGTGGTTTTTGGGTCGCGCAAGGTGAGGCTGCGCGCCGGCTGATGGCTGCGCGTCCAAAGTGGTTTGGGATTTAGAGGAGTTGTGTCGCGCAAGTTTTGAGTTAAAAGAGGAAGTGTCGCACAAGTTGTTTTGAGTCACCTGTGTGCCGAGTTCATACCGTGCAAGTGAATTTCACGCCATTCCTGAAACTTGCACGCCGGAGCTTTGAGAAGGGCGCCAGGGTTGTTAAAGTACATTCATCCTTTCGAAGCTGCACGAAAGCTGGAGGATCATCTGATACCCTCAGCGCAAAGTGATATTTGTCTTCTGGTGTGAGTTGGACTTCAAAAGAGCATCTACATACAACAGAAGATGCATTCGTATCCAATGATGAAGAGTCCTTCACATCTATAAACTGAGTGTGACTTCACCAAGGGCAGTGAGCTAGGGGGAGTCAACGAGAGTGATCTGAGGGAACCAGTGAGCTATCCCTGAACCTTTGTAAAGGCAGTGAGCCTGGGACAGAGTGATTGTTCCGGAACCTTTGGAATCCATAGCTAGTGAATATTAGTGGAATTTGGTATGACTGATAACTTGTCGGCGTATGCTCCGTGGATGTATCCCTCAGTGGTAAACCAAGTAAAAAGTGATGTGTCTTCTTTGTGCATGTGAATGTTTTCTTTTTGATCATATTCATCATATAGGTTCAACAAGTTCCTATAATTGTGGGAACAAGATCCATCACATTAAAAGAAAAATTTGTCACCCTGATTCACCCCTCCCCTATCAGGGTGTCCCAGGGTCCTTCAAGTGGTATCAGAGTGAGGTTGCTGGTGTTGAATCTGTCCTTTATCGTCATGGAAAATGCAATCAATGTCAGGGGAGTCCCTCACTTAGATGGAATTAATTTCTAGATCTGGAGGAATAGAATGAGATATCATCTATGATCTCTTGGAATGGAAGTTCTCTTTTATACTATGAAAGGAATAAAATTCACTAATCCAACAGTCCTGGCTATGACTGAAACAGGCAGGAAAATTCTTTATTCAGATGCTAAAGCACAAAATGCACTCACTGCAGCCCTTTCTGATCAGATCTACCTAAAGGTGATGAATTTCACCTTAGAAAAATCCATGTGGGATAAACTCGAGAATATTTATGAAGGATATAGAAAAGTGGAGGAGGAGAAACTCCAAGTGCTGCACAATCAGTTTGATGATCTGAAGATGCATCCAGACGAGAATGCAGACTCATTCTTCAATCGAATTACTGAAGTGGTTGGAGCAATTCGGTGTCTAGTGGAAGAAATCAAAGACATTGATATTGTCAAGAAAATATTAAGAAGACTTCCACCTCTGTACAATGAAAAGGTGTCAGCCCTTGAGGAAATATATATTTCCAAACATTCTCTGGATGATCTACTGAGCATCTTGGTAGCATATGAAATGAGAGTCAAACTAAAAGTTTCTACGACTTGTGTGAGAAAGTAAATGGAATTCAAGGACATAGATAAACGGAAAATCTAAAAATATAGTAGTGGTGAAGATGACAAAGAAAAAGAAATTCTTTCTCTCATTACAAAGAAGTTCTAGAAGGGAAAAGTGAAATTCAACGGGAAGTTACCTCTCACATGTTTTCATTGTGGAAAAGTAGGGCACATTTCCTCTCAGTGCTTAAGAGAGATCATTGATGAAGATAGTGAAGATGAAAGCTTCGAGAAGCCTCAGAGAAGGTTCTTAAAAAAGGGAGACTTCAAATCGGGAAAGAAAATGCAAAGGAAGAGTTTTTTCTGTGAAGAGGAAGAAGATGATAATGAATTCTGTGAAGAAGAAGAACCAAAATTCAAAACTGGGAACCATGCTTCCATGATGGACACTGTTGAAAAGTCAGAAGATACTGGTGGATAAAAACAACTGAGCACTTGTGTAGATCCCGAGATGCAACTTAAGGATGCGATTTGTAATCTTAAGATTAAATGTAAGAGTTTCAATAAGTGGAAATCAATTTTATAAGAATCAACTGAATACGTTGATAAACATGAAGATGAAATTTAATGAATGGAAGAATTTGTGAAGGTACATTTTAAAATAATTAAAAGTAATGATGATGTAGTGGATCTGAAGCTGAGAATTGAAGAGAAGGAAAAGGTCATCAATGACCTCACCTCTAGACTAGATGAAAAATACAAGACTACTGAGGGTCTTGAGGAGGAAGTTGTTACTCTAAGGAGTAAACTTGAGACTAAATCAATTCCAAAAGAATCGAGGAAGAAAATACAGTTTGGAAGATTCTCAAATGTAGAATTACTAGCAAGATCCAAGTGTGGTTTAGATGGGGTTGAAAAAATCATGAGTGATCAAAGACCCTCTTTCATGGGAAAGATTGGAATTGGCTGTGAGGATGAGACATCAACTACTGGAAGTGAAAAGATCCAAAATAAAGATAAGATGAATGTTGAACATGTTGAAATGTTGCCTAAAGTGCTGAAAAAGGAACCCTCAATCCAAACTAAAAGGAGAACAAAAAATTATCCTCAAACATTCATAAATGATAGAAATTATAACTATTCTCCCAAGGAAGAAAGTATGAGGATAAATTCAAGTGAGAAGACATTTCCTCTCATGAAGTGTCAGTTCTGTGGCTATCTCGGACATACCATGTCTTATTGCGAAGAGGCAAGAAGCTATCTTAATGGAGAAGATATAGAAGTTCAACAAAGGAGAACCAATTCATATCCTAATTCTTATAGAAGAAACAATTTCTATGGGTATTGTTATCATTGTTCTAACTTTGGTCATAAGGCTGCTAATTGCATGTATATAAGGGACATGGACCACTCATACCGATGTTCAAGACAAGTCAAGTCTCTTTAGCAAGACAATGTTTCTCTTTCAAACAGGTTTTCTCCTCTCAAATAAGATTTCGACTATGAAGAACCTGGTTATGCGGAAGAGATAATTGAAAGGTCATCAGTACTATATACTCAATCCATTGTCTCATGGAAGGAAAGGAAGAAGATTGAGAAATCTAACCTTGCAGAGGTGGCCCCCAAAGCTATAAAGAACAACAGTACCTGGAGTGGATAGCAGTTGTTTATCTCATATGACAGGTAATGTCGGCCTGCTAACAGATATCAAAATGAAGGTTGATGGTATAGTACGATTTGGTAATGATGGAGCTCTGAAAATCAAAGGGAGTGGAAGTACCGAATTAGCTCATGGATAACTAAATAAGACTGAAGTCCTTTATGTAGATGGCCTACGTCATAATCCCCTCAGCGTGAGTCAACTCTGTGACTTGGGACTTATAGTTAATTTTAATCAGAAAGGAATCATTATCAAGGGAAAGACAAGAAATTTACTTATAAAGGGATACAGAATAGAAGGAAACTTGTATGTAACGCTCCGACCCCAGTTACCCAGAGTCGGTGCATTATTGCGTAACATTGGCAAGATCACAAAAGATCAAGTCTAGAAATACCTATTAGTTTAGTAGCCTTGGAAATAATAAATACATTCATAAATGTTACAATACATCATAAAGTGAAAAACTACAATAACAAAGTCTCCATAGTCCACACTCATATCCTCTTCTGACTATCCCTGCAGGTTATTCATAAAATACTTCTCCACGCCCTAGAAAATATTAAAACATTGAAAGGGGTGAGCTCAGATGCTCAGTGAGGATAAAAATATTGCGGAAGCTATCATAAATAAACATTAACATTTAAGGCAATGTATAACTAAAACAAAATCCTTTTTAAACTTGAACTTCAACATAATATGGAAAAAATAAAATTAAATAATGCCATTTACTTATTCACATGGATATTCTACAAGTCCAATAATCACATGGAATACCAATAACCACTTTCATTATGATGGAATGCATAATTCCAGACAATCATAACCACGTAGCCAAGGCCTTGTGCTAAGACCACAAATAAGATTTTGTCAAGGCCTCGTGCCAAGACCCTAGTTTGTCTCATGAGACCTGCCGATGCATCGAGGATCTATAACAGGCTCCACCCGTCACTTATTAAGTCCAATGCATTCCTCATATGAACAGGTTTAAACATATCATAAACCATAACATAATTGTATCACATAAAACATGCATAAAGGAAACATAAGATTTCCACACTTCAATCACAATATATCAATACAACACATTGATATAATAAAAACTTTATCAAAACCATTTTCAATACCAAAATAAAAGAAAAGTAAAACAAGGTATTTATTTTTCTTTTAAAAAAAGTTATGGCTTATAGAGGAATCCGAAACTCAAATAATAGTCATGGCGGCGAAGAAGTCGTTGTCGCCGCATACGTAAGAAAAAAACATTCCTTTTGTTTTTTAGTAAGAATGATTCATATAAAAATATTCCTTTTGAATAAAAGTAAAAGTCAAAGGGGTTTATACACTGTATAAATGAAAGTTGTGTATAAAACCAAATATGCCTCAATGAAAGGATATTGAGACGAAGTCCTTAAAAAGATCATTTTTTAAAATAAAATAGATCTATTATGTGTATTAACTATATTTACACATAAATAAAGAATAAATACAAGATAGGACATAATAATATCGTGACATAATTTGAAAGTAGGAGATTAACCCAAAGAATGGAAATTGGGTTACGAAATTCCCTTACCTCGTGTCCGAATTGACTCGACTGCCCTTTAACCTCCTGAATAATAAAATAGAGTTAATATATACTTTCTTAAGAACCTTTTTCAAGTTCATTATCCCTTTTATATCACTTATTACAATTTTACAAAAATTATGTAGTCATTTAAGTTAATAACGGTCGTTTTGTCGATCTTTGGTACTTTTGTCAACAATAAACATCTTAAAATTACAAGTTGTTCATGTGGTAAAATATCCATTATATACATAATTATATTCATGATTTATATATCATATACATCATATATATACAGTAAATACATTCATTTATAAAATTATATAACATTTAGAGGTAAGAAATGAAATGCACCGTTCATGGAGACGGTAAGCCGTACGTATGCATGAACGCTACTTTCATTTCTATTTCGTATTTAATGGAATGAAGTCACAATGATATAAAGGTATATTATAATTATAGTATAATATCATATACAATATCATTTACTCCATACTTTATACGTCCCACATATGGCATTAACGATTCAAATCACTTTGAGGGGGCGGTAGTCCGCACTTCCTAAAATGAAATTATCGCGTTTACCCATAATGGAAATCATAAAGGTATGCCATAAATGAGAAATAAATAAGTATAAGGAAACCATAAACATAATAATTATATCATATATTAAAATAGTGTCATCAAAATGGCTACCATTATAGGTGTTAAAATCATATTGAACAATCATCATTTCGTGAGCCAATATTTCACCACCCACAGAAACAGTATGTTCTTTAACCATTAGACGAAAGTGTGTGTAAGTGTAAATAAAATAATTATCATAACAAAATAATAGTATATTTTAGATACTAGTTTTTTTATAAAATTAAGTAATAAAAAGAGTTTAGGGGGTTGGAGAAGCAAAATAAAACATAAGAACACAAGAGAAAACACTACCTTTAAAATCGGGTAACTCTTTTTGATTTGATCCAAAGGCTTCCTTGGGAAGAATTATGCCCAAAGTGAGGATTCTTGGAGTAATAGAGGGAAGTTGAGAGAGTATTTGGGCAGAGTTTGGCCGATCCAAAATGCTTTTATGTTGTGAATAACGTGGTAGTGGTGGGGGCCTTTTATAAGAGGAGAGGAGGGGCACTCTTGGAAAGTCATGAAATGTTACTTTATTATATAATGAGTTTCGGATTTTAAAGGTCTCACGGTTATATATTTCGAGGATATGGTGATAATGGTTCGAAATATACTCATCAAATAGGCTTTGGACAAGTTTAATTCTTATATTTTACATTATCCTTCCATTTTATTAAAATCGTTAATTAATGAGGTAATCGCTGCATCATCGTGGTGTCATAAATAATTTAATTTATTTAATGTCTAAAAATTATAAAAAAATTATCATGATGTAGGAAATATTTTTATATTTCTAATGAATACTTGTAGTCAAAACTATGACTTGTATAACCCCATGTAAAAATTGTTTAAGTAAAATAACTCATGTTTGTGAAATTTTTATTTTAACATTAAATAAATAGTTTTTAATGTCATTTTCCTACCAAAGTGGCTCCATGGGGTCCCCATGTTGACCCATGGATTTTCTTGGTCAGCCATGACACATAAAATAGGGGTAGAACAAGTGTAAAGGTATTTTTATATTTTTATAATACCATTTTTACCTTAAATAACACTAATTACCTTTAATCGCGATTAATTAAACTTAAAAGTTACTATTCACCTAAAAATTATTTTAATCCCATTGAACCAATTTTAATTCCTAATGAAAACCATGTATGTCAGATTTTTGAAAATAAAATCACAGAAGTGGTAATGTTTCATTTAAACGAAAAATCAGTTTTTTAACTATCACTTAGTGGTTTCACTATTCATCATAAATTGATGTTTTTCAGATCATTGCCAAAATTTCACCCTAAGATATAATTGATATTACGAATTCAAAAATGATGTCTATTTTACAAAATTCCAAACATATAAGTTGCATTAATTAATTTTATAATTAATTCCCGCTGTCACAACAAATAGCGTGTTTTTAAGAAACAATATATATCAAAAGATTGACAATTGTTTATGTCCAATTTCAAAGTGAATTAATTCTAATGACCACCATTGGATAAAATGGTAAAAATATATTCTAATTACACTTTATAACCACTCAATAGTATAATTTATCACTATAAATTATTTTGATTAAAAAAGTTGTTTTTAAGTATTTTTCGCTATTCATAAAATATTGGAAGTTCTCAGAAAAATACCAAATATTCAACATAGGCTAATTTTGATATTCCGAATAAAAAATGAAGTCCATTTCGAAATATAAAATATATATAATTTCAAAAATTGTGTATTACTTTTCATAATGGATATTTTGATTGGTCGCGGTGTGTTTGAATCTCAAACTTTCTTACAATGCAAGCTATTGCATTTTTGAAAGATAAGCGTATCGTGGAAGCATGGGGTGTTACATTCTCCCCTACTTCAATAAATTGCGTCCTCGCAATTTGAAATTTTATTTGAAAATAAAATGATAAAAATAGAAAATACCTTTGTGGAAAACCCACATCGGAAATAATTTTAATAAAAATATAACTTTAAAAGAAAGAAAGATAAGTACAAAGGTCACCCAAGATAGCCTATAATAGGATTATATGAAAATGTGGATATGGAAGAAAAAAAAATCATCAATGTCTGATGGATAGTTGTAGAAAACTGGATAAGGAGAAAGTTAACCAGATGAAAATCACAAACTTGTGATTGGCTAAACGGTCAATGAATCCCCAGTTGGAAAAGTTAACCGGCAAAGTTTTTGTTTTAAGTTACCTTTTATAAAGTTGAAGAATTTATTTAAGAGATTTACTAAGAACATAATGGAATATACATACTTGTCATGTAGACTTTCATTCTTTAATAAATTTTTACCACAAACCCATCTTTCACTCTAAAAGGTAATATAACTCAAAAATATTCTGTTTATCCTAATTGTATAAGGTTCTAAATATTAACACATACCATTTAGCTTAGTAAAACTATTTTGTAATATCTAGGGACTTCATGTAGGCTAGTGGTAGGTAATAAAAGCCTATCGCACTATGGTTGTGGGTTCGATTCCGGCAGCTTTTTCCGACGCGACAGTTTATCCCTCGTCCTGCAGGTTGTCCTTTTCCTAAAAATATAGTATTATAATATTCCAAAAATAATCTTCAGAAATGTTTTAACCTTAAACGATACTATCCAAAGTTCCACTTAACCCATTCCAACCTCTATAGTTATCCAAAATACCTCCATCTAGACTTTCTCTAAAAGGTCCTTAAATTCCAAAATCAATTGTAACATTATATTCCCCAAACAAAGTAAAGTTTCTCTTATTGTCACATACTAAAAATATGATTACCTTTATCATATTAAAACCTTAATTAAAACAACAAGTAATTCATTACAATCCTTATATATATCACATTATTCTTATAACCAGAATATAATCCATGAGTCCAAAAGCACCAATACATTAATTATTCCACGTCAACTATAGTAACAGCATAAGATTGTCCTTGATCCCTTGGCCTTTTCAAAGGTATGTTTCCCTGACACATAGGACATTCATTTGAATAATGCCCCATTTCCCTATAATTGTAGCATTTAACATTGATAGCCTCTTTCTTTCCCTTACAATCACGAGCCTGGTGACCTTTTTCTCCACATTTTTAACAAACTCCCATTCCCTTTAGGCAAGTACAAGGGTGATTCTTCCCACAATTATCGCATAATGGAAAATCATTCTTTCCCTTTTTCCCTTTATCTGTCTCTTGTTCCACCGTTCTCTTCTTCTCTTTCTTTACATTGTTGTCATATGACATAGAGAATTCCTTTCCTGTCTTGATAGCACACGAAACTATATCTTCGTATGTTGAGAAATACTATGATACTAAAGCTCGACGGAGAAATGGTTTTAACCCATCAAAGAAATGATCAATATTACTTCTTGGGTTACGTATATAATTTGCAGCATGCCTCGCTAACCTTGTAAAGTTAGCCTCATACTTTGCGACATTCTCATCCTCCTTCTGCCTCAGACTCAGAAATTGCCTTTCCATATCTACTCGATGGTCATGTGGAAAGTATTTTTCTAAGAAAATTTCCTTAAACTCCCTCCATTCCATACTTGATACTTCTTCATCTTCCTTTTTGTTTTGAATCAGCGACCACCATTGATCGGCATCTCCAGTGAGGCGGTAAACTACCATGACAACTTTCTCCCGTTTGCTACTCCCCAAGGCATGGAATATTTTCTCTAAGGATTTTATCCATTGCTCAGCTAATAATGGATTTGTACCCCCATTAAATGTTGGCGGTTGTTGCCTTATGAAGCAGTCTAACATTCATCCTCCATGTTGCGGATCAGGGTGTTCCATACGAGTAAGGTTATTATTCATAACCTGAGTGAGTTGTCCCAGTATGGTAATAAGTTGATCAGCACCAGTTGTATCACCAACTCCATAATAATTATCTTGAGCAGGAGGGAAATCCCTACATAGAGTGCGTACATTGATATAGTTTCCATTCCTCCCACTAGGCGCCATTTCTAAACAATGGCGTAAACTAGATTAGTTTATGAATTAAAATACATAATTCCATACTTTTAAAACACTTAACATAAATTGAAATATTTATGGATATAATCCATAATCATAAAATTGTTTTCTTTGAGGAAGTATATACTCATAACCCTTCATAGTGATTTGTAAAGAAAATAAGAATTATCCTAAAAATATCCCCCAGGAGTGTCGTAACCAAGAGTGCAGCAAGGCCCGTTGTCGTGCACCAGTTCCTGTTCAAGTCTAGCTCAAAGAGGTGTTTTCGGGGTTTACCCCTAGGTATAATTGTGCCAGAGCCACCTCTACCTGATCGTATCCAGACAGGGATGTATTGCTCGGAAAACTCACAAAATCTCTGTAATAAAAAAATTCTAGGAAGTTCTTCTATACTAATCCTCAAAGTCTATCTTTGGTCTATGTGCTCTAATTAGAGGTTATCTAAATCTATCTTCCAAGTTTAGTACTAAACATCCTCTGATACCAACTGTAATACCCCAACCCCAGTTACCCAGAGTCGGTGCATTATTGCGTAACATTGGCATGATCATAAAAGATCAATTCTCGAAAGACCGATTAGTTTAGTAGCCTTAGAAACACTAGATACATTCATAAATGTTACAATACATCATAAAGTGAAAAAATACAATAACAGAGTCTCCATAGTCCACACTCATATCCTCTTCTGACTATCCCTGCAGGTTATTCATAAAATACTTCTTCACGTCCTGGAAAATATTAAAACATTGAAAGGGGTGAGCTCAGATGCTCAATAAGGATAACAATATTGTGGAATCTTTCATAAATAAACGTTTAAATTTATGGAAATGTATAACTTAAACAAAAGCCTTTTTAAACTTGAAATTTAGCATAATATGGAAAAAATATAATTAAATAATGCCATTTACTTATTCACATGGATATTCTACTAGTCGAATAATCACATGCAATATCAATAACCACTTTCATAATGATGTAATGCATAATGCCAGACTATCATAACCACGTAGCCAAGGCCTTGTGCCAAGACCACAAATAAGATTTTGTCAAGGCCTCATGCCAAGACACTAGTTTGTCTCATGATACCTGCCGATGCATTGAGGAGCTATAGCGGGCTCCACCTGTCACTTATTAATTCCAATGCATTCCTCATATGAACAGGTTTAAACATATCATAAACCATAACATAATTGTATCACATAAAACATTCATAAAGGAAAAATAAGATATCCACACTTAAATCACAAGATATTAATAAAACACATTGATATAATAAAAACTTTATCAAATCCATTTTCAATACCAAAATAAAAGACAAGTAAAACATGGTATTTATTTTTCTTTTAAAAAAAAGTTTTGGCTTATAGAGGAAGCCGAAACTCAAATAATAGTCACGGCGGCGGAGAAGTCGTTATCACTGCATACGTAAGAAAAATACATTCCTTTTGCCATTTAGTAAAAATGCTTAGTATAAAAAGATTATTTTTGAATAAAAGTAAAAGTCAAAGGGGTTTATACACCGTATAAATGAAAGTTGTGTATAAAACCAAATATGCCTCAATGAAAGGATATTAAGACGAAGACCTTACAAAGATAATTTTTTAAAATAAAATAGATCTATTATGTGTATGAACTATATTTACACATAAATAAAGTATAAATACAAGATAGGACATAATAATATCATGACATAATTTGAAAGTAGGAGATTAACCCAAGGAATGTAAATTGGGTTAAGAAATTCCCTTACCTCATGTCCGAATTGACTCGACCGCCCTTTAACCTCCTGAATAATAAACTAGAGTTAATATATACTTGTTTAAGAACCTTTTTAAATTTCATTATCCCTTTTATATCACTTATTACAATTTTACGAAAATTATGTAGTCATTTAAGTTAATAACAGTCATTTTGTTGATCTTTGGTACTTGAGCCAACAATAAACTTCTTAAAATTACAAGTTGTTCATGTGGTAAAATATCCATTATATCCATAATTATATTCACGATTTAGATATCATATACATCATATATATACAGTATATACATTCATTTATAATATTACATAACATTTAGAGGTAAGAAATGAAATGCACCGTTGATGGAGACGGTAAGCCATATGTACGCATGAACGCTACTTTCATTTATATTTCATATTTAATAGAATGAAGACACAATGATATAAAGGTATATTATAATTCCAGTATAATATCATATATAATATCATTTACTCCATACTTTATACGTCCCACATGTGGCATTAACGATTCAAATCACTTTGAGGGGGCGGTAGTCCGCACTTCCTAAAATGAAATTATCGCGTTTACCCATAATGGAAATCATTAAGGTATTCCATAAATGAGAAATACATAAGCATAAGGAAAACATAAACATAATATATATATCATATTTGAAAATAGTGTCATCACAATGGCCACCATTATAGGTGTTAAAAGAATATTGAACAATCATCGTTTCGTGAGACAGTATTTCACCACCCACAGAAACAGTATATTCTTTAACAATTAGACGAAGGTGTGTGTAAGTATAAATCAAATATTTATCATAACAACATCCTAGTATATTTTATATATTTATGTTGTTATAAAATAAAGTAATAAAAAGAGTTTAGGAGGTTGGAGAAGCAAAATAAAACATAAGAACACAATAGAAAACACTACCTTTAAAATCGGGTAACTCTTTTTGATTTGATCCAAAGGCTTCCTTGGGAAGAATTCTTCCCAAAGTTAGGCTTCTAGGAGTAAGAGAGGGAAGTTGAGAGAGTATTTGGTCAGAGTTTGGCCGAGCAAAAAGGCTTTGATGGTGTGAATAAGGTGTTAGTGGTGGGGGCCTTTTATACGAGGAGAGGAGGGGCACTCTTGGAAAGTCATGAAATGTTACATTATTATATAATGAGTTTCAGATTTTAAAAGTCCCACACTTATATATTTCGAGGATAAGGTGATAAAGGTTCTAAATATACTCATCCAATAGGCTTTGGACAAGTGTAAGTCTTATATTTTACATTATCCTTCCATTTTATTAAAATCGTTAATTAATGAGGTAATTGCTGCATCATCATGGTGTCATAAATAATTAAATTTATTTAAAGTCTAAAAATTATATAAAAATTATCATTTTGTAGGAAATCTTTTTATATTTCTAATGAATATTTATAGTAAAAAATATGACTTGTATAACCCCATTTAAAAATTGTTTAAGTATAATAACTCTTGTTTGTGAAATTTTTATTTTAACATTAAATAAATAGTTTTTAATGTCATTTTCCTACCAAAGTGGCTCCATGGGGTCCCCAAGTTGACCCATGGATTTTATTGGTCTTCCATGACACATCCAATAGGGTTAGGAAAAGTTTAAAGGGATTTTCATATTTTTATAATTCCATTTTTTACCTTAAATTTCACTAATTACCTTTAATCGTGATTAATTAAACTTAAAAGTTACTATTCACAAAAAAATTATTTTAATCCCATTGAACCACATTTTACTTCCTAATGACAACCATGTATGTCGGATTTTTGAAAATCTGATCACATAAGTGGTAATTTCTCATTTAAACAAAAAATCAGTTTTTTAACTACCACTTAGTGGTTTTACTATTCATCATAAATTGATGTTTTTCAGAATAATGCCAAAATTTCACCCTTAGATATAATTGATATTCCGAATTAAAAAATGATTTATATTTTATAAAATTCCAAACATATAAGTTTCATTAATTAATTTTATAATTATTTCTCGTTGTCACAACAAATAGAGTGATTTTAAGAAACAATATATATCAAAAGATTGACAATTGTTTATGTCCAATTTCAAAGTGAAATTAATTATAATGACCACCATTGGATAAAATGGTAAAAATATATTCTGATTACACTTTATGACCATTCAATAGTATAATTTATCACTATAAATTATTTTGATTAAAAAAGTTGTTTTTAAGTATTATTCACTATTCATAAAATATTGGAAGTTCTCAGAAAAATACCAAAAATTCAACATAGGCTAATTTCAATATTCCGAATTCAAAAATTAAGTCCATTTTGAAATATAAAATATATATAATTTCAGAAAGTGGGTATTACTATTCATAATGGATATTTTGATTGGTCGTGGTGTGTTTGAATCTCGAACTTGCGTACAACGCAAGCTATTGCATTATTGAAAGAGAAGCGTATCGTGGAAGCTTGGGGTGTTACATTGTATCAGGTTGATAGTGAAGAAAATGTTTGTCACATGACTGTTGAAGAAGAAAACAATTTGTGGCATCGGAGACTAGGACACATCAATCAACAATACATGGAGAAAATATCAAAATTGAGAATTGTCATAGACATTCCCAACCTGAAGCATGAACGTGAAAAATCTTGTGATGCTTGAATTCTTGGGAAGTTGGTCTGAAGTTCATATTGGACAAAGAAGAAAAGGGAATCTCACCTTCTTGATCTGATTCATACAGATGTATGTGGGCTGATAAATGTTGCTGGAACTCATGGAGAAAAGTACTTTTTCCTTTTCATAGATGATTACAGTAGAATGGCATGTGTGATGGTCATTCACAGGAAACAAAAAGTCCTTGACTGCATGAAAACATATCGGTGAATCGCCGAAAATTATGCTGGATGAACAATCGAAGTGTTTAGATCTGACAATGGAGGAGAATACATGTCCATTGAATTTGAAAATTATCTGGAGAAGCATGGGATACCGCATGAGGTAGCTGCTGTGAGAACTCCACAACAAAATGGAGTTGTTGAATGTAGGAATCGATAGGTGGGAAACGTGGCACGGACTATGATGATTGAGAGTCTTATTCCACGACATTACTGGAAAGAGGCTGTTCAAGCTACAGTGTACATTCAGAATCGAACAGGACTTTATATGGGTGAGACAAAGACACCATATGAATTGTGGCATGGATAGAAGCCCTCTTTAAAATACATGCGTGTCTTTGGAAGTAAATGATTCATCAGGAATAAAGAAGGAAATTAAGGGAAGTGTGGTGACAATGCAGATGAAGGAATTTTCCTCGGTTACTCAATGAACAGAAAATCCTACAAGTGTTTCAACAAGCGTTTAGGAAGGATTGAGGAAAAGTAGTGATGTTAAGATAATTGAAGAGAAAACCACAAATGCTTAAAGGAAGTCATATGCTGATGTGATAGAAAGTCAGGAAGAAGGTGAACGTGAAAAAAGTACAAATGCAGAAATAGAGGAAGCTGTACAAAACACTTAGCAGTCACATCATGATGTTGACTCAGAAGAAGAATCTGAAGAATAAACTATGGCTGAAGAGAATGCAACTGAACCTCGTAGAAGAAATCTAAGAGCTAAGATTGATCCATCCAACATAATTGTGGACAATAGTGCACCCAATCAAACAAGAAGGATGAGGAATAACATGCAATCTTGATTTATATCAGTTGTAGAGCCATCCTCATTTGAAGAAGCTGCAAATGATGAATCTTGGGTGAAATCCCTGAATGATGAATTAGATCAGATTGACAAGAATCAGACATGGGATCTGGTCCAGAGACCCAAAGGTCACAATGTTATTGGTACCAAATGGATCTTCAAAAATAAGTTTGATGAGAAAGGAAGTGTCATCAGAAACAAGGCACGACTGGTATGTAAAGGATACTCCCAGATTGAAGGCATTGATGTTGAAGAAACCTTTTCTCCAGTGGCTAGACTGGAGTCAATCAGGATTTTCCTTGCCATGAAACTCTAATGAGGATATAAAGTATTTAGAATGGATGTCAAGACAAAATTCTTTAATGGTGTACTCGAAGAAGAAGTCTACATTGAACAACAAGTGGGCTTTGTTTTGGGTACTGATGAAACGAAGGTCTGCAAACTGAAGAAAGCTCTATATGGTTTGAAGCAGGCACCACGATAATGGTACTCGTAGATGGATTCATATATCAAGAAGCTGGAATTCAAAAGTGGATGAGTAGATCACAATCTCAATGTGAATAATTCTCCAAAAGATCAATTCATGGTTCTAGTCTATGTTGATGATATCATATTTGGTGGCAGCAGGCAGAAATAAGTGGACGAATTTGCCAACCACATGAAATCGGAATTTGAAATGTCTATGATTGGGGAGCTCACATATTTCTTGGGGATGCAAGTGATTCAAAAGAAGGAATACACTTTCATTTATCAAGAAAAGTATGAAAGAGAGCTGCTGAAGAAGTTTAATATGCAAGACTCCAAACCAATGTCAACTTTGATTGAAGTTGGAACTATACATGGAAAGCAGGAGGATGGGGCCTCTGTTGATCCAACCATGTACAAGAGGATCATTGGGAGCCTATAGTACCTGACAGTGACACAACTAGATATTGTCATTTCCAAATGCCTTGCGGCCCGCTTTCAGAGTAATCCAAAGGAGGAACATATGGCAACAGTAAAAAGAATTATGAGGTACATTCAAGGTACACATAACTTCAGGTTATTTTTTGATACAGGCATGGAAAGTTAATTATCAACATTTTATGATGCTGACTGGGCTGTTGATGTAGTAGACAGAAAGTCCACTAGTGGTGGAGCCTTCTATATTGGGAAGAAATGTGTTGGCCGGTTGAGCAAGAAACAAGAAAGTACTTCTCTTAGTACTGCTGAAGCTGAATATATATCTGCCACAAAGGCATGCACTCAACTACTATGGATGAAGCAACAATTAACAGATATTGGTGATGAGGTAAAGCAACCAGTGGTGATTTATTGTGATAACAAGAGCACAACTGATCTTACGAAGAATCCTATTTAGCATTCCCGTACGAAACATATTGAAATCAGGTATCACTTTATCAAATAAAAAGTTGAACAAGGGGTGATTAGAATGAATCATGTGGGAATTAATGAGCAAGTGGATGATATCCTTACCAAGCCACTGTCAGTGGCTGTGTTTGAGAAGTATCGGTTGAACCTTGGTGTTTAGCCACCTCCCAGTGCATAAGGAGGTTACACAATACCCCTCTCCCCGATTATGATAACTGCTTTTATCTCTTTATGGATGTGATGCAGGTTTGTGGGGGAGATACTATCCAGGGGGAGTATGGTTTGAGTTGAACGTTGAAAATTTTACCAGGCTTTGGGTTTATTGTCAATGGGGGAGAAAGGAATAAATTCAGGCATGTTAAATTCAGGCATGTTCAGACTTGTAATACTCCTGTGACACAATGCGAATTCAGTGTCAGTGATAGGATGAGAAGGATAAGAAGGAACTCATTAGTTATGTAATGATTCTTGGGAATCATTGAGATTTCCAAAACATTGGAACCCAATTCAAGCTTCGTCTCTTGTTTTCTACACTGAGCATTGCCCACGTAGACTTAGAGTGTTGGCTAAGTTGATTCTTGCGTTTTTGGTTTGCACATGGATGTAGATCTATTGAATTTATTTTCTGATTTCCAACAAACCCAAAGGGGGATACTGTTGGAACCATGTTCTTCTATGCATGATTTGGAGTATGGTTTTTGTTTTTTGTCAACTCTCAGTGTAAATTCATAATTTGTACCAGCAAAGAGATCATACAGTTTAAGCAGACAATGGTATTGAAGGTGGCGCTGTTTCCCAGTTTTTTCAAAAATTTTGGGCCTGAAAATCGACAAATGGAGAAAAGTGTTTTTGGAAAAGAGACTTGTGCGCTGTGTACTTGAAGGAGAGGAAACTTGCACACCATGTGTTTTTCAAGATCATAACATGGGAAAATGGCAAAGGGATAAGGGTCGTGCAAGTTTTGGGCTGGTCGCGCAAGTGACCTGCGTGCTGTGAAGAGACTGGCACGCAGATGCCTAGGAGGATTGGAAACTTGCGCGTCTATTGTTTTTCAAGATTATAACATCAATATATGGAAAAGGAAAGAAGGTCGGACAAGTATTTGTGTGGGCATGCAAGTGAGTAGCGCGACAGAGGCTAGGGAGGATAAGCTGCACGCCCGAACCTGTGCGCTGAGGGAAGACTTGCGCGCCACCGCACAGGGGGTCCAGTTTGCCTATAAATAGAGGACCACACCTCCTCATTTGTAACAAAGTTCAATACTTAGAGATTTTTCGAGATTTCTTCATGCAAGTGGTTGTTGGGATGCGCAAGTAGAGGCTGCGCACCAGCTGATGGCTGCGCATCCAAAGTGGTTTGGGATTTAGAGGCGTTGAGTCGCGCAAGTTTGGAGTTCAAAGAGGTAGTGTCGCGCAAGTTGTTTTGAGTCACCTGCACACCGAGTTTGTACTGCACAAGTGACTTGCACACCATTACGGAAACGTGCGCGCTGGATCATGGAGAAGCGCTCCAGGGTTGTTAAAGTACATCCATCCTTTTGAAGCTGCACAAAAGCTGGAGGATCATCCGGCACAATCAGCGCAAAGTGAGATCCGTCTTCAGGTGTGAGTTTGACTTCAACAGAGAATCTACGTACAATAGAGGATGCATTCTTATGCAATGATGAAGAGACCTTCACATCTATAAACTGAGTGTGACTTCACTAAGGTTAGTGAGCCCGGGGGAGTCAACGGGAGTGACCTGAGGGAAGCAGTGAGCTATCGTTGAACCTTTGTAAAGGAAGTGATCCTGGGACAGAGAGATTGTTCCCAAAACTT
The DNA here is from genome assembly GCA_963277665.1 of Viscum album. NCBI lineage: Eukaryota > Viridiplantae > Streptophyta > Magnoliopsida > Santalales > Viscaceae > Viscum > Viscum album. Next base: position 31,255,824 of record OY728147.1, read on the forward strand.
TGTAATACATAGCTAGTGAAGATTAGTGAATTTGGTATGATCAACAACTTATCGGCATATGCTCCTTGGACGTATCCCTTAGTGGTGAACCAAGTAAAAAGTGTTGTGTCTTCTCTATGCATGTGAATGTTTGCTTTATGATCATATTCATCATAAATGTTCAACAAGATCCTACCAACGTGGGAACAAGATCCATCACATTAAAAGGAAAAGTTGTCACCCTGATTCACCCCTCCCCTCTCTGGGTGTCCCGGGGTCCTTCAGTAGGTTACAACTATGGGCACCCTAAATAGTAAGCTATCAAAAATTAACAAACAAGTTAACTGAAAGGCCTTTAATTCCTTAAGAACAACCATCAACATGCCTTTGTCTTATAAATTAATTTAATTAAACATGCTTCTTACAACAACAACCAAATTCATTTCCATGCCTTTTTATCTTTCACAAATTACTAAAATTAATCCCAACTTATTTTCTTTACAAATTTTCAATAAGAACAATATGCTAAACAAGGCAAGAATAAATATCCTTCTATCTAGAAAAACAAGAGGCAATAACATACAATCGATACCAATTTATTTATCTGGTTCAAATATTTGTTTTTTTCAATTCTATAGTGATCCAGTAGGGTAGAACATTCTAAAATATATGGGTTCACATAAAATAATAGAGAAGAACAACTCCTCTACCTTAAAAGGTTCTTGCCATTATTTTCACAAGAACGATCGATGCAGCGGATCATGATTGCCCCCCCCCCCCCCGTGGTAACTACATCCACCTGAGGAGGCTGTGACACAACAACACAAACTGAAACCACAAAAAACTCCATTAGAAACATGTAGATCACATTCCATAACATGGAAACGATAAATAGGAGATGAAGGATCCATGAAAAAACAAGAATAGAGGTAGATCATACCTTCTATCATCGATGGATCAACACATGCTGCTTTCACCAAAATAGGGGGTGTGCATGCATCCAGAAGAAACATAAAGGAGAAAAAATCCATGAATTAATGTTCAACTAGACCACTAATATTGTAAGAATGTTTTAGGGTGCCTCGCAATGAGAGAAATGAGAAGGAATGAAAGAAGGGAAGGTTCTTGAATTTTACAGATTTTATCCGAGAATAACATGGTTTGAAATAGTTTAGAATATCCATTAATGCATGTCACATTAATCCACAATGTTTGATCGGGTAAAGACATGCTAGGAATTAGTAAAATTACGATAGGAGGTATGGGATTTGAATTGGCCTTAAATCCCTTAAAATAAGGCATTGAATGTGTATTTCTCTAAAGAAAATGTTAAATGGGTGAATCTTTAGGAAGATGGAAACATTGTACACCTACCAATGTCTGGAAACACTATACACCTACTAATGGATGGAAGCATTGTACACCTACTGACAGTGGGAAACACTATTCACCAATCGACATTAGGAGACACTTTACACCTACAGACATATCAAAACACAACACACTTAACGATGTCTGGAAACATTGTAAACATAAAGATGTCTGGAAAAACTATACACCAACATACAGCTAGAAAGAATGTACACCTACCGATGTCTAGAAACACCGTCCACCTATTGAAATTTGAAAACACAATACACCTACCGACATAAGGAAACACTATACACCTACAGACCTCTAGAAACACTACACACCTACTGACTACTAGAAACAATGTACACCTACTGATAGCTAGAAACACTATACACCTACCGATGTCAAGAAACACTGTACACCTACCAATTTCTGGAAACACAATACACCTACCGATGGCTAGAAACAGTGTACCCCTACTGATGGCTGGAAACACTATACACAAAAATGGAAACACCATTCACAGAACATGAAATTTGGAAAAGTATTGGGGATAAGTCAACTTGACCACCCATCACACCTCAGCCACCATATTTATGTAATTGAACGGACTAGAGTGGTTGAAGCCATTAAAATTTACTTGTAAAAATTTCATACTAATCAAGAAATCATGTAGTCTAGTGGAAAGTTATACATCCATTTTTTCCATCGGTTGTGTTTTCATTCCATGTATCCTAGCTGGATGTGAAATATTGTAACTTAGCCATCATGTTTTAATTTTATTATTTAAACATTATAAAAAAAATAAATCCAAAAAAAAACATCATGTTAATTCATGGGGTTAAAAATACCTAAAACTAATAAAATTTCTCCCAAAATGTAATTGGTAACCTCATAATTTATACTATTTATATTAGTCAAATAGGATATCTATGAATTTGAACTTATGATGATCCTCAATATTTTAAAACTATAACCACACCAATAACTATTAATATAAAATCACATGAAAATATCATAATCTCTAATGTTATTTAAACTATTCATTTAATACTAAATATAATATCCTTGAACCCGTACTCCCATATTTGTTGTTGAAAAAAAATACACATTTATATATTTGATGCTAATAATTATGACCCAAATTATTTCCATTGAATCCTTACATCATCAAAAGTTTAAATTGGAACACATAAATTCTAGAGGACCATTTATATTTATATTTTTATAGAAATTTGAAATACTCTTATATAACAAATACTCATGTTGTCTAATGATAATTTCTCCCACCTTACCCAACTTTACTTATTCAAAATTAAGTCGTCATCATTATCTATATGGGATCCATTATTGAAATAAATCATCAACCCCATTCCTTACATCCTAAATAAAAGGAAACACGAGAAGGCTAAGATCAAATTCTCCCTAAGATAAAATGTAAGCATTGATAAATTAGTGTAATTAGTGAAAATAAGAAGATTAGATGGGAACAATAACAAGATCAAAGTGCAAGAGTGTCATATACTAATATCCATACCCATCAGTAACTAGATCATAATATATGAAACATGGAATAAGGAATTATTAAAGGAAACATGCATAAGAATCAATAATCATTTTCCATGTGATATCAGTATTGATAAAACGAGACATCATAATCTCATTACAATAATAGAAAGAACATGTTGGTTTCACTAGACATCATTTCATATAACCCTTACAGAACCCTTACATATTGGAATAACCATACAATAATCATGAAATATAATACTCTTCTAAACATAAAAATTACCCAATGCATTGTTTTTCTATTAGGTTACACCCATTTTAAAGATAAAACGATATCACATGACAACAACTGGAACACTCATTTTATAAAATTTCTAAGAACCACTACATGAATAAAATACATCAATCTTTAATTTAATCATAAAAATCATTGAATCTATCGTTATTATACTTATAACTCTATTATCCCATAAAAAATTTGTTCCATGTCAATATATTTTTAATATTATTGACATGTGGTAATGAAATAGGATCAATAAAAATCTCTTTGAAACATTTTTAATTTGTGGAAAAGATGGGTTTCATAACAATATCATTGAAAAAATCTTATTATGCCACAACCCAGCCTAATGGGGTTCGGGATGCAACTCGCCAAACCTACCTCCAATAGGGAAGGGGAATATGACTAGTGTCGAGTATGAGTATGCAATATATTGAAGCCATTTTCCTAATGTACCTATATGTACGCACCCACATACTCATCCAAGCATTAGTTAATAGATATAAAAAGATTGAAACTAAAATAAATGCATATATCTATCCTAAAATAGATTAAAATAGAATTAATGAAATATTAAAAGGGGAAAACACATCCACCAAATGTAAAAGATTCCAAACTTCGACGAAGTATAGGATCACTATCAAATTAACTTCGAAAAATCTCCTCGACCCATCTTCGATAAACACTAGAGTCGATTAAGCTCACTAATCCCGACATGCCTTAGGTCCTCTAGGTAATCTTCTGAAATAACTTTGGTCTGAAAAATACATAACATTTTCATGAAAATACCACATAGGTGTGTTTATAAAAACACTAAGAAGGCTCCCTAAAGGCCCAAATTTCTTGAGAGAAACTAAAAATCAATAATCTACTTGACATGGCTATAGGGGACCCAATTAAAAGAGAAAATCTATCTAAAACCATACTCATCTATAAAATAATATTCCAATTAGTACATAATGTGTGGCAACGTAGAATTGTGGAAAAAACTCAAGGAATCCCAAAATCTCCAATATATACTCATCTCAGACTCCAATTAACATGATGTTCTAACCCCATAGGCAGCTACATTATTTTACATGAGGATCTAAAGGAAACACCAAACCAAGAGAACACATTCCAGGAGCTCCAATGTCCCGTGTGGAACTCATCTGAGAGATATACTACATTGAGAAATAATCTTGAAATCCTAATGAAACGTCTAAGTGAATTCTCTCCATCAATAAAAACACACTAGGTCACACTCTAGTCCCCAGCATGAGAGGTCCGACCAATTCTAACCTACGCCTAATTATACCTAAGAGAAACCCAAGCAGAGAGGTCCACCCCTTAAAACTACTCAATGTTGAGGGAGTTATTCTTGATACTATGGACCACATTCATTCTCCCATGAGAGAGAATAGAGGGACTCAAGAGTCACCACTACTCGAAAGTTGAGGGTTTACTATCTACTAATGATCTTCTGAAGCCTTTGTCGCTCCGGTATGGAGTGGCTCATAGATCAATCTGTCTAGGGAGAACTGACTACTACATAGGTAGCACACTTATCTAGTTTATGGGAATGTACCACATTAATGTACACAACTATAAGACCATGAAAATCTAATGTAAGAACATTGCATTCGATAACACGTATAACACACAACACCAAGAGAGTAAGGTAATATAATATCTCTTGTCATTACAATATAATTAAAAATTTAAATAAATTTAATATTTTACATATATTGAAATTCATGAAATATTGAGTTAGAATGTTTCACACTCAACAATGACTTTATTTGATGACTTGTGTTACAAACAAGATTATGTTTTACCGAGGAACAATATATTATTAAAATATTTAAATTTAATACAACAAGAAATAACCATGATTTTAAATTAGTGATTATAAATTGTATTAAATAAATTATGATAATATATATTATATAATAAATAGTACAATTTTTACATTCATCCAATATATTTGATAGGTATAATATTAGAACATACTAAATTTTATTTATTTGAACCTATATTTTTATGAAACCTCGTTCGTCGCCTTTTAATGTAGAACATATTTTAAATCCAAATAATTAAACTTCTATAATTATTATATGTAAAAATAATCGTCATATTTTAAAATATAACATAATATTTACCTTATGGTGAATTTTTTGTATTATTCAAGGAAGTTTCATTTTATTGGAAAACAGTTAAAAGTAATGAATTTTAATTCAAAACTGATTTTTAATATAATTTATTTATAATTATAAATTATATTTTTAATTAGTTTTAAAGTTAAATTAGATCAATTTTACCTAAATTAATCTAATTTATTTCATTGGAATTAAATTTACATTTAAATTGAATATAAACACAAAACAATTTTTAAAAAAAAATTACTCTAAAAACCTGCTTTGTTGTCCTGTCTGCGAGACTACATATAAATTAATTAATGAAACTTATGTGATTTTATTTTAAAAAAATGTATTAAATAATATTATTTATAATATTTTATAACATATAATATGTTTAACTTAGTTTTTTAGACAAATTAGTGAAAGTAATTAAAATTAATTATATCGATTAAGATAAAATTAAGCATAATAAGGGACTAAATCCTGATATTAATGGGAAAAATTACGTATACACCTATAAAAGGACATTTTGAAGCTATATTTTCACTATATAATTACCTTTATATAATTTTATTTTTTATTGGTTCCAAATTACATAGGAATAATGTTGGTAGAAATCTCATTTAAACAATTTAAAATAATGCCACTCCTCCTTCACTATAAAAGGCACTCACCCATCCCCCATTGTCAAACCTCTCAAGGCACATTACCTCAAAAAATATCTGAAAAAATGTATTCTCTAAATCCCTCACCTCATCCTAAAATCCCCACATTGGTAATAATTCTATCCATGTAATACCATTAGTGAAAACTAAAAGGTGTTTCCTGAATAGGAGGTAGCATCCTTCCTCAAGATATTTTTTTATCATCACTATACACTCCCTGAAATCTAATTATCACATGATTACATAGTAAAATAAGTATAGTAAATATAATAATAATTTTTTATGTTATTTTTTACACCTTCACTTAAAGCAACATCCATATATTGTGTAACAGACTTATCGTTTTAGTTCATGGTGAATCACCGCCTCACAAAACGATGTCGTTCGTTTTCCCTTTACCACCATTCATGGTTGTTGATTATGACAGAAAATATGGTTAAATTTTATATACATGATATTCATAATTTAATTATTCTTTTTTAATTTTCATAAAATAAATACCCCTATTCATTCCATTTTTAAAACATGATAACTTCATTTGTGGAAGTGTGGACTACCGCCTCCTCAAATCGATGTGATTCGTTCATGTAATACATGGAATGTATAAAGTATGGTTTAAATAAAATAATGTAACATATAGAAAATATTAATGATACTATAATTCTAATATAAAAATATATCATTTAATTTTCATTATTTTAAAACATCAATGGAATAAAAGAAGCATTCAATCATACATACGAACTTCTATCTCAATGAACGATGCATTTAATTTATTTTCTATAAATTTTATGGATTGTGTTAAATTCATATATAATGGATATAAAATAAAAATAAATAACTTTTTACATTCTGGTGATAATGAGAAAATTATCTAAGCAATTAGATAAACATGTAACAAGTCAAAACATACTAAAAAAACTACACAATTATCACCCGAAATAATGAGAACTATGAAGGATTTTTAACAAATGAGTGATAAGATATTATACTAAGTTCTTATATAAAATTATAAATAATATTATGGTTCTTATATAAGTTATAGACATGTTTAAAACCATTATATATGAGGTTAAAATACTTTCACCTAAAAAGGTAACACAAAGAAATGTATTTTGTCTCAATTTATATTACATTGAGACTTAATTGTTGTTATGCACCTAATATTAATTTATATTTATGTTAAACTACACTTTGAAATGTTAAATCCTGAATATACTTATTAATAGAACATTCTATGTTTCATTTAATATTATTTCTTCATGGGTATTATGATTAAAATGTTTCTGTGTGGTGTGGGACACTTTGAGGTGTTTAAAGAATATTTCCTTCAAGAAGGTTCTGAATGATTACCTTCAAAATCTCAATTAATTTTTTTTTGATTTTTAATATTCTCTAGAAAAAATCACTGTATTATAATCAGTTTTCTTTAAAATATCCTTGAATATCAATATTCTCATATAGTGGATATTATTATATCCTAAAATAAATATCATTTTTTACACATGGTGTTCAATTTTTTTTGTTTGATTTACATTGGAATTATTGATAAATTTCTATTATTTATCAAATATGTATATTTGATAAAGTCAATATTGTATTTATTAATTAATAAATAGAACAAATTATTGTTATAGCTAGGTAAAGGTGTGGCCCAAACTTTATATTTCCCTTCGGTGTGTCGAAAAGTTCTCATGAGACAAATAATTTTTCCAAATTAACATTTTTCTACCTGTAATTTTAAACCATATTGTGAAATGCCTTGATGATAAAGGTTTTGATGTCCCTTAGAAATGATTTCCAATAATTAAGTACTTCCCTCATTGAGATTCAATTCATGTTTATCCATGAGAATTTTCATCAAGAAATATATGTATGTATTTCACTCTCAGTTCATTCATTAAATGGGGTGAATTTTTAGTTTCTTAATTTTCAGTATTGGTTTTACCCTATCTTGTTATTTAAATTGCATATGTTTTTTATTATTTACCTTTTCATATTGTTTTCTCCCTTCCATATGAGTTTATTAATTTCATGGTGTTTGTATTCAGTTATTTAATTTCCATATTGATTATTCTCATTATATCATTATTGCATCTGATGTACTTTACCCTTACTAAGCATTTGATCTCACCCTTATTTTGTTTCTTTTCCCCAATATTTGAAGAAATGTATAAAGAATTGTATTCAGAGATACTTTTGGTGAAATAAAGTTATTACCCAAAATCATTGTCAAAATTAGTGTATTTATTTGTAAAACAAGAATTATGTATGTATCTGGTTTACCAAGACTATTAAATTATTCATTTATTTGGGACAAAAATTACTTCTATCTTATTGAAATGTAATGGTAGCATGAAATTGACTCCAAGATTTCTAGGATTATGTTTCTATAGTTTTTATAATGACATGTTTAGTGGAAACCATGGAATCTTTATTTAAGAAAACATAATTTTAGGGTAAAATTTAATGATATGTATAGAAGAATATCAAATAAATTTTTTAAGATATAGATTTTTTGGGTCCTCCTATAAATACATCATTTGGTTGATAGTACATGTGGATTTGGTTTTTCAGCTTATGTACCAAGAGGTAATCACTCTAAAAACATGTGTTGAGATGGACCCTGCATAACCTAGTACAAGGTAATGAGTCTTACTCTGCACCTGGTTTGTAAATCAAAAGGTATATGATTAGGATAATTATAATTTTCATACAGACTATTATGAATGATTTAAATGGATAATGATAAAAAATGACCTAGGTTAGACCATAGATTAAGGAATAACCCATGTATAAATAAATCAGATGATGTATTTATGCATCGAGGTGGTAACATCCTTTTACTATTTTCAGGTATTCCCAAACCCATCTTTTTAATCACTCTTTCGTTAGGTTTCACTTAAAGTTTTTTCAAGTGACAATTTTAATGTTATTAATTTTTATGGTGTACTACATATTTGAAGTTAGTTTTCCCAAACCATGTACATTCTTAGGGAAACCCGTAAAAACCAAGGTAGTGGGGTTTTGAATGGCCTACACATATTTTGAGAAACTGCGTGTGCACATAAAAGAAACCATGAATCCCATTTAATATTGCGTATGACTAGGGAACAAAGTTTGGCCTAACCATTTGAACTTTTATAGCAAACCGTTTGTATGATTTTTTTTTGAATTTGAACAAAATATTTTAAATCCTAAAACCCCTCATTTAGGACACTAATAGACCCATAAGACCCAAAAATGATATCTCTTTCCAAGAGAGATCCCAATATAAGTTTTTGTGCCCTTTACACCCTCCCAGAAGTGGATCTAATATTGGTGAATGGTGGTGGATCCTCTCTATAATAGTTTCATCTTCTCGTTCTCTATCACCCGCTCACTCTCCTTTCCTCTATAGGGTTTTGTAGATATCCATGTTGGTTGGAGGATATAATAGCCTCTATGTTGGGATCTTAAACATTGGTTTGATTCTCGGTATCCATTTTCATTATTCTCATTTGGAAAATCCCTATTTGGGTTCAATGTTTCAAGATATATCGATTCAACGGTTTGTGGTTCTGTCCTGATAAACAATTTTTATTATCCCTAAATTTATTATTATAAATTATATTGTTAATTTAAATTAAATGGTTTTTTAAAATGAATTCGACTACAATTTATTTATTTAAAACCCAATTTTATTAAAATGGGGTTTTTGGAGATTGAATTTGGGCATGATATTGTGAATACCTAAAATTCCATTAAATTTGGATGTGATAGTGAAATTGATGGAAAACTATGGAGAATTAAATTGTTGAATTTAATTTTTTAAATTTATTGAAATTTCATAAATTAAATTATTGATTTTAATTGTGGAAATTTAATATTGAAATTTAATTTTCAATTGACATGAAATTAGTATTTGGGAAAATGGATTAAAATGTTTTTGATAGGAACCTTTGGGTTTTAACTTGGAAAAGGATAAGTTTTTTTTAAAATACCATTTTGGGTTTTAAATGGGAAATTGGTGTTTTTGAAATGGTAGAATGGGAATTAATTGTTCTTCCAGTTGCTTAATATAAATTTCCCATAATTGATATGTACTAGAGCACCTGAAATCCTAGGAATTTAGTGAAATATTTGGGATAAATATGATAGGATGGAAATTCCATAGAACCATATTGATATTTTAACTAACTAAAAAAATATTGTTTAATACATATTATTCATTATTTGGAAATATATGGGTCCTATGTTTTTACTGTCGAGGGATGTTGGTCCTAATTGTTGTTATTATCACATCAGAGTATAAGGATCCCATAAACAGGAACTATCATACCTCTAGGAATATGATCATGTTGTTCTCTTACTTATATATGATTTATTGATGTATTAAAATGGTTTCAACTATTTTACATTCCTTTGGAATTATATATAATATTTTATATGAAAGTGTTGATAATAAATTTGTTGAAAAGTATTTCCATCATTTGAATTGTAAAGCATGATTTGTTTAAATATGATTTTAAAATGGAAAAATAGTTTATTTTAAAATTGAAATATCTTTATTTAGTTAAGTAAATTTTGAAATATTAGTATGGAATCCTTAGTGATATCTTACTGGGATTTTAGCTCATACCCTACCTATTTCATCGTGTTTTTTTATAATATCTCCTTCTAGGTTTGAGTAGGGGTAAAACACCACTTTGAGGTTCTTCTAGAAATATATCCATATAATTGTTGAGTTGTCTGCATTGGGATATGGAAAATTTTTCCATTTTATAGTAGTTTTATGGTACTTTCAGTTTTTATACCATTTTGAATTCTGGTATATTATTCCCTATAGAGTTTTTCTTGTTTCCATACTATCTTATTTATCTTTATTTTACAATTTTTGTGGAAAAATAATTCCCACTATCATTTTGTATGATGTCAGGGGCTAGTCACTAACCTGTGGGGATCGATAACACCATTTGTTCTATGTTAGGATTATCTTGTTTATCGGGTTACCAGGGTACATGAGATGGTTCGTGACAAAGTGGTATCATATCTCCTATTTGTTATTCTTTTCTTAAAATCATTATGCATTATGTATTCTTTTTAGGACATAGGAGGTAGTTGGGATTATGTTCCTTGTCACTTCTCACTGTAATGAACCTTATGTCAACAATGTTGGATTAGTTAAGGTGTCTTGAGGATTAGATCTATCCTTTTTCCAAATTTTGATTTGGATAAAATTGAAATCTAAATATTTTTTTCCATATTTTCTGTTTATTTTCCCTCATTTATCTATTTGAGTGAAAAAAATAATCTTTTCTTTGTTTTCTACTAATGTTTTATCTCACCATTCCTCAAAGATGATGTATGAATTAGATCTAGGAGAATGTTTCTATTGAACCTCAGTATGAAAATCCTCTTGTGGACATGAGTCTAGTTAAGGTGATTATGTGTATATTCCAAGATTGGGTGTAGGCACCTACACCATCTCATGTTTAGGATCAAGATATGTAACATAAAAGGGATGATCTCTATAATCATTCTTTGTAATTATTTCACCGGATTCCATCATCATTCAATGGATAAAATGAACATCATTTGGATGAGTAATTGTGGAGTAGGATGGAGCATTTTATTGGGTTCAAGGATACACCTATCAAAATAAAGTTGATGTGTGCCAACTTCATGCTTTAAGGACCGAGTAAGAGGCGGTGGGAAAAAATAGTGATAGAAAAGAAGAATTAAGGATTTTAGTGGAATGACTTAAAATTTATTTTCATTGACTAGTTCTATCTAGAGTCGATGTTGTTGCCAAAGTCTATACAGTATTTCAAACAAGATCAGGCTGAAAGGACTGTAATAGAGTATGAAAACTATTTTTTTGAGCTTGTGTAGTTTTCAACATAGATGGTATCGAATGAGAAGACTAATTCCCAAATATTCGAGTTGGTAATTTGATATGATATTCTCTCTTAAGTATTCTTACTGAAGTTTCCTTTTTATGATGATGTGCTGGATATAGTGCTGATGGTTGAAACAGGCCTTGATGGAAAGTTAGGGTTGTCCGGAGTTTTTTATCTCCTAGTGGTGGTGAAATTTCATTAATAGGAATGTATAAACATGATGATTCTCATTGTAGTTCTTCACAGTAGTGTTTTTCTAAACATTTTATAGTGGATGGAAGACATCCTTTGATTTGTTAAAAATTTTGAAATCATGGGCATTCAAAGTGGGTATTCACTGATGAACCCTTGATACATGGCTCCTATGGATGCTCAAGACACCTACAAATGTATTTCCATATCTATTATACTCCTCACAGTGGAACAAGATCATCATCTCCTTCTAAAGTTTTGGGGAAATCCTTTTATTCTTATAAAAAGGGTTTGCAACCATGGGTATCTAAAATGATTCTTCTTTATGCAATGGAAGATCCTCTAGTGGAACAATATATATTTATAATGACAATGTGAGGTACCACCACTATATATTCTTCATTAGTGACTGATTTATTTGATACTGGTTTATCTCATTCATTTATCTCAACCCATATTGTTAATCTATTAAATATTCCTACATATATTTCATCTTATGTCATAAATATTTCTAATCCCCTTATTATCAAGAGAGAGAAGGGTTTCCATTTTCCCACATATATTTTCTCTCTGTCAGATGTTGAAGTTCATTGGAGTTTTCTTATTGTCAACAAGAAACCACTTAACATCATTTTCTGGATGGACTGGACCATTAATAATAAAAAAATGGATTTATTTTTATCTTCTAAGGGTATCCTTCACTACACTTAATGGTGTGTGTCATGTATTCCAAGAAGAATGGGATCCAAGGTCAAGCATAGCCAGACCTTTTCATCCCAAATTGGGGAATGTGATAACTACCTTTAGTTTTGATCTGTAGTGAAAATCTTGGAGTGGTTAACTCTCACAAATTATCATCAAGTTTCGCCAAATGTTTCCTTTTGAATTCTCTAGTTTGCCATCTGTAAGGAGGGAAGAGTTCTCTATTTATTTGTTAAATGGTACTAAACCTATTTCAATTCCATCTTACTGTATAGAACTAGATGAAATGAAATATATGAAGACTCAGATGTATGATATTTTAGATAAAGGCTTTGTAGGACTAAGTGTGTTATCATGGGAGGTGTCTATTCTATTTACTAAGAAATATGATTGTTCTATTCACCAATGTGTTGAATACTAAAAACTGAACAGAGTCAAAATAAGAAAAAAGTGTTCCTTTACACAGATTGATGATATTTTTTATTACATTAAAGTGTAAAAGTGGTTCTCTAAGATCAAACATCAATTTGGATCCCATCGGTTTAGGATAGAGGAATGTAACATTCAAAAAACGTCCTTATATATTAGGTATAATAATTATGAGAACCTTGTTATACCCATTGGGCTTACCAATTCTCTTGATATTCTCATGGATTTAATGAATTGTATTTTACATTGACAGCATTATATGTTTGTGGTAATATTTTTCGATGAAATCCTAGTTTACTCTATGTACAAGGAGGTTCATGAGTGTCATCTGATAGAAGTTCTATAATGTTGATAAATCACTGACTTTATTCCAAGATTAAAAAATTATATTTATGGATTCAGTAAGTGAATTACTTGGGACACCAAGGGTTAAAACATTTTATTTTACTAGATCTTTAGAAGATGAATAATGTTATTAAATTTTAAAAACAAAAAAATGATTTATATATTAAGAGATTCATGGGTTTATCTAGTTATTATTGCTGGTTCGTTAAGGACTTATCAAGTTTATCTTCTACCATGACAGCTCATACTCATAATGAAGTAATGTTATATTACGATGAAAAATATCAGATTTATTTTTTTGAGCTCAAACTTATTTTGATTATCAGTCTGTTGTTGACTCTTACAGAGGTCAGGTAAGGCTATGTGGTCTTTTTTGATGCATCAGGTTCATGTTTGGGATGAATTCCTATGCAAGGTGATCATATCATTGCTTATGGATCTTATCATCTTATGCCACATGAAAAGAATTATCCGACCCATTACCATAGACATGTAGTTGTGAGGACTACACATAAGAGATGGAGGCATTATCATTATAGAGAAAATTATACCATGTTTTCCTACCATAAGATCTTGAGTTATATCACCTCTCAGAATTATTTGAATCTTCACTAGAGTTATTGGGTGGAATACCGCCAATCTTTCAACTTTTACATTGACTATACCCTATGGAAAGAGAATATTTTTTGAAATGAATTGAACATGAATCTTATGATATATTTCATGAATGAATCATAAGAAGAGTGGAAATTGATGGACTTCTATACACAATTGCTTATTCGAGTCACGTAATCTGAGGACCCAGTTTCCACGGCCAATGTTCAGTTTACATCTAATCTTCTCAAGATGATTATTCAAGACCCATAACTTGATGATTTCTTTTGTAGCATTATAGTCTCCCTTTATGGTTGGATACCATTAATGAGTGGTAGTTCTCTAATGAGGGAAATCTATGCTACCATAATATCTTTATTGTAATGTTAGTGTTAAGGAAATCGATGATGGGGGATCTCTATAATTGCTTATGGGATGTGAACCTAGAAACCATGAAAATGTTCTATGTGATGTGTCTCACCAGAAACCTTAAAGTTTTCTTTAGCCACTACCAATGCATCCTTGGAAGTGGGATGAGATCTCAATGGAATTTTTGTTTGGGATTCCTCATAACTAGAGGACAATGAATGTGATATGGGGTGTGATCTATATTCATTCTAAATCAACTCACTTTATACTAATTATTGATACACCCAATGTCGAGGAGTTGAAAAATTGATAGGTGAAATAGATTATTCATTTCCATAGAGTTTCATATTCTATATTCTCTGATTGGGATCTTTGGTTCAGTTCTCATTTTTGGAGAGGCAATCAAGAGGCACTGAGATCTCATGTCTATTTGAGGACGATTTTCCATCCATAGTGGGTTGGACAGACATAATGTGTTATATATGTTATTGAGGTAATGCTTTTCACTTGTGATAATAACCATTGTGAGTCTAAGGATAATCCATTTGGGATTTTTATGTTTTCATATAACAATAGCTACAAGTCATCCATCAGAATGGATCCTTTTGAGGCATCAACAATCCCTATTGTATTGGTCATAGATGGTTGAAAATTTATTGTTTTGAATAGGCTTGGTTTAGTAGATGAAAAAATATTCAGTTGATTATTCATATGATATTTACTACATAGATTCAATATAATTCTTATGGTGATCATTGTTTTAGGATATTATAATTTTCTGTTGGTGAAAAGGTGTTATTGATAGTTTCACCTCGGTTGGGTCATAAGCTTATTGGGAGGAAAGGGAAAATTGACTAGTTTTGGGGGACATTTGAGGGTTTTGAATTTTTTTTTCATGTTTTCTACCATTTAGAACTTCCAAAAAAACTTACATTAATAAATAATGTGTTCCATGTATCTTAGTTGAGATAGTATCTATCTAATATATATCATGTTCTCACATGGAGTGATATTGAGGTTAAACCTAATTTATCCATGACTGATGACCATTCAATAGAGTTAATTCTAAAACCAAGGAACTCCATGTGATGATGATACCTTTGGTTTGAGTGCTATGTTAGCATGGATATGATAATAATGGGACGTGATAGTGGGAGGAACTGATGAGAGAGAAATTGCCTCATCTATTTGTAATGAAAGCTTCTTTGTAGACTTTCTAGAGGCAGAATGTTTCTATAATAGGGAGGTTGTAACATCCTATTACTATTTTCAGTTGTTACCAGACCCCTCTTTTTAATCATTCATATTTTAGGTGTCTTATGAGGTTTATTCGGGATAAATTTTAAAAAAATTGAAAATTTCGGGGCTAGTGTATGATTTTTGCGTGACTTTAAAAAATCATGCACCCTCTTAGGGAAAACCATTAAATCCCAAGAAGTGGTGTTTCTCATAGCTTGCACACATTTTAAAAAACCACTCTCCCACTTGGAACAAACTATGTATCCCATTTTAAATAGGGACACGACCAACACACACAATTTTGTCATACCGTGCAGCCCTGCCCAACTAACCATGTATACAACAGTTTTTTTATTTCTAACTTAAATTTTAAAATCATAAAACCAATCATTTAGGTATCTTTCAGACAAGTGTGACCCCAAACCAATTTTTCCTTCCAATAGGGAACCCAAGAGTAGTTTTTGGGTCCTCAACACCTTATTAGAATTGAATCTAAATATGGTGAATAGTGTTCAATGCCCTCCTAGTTAGTTTCCTCTAATAGTTACCTATCTCTCACTCTCTCACTTCCTCTATAGGGTTTTGTAGATCTCCAATTCGGTTGGAGGATGTAATAATATATATTTTTGGATATTAAACATATGTTTTATTTTTAATTTCCCCTATCATCATTCTTCATTAGAAAATATACATTAGGGTTCAGAATTTTGTGATCTATTGATTCCAAGGTAGGTGGTTTTTAGAGTTGGTGCCCTAGAACCAACTTATTTCGTACTTTATGATAACTTATATTAATGGTTTTGGAATATCAATAAACTCATTATCACATAAATATTGTTCTTCCATGTAACATTGCATTTGATAAAGTCCCAAAATAATATGTGACACAAAAAGGCCATAGTAGTTACCCAAAATGATGAGAACCCAAAAGTGCTATGAAAAAATTATTAGAAATATGTTCTATAGACAGATTATATCATTTTAGGGACATAAATGATATAGTCTGTCAGGGGTGTAGACTCATAGGACTTTGAGGGTCCTTCTCATGGTGTACTCCCTTGGTGATATCTAGTAACATATTTTGAGAATGAGACCCAACAATATAAAATCCACATTTATAAGTGTCCTTGGATGTTCCTATCTATGGATGTGTGTATTGGTCATTAGAAATTAAGATTATTATTAATGAATATTATGAGTCATGAAAATGAGGGGAGTGATCTCTAAAAAGAGCGCTCTCTGCGCTCGTCTTCTCCTCCCCTCTAGGGTTTCCAAGCCCTTTCTCGAATTCTCCCCTTCATTTTTGGCCTCCCCCTCAGCTCCTAGATTCTCCCCTCTATTTTATGCTTCTTCCCTTACTTTTAAGCTCTCTATTGTGATATTTATATGTGGATTTTTCTCTTCTGAAGAAGGTGTGTGTTTTGGGTTCCCTTTTTCATCGTACCGCGCTCTAGACACAAGTTGATCCACGTCTCTCCAGGTCGGGGTTGGGGTGGTGTTAACATCGAGCCTTTGGGATTTTATTTTCTCTAGATGGTGGGTTTCTCAAACTAAAAGAGTCATCCGTTTGGTATCCCTTTTTCAGTACCAGCAACCCAAGCCATCTCAGACCCGGGGTCCCACTGTTCATCTCTAGGTGGGAGTTGGAGCGATGGTTACATAGGGATTTTGGGCCAATGGTTAGGCAGTTCTGATGTTTTCTTTTAGGGTTTCATCCTTGGTTACGTTTCATATTTTTTGGTCCTCTTTACTAGTGGTGGTGTTTCTTATCATTGGTAGTTTTACCTCTAGTTTGGTTGTTGTTAACATGAAGGTGAGTCAATGGAGTTAGATGGCACTGCTGATGGGTTTGGTGTTCTGTTGGGTTGTTTGATCGGTGAATTTGTTGATTTTTGTCTCGATATGGGGGGGTGATTTTTGGTGAATTAAATGATGAAAATTCTGATTATATGAGGATAGTGATGATGGTGTTATATTGTTTTTTTCTGGTAATAGACGTGATGTTGGGATGATTACGACAATGACAATTTAGATGACGTCGATGATGGTACATTTCTTCTACAACAGTCAGGTTGGAGATGATGAATACACTAATGGATGTAAGCGAGATGAAGGGCTCCATTATGATGGATGATATTTCTTTTTTCATGGTTTAAAGTAGGTTAACATGTGTTTTGAGGTTCATATGGCGGTTTTTTTAATTTTTCCGTTTGAAATTTGAAGGTTAAATTTTTAAATTTTGATTGGGTATGTTTTTGTTTAAGTGGACCTTGGATATGAATATACTACTGGTGGATCTCTTTGTAGGGTTCCCACAAACCCAAAAAGTGTATTTTTAAACAAATACAAAAAAAAATTGTGGTGGTATGAGTCATGCACATAAATGTATTGATGAAAACTATGATGATAGATGTTCACAGTGAAGTATGATATGTTGGGTTTGTCAGGAGTAATATTGAATTAATGATAATGAGAGAAAGGATTTATCCCTTATATTCTGTAAAGGAAGATAATATCTAATTCCCTTTTATGGAAAATATATATAATAAAAAAATCTATGGCCACACAAATCAATAGGCAAGTTCTATTTCCATAAAATCAAAGAATGAAATATCGAGCATATAGGTTGATGGAACCAACATGTTACTTGATCGATTAGAGATATTGAGATAAAGGGATTATATTACATGGTAAGAATTAATATGAAATAACATGTTGTTATGTTATTAACATATTTCTATATGGGCTCCTTGCCATTTCTCTGGATAATAACCCTGGACTTTAGGCAAGTTTGACTAATGCCGCCGAGAAAGAGGCCTTGAGAGTTACATACTAAATGTATCCAGTATCTCAGTTAAATAATTTATTATTTAACTAGTTGAATAAATATTATTCTTGGTCATGGTTTAATAATTATTCTTGTATTCATGATTTCATTTATTCCACCAGTAGTTATTAGAGAGAATGTATTATGATCTAAATAATTAATAAATATTGAGTAGGATTTAAGGACCAAGTTTAAGTGTCTAGTGAGAAATAATATTATTGAATATTATTTGATTAAATAATATTTAATTGTAACTCAAAAGTTAAGTGCAGGTAAGGAAATAATAATATTTTTGTTATTGTTTTACATGGTGTTTCTCTCCAATTAAATAAATAATTAAAGGAACTTATGAAATCTATTTATTATTACCCTAGAGAAATAAATTCAGGGTTATATTGTTCCCTAATTATCCAAGGACTAGCCAAGTGACACCTATTGTGTTGTGCACAATGAATTGGAGAAAATATATCAAGGAAAGAGAGTTTATCCCTCCCCAAGAATGATCTTAAAAATAAGAAAGAACCCCCTCCATCACATTAAGGAGAATTATATAGAAGTGGTTCTCAAGGTGATCGAAGAAAGAAATTGCATGAATATGGATATTTCGTACTCGCACCTGAGACTCCTTCAGTGATTTACAATGATATGTGGAACATGTGTGGATCACCACTAGAAGAGATATACCCTTGATCTCAACAATGTAATGATGGTACACCTGAAGATCTATGACCAAATTCATTAATGAAGAAATAATCACCTTTGAGTTAATTATTATTTAATTAAATTAAATATAAACAAAATAAAATGATACACTCTCTTGGTTTCAGGTTTATATTCCTTTTTCTAAATCCTAGATTCAATTCTACGGATATGGTCATTCCTCAATGTATTAATCCCGTATTGTTCATTGAATAATAAAAAATTAATGATGGGCACCATCCCTCCCACTCTTTCATTATGCCCGGAACATACAATGGTTCTATCATGTTGCTCAATTTTTATTAACACTAAATTACTTGATTAAAATTAAAATTATATTAAACTTCAAATATCTTTTAGTTGATTGATCAAAAACCCAATTCCCCTGAATTGGGGTTTTTGGATATTTTATTTTGGCATTAAATTGGGATAACCATTAGTTCGATTGAATTGGGGTGAAATTGTCAAATAGATAGGGAATTTTTGAGATTTATGTTGTTGAATTTAAATTTTGAAACTAATGGAAATTGATTCTATTAAATTGATGAATTAATTTGAAGAAATTGAATTATGAAATTAAAATTTCAATTTATTTAAAATTATTATTTGTTAAAATGGATTAATATAGTTTTCATTGGAACCGTTAGGGATTATCATGGAAAATTATGATTTTAATTAAAATAATGTCTTGGATTTTAAATAGAAAATTGGATTTTATGAAAAAGGAGAATGATATTTAATTGTATGTTAAGGATTCTTAAAATAAATTTCCCATCATTCTATAATACTAGAGAACTAGTAGTCCTAGGTAGTTAAGAGTTATTTAGGAGAATCACACTACGATAGAAATGCCCTATCACCATATTAATGTTTCACAACACTTAAGAAACATCTTGTTTTTTCCATATTATTCCTCAACAGGATATAAATGACTTATCACTTTCTATATTGATGGGACATGTGTACACATTGAGGTTTATATAACATGAGTGAGTGAGTATCACAAAACCTAGAACTATCATACCTCTTGGTAGATGACACTGTTTAATTCTTATTTATATAAGATATATAAATATGTGCCAATGTTTTTGAATTATTTTATATGCCTTGTTATTTATATAAATAGTTTTATATAAAAGTCTTGATTATATATTTGTTTAAAATAATTTCTATCATTTGAATTTTAAAGAATAATATATTTAAATATACATTTGAAATAAAAAAATTGAAAAGTTAAAGGTTATTATTTAGTTTTATAAATTTTTAATCTTATTTTGAAGTCCTTAGTGAGACCATACTGGGATTTTAGCACTCACCCTACTTATGCCTTCAGGATTTTTTAGAATATCTCCTTCCCATTTTGAGTAGGGGTGAAGCATCAAGTGGAGGAGGTTCAGGATGTAGATATGTGGACTTAGTAAGTTACATTTTTGGAATTGGGAAGTTTTACCTATGTTATGGTACTTTTCTATGGTATATTGGGTTTTTTATACCTATATTACATTAGGTATATTTCTCCCAGTTGAGTTTTTTTGGTACATATAATTTCTTATTTATATTGCTTCTTCAATGTTTGTAGAAAATTAGTTCACACTCTCATTTTTAAGATTCTAGGAAATAGTCACCAAAATATGGGGATCATGAATTCCCTTCTATATATGTCAAAACTAGCTCAGTTATTGAGTTACCAGGGTTTCAGGGTTGGTTCATGATATGGTTTGTATTGAAAAACTTAGTTAAATGCATATTTCGTGATTAACCTTATTTCAAGGATGTCCATCAAATTTATTTTGGAAATTATATTAATATGATTTTAGAAAATCACATCTTATATGATGGGTTCTAACCCACAATTTCTGGTAAGGTCATGGGACTTGAACCCATGATAGAAGTACGATACGGGTTTTGTTCCTACCACTGGCCAATGTGATGGCCTAGTTAAATTATCATTGTTTTAAATTATAAAATAATAACATAAATATAAATGATGAACCAGTAGTGTACATTTTCAGGGTTACATATTTATTTATTAATCAAATTAACATTTGAGAGTAGTTATAGAAAAACTGTTTGTATTTTCACTCTTTTACGAGCCTTATAATTCTAATAAAAACATATTTTAGTGCACTAGGTATCAAATTTAATCTTTTGAAATCTATTTCTATAAGTAATGGTTGATGTGGATATTGATCAAAGCATAACCAAAGGATGAAACAGTGATTATATAAATATGTAAATTAATTATATTTCAATACAATCATAGGCAGTAATATAATTACTCAACATAAGAAAAATGATGAAAACAAATTTTTTCCTAAGTCATCAAATTTTGTTGAACCGATTGGCTTTTCAATAATGAATGATTTTTGACTTTGAGACCCTCAAATTTCATTTTATCATTCTCTTGTTTTTTATTGATGACCTTAATCACTACCTTTAAATATTTATTATTTTACTCTATGTACATATCTCTAATTTCCACTAATGGTCCACTACATTTAGACCAAGATATATATTAATCCACATGACCTTTGTACTTACCATTCTCTCTTTTCTAAAGGAAGTTTTACGAACCCTTGTCATGATGTGGGATTTAAATTTAGAAAATATTAAAATATTTATTACCAAATTCAAGTTTAAATTGTGAGGAATCAATTTTTTAAGGTGAGGATAATGTAATTACCTAAAATCATAAGTAAAAACATTGTATCTGATAACATTAATGACACACAACACCAATAATGTAATAGAATATAATATCTCGATATTTTACAATATAATTACAATTTTAAATAAATTTAACATATTAAATAGAATGAAATGAATGTGATACTGAGTTATCCTATATCACATTATGCAATGAGTTTCTTTTATGACATGCATTACACCCATGACCATGTGTTACCGATCGACAATATATTCTTTGTGTCGTGTGCCACTTTCGCGGTTGTACCCAATTTGTTTTATTATTATGAAATATAATAAGACATAACATAACCATTAAATCAATGACTATGAATAGAATTAAAAAGATCATGAGAATATATATGTTATATATTCAAGCATATATTTCATGAAATTGATCCAATATATTTGATATGCATAAGATAATAATAAACTCAATTTTACGCATAAACCCTATATTTTTATAAAGGATCTTTTGATGCATTTTAATAGAGAGAATATTTTAAATAATTTTTTATGAATTTTTTTAAATATTATACATAAAAGTATATAGAATAAATTATTGTGGAATATAAAATTTATATTAGGGTGATTTGTTTTATTTTTTTGGAAGTTTCATTATTTTAATGAATAGTGAAAAATATAGAATTATAATTCAAGACTGCTTTTTCACCAGATTTATTTATGAGTTTAAATTATATTTATAATTATGATAATGTAAAATTTGATAAATTTTACATCAATTAATGAAATTTATTTCATTATAATAAATATAGCTTTGAAATTGTATATAAATACATAGAAAGCTTTTGAACATTTATACTTTAAAATCCTACATTACCATCTATTTTATGGGATTAAATTTATATTGTTTTTTCCCTCAAATATGATTTTAATTGAAAAAAATGGATTCCATATTTTTAATCAGAATTATTTATAATGTATTAAAATGAAAAATGTAGTTTTTTACCAAAAATATTTATGCAAGTAATTAAAATTAATTATAGTGATGAATATAAAATTAACCTTAACAAGGGACTATACCCAAAACTTAAGGGCCAAAAAGACTTATAAAATTTTCCAAAATCAATTTTACAGAACTATTTCAGCCATATAATCCATTTTACCTAATATTTTTCAATATTGGATAAACTTTTCATAGGGAAAATTAGGGTGGAGTTCCATTTTCAAAAACATATAATAATTCCACACCTCCTTCACTATAATAAGGCACTCACACCTCCTACCACCTCACACATATCAAGACATTTTAGATTGACCAAGATCTTCACAAATAGGTCCTAAAAATACCTCCCTTAATCCTAGAATCCTCAAATTTTTCATAAATCATCCCTGGTAACCCCTTGGGTGAAAACCAAAATGAGGTACCAGAATAAGAGGTAACATCCTTCGTCAAGATCTTTTGTTTTATTTTTTTCTCCACCCCCTAAAATATTCTTATTACATTAATAAATAAAAATATAGATATCCTATATGTAATTTGATTTTTTATCTTTAGTTTTCTAAATTCACTTACACACACTTCAATCTAATGTGTAACAAACTTACCATTTTTTTATGATGAACTACAACCTCAAAAAATGATGTTGTTTGTTTTTAAATTACCGCCCTTGATGGTTGGAAATTATGGTTTAAAATAGCATTATATATGATATATATGATATTTATAGTTTATTTATACTTATTTAATTATTTAAATAATACATATCGTTTTACATTCAATTTTTTGTAAATATGATAACATCATTTGTGGAAGTGTGGACAACCGCCTCGACAAAGCAACATGATTCATTCACACTATAAAGAGAACATATAAAATATTTTTTTAATATACCGATGTAAAATATATTAAATTAATATTAAAATATAATTATATTATACATATATATTAGTTACTTTTTATTCTTTTAATATGATGATGAAGTGAAAGTAGTGTTCATGTTTACATACGACTTATCATCTCAACGAATGGTAAATTTTATTTCATAACTCCAAAAATTATGGATTATTCTATATAAATATATAACATATATATATGATAATTACATCACAATTTAAATTTTTTATATAATAAATTAATGATATAATTAATAATAGAAACATGTAAAAACTCAAAAAAAACTAAAAAACTAGGTAATTAACACCCAAACAAGTGGGAATAATGAATGATTATTATCAAATGAGTAATCAGATATTATAATAAGTTAATATATCATATTATAAATATGAATATGGTTGTGGTACAGGTTAGTATCTATTTTAAAACCATTATACTAGATATTAAAGGATGTTCACCGAAATACAAAATGCAAGGGAATGTATTTCATCTCAATTTACATTCCATTGAGACTTAATGGTTATTATGTACCTTGTTTATTTTATATGGGGTATATATTATTATTTTACATGTTATATAATTATTATTCTTATTATAATGATATTATATGTTTCATTTAATTTTATTATTTCATAGGGATTATAAATAAAATGGTTCTAAGTGGTGGGGACACATTAAGATTTTTAAATATTATTTTTCTCATAATTATTTTAATGGAAATCTTACTTCATTTTGTAATTTTTTACTTTATCATGAAACAATCCCTTTATTTTAGTCATTTTTCAAGTGATATTTCTTTGAATATCCATATTTTCATATAATATATATAATTATCTCCTAAATCGTATATCATTTTTATATATAGTGTTCACTTTGAAAGTTATTTGATTAACTATGGAGTTATTGATAAATTAATATTCTTTATTAAATAAAGATATTTAGGAATAAATATTGTTTATATATAGATTAAAAAATGTGTGGAATTATTTGAATAGGTAGTGATGGGTGGGGCATACACATTATATAGCCCTTTGATGCATCGATATGTTACTATGAGACCAATAAGATGAATAAATTAAATGGGAATCTACCCGTAGTTTTAAATTGTCTTGCGGATTTTTTTATGGTATTGGTTTTCAATTTCCTCCAACATGACACTGGATAATTATGAATTTTCTTCTTTTAGAATAATTCATTATTTCTCTATGATATTTTTTGTCACTGTATCTATGGATGCATTTCACTCGTAGTTCATAGATGAAATTGAATTTGTTTTCACTTTCTTACCTTCCAATATTGATTTTTTTCTTATCCGATTATTTTAATGAAATTTGTTTTATATTATTTAACTTGATATATTATTTATATAAATCATCATTAATTTATCAATTTCATGGAATGTGTCTTCATTTATTACCTTTTCATATTTAATATTCTCATCGATTAATTAATTATTCTGTTAAGTTTACCCTTAAAGAGTACTTGAGATCACCCTTATTATGTTTTCCTTACCCATGATTCCCTAAAGTGTAATTTTAAATATATGTAATGATAATTTTCGATGATTAATGTTACTATCTATGAAATAAAATAAAATAAATGTATTTAGTGCATTGATTTTTAAGAAAAAGACTCATGAATGTTTCTAGATTACCAAGATGACTAAATTGGTTGGTCCTTTGGTATGTGATTTTCTTGTATCTTATGCTAATGTAAAGGAAGAATGACATAGACATTGGGATATTTGGGGTTGGTTCACTACATCAATAGCCAAGGGATAAATAAATCAATGCATTAATTAATTGTGCATCCCGTATATGGTGTGTACTACCTCACCCACCCCCTATCCACGTTCTTCCTCTAAAAAAATCATCCATTTTTTTCTGACACATGACATAAACCAATGGGTACATCACACGTATTGGATAAATGAAAAATATGTATTGTCATTTTTGTCATGCCCATGTCTGACACCCCATTTTCTTGTACTTGGGATATGTACTGTCACACAACTACTCACTGTTACATGGCTGGGATGTCCATGTACTCTTGAAACATGACATGGGGTCTCTACATGATTTGTGACCATGGAACTTGGTGTGTATCCCCCAAAATACATCTTCCACAAATGTTAACAACACATGGAATGTCTCACTAGTTTACACATCATGTATATGGAAATTTTTATGGGAATATCCCTATGGGTCTTCTGAATGACCCCAATTTCCACCGAAACCTACATATTGTACTAGAATGGATCTATTGAAATCAGAACATGGATCTAAATTTGTATAAGGAAACATAAAATTGGGATTGGGACCAAAAATAAAATCCAACTACCTCAATGTAGAAACATTGATGTTTCTTTTTTAGAATATCTCCATGATCATGTTGATTCTTGATCTACTGATGATCAACACTATGAACAAAGAAAGGCAGCACCTCACCATGTTGATTAATCATAGTTTCATCCATTAGAAAAACGGTGTAGGAGATAGGATTACCCCTATGTTGATCACATGAAAGAGATATGGTGTAGGTTTAGGGTAAATTATTAATTAATTTTCTATTAATTAATAATCTCACCACTCGATGCCCTTCAAACTCACCTCCGACCAAACTCATGGTACCAACAAATTTTATGTTATACCTTGGGTAAAAATAAATTTATGAACTCATCTATTGTCTCATAATTTAGATACGACACTATTATCATGAGTTTTTACATTTTTAAGAGAATTTATGCATCTGTAACAAAATTTATTTAATATTTTTTTATACTATGTTGGGGGTCTCCTGGACTCATAATCCCACACCAACTCAACACTGGGATTTAGAAATATTCATAGAAATATTACAAGGTCTTAAAGGATATAAATCAATTCATTTCATTCTCCCCACATTATGTATTTTCATCATCGAAAAAAAAATTCAACTCATAATGGGTTGTAAATGATCTATCCATTTGAACTCCCTCTCCATCGAGCTCATGAAGTGTTCTCATGCTTCTTACAAGAACAAACATAGGGGAACAGCCCTAGAAAAAACACACTCACATACTAATACAACCATGTAAGCTTTGTGAAAAATGTGTAACATATATCCTTAGCTATGGTAAGAGGATAAAACCAACCGCCATGGTCTATATTCATTCATAAATTCATGTAGTACACCACCTCACTAACCTTACATAAAAAACAATGTAACCCCACACTTCACATCCTCCCCTTGATGAACCACACCATGACCTCCTCAAGCGTATTGCATTAAATATAGAAATTGATCATGCAAGGGTACCAAAAATACAAAATAGTGTCTCCCACGTGTAATCATTGGGCCTTACTAGGACCATTGTCTATAATCCCTTGACTATATCACATATCACCATATCAAAAAAATAGACACACCCACTAGTGGCATCCCGAATTTATTTTTATGGTATGAAACAAATTGATAGTATGAAATAATCATAGGATATAAATCTACCAATATAAGAAGGTTTTATATAAGGATATACATATACAAGGGCTTACAAGCATAAGGGTCATTTAGAAAAGAATCAATCGAAATGAAAAGTCCAACTCAGACACTCCATCTCACAACCCTACCTCAAAAACACAGGTGTAAGGAACTCTTCCACCACACCACGACACTATTCTCTTTGAATGGAATTGACTCGCCCACACAGTTATAATTATATTACAAAAAACTCTTCATAGTGGGTAAATCATCCCTATTTAACATTATTCTAATGATACATCAACCACAACAACAAAAGTTTATTCTTGACACCCCGAGTCCCCCTAGTAAAACCTTAATCAAGATATTGATAGAAAGAAGTATCTCACAACTGTGCCTAATAATTACGACTATATAAAGTAGAAAGGACACTTAGTACGAATCAATTAATCCTATAATACTCTTAGTTAGTGGAATATATAGCCTGAAGTTGTTCTCTCCCTATCCTTTAGCTCACTAAGCCTGGGATTGACCACCTAGGGGTGGTGGTGGAAACACCTCGAACCGCCTGCCTCCTCCTACTCTACCCACTCCTCTACCTCTTTAGCCATCATGCAGAACTCCCTACTCCAAACACTTCCTCTTTAAAGGTGGTATATCGAATGAAAACCTCTCATTACCATAGAATTTTCGGAAATATCTTGAAAGACATCCCCGAATATCTCAAGAATAACACCACCTCTCTTATAGAATATTTGATCCACAGTGTGGCTTCTAAGCTACAGGACCATGTGCCTGAGTTTTGGAATGGTTATGACTCCTATTCCCCAATACTTTCATATGCCATATTCTAATTACTGTATATATATTATTCTTGAGCGCACCAAAATGGGTCATATCCTCCCATCCCTCCTCTAAGATACTATCTTCTACTAGAGCTCACTCAAGTACCCCCACTTTAGTGGCAAGACATAAGGAAACCACAATATCTCAGATGTCTATGTAAATTCCCTACTTGAAGGTATGAAAATTTATGAATGAGTCTCTTACCATATCTATGGATTATATAGAATGGTTTGTGAACCTCACCGACTTCTCTAAAATGGTCAGACTACCCTACCAAAGTTATAGAATCTCCAAGATATACAATGATCTCAATATGGAGAGGTAAAAATATTCCCTGATGAGTGGATCAAAAAATAATCATGTGAGTGTCACCTCATCAATGGTTTGCATCACTATACTCCACCTTCACCAAGCCGAACCTTGCAGAAGGCTCACCACTGGGTTCACAATTTGATTAGGAGGTGACCTCACAAGTTGGAAAATGCACTTGACTATATCAAGAATGTCATAAAATTCTTAGGTGTATGGATCACCTTTATACCTCAAAGGTGATTGCCTTTGGAACACGCGTAGTGCACTCAGCTTTCACGCATCCTAGGACTTAATTGCTGGCACAAGTAGCTTCTCAATAGGTGGTGGATTAACTAGTAGACCACATGGATGTACCGCCTTAGAACTAGTACCATTATCTAAAGCCACATCACAGGGAATATCGTTATCACAATTCCATTATAGAAGAATGTATTTCTATCATAGTAGTAGTATCCTGAAACAACATTTATGATACTCCACAATTAAATAGTATATCTAGGGAGCTGACTCGAGATGGAAAAGGAACCCATAACTAGGTATAATGTCATTCATGTCCCATAGTTTCAATTTCAAATTGTTTCTTAATGTACCAAGTTGAAAAGTAGGTTATTAGAGTCTTTGTGAATGGATGCACTAGCTACCACACCTATAATAGAATCTCTGGCCTGAGAGAGGAACTCAAAAGATGTTAACACTATCGCTATGAAACCCAAACCCTGCACAGGGCACATCGGTCCAAAAGTGGAACACACAATATTACAACTATATGGTGACCCAATTCAATGGTTCCTATGCCACAAATCCCTATACATTCCTTTAATATTCCAGGGGCTGGCAACTGGTGCAAAGTAGGAATATCACATAGATGGGAGACAATTTCTAATAGTACCAGTATGCACACACCCGCATAAACCTCCATGAAACCGTGTAGATATATAAAATTATAGAAAATAAAATTCATGATTACATCTATACCAATCTTATGTACAACATAAGTATATAAAGTGTAGAAATGAAAAACACATCTCTGAATATGGTGTAAAAGCATCCAACCTACTCGGAATAAGCGTATCACTATCAAATAAACTACCTAAAATATCTTAATCTGATCTCTGGTAAACAACCTGGTCAGACTATCTCACTAATCTCTATTTTTCTTCAGTTCTCTAGATACCTAGTCAAAATGCATATTGTCTACAAAAGATGAAACATGAGTAATGACCAATAAATTTACCAACTGAATTTCATCCATATTATTTTAATTTCATATTGTATAAGTCACATAGAATAACATAAAGACTATATTAAAAGAATTATAAATTAATAATTATTGAAATAATAAGTTTTTTGTGACATTAAAGAACCAATACAACTGAAATAGTAAGTTGACCTTAATAATAGTAATATGAACCTTATTAATAGTAAACAAGACAAATGAATAGTAAACACTCCCATTAAAGTATAAATACAATGTTGGAATCTTATAAATGAAATTATGATTTAATTATATCATTGTAAACACAATTTTTTAAAAAATTATTAATTAAGTGTTGGTATTTTTATAAGTCATGAATAATTAATTAAAATTCTATGATTAATTTAATAATTTAAAATAAAATTTATTTTCGTCAAATGTGTTCATAAATTAATATTTTTATGTTTTATTATATTAAAATAATTTTATGAGAACTTAATTAAATTTTCTAAGAGTTTTAAAATAGGTTTTTATTTTAAAATTTGTATTTTCAATGTAAATGTTGATTTTGATAAAGAAAAATTAAATTACTCATGTTTAAAAAATTATATTCAAAAAATGGAATCCATTTTTTAAATCATCATGGGTGTTTTTTTGGTAATTTTTAGAAATACTTCATTTTTTGGGGGAATTATAAAAATACATTTTTTCACAAAACTAGTATCTCTTAAATTACATCATTCATGATGTATTGGTGACATAAACCATTATAGAATGTTATGTTTGGAAATGGTTTATTTAATTTCATAAATGGTTACTTAAAATAAAATAAAATCTATTTAAAAACCTATAATGAAATTTCCAAAATGTAAAGTCTAAAGTGATTCCTCAAAATATCATTTTTACTTTCATTTTACATTCCTTTCAATAAATTAATTAATTATAATTATAAAGATGTTTTAAATTCTAAAATGAATCATATCATATTAATATATTATCTAATTTATCAATAAACTACTATTACAATTCTATCCTTTGATATAATATTTTATTTATTATTTTATTTTTAAAATATCTCCTCCTTAAGTATAAATTATCCCTCTCCCTCCCCTTGGAAAACCACTACTCGCATCCATTCCATTACCTAATATCTACCCAAATACTACCTCTAAATACACTTAGAATACTTATGGTCATTTTTTACCCCACCAAATATAATCACCAAGGGTGTTATAGTTTCGTTCAAGAGAAGATACACCGATGATAGAGTATATTTCTATTAAAAATTCTGCCTTTTTTTCTTTCAGTTTCATTTTTTAAACTATCCATTTAATAAACATATGATAAAAAATTGATAATAAAATAATTAAAAATTATATGAATTATATTATACAGCATTAATTTTCATATTAATTACAAATATAAATATCATACATCCCTTTCCCACCCTTTTGATAATATCTCATTAAAATTTAGTTAACTAACAATGAAGACATTGCGAAGACAATTTTTATAACCTCATTTATGAATGGATAGTATAAATTATATATAATATATTAATATTAAATTATATGTATTATATTATTCCATAACTAATTATCCTAATTTTTAAGTTACATTTTATAAAATAGTGGAATCGTTATAAGATGATAAATATTTATGTAAAATATGATAATAAAATCATCAATTTCATCAATGGAAATTAAAAAAATATAGTCTAATTAATATAATTGAGATATATTTTTATAAAATTTCTATAAATCACTTATTGATAATTTTTTTAATAAACATAAGTTTATTATTCTAAAGGTGAAATGGAGGCGAATTTATGTGGGAATTAAGGTAAGGGGAATTCTCATACCCAACCCACTTTCCTTGGGTTTTCCCTCTTTCACCCAACTTTTAGTATGGATATTCCTTAAATATAATTTATCCATCATTATCATAACTATTCTGGGAGATAAATATATTATACTTGAGGTATTACAAACACAATGTTTTCTAAAAGAACACTTCTTTCAAAAATTCACACCTTCTACATCTCGAGATAGTTTCTTCATCACTCAATGTTAATGATTCTTATATCAAGTATGTTAATTTATCATTAATTTGAGAACCAAAATATTATAAATGTATTCTTAAAAAATGAAACCCATTACATTCTATTGGTTATTTAATGTTCAATACTTCTATATTTTCAATTGGGAATGCATGATAATGTAAAGGTTGTGATGTGACTAGTGCGTCGAGAATTATATAGTGCAATGAAAATGTTAGGAGGAGACAAGTGCACAAAAAATTATCTTGTTCTTCAATGTATTGTGTAATGTGGTGAAAATCATAAGTTAAAGTCAAATATTTTTGAAATTGATGATCAGTTTGTTTACAACTATGTTTGGAAGTTGACCACTGAGACATGATGTTTCATTTTTGTGCATTAAGACATTCCATGCCCATTATTTATGATTCCTGTCATTATTATGATCCTATTCCATTATTATAATAATGTTGTCATTATTATCACCCCATGTTATATTGTTTCATTTTCTTTTATATCCTCTTACTTGGATTTTAGCTTACCCCTTTCTTATGTAACTAATAAGGTGATTACTTATACCAAGGATAACACGGGGCCCAATATGAAGTTTGAGAAGAATGAATTAAAAAAATGTTTTTGTTTTAGTTTTTAAATGTTTTGTATAGTCTTAGTTTTTCCAAGCCACTAAACCATAAGATCTCTTATGAAATAATTTTATGTTATTTTTCAATAAAATGATGTAATACATTATATATGAAAAATTAGGGTTGTTATAACTTGTGCAGGAAAATCTCCTCTGGATTTGAGTATAACAATACTTAGTACGCATCCAAAAAATGGTATAAACTGAAAGGAAACAATCCACTAAATCTAGCTAGAGGGGGCCTAATCAAGATATATACTCCATCTCAAACCAACATCGATAATAAATGACTATTAATCTTAGTCCACATGGGGTTTCAACCTAGAAGAAAGACAACACTTCATGGGCTCCTAGAATCACCAAGATATAGTATTATATGAATCAATGTCACTTGAGGTGCTGACCTCATAGAAGAAAACAAGATTATACTCCAGGATATAAAGGTATCAAAACCACAAGATCACACACCACAAGCTCATCCATCCCATATGGAACATGTCTGATAGATACACTTCATATAGAACAACTCTAAAATTCTTGATGGTATGTCTGAGAGAAAGAACTCCATCAGGAAAAACTCACTAAGTCAAACCCTAGTGCCCATCACTAGAGTTCTCCCATTCAACACATGAACCTAATTTTAGATAAGAGAAACTCATGTGGATTGTCCCTCCCCTCTCCACTTCAAATAAATTATGGACAACTACTCTAAAATATGCACCACATACATCCCCTCCAATGAGATAGAATGAAGGGACCATTATCTCGCTACTACCTTGTAGACGAGGTAGGACTATCTTCTAATCATTATGTAAAACCTATATCTCTCCTATATAGATTGTTCTATACCTCAACCATCAAAAGATGAGTACTCCGGACTAGGTAACAGACATTACTAGTAGTGGGGCCCACTCTTCGTAGCTATACTCAACAGATGAGGGAGAAATAACTCCAATGGAGGACCTGATCCCCACCACTACATGAGCATAGGGGAGTACATCTCTAAAAATGGAGGACACAAAACCTAGATAGACATTGGAGTGATACTCTATGGCTAATGGACCCACACCATGGAAAGACAGGGGAGTACCACTCTATAGGAAGAGGCCCCACACCCTAGTATGACAGGATTATATAAATCTATGGCTAGAGGACCCGCACCCTAGTATGATAGGGTAATACCGCTATACATTCTAATTAAATATGGGGGACTCACACCCTAACATGATAGGGGATTTCTGACCCCTAGTTAGAGGACCCACTCCCCATTATGACATGGGAGTACAAACTCTTTCAGAGAAACATGCTTGGACCACCCTCACCATGGAATGATAGGGTAGTTCCTACTACAAGGATTGAGGTTCCGACCCTAACACTATAGAGGGGAAGCCTCTCATTGAATACATTACGTATAGAGGACATGCACCCTAACATGGAAGGAGAGTAGTGACTCCATGAATTGAGGTCCCAACCCTTATTCTAACTTAGGAGTACCTACTATATCTATCCAATGACTATGGGGGGCGCACACCGAGAAATTTCAATAGAGTGATGTCTATAACAACTCAAATGATGTGGGGAAACTATTTCCCTAGTCTGATAAGAGATTACCATCCCATAGTGAACTACCACATGGGTAAAGAGCCCATACTAGTGATTTGGGGAGTACCTTATCTACCAGAGTTGGGTAGTAATGGAATCACACTCCCTAATTACACATGGATGTACTAGTCCCACATTCTCTCTCTAACAACCCCAATGATCTATAACATCAGTAAAGTTTCATTGAAAGGTGGGTCACACTTATCAAACCTAACATCACAACACAACAATGGGTCTGGTACCCACACCCTAATACAATAATGGAGAACTGATCTACTAGACTAAAGAGTATAAGGGACACATATCCTATGGTGATAGAGAAGGGTACCAACCCCAACGTCAACCTAATGATTCCTACTGATCAATACCCATGGTTAATGGATTCTCTTACAATTTCATGCTCTAAAATCACCACAATAAATCAAAAAGACCAGCAAGAATACCACCATCACATTTTTCATAGAACAATACTTAGGATGGGATACTCACCAGTCTAAATCTAAGTTATTCTTAAAGAGATACAAAGAGAAGAAGATCATATAAAAGTACATGTTGTGAACTAGGGTCCACACAACATGTGATCCAACCTTATCACCTATCCATGTATCCTATCTTCATGGATTGTAAGGCCATGTAATAATACATGGAATGTACATCCAATACAAGATGTGTCTAGCCTCACCCGATCATTGTATGTGTTCTTCTTCCACATGACTGAACTATTTTTCCTCACACAAATCAGGAACTAGTGGGTACATGACATGTTCAGCCTAAATGAACATCTAGCCATGTTGTCATCCATTTCCATAGTCGGTTCACTGTTCCCAAGTTCTATGGACATTTACAATCACATTACCATGTAAAATTACACATCTACCCAGACCATGTTCTCTGGATACCCAACATGGCGTCACTACATGACGTATTGCATTGGTATATAAAATTTTGTACCCAAAAGTCATCTTCTCCAAATGGGAAGAACGGAAAACATGTCTCATTTGTTTATAAACCATGTAGAAGAGAATATTGATTGGAATTTCTCTACAAATTAGTTGAATCATTCATATTTTCCCCTAATCCTTCATATCAACCTATAAAGGATGTCAAAAAATCATAATAGGGCTCTAGAAACATAAAAAAATGCATAACAAATGGGGCATGGAACGAAACTCAAATAATCAAACAT
The DNA here is from genome assembly GCA_963277665.1 of Viscum album. Taxonomy (NCBI): domain Eukaryota; kingdom Viridiplantae; phylum Streptophyta; class Magnoliopsida; order Santalales; family Viscaceae; genus Viscum; species Viscum album. Next base: position 31,290,832 of record OY728147.1, read on the forward strand.
TGATTGAAAAATGGAAATGATTAAGGCATAGAACAACACCTGGATCATGTTTATCATTATTCTGACGATGATTAGTTCCATGAATGGAGATTATTAACAACTCATTACATCGATTCAGATCGTTTTCATCTGTCGACCAAAGGGGGGGGAGGAGTGGGGCCTATCCTTGTACGGTGCACACAAAAAAAGGGAAGGGGATGGTTTATGTTAAATTATTAATTAAATTTAATTTATTAATAACCTCAAAATTCGACAAAAGACCCACTCACCTCCGACCAAACTCCCTATTCTAACAAATTATATACATTTCCTAGGGTAAACATGATGTTTTGAACTCAATATAGGTTTCAAAATTCCAATCGGAGACTCCAAAAAGGATTTATTCAATGTTAAAATAGAAACTACATTAACATGAAAGAAAATATATTTAATGTTTTTTATATCACCACTCGAAATCTCTATAGTCCCCAAAATCCAATGTCGACTTAGTGCATTCTTTGAAAATATTCTTATAAATATTCCATTGTCTTATAGGTCAAAATCGGAGTCATTATATATTCCATCTAGAGAGATAATGAGGCATGTATCATTAAAAAATATCCTTAGAGTATGATAAGAAACAACATGTTTTTTATCATTAATAAATAGAAATACCATTATATGATCATTAAAAATATTTGTTTGGAAATTATTTTTTCCATTTTGAAAATCACATTTTAAAACAAAAAATATTAAGATATAAATTTTCATTAAAAATAAATAAAAAAAACAAAATTTCATGATTATTAATAAAATAATTAATTAAAAATGACCACGTAAAAATTAAATGACTATCTAAAATAAAATATATTTATTTTTGTGGTTAATTCCATAAATGTCATAATAAAAATTCCTTTGGCACTGTAAAATAGTTAGAAGAGCGCCTTTCTTGAAATTCGACATGCAGATTCATTTGAACTTTTTTTGTAAAAAAAGGATAAAAAGTATCTAATAAATCATTTTGGAAGGGTTAAATGTTTTTTTTTTAAAAATAATTCTTCAAACCATGGTTTTTGTAGAAAACATATTTCCAACTAAAAAGAGAAATGATGTCCTATTTTATTAAAACATTTTATCAATTATGTTCAGTACCAAATACTGGAAAAATGGTATTATTACATGAAAATATAAATAGTAACCGTAGGATAAATAATTTAATTTCTTTCCTTACATATTCATCATAAGGTATCATCATTTGAAACATAAACATAAACAATGCCTATGTATGAATAGTTTGCAACATAAGACACATACAAGTTTGGTAACTATGAATAATAATCCCTATAAAGTAATATCATTATATGATTCTTATATTTTGATGAAAATAAGTATATTGATGATATTATTTGTCTAATTGGAAGTATACTCACCTCATTAATAATGATATGGGTAAAACAAAACATATGTCTCAGAGAAGGAAAATTTAGACAAAACAAAATCCCTTATTGCTTTGGTAAGATTGAAACTATAAATCCCATAAAATAGAGATAATAAAATGCATATATAAATCCCTATAAATTAAATTATAAGAATCACATAATACATTAATGGAAAATATATTCACTATACATTAAAAATTAGTGGTGAATTTGGCATATATATTACATAAATAAAAGTGAGATGAGAATACCCTTACCTCGAGTCTAACATGTCACGTGTGTCATTATCGTCCTCCATAATAAACATATGTCATCTATTTGCTTTAATGATAATATATTTATATATAATTAAAAATTATATGTCAATTAATTATATGCTATAAATAATTAATTAATAATTTAAGCATACATCAGATGTCTTGACTATATTCGGCTTGTGTGTAAAAAATGACTATGGTGGGTTGACAATGGTAAAGAGTTAATTATTTAAAAATATACATAATAATATTCACTAAATAATGAAATTAATTATACCTAAATTATAAATTTAAATCTTATCATTAATTATGATTATGAAAAATGAACTGACATTACAATCATGGAGATAATAGGTCATACGTAAGCCTAAGTAACACTTCTATTTTTGAAAGGTCATTATTAAAAGATAGTAAGTGAAATATTTATTAATAAAATTATAAAATAATATAAATTAAATATTATTTAATTAATTATATATATATATATAAATATATATATCATTCATATGATTTGGTGTTGAAAAAATGAATCGTATCGCTTCGAGGATGCGATAGTCTACATGTCCATGAACAACATTGTCATTATTTAAGTGAGGGAAAAACATTAATATAAAATGACATATTATATTTAAATAATGATAAATAAGTAATAAATATCATTTATATACCCTTTATATCACATATATTTATTATCTATACACCAATCACCTTACATTTAATGTGTTATTGAAAAATGAATCACATGCTTTGTGAGCAGTTAGATCAATGTACCCATGAGTGACGTTATCGTATCCCTTATGGAATGAAATATAAAAAAGGTTATATAAGATATAATGACTCCATATGAATAATTATGTTATAAATATAATATATAAACTACATATCCATCATCATAACCAACCAAGAGAGGTGGTAATGGAAATATGAATGTCATCATTTCGCGAGGCATTAGTCCACCATAAACAAAAATGCTGATTTTGTAACCTATTTGATTGATGTTTTTATAGTTTTAAAACATAAAATTGTTATAAGAACATCTATATATATGTCATATACTATGTTTATATTATCATCATGGTATTTTAAAATTTTAATGGTTTGATAAAAAAGTAAAATAAAATTGCTTGTCGAAGAACATTTCCTCTTCTTCAGTTATCCCCTATAAATTTTCATTAATGCAAGACCACAGTTTCAGACACAGGTATGGATCTTTTAATTTAATGTATAAATCTTTAATTTGGACCAAAGATGGATTCCTAATGAGTTTATTAAAGTTATGAGGGTGTTTGGGGCTTGTTCGGAGCCTGAAACCCATCTTTTTTGGGAAACTAGGCTTAACACACTTTTTAGAGTAAACTATGCAGGAATTCTGCACAGTTTTCCAAACCGTATGGATTGTGTTATTAAGGATAGATCCATATCACACGGTTGGAACACAGCCATGTGGCCTAACTATGTGAAAACCCCTTTTCCTAGGTATCCATGCATGGATTGTGCCTGATTTGATCAAACTGTGATGATGATGTCCTTTCAGAAAGAACCGCCTCACATGGTTTGCACATGGTTTCACAAATCGCATGGAGAAACCATGAACATGATTAAATCATGTGTAGAATTTTCAAATTCCCAAAATGAGCTATTTACACCACTATTCCTCCCTAATTAGAGTACTGGTGGGACTAATTCCTTTTCCACTCAATTTGGATCTTTTTGGTGGCCAAAGCTAGGGATCAAGAGATCTCCTTCACCTGGCATCCAATCGAGCTTCTGTTTATCATGTTGGATGTGAAATAGTAAGTATTCTAGTCCTCTTAATCCATTATTCTTCTCACTTAATCTCAACCTAGATGTCATCATGTGAGCATTTCCACATTTTCATAGATCTACTCCAATCCGAGGAAAATCAAGGGCCGATACCGGAGGAGTAGATTCATACAAACCAAGAGTGGGTGCTCTATAACTCATACCTAATGTTCATTGAATTTGGAATATTCTTGTGGGGTCCACCGATTTCATCAAAATATGATTCTTAAATTTAAATTCTATGATTATACTTGTAGAATCATATAGTTATGCTCATTAAAAATACATGATCAGATGTTAGTTGTTACCCCTACAACTCAATCCACCACCTTGTAGAAGTTTATTCAACAATTGGATTTGGTGTTGCGGCACATTTGTGCCACCGTTCGGGTGTGCCTTTGCTTGACCTTACTGAATTTCATTCATCTTATAATAAATTTCTTGTTACTAATGATAATTTCATAATGACATGTACCATGCATGCTGAAAACTTGAACCACCAAAGGTAAGGGATTTAATTGTTTATTAAATGATAAATGTGAAATGGAAAGTATACTAGATATATAACTTATTCTTATCAAATAATATTTATTAAAGGTTTTATTTCTGTATCACCCCTTTCCATATTGATGGAAGGTAATGGAGTAACCCCTCGTAATTAAATTTACCTAAATGGTTAATTAAGACTTGATTAGAAGGTTTCAATGAAACTTGTCCTATCCACACTAATGGAAGACATGGCTTGAAACAATACATAAGTTGTAGAAACTCCACTTTACCAATCCACAGTAAAGGAAGATAAGACATATACCAAATGAATTCCTATATGATTTCATTATCAAATATTAATGGAATAATTGAAGATAACCTAGTATTCTGAGAGGAGAATACCTTGGGTCTCAGGAACACCATTCTGATTCCAGGACGCATCTTGATTAGGTTAATACCAACCTAGACTCAAGTACTTGTTTATTAATCGGATGCTCAGTATACTATCGCAGGGGCCTTTACATTATTACATGATACCTCAAATACACTCCTTGGATCTAGTCCTGACTAGTAGGTACCATGGTGAAAGCCCGTTGGACCCTATCCTTGCCTGTCCCCATTTTCCCATCATTAATATCCGTGGACTCGGTTGGTGACTTATTGGGGAATGACATGGATTATGCTCCATGAATTACACTCTTACACCTTAGCTAGAATCAGATACTTTTGAGTTAGCATTCTATGGGATTTTTATTAACTTGTTTATTAACCTAGAACTCTCTCACTAGATATCTTTCTTAGGTTTTCTTGTTACACCATGGAAACATCACAACATATACTATCATGTGGTGATATCAGTGTGGGCTATACCTCACGTGAACTATTAACATTAAATGGAAATTAATTAATTCTTGTACTAGTTACATATTCATACACTAGTTGAGGTCTAAAGAAGGTACTTGGGTATTTAGTTATAATGTTATTATTTCTTTACTTATTATATGCATACCTGCACACTAATATATTTCATTACACGGGCCAGAGGTTATTGACACCGTTTGTGGTGGACCAATGAGATTTATCTCACACCCTCTTCGGGTGTTGATTGGTACCAGAAGTAGATTACAAGACTGTAGGTGTTGAAAAAGGAAATCATATAGCTTTTAAGACTTGATTGCTTACTGATAGGATCGATCTGGATAACATATGCCCAAGTTTGATATCAGGATGCTTGGATTAGTCTTTTTTTTCTTTTACTTTTTGGAACATGTTATTCCTAATTTCTTGTATCCATGTTTTCTAGTTTTCTAGTGACATGAAATTACTTCATCATTATTTCAATTGAGACAGATATTGTTATTATCTTATATCTGGTGCAATAGTTTGTTTCCTTTATTTTATTATATTTATTTTACCATTTACTATTTATTTATATTTCTTATGTTTTGATACACTATGCTAGTGATGGAATAGTCTCCCCATAGACACACCCTAGTCCCTCATTGCTAGTTGGCAACCTCCAGTGTTTGGGGATATACGCTTGAGGCCATGTGGCCCACCGGGATCATGGAACCCGTTGAGTGGAATTTGAATCTGAGATGTCGCAAAGTGGTATCATATCAGTTTCTATTCATGTCTTACTATCTAGAGACAATATATTGGAGAATAGAAATGCTTTGGACTTGGTTATATGTCAGGCTTGGGCATTGTGAAGCCAGGTTCTAGGTAAAAATAAGGTTGCCTAAAATATAATTATTGTTACTGTTAATATTATTCTACCATTATGTGACTAACATGTTTTGTGGTGTTGTTTATTGTTACTTTATTTGAGAATTTATTTCATCCTTAGCTCGATGATATGAGGGAAATGAGCATTGTTACATGCATCATTGTAGGCACCTAGAGTTCACATGTCATCCATATTTACATACTATAAAGGTGCATTTCACTTGTTGTATTGCTTGATATTCTTGTGATTTTTGAGTGATGTTGTGATATTTTACATGTACTTATATTAACTTAGTTTCAATAGAGTGATTTCATGTCTCTATTTATGAGGTTTAGGGTCCCTCATGTGTTGTGATAAGTTATTTACCGAGTCGAGCCACTAAACTATGAATAAGTGGGTATCGTTTCTAGTGATTGGTATTTGGGAAGTAATTTATAGTAAGTTGCTATCCATTATAATGTGAATCCCAGAATCTAAAATGAATTTGTGGCATATCCTTATCCCACCTTTTCATGAAAATGAATGGTAAAGGAGTGAACCTTGAAAATAACTTCAAAATGACATGAAACTTATACATGGGAACTTTCTGATATGTAGCTATCTAGGTGGGTAGCTTGGGTATTATTACTGGGGTAGTGAGTATTCTAACATTTCGTTTCTGCTAGTGAAGCTATCTAATGATTCTATACTTGTTCTAAGGTGTGTTCTAGGAATTTTTAGACCAATTCCACCACGATGTCCTCATGTCCTTCTCCATGAGGGTGGTGACGACCATACTCCAGTCATGGGGGGCCCTGAGCCTCCAGTATTACCTCCAGGAGTGAAACTTGAGGCACTACCTACTGTACTTGATATGGGAACTGATACCCATGTTTGTGATAGTTTAGTATATCTGATTCAGTCCTTCTTGGTGCTCCATTGGTTGCACCTACGATGGATGATCTGACCCTTGAGTTCCAACAGCATCATCTTTCAAATTTTTAATGGAATGGCGACTCTTAGGAGACTGAGCCTTGGAGAGAGGCCATAATATCAATCTTTGAGAATATGGAAGTTCCTCCGGATTAGAGATTAAAGCTTTCTAAAAGCATGATTTGGGATTCGGCCAAGCATTGTTTAGATGTGGTTACCTAGGCTGGTCATCATCAAGGCATGTTAGGGGTTGATTTCTAGAATGCCTTCTATGATCTGTTTTACTTAGACAATGTGAGATGATAGAGCGAGAGGGTTCATGAATCTCAACTATGGTTATATCTCATTTATGGAATATGCAGCACATTTCACTGATTTATAATGCTTTTCACTGCTTCTAGCTGGTGATTCTCTTTCACATGCTTGACATTTTGAGGATGGGCTACAGTACACTTTCCGAACTTAGGTAAATGTCTTTCGCCTTCCTAACTTTTTTTAAATAGTCGAATATTCCCTTATCACTGAGCATAACCTGAGGGATGACACAACTACCAGGTTTAAAGGATTAGTGCTGTGTCAGGCCAGTAGTCCTTTTGGTGGAAGGAAATGTTCCATTGGGGTTTCTTTCCAGGGAAGATGTATCCAGAGTATCCATTAGTGTGAAAAACCAGGGCATAATAATCCCCAATGTGACAGAGACCCTATGGAGTGTTGGGATTTCAGACATATGGGTCATCATAAGTATTTTTTCATGAAATTTCCATCAGCTTCAAGTGGAAAATGATTTTCATCCACTCCACCTTTAGGAGAGAGTTCTTTTCTTCCAAATAAGGTGGGGAGTTTGAATATCACCGACAGGTCTAGCCTAGGTGGTGGTTGTGGCTATGATATTCCGACCCCTGATCACTAGTTGTGCCATTAGAACAATCATGATCATGGTAGTCCATCTGATTTAAATGGTTGCAGATCAGGTCAGTAGCATGCTTTATAACTGATACCTGAGGGCCAGGCTATGGGTCCATCTACAGTATTAGTTACTATTCATGTATCCTCAACTGTAGTCCCTGATTTGTTTGATACATGTTCTTCAAAAAAATTATTTCTATATCGATTGTGGAAAGTTTCAGACTAGAGATACAATATCACTGTGGCCAAATGACCCTTGATACACCATTGGGAATATATACAGAGGGCATACTCTAGTACAGAAACTAACCCATTAAGTTAGGAAGTAACCATTTCTTGTGAAATATATTTTTTCTTAAGATGAAGGGATGAAATGTCATTATCAAGATGGACTGGATAGTCTACTATCATGCCTTTGTAGACTGCTATCATTACAGAGTCTTCTTTACCTCACCATAAGGTAGTATTTATCCTTTTTAAGGTGATTCAGATGTACAAGCTATGAGATATGGACTAAAGAAACATGGTCTAGGTAAACTGACCTTCGAAATTACAAATATTTTCATAGATGATCAAGGTTTTATTTAAACTGATTTCTCTATAGTAGTTGATCACTTCAGGGAAGTCTTTCCCGATGAATTTTTTACCTTACCTCTTAAGAGAGAGGTAGAAATCTCAATAGATCTTGTTCGATGAGTAGATCTAGTGACCATTTCTACATACATGATGAAACCTACTGAGCTTCAAGAGCTCAAGAGATAAATTGAGGACCTAGAGGCCAAATCCTTTATACAACCTAATACATCCTCTTGGGGTTCACCCGTGATTTCTGCTAAGAAGGACTATGGAACCTTACGTCTATCCATGGATTACATAAGGTTGAACTAGCTTACAATCAATAATCTATATTCACTTCCTCAAATATATGATCTCTTTGCCTAGCTCCAAGGAACAAATATTTTCTCTACGATCGACCTGAGATCAGGTTATCATCAGGTGCGGGTCAAACCATCAGACATACCTCATACAACTTTCCGTAGTAGGTATGGTCTGTATGAGTATCATGTTATGCCATTTGATCTTACGAAAATAGATTCCATTTTCATGGATTTGATGAATAGGGTTTACACCAGTATTTATACTCTTTTTTCATGGTATTTGTGGAGGAAATATTTGTGTATGCTTGTACTCATGACGATTATGCTTGACATCTAGAGATCATTCTATGTACACTGATTGAGAATCAAGTTTATACCAAGCTTTCTATCTGTGACTTTTAGATTGACAAGGTCAACTTCTTGGTTCATATTATTTTAAAATCAAGAGTATCTATTGTCCCTGAAATGGTTAGTGTTGTAGTTTCCTAGGACCATCCCAAGAACATGTTTGATTTTAGGAGTTTCTTAGGCCTCTTGGGATATTACATGAATTTTATATAGGGCTTCTCACATTTTTCATTAGCTCTTACTGGACTTACAAAGGAAGGTTTCAAGTTCCTATGGTCAAAATAATAAAAGAAAGAATTTCAAGGAATAAAAGGGTGGCTTTTCTCGGCACCGATTCTTATTCCTCTAGAACCAGGTAATGGTTCAATCATCTTCTGTGAAGCACCAATCATTGGACTAGGATTAGTGTTGATCCAGGAAGACAAAGTTCATGCATAAATATCTCAGTGTTTGGGGACTGAGGAGATAAATTACTTATTACATGACCTCTAGCATGTAGCAGTTGTCTATGCCTTACACTACTAGAGATATTATCTGTTGGATGAGCATGTTTTGGTGTATAAAAATCCCAAGAGCCTCAAATATATCTTTTCTCAGAGTGAATTCAACCTTAGAAAATAAATATGGGTCAAATATCTACAATCCTTTAATTTTGAGCTTGCCTATATGCCAAGAATGTTCAATGTGGTCACTGATGCACTGTGTCAGAAAGAATAAATGCAGTCCATACAGGAAGCTAGTGAATAATAGTTGTTAATGGACCTATTTTTTGAACATCATATGGAGTTTCATGATAGTCACAAGCAGTCTTAACTTTCATCATTAATAGTTACCTCTTCCCTCCTTGAGAAGGTGATGAGTAGGAAATTTTAAAATCCTAATGGTTTGGTTCTCTGTGATAGTATATCAGGAGATAACCCACCTCTAGATTATTTTGTAGACATAGAGGAAATCCTGTGTCTATGTGGATGTATCTTGGTTCCTGAAGATATGATAAAGGACTTAATGAAAAGATACCATAATTTTCATTGGTCAGTTAATCCAGGAATCTAGAAGGTTTATCGAGATATGCGAAACCAGTATTGGTGGCCTGGAATGAAATTTTAGATTACAGGCTTCATCACTAGGTGTTCCACCTGTCAGTTGGTGCAGGCGGAGCACCAAAGACCTACAGTCTTGTTACAGCCGCTTCCAGTACTGTAATAGAAATGTGATTATGTTTCTATGTATATCATATTCTCCTTACCTAGGTCACTGAGGTGTAGAGATACTATCTGGGTTATCATTCACCGACTATCGAAATCTCCCCACTTCATTCCTATTCGGGATACATTCTTAGTAGATGTGCTAGAAAGTCTTTATGTACATGAGATAATAAGACTACATGGGGTTCCATATACTATCATTTCAGATAGGGATGATCGTTTCACTTCAATGTTCTGGAAAGGTTTTTTTAAATCTATGGGGACTAAGGTGCTTCTAAGCACAACGTTTCACCCTCAGGCTGATGGGAAATTAGAACGGACAATACAAGTTCTAAAGGATATGCTCTGAGCATGTTTAGTGGATTTTGGTGGTTCTTAGGAGAAGAATTTCCCTTTTGAAGAGTTCTATTATAATATTAGTTTTCAGAAAATGATTTAGATGGTTAATTTTAAGGCCTTATATTGTAGGACATTCCATTTACCCTTGTCATGGCTAGAGGGAGGTGAGTTAGACCTACTAGGTCCTCATATTATTTAGGAGACTTTAGAATAGGTTCTGCTGATCTGAAAGTGTATGACTACAGATCAGTCTAGACCAAAATCTTATGACGATCAATGTCAATGACCTCTTGAGTTCGAGGTTGGGGATCATGTTTTCCTTCGTGTATTTCCAAGATTAGGGAATAGATAGTTAAGGAAGTAAGGATAGTTGTTTCCTTGTTACATCGGGCTATTCAAAATTCTAGAGAGAGTTGAGCTGGTAGCCTATCAGTTGCTGCTACCGCAAAGGTACCATTCCATGAATGAAATATTTCATGTGTCATAGATTCACTAATATCATGATGACCCATCTCATACCTTTGATCCTAAAGAATTTGAGTTAGATTCCAATGCTACCTTTGAGAAATATCTAGTACACATCATTTATCAAAGCATGAAGGCTCTCCGGGGAAAGTCTTTCCCTCTTGTATGGGTTCTATGGAATCATAAAAAAGTATAAGAAAAGACTAGGGAGATGGAATCTAACCTGCATGCCCAATTTTTGGATTTGTTCTCAGATATGGTTTCTTTACCCTTTGAAGGAGAACTCTGGGGGAGTGATTTCTTTTAAGGGGGGGAAGTCTATAAGAACATGGGGTTTCACCCAGGTATGTATCATTTAATTGTTTTTATCTAAATCATTACTTTGGACCTAATTTAAATGCCTAATGAGTTAGTAAAGGTTATGAGGGTGTTAGAGGATTTTTCAGAGCCAAAAACCCTTGTTTTGGGGGAAAACAAGCATGGTGCATGATTGAGTGTAAATAGTGAAGGGGTTCCACACATTTTTCCTAACCGTGTGGATTGTTTTTTTTCAGACAGATCCACCTCGCTTGGTTTGTGAATGGTTGTTTTCCCTAACAATGTTAATTACCCTTTTTCCAGGTACCCATGCATGGCTTGCACACCATTTGATCAAACATTGTGGAGTATGTATTTTTGGGTAGAACCCTCTCTAATTATTTGTGTACAGTTTAACCAACACTACAGACAAACCGTACATAGGATAAAATCTTGTGTAAAATTTCCAAAAAACCCTTAATGATCTATTAACAACTCTCTTCCTCCCTAATTTGTGAACCAGTGGGATTAATCCATTTTCCTCTCAATTTGGAGCTTTTTAAATGTCCAAGCTTGGGAGAAAGAGGTCTACTTCGTCCAGTATCTGGTTGAGCCTTCATTTGTCATAATGGATGTGCAACAGTAAGTACTAAAGTCCCCTTTAGTGGTTCTTGTTCAAAATTTATCTACACCTAGATAACATTATGTGACTATTTTCAACATTTTTATAGATATACTCTGATCTGGGGGATATCAAGGGCCGATACTGTAGGAGGACAATCGTACGAACCTACTGTGTCACGAACTAGATATGGTATCCTTTAAAACCGGCACCCGACCTGGTCCACGGAAATATCCTAAGGGAGGTCCCGATACCCATGAGCTAGAAAAAGTTCCCAGGTATGACAAAATGAAATTTTTGCAAGATTTAACTGAGTTTATAAATATAAAACAACAAAAAAAATTCAATAAATAAAATCTAGATTTTTCAATCCAAATTATATTTTACACAATATCAGAATTGAGTTTCAAAATTTAAACCAATTTTTAAAACTTTTACAAAGGGAAAAAAGCAAAAACTATACCCTATGAACCACCTCATGGTAAGGAGAAATTCCCACAAGCGATCTCCAAAACACCACATCTTGAAGGATGCTAGAAAACCGAACCACTGACACTAAAATATTTACCCAAACTATGACCAAGATAAACAAGTCTACTTACACCCAATGGTGTATGTAGGGTGTGAGACAAAGCCCAGTAGGATTCCACCACAAAATATTCCATTTGATAATCAATATAAGAGAAACTGCTATCATGTTTTGCAAATAATAAATGCTAGTATAAATCATTAAAAGATGAAACATCAAATAAAATCAGTTTTCAAGTGGGGTACATTAAAAGAAATTAAAACATTAAAATAGAATGAAAAGGCTATTGAATTTCTCCATCCAAACATACAATATTATGATGATAAGTTTATAGTATTTAATGAACACTAGAAGAGGGAAAAAACAATATGCAATAGCTTACTATGGGTCCCAAGTACCTCATACGTGGTGAATTAACCATACAAATATCTATTCTCATGCACATGATCCACTATTTAAGATCATACCCATAACCTAGTGGTCCCCCAACATCATCATAATCATAGATTAGTTAGTGTTTTCATTGTAAAAATTTCTACGTGAAACATGGCTCAATCCCCAAGGGATCAGTAGCATACTTGTACACGCCCACCCTCCTAGATACCTGAGTTTTCTCTCTTGGGATCAAACAAGGTCAAGAAGCCATTAAATAAAATTTTCACTACAATATACCACTTCCATGTCACATAAACACACCAAACATCACATACACATGTCAAATGATCCCCTTTTTTATTCAAATTCATTTTGGAAATCAAACTCATACAAAAATAGCCCACAACACATTTCACATTTCTTCCACACTTAAACAAATCCTATGAACAATTTTACAAAAACTATCCAAGATTGTACACATCACATAACAACCCTTTCATATTAAAATATTAAATTTCAAAAGTACACCCCTACCAAAATAGTTCGGCAACATAGTTTCACCTCTCACATAAATCAAGAAACCATTTAAAACATTCACAAAACAATTCCAAGGAGTGTAACAATGTTTTGCACATAAAAACCCTCTAAAAACCCTCCTTGAAGACCAAAACCAAACTAATATCACATCAAACCAGAATTTTCATCCATAACATCATTTAATAAAACTATTCCATGAATTATAAAACAACCCCAATGAACACAACATGGAATACACACAAAAAATATTTATTTTTGCTAAAAAATTCCACTTAAAAACCAACCACAATAAAATAATACCAAATATAATTTTTTCTCCAAACACAATGGAATATAATCACGTTAAAATTAAGAATAAATAAAAACTAACTCATCTTGTAATGCTTAAACATGGAATCACCTACCATTTGTGCCAAAAACTCCAAACCGCTGTACAAAACATCAATCTCACCACCACCACACCATAAATATGTAAAATCAAGGAATAATACACAATATTTCCCAAAAATGACATAAAATAAAACCCAGGGTATGAACCCTAGCTTTTAGATATTTTAGAACCTCAATAAAATTGGATGAAACCCCACAAAAATGGGAGGAACATGAGAAGAAACCCACTTACTTTATATATCTTTAATAAAATGCCACAAGTACACTAGTATCTAAATTTTAAAACAACCAAAAATAAATGTGAGTTTAGAACAAGGAAAACCAGGTCATGTAGGAACAAGAATTGTAGAAAAATAGTGAAAATGGATGGAGTTATGAATTAAACATATTACCTCTTCAAATATAGAAGATTTGATAATGCTTGAATTTTTTTTCTCTAATCTTATTTGTAAATGAGCTCCAAAGTGGGAGAAAAGAAGATGGGCCCCGCCTAGGGTTGTTGGATTAGAGTGGGAGGTGAAATCACCAAAAAAGTTAAAAATAAATAAGGTATTAAATAATCGAATTTAAAAAAAACTGGAAATGAGCATACATGCCACCGCAATTCCATAAATAAAAACCCTAATTCACCATGTTTATGGATTCTTAGAATGTCCAAATTGATATAGTGGTGTTAATAGGAAAGGTTAAAACATTTTGGAAGTGTAATGGGGGAAAAATATTTAAAAATGAAAGAGTTATAAAAGAAACAAAATTGGTTTTTACCTATGGTAATGGGCTCATGGTTTGGCCCAAATCATGAAAACTTTCACGTTACTCAAAAAAATGTATGGGAAACCCCTAAAAAAAGAAGGAATGGAAATTAAATGAAAAATAATCATAAAAAATGTTATGTATGTGACAAAAGGTGGTTGGTATATAAATCATTCGTAATGTTCGTTGATTTTGGAATATTTGTATAGGGCCAACCGATTTCATCAGAAGTAGTTTCTTAAATTTACATTCCAGGATTATACATGTTAGAGTCGTATGGTTATTCTCTCAACAAATATGTTGATATTTGTTAGTGGTCAAACCCAAACCTAAATCCCCCCCTTGTGAATGGTTATGTTATAATTGGGTTTTAGTGTTTCGGCATGTTTGAGCCACTATTTGGGTGTGCCTTTGGTGGACCTTCCTAAAGGCGAGTCTTCTTATAATAAATGGCTTGTTACTAATGAGAATTTCATAAAAACATGTACCATGGATTCTAACCACTTGACACACCTAAGGTAAGTTCTTAAATTTATTATTAAATGAGAAATGAGAAATGTCAATTATAATATGTATATATCTTGTCTTCCTCAAATGATATTGATTAAAGATTACATGTCTGTAGCACCCCTACCATATTGATGGAAGGTAATAGAGTGAACCCCAATAATTGAATATACCATAATGGTAATTAATGACTTTATTAAATGGTTGCAATGCTACTAGGACCATCCAAACTAATAGAAGACAAGGCTTAGACCAATACATAAATGGTAGCAACACTACTTGACCCATACATACTAATGGAAGGAAATAATTCGACCCAATGAATTACTACATGATTTAAATATCAAATAGGAATGGACTGACTCGATATCACCTTGGATTCTAAGAGGAGAATACCTTGGGTCTCAGGAACCCCATTATGATTCAAGGATTTATTTTTCTTAGGGTGATACCCACATAGACTTTGGCTCTTGTCTACTCCTCAGATTCCCAGTATACTACCATAAGTTCCTTTACAATATTACACGATACCTCAGATACACTCCTTGGATGTAGCATTGACTGGTAGCAGCCATGGTGAAAGCCCAAAGGTCCCAATACTTTCTTATCCCAAATTTACCTTGGTCGGTCACGATGGAATCGGTAGGTGCCTTATTTAGGAATGCATTTTATTATACTTCTTGGATTAATTTCTTTCCCATTAGATTGACTTAGAAACTATTGAGTTAACATTCAATGAGATATATGTTACCTTGGTTATTACCTAAGAACTCCCTCATCAGATATCTTTTCCAGGTTGCGTTTTTACGTCTTGGGTCATCACTACATATAATATAACTAGATGATGTCAGTGTTAGATATGCCTCATGTGACCTATTAATATTAAATGGTAATTACTTATGTAATGAACAAGTTACTTGTTGAGACACCAACTGATGGATGATGCATGTACTTGGGTATTTAGTTAAAATGTTCTTATTTCTTTATTTATTATATGCATACCTACACACTCCTATATTCCATTACACAGACCTAAGGTTATAAACACCATTGGTGGTGGCCCACTGAGAGTTATCTCACACCCTCTCCGGGAACTGTTTGGGACTCTAAGTAGATTACTTGACTATAGGTTTTTACAAATGGAAGTATATAACTTTGAACACTTCATTTCTTGATAATAGGATAGAGCATGATAGCAGATGATCAAGTTGGATCCTAGGATGCATCGAGTTAACTTTGTTTTCTTTTAAATTGTGGAACATGTTATGCCGAATTTCTTGTATTCATGTTTTCCTGTTTTCTAGTGACATGACCTTACACCATCATTATTTCAATCAATACAAATATTATTATTCTCGTTTATCCATTTCAGCAGTTTCCTTCCACTACTTAATTATATTGCTTCTGTTATTTACTATTTATTTATATTCCTTCCATTGTGCTAGACTTTGCTAATATGGGAATAGTATCCCCAAGTACACACCCTAGGCCCTCACTAGTAGTTGGAATCCTCTATCATTTGGGTATATGTGCTTGAGGCTGTGTGGCCCGCTAGGCTCAAGGCACCTGTTGAGTGGCCTTCGAGTCCGAGAGGTCACAACTAAAACCTTCAAATTATCAATTTATGCTAGTAATTAGACTTCAAGGATATTTTTTTGGGAAATTTGGAATAAATTTGGGCCGATTTTGTATAAAAACATCTCTATAAGAGTGAATAGGTGAGGGTAGTGAGTTCCCATTTATAGTTCTACGGGAGTTAAATTCCTATCAATAAAAGAAGTATTCACAATTGGGGGGTCAATATTACATAATGTAGCTACCAATAAATATTAATATTTTGGAGAGATTATATAGTCTAGAAAACCCTCCAATATATAATAAAAAAGATATCTAAAATTTTTAAATGCATAACTCTTATGTTGCCTTATTTCTTTATTTTTATTTTTTCATTACAGTAACTTGTTTTGTAATATAAGTAATTTATTAATTAATAATTAATTAAATTAAGACTTATCAGATAATTTTTAATAAATGATAATTATTATTTATTCTAATTAATCATAAAAAAATAATATGTATGTTGAAAATTAATTTTATAACAAGCACAGGTAACATGGGAAAACACTCATATAAATGTAATCATGCTAACAACGTTTTTTAATATTTTTTGGTCAAAATAATCATTATTTTATAATAAATGTTACACTCTTAGACCATATTAAATATTTATTCACATTTATAAATCACTTGGAATACTATAATATATTTATTTATTTTTAACAATTTGATAAAATATCATTTATTATATAATAACATTAATTTCAACTTCAAAATTTTCCATTTAATTTGAATTTTATAAAATATCAACACAAACAAGGAATTACACTATTTTATTCTCACAAATATGAAATAAGTCATATTAATATATGATATTAATTTATTATAATTAACCATTACATTCTCTTGACAATTACTTTTTTAGGACCATTTATTTTTAGTGAGTTATTAACTAAATAATTGTTGTGTGGGAGTTTATTAAGTATTTAAAGTAATTAATTCAACTCTAAAAATAAATTATCAAGATAAAAATAACACATTAATTTTTAAAAATATTATTTATAAACAAACATATATTTTTTCCCAATCCTAATGCATTTTTTATATTAAATGGATGAAAAGTATCTGTTTTCCATTTTCATTAAATTACTTATTATATGGGTCATATTGATAGGAAAAATTCAAGTAATTTCAAAAAATTCAGAGACATTTATGGTCATTATAAAATTAAATTTAATAAACAAAAATTAAAATAACATTTTAGTTCATTTTCACTCTTATCTGTCTAGTTTAACCAAAAAATAAACTCATTTATACCTTAATTGTGGTAATTAATTTTTTTGCATTCACTATTTATTTTGGTCCAAAAATCAAGTTGTCCTTATTAGAAATTAAATAAAAATGATTCCAAATATGGAATAAATTTTTCTAAATTACGTTGATAGAAGTGAAAAAATAAAATTTAAGTTAATCCCATAGACAAAGCATGATGATAGGTTTTAAATAAAAGCGATAGTTTAGATAAAGATGATTATAAATTAACTCTATTACTAATAATAATAATTTCATCAATTAACTTAATATTTACTTATATATATTATTTAAATTTAATTTAAAATGTTCCCTATGAGGGATTATTTTAATTAAATAAAAAAGAAAAACATTATGCATTTTTAAATTGTATTTAAACAAACCAATTTTTAAGACAAAAAAACAACAACTAAAAACAAAAATAATGTTTATTAAAAGTAATTAAATCAATTAAATATAGATAAATAATTAATATTATTCTTGAAAAAATATTCAATGAATATTTTTTCTTTTCCAATCATAATTAATGAAAAAATAATTTTTAAAAAGATTGGTATTTTTCACTTGTGATTGAAAACTAAATATTTTTTTGAAAATTACCACAATTTCATGAAAAGTAAATTTTTATATTACAATTCAAAAAATTATTTTCATTTTATTAATTAAATTTTCTAAATGTTCAAAAAAAATTACTATATTTTTTCATGAAAAGAATGAAAAATCATTTTAGAAAAATAAAATCACATTACTAATTATTGAATGATTATTTACTAAAAATTTATCAATAATATATTTTTATTAAGAAATATATATATATATATACATACGTATATACATATATCATAATGTAGTTATGATTATTCACACCCGCAAATTTAACTACTTGGTTGTAACATTAAAATATATCATATGTCGTCTATATTCGATGTTGCGTGATAAAAATGCTATCAAAAATAAAAATATCTATATTTTGTGTAAAAAAAGATAAAATAATTGTCTCTTGTAATTAAAGATAAAATCAGTGACATGTGTCTTTTAGAATACCAAATATAATTTTATTGTCTTATAATATTGTGGAGTTATAATATGATCCTTTAGGATGTGATTTCTTGTATCTATATACAATTTCATAAAAAATACATCAACTCCAAGTCATTGGGGTTGGGTTATCTACTGTTAGGGTAAATTTTTAGTGCTTATCAATTTATCTATAACCCATAATTACCACATTTACCATTTATCACGCTAAAAAAATTACAAAGGATACTATAAATAATGTACAAAAATAAAAGAGACATGTTTACTAAAATTGGACCCACTGATTGAAAATACAGAATCCAATTTCATATTTAAATATAAAAAAATTAATTATTTAATTTAAAAATAAATGTGGTAAATCATCTAGATTTTTTTCTTGATAATTTCTTCTTTAAATAAAAATTTTATATATTCTAAATTCAATTAAAAAATCCACTTTAAAGACTACAATATACAATAATGGATCTAATGAAATTCAAAAACTAATTGAATGAATCATTTTAAATTATAAATACTTTAAAAAATATATAAATTTTAATAAATATTTGTATATTTCCTTATTTATTAAAAAATCGATCCTTTTAGAAAAGTATCAAAAATTAATCATAAAATAGTGTTGACATTATGATTACAAAATTTAATTTCATTTTGAAAAATAAAATTTCATATAAAATACATGAAATTGATTAAAATATTCTATTATAAAAATAACAGAAAATAATTTTTCCGAAAACTCATTTTTGAAGAATAAGATAACATCAATAATATTTAAGTGACAATTTTCTAATAATTAATCAAAAAAATTATATTTAGTAGAAAATTTATATTTATTTCGTAAATTGGGTATTCATATTCAAACCCTCCAATTTAATTTCTATGTTATATGAATGAATTTTAAATTATAATATTTTTTGGTCACTTAAGATAGATATTGTGTATCTTGTATGCTATCATACATAGTTTTTTTAATAAAACATGATAGTACATTAACCCCTTTAAAGATTATGTCCTCAAAAATTTAACTTTCTCTTAATAACCAATGATATTACTTTTCAAAACACATTTTTCAAATCTTACATCATAAAATGTTTTAAAAAAACCTACAATTGAAATGAGAGAAGATGAAGTACGAATGTTATATAAAATAACACAAAATTAGGGTTCTATATTGGAAAATACTTTACAGAATTGAAAAATGGATATGTATGAGAAAAATAACTCTCATGGACTGAAAGAGATTGATAGAGAACATGATGATGAAAAATATAACTATCATAAAACCAAAATACTCTGATGGGTTAAAAGGCCATTGATTTCTCAGTAAGAAAGGTAAATAGATAACATTTTTATTTATATAAAATTTTCCTATAATTGAGGACTTATTTTATTATCTTTACCATGATCATAAAAAAATATACTTATTTATTATGAGGAATTTCATAATTTAATCAATTTCGACAATAAACTCATATATTTTCTTCAAATAATGTGTATTAAAGATGAAAAATTATTTTATGTCAGATGATATAGAATAAACCAATAATGGATCTCATAACCCAAAAAACATTTTTAACAAATTCTTTCATTATTTAGACATTAACCTAAACCAAAATGGTTATGACTATATATGATAATTCAAAAAATGAAGATTCCTTTAATTTATGAAAATTATCTCTTAATCTATATAATTAAATTATAAATTCAATTAATTCAACATAGATCATTAAATAAAAAACATTCCATAAAATTCCTAAAAAAATATGCCAGACTAAAATTGAAACCCAAAAATCAGATGGATTTGATCACATAGTATTTCGATGATAAATTTTATATTTATATCCAAACAATATAAAACACTCTTAGAGTCTCATACCAAATTCTAAATTTCTTAATAACATAATATCTATGATATGATAATAAATTATATAAAATAAATCACCATAAAACCACAATAAAATAGTGTTTTCTTCAAAAAAAATACATCCTTTATTTCTCAAATAAAATCGCATAGTATTTTATTTAAATTTATCTTATATGGTTTTTCAAATAGTAAAATTCATCTTAAATAACGTTAATCACTCAATTAAAAAATAAATATTCGATTCCATCATGGCCTTCATGATAAATGTTTTCTTAAAACATAATAATTATTTTCCTAATCATTTAAGTGGAATAAAATTAACACATACTAGGATATCACGTGGGCCAGTGGTAGGTGATGAAACCTTTTATCCATTCAGTTATGGGTTCAATCCTCGTAGCCTTATCAAATGTGAAATGTTATCTCCCAACATAAATGTTTTATTTATTTCAATCTATATTGATATAATTATTATAAATTTATATAAATGTGAAAAAATACTAATAAATATACTTAATATATTAAACATTAATGAAATATTTTAACCACAAATGTTATCTCATTCATTTCAATTTTCAACTTTGAAAATTTAATAACCCTGAATTCCATAAAAAATCAATGATTGTATAAAACCTAAAATGGTATCTAGGCCTTTAAATTTGTGTTCATAAAATTAAAAGATAATTATTTCCCAGATATTTTATTTACATTTTATAGTTAAATTATACATATACTTCAAAAATAAATGACCCCAAAAATATTTTTATTTACCTGGAAATTTAAAAATATAAAACCTCAAAAATGGTTCCAAAGATATTGAACTTATAGTGAAATATAAACTAACAAGACTATGATATTATCTATAACTCTATAGATAACCATAATTAATATAACCTATTATCCATTTTTTCGACACCTAATACTAGTACCAATTATAAGGACCCAAACTCAAGCATTACACACTCAAGTTAATTTATATGGAATTAAAAATCTTACATTTCCCTAGGTCTTTTAGGTTTAGAGTTTTAGAAATATTTGTGGTAACTCCTATATAAAAAATCAATAAATTACATAGTTTTCACTTATACCAAGTATAAATTTTCCAAACATATAAAACGTTTAGAATATAACAAGTTTCTCTTTCATAAAACAACATCAAAATTTGGGTCTTGACCACATCATTGTCTCTTTAATCAATAAATCTAGTGAAAATTACTTTAAAATAAAGGGTGAGCATAACAAGATCAGTAATGGATAAGAAGAAATAAATATATAAAGATTCTATGAATACTTATATTTTTTTGCAAATTAAACATTGTCTTCAAAACACACACGTTTATAAACAATTAAAGCATATTTTATTCCCTAAAGTTTTCCTAAAATAATTAATTGGAAATAATTGAAGGGAATACTAACAAAGATTTCTTTGAAAACATGAAATTTGTTTAAATATCTTACACTTATCACACTTATATATGGAATAAATATCACTACTAATGTTAGAGTTATGATTTCAAATATTCATGGAAGTCTATCCCTATTAGATTCAAAACCATAAAATAGAGACAATAAAATATCTACTAATAGAAGACATTCATTGATGATTTTTAAAATATACATATTATAACCATCACTGCTACTTAAGGATTAACTTTAATAGTTAATCATTAAATAACCTTCATTATCAAATCCAAACCTTACACAATAAATCTAAGAGAAATAATGAGGATCACCCTTCATATATGATATTTCAGGATCAAGCATGAGTTATAATGTGAATCATACATTCATATAATATGTAGTTGAATCAATCATTTCTCATATATAATTCTGGATTATAATGAAAAAGACATTTTATATTTGTGAAATTTCATTGTAAAACAACTTAAAAACCATTTAATCTCAAATGAAATATTCATTAAGATATCCAACACACCCTTATCTTTAAAAAACCATTCTAAAACACTATAATACCCAAGAAAATTAAATATGAGAATACATTTAAAAAATATCATTTAAAATATTCTTGAGAAAAAAACTATTTTATTTAGAAATAACTTATTTTTAATAAATTATGCATATTTCTTTTTAAAGTTTGGGCCCAAATGTTCATTTTATTATTAAAACATAGAAAATACATATTTTGACTAGGTAGAGGGAGACCCATTACATAGCCCAAAGGCCTAGGGGCATGAAATCCCATTTATTTGGACAAAGGGCCCTTTGGTGAATAGTATGTCTATAGTACCCGACCTGTTATTGTTCCTACTACAGTTCCATCACTGCTAAAATTCTTGCTACAGTACCTAAACTGCTACCTCATCACCACCACTATAGTCTTCTACAACTACAGTGCCATGATATTGCACTGTTATAGTAACCGTAGAATCTGTTCCCAGTCCGGAATCGACCCTGGGTCTTTTGGAAACCTAGTAGCAGCCTTTCACTAAAAAATATTTCACTTTTTCCAATACGGGTATATCTGTTGGTAAAAGTGCATTTTTTATTGGTAAAACGTTTTACCAACATATATGTCCCTCTCACTAAACTGTTGGTAAAAACTATATCGCTAAATGTTTTTGCGACAGATAAAAATTGTTTTGTTGTAATAATAATAATACCAACAGATAATATATATGCTGGTTAAAGTTTTTACCAACAGATCTAGTGACAAATATTTCTATTGGTAAAAATATTACCAATATATAATATTTGTTTATAAATAATTTTTGATTAAAATTTAAAAAAAAAATTCTAGTAAAATATCATATTATATTTATTAATTTATCATATTTAATACATTTTTTAATTAATAAACCAAAGAAGATTTTTATACATGTTCAACCCTATAAAAAATTTAATTATATTAATAATTAAATTCATTACAAAATGAATCAATATAAAAATGTTATCCCCCCAATAGGATCCCAACCCCCCAAGCTAGATCCCCCCAATAGGAACCACCCCTATGATTGCGATGACATCCACGCATATAAGCAGGTTCCCTTTATTTCAAGTCTCTTTTCTTACACCTCTACTTGTGGGGGGGAAGTGGACATTTGGGAGATGATTATCAATGACATGGTTCACCAAGAAGGCCCCATTATGTTTGTTGCAGGTCTTTTTTCTCATACCTGTGCATAAATGTAATCTTCTATATAACATTTCCTCTTTCATGGTTGGTTCACCTCTCATGTAAGCAATTACTCTTTCATAAACATGTCAATGGAATCATCCCTTCCCTTATCTAACTCTAGAAACAAAACAAAATATTATAAATAATCAAATAGTCAAACTCAAATTAATTTCAAAGATAATTAATATCAAAATTTAAAATAGGTTTGATAAGATCACTACAGGGTCAATTACGAGTCACTAAAATCTAAACAATATCATTTCATCTTTTATGGCAATAAAATGTCCACAAGGCCCATAAATAAAATTAATAACTGCTCCATTATGATCCCCGGTGATGACCCCAAAGAACGCTGGACCAGGTTTGGCTTTGGAAGTGTCATATGTGTTGCAATTTTTCCATCAACCGAATGGGAAGATCAAAAAAACTTCAAGCATGCCACGAGTGGGTGTGGTTACCTTGGATATTGAGGCGCCTGAGTATAGTGAAGTCACCAACAGAATTGTTATAGTGACCTTTTTGAAGCTCGTTGGTATTTGTAATGGCCATTGTGATTTATGAGAAAGCATATTGAAGCCGAAAAGGGGCACGATCTTGTATAAGATTGTTTCTCCCATGCCAAACCACCTATATCAGTTCTGCATAGGCCACATGAGGTAGGTTTTTAAGCTGTTTGGACAGTTGTAAATGCAGCATTTCCTACAACATGAGGTAAAAACTCAAACATTTTATATAAATCCTTACAATTCATAAGATTATTTGTAGCATTCATGTCATTAAACAGTTTATAAGTAACATAAGAGTACAATCACATCATAGTTTGGGAAATAAAGCATACAATAAGGTCAATTCAATATAAGAGAACTAGATGTTATATAAAAATGCAGTTTTATTTCAGAACAATCCAAAACTGAACACTAATTTCCTATGTTTTAAGGAAATTCAATTTATAATTTTGATTTCCAATGAAGATTTCTATTAGTATGGATAATGACATAATAACACAAATATTTTTATGAGTTATGTTTTACTTTAATAATCCCAAAAATATTCCCAGCTAGTGGAAAGACTTCAAAAAAATCTTACCTATGACATAATCCAATGATAGAATTGATTCTACTTTATGATCTGGATGTGGGCATAAGAAAACATTGAGGAGGTGGATAATGACATATTTTAAGTCTCCCTCCATCACCTTTTTAAAAGTATATTTTAGCAATGAATAGAAAAGGGCAAGTGGACTCTTATTTGTTCCCACACCCACCCCATGGGACCTATATCCATCACTATAATCGGATGCCTTCCTCTGAATATGATTGAACAAAACGAAAAGAAAATAGCTAATGCATTACAAATAAAAATAATATATTAACATTAATAAGATCCACTTACCCTTCATGTGTTATGGAGAATTATGTAGAGAATGAAATTAAATCAAGGGTTAATTAAGTGTCAATATCATAGCCACTAAGATGAAAAAAGGATTTGAAGTGGCCTAAATGAAATATACCACATCTCTACTGGCATCCCCCCAACAATTCCATGAGACAAGTTAAGAATTTCACATTCCTTCCATAGCTTATTTATTACCAATTTTAATTTTTTTGTATAAAGCTTTCATTTTATCTTCTGAAGTATAAAGACAACTAGAATCAATGTGAGTCATGGACATGAGCATGAACCCTATGCATTACCCAATTGGTCTAACATCATTTCATGACTTGAAAATAAACAAAATTATACAATTTAGAAGATTAAAACAGGTCCTTATGTTTAATAATTGAAGAGAAGTATACAATCATCATAATAGAGTTTTCTAATTTAATAAAACTATATCATCATTATAATTTTCCAACAACCGGAGTTCTTCACCATATGATGTAAATGAAAAAATGGAATGGTGTACCTATGGAAAAGTATTTACATTCAATCTTCTTGAAAAGTGGTAACATACAAATGGAACCAGGGTATATTATGTAACCTTTAATCTAGATTTCTAAACTACACTTTAGAACTATTTGAGTGCTGCTTACCTAGTTGATGTGAAAGCCTTCCCTTTTCACATGTATGGAAGCTTGATTAGAATACCAATCAATTCTGCTGTATAATAATTACTTCACCTGACATGAAAAAACATATACAGGTTCAATTACATTTTCAGTCTAAAAATAATAATAAGATTAAAAAAACATTGAAATGGTGCTCCATTAAATTCCAAAATAAAACAAGAATATAACACCAGAATTTGAACAAAGGTTCTAATAAAAGACACCACCAGATAAAATATTTTTTACCACCATCCAATTATAGAAAAATAAAAAAGGAAGAATAAAGCCTTACTGTTGAAGGAATAATATCTAGAAACATGGAACTCTTCACTCAACTCGATTATCTTCTATAATTTTACTAATGTCATCCAATTCAATTCTACACAACATGAACACCTGTAAAATCCCATGTGTGGCCTATAATAATCTCAATTAATATGAATCATAGAGAAATTTCTCACAAAAATAGAAAAAATGAAGAATCAACCTCTAGTGAATCTGTACAATGACAACATGTCCATCACATCAACATGATTTGGAGCACACCTAAAAATATAAATCCAATTCCATGAAATGTGTATGATTGTTAAGATCTATTTTTTAACACATCATGAAAAAAAAATTTTTAAAAAAAAAATTACTTATCTATGATGCCACTTATTTATGTTAAGTTATAATATTAAATTGGTAACATAGTCATAACCTCTTTGAAGAGGAGAAAACATGTCAATGAGTTAACAATATGTATGTGGTTTATGCATGACACAATGAGAAGTCCGAAATTTCTTCTAATTTCAAAGAACAATATCCAAAAATTTATCCATTAATATGGAAACAATAATTAAATATCATAACATTCTTTAACAACTAAAAAAATATAAAAGTTACAATGAATCTGACTTTCAAATAACATGTACAATAATTAATTTTGAATACTGAAATAAACTTTGGTATTAACATGAAACACAACTACTACTTAATCACAAACATATATCACGGTGGTGTTCAATCTATAAATGAAATTCAATATAGATATCAACTTCTATAGATATTTCAACTAATTAAATCTATGAACATGAGGTGGATGTGATGATTCTCATCCGTCAATTAGTACCACTGTTAGCCTTTTCCACATGCTTACTACTGCTAAAATGAGATCTTATGTGAATCTGTGTTCAGAAGATGAAGCAGAAATTGAAGAGGAACGAGTGAAGCTCGGTCTAGTTTACTACATCAAGGGTTGTGAGAATCATCCACAGGGTGTTTTCCATGTGAAGTTAAAGGATATGAAATATAAAGAAGTTTATAGAGGGTGATGGTTTAGTGGGAGGTTGGTTGATGTGATCATGGATGATGGGATTGTAATTTACATGATGATACATGACCTGGATACTGATGCTTCACAACTGGAAAAGTTTAGCACCGAGAGAGAATAAAACAATGTAGCTAAAACACAGCTAAAATGAATAGATTATGCACTATCATAAAATATATTATTCACTACCAACTCCTAAAACGCCTTCAATAAATGCGGTAAAAATGAAAAGATTATGCACTACCATGAAACGACTTCAACAAAAATGTATAAAATTAACATCAATCGAGGATCATAAACCCTAACCATCAAGAATCAACAAATACAATACCCAAAATCTGGTTAGGATTTGGATGGGTCACACACACCGCAAAGAAGAGAAAGAAAATCAAAAGAAAAAGAAAAAGAGAGCGGAGGAGAAGAAATTCTAACCTAGGGAGACCACGACCGAAATCAGAAGGAGAGATGACTATATTACATGGTCGGAGGAGGAGGGACATGCGCAGTCAGGGATCCCCCTGGGTAGGGCACGCAACACGAATAGGAAGGGGATGGGGTGGGGAGACATTCGGGAGGAAAAAGATAAAATAAAATAATAATAATAATAACAACATTTTTATAGGCCTTACACAAAATTTAGCATAACAAAAGTATATTAATCATGTTAGAGTGTCACAATAAAAATGATAGTGGTGATGTGAACATTGTTGTTTGAGACATTTAATTTAAGGAAGAGTCATATTATTAGTAAAATTTAAAAAAATATCATGATATATAACATATTTATATATAAATTATATATAAATAATAATGTTTTAAATTTATATATATTCTAAATAAAAAAGTATATTATATACATATAATGAAATTATATATATGTAACATTATTTTTTTAGTTTTTTCTAGTGTACAATCGATCTTATTTGGGTTTTCAAAAATTATAATCATTTATCATCTGTTTTATATCAAATATATATATCATGTATCACAAAAAAATAATTTTTCAATAAAAACATATTATTATATGATTTTATTAAAATACTTATAATTTATAGCATTTAATGAAAATAATATACATATATCAAAATGTTAGTATTGATATGATAAAGTAATAGATTTAACTATTGGTAAAAGATTTGTTGGTGTTAAATGATCAATATCAATAGATACAACTGTTGGTAACAAAAAAGTGTTGGTACATAAAATCAATACTAATAGAACTTAATATCTGTTGGAATTGATCATTTTTACCAACATATATATTATCTGTCAATAAATATCTGTTGGTATAAGCCATTTTTTTGTAGTCTTTACTACTTAGATACATGCTTGTTGGTGACAATGCATATATAATGGAATACATTTTCAATGAATTTAATCATATAAATATTATATAAAGTTAAAACATTTGAAGGATATATGATGATGAAAAATTCCATTCATGTAGAATCTGTACAAAAAATACTTACATATCACCTAGGCAATAAGAGTAGAAAGAGGAACATTAAAAATGATTTTAAAATGAAAGTCCATTACTTTGAGACCGACTTGTGAGGTACATTCTTTATCAACAATAATAATAAACATTGAATAATAATTTAAATTATTATGAACACATTAATTTTAATTATCCTTTTTATATCACTTAATACCTTGTTATATATAGTAACATAATCATTTAATATCATGTAATATGTTTTGTCGATATTTGGTACATGAGTCCAAAATGAGGATCGTATGTTGACTATTTTAAGGTGGTAATTATTACATTATACCTTGAATAATAATAATTAAATAATTATAAATTTCAAATATAAATAATTATTTCTTGTCTAATCATTATATATGTTTACGAAAAATGAATTTTAACATTACAATCTCTAAAATTGTAGGTGGTACATACGCATGAGTAACGATTCCATTTTTCAGAAATCATTATTGAAAAAAGATAAGTATTATTTTATCATTAAACAATGATAATAATCTAATAAATATATTTTTAATTAATTAAATATACTTTTATATATCATCAATGTTATATGGTGATGAAAGATGAATTATATCGCTTTATGGAGGTGGCAGTATACCCAAACACACAAACCCCATTATCATTTTTCAATGAATGAAAGGATAGAATTTAAATGATATATTATATTTTTATAATGATAAATATGTAATTAATAACATATATAATAATTAATTCAATCATTAAGTCCATTATATAGATATGTTGATGGAAAATGAATTACATTAGTTTGTGATTCTATAGTCCACCATACAGATGAATGATGGTTTTTTTCACATTTGATAGAAGTTGATATATATATATATATGTTATACTGTTAATATAATAATAACTAAGTATAAAGAGGACACAAGTGATTTTGTTTAATAATGGATGAAGATGATTTTTTGGATGTTGCTGAAGAAAAAAAGTAAAACATGAAGTTTAAATCTATTCCACCTCTTTTAAAACATGATTTTTATAACAACTTAAGACCAATGATATTTTTATTATGCCTAAAATAAGGAATATATAATTATGGTATGGATTTTAAGAAGGTATTTAGTGAAATATTGGATAAAAAATGGAATTTCATGTTTGATTGATGAAGAAGAAGAGGTACCTTTTTATAATAGAGGGTAGGGGCACACATGATAATTCTAAAAATATTAAATTAAAAAAAATATGTAATAAAATCGAAAGGGATCAACTATTTTTTAATTTAAATATATGATGATTATGGGTTATAATAATCTCATAAATGAAAAAATATATATGTTTTCACTAAGGATTTAACCATTAATTTTGGTGTCAACCCATTATTAAATTTTTTTAAAAATACCATGAAATCAATTTTTTACCCTTTAAGGGTCCTGATAATTATTATAAATGAATAAACAGACCCAATATGGAACATGGATGATATCATTACCTTATACTAACCAATTTTCTTAATATAATATATTTAGGAATTTTATATCATTTAGTAGAATATTATTTACTATAAAATATTAGTAATGTTGATTTGTAGAACTATTCAAATGATTCAATTCATTAATATAAATAAAAATTTAAAATTTAAAACTATTGTTTTATTATACCACTAAAATGTAATCATCACATTTAAAATTTATTCATCCCATTATTTATCTAAAATAATATTTATTTTAATATTTTTAATATCAAGTATTTCATTTTTTCATTAATTCGCAAATTACAACATTAGAATTGTGAAATCATTTATAGTTGTATTCTTCATTAAATTTTAAAATAATAAATTACCAAGAAGACGATAAACCGATTATCATTAAACATACTATTTATATTTCAACATATCCCCTACCTAACCTAATATTAATAATAAAATATTTACTTATACCATGATTTTGACATGTTTTTCTTTTCTTAAAAATAAAATAGTATACATGTTATAATTTCATTCAAATTTCCATAAAATTGCATAAAACCAAATATTGGATGGTTTTTCAAGAAATATTGTCATAAAATAATATTTAGGTAAGGTTTTATGGTCAATTTATAGCACTTATAATTTTATTTATAACACTTAATTACCTGATTTAACAATTATCTTGGTAAAAAAATTAGTAAGGTCACAATTCATACACACCATAAATAAAATGTGTTGAGTCAGAAGTTCAACTTCTTAATCATCCATTACTTTTGTTTTGGAAATCACAAACACTTTCTTAAAAACATATTTTATAACTTTTTATGTCCAATTTATTTTATTACGTATTTGTAGAAAGAATTAACTTTTACTAGACATAAAATATGTTCTTATGTTTTCTGAATATAAACATTAAATTATTCATTATTTTTATTAGAATGAATATGTATCTAATAAATGTGACACTCCTTTATTATAACTAGAAATTAGAATTTCGTTCATTACCATCATACTAAAAAATTTCCTATAATAGAACAAATAATCGTACTAAGAGATTAATACTAACACTCATAACAGTTATTGTATTGAAATTGATAAGGAATTCCATCAGACTACTACTTTTATAAATGGAATACAAATACTTTTTTCCAATAAAGGAAAAATATTAACACTGTAATGTTGTTTATCAATAAGAAATCAAAAAATTAGTTAGACCAAATCATTATGATATGTCATGTATGACCTATTTAAAACTATTGCAAAAAAAATGAAATATGACTATTGGAAAGAAGAATATAAATAAATGGTCATTTGAAGAGTTTGGATATGTTCGATTGATCCATTATGAAGATATCTTTCCAAATACTACATGTTTTTTTATAATATTTTTTTTAATATGTTTTTGTTACAATGAGTACTCGTAAGGGTTATATCCATATGAACTTATTTAATTGTAATATGTGTTGAATAATTATTATATTTGATTGATTCTAAGAATAGGAAAATTGGGATTCTAATTCATGGAATCGAGGGATTACGAGGATAGTAAGACAAAATCCATCATCATATCAAGGGATTCTATAGATAGGAAGATAAATCCATTGTAATTTTCATATCATGGGATATACTGGTAAATAAAAGAATAAATTACTATATGTATAAAATAGTGGATAACATTAGTCAGTGTTATTGACAAAATTACTCTTATGGTTAGAAGAGTTTTACCTTTTAAATAGCTTATAAGTCATTATTACAATTGTTTTCTATTGTATTAGTTGTTATTTACTAGTTTTTTCCACTCTTTTATATTAATTGAAAGATAGTCATTAGACATAGATTTCAATATAATATATTTTATCATTATAATTTTGAAAACGATAATAAAAACATTCAAATAAATTAGATCCCTAGTGAATGTGATTTATTACTCCCATGAAATCAGATTATTTTAAGATGTGATTCTGTGCCATTTTGAAATGAATGAATCCATGTCTGATAACCTTATACAAAAAGTATTTTTTATATATTTTAAACATATTAATGTAGGATTTTTAAAATAAAATAAACCCCTATTTTATGTATTTTTATTCTATATGATATTTTGATCCTAATATTGGTATTAGAGGAGGAGTCCACTTTTCACATGCTTATTGAGTTTTGACCTTCTATTATATTCTATGTTTTTTCCATGTTCTAATATAAATTTCTTATTTGTAAACAATTATAAAATAAAATGTACTTGTGAAAACTAATTTCTATTGTTCTAAAGTTGGATGATCTAAATGTTGGTTCTACAGAAAATTTAAATATATATAGACCACCTATCATTGAAGGCACTGCTTATGGAAACCTGAAAGATAGGATAACAACTTTTGTTACCAATAATAGAGTTTATAATTTTTTTGGGTTAAATAGAAACTATAATATTATAAGAAAATAATTCAATTTAATTTAACATCAAGAAATAAAGGAATACCAGTTTAATTAAAGAGTAAGTAATACATTGTTATGTTCCATGACAAGAAGCATATACATCAAAATATATTCGTGTAATGCTTAAATAATATTTGAAAAAAGGTTAAAACCACAAATTTTGGTACTTATATAGTTCCAAATACTAATATATCTATGATTTGACCATAAAATCATCCCTTTGACTTTTTAATAGGAGAATCAGGAGTAAAGATGCCTCAGAGGTCAATGAATATCATAAATAGTTTACAATCAATTACTGAAATTCCTCCTGATGGAAAATATTATTTATATCATTCCTAATGAATTGGAATATAAAAATATTGTTATTTATGAGTTAAGAGACTTAAATAATCTTACATTGCATGATTTTTTTGGAGAATTATTCAATTTCACGGTAGCTGCAATATAGATACCGAAATAGTGAAAAAGTCCAATGGCGGTGTTTTCTTCACTAGAATATATACCTTACATCATAAAGATCAATATAAACATAAATTAGTCTAATATTCAAGGGAAATGAATATAATTATTCAAACCAATTATAGTACTTTTGAACATTTTTAAAATGAGTTATCAAATTTGGCTAAAAAGATAAATAAGACAGTCAGAATGAAGTTTTTCCAATACCGAAACAAGAATGGTCATAAAGAAAGATGTTGTATGAAATATTAAGTCCCAATCCATGTAAAATTTATTGTTAGAACTTTACAACCTGATTTTCTAAAGATGGTAAGGAAATATGTAAAGGAGTAACATTAGGAATGGAACACAAAGAAATATTAAAAATTGATATTCATGATCATTTTGAATGCTGTTGACAAATAGAGTTAAAGTAGCGGTGATTCTTTTGAAATTTTTTTGTAGAATTAATTTTCTATATAGAGGAACATTGGTCTTTTTGGAAATTTACCCTTTGTTAATCAATGACCCATGGTTAAGGTAAAAATATTTGCAAATCATACAAATATGTCACATAATGATAATAATCCCGATGAGAAGGACTCGTCATTTGATAAATAATCTTCCTAAGAAGAAGATAATTTTTAAGCTTTTTATGATGAAGGTTCTCATCTAAAAAATGTATTAAAATTCAAATTTTTAAATTGACGTAAAACATGAAAATGCTGAGGCTAAACAAGACAAATTGAATTCAAGGATTACCATTTTGAAAAATTAAATATTATATCACTCAAAAAATCTTGATGAAACTGTTTTTAATAAAGAATCTCATTCAAAATATTTTCAAAAAATCGTTTCAGAGTAAATGTTTTAGAAACAAGACATATTTCTAAAATTAATAATTTTGATGATATTTTATTGTAAAACTAATATATCAAATTTCATGTTTGAGAAAACATGTTTCAAAATTTACCATCAATAAATAAAATTTTGATCAAATGTATAAAAAAATAATACCTCATGGAGATAGTTTTGAAATGTGGTCTTCATATAAAAGAACAAATTTTTAGTAATAATTATTTAGTTTCAACAAGTTAACCTTTTTAAAATTAGTGTAAATGTGGTGGGGGAAGTAAGAGTTTTTTTTCCTTGAATTGAGTCCAATCATTTGGATTTAACAAATATTATTTCTCTATACAAATTAATATTTTACCAAAATAGAGTTGGACCAAAGTGTTTTTTAAAAGAATTATTTTTTGAAAATACCGAACCTGAAAAGGTTTGGGTAGTGAAAAGATAATCTATTTTTCCTGATAAAAAATAAGCTAAATATGGTAAATTTATAGTGGATATTCTAGGAACATGATTGGAAGTAAATATTTATTCAATAATATAATAAATATGAAAGGTGGAAAATTTTCTTCCATAGAAATTCTAAATGAGATATTATCATAATAGGTATCATTGTTCATCTAGGAAAATCCCTTGTTTCATTAGTTTTGTTTATTATTGGTCCTAAGAAAAACCTTATAAGAATATGTCAATTTTGTGATGAATGATACATTGTTAGATTTATGAATGATAATTGTGTAGTTCATAGTTTTGAGGATTAATTGTTTTCTTTCTTCCAATCAACATGAGAAAGTTTACACACAAAACATTGAAGACCGTAGGAGCCATTATTTACATTTTCTTAGTGAAATTAATGATCATTACTGGTTATTTCACAGAATATTAGGACACCATAACCTTATAAACTTATATGAGTTGAATAAGAAAATATTTTTTAAGTACGTACTAGAACATAGGTTAGATACATAAAAATTATATGACCCTTGTCAATATATTAAGAAACAAAATGATACTTTCAAATATATTAGTGTAATCATTAATTATGAATCATTTTCTCATGTGTTTATATTATTTCATTATGATAAATTATGTCTAGCTCCAATGATTGAGAAAAATGAGAGAATCATGCTCCATGACATGCCCATTGTGCGGGGCAACACTGAGGTGTTCCCAAAATAATTTTCTAATATACCTCATGACAGAGTGGTTCAGTTGTCAATTTATGTTATTCCCAAATATCTTCTAATATCAAAGACACCTTATAGAATGTCCACCACTAATTTGGAGGAACTGAAGAAGCAGATACCAGAGAATCTGGACTATGGTTTTATACAATCGAGTGCTTCACCATGTAGAGAACCACTCATATTCATCAAGAAGAAGGATGAATTTAGGAGCCTATTCATTTATTATCATGATCTCAAAAAATCATGATAAATAACAAGTATCCACTATCCTGAAAAAGTGAATTTTTTTATTAGCTACATGGGGCCAAATATTTCTTTAAGGTGGAACTTCAGTCATCATGTCAACAATTAAATGTGAGGATGGAATATATTCTCAAGGATACCTTTCAAATGTGGAATGAAAACTATGATTTCATAATGATTACCTTTGGACTCACTAATTCCATATAAATTTTTATAGACTTAATTAATATAGTCTTTAGATATTACCTTGACATATTTATGGTAGTCAGCATTTATGATATTCTGATATACTCCAAGATCAAGGAGGAAAACAAAGAGAATTTGAATAATGTCTTAAAGACCATGAGAAGGGTGATAATAAATTTAAAGTATAGAAAATGTGTTCTATTGAGGGATGAAGTATTATTCTTGGGGTAAATTTTCACCAGTAAAAGAATATCGATGGTCTCTTCAAAGATAATGGTAATCAAAGAGTGGACCAAGCCATGATCTGTAACAGAGATCCATAGTTTCAACAGTTTATATGTGTATTACCAATGATTTTTGAATAACTTATAATGATTTTCAAAAGGAATAACGACACTGACAAATGAGGGAGTAATTTTTTCTAAACTAGTGAATGTGAATACTACTTTATGGAGTGGAAAAATAGGTTTATCACTACACTAATAATTTCACTTATGACTTGTGGAGAACTCATTATGTTATACAATGATGCTTAAAATATGGTATTACAATGTTTAATGATGAAAAATGATAAAATGAAACACTATTCCTCATGGATGTTGAAAATTCGTGTGCGCAACCACCCCACACAGGATCATGAGTTGGAAGCTGTGATATTTCCATTGAAAATCTAGCAGCATTATCCTTATGGGGAGAAAAATGAGATATAAATTGATCATAAAAGCCAAAAATATTTATTAAAATAGAATAATATTAATATTTATTAGCAAATACGGTTATATCTCATAAATTATTATGACTTCTCAATCAACTAATATCCTAGTATAGAAAATTAACTCGAAGATTCTCTAAGTATAAAAAATCCTCCAACATTATCAATGATGAGGATTGATATGGATCCAATCTTATTAGACATACAAAGTATCTACATGGTATTCATTAAGTAAGGAACATTATGAATCCTTTAAAGAATAATTATCCAACCATCCCTTATGAATAAAATAAAGTATTATCAAATAATTGATAAGTAAAATCAGAAAAAGGTGGAATCTATAAAAAATGGGAAATCATCATAGTTCAAAATTGATAAGGAAAGAGTCATATGAGTTGGGTCCCACCTAGGTGTACTATCTAGTCTAGAGTTAAAGAGTGTGATTCTAAATGACACTCATAGATCAACATTCTCTATTCACCTATGAAGCACAATGATTTATTGAAATCACTTCGAGAACTATTAGTAGAAAAATATGAAGTATGAGATTATTGAATATAAATCAATGTTATTGGTATGTCAGTAAGTGGAGGATGAAAAAAATTCTAAGGGGATGATGAAACCAATACACATACTATCATGGAAATTCTAAAACATCACCATAGGAATTTTCACTAGAATTTTGAAGACATCTAGTAGAAACAATTCAATATGGGGTTTTGTTGATTTTCATACAAAGATAGATCATATTATCGCAATTTTAGTGGGCTTAACAGAGGATCAAATTTCATGGATATAAATTATAGAAATGGTAAGTTTTCATGAAGTGCCACTATATATTGTATCTGATCGAGATTTTATATTTACCTATGTGTTATGGAGAAGTATTAAATATTCTCTAAACACTGAGTTGAACTTCAATACGACTTTTCATCCTCAAACTGATGGACGATCAGAGTGGAATATTTAGACATTAGAAGACATGTTGAGATAATGTTATATGGAGTTCAATGAGTATTGTACCAACATATAACAGATTTCAATTTCTCATAAAATATTAGTTTCCACTCGAGAATCCAAATGGCCTAATAGATGCACTTTATGGGAAAATATGCATAACACCCACATGATGGGATAAAGTTAGTGAACATAAGATTCTAGGAATTGAAATGGTTGAAGAAATGGGAGAAAAGATGAAAACAATTTAGCAGCACATCATGATAGCTCAAATTAGATATTAGATCTATATAGATAGTCATCAATGAGAACTAGAGTTTATGGTTAGAGACATGTTTTTTATCCACATATCTCCATAGAGGAGGAACATTAGATTTGGGAAGAAAGGAAAGGTATGTCCTAGGTTCATTGGACCCTTTGAGATTCATGATTATGTCATAGTTGCGTCCTATCAACCTTCAATTCCAATTTCCATTTATCCAGTACATGATTTATTCTAGGAATCCCTCATGAGGATGTACACACCATATCCCTAACATGTACGCAATTGAGAGTTGGTATAAATAGAGAATGACCTCTCGTATGAAGAGTATCTGGTGAAGATATAGGACCATAGAGATAATGGTCACGCAGCAAGACTACTAAGCTTGAAAAAGTATAATGGATGACCCAAAAGTATGAAAAGGTAACATGAGAACAAAAGGAATTGATGAAGGAGAAGTACCCTCACATGTTTTTACATTTGTATGTTAAAGAATTATCAATGGATAAATTTCACAAGGGGGATCAATGTAATGACCTAGAATTTTATCAATGTAAATTCCTTTCTTATAATTATTTTATTTAGTGTAAAAAACATAAAATTACATATGGAACACAATACAAACATTACAAATTAAGAATGATTGAAATAAGAGGTATTTTTTTAGAAATTATGGAACACATACTAATGGAATAGTCACAAGACTGTAGGAATAGTAATGTGGCCATAAATAATAGTAATTCTTCTAATAGAATATTAAATATACATATTAAAACTATAAATAAAATTGTGGTATCTTTGGATTGAAAATATAATATATTTATATCCTGGTATATGTAAATAAATTCTTTAAAAATGTCAAATTAAGTGTTGGTATTTTTGTAAGTCAGAAATATATAATATAATTTTTTAAAATAAAATATATTTTCATAAAATATATTTATAAATTAAAATTTTGTTTTATTACGATTTTAAGATAATTTTATGACAACTTAATAAATATTTGAAAGTGTCATAAAATCAATTATAATTTTAAAATCTGTATTTTTTTAATAAATACTGACTTTAATTAAAATTTTTTTTTTCATATTTTTAAAATTATTATCATAAAATATATCCCATATTTTAATTATACACCTCAAATAATGGTTAGGGTAATTTTTTGGGATTTGTAAAAAATATTTGAATTTTGGGAATAGTGAAATACGGTATTTAACAACTAAATGAATTATTGAGTCATGGTTGATGCAAGGATTATGTAAGAACATAATCATTAAATTTCATTCATTATTTTAATATTTTTGAATATAAGTATTAAAAACAATGACAGTCCTGAGCCAATATAAAAAAATAATGAATATAATAATAAGAAATACCCCTTGTCTCCCCTATAAATACCACAACTCACAATCTCTTCTACTCACACCTTCCAAGCATTATGTCTTATTCAAATTTTACCCAATACTCTTCTGAAATATCTACCCATGTACAAGACCCTTTTTTCTTAATAAAATACCAATCCTAATTTCCGTAAGGATGTTCTCAAGAAGAAAAAAATTCAAGAGGTAAAACACGCTTTCATTTTCAAATAATTTCCATTCAATTTATTTTCTTTTCATATTATCTCCTCACCTTCATATCCCAAACTAGCATGAAAACTCCAGTATATTTCATATAGTAGAATTTTATTATGTTAATGGAATAATAATTCAACCAATATCTTCCATATTCATTTTATTTTAAAAATAAAAACATCATTTGTGGTGTGTTGTTTTACCGCCATCATGGATGATGCATTTTCATTTTCCATTTCCTCCTTCAAGGATGGTCAGAAAAACATTATTATGGTTGAATCAAATTAATTATATATTTTATTTTTTATATAGTATTATGTAACCTATATAACAAACTATTTTAAATAAAATGATATCATATTTTATGTTCATAAAAACACCAAAAGAAATTAAATCATTTTTATTAACATTTTATAAAATGAATCATCTTCAAAATATGTAAAAAATGATATATAAGATCAATTAAACTCATTTATGTTCAATAATGGTATATAATTTCAATTCTTGATAACAATTCTCATTTTACATGAACTTTTATACTTGTATACAAGAAAACCGGTCATGAAAAGAAATATAATGAACAATTCAGAACGATGAAATTGTATATTATAACTAATCATAAAGACCATAAATAAAAAATAATAAATTTATAATAAACAGAATAAATCTATACGAGGTTCTGATTTAATTAATTTATTAATGTAAATAATTTTCTTATCCATTACATTAAGTGCATGTGTACAACACTTTCGTACATATGCTAAGCGATTCTCTTCGAACCTCCAAATTACCTTTGGGTTATGATCTCTCTCTCTTTACACCAATGTAAATATAAATTCTCCTTTTATAATTCTTCTGTATTATTTTTATAAGATCCAATATTTTAAATCCAAATCCATTTATCCTTTTTTGATTGGGGGAATACATGTTTTATAAGGTTCCCTTATTGATTATTTCTGATAATCAAACCCTATTAAAGGGAACATCAAAATTTCCTACCCATTTTAAACTACACTACATATTAATTTCTAATAAAACTATATTTTTATAAAATTAATCGTTTTATCACGAAAAAACATCTATGTTCAATTCTATTTTTTTGAAAACTATTATGTCTTTTCTGTCTTTAAAGACTATTTAATACTTTCCCTTAAACCACACAAAATAGGCCCTTTCAAAAGTTATGTTAAACATTCTTTTTAAATATTTTCACTTATGTTCAACATAATTTATCATGATATACAACTATATTACCTTATTAATTTCCATTTATGATTTAAATCATTTCTTTCATGGTAAATTTTTTGATAAGTCCATATGTTGTGCTCCATGATATGATTACGATACCCATTTCAATCCAAAGGTAACCCTTATGTTTATATTTGATTCTTAATGTGGAACGAAAAAATGTATGAACATGTTATAATGGGTTTTATTCGATAGAGATTCAATTTATTGGGTACTGTTTAGTCTCATGGAATGTCTTGCTGGGACATGTAGTAAACCAAATTATTTTATAAGGCTTTGTCCACCAT
The DNA here is from genome assembly GCA_963277665.1 of Viscum album. Lineage (NCBI taxonomy): Eukaryota > Viridiplantae > Streptophyta > Magnoliopsida > Santalales > Viscaceae > Viscum > Viscum album. The sequence goes on from OY728147.1 coordinate 31,331,151, forward strand.
GTCATATAGTATTGGTAGTTAGTCATGACACATTTTTATGTAGTGGAATATATTTCCCCCACATTCCAATATTCATATGATTACATGATCACATGTCCTATATAATATTCTTCTGTATTCTTATTCATGTTCCATTCCTTTTTATGTCATTTTGTTATGCATCTACTTCGGAATCATCATCTCAATTGTGGATATTATTTCATTTTTATAATGAATATAAGTTGAGTTGATTAATTAAAAGGAGATAATAATTCTTGAATACATTCACATTGTGAGGAATTTCACTGAAGTGTTCCATGAAGATTCGATAGGTCTACCTCTTGAATGATATGTTTAGTTCTCAATTGAACATATTCTAGGATTATTGACTATATCAACCAAACCTTATAGAATGAACCCCATTGAGATGGATGAACTAATGAAGCATTTACTAGAGAATACAGAAGATGTTTTTATATGCCCAAGTGGTTCAATATGGGTTGCAACGGTCCTCTTTATCAAGAAGAATGATTAATCAATGAACCTATACATTTATTATCATGTGATGATCAAAATATTGATAAAGAAAAAGTATCACATACCTCAGATAGATGAATTATTCAATCAACTATATGGGGACAGGTATTTCTCTAAGGTGGAACATCAGTTGGGATATCACCTATTAAATGTGAGGAAGGAAGCTATTCCCAAGAATTAATTTCCAACATGGTATGAACACTATTATTTCATAATGATTCCCCTTGGACTCACTAATTCTCCAAAAATTGTGGTGGATTTAATGAAGAGAGTCATTTTAGAGTACCATAAAAAATTTATGGTACTCTTTATTGATGATATTCTTATATACTCCAACAACATGGAGTAACATGAAGATAATTTGAGTACTATGTTAAAGGTCTTGTGAATGCATAAAATATATGAAAATCAAAGAAAATGTGAGTTCTATATGATGAAAGTATCATTCTTGGAGGATGTTCTTAGCATCAAAGAAATATCTGTAGACCCTACAAAGGAAAAGGTAATTAAAGAGTGACCCAAGACAACATCTATAATGGGGAGAAATAGTTATTTTGCTCTATCCGGGTATTGTAGATGATTTTTGAAGAAGTTATCATGATTTTCAAACCCACTAACAAATAATACTTAGAAGGGAGTATGGGTTTTTGGACTAGTGAATGTAATGATTGCTTCAAATAGTTGAGAAAGAGGTTTATCAATCCACCAGTACTCACAGTTCCGACAAAGTGGGTAACTCTTTTTTTCTGACATTATTTATTAAATGAATGTATTTGTATGTTTACTCATTAAAAATGAGACTTTATTATCCTAAGACTTATGAACGTTAAAAATTCATTATCAACACTCTCCCACGCATGATCAGAAGTAAAAAGTTGTGATCTTCTTATTGAAAATATGGATTCAATATCTCGTCGGGGAGAAATGTGTGATATATACTGACAATAAGATCCTCACATATATATCCACATAGATGGATCATAATACGAACTGGTGAAGATTGTTAGAACTTATCATGGATTATGACTACTCAATCTATTAACATCTCAGTAAGGAAAATAAATTTTCAGATGCTCTATATAGAATGGATATTACAAATTTTTTAATGAAGACAGTTGATAAGGATCAAATATTCTTATACCTATGAAGGAATGAAATGTGAGTCTTTAAGGAAGGAACATCACCAATGTTTTCTAAAATAATTATTCATAAAAAGGTGGAAACTATCATAAAGTGGTAATACTCAGAGTTCAAAATAGATGAGGAAGGATTAGTTATATTTGTGTCATGATAATGTGTACAATTAAATCCAGTGATAAAGAGAGAACTTCTAAATGACACACATAGCTCAAATTTCTTTTTTATATAGGAAGCACAAGGATTTATTGAGATTTACAAGATAATTATCAGTGGGACAATATAAAGAAAGAGATCATATAATATACATCCAACTACATGGTATTACAGCAAGTAAATCCTGAAAGAATAACCATTATAGAGATGAAACAATCATTACCCACACTAACATCGAAATGGGAAAACATCACCATGGAATTTTTCACCGAACATATAAAGTATTGGAGTGGAAATAATTATATAGAAATTACTGTGGATACTCTTACTTAGATTGATCAATTATCTCAATTCGATATGAAATCTCACTAGATTAACTTTCATGAATATAAAACAGATAATTGGTATGGATACATGGAGTACCACAATCGATTATATCCAATCAAGACTCAAGATTGACCTCTATTTTCTTGAAATGTCTCTAACATGCTCTAAAAAGTGATCAGAAAATTAGTATGTCTTATCATTCTCAAAATGATGGTCAACATATGTGTACTTTTTAGAAACTATATGAAATTTAAAGATCATGTTTTATGGGATTTAAAGGAGGATGGGACCATCTTCTACACTACTTGAGTTCCCATAAAACCATATTTTCCACTCATACTCCCAAATGGTTCAATATAAATCCCTTTATGGGAATAAATATAGAACACCATTATGATGGGAAGAAGTCATTGAACATAAGATGATTGGACACGAAATGTTTGAGGAAATGGTAGAAAATGTGAAAATCATTTAGTATCACAAAAAGGAAGCCTAAAGTTGGTAGAAAATCTCTAGTAAGGTTCATCAATGAAATATGGGGTTTAATGTTGGGGAAAAGATATTATTGGAAATATCTCCATGGATGAGGATCATTATATTTGGGAAGAAAGGAATAATATTCCCTAAGAACATCACCCCCATCAATATTTTTAATCGTGATAGAGGTGTGGCCTATTGACTATCATATAAATCTACCATAGCCCAAGTACATGACATATTACATGCATCCATCTTGATGAAGTACAAATCACAACACTCACACATACTAAATCCAGAGGTGGTACAAATGGTTAACGAACCCTCATATGAAGAGAATCCTTTGAAAATCATTTACTGTAGAGATAAAGTTAGACTTTGAAAGTATACTGACCTTTTCAAAGTACTATGAAAGAACCATTAGTACCAAGAGGCCACATGGGAACTAGATGAAGTGATGATGTAGAATTATCCGTACCTTTTTTCACCATAGTCTATTAAACTAAATTTCAAGGGAGAAATTTCATAATTAGGGAAGAATGTAATGACCTTGAATTTTATCAATGGAAATTATCTTCTTATAATTATGTCATAAGTTAAAAATCACATAAAATATCATAAGTAACACAATACAGACATTAAAAATGAATAATGAATGAAATAGTAATAATTTCTCCAAATTAAGAAACGTATACCCATGGAATAGTAACTTGATCATTGGAATAGTAATGCGACCATTAGGAATAGTAATTCATCTAAACAAATTGTAACCTCTCCCATTAAATTATAAGTAATGTTTAGGTATCTTATGAAATAAAATATGATATATTTATACCATGGTATAATTAAATAATTTTTTAAAAAATGATAAACTAAGTATTTTTATTTTTAAGAGTCTTAAATATTTAATATAATGATTTAAAATAATACATATTTTCATAAAATAGATTTCATAAATTAACATTTTAGTCTTATGGTTATAAGGAAATTTTATGATACCATAATTATTATTTCGTAGTGTCATAAAATCTGTTATAATTTTAAAATTGATTTTTTATAAACGACGTGTTTAAATAAGAATTAAATTTCACATATTATGAAAATTATTTTCATAAAATGGATTATTTTTTCAAATTTGACACATCTAAATTTTTTATGGTGAATATATGGGATTATTTTAAAAAGTTAAATTTTCGGTGAATTGTGAAATATAATAATTTACAATATTTAATAAATACATTAATTATTCTGTCATGGTTGATGTATGCATAATAAAATACCATAATCTCTAACAATAAATCATAATTTATTATATTTAGGGATAAGAATGAAACATATTTATATTTTTATGCCAAAATAATAAAATAATAAATATAATAATAAAAATTACCCCTCTCCTCCCCATATAAATACCTCCAATCACCACTTCTTCTCCTATCAACATACACACCATAGAAATTTTCTAAATACTATTCAATAATCTTCCATGTTATCTCCCCCATGTACAATAGCCTTTGGTCATAAAATGCTAAACATTATTTCCAAAAGGAGGATCTCAAGAATAAAAAGTTAAAGAGGTAAAATATTCTTTAGTTTTCTTTTAATTTCTCTTCAATTATTTTTCTTTTCCTATCCTATCCTCACCTAACTCTCCCAAAGTGGAATTATAACTCAATTATAACATATATAATATATAATTAATGTGTTACTGGAATAATATATCATCGAATATCTTCCTTATTGCTTTTATTCAAAAATCAAAACATCATCCGTGATGTGTCAATTTTCTGCTATCGTGGATAATGTGTTATAATTTTATATTAATGCCTTCAAGGATAGTCATAAAACCATTATATGTTTTAGATAAGATTTTATAATACATATTACAATTTAAATAATGTTCTGAAACCAATATATAATCATTATATTAAATAAATTTCATAAGTTCATGATGGTCATTAAAACAGCTGAAATTAATTAAATAATTTCCCTTAAGGTTTTATATAATGAATAATCATAATAAAATATATCCAAATTATATATAAGGAAAACTAAACTTTTATATTTTCATTAATAATATATAATTTAAATTCAAGACAATTAATATCATTTTACACGAACTCACATTGTTTCATATAGGCAAACCGATCAAGAAATCCAAAAAAACAAACACTTTGGGAATGATGAAATATAATATAATAATTCATAAAAAATCCATGAATGAAATCTGTGAAAGTATACTAAATAAAAAAAATTTATAAGAAATTATGAATTACTTAATTAATGGATCTAATTTAATTAACCCGGACATTAAGTGCACATGCAGAGCACTTTTAGACACATGGTAAGGGATTCTTTTTGAATCACTCTCTTACCTTTGGGTTATGATTTATTTATATTTAAACATTGAGAATATATATTTTTCTTATTTAATTATTCCATATTATGTTTATATGTTCAAAAAATATGTATCAAGATTCATTTTTCCTTATTTTATGGGGAAATACATGTTTTATAAAGTCCCCTTCTTAATTATTTCTGATAAGTAAGACTAATTAAAGGGAACATCCCAATTTCTTACCAATTTTTAAATAAAGTACTTAATTTTTCTTAATCCACCATTATTTTTATATAAACAATTTTTTTCATAAATCAATTTCTATGTTCATTTCTGGTTTTATGTAAACAGTTATGTCTTTGCTTGAGGCTATTTTACAAAGTATCTTGAATAATATTTTTGAATGTTTTCAATTTAGTTGAACATAATATATCATGAACTATGTCTATTTTACCTTACAAATGTCCATGTATTTTTTCAATATATTCTTTCATTAACACATTTATGATATACCCATTTGTAATGCTCCATGAAATGATTATAATACCCTTTTATTTTGAAGGGTAACCCTTATGTTTATATTTTTTTCATCATGTGTCACATATATAAATTAAAATGTTACAATGGGTGCAACAAGGAAGTGCTCAAATGAATTGAGTAATGTTTAGTATAATGATATTTCATGTTGTGATAGGGAGTAAACCTAGTTCCTTTATGGGGTTTTTCCCACTATATGTTATAGTCTTGACGGTTATCCATGATTAATATATATGTCATGATGTAAATTGCTTCCACATTCCTATGTTTCCATGATTACATGATCCCATGTTCTATATGTTGTTATTATATATGTTTATTCACATTCTATTCCTTTTTATTTCATCATGTTATGCCTTATAACACATAATCTAGGCTTTATTTCTATGTTTATCCCACAAATAGAGTTTTTTTAGATTATCCCTCTTGTCTATGTATTCCCCAAATTATCCTATTTAGATGTAAGATCTCAATTAAATTTAGGATCTCATTTTGAGTGATTAATATAATTATATTTTATTATATTTCTATGTTTTCGATTTAATGTACCTAATCATCCCAATGCACTAGAGTTTATGATTGTTAATTTATATTTGAGGGTTAATTATGCTTAAAAATTTTGTAATAATATATATAAAATACTATGGCTACTATATATATTGTATTATTATAATGGATAAAAATAAATTTTTTATAAAAATTACTCTCTTCCACATAACCACGAAAAATAATTTTTATTTTATGGTTAATAGCCTTATAAAATAAAAAAACAACTTTTTATTGATGAAAACAAAGCTAGAATTTTGGTTTGGTATACATTATTAAATGGAGTCCAAAACCTATGTTTTCAAATTAATATATAATTATCAACACATTTTATATATAATCCCACCCTTTATACTGTTCATCTTCAATCAAAATGCATATAGAAAAAAAAAATTATATTTCATTCCCTCTCTAAGGTCCTCCAAGGGTGACCCAAGCTCTTATTAATCTCCTAGGATTCTTTTATAATCATCCTATCAAGGTAAGGGATCCTATCCTCTACTATTTATTCATGAAAATTCTTTTTTTAATTCCATCTGATTTAAAATTGGTTAGTTTGGGATATGTTTTTACATGACCCACTTACTATCCATATGATTAAAATTTAATGAGAGATCCATTTAACTATTATTCACCAATACTATAGAACTTTATATACACCCATTATTCCCCATAAATTATCTAGATATATTTACGTGAAACATTTGTGCAGTGAATACCTTCCTCCATTTCCACTCAATGAGAATCTCCTAGTTGTACATATTCTACATTCATTGGTTATTTCTATGTTTTTACAATTAATAATTCATCATGATGTAAAAATTTATGAAATAAATCTTGATGTTTTATAATATATGTGGGACTATTATGAATATAAATGATACGAAAGTGACAGGTGGTCCTAGAATTATATATCCCTAGATTTCATTGGGTAATTTTTTTATCTCATCAGGTGAAATGATGTCTCATGGGGGTTAATCTAAGAACACTATATAATTATTTCCCTGTAGTTAACCACGTATCAGGGTTATGATGGAATATTTTATGATATCTCCATATTCATTTGTTTCCATTATGTTTTCATCTTATATTATGACTCATAGTAAAAGATTATGATTCTCACCCCTCTTATACTAGCTTAATATTACTCATGGATCTCATGTGCTACATTACCATATTCTAGGTTTTATATTCCATTACATGGATTCATAGTTGAACCCTTTCTAATATATATACCCAAGTTATCCAATGTAGTTTTATAATATCCATGGAATTTTAGTTCATGTTATAGTGTTTTTAGGTAATTTCGTTATAATTTTGTTTCATGATGTTATGATATTTACCTAATTTCCCAAATATATATGCCCCACATTCATCTAGGGTTTCATTAATTGAATCATTATTTAATAAATTAGGAATTAGAGTGCCTTAAAATATTGGTTTGTAATAATTGGTATTAGGGAAAAGTATAATTATTTTGGGAGATTATTATTGTAAAAGTGTAGTAAAATCAGTAGAGATAATACTAAATATAGGAGAACACCCATAATTTTTTTTATATTTAGGTTAAGTGGTTTTGACAAAAATAATTTCCTATATGAATTCTTATGGTTGATTTGGTTCTATAATAGTGCTACCTAGGGGTAATAACCAGAAAAAGGTTGCATTAGTTATAATCAATCGTCACCTACTGCATGAAAGTGGTCCCCATTACACCCCTGGTAAGACACTCCTAGTGCACGTGATTTGGGACATTTTAAGCAATTTAATAAACATTATTATGGGAGAATTTACCCTATGATTTTATACTATGAAATAGATATTGTATTGAAACCAATAAATTCATAAGTTAATAAATAAATGAGTTATCATTTAAAGGTTCATCGTTTACCTTAATGTGGATAATAGTTTTAAAATTATAATCCCAAAGTTTATGAAGTAAATAATTTTAATTGGATTACCATAGTTAAAGGTAGGATCATGATCTATTCATGAAAATAAGATGTCATAGATAACTATATTATACACATTCTTTCATATCATGAATATATAGTATAACTATTAAAACACCATTTCAAATTTTAAAAAAATTGAGTTATCAATGTAGATAAAATATTAGCTAATTTTTGAATAAAATTCATATAACCTACCATGAGTCTGTCTTTTGGGGTTGAATATCCAAGTAAAACAAAAGATACTCCCCTTAGCGGATATCAATGATATTCTGAAAATGGACTAGAATTCCATGAATAGAGAGAAACTAAATTGCTAAGGGAAGGAAATCATTCAACATATCATAAATCACCCACTAATTATATATATATGCATTGAGGATATAGAATATCATTTAGTACTAACATATCAACCATAGAGGTTATCTGATTTTGATTAAGAAGGGCTTTCTCAAATGATTGAGAATAATGAAGTGATCATCATAGATGACATTTCCATTATATAGAAATTCGTTGATGTTTTTCTCAAGGAATATTCTAACCATAATATTACCAACGAGGCTGAGTTATCATTAGTGTTCATAAATAGAGAATTTTTAATATATATTATTTTATATAGACTGATTATTGTAGAACATTATTAACTAATGAAAAAATTACATGAGAATATGGATAATTGGTTTACACACTCTTGTGTTTCACCTCGTGGTCTACAAATCCTATTAATTAATATTAAGGATGGGTAAAAGTTATCTTTCATTGAATATCATGATGTTAAAATGATCAAGATAAATGAAGTGTAACCACTTACCTGAATTTATGACTTATTTGACCAGTGATGTACAATTTATTACTTCTCCATGATAGATCATCTATTGAAATATTTTCATGTATACGTGAATATGGAGGATATATCAATGTCTACTTTTCATAAATGGTACGTGCACTATGTGTAAAACCCCAATATTTCATAGTTAGTTATTTTTTAAAGTAATTCAATAGCTTGCGCTACATGCAACCCCAAGTTCGAGCACACCATGACTTACCAAACAAGCTGTTCCAAAATCTTTTATGAATAGTATTAAATGCATTTTGAATTTAATATACTCAAAATAATTTTAATGTCCATATTATGTGTTTCTTAGGAATAATATAAGACAAATTCAATTTTTCAGATAAAGGATGTACATTTAAAAAAATTTAATTTTATCATCTTTTAATGGAAAACCCTTTTTAAATCTAATATTTGACACTTTTATATACTCAATTTGACTTAATAAACTTCTTCTTTAGAATTCAGACATAAAAATTTATTTGTGATTTTTTTTGGTTTTATGATATCTTTCATATTTTGGTTAATAGTGAAAATTACTAAACTTTTATTGAAAACAACCTTTTTAATGAAAATAATTTATAGTGTTAAATTATACATTTGAATGGACTGGAAGTATAATTAAATTATTTGTATTATTTAATACAATGTAGGTCATTATAAGTAATTTCACATTAAAATTTGACATAAACACATGTTAATCTTTTGATAGTTTTTTCTTTTTAAAAAACCTGCTATTTTAGTTTTAACAACGGGAATTAATTTTAAAATAATTAATGAAACTTATATGTTTTTAATTTGGTAAAATATAATTAGTTTTTTAATTAAAAATAATAAAATTAGCTTACGATGAATTTTTGGTATTTTTCTGAAAACATTCAATTTTTTAGGAAGAGTGAAAAACACTACGTTATAGTTTAAAAACTGACTTTTTATTTAAATAATTATCTTTTATTTAAATTTATTTTATGTAAAAATTGAAACATAAAACCTATATTAGTTCAATGTAATTAATTGGAGTAATTTTATAATAGAATTAGACGTATAAAAATTTATTGAAAATTTTAACATCTTTTACCGACTATCTAAGCACGTTAGAAAATTTGCATAAAATGTAATTTTACCTCCTTTGTGGATTGAATTTCAAAAATCTGAGAAACATGGTTGAAATAATTATGTAAAATGTCGGTCTATAAGATGAAAATAATTTTTGTTGAATAGTAACTTTTGACTTTCATTTACCGTGATTAAATGAAAATAGGGTAATTAAAGGTTAAAATGATATTATATTTACCCTAACACATATCCTAATTCTATTAGATAAGTTAATTTCTACCAAAAACAACCTTTGGAAAAAAAATATGATCTTTTTGGCCCACATGGACTAGATTAGGACATTTATTATTATTTTATTCAAAGAATAGTTTAAAGTGTTAAATTCCAAATTTTATAACTAAACCATTTTAATATAGGGTTATACATAATTTAAATTAGACTATAAATATTTATTATAAAGAAAAAAATATTTCTTATATAATGTAATTTTATTTATAATTTTTAGATATTAAATAATAAAATTTAATTATGACACAATGATGATGTAGTTGTTACCTTATTAATGAGATATTACAATAATTGATATTATAAATATCCAAATAAATGTAAATTGAGACTTCAGATGATTTAAAAAAATTCTATAGGTTAATTTAACATGTTATATTTGTTTAAATAAATTTTATTTGACATAATAAAGTTATTAGGGATTTATCAAAAATTAAATACCAAATAGTGTCAAAATTTACATAAATGAGTTTTTAAAACAAATATTATATTATTAATTGATATATTATTCCTAAAAATCTATTGTTCACATAAAGGACATAGATAAAGTTTGATATATCATTGATGAACCACTTATGGGTCACTTTTCTTTCCATAGTATGGTTATTGACCATTTATTACAATAATACAAGAATACAAGGTACAAGTTAAACTATTTAACTAACTATTATATCTAAAAGATAAGGTTAATCTATTACCTAACCTGTCTAAAACATATTGGTTGAGAGGATTTCGACCCATAAACACCTTATCATCAAACTAAATCCATTTTGAGCCATTTGAAACCGAAAATGAATTTATAATAAAATAATATTTCAATGTTTTCCTAAAGTGACCCTCACCTCTCTTATAAAAGGGTACTTTCCCTTTTCTTTATTTCACACCCCAATGATATTTGTCCTAGACAACCCCTACCCAAATATCCTCTGAACTATATCCAGTACACACTAGAGGTCTTACTTTGATCATAAACACAACCTAATGATCCCTTTTCATCAAATCAAAAGGAAACACCCGAAGAAGAGGTAATAATTACATCACCTCTTTTAAAGTATCATCTTCTTCCACTTATTATTTCTTTGTTGTTTCCATACCAAAATAATAAATCCAGTACCTTCTATATACTGGGATGTTATTATAAATATGTTACATCCATATTTATTATTTTATTCATCCTATGGATGAGAAAGTCACCATACGTGCATACGTACGACTTACCATCTCCACATCATGGTGTAGTTGTTATTCAACACTTAATTATTTGGATGGGTATTATAATGAGGTATCATTGATGTAAATAATAAATATAACATGTTAATTATTCTGTATATATCATATAAAATCCAATTGTATACGATTTCATCTTCAATTGAATGATATCGTCACTCGTGCGTACGTACATATTAACTTCTCCACGAACGCGATGAGATTCATTCCCCATCATAACCATTTAAGAATAATTTTAATTTTATGATTAAAAATAATGTTTAATAACTTAATATAATCTATTATATGAATAAAATACATCCTATCCATAATAAACATTACTTACGTAACAAAAGATATAAAGGAAAATGAATAAGTTAACACCCGAAATAATGATACTACTAAAATATTATTAACAAAGCAATATTAGAAGATCATATATGATATCATATTTTTGTATGGTGATATTTTATAATTTAATAACAATGATTTAACTATTATACAGGAGGTTAAAATACCCTCATCTATGGAAAAGTACACCGGCATAGGTTTCATCTCACTTTTTTTCCCGTGAGATTCATGCTATCTTTTCCAATATTTCCTTTTATGTGTTGTATATACTGCCCATTTTTGTATTATTTGTGAAATATACATTAATTTATGGGTATATAAATCTTCATTGTATGATCCTTCTTTCATGGTATGTATGTTTCGTAAGTTACCAAATCGGTAAGGTAATTTCTAATTTCTATTTCCACTCATTGGGTATTACGCAAACTCCATTAATTATTTTACTCCAAGATTATGTGTGAAATCACTATTTATTTATATATTTAGTAATTTAAACTCGTATTTGTGTGGATATAATTTTTATACACATAATCACTCCAATGATAAATTCTCAATTCACCAATATGAACTAGATAAGAGTGATATTAACTCAATTTCCATTCATTGAGTTAAATATCAAAGTCATTGGTGTTGTTTTTACAAGAATATGTCTGAATGTTATGAAATTTATTTACACTGAATATCAAATCTTAATGAGTGTATTTATATATTTCACACTTAATTTTTTCATTAACTTATCTTTAACTCAATGATACGATCTTTATAAGGGATTTCATCTCAATTTACATTCCATTGATACTTCTTTGTTATTATGCGTCAATTCAATTTTATATGGTGTATATATTGTACTTTGATATAGTATATATGTAATATCTTTATTGTAATTATATTATAATGTTTTTATTACCTCAATTATTTGTATTCCAGGGTCTCTCATTTTGTTAAAAACCCTAACTAAAATATCATTTTAAATGTTTTCAAGATTTACTCTTCGAAATCATTTTCATTAATGTCCACGTTTTAAAAATGGTTTTAAGGATTTATTTATATGAAAATGAATGTTTTAAAATTAAAATTCATTTTAAAAGTTTCAAATTGGTATGGGACACTTTGATTCAAAAATCTATTTTTAATAGCTTTATGATAAATAGTGAGACTTTTAAATGTTTTCAAGAAAAAATGGATATTTCTCCCAAATAGTTTTATTGGTTATTTTTATCTATGTCAATATAATTAATTATTCTTGATTGGGGTTGATTTATTATAATAAAATATTCCATATTATAGTGAATGAGTTATTTTTTACTATGGATGTGCTCTTTTTATACCATTCATGGGTTGTGGTTAAAATATTGGCATTTCGTATGCTAGTTCTAATACGAATGTTTAGATTATGTTTTTAACCGTTTCATATGAGGAATGCATTGGACTAAGTAAGTGAATAGTGGAGCCCACTATTGCTCCTCGATGCATCGATATGTCTCATGAGACAAACAAGTGTCTTGGCCCAAGGCCTTGACAAAATCTTATATTTATTCTTGGCACGAGTACTTAATTATGTGGTTATGATGTCCAACATTATACATTCCATCATTATGAAATTAGATATTTTTATTACATGTGATTATTCTACTATTAGTATATCCATGTTCCAGCCATTAAATTCCCCTTTATATGGGGTTTTATGGTTTTTTGGGGCTAGATGCATGGTTTGGGGAAAGTGTCCCTTATTGTTGACTATGCAAAAGGCTTCCGAAAACATCCAAATTTCACAGAAACATTGATATAACAAAACCCACAAAATAAGTAGTAATAAAATGAAAAATATCCCCCAAAAAATCTTTATATATCTCAAGAAAATTTTCAGGATCTTATAATCTCCCCACCTTATTACAGCTCATCCTCGTGTTATACTCCCAACTATCTCTATGATTCCGAGTAAAAAAGATAGGTCTTCGGATCCCACATATCCACTTCTCTCAACAATGTTTTCTCTTGAACACAACCATTTGAGCACAATACACAAAATGATGACACATAAATTACCCACAACACATCCTCACTATGATCCAACACTTATATTAGATGATCCTCAATGGACTATTCATTCTCAAGATCAACATCATTCACATATATCACATTTGAAGGGTTCAAGTGATACCTAAAAAGTTGTGACTTATGAAAAACTTCATGCATAATACTATACCTCAATGTAAGTTCCCATTGATATGACATCAACCTGATTATCTTTACAACCTCAAACATTCCAACAAACATGGGTACTATCTTTCCCTATGTCTGTATCATCTGATGAACCGGTCTTGGAAACACTCAAAGGAACACATGATTAGCCACTATAAACTCTAGGGGTAATCTATGTCTGTTAGAATATAACTTCTTCCTACTCTGATTTGTACCTGTAAAATTCTGAATCAGCCAAACCTTCTTTCATATCTCATTCACAAGACTCGGTCCCAATAACATAGACTCACCTGACTCTATCCAACATAGAAATTATCTTCATGGAAAACCATATTGAGCCACATATGGTGCCATTTTTACAGTTTCTTAGAAAAATTTGTTGTATGTGAACTCCATCAAAGCTAAGTAATTCTCTTAATACCCACCAAAGTCTTGGATACATGATAAAAGGATATCCTTAATCACCTGTATAGTATGTTCCTACTTCTCATTTATTTTTTGGGAAGAAATTCTAACTATGTAACACCTATATATCATGCACCTTCTGTAAAACTATATAGAAGGATAAAGTAAAACGTGAGTCATGGACTAAAAAATATTGTGTTAGACCAAATAAAAATGGACTATTTTTTGGATATATAAGTCTCCCAACTAGTCAAATGATAACATACCACATATAATAAATAAATGTGCTACCTTCATCAGTCGTTCCATAACCACCAAAATAGCATCGTTATTCCAAGGGGTCCTCAGGAGACCCACCCCAATTTAAATAGTAATGTATCCCCACTCCCATTATAGATTGGGAAATTACTGTAGCATACCATCAGGTCATTGAATCTCAGCCTTCAACTATTGAAGGCTATGATACCCTATCACAAACCAAAGTATCTGCTTTTTCATTCATGTCCACCAATATAGTTTTTGTAGGTCATGGTACATTTTGGTCAAACTCAGTTGTAAAACCAATTTCAAGGCATGAAGTTCACGAATTGAATAGTTCTACATGCTCATAGTCACAATAAAGTAATTCCTAACAAAGATGATCTCATCCATATCTATGATCTAATCAGATGGTGTCTCCCCACCTTCAATGATTTCTCAAAAGGAAAAACATTCTAGATCCTCATAATATCTATATTGAATCTTGATCAAAATTGTATACACTACTAAAAATGATATAAGAGTCATCGCCTCATGGTCCTCCTGAACACCAACATGAATCTGAACTAGTAAATTCCTCATCTTCTGCTCTACACTAGACTCATGAACTTCCACTATCTTAGTTTTCGTGTATAGGGCTTCAACAACACTATTTCCTATCATGATTGTATATGATAGCTCAAAATCAAATTACTAAAAAAAACTCAAACTACCAAAACTTCTATATATTTAAATATCATTGTGAAAATATGTATATTATGGTCTTTTGATCAATATACAGAATGAAATTTTCACCTTATTGATAATTCAATGTCATCCATTGGGTATTTCCGATCATGTTACATTAATTTTCTTTACCCATATGCCACAACTTCATCTCCATGATTCATCACTTCTCCATGTATTTTCCCATATGTATTACTAAATCTCATATAATCCCCTATTGTAATTTGTGGGATAATATTTTTTTCATCGTAAAACACTTCTTCATCCATCGAATTGAATTATCACTTGCTACAAACTATTCATACTTTACCCCCTTCTATCTCAAGCCAGAAAGAGGTGTTTCCCATAGATTAATGTTCTTGATGAACCTTCAGTAATATCTAAATTAACCTATAATGAAATGAATATTTGAAACATTCTAGGGATTCTACAAAGAAAAATATTCTTGATCTATATTTTCGTCCACCAACACACCTTCCTTCGAAATTATGTCACCCAAAAAATGTATAGGATCAATATTGAATTCAAATTTATATATCCTGGTGTACAAAAACTTCTCTCTTAGTGTACTCAATATGTAATCACAATTTTTAACATGATTTTTATAAGTATTAGAGTACTGAACGATTTCATCCAAAAATACTACAAAATAATGATGTATGTAAGGATGGAAGATTCAGTTCATCAAGGACATAAACACTACAGGTTCATTCGTCAGCCCAAATGACATCACTATGAAGTCATAATGTCCATATATGCTTATGAAAGTATCCCAATGTATACCGTATGGTATAATTCTCAACTATTGATACCCAAATCTTAATTTGATTATGAAGAAAACACAATCACCACTCGACTAGTCAAAAATTTCATCAATATACTAAAGATGATACTCGTTCTTCACTATCATCCTATTAAACTTCCAGTAATTGACACATAAGCCCAAAAATCTTCTATCCTTCATTAAATAATAAAAAATAAAACCCCAAAGAAAAATATTGGTATGGATAAACCCCTTTTCCATATAATCATCCAAATGAGTCTTGTGCTCCTAATGATCAATTGGTTCCATTTTTTATAGTGGAATAGAAACTAGTTTATCCCCCATAATGAGTTCAATTGTTAAATCCACATTTCACTCATGTCGGAACCGTAATATATACTTATTAAATATGTCATGGAACCAATCCAATATAGTTTGAATTTCATCCTTCTTTACACATCTCTCATATAGTAATAGAATAGAAACTAGGGCAGTGAACTCCCCCAATTACTGATGAATTGGCCCTACTCGGCCTTCCTAGATATCCCACTATCCACAATGATTATATTTTTCACCCTAGGAGATGTAGATGTCACTTTCTTATAGTAAAAATATTGATGGTATCAATATGCTACTATCCAATCCATTCCCATACTTAGGTCAAAGCAAGACATATCAAGGATATAATGATCCTAAAGAAAATGATACTGCCCAACCTCGAGAGACACCCCATTCACAAAAATATGTCTCTCAACCATAATCCTAAAGGTTTATATATCATAATAACCCAACTCATGAACTTTTCAAATAGGCTCAACCAATTAAAATGTTGATGGGATATAAAATAATGAGAGGCACCCATATAAAATAACGAACTATGAATAATATATGCTAAAAGAACAATACCTCTAATAGTCAATGATCAAAACTTAGTATCGACCAGTGTATGATTAAATTCATGAAAGTTCCTGACCCCTCTACCCTTTGATAAAATATGTATGGAATATTTCCATTTTATTATATAAAAATTTCATTACATGGTACAAAATATATGATTTTTGAAAGTTTATTTTTCTTAAAAAATGGTACATAATAACTAAAAGCATAAAAAATTCTAATCCTATTTAAAGGATTATTAAAAGGTTCCAAAAATGTATATTTATTATATCACATATCCTGGATACATACATTAATGAAAATGTTGAGGATAAATCTCTGTAAGGGAAAACAATGTAAACAGTTTACATTTGATCTTGAGGAAAATCCATAAGAATATGAGGATTATAATTATGGAATGAAAAAGAGAAAATGAGGAATATTATAAATAAAATAAAATGAATCATTACTTGGAAGTGTGGCTAAAATATTTAATTTATACATTAATAATCAAATCACAAAGGTTGATCACCAATGCGTCATAAAAATTACCAAGGTTATTCACCAATGTATAATGTACCATATATTCTCTAAAGCTAAAATTTTTAACACAATGAATTGGAGAGATATAAAAGAACACCCTTAATATGAATTAATTACATATGATAAAATAGGATCATGATAAATAATTCCCTCAATATCCCATGGAGAATAAAATCTGCATGTTTTTTATTTAAATCATGTTGTAACGAAAGTTCTTTAAAAATATTATCGTTGTGTCATGTTTAACCCACTAAAATGGAATGTGGTTATATATATATATAAACAATAATAAAATAAATAATTTTTTCATATTTTTAGTTACCTCTAGAAATGAAATTGGTTTTTTTATTCACAAAAATAAAATAAATTGTAATTTCCTGTGATGAATGGATAAATTTTGATGAAGTAAATTTAGCAGCATAACCGGTATAAAATGTGATTTTAAAAAAGTGTTAAAAGTTATGGGAAATGGTTATAACATTGATAAAACATAATTTAATACCATGGTATAGAATAAAATGAAATAATTTATATTTATCTAGAAATTCACTAGACATATACCAAAGGTGGTTCTTTAAATGCATAGAAAAAGATGGATAATTCCTTTCCCTTGAAAAGTAACACATAAAACATTATTATTGGGAACCTAGGATATTGAGTACACCTTGTGAGAAATAAATTGAAGGTAAAACCATCATAACATCATAGGGGATGAATTAGGATTGAATTCAAATGGATATATTTGTGTGCATTTATAGAAAATTTGAGGTTTTGTTTATGATTTTCCAAATATAGTCCTTGAGAACCTAGGTTCTGGAAAATGAAAAACCATGGGGTTTCCCATGGTATTTCCCATGGGATTGGAATATTTGTAGAAATTTTATGATATTTTTATCCATAAGCATTTACCATCATTTTCTATTTCATATTTTGGAAAATAAAATCCATGTTTTCTTAAAATAACATTTTAAATGTTAAATTTTATATTTTAGAATTTGAAAAGTAAATTATAGATTTGAAATTTTTTTAAATATATTAAAATAGTTAATAATAATAAGATATAATATTTTTTGTCATTTATTGTAGTAAATTATTTATTAAATCATTATTACCTAATTATAAAGTCATTAAGAATACAGAAAAAATAAAACTATATTTTTATAATTCAGAAAAAAATAATGTAATTTGAAAAATTCTCATAAATTCAACCTATGATAATTTTGATGTTGTAATTTAAAAAATGATATATTTTTAGAATAAAACATTTCTATATAATATAATTATATATTTTAAATATAAAAATAATTATTTATTATAAATAATATCGTATTGAACATGCATAATAAAATTTCTAACACTTGAAAAATTTGAATTATTTTATCATTTATATTTAAATATTTGTGTTTATATCAAACTATTTCATTACAAAATTATTATTCATAATATCTTAGTTTATTATAAATATTTATATCTTTTTTGAAATGTACAATTTATGTTTGAAAAATCAATTTATCAAATAAAATATTAATTTTATTAAAAAAACTATTCTTAAAAAAGAATTTATGGAATAAAAATTTTATTAAACAAAATGACACACTATGGTCAGGAAAAATAACCCCTTATTACATACATGTATGAACTTAGAGGTAGGTGTAAGATAGTGGAAGTTTATTATGGTTTCTTGAAGAACATCGACCGGGTGGTAATCTCTAATAACATAAACTTATCATGTAGGTAATTTCATTCAATTTCACTTAAAGAATCTCGACTTGGTATTGATTAAGAGACCGTGTGATGATACCTCCCCCTATGTTCTAATCGATGGAATTCAAATGATATGAATCTAATGATTTAGGCCATAGACTCTTCATTATGTATCAATAATCATTGGTCAGATTTTACATATAAACCATAATTTTAATGTTAAAATTATTATGAGGAGTATAGTTCCCAACTATCATATTAACCAATGGTCATATAGAACAATGGCCATAAATGATCAATATTCATATAATAGTAAATATCATATGATATCATTTCTCTTTAAATTCAATTAATTATTAATGAGATATGTTTTTGTTGTGTATAACAAAATATAACACACATTTTTTGGAAACTAATATCATTTAAGATTTTTGGGTCTTACATTCTTCCCGCATAAGAAATTTCATCCCTGGAATTTCAATTCGTTTTTTTAGTTGAGAAATGGTTTGGGTACTTCTACCTCATTGACTACTCTAGTTTCCTTATCGCTTCTTCACATTTTTGGTTCCCCACAACACTTTGAGGAGGTGGGTATTCTTGTTTCCTAGAACCTTGTGTCCACTATAACACCCAAGATTTTTATGAGAAATATTTTTTTATGTTATATAAATCATCAAAGGAATAATTCACTACACACAACACTAGCTTGGATTTCTTTACACGCAATCGCGACTTTCCTCAATAGCTTGCGTTGTACGCAATACCGAGTTTCACTAAACAAGGTTATGCTATTAAAATATTATTAAAACTAGCCATTATGAATAGTAATAAACACTTTTTGAAATTATTTAAATTTTAACTTTCAAAATGGACTTCATTTTTGGATTTGGAATATCGAAATTAGCCTAGGTTGAAACTTTGGAATTTTTCTGAAAACTTTCTATTTTTGATGAATAGTGAAAACACTGGGTTACTATTTAAAAACCAAATTTTTATTTAAATAATTATTTATTTTATTTAAAGGTCAAAATTTATACATAATATCTATATAAGTTCAATACAATTCATTGGAGTCATTTTATAATAATTTTAGATATATAAAAATTTTATTGAACTTTTCACCGTCTTTTACCCACCTCCTAGGAGAATTTCCAAATTTACATAAACCTTAATTTTACCGCTTCTGTGAGTGAAATTTCAAAAATCCAACAGACATGGTTAATATCAAGGACTAAAATTTGGTTTGATGTGATGAAAATAAATTTTTGTGAATAGTAACTTTTTACTTTTTTTACCACGGTTAAAAGTAAATAGGGTAATTAAGGGTAATAATGTTATTATTATTACCCTAAAACATGTCCTAATTCTATTGGATAAGTTTAATTTGACCAAAAACAACCTTATGAATAAAATATGACCATTTAGGCCCACTTGGAATAGATTAGGACATTTATTATTAATTTATTTAAAGAAGGGTTAAAATAGTAAAAATCAAAGTTTAATACCTAAATAATTTTTAATATAGGGTTATACATAATATAAATTCGACTATAAATATTAATTAGAAAGATAAAACTATTTCCTACATAATTGTATTTTATTTGTAATTTTTATACTTTAAATAATTTAATTTATATATGACACAATGATGTTGTAGTAATTATCTTATTAATGAAATATTGAAATAATTGATGTTATAAATAACCAAATAAATGTAAGTTGAGACGTTTTATGCATTCCAATAATTTTCTATGTTAATATTACATGTTAGTATTTATGTAATTAGTTTTTTTTGAACTAATATTTCTGTTATGATTTTCACAAAAATAAATTACCAAATAGTGTCAAAATTGACATAAAATAGTTTTTAAAACAAATATTATATTATTAATTATTATTTTATTCATAAAAATCTAAGGTTCGGCAAAATGACTTAGATAAGGATATATATATTAATAATAAACAACTTTGTGTTCTTTTTTCTTGTTGTAGTAAGTTTATTAACCTTATAGTGTAAGAAAACAAGAAGACACGGTAAAAGTAAAATTATTTAACTTAAATTTAAATCTAAATGATAAGGTTAAAATAGAAACCTAAACTTGTCTAAATTCTATTGGATGAGAGGTTTTCTACCCATACGAACCTTAGCTTCAAAATATATCAATTTTTAGCTATTAAAAACCGAATATGACTTTATAATAAAATAATATTTTTAGTTTTTCCAAAGGTGCCCCTCTCCTCCCTTATAAAAGGGCACATCCTCCCTCTCTTCCTCACACCACTTTGGGCCTTCAATCTCGGAAAAACCCTTCCAAATTCCCTTATCCACTTCCCTAGAAACATCCTAGAGGTTATGGTCTTCTTAAAAGATCAATTTTAGTGCCCTAATAGGAGGTCTCAAAGAGGCGCTTCAAAGAAGAGGTAATGTCCGTTACCGATTCTTTCAACTTTATTTCTTCCTCCACTTCTTATTATTTAGTGGTTTCATTATGATGTAATAACATAAGTATTACTAATATAATTATATGTTATTATCAGTATGAAATAACCCTATTTCACCATCTATCCATCCTACGGAAAACGAAATCACTATGCGTGTGTACGTACGGAATACCGTCTCCACGCCGTGGTGTAATCTAATTTCCACCACCACCTTACTTGGATGGGTATAATGATGTAAATAATAACTATATATGATTATTGTAAATTGATATTGATTATTAAATAGTATACATACACTCCAATACAATTCCATGATCATGGGAACGATGTCATCGCTCATGCATACGTACGGAATATCGTCTCTACGATGTGATGAGACTCGTTCTACATGATTTTCATTTCATAATGATTATATAAATGCATTTAATGAATAAATATGATATATATTACACTAATACAATTATGTAAATGATGTGTCTATAACCTAAAAAGAGGAATAATAATTTATTCAACAAAACACACATACGAACATAAAGTAATAAACACCCGAATAACAAGTAGCAATGAAATATTACTAATAGGAAGCTAGGAATATGACCATATATGATATCATAAAAATAAGTATGATTCTGTAATAAGTCAATGAGATTATTTAAATCATTATACAGGAGGTTCAGACACTTATGAAGAAAATCAGACCTAAGGTAAGGGAAAATCTCACAATCTCACTTTTATCCGAGATTGATTATACTTCAGAATTCACTGGGAATACTTATCATCCACATCCATGTTTCCTCAATATATAATATTATTTCTATCCACCTACAATTTTTTAAATCCAATTTTACCCATTTGTGAGTTTTTAGTAAAAGGTATGAAAGGAATCTTTTGTCGTTTTTCGTACAAGGTAATTTTGGACTTTTCCGACCAAAGTACAAGAAGAATGTTTTTTAACTTATACGGAATTAATGGATTTTTAAAACATTATTTCCAAGAAGATTCATTTACAAGTTTTCAAGTTTATTTTTAAATAACTTATTTTAGTTTAAAAATGTATGACATGTTATGAAAGGAAAATGTTTTGAAGTAGAAAGGATATTTTCCTCAAGAATAGAATTCAAGTGCTTTATCAAAATTATTTTCCATCTAAGATAATATAGGGTTCTATTTCTATCCCTATTATTACATTGATTTGATTATGTTGTTATGGAATTATTTTTATTAATTCGTTTATCTTATATGAATTGTTTTATGATGTCACGATGTTTAAGAATCCCATTTTTTATTACATGGGTTATGCAATGATGTATTATTTATGATTTTGTGGCACACATAATAATGGTATCATTATGAGATGGGTGGGACCTATATCTCCCTCCAATACATTGGGTAAAGATTTATATTTCATGAGATAGACATGGCTCGAATGGCAGGTTAAACCGGTTCTGTGAAACAGGACTGAAACGAGGAGTAAACTCGGTTCAGAAATGGACTTTGTCCGCTAAGATAGTCTTGGAAATGAGTCTTGACTGATAAGAAACGATTCTCTATGATTATGTGTGTATGCCACAAAATTTTCATGTTTTATGTTATGATTATTGGGATTACATTTCACTACTATGATTTATCCCATGTTATGAAATTATGATCTCTTTTGCAGGTTATGATTTCCAAAATGTTATATTCTTATGAATATGATGTGATTTATTTTTCTTTTGTTTACCCTTAATGAGCATTTGAGCTCACCCTTTTGTATGTTTTCTTTTCCCAGGACAGTAAGAAGGTTTTTTATGTAGGATATGCCAAAATGGACTCTAGATATGATGAAATAAATGGGAGACAATGTAGATTCTTTATGAACCAGTTGTTTATGTTTCCCAGTTTCTAAGGACAGTATACCTATACAGTCCTTTCATGGTTTTGTTATATGTTCTAATAAGTGTACTTAAATTTTAATTAATAACCATGTATGTAAATTATGGGTCGTTATAGTTGGTATCATAGGAAAGGTATAGTCAACCTTTGGAAACTAGGAAGTGAAAGCCTTAGTAAGAACCCTAAGGATAAGTCTAAGCATAGAACAAAATCTTAGTGTTTTAAAAAATGGGCATGAATAACCTATGATAATACATTAAGTGTAAAATTTTATTCTTGATAATGTGTTTTTCCTATAATAATTAGTGTTTCTCAAACTATTATTCTTGGTTTTAGTCAATGGCTAGAACACGAAGGAACCATGTTAATGCGGAATGCGACAGGCAATGCAATGATTCTCCCCCTGAGAAACCAAACGTTATGGGAGTTGGAATGAAAAATCTTGTAGCCATGCTCACACAACTTTCTCAGGCTATTAATCATGCAGGACTTCCAAAGGAGAAAAGGAAGGAGCAAAATTCTGTTGAATCCTTCATGAGGCAGGGTCAACCTTCATTCAGTGGGTCTACTTATCCATTAGTTGCTGAACAATGGATTAGTACTACTGAAAAGATATTTTCAGTTCTTCAATGTTCTGAACATGATAAAGTCTTCTTATTAGTGTATCGTTTGGAAGGAGATGCTCATCAATGGTGGAATCTTATCAATAATATGAGGCAAATTGATGAAATTGAGTCCATGGAATGGGACGAGTTCAAGAACTTATTTTTCAATAAGTACTTACATCGTATTCTCTGAACAAAGATAGAGACAGAGTCGCTTGAACTAAAGAAAAAGGATGATGAATCTGTTGATACCTATGAATAAAATTTTAGAAGACTTGCAAGGTACAGTTCTGTGATTATTATCCAACCTGAGAGTAAGATCGTTCGATTCTTTAGTGGCTTAAAAACAAGTCTTCTAAGGGCGTTAGCCATAAGGGACTTCAATAGCTTTGAGGAAATTGTTCGATGTGATCTCAAGGATGATATGGAGGTTGGATTAACCCATCAGTCATATGGGTTTGATAAGAAGAGGAAAATGGAAATCAAAGGAAAATATAAATAGTACACTGAAAAGAAGATGAGTTTTCCCTTATGTTAAAAGTGTGGAAAGAAACATGGAGGGAGATGTCATAAAGGGACAAGTAAATATTTCAAATGTGGAAATGAAGGTCATCAGGCATTTGGATTCCACAATGATGGGAAGAAGATGTCTAGTGATACGAAAAAAGAAAAGGCTACATAGAGTGGACCTCCTACACTTCAATGTTACAAGTGCAAGGAAATGCGGCATTATGCCAATTAATGACCTAATTCAAGGGTTGTTGATGATGATTGACATCAAAAAACTCTTAAGGATAAAGACAAAGGAAAGTCACATGCAATTTCTATCAGCGATGTGGAGTACGATAATGAAGTGGTGAAATGTACACTTACTATCCACTCTAAAGTGGAAAATGTTTTATTTGATTCTAGATCCACCCACTCTTTTATTTCTGAAGAATTTTCTAAGGGTATAACCGTATTACCTCAACAATTAGATGTTGAGATAGCTGCGACAACCCCTAATGGCACAACAGTCTCATCAGAAGTTTATAATTCTTCTCCGATTGAAGATTGTGGGAAAGTGCTTCATGAAAATCTTGTGATCCTTCCTATAGTAGAATTTGATGTGATTCTTGGCATGGATTGTATTTCTTTATATGGATATCATATCAATTTCCCAAGAAGGGAAGTCACATTTCATATTCCAGATCAATCTATGATCGTCTATCGATGCAAGGATGAACATAACCTTCCAGTTGAAATTTCATCCATCTTATGGGTCTTGATTCCACTAAATGATGGTTATTTATCTCAAAGGGTTGGTGAGAAAATCACTATTAAGAATATTTCCATTGTACGGGAGTTTGATGATGTCTTTCCGGAGGAATTGTCGGGTCTTCCACCAAATCGTGAAGTAGAGTTTTTAATAGAACTCGTACCGGGTGCTTTGCCTATTTCATGGACACCTTATAGAATGGCCCCAATTGAGTTACAGGAATTGAAGTAGAAACTCCAAGAGAATCTTGATAAGGGATTCATACTCCCAAGTTCGTCACCTTGGGGAGCACCATTTCTGTTTGTTAAGAAGAAAGATGGATCAATGAGACTCTGCATTGATTATCGAGAACTTAACAAGATCACTATCAAGAACAAATATCCTCTCCCACACATTGATGACTTAATTGACCAACTACGCCGAGCTCAATACTTTTCCAAGATTGATCTTCATTTAAGGTATAATCAATTAAGGGTCAAAAGGGAAGATAGACCAATGACGGATTTCCGTACAAGTTATGGACACTATGAATTTATAGTGATTCCATTTTGTGTTACTAATTCTCCTGATATCTTCATGGATCTGGTGAATAGAGTCTTTAGAGACTATCTTGATCAGTTTGTGATAGTATTTATAGACTATATTCTTGTCTATTCAAAGAGAAAGGAAGAACATGAAGATCACTTGAGAATTGTTTTGAAGACCCTGAGAAAGGAGAAGATTTATTCCAAATTTACCAAATGTGAATTTTGGCTTCAAAAAGTTGCATTTTTGGGTCTCATAATCTCAAAAGAGGGGATATATGTGGATCCAACAAAAATAGAGGTTATAGAAAGATGGGCGAGACCAACAATAGTAACCAATATCTGAAGTTTTCTTGGTTTATCTGGATATTATCGACGTTTTGTGAAAGAGTTTTCTCGATTATCTAATCCACTCACCAAGTTGACTCGGAAAGGAGTTATGTTTGTTTGGACTGAGGAATGTGAACAGAATTTTAAAGAGCTTAAAAGAAGGTTAGCCAGTGCACCTGTGCTCACACTCCCTTGCAGTGGAGAAAGGTTTGTGATCTATAGTGATGAATCCAAGATGGGACTGGGGTGTGTTATTCTATAAAATGATATGGTGATAGCTTATGCCTCACGACAGTTGAAAATACATGAGCAAAATTACCCAACTCATGATTTGGAGTTAGCTGCGGTAATCATTGCATTAAACATTTGGAGGCATTATCTTTATGGAGAAAAGGTGTGATATTTATACTGATCATAAAAGTTTAAAGTATATTTTCACACAAAAGGAGCTGAATATGCGCCAAAGAAGATGGTTGGAGCTGATTAAGGATTACGATTGCTCAATTCATTACCACCTTGTAAAAACAAACAAGGTGGAAGATGCATTAAGTCGACAAGACCATGCTAGATTATCCATGATGAGGATCACAAAAAGATCCAATATTTATGGATTTACAAATGATGGATCTTGGAATTATAATGGAAGGGAAAAAATATTATCTTTCTCAAATGAATGTTCAACCATCTATACGTGTGAAGATTAAAGAGGCGTAGAAAGAAGATGTATAGTTACAAAAGAAGGTGAGAAATGTTCCTGAATTCAACCATGATTGTGATGGGATAATAAAGTTCAGGAATCGGGTTTGTGTTCCTCCCATCCCCGAATTAATGAAGGAGCTGCTGGATGAGGCTCATAGTTCTTCATTCTCTATTCATCCTGGAAGCACGAAGATGTATAGGGACCTGAAAGAGTACTTCTGGTGGTATGGCATGAAAAGAGATGTTGTTGAATATGTCTCTCGATGCTTGGTTTTTCAGTAAGTTAAAGCTGAGAGACATAAGTCCAAGGGGATGTTAAAACCATTACCCATACCTGAATAGAAATGGGAAAACATCACTACGGACTTTTTCACTGGACTTCCTAAAACATCCAAAGGAAATAATGCTATCTGGGTTATAGTTGATCGTCTTACAAAGTCGGCACACCTCATTGCTATTAGAGAGGATTTCTCTCTGGATCAGCTTGCCAGGATATATGTGAAAGAAGTGGTATGATTTCAAAGAGTACCACTTTCCATTATATCTGATCGGGATCCGAGGTTTACCTCAATGTTCTGGCAAAGTCTTTAGCATACTCTGGATACAGAGTTGAGTTTCAGCACTGCTTATCATCCTTAGATAGACGGTCAGTCTGAGAGAACAATTTAAACTCTAGAAGATATGTTAAGAGATTGCTCTATGGATATCAAAGGTGGTTGGGATCAACACCTACCTATGGTGGAATTTTCTTATAATAATAGCTTTCACTCCATTATTCAGATGGATCCTTATGAAGCTCTCTATGGAAAGAAATGTAGGACTCCAACTTGCTGGGATGAAGTTGGGGAAAGAAAGATATTAGGACCTGACCTTGTTGATGAGATGGCAGAAAAGGTCAGATCTATTCAACAACACATTAGAGCTGCTCAGAGTGGAAAAAAAGTTATACCGACAGCTGAAGAAAAGACCTAGAGTATGAAGTGGGTGATAAAGTTTTCTTACAAATATCTCCTTGGAAGAGAGTAATGAGATTTGGAAAGAAGGGAAAGCTAAGCCCTAGATATATCGGTCCTTTCAAAATACTAGATCCTGTTGGGAAGGTAGCTTACCGATTGGTGCTTCCACCGAATCTCTCTCAAGTTCACGATGTGTTCCATGTATCTCTCATGAGAAATTACATACCTGATCCTTCACATGTACATAGCTCAGAATTTGTACTGCTGGAACAAGATCTTTCTTATGAAGAACAGCCGATAGAGATTCTCGATCGTAGTGAAAAATTCCTACGGAACAAGACCACTCGCTTGGTGAAAGTTTTATGGAGGAATGACCAATTAGAAGAAGCTACATGGGAGCTTGAGGATATGATGATGGAGAGGTATCCCCATCTGTTTGTTACAAAGTGACAAATTTCGAGGGAAAAAATTCATTTTAAGGGGGGTAGAATGTAACACCCGAGATTTTTATGAGAAATATTTTGTTTTTATGTTATATAAATCATCAAATGAATCTTTAACTACACACAACGCTAGCTTGGATTGCTTTACACGCAATCACGACCTTCCTCGATAGCTTGCGCCGTACGCAATACCGAGTTTCACTAAACAATGATAAGCTATTAAAATATTATTAAAACTAGCCGTTATGAATAGTAATAACCACTTTTTGAAATTTTTTAAATTTCATCTTTCAAAATGGACTTCATTTTTGGATTCGGATTATCGAAATTAGCCTAGGGTCAGATTTTGGTATTTTTCTGAAAACTTTCAATTTTTGATGAATAGTGAAAACACTGGGTTACTATTTAAAAACCGAATTTTTATTTAAATAATTATTTGTTTTATTTAAATGCCAAAATTGATACATAATACCTATATAATTTCAATAAAATTCATTGGATTCATTTTATAATAATTTTAGATATATAAAAGTTTTATTGAACTTTTCACCGTCTTTTACCCACCTCCTAGGAGAATTTCCAAATTGACATAAAACATAATTTTACCGCTTCTGTGAGTGGAATTTCAAAAATCCGAGATACACTGTTAATATGAAGGACTAAAATGTGGTTCAATGAGATGAATTTTTTTTGGTGAATAGTAACTGTTTAATTTTTTTTACCACGGTTAAAAGTAAATAGGGCAATTAAGTGTAAAAATGTTATTATTATTACCCTAACACATGTTCTAATTCTATTGGATAAGTGTAATTAGACAAAAAACAACCTTATAAATAAAATATGACCATTTAGGTCCAGTTGGATTAGATTAGGACATTTATTATTAATTTATTTAAAGAATGGTTAAAATAGTTAAAATCAAAGTTTAATAACTAAATAATTTTTAATATAGGGTTATACATAAGATAAATTCGACTATAAATATTCATTAGAAATATAAGAAGATTTAATACATAATGGTAATTTATTTTTAATTTTTAGACTTTAAATAATTTAATTTATTTATGACACAATGATGATGAAGTAATTATCTTATTAATTAAATATTGACATAATTAATGTTATAAATACCCAAATAAATTTAATTTGATACTTTTTATGAATTACAATAATTTTATATGTTAATATGACATGTTAGTATTTATTTAATTAACATTTTTAGAACTAATATTTCTGTTATGATTTTCAAAAAAAAATTAATTACCAAATAGTGTAAAAATTGACATAAAGTAGTTTTTAAAACAAATATTATATTATTAATTGTTATTTTTTTCCTAAAAATATAAGTTTCGGCCAAATGACTTATATAAGGTTCTATATATTAATAATAAACAACTTTGTGTTCTTTTTTCTTGTTATAGTAAGTTTATTAACCTTATAGTGTAAGAAAACAAGAAGACACGGTAAAAGTAAAATTATTTATCTTAAAGTTAAATCTAAATGATATGGTTAAAATAGAAACCTAAACTTGTGTAAATTCTATTGGATGAGATGATATCTACCCTTAACCACCTTATCTTCGAAATAAATCAATTTGGAGCTATTAAAAACCGAATATGACTTTATAACAAAATAATATTTTTCATTTTTCCAAAGGTGCCCCTCTCCTCCCTTATATAAGGGAACATCCTCGCTCTCTTCCTCACACCACTTTGAGCCTTCAATATCGTCCAACCCCTACTAAATTCACTTCTACACTTCCCTAGAAACATCCTAGAGGTCCTTGTCTTCTTCAATAACCAATTTTAGTGCCCTAAGAGGAGGTCTCAAAGAGGCGCTTCAAAGAAGAGGTAATGTCCGTTACCGATTCTTTCAACTTTATTTCTTCTTCCACTTCTTCTTCATTAGTTGTTTCATTATGAAGTAATAACATCAGTATCACTCATATACTGATATGTTATTATAAGTATGAAACCACCCTATTTCACCATCTATCTATCCTACGGAAAATGAAATCACCGCGCGTGTGTACGTACAGAATACCGTCTCCACGCCGTGGTGTAATCTATTTTCCACCACCACCTTACTTTGATGGGTATAATGGTGTAAATAATAACTATATATAATTATTGTAAATTTATATTGATTCTGGAATAGTATACATACACTCAAATACAATTCCATGGTCATGGGAATGATATCATCGCTCGTGCGTACGTACGGAATACCGTCTCCACGATGTGATGGGACTCGTTCTACATGATTTTCAATGAATAATGATTATATAAATGAATTGAATGAATAAATATGATATATATTACACTAATACCATTCTGTAAATGAGGTTTCAATAACCTAAAAAGAGTAATAATAATTTATTCAACAAATCACACATACGAACATAAAGCAATAAACACCCGAATAACAAGTAACAATGAAATATTACTAATAAGAAGATAAGAATATGACCATATATGATATCATAAAAATAATAATGATTCTGGAAGAAGTCAAGGACATTATTTAAATCATTATACAGGAGGTTCAGACACTTACGAAGCAAATCGGACCTAAGGTAATGGAGAATCTCACAATCTCACTTTTATCCGAGATTGTTTATACTTTATAATTTACTTGGGAATATTTATCATCCACATAAATGTTTCCTAAATATGTAATATTATTTTCAACCACCTACAATTTTTGAAATCCAATTTTACCTATTATTGAGTTTTTAGTAAATGATATGAAAGGAATATTTTTTCGTTTTTCATACGAGGTACTTTTTCACTTTTCAGGCCAAAGAACGAGAAGAATGTTTTTTTAACATATATGGAATGAATGGATTTTTAAAAAATTATTTCAAACAAGATTACATAAAAAGTTTTCGATTTTATTTTTAATCAACTTATTTTAGTTCAAAATTGTATGACATGTTATGAAAGGAAAATGTTTTTGAAGTAGAAAGGATATTTTCCTCAAGATTGGAGTTCAAGTGTTTTATCAAAATTATTTTCCATCTAAGATAATATAGGGTTATGTTTCTATCCCTATTATTACATTGATTTGATTATGTTGTGATGTAACTATTTTTATTAATTCCTTTATCTTATATGAATTTTTTTTTGATGTCACGATGTTTATGAATCCCATTTTTATTACATGGGTTATGCAATGATGTATGATTTATGATTTTGTGGCACACATAAGAATGGTATCATTATGAGATGGTTGAGACCTATATCTCCCTCCAATGAATTGGTTAAAGATTTATATCTCATGAGATAAACATGGCTAGAATGGCAGGTTAAACCAATTCAGTGAAATATGACTGAAACGAGGAGTGAACTCGGTTCAGAAATGGACTTTGTCCGCTAAGATAGTCTTGGCAATGAGTCTTGACTACTAAGAAATTATTCGCTATGATTATGTGTGTATGCCACAAAATATTCATGTTTTAAGTTATGATTATTGGGATTGCATTTCACTACTATGATTTATCCCAAGTTATGTAATTATAATCTCTTTTGCAGGTTAAGATTTCAAAAATGTTATGTTCTTATGAATATGATGTGATTGATATTTCTTTTGTTTACCCTTACTGAGCATTTGAGGACACCCTTTTGTATGTTTTCATTCCCCAGGACAGGAATAATGTTATTAATTAGTATATTCCAAAAGGGACTCTAGATATGATGAAATAAATGGGAGACAATGTAGATGCTTTATGAACCAGATGTTTATGTATCCCAATTTCTAAAGACACTATACCAATACAGTTCTTTCATGGTTTTGTTATATGTTGTAATAAGTGTACTTGGATTTTGAAGAAATAACCATGTATGTAAAGTATGGGTCGTTATATCCACAGTCCCAGATCTCCACTGGCTGCTCCTAATAAGAGAGGTGATATTCCAGCTGTACCACCTCCATATTCTGTACATGTGAAGGGTTAGGTATGAAATTCCACACGAGAGGTACGTGGAATACTTCATGAACATGAGCTATATTTGGTGGAAGTTTTGTCTGATAGGACACTACTCCTATGCTATCTTGTATCTTATAGTGGACTATATACCAATGGCTAAGCTTCCCTTGATTAAAAAATCACATGACTCCCATCCATTGCGATATTAGAACGGACACATTTTCACAAACAACTAACTCTTAGTTTCTTCAATGGTTGTTAGAATAGCTCTTCTACCAACTCTGAGTAGCCTTTAGTTGTTGTTGGATGGAATGAATATTTTTTTCAATATCCTTCATAAGATAATTCCCAAGTGGCATTGTCTCACCAAATTCATCCCAACAAGTATGATTTCTACATCACTACCCATATATAGATTCATAGGGTTCCATTTGAATACGTGATCTGAAGCTATTGCTGTATGGGAAATAAAATAATGGGATATGTTGATCCTATCCACCATTAAATTCCATAGACCATGTCCTCAGCATTTCCTCATGTGTGTGAATAGTTCATTCATATTATACATATTCTTGGGTGTGATATTCTATAGTAAAATTAAATTCGATAATCATAAAATGTTGAAGACTTCTGTAGAAAATATATGAGTTCATTGGATCATTATCAGAAATGGTAGAATTTGGTACTCTTAAAATCAAAACAAACTTCCATTAGAAAAATCATGTCAAGTTGGTCAAGATAGAAATTATCCTGAATAATGATGAAATGGGTAGTACAAGTGATATGATCCTCTATAGACCATATCACATTATTTTGTTTATATGTCCTTAGGATACTAGTGAAAATGTCTATAGTGGTATTTTACCACTTCAATGTTCGTATGGGTAGTGCTTTTCATACCCCTTTAGGAATTTTTCTATCTCCATACACATTTTGATATACCTATAACCTTGTAGTATCTTCAGTAATATCCCCTTACTTGTTATCCAACCAATAATGATCATGAAAGTCCCTATACATTTTCATAATTCTAGTATGTATAGATAAAGTAGAAGGATGAGATTCATCCATCATATCCTTCTTTATTTTCAGAATAGATGGAACACATAGCCTTGTATGAATTTTTAGTACATGCTCTTAATCAATATGGTACTCAAAAAACATCTCATTATTCACATCATATATCTTCTTCTATAAAAAAGGACATTATCTTTGATATTTCATGGTATTATCTTGTAATTGTTGGTGAGAAATAATCAGTTATAGGGATGATGATGTTCCTTCCATTATGATTCCCATTTCCAATTTTACAAGGTATTTGATCAAAGGATCTCATTGAATACTCATCATTTACAGCACAACAAGGTCTTTCCTACTTAATGAATAAGTAACCTTTTTTCTTTTCTAGGATGATAATTAATTGGGAAAGCATAGTCTTTAAGAAGTTTTAACCATCTCCCCCTTCACATGTTCAATTCCTTTATGGTGAAAATATACTTCGAACATTAGCGGTCTGTTGATATATCACATTTCTCCCAAAAAAGATAGAGCTTCATATATTCTGAGAAAAAAACAATGAAAACCACCTCTAGGACATGTGTAGGATCATTATGTTGATGAGGCTTTACCTATAAAGACACATAAACAATCAACATTCCATTTTTCATGAGGGCGTACAAAATCCATATTTTTGATGCATTGCTAAAAATAATAAATCCTTCTCCGATAGAGGGTATAGTTTACGCAGGTGTAGTAAATAATATCTTCTTTACTTCTTGGGAACATTATTCTCAATTATTTTTTCAGATGAACTTGGCCCCTTTTCATGTTAACATCGTTGGTACAATATAAATTCATTATTTTTTCTTCATAGAACTCCAATAACATCTTTCTAATACACGGATACTATGAATATCAGTTGTTTTTGTAGGATGAGTAAACTCCTCATGGTTAATTGAGATTCCTTCATTGGTTACAATGTGACCAAAAATGAAACATGTTGTAACCAAAATTCACATTTTCTAAACATTCCAATTATCCTATCCTTCCACGTAGTTTTCAACATAACCCATAGATGGACCTCATGCTCCCAAAAACTTTTAGAATATATCAGAACATCATCAATAAAAAAGCACAATATTATAAAGGTCTTTCTTAATTATTCTAGTCATTAAATCCATAAATAATACAGGATAATTATTTATGCTTGAGATCATAAAAAACTAATAATGCCTATATCTTGATCGGAAGTAGGACTTTGGAATATCTTATTTCTTCACCCTCAATTGATGATAACCATATTGAAGATCAATCCCTGACAATAATGGTGCACCATGAAGCTGAAAAAATAGATAATAAATACATGGGAGATGGTACTTGTTCTTCACTATGAACCCATTAGGTTATATATGATCAATTCATTTATACAGTGCTAAATACTTATTATTCACAAGGAGAACATGTTATCCCCAAGGAGACACACTTGGTCAGATAAAAACCTTATCCAAAAGATATTGGAGTTATTTCTCTAATTCCACCAGCTCTACATTAGTAACTATATATTGGGTCTTTGATATTGGTTTGGATGCAAGAATGAGTTCACTGGGGAACTATACCTCTCTTTCCGGGGGAGGTTGAAATAACTTCTTATGAAATACATCTATGTATTCATGAATTATAGGGATGTTTTCTATTCGTATACTTTCATTTCCTTCTTCATATTCACTGATCATTTGCATATATAAGGCTAAATGATGTGCTTATAGACAATGATCGGGTCTAGATATATATCCCTGGAATATAATTATAGATTTTCAATTCATGGATTCAAAGATTTCTTTAATATTACAATTGATCTTAGTATTATTATTTGAGAGCATGTGCATCCCTAGAATAGTTTAAACTTATATAATGGGTATAACATTTATATTTAAAATGAGATTGTGCTCCCCAAGAATAATACAAGTGTTTTTATATATATTTGATTCTTATATAATACATAGATGAGTCTTGATATATTACTCTTCTTATATTAGTTCAGGTGTTGATTCTATATTCTTTGAAAATATAGAAGAAATAAAAGAATCTGTAGAACTAAAATCCAAAAAAGTTATTTCTTTATTTGAGAGAACAATGAGAGTATCTTCCAACACATGATTTGGAGATTCTAATTTATACATCATTATAGAAAAATACAAACCATTATCCCTTATCCTAATATAAGGTCGATAGTGGTTGTCACGACCCGTCCTCGGGGCCCGTGCCGTGACTACCGCAAGCCTGCCTTCCATAGGCCAGGGGCTGGCGACTAGCACCAAGGCGTAAATCCCGGTAAAAAGGGAATGCATTGAATTTGTAAAGTTAACAAGCACCACAGAGAAAGCAAGAGGAAAAGGTAAACACTAAGTAAAAATAGAGTACAACTGTAAGTGTGGAAAGTAAGTGGGCCAGTATACAAACCCAAACTAAAAGTAAAGTAAAACTCGAAAGGGAAAACAGCAACTGTAAAGTAAAAGCCGCTACGCCGAGCTATCCACTGGAAATCCCACCTGAAGGGTGGATACAGATACCTCCTCTACTCCTCGGGTCCCACCGTCCACTCTGAGTACATCCCGCCCAGTGGTCCACCTCCAGGTACCGTCCTGCTCTGCAAGCCTCAACCACGATCAATTATGTCCCTCATCTGCAACCAACACAACGTAGTGCGGGCAAAGCCCATGTAGGGGTGAGTATAAGCTACTCAGTAGGGACCCCGAGACCCCGAAGGTCTCCCAAAATCCAAGAAGGAAGGATACAATCATGAAGTAACAACCGACACTGCTTAGGTATATGCCCATACATATACCTATGTCATCAATTCCAGTATACTCCAACCTCCAAGCCCAAGTACAACCCAGTCCACACAGGAAAGTATACGTATTCCACACAGGAAAGCAAAACGTAATCCACACAGGATAGCAAAACACAATCCACACAGGAAAGCAAAGAGGTTTCAGCTCACACAGGTATACTTCTTCGAAAGACAATAGAGATGATCACTGATCCATCTAAGTCGTCGGACCCACAAAAGATCGATAGGTACTAACCCCCGCAAAGGCCCACACAGGATCAGACCCACACAGGATTTGTAGGCGCTGGTTCACACAGAACTGCTAAGCGCTGACCCACACAGGATTGGTAGCACGGATCCACACAGGATCACTGAGTGATGTAGTCATCATCGTTGAATCCACTGAGGATCTCTGCACAGTCATCGTCGCAGTCATAGTAGCAGTCGCAGTCAGCTCTAGGGTTCCCGCACACAACAAGCTCGTTCGGGAGGGTCCGCTCCACGAGCCGAGAGGCTGATACATTAACTGACACATAGTCCAGAGTTGATGTATCCAAATGTTCCGTATCGCCAATAGGAACTCAACGTCGCAGACGACGCGTCAATCGGACGCCTGGTCTGAGAGTTATTGGCTTTTTTGTCCTAGGGGACCAGTTGGTTTTTAAGGAAAAACCAACACGACCATACTCCACCGGCATCCAAAACTCGGGCGGAGTATGCCAAAAGATCCGTCTCACTAAGAGGAAACCAACAAAGTCGACGACACGTCAATCGGACGTCCGTAGCTCAAGATATGAGTGTTTCCGCTCCAAGGGCCCGGTTGGTTTCGTGTACGAACCAACCCTGCCGAACTCAAAGTATTCCGAAACCTTGAGTGCGATATACCGAAACGACCGTCTCGATTCAAGGATCGCATGACAACTGACAGTGCGTCGATCGGAGGTCCGTAGCCCGAGTTATGGGAAAATGAAGCCAAACGGTCCGAAAACGGGGGTTTCGGGCCCGGACCGACCCGGCCCGAGACCCCCCGGTCGGCCCGAACCGTGTCGAACCACCCCGAGTCTGGGTCGGCCCGGCCCGGCACGACCCGGCCCGGCGGGGCGCGACCCGGCCAGGCAGACCGGCCAGGCGCCGGTCCGGCTGGGCACAGTGCGCCCAACGCGCTGTCTGGCTCGACATTTGGCCGAGCCATTTCGGCAAGGGGGGGGGGGGCGCCTGCCCCCCTGTGTAACCGTGACCCCCCCCCCCCCCCCCCCTCAATTAAGGGGGCTGTTTGAAGCCGGTCGGGGGAATTTATTTCCCCCGGCTCCTCCCTGTCCGGCCGGCCCGACCTGGCCGGCCGGTTCCAGCTCAACGGGACCAGCGGTGGCCGGTCGCCTTCCAGCTCCGACACCGGCGGCCCGGTCCGGCCGCCGGTCACCTTGCTCCGCCGCGGCCAGGAACCGGCCGCAGCCCTTGTCATCTGGCGCGGTGCGACGGTACCGTTCCCCTCCGCCGAAGCCCCGCTCCGGCCGCGGCCTCTTCAGTTTTCTTCGACGCGGCGCGACGGCGTCGCGTTCTTAAACTTCTTTCCACGGCGCGGCGCGACGGCGCCACGCATATCCTTCCGCATGAATCCGCGTGGTGCGACGGCACCACGCTCTCCCGTACCAACCACAAAGTAACCAACATGAAAAATTAAGGAGGAGGGTCGGCTGTGTTTGTGCGGTCCGACCCCCTCACGTTATTCGATAACAAATGGTTTAAATCCACGAAGATCGTCAAGTTGGTATTCATGAACAGATAAATAAATAAAACCCCTACCTCGGATTCAAGAACGGTGCACGTCAACGAGTCGTGGAAGACGAGCGTTGCAGAGGTCGGGCATCGCAGAAAACGAACGTCGATTCCGTTGTCGTCGAGGTGCGTTCGAAGAAGAAACGTCGTTGGAAGAAGACGTCGCGTTCTTCAGCGGAGATGGTCCTCGGTGAAGAACGATGTTCTTCATCGGAGTCCGAGATGTTCTTTACGTTCTTCGTCGAGGTTGAAGAAGAAGAAGACCTCACGCTTCCCAATCCTCTCAAGGTGGCAAAAACTCTAACAATAATAAAATAAGACCAAGTCTTAATTTATTAACACAACTTAACCATTTGAATTTCAAGAGTTTGAAATTAAATAACTCACCTTATTAATTATAACAAGTTGTCAAAAATTAATGAAAGTGAGTTAATGGGGAGTTAAGAAAGTGAAGGGTTAAGAGGTGTTAGGGAGTTAAGGGATTTGAAAAGGTGGGGGGGCTCGTGTGGGCCCCACCCTTTCAATTAACCACACATGGGAAGTTGGGTGTATGTGGGCCCCACCACCAACTTCTTATAGGAGAAAATAACCACCTTGATATGAAATAAAATTGATTCAACAATTTTATTTACTTTTTTAATTAATCCCCATTAATTAACTTCTTCACCCGCACAAACGCAACTACGGTAAAGGTTCCCTTAAGCGATTACTGGCGTTGCGAGTTCATCAGTGCCCTCGGAATTCGATTCCGAGCACTGGTTCAAAAGTTAGAAATTCTCGCTCGTTCATTCACTGAACGTACCCGAGCCAAACTTCAGAAATTGATTCCGGGCACACCGGGCCTCGGAATCAGGTTCCGTCAGAAACCGTATTCTTGTAAAGTTCCAAAGAAAATTAAGAAAAAATTTCCCTTGAATTTTACGGGTCTTTACATTACTCCCACCTCAGGGCTTTACGTCCCCGTAAAGATACATCATAACTAGGGAAACAAAAGTGGGTACTGAGCACGCATCTGAGCCTCCCGCTCCCAAGTGCTCTCCTGGAGGTTCCCATGCTGCCATCTAATGCGCACCAGAGGAATCGACCATCCACGTAGGACCCGCTTCTGTCGATCCTCAATCTCCACTAGGACCTCCGCAAAAGTCTCCCCATCATCAATGTCAAGCTCCCCATGGTCAATGATATGTATTGGGTCGTGCACGTATCTCCTCAACTGAGACACATGAAGACGTCGTGCACCCGGTGCAACTGAGGTGGTAGAGCCAGACGATAAGCCACCTTGCCAATCCTGTTGAGGACCTGGAAGGGTCCTATTAAGCTCATATATAACTTTCCGCCTCGGCCAAATCTCCATAAACCACATCAAGGTGAGACACACAAGAAGACGTGGTCACCATCCTCGAACTCTAGTGGCCTTCGCCTCCTGTCAGCGTATGACTTCTGCCAGCTCTGAGCTGTCCTCATCCGCTCCTGGATGACCTAGACCTTCTCTGTCGTGCCATGGACCATCTCCGGTCTCACAAGTGCTGACTCCCCAGGGTCTGTCTAGCACAAAGGAGATCTGCAAGGTCGGCCGTACAACGCCTCGTACGGTGCCATCCCGATGGTGGAGTGATAGCTGTTGTTGTACACAAACTCCACCAAGGGTAGGTGGTCCTCCCAGCTACGACCAAAGTCGAGGACGCATGCACGAAGCATGTCCTCGAGAGTCTGAATGGTCCTCTCCGTCAGACCATCCGTCTGAGGGTGAAAGGATGTGATCAGACGTACCTGCGTCCCGAATGCCTCCTGCAATCCCTTCCATAGCCGAGAAGTAAAGCGAGCATCTCAATCGGAGACGATAAAAGATGACACACTGTGAAGCCGTACAATCTCCTGAATGTAAAGTCGTCCTAAGCTCTCCACTGAGCCCTTCTCTCTGATGGGTAAGAAGTGAGCCGACTTGGTGAATCGGTCGACAATCACCCAAATGGAGTCGTGACCTCTGGAATTGCGTGGAAGTCCAGTCACGAAGTCCATAGATATGTCGTCCCACTTCCACTCTGAAACCTCTAAGGGCTATACCAAGCCTGCTGGTACCAGATGTTCTGCCTTCACCTGCTGGCTGGTGAGGCATCGAGAAACGAACTCTGCCATAGCCTTCTTCATGTCTGGCCACCAGTGATGTCGTCTGAGGTCCTGGTACATCTTCACCACTCCATGATGTACCGCCAAAGGAGAAATGTAAAACTCTCTTAGCACCTCCTCTCGTAAATAAACTGGTACCAAGGTACGTCCTCTAAAAAGGATGTCGTGCCCTGCTCCAAAGGAGAATCCATTAGGTGCCTATCCTAAGGATATCTGTGCACGCCGCGTCTCACAGTCAGCGTCCCCATGCTGTGCCTCTCTGACCCGCTGTAGTAGTGGAGAAGTGACTGCGAGATACTGAAGGAATGCTGATCCATATCTATCCATGAAGGATATCTGCAAAGAGGCTAGCTACTCTATCGCCTCCTCAAGTAGCTGAATGTCCGTCCTCCTGCTGAGGGCATCGGCTACCACGTTCCCCTTCCCAGGAGTATAGAATATCTCAAAGTCATAGTCCTGGAGGAACTCGAGCCATCTTTTCTGTCTCAGATTCAGATCCTTTTGAGAGAAGATGTATCTGAGACTCTGATGGTCAGAAAAGACTGTAAAGTGATCGCCCATCAGATAGTGTCGCCATGTCTTCAGAGCGAAGACCACTGCTGCTAACTCCAGGTCATGGGTAGCGTAGTTCTGCTCATGCGGCCTCAACTAACGTGATCCATTGGCAATCACTACCTGCTCCTGCATCAGGACACATCCGAGTCTGGTCCCTAATGCATCGCAGTAGACTACGTACCCTAATCTCTTCTCAGGCAACCTCAAGATAGTTGCACTGGTCAATCTCTGTCTCAGCTCTTGGAAGCTATGCTGACATTTGTTTGACCACACGAAGGGTTTTCCCTTCTTCGTCAAAGCTGAGAGTGGTGCCGCAACTATGGAGAAGTCTGGTACCAATCTCCCGTATTATCCAGCTAGACCCAAGAAACTCTGCACCTCCGTCACGCTCCTGGGTGGCTCCCAAGCTAGCACTGCCTCGATCTTCGCAGGATCCACTGCAACTCCCGCCTCAGAGATGACGTGTCCCAAGAAGTGGACCTCACGTATCCAGAACTGACACTTCAAGAGCTTTACATAAAGCTGGTGCTCTCGGAGTGTGTCTAGTTCAACTCGTAAGTGGTAGGCATGCTCCTCCTCAGTCATCGAGTAAATCAAAATGTCGTCGATGAAGACCACGAAAAATCAGTTGAGGTATGGCTAAAAGATCCTGTTCATGAGGGCCATGAAAACTTCTGGAGCATTGGTTACGCCGAAGGGCATAACCAAGATCTCATAGTGGTCATACAGACACCTGAAGGTCGTCTTCTACACGTCCTCGTCTCGAACTCTGAGTTGGTGATAGCCTGACCTGAGGTCTATCTTCGAGAACCATTGTGCTCCCTTGAGCTGATCAAAGAGGTCATAAATCCTCGGTAGCGGATACTTGTTCCTCACTATCACCTGGTTCAGGCGACGATAGTCAACACAAAGTCGCAAGCTCCCGTCCACCTTCATGGCGAACAAAATCGGGGAAGCCCAGGGTGAAATATTGGGTCGGATGAACCCCTTGCCCTGCAAGTCCTCCAACTATACCCGTAGCTCTCGAAGCTCAGCGGGGGCCATCCGATACGCTGGAGTCGATATCGGGGATGTCCCGGTGTACAGGTCAATATAAAACTCTACCTCTCTGCGAGGAGGTAACCCTGGAACGTCGTTGGGAAAAAACGTCCGCAAACTGATCCACCACTGTAGGAAAACAAGGACTCCGCACGTCAACTGCTCCTAGGATGAGGCTAGCCAACTGATGAGTGATGGGTTATCCTCTCCTCCACGGAAGTCCATCCTATGCTGCAAAGGCTCCCTTCTCGCCGGTGAAGGTGAACCTACTCCCGTCGGTGCGTACACATCACACCTTGCGCCTAAGACAGTAAATTTGTGCATGGACTGTAGATAACCAATCCATGCCCAAGATGACGTCGTAAGGCCTCGACGCCGCTACAAGAAGAACCCAGTCGAATCTCTCGCCTCCTAGAGTAAGCTCACACTACCGAAACTAGTGCATAATCGTCGAGTCAGCTCCTGTAGGAGTCTCTAGCCGTAAGGATCGCGCCAACGGCTCTGTCGGAATCACCGAGCTCCGAACAAGGGTAGGAGCTATGAAAGAGTGACTCACTCCTGTGTCTATAAGTACTGCATCAAGGGTGGAATAGACACAGATAGTACCTCGAATCATCTCGGGCGCGTCGTGGTCATAGGCCTCTGCTGCCTAGATCTGTGCCTGTCTCTGCCCGCCATCTCCCTGTGGTTGGGGTGGACCTCCTAGTGGTGGTGGTGGTAGAGCCTCAAAGCGTCACCCACCACCTGCTGCTCGGCCAGCTCCTATGCCTCGTCCGGCTCCTCACTGCAGACCGCCACGGTCAACCCTCTGCCTCTGCCTAGGTGTTCCCTCAACCGTCTGCTGCTCCTCGGCACGGCGGATCGGGCAGTCACGAGCCATGTGGCCCTGCCCGACGCACGAGTGGCACTGTCTGCCTCTCGAAAGACTGACTCCGTGATGTGTGCCCCGCACTGCTGAGCTAGTGTCCTGAGGTCATCTGCCTGAGAGTCTGGTCTACATGGACCCAAGAGTCATCCGTCGACTACCTGCTGTAGAAGACTCTGCTACGTGCCGCCCTGCGGTGGGTCTCGGTGCTGGTGTAGAATCAGAAGGAAGCTCTTGATCAAAAGGGCCCGCTCCAGTACTCTTGTCTGAGTCGGAATGCTGAGGGAGATCAGTGATGCCCTGATCTGGTGTCTCAATCCCTGCTCAAAGGTCCCGGCCCAGAAAAATGGGTCCCGTACCATGTTGGTCAAGTAGCATGAGAGATCAGTAAATCTCACCGAGTACTGAGCGACCGTTATGCTACCCTGCCGCAGCTGAAGAAGCTCATGAATGCGCACCGCACGGAGGGTGACTGGGACGAACTCCGAGTGGAAGAGGCTCTCAAAGTCCGTCCAAAGTAGAGATGCCTCATCGTGCACCTGGAGCATCAAGCTCCACCATCGGCCCACTGCTGCGTACAGTAGGCTCGCAGCGAGGATCACCATGAGGTCTGCTGGTGTCCTCACTAGCCTGAAAACTCGTACGACTACCTCCAGCCAGTCCTCGGCTGCCTAGGGGTCCGTCTCCCCGCGGAACCTGGGCGGTCACTGGCACTGGAACTCATGCAGTGCACTAAGGCGACATGAATCGTCAGCAGCTAGTGCTGGAAGCATCGGTGGCTCGGCGGGTAGAGCTACCGCCGGTGCCACTGCTGACAAAGGGCCCTGCACTGAGGCCTCATAGCTCGGTGGGCTGTCGTCATGCTCGACTCTCGGAACCCTAGCTGGTTGCCGTCGTGGGGCCATCCTGAAAAGGAAATAGGTGCTCCACGATCAGCACAGTATACCTGGTGAGATGATACAAAGTAATCACAAAGAAAACTTGAAACACACATGCAATCAATGTTTTCATGCATTAAGTCGGGAATTAGAAGTTAGGGTCCTGGTGTATGGATACGTCGGCCGCCACACCAACACTAGACTCCCTAGACTGATAACCACACTCAATACGCTAAACACTATTGCTTCACATAGAAAAGATCAGAGTTCGCAGTAGAACCAACCTCCCTATGATACCAATTTGTCACGACCCATCCTCGGGGCCCGTTCCGTGACTACCCCAAGCCCGCCTTCCATAGGCCAGGGGATGGCGACTAGCACCAAGGCGTAAATCCCGGTAAAAAGGGAAGGCATTGCCTTTGTAAAGTAAACAATCACCACAGAGAAAGCAAGCGGAAAAGGTAAAAACTAAGTAAAAACAGAGTACAACTGTAAGTGCGGAAAGTAAGTGGGCCAGTATACAAACCGAAACTGAAAGTAAAGTACAACTCGAAAGGG
The DNA here is from genome assembly GCA_963277665.1 of Viscum album. Taxonomy (NCBI): domain Eukaryota; kingdom Viridiplantae; phylum Streptophyta; class Magnoliopsida; order Santalales; family Viscaceae; genus Viscum; species Viscum album. Next base: position 31,375,030 of record OY728147.1, read on the forward strand.
AAAACAACAATTGTAAAGTAAAAGCCACTACGCCGAGCTGTCCACTGGAAATCCCACCTGAAGGGTGGGTACAGATAGCTCCTCTGCTCCTCGGGTCCCACCGTTCGCTCTGAGTACGTCCCGCCCTGTGGTCCACCTCCAGGTACCGTCATGCTATGCAAGCCTCAACCACGATCAACGTTGTCCGTCGTCTGCAACCAACACAACGTAGTGCGGGCAAAGCCCATGCAGGGAGGAGTATAAGCTACTCAGTAGGGACCCCGATACCCCCGAAGGTCTCCCAAAATCCACAAAGGAAAGATACAATCACGAAGTAACAACCGACACTGCATAGGTATATGCCCATACATATATCTAAGTCATCAATTCCAGTACGCTCCAACCTCCGAGCCCAAGTACAACCCAGTCCACACAGGAAAGTATACATATTCCACACAGGAAAGCAAAACGTAATCCACACAGGACAACACAACACAATCCACACAGGAAAGCAAACAGGTTTCAGCTCACATAGGTATACTTCTTCGAAAGACGATAGAGATGATCACTGATCCATCTAAGTCGTCGGACCCACAAAGGATCGATATGTACTAACCCCCGCAAAGACCCACACAGGATCGGACCCACACGGGATCTGTAGGTGCTGGTTCACACAGAACCGTTGAGCGCTGACCCACACAGGATCGGACCCACACAGGATCGGTAGCACTGATCCACACAGGATCGCTGAGTGTTGTATTCATCGTCGTCGAATCCACTGAGGATCTCTGCAGAGTCGTCGTCGCAGTCATAGTAGCAGTCGCAGCCAGCTCTAGGGTTCCCGCACACAACAAGCTCGTTCGGGAGGGTCTGCTCCACGAGCCGAGAGGCTGATACATCAACTGACACATACTCCAGAGTTGATGTATCCAAAAGTTCCGTATTTCCAACAGGAACTCAACGTCGCAGATGGCACGTCAATCAGACGCTCGGTCTGAGAGTTATTGGCTTTTTCGTCCCAGGGGCCCGGTTGGTTTTTAAGGAAAAACCAACCCGACTGTACTACACCTGCGTCCAAACCTCGGGAAGAGTATGCCAAAAGATCCATCTCACTAAGAGGAAACCAACAAAGTCGACGACACGTCAATCGGACGTCCGTAGATCAAGATATGAGCATTTCGGCTCCGAGGGCCCGGTTGGTTTCGTGTACGAACCAACCCGGCCGAACTCAAAGTATTTGGAAACCTTGAGTACAATATACCGAAATGACCGTCTCGATTCAAGGATCGCATCGCAACTGACAGTGCATCGATCGGAGGTCCGTAGCCCGAGTTATAGGCAAATGAACCCAAACGGTCCGAAAATGGGGGTTTCGGGCCAGGGCCGACCCGGCCCGAGACCCCCCGGTCGGCCCGAACCGGGTCGACCCGCCCCGGGTCCAGGTCGGCCCGGCCCGGCCTGGCAGATCGGCCAGGCGCCGGTCCGGCTGGGCACAATGCGCCCAGCGCGCTGTCTGGCTCGGCCTTTGGCCAAGCTGTTTCGGCAAGGGGGGGGGGGGTTGCCCCCCTGTGTAACCGCGCCCCCCCATCAATTAAGGGGGTCGTCTGAAGCCGGCCGGGGGAATTTATTTTCCCCGGCTCCTCCCTGGCCGGCCGGCCCGACCTGGCCGGCCGGTTCCTGCTCAACGGGACAGGCGGTGGCCGGTCCCCTTCCAGCTCCGACACCGGCGGCCCGGTCCGGCCGCCGGTCACCTTGCTCCGCCGCGGCCCAGAACCGGCCGCGACCCTTGTCGTCCGGCGCGGTGCGACGGTACCGTGCCCCTCCGCCGCGGCCCCGCTCCGGCCGCGGCGTCTTCGGTTTTCTTCGACGCGGCGCGACGGCGTCACGTTCTTAAACTTCTTTCCACGGCGCGGCGCGACGGCACCGTGCATATCCTTCCGCATGAATCTGCATGGCGTGACGACACCACGCTCTCCCGTACCAACCACAAAGGAACCAACACGAAAAATTAAAGAGGGGGGTCGGCCGTGTTTGTGCGGTCCGACCCCCTTGCATTATTCGATAACAAATGGTTTAAATCCACAAAGATCGTCAAGTTGGTATTCACGAATAGATAAATAAATAAAACCCCTACCTCGGATTCAAGAACGGTGCACGTCAACGAGTCGCGGAAGACCAGCATCGCGGAGGTCGGGCGTCGTGGAAAAAAAACGTCGATTCCGTTGTCGTCGAAGTGCGTTCGAAGAGGAAACGTCGTTGGAAGAAGACGTCGCATTCTTTAGCAGAGATGTTCCTCATTGAAGAACGATGTTCTTCGTCAGAGTCCGAGATGTTCTTCACGTTCTTCGTCGAGGTTGAAGAAGAAGAAGACTTCATGCTTCCCAATCCTCTAAAGGTGGAAAAAACTCTAACAATAATAAAATAAGACCAAGTCTTAATTTATTAACACAACCTAACCATTTGAATTTCCAGAGTTTGGAATTAAGTAACTCACCTTATTAATTTTAACAAGTTGTAAAAAATTAATGAAAGTGAGTTAATGGGGAGTTAGGAAAGTGAAGGGTTAAGAGAAGTTAGGGAGTTAAGGGATTTGAAAAGGTGGGGGGGGGGGGGGCTCGTGTGGCCCCCACCCTTTCAATTAACCACACATGGGAAGTTGGGTGGACGTGGGCCCCACCACCAACTTCCCATGGGAGAAAATAACCACCTTGATATGAAATAAAATTGATTCAACAATTTTATTTACTTTTTTAATTAAACCCTATTAAATAACTTCTTCACCCGCACAAACGCAAATAGGGTAAAGGTTCCTTTAAGCGATTACTAGCATTGCGAGTTTATCGGTTCCCTCTGAATTCGATTCCAAGCACCGGTTCAAAAGTTAGAAATTCCCGCTCATTCGTTCACTGAACGTAACCGAGCCAAACTTCAGAAATTGATTCCGGGCACACCGGGCCTCAGAATCAGGTGTCGTCAGAAACAGCTTTCTTGTAAAATTCCAAATAAAATTAAAAAAAATTCCCTTGAATTTTACAGGTCTTTACAGTGGTTCCCTTCCATTTCATTATAATTTGAATAGTGTTCGGAAAAGTTCACAAGCTACTAACTTCTATAGAATTAGATATTATGATAAGCATTCACCATCATAAATGTTTTCTTAGTGTTTGGAATTCGAGGCTTCAACTCAGTATGATAGTACTAAGACATATAGAAGTATCTTAAACACTTGTAACATTCCCCACCCCTGAGCAAGTAGTTCCCTGACTACTTCATAATTTTTTTTTCACATTGTAAGCTACACTCACTTTCCTCCTCTTCTATGATTGATGATCCCCCAATGATTTGATCCATTAATCTCTTTATTTAATCCTCGCTATGAGACCATTGTGTCTTTGTGGGCATGATTTTAACCTTCATACTAGTTCACAATATCTCCTCATATCTTTTATTCTCTTAATTGTCTAAAATCCTATATAGATGTTGTCTTAGTCCAATAAATAAAATATCATCCATTGCATTAGGATACATAAAAAAGATATAGTTTTAATGAAAATTTATTTTAATTTTCATCTCATAACTTCCTTCGTAATCATTTTCCTTCTTATTTAGTTCGAGGAATTCCTTATCCATTTTAGTTTACATTGAATGGGAAATATTTATTGAAAAAGGATCCCCTGAACTCTTCCCACTCCAAAACATAAATATCCATTTATTTCATCATGTTTTTAATTAGTGATCACCATTGATTATTTTTTCCCTCTTGGTGGTATGAATCCTATGTGAATTTTTATAGTTCTGAACAACATTTTACAAAAATGATCTTTTCAATAATGTGTATCCATTGTTCAATAATCAATGATTTAGTTGATCCATTGAAAAAGGTGTTCATCGATATATAAATGACTCAATGGAAATTTTTTACCCTCAATTTGAATCTGGTATCTCAACTTGATTCAATTAATTGTTCATAACTTGAGTTAGTTGGTTCCTTAGTCTTATGATTTTTTTTATTTTTGATTCCATCAAAGGGTCATCAGTGCATAGTCCATTGTGCTCACTATTTACATAGTTCATCTTATTTCCCTCCATTTTCATCAATAAGAAAAACATAGTGAGAAACATGTTTATTTTAATAATCTTATAATTTCTAAAGTAATTTTATGTCTTAAAACATCATTCTTAAATATGTTATTCTTTAACAACAGATATATTTTCTATAAATCCATCACAATGGTTCATAATATTATTTTGACGAAACAAAAATATCCCCCTGGAGTGTCAAACTATGTATGTTGCAAGGCCCAATATCATATACAATTTTCTTTTTTGATTCTAGGTCAATGGGATGTTTTTAGTTATTACCCCTTGATACATCTATTCTAGAGTCCCATCCACTTATTGATATCCAATCCATGATTTTTTTCTTGGAAAACTCTTATATAATATTTCACAAAAATACCAGGTTGTTTTTATATATTTTAACATGTCTCTAGGTTTCTTCCAATAGTTTTTAATTACAATTTTCCACCAATAAATAAAACTTATTTTCATACCAACTATACCATCCCACCTTTTTATTACAAAAAACATTCATTATACAGTACAAAAAAAATCTTTTAAATATTAATTTCTTAAAAAGGGTATATAAAACACGAACACATAAAACCTTATTCTAATCCAATTGATAAGATTCATAAAAGGTTCAACCAATTAATATTAACTACATATCAAAACCTAAGGACATATATAAATATAAAGGGTGATAATAAGGCCTAGTAAGGGAAAATAGGTGAAACAATTTACATGTGTTCTTGAGGAAAATCAATAAGAAAAAGTGGAATATCATTTAGAAATAAACAATATTACATGAGGAATATCATAATGAAAATAAAATTAATCAAAACATGTAAATGTGGATAAACAATTTAATTTATGAATTATTGAGAATATCATGATGGATAATCCCCAAGGATTCATAAAATTAATAATGTTATTCACCAATATATTATATAACATTTCATCCTTATGATTAATTTTTTAGCCAATGCATTAGAGAGCTATTAGGGTTCTCCCTTAATATGTCTTAAATTTAATGTGATCCACATTGATCATAATAAATCATTCCATAAATAATCCATGGAGAATAAAAGAAATGGGTTTCTTATTAAAATCATGGCATTAAAAATGTTCTTCAAAAACATTATCATTATCTAATTTTTTACCCATAGAATGTGAATGTGGGATTTATATACGTCAAAACCAGAATAAAATAAATATTTTTACATCTTTTTGAATACCCCTATAAAATTAATTTGTATGGGTATTAAAATAAACATAAAATAAATGGTAAATTCTTGAGGGGAAGAGATAAAATTTGAGATGAAAATTCAGAAGCATAACAAGTATAAAATGGGGTTTTAGAAAAGGGTAAAAACAGATGGAACATGGGTATCCCATTGAAAAAACATAATTTGATAGTAATGAATAGAATAACAATGAAATAATAGAGTGTTTCCATAATATTCATAGAAAATATAAATTTTTTTTTCTTAAAATGAAGAGAAAATAAGGATAATTATCTTACCATAAAAATTAACTCCTAAAACATGTGGATTGGGAACTAAAAAGATTTAGGATAACTTTGGAGGAATCTTCGGTTTCTAAAAATATCAATGGTTTAGGAGGATGAATTAGTAGCGAATGGAAATTCATAAATGGGTTGGTATTTACATAAAAAGAGGATAAAATGTTTATTAATTACCAAATATAGGCCTTAGAAAACAAATTTGTGCAAGATTTTAATTAAAGGTATTGGACACTTTCGAAAGATTTTTTATTATTGTAAACCACACGATTCTACTATCATTTTATATTAATTAGTTTTTCATGGAATATTAATGTTTAATTTTTTTTAAAGAAGTCATGTTCTAGTAAATGACCAAAACACTAAATTTTTATTGAAAAGAAAAGGAATTACACAAGTATGAAATAGTACATTTTTCTAACATCCCTAACATAGAGCGGGATTAACTCAAGAGGGAGAACATCACTCCAATACATATCTTGAGTAACACCTATGTTGGCAATACCATCATCAGTCTTGTTAGCTTCACAATACGTATGGGTGGCGATGGAATTGATCTCTGAAAGAAATTCAAGGCAATCAATCCACCGTGAGGTGAGAGTCCCAGCCAATTGAATTGAACCATTCTAAATGGCCTGAATAATAGTAGTAGAGTCACTCTATATCCATATATTTCTCCAATTATGAAGTCTGGAAAAAAATTTGCTTGAATAAGAATCATCATCTCAGCTTCCAGTGATGAAGCAGTACCACAAGAGCCATAGAAGCATCCAAGAGTCTGGTCGAGGTGATTTCTGAAGATGGCCCCACAACCTGTTGGGACAGGGATGCCTTTAGAGGCACCGTCCAGGTTGACTTTAATCCAGCATGGAGGAAGGGGTCACCAAAATACTTCAAGGGTATGCTTCAAATGGGGGTATTTCCCATCCACCCCAATGCGTCTGAGAATTCCAAAGTCATGAACAAATTTGTTTCAATGATCTTTTTGAATTGAAGTGGCCTCACGAATGGCCATGAGGATTATGGTTTTCCATTCATTAATCTTGAATGATCTATTATAAAAAATACAAGAATTTCTACCTTAACAGATTACATGCAGAAGTTCCGAAACCGCTGTGGTGAAAAGATTTTTGATTTACTGTGAATCAGAAACTTCCAAACAACGTTGAGTCTACACGATAATGGAACTAAAAAGAAACCATCTACTCTCAAAGATGTCAAAGATATAATTCCAAAGAGTGGTTACCATGTCAAAATAAAGAAAGAGGTGGTTCACATCCTCTCTATGTTGATTACACATGCGGAATTTGGAGCAAAGAGTAATCCCAAATAATTGAAGGCAAGTATACATAGGGATTATATTATGATAAATCCGCCAAACTACTGTAAATATCGAGGGTTTTAACCAGACATTGTTGAAGCTTTTTAACCAGGAAAAACTATTATCCACATTGTTGAACAAGTGATTATAAAAACTTTTAGAATTTAGGATTCCATTATGCACTGGTTCTCAAATAATATAATCATTCATTTTAGTGAAAGGATAGTTGTCAACAATCTGGTTGACATTCTCAAGAAGGCAATAATTCTGAATTTTCAAAACATTTTTAATAGTATCATTAATGTGTGGAGGGGGCTGGTTATTGCCAACCAAAGAGATCAAGGTTGAACCTGTCTAGTTATCAAACCAAAAATTAAGATCTGTGTTCCGATTTACCATCCATCTAGAGTTGTTCATAATTGACGTGAAAGTGTTTTTAATGGAAGGCCATATAAAGGATGTAATAAAGTGTGCATGACTATTTTTAAGCTTATGAACAAAGCGGGCCTTGAGAAACTCTGTAGAGGGAGAGTTGTTTTGAATGAGGTTCCATGTGATTTTAGCTTGAAGAGATTCATTAAAATAGGAAAGATTTTTAATTCCAATACCACCTTTATCAATAGGTTTACAACAATTATCCCAAGTAACTATAACCAATTTTCTCTCCAAGGTACTCCCCGTCCAAACAAAGTTCTTAATAGACACATTGATATGCTTGATAAGACTCTTTGGCCATTTATAAATCATCATAGAGTAAATGATTTTGGAGACAATGGTGGATTTAACAAGGCAAATTCTCCTAGCCATCGAAATGTTTTTACCTTTCCAAGAGGAAAGAAGATGAAGAGTTTGCTCCATGATGGGGTAGATGTAATTAGTCTTTGTTCTACCCCAAAAAATGGGGACACCAAGGTAATAAAAAGGAAATGTTCCTTCCTTAACCCCTAAAATATTGGTGGTGTTAGTTTTCCTTCCCAGAGAATTTTTTTTATTAAAGTAGATGTAAGATTTCCTCTAGTTAATGTGTTGACCAGATACTTCTTGATAATGGAGAAGAATGGATTTTAGTTGTTTAATGTTCCTTTTCTCCCCTTGGATAAACAGAATTATGTCATCAGAATAAAAGAGATGTGAGGGGGAATTTAAATTTCCAGAAGCAGAGATGGGTTTGATGGTACCTTGCTCAATAGACTGAGTGATCAGCCTACTAAGATAATCTTCATCAATTGAGAAAAGGGTCACTGAGAGAGGGTCGCCTTGTATCACTCCCTTAGAGTAGCTTAAGTAACCTCTAGGTGAACCAATAATGAGGATAAAAATATATGCTGAGTTGAAAATAGTTTTTACCCTATTTATGAAAGTGTCATTGAATCCAAACTGAGCTAGGACATTATACATAAAATTCCAATCAATCATATCAAAGGCTTTAGTAGTGTCAAGTTTTATGGCAACATTCCCACCTCTATTCTTCATGTTTAAGAGATTAGTGGTTTCAGAGGCATGACAGGTACATTTATGAATAGATCTACCTTTTATGAAGCCAAACTGGTTCCAAGAAATAATTCTATTACTAATAGAGTCCATTCGGTTGGCAATTAATTTGTTAATAACCTTGAAGAGGGAATTTATAAGAGCAATTGGTCTGAAGAGAGGTATTTCATCATCATTCTCAGTTTTAGGGATGAGGACTAAGAATTGATAATTGAGCCCATGAGGGATGACGCCTCTAGCAAAGAAATATTTAACCAGCCGACAAACGTCGTCTTGTAGAACATCCCATTGTTTTTGATAGAATCCATTATTAAAAACATCTGGACCAGGGGCACCATCCGAGTGAAGGATGTAGATAGTATCTTTGATTTCTTGATCTAAAGGGATGTTATTAAGCAATGTTTTATCCTCAAGCGTAACATGATTTGGAATGATTTTGGGTAAAATATCTTTATTAATACTAGTACCATTGAATATATTGTAAAAGTAAGAGACAATGTGATTAGTGATACTTTCTTCCGAATCAAGAATTTGGTCCCCTACTCGAAGATAGGCCAAAGGCCTATAATCCATTCTTATACTATGAAGAGCATTTTAGAACTCAATAATCTTATCCTCATCATTAAGCTATTTGGATTTGAAAATTTGCTTTCTAAGGTCATCCTTAAAGTTGAGAAAGGTGATAAGTTTAGAGGCAATTTTAATTTCATGTTTAGTGTCTTGAGTAAAATTAGAAGAGGAGTTATTATTTTTCAAATTATTAAGATATTTTTCCAAGAGGGTGATATTATTGTCAATTTCATTAGATTTGGATTTACACAAGAATTTGAGAATATTCTTAAGAATTTTCAGTTTCACTGGGAAGGAAAACAGATCCTTTTGACCATGCATATTATCCCAAGAGTTTTTAATGATGTTCCTGCGGTCAAGATCAGAAGACAAAATGTTATTAAATCTAAAGGGAACTATGTTTCTAGAAGGTTTGGGAAAAAAAGAAACCAAAATGGGGTGATGATCAGAGGCAATCCTTGTTAAATTAATACTAGTAATGTTGTCCAATTTATCCAAGGCATGGATGATAGAGAACACTCTATCAAGCTTACTGGCCACAATTATATTATAATTTTGTCTAAACCAGGTAAATTTTGCGCCCATTAGATTTATCTGTGTCAAGTAGTTCATTTCAATGAATCCTTTATATTCCCTAGAGGAAATAGAGTCATGTGCATGACCTATTTTTTTACTATGGTCTAAGATAGCATTAAAGTCTCCATCAATGAACCAAGGTTGCAGGATAGAGTTACCTAGTTGTGTGAGGTCATTCCAAAGTTCTCTCCTGTCTTGGTATCTATTACAAGAATAAACAAAAGTAGTAAAGACTGTAACATTGTCAAAAATATAATCATAAGTGATGGATTGATTTGAGCAGTTGTAAATTCTAACATTCTATAAGGAGGGGTGAGAAAAAATCCAAAAGGATTCAGTAGAAGTCCCATTAGTGAATGCCCCTAGGAAAGTGTATCTAAGCAGAATCTGAAGGATTCTGGAAGCAAAGTTAACTTTGGGTTCCGCAATTGCAAATAGTTTAGGGGAGTGAGAAAAGATAAAACTTTTTAAAACATTAATGGTGTCTAGGTTAGAAATACCTTGACAATACCAGTACAATATATTCATTTATACCTCTTTCTGGTGGGTTTGTACCCTTTTTTCTGTGAGCCCGATGCCCTTGACCTGGTTTCCATTCCAGGGGTAGACTCTATTGGAACCGTACCCTGTTTGGCCTGTGCTGAAAAATGGTGAACCACCAGGTTAGTAGTACCTGCAAAACATGGTATAATTGAATGAGGCTCACCTTGGAGATCCGAGGAAGCCTGTTTTGAGTCTGGAGAAGAAGTGTCACTGAGTTGGGTGGAGGCGTCCTGCAGTGCAGCCGCTTGGGGGGCCAATGCAGCAGGGCTGTTATTTAATGTTTACTCAAAATAACATATTTAAAGACAATGATTATACTTTAGATTATATAAAGTAAATTATTTATTTTGGAAATTGATTTAAATAAAATAAAATACTTGATATTTAATAAATTACATATTTTATGTTGTAGATTGATTTTAGTTTGTTATTAAATAATTATGAAATAATTATAATATCATTTAACATACTCAAAAAATCATACATTATTTTTCGTATTCATGTAAACAAATTATTTTATAAAATTATCATAAACTCACCCCAAAGTAATTTTAAAGTGATCATTTAAAAAATGGTATTAATTTTATCAAAATAATTCTCTAAATATGATATGTCTAACATTTATATATAAAAATAATTATTTATTAAAAATAATTATGGATTGAAAATTAAAAGTAAAAATTATACTTGTAAAAAAAACTATTTTATCATTCATATTTAAATAAGAGTTTTTATATCATTCTATTTCATTAAAAAAGTTTTCTTCATAATAAATTTTTTATTATATATATTTATATCTTTTTCTATAAAGTATGATTTTTGTTTGAAAAATAAATTTATCAAATTGCATATTAATTTTATTAGGAAAACATATTCTCAAAAATAAATTGATGGAATAAGAATTTTCTTTTAAACAAAGGAATTAAACACTAAGGTCAAGACATGTAACCACTTATTACAACAATTTATGCCCTAAGAGTAAGCTCGGCGATGGTGGTATTTTCATGGGGTTCCTCTACTAACATCAACCTATTGGTAATATCAACTAACTCGAACTTATCTAGTTGATGATTTCATTCAAGCTTCAATTTTTGAAGCATGGTGTGGGCTTGGACAATGGTGAACCAAAGTGATAATACCTCTCTCCCATGTTTTGACATATAGTCTTCATATATCTGGACTATATTGGTTGAGGACATTGACTATTTGTTTGGACCATTTATTTTTTGTCCAATTTCTATTATAAATGCTAGTTATAACATTAAAATTATTTTCAAGCCCATAGATCCTTATGGTCATATTGAATAATGGTAATAATTCACCAATGGTAATATAATGTTTAAAACCATATGGTCACATTTACCTTTATATTTAAAAAATTATTAACGATTTACGGTTTTTTTGTTTATAAAATAATATAACACCTATTTTTAGGAAATAATTATTATTCAAAAAGTTTGAGTCATCACACTATGAGTCCCCTGAGCCGCACCACTATTCTTATATGGGTGAACTTTCCCTGAAACACCACATCCACTTTCTATACTACAATTAATAATAGACTTAGAAATTCTAGACCGATTCAATGTGAAATATACCCTTCCCATACATGGACTGATCATAGCTTCTCCATTATTACCCATCTGTAATGGGTTCTTGTAGAACCTATTTTGGTGTCCCATCCTGTTATCTTCTCCTCACTCTACTGGTTGTCACATTCACTATATAAAAACATCACCCGAACTACCACACAGGTGACACATCACCCGAGTAAGGTCATGTTTAACATATCCATCCCCCAATCCAATTTTTTAAAGACCCGGAAATTTCAAGGAAAATATTTTCTTAAATAATTTGGAATTTTACGAGTTTGTGGCTTCTGACAGCACTTGTGACGCCCCAGGTTTTATGAACTGGCCCAAGTTAGCAATGTTATGCTTTTAATGATGTCTCTTGTTTTATTTGTTGTGTTTTGTGCGCTAATAAGGAATTTGAAACAAAATAAAACATGGAGAATAATGTAAACTGATATATATTAAAATATTACATTGAAACAAGACCCAACTAATTGAAAATACCATGCACAAGACCTAACACAGCCACAAAAAGACTACTGAGAATCACAACGTGAGTAATCAGATAGTCATCATCTTCAGAATCTATCAGCAGGAAAAATATAACTGCCAGGGCCACAACACACATGGTAAACACAAAAGGTATGAGGAGAACCATCCTTCCTAGCTCAAGTGTTCTGATTTTAAGAAACACCCTACACCCAAGCTTTTATAATGATCCTGTGAATTATGACCGTTGGAAAATATAGCTGTTGGGTTTTCAAAACAACCTTTGGGTTTTCGTTGATAAAGTTTATCTTTATATTAAAACTTGTTTTAATGATCTTATAATTTCATAATATTATAATACGTCTAAAGTATGTTTCACAAAAGAATCATAGTTTTAAAATTTAAAAGAGTATTCTTGGAAAGAAATAATTTTGTTTTCACAAAATCCGGATGGATACTTATATATTGAAAACATAGTATTCTTTTTATAAAAGATATGTTTAAAGGGTATCTATAATAATAATATCTTTTGATCTCTAAAATTATGAATTGGGGAATTTTTTTTAAAGATCCTAATAATTATAATGGTTTTTTATGTAAAATAATAAAGGTATATCTTTTAAAAAATTTATATATGAACTGGTAAAGGGATTTAAATTTTAAGTTAAAACTATTTGTTTTTATTGTATATTTACTCATTGTTGTACAAATAATTATATTACACACTATTTGGAACTAAGTATACTTAAAATAGTTATTTTGAAAGTCTAAATAAACTTTTATTAAAAATTATGTTGATATGAAATATTTTACATAAGCTAGTAAAGGGATTTAGATTTTTAAGTTAAAACTATTTGTTTTTATTGTATTACCTCTCTTTAGTATAAATATTTATAGTACACATTATTTTGAAATAAGTATACTGGTAATTTTATAAATTTAAAATATGTTTTTAATAAAAATTTATGCTGGGGCCCGGCCAAGCCGAGGGAATCCGTTAAGGGACAAGCCCTCTAGGCCGAGACCAGGCCCCAAGGGACCAGAGGTGTGCAACTAGGTCCTGAGGCCCGGTTCGAGCATGGGTTCGTCCAGTCACATGCTGGCCCGTGTGTAAGGCCGACGGTGCGCGTTGCGTAGGGTTGGGCCAAAGCCGCATGGGGTTCATGTGTAAGACCCCATGTGTGTGCGTTCGTGTTATCGAACCGAATCCGACACGCTTTGATTTATAAAAATCTCCACAACCGCGTTCCGTTTCGATGTGGGACGTACTCTGTGCGATCGGGACCATCTGATCGACTCCTGTGTCGATCTCAACCGTTCGTCCCTTTTAGCTGCGCGATCACCCCGCCCACTCCCGTGGCCGTTCGATCTTCCCCGAGATCTAATCCCTGCCGTCCTTTCCTTTACCATGTCTACCCCCGTCGTCTTCTTCCTTGCAGCAGCACCCGACCAGTAGGCCTATGCAAGGACGCCTTGACCTCTCCCCCGCACTGCTCCCCTTGATATCCGAACACCCCCCTCCTAGGGATCTGTTGCTTCGTCTTCCCCACACCGGTCTAGCCTCTTGGGTCGAGCCACCTTTGGATACCGAGGCCTATATAAACACCTCTATCCTCATGAAACCGCGGCGGTTCATCCTCCTTCCCTCCCACGAACTCCCAGCAAGATCAGCGACGTACCCTGGTCCGAGTTCTGTCCTCAAGTAATGTAAGGGTCCTTGCATGCTTGCTTTCTTTTAAAAGAACCACTGTTTTATACACTCGGCATATATATAGTGTATTTTTTTATTTATATACTTAATATAAAACCTTTGGTTTGTATTTCCTTCAAGGAGTTTGGCCTTCGTGTTTCAAGTGGGGTGCATATGTAAGGGTGCATATATACCTTCTTTCCATTTTGAGAAACCTGTATATACTGCTTATATGTATATGTAAAAATCCATTGGTCTATATATTGTGTATATATGGTTTCATATATATGTAAACGGTATATACAGTTTATATATGCACGTTTACAAATCCATCGGGTTGTATATTGTTTTTACAAACGGTATATATAGTTTTATGTTACGGTTTTCTAAAAATCTCAAACTTCTATTTAATGTATATGGTATGTATATATATAGTTTCATGAATGTTTTCTCATAACCTAACCCAGCCTATTTTGGGTATCAATCATTAAATAAAATTTATATATATATATTTGCGAACAATGTTCTTTTAGTTTAAGTGAAGTTATGTTTGTAAAACCAAAATTTTATACATATGGTTACGTTTATGACAAACCTTATATGGATTTAGTTTTCAACCATGTAAGCAATTTATGGTTGGAAACCTTCAGTTACCTAAGGGATTTAATAGACTTTGTTTTTGAATTGTGTAAAACCCCTATATACACTTCGGGTATATATGGGTACGTGTATATGTATTTATATGAATAATTTCCAAACCCCATTATATTCTTTTATAAATAATAGGACTTAATTTATTCTTTGATGCAGGTAAGATTTTATTAAGATATGATTTGTGTGATTCTTAAACCAACATGTTTTTAAAATACACACAAATGGACATGTTTTATTAAATAGGTTTATCTAACATTGCCCTGACGAGTTTTATGATAAAATATGTATTTTGGTTCAAGGGCATGTTTATCACCATAACTGATTTCAGTTGTTTTCCATAAGCATTCCTTTTTCCATGGATTTATAATGACAAATATTCATCATTTAGTATATCATTATTTTATATGATTTAGTGAAATGGATGTTTTACTAAGCCATGTAAGCCTTTGATTAGTTATTGACACATGTTGAAAAGTTAACTATCATACATTCTATTAGCAGAATTTGTGGTGGTTCATTATTTATTATTGTACATAATGCATGCTTATGACATATCACTAAATGAGCTATGAAATTAGATTACCCAAAGTGGTATGGGACACCTTGGGTAAAGTGAAAATGAATGAGATATTAAAGGTGGTATGGGACATCTTGAATATACAAACGGTTTAAGTAAAGCATGAACGATGTGGCTCACATGATAATAAAGACAAATTTAAGGGTGCACCCTGATAGCCCTCCAATGCATTGGGTAAATACTTAATCTCTAGAGATGACCACTTAGACAGATACCTTGGTGAATAACCTTAGTAATTTTTAATGACACCTTGGGTATGGACCTTGGTGAAACGAAATGATTGTCAATATTTAATGTTGATGCCACATAATTCAAGTTATGTAACAAGTTATTTCCAAGATAATGTTCATTCACGACTGATGCCTTCAAGTTTTCATAAAGTTCTTATTTCACTGGTATAATCTTGGAGCATGATTGGTGTTATCACTTTATAGAATAGTAACCAACATTTGAAAATTTAGTTATTTCCTTTATGCGCAAATCTGATCATACATTACTCTTAACTGTTTAATTTATGCTTAAGTAAATCACATGTAGTACTTGTTCATGATAACCATTATTACTCCTTCGAGAATTGACATAATTGTTTCATGTTCTTCTTGAAAACCTTGATTGAGCATTGTTATGTTATGTGTTACAATCTTCCTTTAGTGAATGTTCAAATTCATTTAAAAGAATGTTTTCAAATGTTACATTGTTTTCATTTCTTTTTAAAAACCACATTACTGAGTATTACAATGCTCTCCCTATGTTTTGATTTAAAATTTTCAGGTATCATCTTTTAAAAGATGAATTGTTTAAGAAGTTGCTGGTTTCCCAGAACCCGAACCGCACATGATCCTCTGTATGGGACATGATGTGTTGTTAACAAAGTGTGTTTTATTTTAAGATAACACATAATGTTCAGAAGGCACTGACTCCAGGGTTTCTAGGGTTGGGGTCTCAATAGTTGGTATTAGAGGTTCAGTTTGGATAACTATGGAAAGCCAGAAACTGAAACAAAAATATATATATGTATATGTACTTCAATTTATTAAAAATTTGATTTTCATAAATTTCAAATGGAAAACGACGGCACAAATCTCTTATCTCTCCCCACAGAGGCCCTAGAGACCATTATGTCTTTAGCTAGCCGTGAGGATTTTTTAAAATATTCCCATATCTACATGACATGCAAACACCTTTACGACGTATCCAATTCACCAAAGGTGCTTCAGTTACACCAAGGGGTAGGAATAAATTACCTCCTTATGATGATAACCCAGTTTCCCTCCTATGTACGTCGGGGAAGGTACTATGAGCGACTTTTCCAAATTTTCACGGCAGGTGAGAGCTTTGGCACTATGATTGATAACCCTTTTCAAGAAGCTGCTGCTAACGGAGACCTCCGAGCAGGCTACCATTGTCAGATTTTAAACTACAGATTCTGGGGTTAGTTATTGAACTTCGGAAGGTTAGAAGATGAGTCCACCCAACTGTCCTGCAGACAACAAGTGTATGAGGATGTCTCTCAACTTCATACCCCTCGTGCTATACTCATAAGTCGTTATAGGTGACCCCATGAGTTTTTTCCTGAATGCTCAGCCTGTGTTTGGTTTGAGGAGTTAAGGAATTTTGATTCTCTGTGTGGAGTTCGTTTAGTTAGTGGATAAGGGAAACTCAAGAACAAATAATAATAAATGTATGTTTATTGAAATGTTGTCTTTCCCCTTCCTTGTCTTTACTTTGTTTTTGTCATTGAATGATTTTCAAGTTATTGAAATCCTGCCTTAAAACTTTCATATGGAAGGAAAAACCCACCTGTTATCTCTTCGCACTGAGATTCTGGAAATCATTGCAATCAAAACGTGTGAGGACGATTATAACCCTTTGCAAATTTGCGAAAAATGTGCAAGCAGTGGTTTGAGGTAACAAATGGTCCAGAGATTCTCCGCACCTGCCAGGGGAATGCCTCCATCTTTTACCGCATTGGCTCTACACAGCTAGCCTAACATGAATGATGAGGAAGTTACCATGAAGGGATCTTCTAGTGTTTCACCCTAGGCCGGAACTACACGGCCAGAGTGGAATTTTAGGAGGCTGCGTTGGAGGGAAATCTTTATGCTGCTTATATGATCCAACTTCTCAGCTTTAGCCTGTTTGACCGTATCTATGGCTTCAATGTCCTCGACCGAGACATAATTCGGAGAGTCCTTCATACATTGGTATGCAACAGCATTTCAGAACTTTGTTCTGTTTGAGCTTCCCACTGGAATCCTGAAGGACCGGAACAAAAGTTCAACCCCTCCTGTCCTAGGTGTATCAGGATTAGGGAACTTGAAGAGGTGAGCATCGCTGCAGAGATTCCTCTAAATGCACTTGTTGACCCTATACATTGGTGGAGGTGGTAAGAACATTGCAGAAACTTGTAGTGTTGTGAAATAATTTGTGAGGATTCAATTTTCAAAAGGGGGGGATAATGTGACGCCCCAGTGTTTATGAAGTGGCCCAAGTGAGCAATGATAGGATTTTAATGATGTCTCTTGTTTTATTTGTTGTGTTTTGTGTTCTAATAAGGAATTTTAAATGAAATAAAACATGGAGAATAAGGTAAACTGATATATATTAAAATATTACATTTCAACAAGACCCAACTAATTGAAAATACCATGCACAAGACCTAACACAACCACAACGAGACTACTAAGAATCACAACGCGAGTAATCGGATAGTCATCATCTTCAGAGTCCATCAGCGTGAAAAATATAACAGCCAGGGCCACGACACACATGCTCAACACCAAAGGTATGAGGAGAACCATCCTTCCAAGCTCAAGTGTTCTACTTTTAAGAAAAACCCTACACCCCTGCTTTTATAATGATCCTGTGAATTATGACCGTTGGAAAATATAGCCGTTGGGTTTTCAAAACAACCTTTGGGTTTCCATTGATAATGTTTATCATTATATTAAAACTTCTTTTTAATGCTCTTATAATTTTATAATATTATAATATGTCTAAAGTATGTTTCACAAAAGAATCATAGTTTTAAAATTTAAAAGAGTATTCTTGGAAATAAATCCTTTTGTTTTCACAAAATCCCAATGGATACTTATATATTGAAAATATAGTATTCTTTTTATAAAATATATTTTTAAAGGGTATCTATAATAATAATATATTTTGATCTCTAAAGTTATGAATTGGGGAAAAACTTTTTTTAAAGATCCTAATAATTATAACGGTTTTTTATGTAAAATAAGAAAGGTATATCTTTTAAAAGATTTATATATGAACTGGTAAAGGGATTTAAATTTTAAGTTAAAACTATATGTTTTTATTGTATATTTACTCATTGTTGTACAAATAATTATATTATACACTATTTTGAACTAAGTATACTTAAACTAGTTATTTCAAAAGTCTAAATAAATTTTTATTAAAAATTATGTTGATATGAAATATTTTACATAATCTAGTAAAGGGATTTCAATTTTTTTAGTTAAAAATATTGGTTTTTATTTTATTAACTCTCTTTAGTATAAATATTTATAGTACACATTATTTTGAAATAAGTATACTGGTTATTTTATAAATTTAAAATAAGTTTTTAATAATAATTTATGCTAGGGCCTGGCCAAGCCGAGGGCATCCCTTAAGGGACACGCCCTCTAGGCCGAGACCAGGCCTTAAGGGACCAGAGGTGTCCAACCAGGTCCTGAGGCCCGGTTCGAGCATGGGTTCATCCAGTCACACACGGGCCCATGTGAAGGGCCCGTGGTACGCGTTGTGTAGGGGTGGACCAAAGCTGCATGGGGTCCATGTGTAAGACCCCAGTGTGTGTGTGTTTGTGTTATCGAACCGAAGCCGGCACGATTTGATTTATAAACCTCTTCCCAACCACGTTCTGTTTCAATGTGGGATGTGCTCCGTGCAATCGGGACCGTCTGATTGACTCCCGTGTCGATCTCAACCCTCCGTCCCTTTTAGCCGCACGATCGCCCCACCCACTCCCATGGTCATTCAATCTTCCCCGAGATCTAATCTCGACCGTCCATTCCTTTACCGCGTCGACCCTTGTCATCTTCTTCCTCACAGCAGCACCCGACCAGTAGGCATGCGCATGGACGCCTCAGCCCCTCCCCCGCACTGATCCCCTTGACTTCCGAACACCCCCCTCCTAGGGCTCTGTTCCTTCGTCTTCCCCATGTCAGTCTAACCTTTTGGTTCGAGTCACCTTTGGATACTGAGGCCTATATAAACGCCTCTGACCTCATGAAACCGCGGCGGTTCCTCCTCCTTCACTCCCATGAACTCCCAGCAAGATCAGCGACGTACCGTGGTCCGAGTTCTCTCCTCAAGCAACGTAAGGGTCCATGCATGCTTTCTTTCTTTTGAAAGAACCTTCGTTTTATACTCTCAGTATATATACAGATTTTTTTATATTTATATACTTAATATAAAACCTTCGGTTTGTATTGTCTTCAAGGAGTTTGGCCTTCGTGTTTCAAGTGGGGTGCATATGTAAGGGTGCATATATACCTTGTTTCCATTTCGAAAAACCTGTATATACTGCTTATATGTATATGTACCAATCAATTGGATTATATATTGTGTATATACAATTTCATATATATGTAAACGGTATATACAGTTTATATATGCACGTTTACAATTCCCTCGGGTTGTATATTGTTTTTACAAACGGTATATATAGTTTTATTTTATGGTTTTCTAAAAATCTCAAACTTGTATTTAATGTATATGGTATGTATATATATAGTTTCATGAATGTTTTCTCATAACCTCACCCGGCCTATTTTGGGTATCAATCTTTAAATAAAATTTATATATATATATATTTGAAAACTATGTTCTTTTAGTTTAAGTGAAGTTATGTTTGTAAAACCAAAATTTTATACATATGGTTACTTTTATGAAAAACCATATCTGGATTTAGATTTCAACCATGTAAGCAATTTATGGTTGGAAACTTCAGTTACCTAAGGGATTTAATAGACTTTGTTTTTTAATTGTGTAAAACCCCTATATACACTTCGGGTATATATGGGTACGTGTATATGTATTTATATGAATAACATCCAAACCACATTATATTCTTTTATAAATAACAGGACATAATTTATTCTTTGATGTAGGTAAGATTTTATTAAGATATTATTTGTGTGATTAATAAACCAACATGTTTTTAAAATACACAAAAATGGACATGTTTTTTTAAAGAGGTTTATCTAACATTTCCCTGATGAGTTTTATGATAAAATATGTATTTTGGTTCAAGGGCCTGTTTATCACCATAACTGATTTCAAGTGTTTCCCTTAAGCATTCATTTTTCCATGGATTTATAATGACAAAGATTCATCATTTAGTATATCAATATTTTATATGCTTTAGTGAAAGGGATGTTTTATGAAGCCATGTATGCCTTTGATTGGTTATTGACACATGTTGAAAAGTTAACTATCATACATTGTATTAGGAAAATTTGTGGTGGTTAATTATTTATTATTGTAAATTATGCATACTTATGACATATCACTAAATGAGCTAAGAAATTATATTACCCAAAGTGGTATGGGATACCTTGGGTAAAATGAAAATGAATGAGATATTAAAGGTGGTATGGGACATCTTGAATATACAAATGGTTTAAGTGAAGCATGAACGATGTGGCTCACATGATAATAAAGAAAAATTTAAGGGTGCGCCCTGATAGCGCTCCAATGAATTGGGTAAAGACTTAATCTCTAGAGGTGACCATTTAGACTGATACCTTGGTGAATAACCTTGGTAATTTTTAATGACAACTTGGGGATGGACCATGGTGAAACGAAATGATTGTCAATATTGAATGTTGATGCCACATAATTCAAGTTATGTAATAGGTTATTTCCAAGATAAAGTTCTTTCACGAATGATGCCTTTAAGTTTTCATAAAGTTATTATTTCACTGGTATAAGCTTGGAGCATGATTGGTGTTACCACTTTAGAGAATAGTAACCAGCATTTGAAAATTTAGTTATTTCCTTTATGCACAACTCTGATCATACATTACTCTTAACTGTTTAATTTATGCTTAAGTAAATCACATGTAGTACTTGTTCATGATAACCATTATTACTCCTTCGAGAATTGACATAATTGATTCATGTTCTTCTTGAAAACCTTGATTGAGCATTGTTATGTTATGTGTTACAATATTCCTTTAGTGAATGTTCAAATTCTTTTAAAAGAATGTTTTCAAATGCTACACTGTTTTCATTTCTTTTTAAAACCCCCCTTACTAAGTATTTCAATGATCTCCCTATGTTTTGATTTAATATTTTCAGGTATCAGCTTTTAAAAGATGAATTGTTTCAGAAGTTTCCAGTTTCCCAGAACCCGAACCGCACACGATCTTTTTTATGGGACATGATGTGTTGTTAACAAAGTGTGTTTTATTTTAAGATAACACATCATGTTCAGAAGGAACTGACTCTTGGGTTTCTGGGGTCGGGGTCTCTACAACACTTGATTCTGAGGCTCGGTGTACCCGAAATCAATTTCAAAAGTTTTGTTTGGGTACGTTCAGAAAACGTACGTGCAGGTTTTTCTATCTTTTGAACCGGTTCTCGGAATTGAAATCAGAGGACACCAATAAACTCGCAGCGCCGATATTCGCTTAAGGGGACCTTTATCGCAGTTGCGTTTTATGTGGTTTGAAGGTTAATTTTGGGGGTTTAATCTTATATTAAATAAAATTTTGTGGTACAGAATTTTATTTTGAGAGTTGGTTATTTCCTCCCATGGGGAAGTTATTGGTGGGGCCCACACCCACATAAATTTCCATGTGTGGATATTTGAGAGGTGGGGCCCACATGAGCCCCAACCTTTGGTCTCCCCATAACTCTTTTCAACTCCCTTAAACCGTCCTTGTTTAATTCTTGGCAACTCCCCCTCAATTAAATTGGGTGGAACCTCTCCACATTCCCCCTCTCACTCCATTTATTTTTCTCCAACCCCTTCCAATTAGTTGAACATCTCTTCAATTAATTAATTAATGATTTTGAATTAATATTAAATGGCATGGAAAGTTTGTTAGAATAGGGGAAATGATCATTTTAATATTTGGATGGGAAAATATTGTGTGGGGAATCCGTTGAGAATTAAAAGAGAGCTTTAACCTTCCACGAATAATGATGTCTTCTTCGACGAAGAACGCCAGTTCCATGAAGAATGAGGACGCGCCTTCCTTTCTCTTTTCAGTGACAAGTGAGGAGATGCCGCTTCCTCCTCGGATGCACCCCGATGCCGTCTACAAATCCCCTTTCCATGACTCCTCTCTTGAAACCGAGGTAGGGGGGATTATGTTCAATTTTAATTTATTAAAATTGTTCTTGTTCTTTGTTGAGAAACATGGTTTGACATTGGCCTTATGATACCACCTAAAGCGGAGGGCACAAGCCGAACAAACACAGCTCGATGACCCTCCAATGTTTCTTGAATAATTTGGTGGTGATGATCGAACGAAGACAGTGGTGAACGAAGGTGCTGGACACATGAGGAGTAACCACGGCCTGCAACCGTGGGCCGCTCGGCCGAAGGAGAACCAGACGGCTAAATCCGTCCAGGCCGAAGGAAGACCGCTGTGAAATAAGGGGTGTCGCACTGCGGTGGACCGCAGCCCGCTTTCCGCGGGCTTCTTTTGTGGCGAACTAGCAAGCTCGACGGCCGGCCAGGTGAAGAAGCTGCAACACCCGAAGGTGCCGCGTAGCCGGACTGCAGCCCGCCCGAGCGGGCCGCATGCGCCAGGAAGGCCGACCGTCTGATTGGGAGCGCGGCACCGCTTGGCGCCGCCAGTTCAAGAAAGCGCCCCACCCCCCTCCGACCGCTAGGCCCATCGGGCCGAGCCGCAGCCAGCCGCGCCACGCCGGGCCAGGCCGCGTGATTCATCTGGATGGTCCGACCCTCTTCCAGGTCGAACCCACTAATGTTGGGTTGACTTGACCCGTCGGCGCAATAGGCTTAACGGGCCGGGCCCATTTTCACTTAATGGTGAATAACTTGAAGACCACGCGTCCGATCGACGCGTCGTCTGCGGCACTAGGACCCTCGTGACGAGGTGGTACTTTTGCGATACTCTAAGTGAGTTTTGGTCAAATTTGGAAAATGGCCGGGTTTTGAACGAGCGTATTTCCAACCGGGCCCTCGGAGCAAAAATGCTAATAACTCTCAGACTAGGTGTCCGATTGATGCGTCGTCTATCGCGTTGGGTTCCTTTTGACGAGATGGAACTTCAGGATACATCAACTATGGACTTCATGAAAATTGATGTATCGCCCCTTGGATCGAGGAGTGGACACTCTTGGAATCTAGCGTGTTGTGGGCGAGAACCCTAGAGATGGCTGCGAGTGCAATGACTACCATACTGGAATCCTCCATGGGTTCGACAGTGATTAATACCGTACATGAATCCTCAATGGATCTGACTTTTTGACTTCTATTCTAGTATCCTACGTGGGTCCGACAGAGTAGCTGGTCTAGAATCCTATGTGGGTCCGACCACTTAGTTGGTCTAGTATCCTAAGTGGGTTCGACTGCTTAGATGAATCAGTGACTACATCTGATCATCTATATCACTTTACGAAAGATATATACATGTGTGAGCTGAGTGTTGACTTTAAATCATGATCTTCGATGTGATTGACTTCTTTCCTATGTGGACTAGGTTGTGCTTGGGGTCGTGAGTTGGAGCTGAACTGGATTGGAGACTTAGGTATATGTATGCGCATATACCTAAGCTAGGTTAGTTGATGCACCATGTTTAGTGTCTTACTTCATGTTTATCCTTAGTGTATATTGTGAGACCTTGCGGGTCTCCGGGTCCCTACTGAGTATCGTTATACTCACCCCTTCATGGGCTATGCCCGCACTACATTGTGTTGGTTGTAGAAGACGGACAACACTGATCGTGGTTGAGGCTTGTAGAGCTGGACGATACCTAGAGGTGGAAAACATGGCGAGACTTACACGGAGCAGATGGACGGACCCGGGGTGGTGAGGAGACTGTATGTACCCACCCTTCATGTGCGATCCCCGGAGGAAGACTCGGTGGTGGCTGTTTTACTTTTGTACTAGTTTTTCAGTTGTATAGTACTTTCCAGTTGGGTTTGTATTCTGGACAATTTACATTTTAGCACTTACTTTGTATTCAGTATCACTTGTGCTTTCTTCTTTTGTGTACTCTGTTGTGTTGTTTACTTTTATAAAGGCAATGAATTCCCTTTTTTCGGGATTTACGCCTTTATTACTAGTGGCCAGCCCCTAGCCTATGTAAGGCGAGCTTGTGGTAGTCAGGGCACGGGCCCCAAGGACGGGTCGTGACAAATTGTTATCGAAGAAGTCGGTTATACCATAGAACTCAGAAATTTGACCATTCATTCAGTGAAGCAATAGTGTTTAGAGTATTGAGTGTGGTCTTCTGTCTGGGGAGTCCAGTATTGGTGCGGCGGCCGACGTATCCATACACAAGGACCCTGACCTCTGATTTCTGACTCAGTGCACGAAAACAGTAATTCCATGTGTATTTCAAAAGTTTTCTTTGTGATTACTTTGTGTCAGCTCACCAGGTATACTGTTTGACCATGGCACAACTGTTTCTTTTCATGATAACCCCATGAAGGCAGGCAGCTAGGGTTCTGAGTCCTGTACGAGATGGCAGCCCACCGAGCAACGAGGCCTCGATGTAGGTCCCCATTACAGCGGAGGCACCAACGGTACCACTACCTGCTGAGCCACCGAAACTACCATCCCCAGCAGTAGAGAGTGCACACCGCCTGAGTGTGTTTCCCAAGTTTCAGCGATAGTGTCCGCCTAGGTTCCGTGGAGAGATGGACCCTCTGGCAGCTGAGGATTGGCTGGAGGCTGTCATCAGAGTCTTTAGATTGGCAGGGACACCAGGTGACCTTATAGTGATCCTTACCACAATTATCTTTCACACAACGTCATGTAGATGGTGGATCTTGATTCTCCAGGTGCACGACGAGGCATCTCCACATTGGACAAACTTTGAGAGTCTATTCCGCTCAGAGTTTGTTCCTGTCACCCTACGTGTGGTACGGATCTAGGAGTTACTTCATCTGCATCAGGGCAGCATGAAAATAGCTCAGTACTCAGCGAGGTATACTAACCTCTCGCATTACTCCAAAGACATGGTACGTGACCCATTATTCAGGGCCCAGACTTTTGAGCAGGGACTCAGACATGACATCATGGCTTTGATGATCTCCCTCAGCATTCTGACGCAGGCGGGAGTGCTGGAGAATGCCCTTTTTGTGGAGAGCTTTCTCGCTAAGCTGACACCAGCAGCGAGACCCACCATAGGGAGACACATAGTAGAGTCTTCTATAGCCAGCAGTAGAAAGATGTTGTAGAGGTCCAAGTGGACCAGGCCATCAAGAGAGTGACCTCATGATACAAGTTCCGTTGTGCGGGGCACCCGAAATAGAGCCAGCTATACGAGGAGAAGGTAGTGCCATGCATGTGGTGGGCAGGGTCACATGGCTCGAGACTGCCCGACCCGCCATGCAGACGAGCATCAGATAGTAGACAGACCTCCCATGAAGAGGAAAAGGTTCGACCGTGGTGGTCTGCCAAGAGTGGGAGGACGAGGCAGAGGAGCTGGCCGAGCAGCATGTGGTGGACGACGTTTCGAGGCTCTACCACCACCACCACCACCAGGAGTTCCACCCCGACCACAGGGTGCTGGAAGACAGAGGTGGGCTCATCTCCAGGCAGTCGAGTCGCATGACCACGACGCACCTGAGATGATTCAAGGTACAATCTATGTCTACTCCACCCTTGATGTTGTACTTATAGACACATGAGCAAGTCATTATTTTATTGTTGATGCCCTTGTTCAGATCTTGGAGATTCCAATGGAGTCGTTGGCTCGATCCTTGGGCTAGAGACTCCTACGAGAGGAGACTCGATGATTAAGCACTGGTTCCAGAAGTGTGAGAATACTCTAGGAGGCGAGAGCTTCAGCTGGGATCTTCTTGTAGCGGCGTCGAGGCATTACGATGTCATCTTGGGTATGGAATTGTTATCTACAATCCATGCTTATATTGGCTATTTTAGGTGCAAGGTGCGATGTATCTACATGGATTGGAGTAGGTTCACCTTCACCAGTGAGATGGGAGCCTTTGTAGCACAGGATGGACTTTTGTAGTGGAGAGGGAAGCCGATCACACATAAGTTGGCTGGTGTCATCCTTAGAGCTGTTGATGTGTGATGTCCGAGTATTACGGTTGTGTTGGATCAGTATGTGGATGTTCCTCCTGATGAAGATCCAAGACTAACTCCTCATAGAGAGGTAGAATTCTATATTGACCTGTACCCCGGGACAACATCGATATCTACTCCAGCATATCGGATGGCTCCCGCCAAGCTTCATGAGCTGCGGGTACAACTGGGGGATTTTTAGGGAAAAGGATTCATCTGACCCAGTGTATCACCCTGGGCTTCTACGATTTTGTTCACCAAGAAGGCATATGGGAGCTTGCGACTATGTTTCAACTAATATCGCCTAAATCTTGTGACCATAAAGAACAAGTACCCACTCTTGAGGACTGACAACCTCTTTGATTAGCTCAAGGGAGAACGACGGTTCTCGAAGAAAGACCTTAGGTCAGGCTATCACCAGCTCAGAGTTCGAGATGAGGATGTGAAGAAGACAGCCTTCAGGTGTCGGTATGGCCACTACGAGTTCTTGGATATTCACTTTGGTGTAACCAATGCTCCAACAGTGTTCATGAGTCTCATGAACATGATCTTCCAGCCTTACCTTGATCGCATTGTTGTATTCTTCATCGATTACATACTGATTTACTCGACTACTAAGGAGGAGCACGCCTACCACTAGCGGGTTGTACTAGATACACTCCGAGAGAATGATCTTTATGGTAAGCTCTTGAAGTGTCAGTTCTGGATACGAGAGGTACACTTCATGGGAAATGTCATCTCAGAGGTGGGAGTTGTAGTGGATCCAGCGAAGATCAAGGCAGTGTTTGCTTGGGAGCCACCCAGGAGAGTGACAGAGGTGCGAAGATTCCTAGGTCTGGCTGGGTACTATCATAGATTTGTGCTAGACTTCTCCAGAGTTACAGCATTGCTTTCAGCTTTGACGAAGAAGGGGAAACCCTTCATGTGTTCATATTTATGTCAGCATAGCTTCCAGGAGATGAGACAAAGATTGACTAGTGCACCCATGTTGAGGCTGCCGGAGGAGGGTGTTGGGTACGTAGTTTACTGCGATGCATCAGGGGCTGGACTCAGGTGTGTCATGATGTAGTAGAGAGCAGTGATCGTGTATGGTTCACGGTAGTTGAGGCAACATGAGAAGAACTATGGTACCCATGAACTGAAGTTAACAAGAGTGGTATTCGCCTTGAAGATGTGGTGACACTATCGGATGGGTTAGCACTTTACAGTCTACTCTGACCCCCAGAGTCTCAGGTACATCTTCTCGTAGACGGACCTGAACCTGAGACAGTGGCAAAGGCTTGAGTTCCTCCAAGACTATTACATTGAGATAGTCTATACTCCTAGAAAGGGGAACGTTGTAGCCGATGCTCTCAGTAGGAGATCGGGAATTCAGCTACTAGGAGAGGTGATAGGGAAGCTAGCCGCGTTACAGATATCCTTTGTGGATAGCGATGGAGCAGCCTCCCTACAGTCACTCATAGTCACTCATTCACTCCATCAGCGAGTCAGAGAGGCACAACAGGGGGACGTTGATGGTGAGACATGATGTGCTCAGATATTCACAGGGAAAGCGCCTGATAGATTTTCTGAAGGAGGAGAGAACGCCATCCACTTCATGGGACGTACTATGGTACCAGTTGCACTGTAGGAGGATGTGCTAAGGGAGTTTCACACTTCCCCTCTAGCGGTACATCTAGGAGTGGGGAAGATGTACCATGACCTCAGATGACAGCACTGGTGGATGGGTATGAAGAAGGCTATAGAAAAGTTCATTTCCCGATGCCTCACGTTTCAGCAAGTGAAGGTGGAGCACCAGGTACCAGCAGGCTCGGTACAACCCTTAGAGGTCCCTAAATGGAAGTGGGATGGGATATCCATGGATTTAGTGATGGGGATCCCATGTACATCCAGGGGACATGAATCTAACTGGGTGATTGTCCACCGACTCACCAAGTCAGCCCACATCCTATCGATCAGAGATGAGGGCTCAGTAGAGAGCTTGGGATGCCTCTATATTCAGAAGATCGTATGACTCATGGTGTGACATCGACTGTCATTTCTGATCGTGATGCTCGATTCACTTCTTGGCTTTGGAAGGGGTTATAGGAGGCTTTTGCGACGCAGTTACGTCTGAGCACCGCCATCCATCCTCAGATGGATGGCTAGAAAGAGGGGACTATTCATACTCTCGAGGACATGCTCCGTGCATGTGTCCTGGACTTTGGTCATAGCTCGAAGGATCACCTACCCTTGGTGGAGTTTGCGTACAACAACAGATACCACTCCACCATCGGGGTGGCACTATACAAGGCACTGTACGTCCAACCATACAGATCACCTCTGTGCTGGACTGACCCTGGGGAGTCTTCACTTGTAGGACCAGAGATGGTTTTGGCTATGACGGAGAAGGTGAAGATCACCCAGGAGCGGATGAAGACTGTACAGAGCAGACATAAGTCTTATGCTGATAGGAGATGCATACCACTAGAGTTCGAGGATTGCGACCAAATTTTCTTACGAGTCTCACCTCGACGATGTCTATGGAGGTTTGGTCAGGGCGGCAAGTTATCTCAACGATTCATCAGACCTTTTTGGGTTCTCAGCAGAGTATGTGAGGTGGCTTACCGCCTGGCCCTTCCACCTCAGTTGCACCGGGTGCATGACATCTTCCACGTATCTCACCTGAGGAAATATATGCACGACCTGAACCACATCATCGATCATGGGGAGCTGGACATCGTTGACGGGGTGACGTTTGCAGAGATTCCGGTAGAGATCGAGGATCGACCGGAGCAGGTCCTACATGAATAGTCAATTCCTCCTGTGCACATTCGATGGCAACACGAGAACCTCCTGGAGAGTACATGGGAGTGGGTGGCTCAGATGCATGTACAGTACCCCCATTTGTTTCCCTAGTGTATGTTGTAGCTTTACGTGGACGTAAATCCCTGAGGTGAGAGTAATGTAAAGACCCAGAAATTTCAAGGAAAATTTTTTCTTATATACTTTGTAATTTTATGAGTCTGTAGCTTCGGACGACACTAGATTCCAAGGCCCGGTCTGCCCAGAATCAATTTCTGAATTTTTGTTTGGGTGTGTTCAGTAAACATACATGTGGGTTTTTTTATCTTTTGAACTGGTGCTCGGAATTGAAATCTGAGGACAACAATGAACTCGGTGTGCCGATATTCACTTAAGGGGACCTTTACCGTAGTTGTGTTTTATGCGGATTGAAGGTTAATTTTTGGGTTTTAATCTTAAATTAAATAAAATTGTGTGGTACACAATTTTATTTTGAGTGTTGGTTATTTCCTCCCATGGGGATGTTATTGGTGGGCCCCACACCCACATAACTTCCCATGTTTTTATATTTGAGTGGTGGGGCCCACACGAGCCCCAACCTTTCATCTCCCCATAACTCTCTTCAACTCCCTTAAACCCCTCCTTGTTTAATTCTTGGAAACTCTCCCTCAATTAATTAGGTGGAGCCTCTCCACATTCCACCTCTCTCACTCCATTTATTTTTTTTCAACCCATTTCAATTAATTGAACATCTCTTCAATTAATTAATTAAAGAGTTTGATTTAATTTAAAATGGAATGGAAAGTCTGTTAAAATAGGGGAAAGCCCCATTTTAATATTTGGATGGGAAAATAATGGGTGGGGAATCCTTGGAGAATTAAAAGAGAGCTTTAACCTTCCTTGAAGAATGACGACTTCATCGATGAAGAACGCCAGTTCCACAAAGAACGAAAACACGCCTTCCTTTCTCTTCTCTGCGACAAGTGAGGAGATGCCTCCTCCTCCTTGGATGCACCCCGACGTCATATACAAATCCACTTTCTGTGACCCCGCTCTTGAAACTGAGGTAGGGGGATTATGTTCAATTTTAATTGATAAAATTGTTCTTGTTCATTGTTGAGAAACATGGTTTGACATTGGACTTATGATACTGCCTAATGCGGAGGCCGCAGGCCGAAAAAACATGGCCCGAAGACCCTCTGATGTTTCTAGAATAATTTGTCGGTGATGATTGAACGGAGATGGCGGCGAATGAAGGTGTCGGCCGCATGCGGAGGAACCGCATCCCGCAACTGTGGGCCACTCGGCCGAAGGAGAACCGGCCGTCTAAAGACGGCTGGGATGAAGGAAGACCACAACACCACAAGGGGAGCCACACTGAGCTGTACTGTGGCCTGAATTCCATGGGCCACTTCGGCGGTGAACCGGCCGGCTCATCGGTGGGCCGGGTGAAGAAGCTGCGGCACCCTAAGGTAACATGTAGCTAGAGAACGACCCACCTGAGCGGGCCTCTTGCGTGAGAAATTCCGGCTGACATTGGACGGCTGGTTGGGAGGGTGGCACCACTTGGTGCCGCTGGTTCAGGAAAGTGGGGGGCCACGCTCCCCCTCGGACCGCTTGGCCCTTCGGGCTGAACCGCGTCGTGATGAGCTCGGCCGTACCCCACTGGGTAAGGTCGCACCCCCTTGGCCCGGGCCATGCCCCTCGGGCCAGGCCACATGATTCATTGATCTGGTCCGGCCCTATACTGGTTCGGACCCTCCAAAGCTGGGTTGACCTGACCCGTCGGCCCACTGGGCTTAACGGGCCGGGCCCATTTTCACTTAAAGGTGAATAACTTGAAGAACGCGCTTCCGATCGGCGCACCGTATGCGGAACTAGAACCCTCATGATGAGGTGGTCCTTTTTCGATAATCTATGTGAGTTTTGGTCAACTTTGAAAATTGGCATGGTTTGGAATGAGTGTATTTCCAACCGGGCCCCCGGAGCAAAACTGCTAATAACTCTCAGACCGGGCGTCCGATTGACGCGTCGTCTGTCGCGTTGGGTTCCTTTTGATGAGACAGAACTTCAGGATACATCAACTTTGGACTTCATGAGGGTTGATGTATTGACCCCTTGGCTCGAGGAGTGGACCCTCCCCGAATCGATCGTGCTGTGTGCGGGAACCCTAGATCTGACTGCGAATATAACGAATACCGTATTGGAATCCTCCGTGGGTTCAACAATGATTGATAATGTACTAGAATCCTCCGTGGGTTCGACGTCGATGAAAATTGTACTAGAATACTCCGTGGGATCAATAGTGATGCCTACCTTACATGAATCCTCAGTGGGTCTGATGGTTTGACTTCTGTTCTAGTAAACTATGTGGGTCTGATAGAGTAGCTGGTCTAGAATCCTACGTGGGTCCGACAGCTTAGCTTGTCTAGTATCCTACGTGGGTCTGACAGCTTAGATGAATCAGTGACTACATCTGATCATCTTATCACTTTACGAAAGATGTATACCTGTGTGAGCTGAGTCTTGACTTCCAATCATTATCTTCGATGTGATTGACTTCTTTCCCATGTGGACTGGGTTTGTGCTTGGGCTCGTGAGTTGGAGATGAACTAGATTGGTGACTTTGGTATATTTATGGTCATATACCTAAGATGGGTTGGTTGATACACCGTGTTTAGTATCATACTTCATGTTTATCCTTAGTTGATATTGTGAGACCTTGTGGGTCTCGGGGTCCCTACTGAGTATCGTTATACTCACCCCTGCACGGGCTATGCCTGCACTACGTTGTGTTGGTTGCAGATGACGAACAACACTGATCGTGGTTGAGGATTGTAGAGATGGACGGTACCTAGAGGGGGACCACTTGGCAAGACAAACACGGAGAAAACAGACGGACCCGGGGTGCTGAAGAGACCATTTGTACCCAACCTTCAGGTGGGATCCCCAAAGGACGACACGGTTGGTGATGTTTTACTTTTGTACTAGTTTTTCAGTTGTACTGTACTTTCCAGTCGGGTTTGTATTCTAGCCAATTTACCTTTCAGCAGTTACTTTGTATTCAATATCACTTGTGCTTGCTTTTTTTATGTACTTTGTTGTGTTTTTTTACTTTTATAAAGGAAATTCCTTCCCATTTGTTGGGATTTACACCTTTGGTGCTAGTCGCTCGCCCCTGGCCTATGAAAGATGGGCTTGGGGTAGTCACAACACGGGCCCCGAGGACAGGTCGTGACAAATTTACCTTCCACTAATATAGTCAACACACTCATAATGATTATTCCTACTCTTATAAGGCATACCTCATGACCCTCCCACAAAACACACCTATCCTCAATCGAAATATTGCTTCAAGTTCCCCTCAGAACGTGATAACCTTATTCACCACTTTTGAAAACATCATTAGAATGAAGATATTAATTAATGGACTAATTTCACATTTAATCCCATCCTGAGACCACTTTTCTACATTAGACTAATTACTCACCAATACTAGATAAATGTGATTCGAGTCTTTAAAATGACTACTATAGTCCATCATATACATATTCCCCTAAGCCAACCTCATAAAACCAACTACTATCGCCCTCCTAAGCATCTAATACTAAAAGTGATCAAATAACCATGACTAAAAGTCCTTTTACTCTATACTATCCAAATTTACATACCATGTCTGGATATCCTACCAAATCTTTTCTTGACCATGTAACATATAGGTAGACGATTCCAATATCATCTCAGCATGAGTCTCTACATTTTCATGTCTAGTCTAGGTTTACTCAATCTAGAAATCAGATACCTCAGGTCCACTATCTCTGTTGAAAGTTAGAGGGTGATGCAACTGGAACTCCCATGTTAGGTCATACATACTATTCAATAGCATCCCTAGGATATAACAACATTTTTAAAAACTTCTTTTTCTTACTTCTAATATTTCCATGGATTTTAGAACTGCACGAGATAACCTAAGGATAAACATAAGAAAAGGTTGAGATATAAATCCCAGTAAGGTAATAAAAATTGAATAAGGTGATACCTATTATACTATAGAAATTTCAATGGGACATAAAAAGAGTGGGAATCATAAACATGATCATTGATAAATGATAGAGCCAGATTAACATAACATGGGAAATGTGGAAACCAATTAAATCATGACATCATAAACTTACGTAAATGCTAAACTAGTAAGACATCATGGTGTAAAATTTCACAATCGGAATAAGTTTCACTCTATTTCCAAACATGAAATATCATGATACTAAATCTTACCCAATGCATTGGATCACTATATAAATATGGGTGCATCCATCACATTTATTTCTATCTCATGCTTAAGTGCACCACATAGATAATAAAACAACTATTATATCATAATTATAATTTATTACATGATAATGTAATGTGGAATATATATATTTATGTCCCATGAATATATTTATAAGTTTATAATATTTAATACCTTTGATTGAAAATTGGTATGGTATTTAATACACAATTTTTTTGTTAGGGACAATCGCGGTGAAATTTCAAAAGCATAACTGCATCTAATTAATTTCATAAAATTGGTTGAAGGAAGAGAAATGGGTATATTTTAATTTTTAAATCAATTTTAAAGTATGTGGGTATAGAATAACATATCCCATCACAAGGAAATGAATATAAAAGGCACAAAGTAAAGAAGTTACTTGAATAACGAAGAGAAAGGAAAATATTCATACTAAATAAAGTCATGGTAACAGGAGTACATAAAGGACCACATGAGGGATTATTGAGATGTATATGGGGATATAATTATTTATACATTAAATAGAATGTTTGGTAATATGAAATAACGTATAAAATCATAAGAAAATGGAATATATGATACATAACATAAAAATAGTGCTTGATAAAAGAGTAGAGTGGAAGGACCATTAAGGTAGTGAGTTACTCCAAATTCATGGTAGGGAATTCTTGAGTTGTTAGGGGAACCTTGGGAGGCCTATAGTGATCTGAGGGAATAATATGTATTTTATACAAGGATTTTTAGTGAATAT